>CAXIVR010000007.1:117916901-119316901 GCA_964035755.1 Teleogryllus oceanicus
AGAGAGAGACGGAGAGGAGAGAGAGAGAGAAGAGGGGAGAGAGAGACGAGAGAGAGAGAGAGAGAGAGAGACGGAGAGAGAGACGGAGAGAGAGAGAGACGGAGAGAGAGACGAGAGAGACAGAGAGAGAGAGAGAGAGACGAGAGAGGAGAGAGGGAGAAGAGAGAGAGAGACGGAGAGAGAGAGAGGGAGAGAGAGAGAGAGAGAGAGAGACGGAGAGAGAGACGAGAGAGAGAGACGGAGAGAGAGAGACGGAGAGAGAAGAGACGAGAGAGAGAGACGAGAGAGAGGGACAGAGAGAGACGGAGAGAGACGGAGAGATAGACAGAGAGAGAATATGAGGAAGGCTGGGATGTCAGGGTTTGGGGTTTGAGGCGGCGGGGGAGGAGGGTGCATCTGGCGCGCAATGGCTTCATGCAAGGGAGCCGCGAACACGGGGCGCGCGCTGTGTTACGCTGATAGCGGCCGCGTCAAACACGAGCGGGCTCCGCACGCCCACTCGCCCGCGTACGCGCTCTCGCCCACGACCACGCCCACGCCCACCGGCCTCAATGTGATGCGCTCGTCGCCCACGTCCACGCCCACCGCGTCGGTGCATTGACGCCCGCCTCCACCCCGCTGCCACGGCCAACATTTGTTACGACCACGGGCGAGGGAAGCTTCGTAACTCCTAGGAAGTGTACAGATTGAGCGGATACACCAATGAAAATCACAACAGTTTATCTTTTACAACAAGGCAGATCAACAATCACATCGTCGAAAACAGTGTTTGCAGCGCAGTCTTCGTACCCAGTCTACGATTTTAACTACAGCTCAGCTTGTCACCCTCCAATACACCTGGCATTATAACGTGAGCAATAGGTACTTCCCTCCAGGCACGAGCCTCCAGCAACTTCCCCAATCAGGTTGCCATCTGCCTGAATTGGATTGCCAACTGTGCCTCCTGGCGCTCGCAGCTCCTCTTTTACTGTTAGGGGGTGACGTCACGTTAATGATTTGCCTCGAACCTTTCGTTACGGAAGCTGCTTCTTTGAGCAGGTGAGCACCCAAAACGCGCGCTGCCAGTTTGAAATGGCCATAGCAACTCTTTTCGTCACTAATCAAAAGTTCAACTATTTAACAAATTAAATTACACAACCTAAGCTGTTTCCTAAAGTAGGTGTTAAAGCTGTTGAAAATTTCGTTTGGACACATAGAATACTAAGAAAATCTACTTTTTGTAGATTTTCCTAAGTGATTTCGGAAATGTTGGAATGGTTTCCATATCCCGAGGTTGGTATCGGTGAGATGATTGATTGATTGATTGATTGGTTGATGGTTAGTAATTCCGGATGCATCATATACTGGGGTCATTAGTACATTAAGTGAAGTGCATATTTTTTCATCGAGAGGTGGCAATGATCTTCACCCACTGGATGGCGAGATCCGGCGCCGACCTACCGTCGACTGGAGGGGTTTTCCCCAACCACCAAGGGGACACCGCTGCAGCCGGGACAAGTTCTAAGTTCCCGATCGGTCTCCCGGCATGTGTGGTAGTGTAGTGCATGTTAGTTTGAGTGTGTGTGTGTGTGTGTGTGTGTGTGTGTGTGTGTGTGTGTGTGTGTAAGGGGTGAGGATAAGACAAGGAAGTGGAGGGAAAGATCGCGCGTGGTCCGTGCCCCGTTTTTAGAGTACTGCTCCATCATTATTTATGCATATTTACAGGCTGCCTTTTTTATATTTTTCTAATTCTTGGAAGGTCCTTTGGTTTTTAGGCAAACATTTATATTTTATTATTTTTATTATAATTTTTTAAAAACATTTTTTTAGAGACCAACGTTTTGAAGATCATTGGCCTTCTTCGGGGTCTAATGAAATGATATATACATAAATTAAAACAAAAATGTTGGAGTAATAATTCTCGTGCATTTCTTAAGTTACAAAATACAAAATTTTGAATTACCAATTTACTATTTATCCACCCCATTTCTTTTCTGACCATAGAGCACTTATAAATAATGCAATAATAATTTCTATTTATTGTTGTTCTGTTCCTCCACTGTTTTAACAATAAATTACTGTATTTTTGTTGTTATTGTTTTTATTATTAATATTATTCTCTAAATTCGCGATTTAAGATGTTGAGTCAGTTAAATAGAAAATCTATTAGCAGCTTTCTGCAAATCGTAAAGTTGTTTCTTTTCATTGTGGTTTTTCTTCAGTGTTCTTTCAATCCTTCGTGTCTACCCCTTTATCCAATACTGTCACATGCAATATCTCTGCTCTCTGTACATATCATTCAATGCAACAGTTAATTCTCCAAATTTTGTTTTATTTTCACTACAATTGTTGATATTTGAGAAATGCAGAAACTATAACTTCGGTAATCAATGCTGTTCACACAGTTTTATCAAATAAACAATCCACGATTGTCTTAATGGGATATCTTTCATAAAGATAATTTTAAATTCCTTTTTCTGTTGTCCTCAATTATTTCTGGATGGATCTTAGTATAACTTCCTCAACACATCATACATTTCTTGCCCCTGACATTCATTGCTTTTTTTCATTGGTTAATAGTGTTGCGTAAATTAATAATAAAATATTTTCTTGAATCATTTTATTTATATATTATCCTTTTGAACAGTTTTGAATTTTTAATGCATCCAACTTCCAAGTACTCCTCTGTTTTAGTTAAAAATTGTCCTGTAGATTTTTCGATACGATCGTTTTAACTACTCTACCTTGCTGATCTCTCCTTAGTGCCACCCCTCTTCTCTCTGAAGTCATACATTACATCTTCCGTGTCTATTTCTCCCGTCCATTACATGCTAACCAAGTTATCTTCTATCGTAAGATTGAGGTTGATAGATTCATCTTCACAAACTACAACGGCTTTTCTCTTTTCTCGGAGCTAGAGCAGGAAGCACGTTTGTCTTATTTATTTCCTCAGCTATCGGTTTGTTTTACAAGAGCTCTGTAAAATATAAACTTTTGCTCTACAAGTGGAAGTACTTTTTGAAATCAATTATTTTTTATCTCTAGACTAGTGATAATACTATAAAATCACACACTACACTACACGAGTACTATAAAAGCGTAATATGAATGTTTAAAAAAGTATCCAATAACCAAAAAAATGAATTTTGCACCCACACATGATGGTGTTTCTTTTCTAAATCCTTTAACACTTTTATTAAGGTTAGAGGCTGCATTTTTTGCAACAACTTGCAATGTTTCACGTCATCTTGCTTCTGTTTCGTGTGGAAGTTCTTAACACACAAAAAATGTTCCAAGACGAACAGCAATTTTTTGTACATTTTAAGCCAATTACCAAAAACACGCAAACCGCATCAATAAACTTGAACGATTTTTCCGGTAACGTACGAAACTTCCTATTCAAAAGGAGTTCTTGAAAGAGTACCGAGCAAAACAAAAAACAAGCTCGTACATAAACTCGGGGAAAAGTGGCAAGTTTTCTTCGGCGCCTCCAGAGAGCAGCCGCAGCCCACGGCGCTCGGAGGCTTCTCGGGTTTCCTCAAAAGCGCCGAGTATAATACCAATAAGTATACGGCCCACAGACAGCTCCCCGCCCTCCCAGCCCAGGAGTTATCCCTCCAGTTGTTTTGCTACAGAGTTACGCCTGAAAAGAGGCCGCTCCTCCTCCGTGCGCCAGGAAGCCCGCTGCCGCATTCAGCGCCGACTGAGGGACGCGCGGCCTGGCGTTTTACGTCTTCGGCCGGTCGGTCGTTTGCGAACGCTGTCTGGCGGCCGAGGAACGACTCGCCCTTTGCATACGGCGCTCGCCGGGGGGCCCCGGGCGATGGGCTGCCGGCCGGGCCGCCGCCGGACGCTTTATCGCCGTTTGTGGCGGAAGTCGCCCGGGGGCTCCGGTTCTAGGGCAGCTACAGCGCGTTTGCTTTACACCTGGCGCAGACGGTAGGTGCAGATGCGGGATAGACTCCCCCGGTCGGTACCAAATGCTGGCTGGTTCTAAACGCCGGTCTGTCCCAAACGCCGGTCAGTTCCAAACGCCGGTCTGCCCCAAACGCCGGCTGCGCCAAACGCCGGTCTGTCCCAAACGCAGGTCAGTTCCAAACGCCGGTCTGTCCCAAACGCCGGTCTGTCCCAAACGCCGGTCTGTCCCAAACGCCGGTCTGTCCCAAACGCCGGTCTGTCCCAAACGCCGGTCTGTCCCAAACGCCGGTCTGTCCCAAACGCCGGTCTGTCCCAAACGCCGGTCTGTCCCAAACGCCGGTCTGTCCCAAACGCCGGTCTGTCCCAAACGCCGGTCTGTCCCAAACGCCGGTCAGTCCCAAACGCCGGTCTGTCCCAAACGCCCGTCTGTCCCAAACGCCGGTCTGTCCCAAACGCCGATCTGTTCCAAACGCCAGTCTGTCCCAAACGCCGGTCTGTCCCAAACGCCGGTCTGTCCCAAACGCCGGTCTGTCCCAAACGCCGGTCTGTCCCAAACGCCGGTCTGTCCCAAACGCCGGTCTGTCCCAAACGCCGGTCGTCCCAAACGCCGGTCAGTCCCAAACGCCGGTCTGTCCCAAACGCCGGTCTGTCCCAAACGCCGGTCAGTCCCAAACGCCGGTCTGTCCCAAACGCCGGTCTGTCCCAAACGCCGGTCTGTCCCAAACGCCGGTCTGTCCCAAACGCCGGTCTGTCCCAAACGCCGGTCAGTTCCAAACGCTGGTCTGCTCCCAAACGCCGGCTGCGCCAAACGCCGGTCTGTCCCAAACGCCGGTCAGTTCCAAACGCCGGTCTGTCCCAAACGCCGGTCTGTCCCAAACGCCGGTCTGGCCCCAAACGCCGGTCTGTCCCAAACGCCGGTCAGTCCCAAACGCCGGTCTGTCCCAAACGCCGGTCTGTCCCAAACGCCGGTCTGTCCCAAACGCCGGTCTGTCCCAAACGCCGGTCTGTCCCAAACGCCGGTCAGTCCCAAACGACGGCCAGTCCCAAACGACGGCCAGTCCCAAACGACGGCCAGTCCCAAACGACGGTCAGTCCCAAACGACGGCCAGTCCCAAACGACGGCCAGTCCCAAACGACGGCCAGTCCCAAACGACGGTCAGTCCCAAACGCCGGTCTGTCCCAAACGCCGGTCTGTCCCAAACGCCGGTCTGTCCCAAACGCCGGTCAGTCCCAAACGCCGGCCAGTCCCAAACGACGGCCACTCCCAAACGATGGCCAGTCCCCAACGACGGCCAGTCCCAAACGCCGGCCAGTCCCAAACGCCGGCCAGTCCCAAACGCCGGCCAGTCCGGAGAGTCCTGGTTAGGGGGAAACCCCACTAGCTGACGGTAGATCGGCGCTGGATCTCGTCATCCAGGGGGGAAGATCACCGCCATCTCCCGAGAAAAAAACATGCACTACACTAACGGGACTAATGACCGAGGCAGTTGACTCGCCCGCAAACACGAAAAAAATCAATCAATCAATCAATCAATATTAGTATCCGGCATACGGTACCTGTGGCTAAGATCACCCCGTTATTTACCAAGGCCGTGCCTCGTCGAATAGTGTATGTTGTCCTGTTACGATAACGATTAAAGAGAGGGCAAAGTAGCGACGACGTAATTCTATCACGTTATAACAGGTCGGGCCACTAGGAGCGCTAGCGAATTTTCGGCAGAAAAACTATTATTGCTCGACCTTAGTAAGGAGAAAGTCAATAAATCCTGTCGATAAAAAGTGATAAATCGCTATAGGAAATTACTTGCTCTTATGTGCGACTGCCAACTATTTGTTTTCTGAGATCTAGATACCGAAATATCGATTGAGGCAAAACGTTAGTCCGTCCGTGATTAACGCTAGCGCCTAAACCTTTCAGCCGATTTTTTCCAAAATTCATATTCCCAGAACTATCTGAACGAACTCGAGACTTCAATTGTTGCAAACAGATATTTTGATTTTTGAGGGTACTTGTCATGGATCCTCAAAAACATTAAAAAAATTTGAAAATAAAAAATGGCACCAAACTTTTTAATTATATTTCGGCTTCGGATAGCGCGAAGGACGTTTAAGATACTGGTGCAGGTCTCATGTTCGTTAAAATCCTATCTTTTTCGAAAATTGCAAAACTGCAATTTTTTGGGCAATTGCTACAACTGTATTATTGAAGATAGAGATCTTTTCTTTAATGAAATTTTTCTTTAAATACAGATATGGAAATAAAGCCGTGTTCAATTTTTCATAAATATGAGTAGTTTTCATGTAATTTTGCGCGAAATATAGGCAATTAACAATTTTTACATTTTTTCTCTAAAACCGCTCCAAATGTTTTTTTAAATTTTCTCCTTTATGTATCAAGGGCGGATGAAAAACATAAGTTGCTAGATCTATTTTCGGCAAACTTCGTATTTTCGAAAATTGCAAAAAGTTAACATTTCAAAACTGCAAAATTGAAGAAGCCATGTTTGCCTTAAACAAAGTCTGTTCTTACAAGTCAGCTCTTTAAGAAAGTCAAGTTCAATTTTTTGAAGAAAAGAGATTTTACCTAATTGGAATTTGTGCAATTTCTAAAAAAATATTTTCTCAAAAACCACAGAAAATGCTTTCATTAAATTTCCTCCTCGTATGTAAAAACTGATGGTAAAAATGTCGCTAGACTCGTTTCCAGAGATCTCATTTTCGAAAATTGTAAAAATTGCATGTTGGAAAACTTTGAATTCAGACAATTACATTGTCAAGCGTCGGGCCGAGTTAGAAATCTACGGTGCTTCTGTAGCGTAGTGATATGGCTGACAGCGTGTTAACTCTGAGGACCTCAGTTCAAGACTTTGCGCTGATTTTATTTATTTATTTATTTATTTATTTATTTATTTATTTATTTATTTATTTATTTATTTTTTGCTGGTTGAAAATATTTTTGCATGTTTATGTGGGAGTATAATGTAGCGAGGCACTTAGAAATGATGCGAAAAAGTATGCGCTATTATAGAAGCACTAGTTTTAATATTAAGTACTTGGGCAAAAGGCGTTTCCACTCTAAATGAACTACTGGGGAGTGACGTATTGACACTGCACATTGCCATACTGCCGTGTGGGTCTTAAGTTTATAGAACTTTCATGCGCTCTGTTCTGAGCAGTTCCGGTCGAGATCGGTGCGGCTCAACACGCCCTCCCCGAGTCCGGCGCCGTCAAGGGCCGACGCCCTTCAAATGTCTTAACGAACTTTTAATGCGGACGCGACCGCTGACGAAGGCCGCAGAGCGCACCGCGAGATTCCATCTCATGGGCGGACGGCGTTCGTACGTCGGGCGCGAGCATTAATAAAGCACCGGCTGCCTCCTCCAGGGCGGGCACCCCATTATCTTATCCGCTGTCGAGTTAGAGAAACTTTGCCCTACTGTCAGCCACCACCGCCCCCCCCGCTCCATCGCGCCGCCAACGAAACCTCGTTATTCCCGCCCCCACATATTGTCACCCCCATGTCAGCAGTACTTCGACATCTCCGTCTCATCAAAATCTCGTCACTTCGATATTTCCGATCTCCGTCGCCCGGACACCACCCATTTCATTCACCCCAAAACCTCCCATCTCCTTTATCCTGTCATCTTCCATCTCCGTCACACTCATCTCCATCTCGTCCACGACATTCCCACGACATTCCCCATCTCAGTCGCCACGACATTCCCCATCTCAGTCACCACGACATTCCCCATCTCAGTCACCACGACATTCCCCATCTCGTCACCCACCCCCCCGCTATTAGATATTCCCGCTACCCCATCCTCGACACCCCGACGTCTGACATCACCATCATCCCGATGTCTCCTATCCCCGTCACCCTAAGATTTCCATCCCGTTCCCGCCCCCCGTCACCCCGCCTTCCCTGTACTCCACATAAACACCCTCAAACCATACTTTCACTACCCGTCGCAGCCTCCGCCCGCCGTCCAACCTCTCAAGAATTCTTCGCGGCACCTCCGCCCCAACCGAAGTGAATTACGGCGTTTAATGCATAACCGGCGAAGGCACAGGAGCCGGCTTTCTTTCGCTGACGCCCCAAAAAAAGTTTCCTTGGGCGAACTTCCCAGCGGGCATAATTCTCTCAGGGCATTAAGTGTTGACGCAGCGGATGAAACTCTATTCAGAAGAGCAGGCTGTTTACTAGCGAAGTAAATATGGAATAATGATCAATATTAATAATAGTGAATGAACTATTTTTTTCTGTTCCTTCACGACAAAAGAATGTTTCAAGAACGTTGCAATCTACTTATACTTATACTTTCATACAACGCTAAATGGATCGTTAGATCTATTATTCAAAATTTCGAAGAAAAGATGACCTGAATTATCTTCAAAACATTCTCAGCTTCACGAAGAATTGTGACGTAACCACCCAGGAGTACTCGCAGAGCGCTCACTTGAAACTTCTCAACCTGAATTCGCCTACGTTGCTCGACATCTTAAAAAGTTTGTCTGTTTAAACCCGACAGAATATTGGATAACGATCAACTTGAAATGTAAATACTCCTAAAACGTAATAGCTCTCGAAAACTTCCATTCTCGAGCTCTCTCATATTCTCGGCAGTCAACAACATTCCGTAATCACTTGTTCGGCGCTTCACGGCACAAGACGAAGTTTCCCGGATTCAAACTATGCGCCGCGAGAAGGAAGAGGGAGGGAAGCGGAACTACGAGTAAGATTTCGACCTTGCCTCGTTACCGCACCCGGCGAGGGGGGGCGGGCGGAGGGGTGAAGCCGCACCAGGTGCTGTGGTCCGCGCGACAGCGGAGGCGGCGGCTGCAGACGCGGCACGGCAACGGAGAAGCACACCGCGCACAAGGACTCTGAATCACGGGGGGCATTTTAGTCAGCAAAAATTCAAAGGATGAAGAAAAATAAAAAGATATTTCCATCCATATGGTATCGATTGATATATTATTTTTTCGTGTTTCCGGGCGCGTCAACTGATTTGGTCATTAGCCCCGTTAGCGTAGTGCATGTTTTTTTCGCGGCAGATGGCGATGGTCTTTCCTCCCTGGATGGCGAGATCCGGCACCGACCTACTGTCGGCTTGTGGGGTTTCCCCCTAACCAGGACTCTCCCACCAGCGGGGCACCGCCCCAACCGGGACAAGCTCTAAGCTCCCGACCGGTCTCCCGGGATATGTGGTAGTGTAGTGCATGTGAGTGTAAGTGAGTGTTTAAAGGGAGAGGATAGGACAAAGAATGGGATGCACAGATCGCGCGCGGTCCGTGGCCCGTTTGTTAGGGTACTGCTCCGGCATTCGCCTGGTGGTGATCAGAGAAACCACGGAAAACCACCGATCAAAGACAGCCGGCCTCTAGAATTCTTCTCCAGACAGCGATTGAATTCGACCTAGCTGAAAAGCTAGTGTCGAAAATCCTGCTACCGCTCCCGGTCATATGGTATCGAGAGCGGTGGTTCAGTGCATCAACTGATGACACTGCAGTGCCCCTGACCGGGAGATCCAACGTTCCAGTCCCGACGGCGGCAGGATTTTCGACACTAGCTTTTCAGCTAGGTTGAATTCAGTCGCTGTCTGGAGGAGAATTCTAGCGGCCGGCTGCTCTGATCGGTAGTTTACCGTCGTTTCTCCGATCAACACCTGGCGAATGCCGGAGGAGTACCCAAACAAACGGGCCACGGACTGCGCGCGAACTTTCCTTCCTCTCCTTGTCCTATCCTCACCCCCCCCACACACACACACATTCTAACATGCACTACACACTCTCACATGCAGGGAGACCGGTGAGGGACTTAGAACTTGTCCCGGGTGGGGCGGTGCCCTGCTTGTGGGAGATACCTGGTTGGGATAAATCTCGCTAGTCGACGGATCTCGCCATCCAGTGGGGTAAAATCATCGCCACATCCCGATGAAAAATCATGCATCACACTTACGAGACTATTGATCTCAGTAGTTGACGCGTCCGGAATCACTAACAATCAAACAGACATCCATACGGTACTATACACTGTTACAATGGTAAATCTTTGGAATACTCTGTGGAGTATTCAGTTGTTGGTCAGTAGTATCATACAAACATAAGAAAATATAAATGTAATCACGCGAGTCCCGTCGTTAGAATCTTTTGTATCTTGCTCTGCTCTCCGAGGGTAGGTATATTTCTTTGTGAAATGTTACATCTTTGGAAGTAGAAACACATAAAACTATATAAAAAAGTAAAAATTAAATTACACATAAAATTGGAGAAACATTATTTAAAACACAAAAACTTAAAATAGAATGTCAGCTCACCAGAATACACACGCTCAAAACCTCAACATTATTCGCTGAATCCAAGCAAGTATGAGGTTATTTTGGTAATAAAATTAACATTTTTTTAACAACCAATCTTTTAATTTTGAGAGAAAAATATTGTAGTCGTTGATATTATTTACATAATTTGTTATCTGAATCCCCGTGCGTCCGTTAAAAGTAACATGAAATATTGATCGTCTCTGACGGAAATTCGAGGACTTCTGTTGACATTGACAAAATTTACGAAAGGGTACCCCCAGTTAAGATGGAAAAAGTTTCCCTAAACCAAATGACATATGAGTGGTTACATTATAATTCTAACATAAAAATATTTTTTTGAAAGGTTTCTCAGCTCCCGTCCAACCACCTACACCCCTATAGAGCAAAAAACGTGTTATTTTATTTTTTCGGCATCTTAACACTGACTGAAAAAATATGATAAATAAGAAGACAATTTATACTATCAGGAAAAATTTTTGGATATTTTCTCAGACCCAAATTAAAACAAAAAGTTTGTTTGAAAAAAATACGAAAAATAATTTTTATTGTGTCTTAGAAACACGGAAACACGGTCACTTTTGCGGGCGACACTATGAACATGAAACCTACATGAAAACGCAGAAATTCTTCAACTACTAGAAAACTAACACCTGTTCCAAAGATTGAAGAGAACCAAACCATTTGAAGTCGTGTAGTGTTGCCACTATAGCGTAACATTGTACAAGTGATAGTGTCCAGTTTAAATAACCGTAATAACTAAGGATGTCATTGCTGAATTTAGCTGATATTAGTTTATAATTAAGAGATATAAAGAAAAGTTAATGGCTGGTCTTCCAGACCAGTTTGAATGTAAAACAATGGTGTTAATAAAAACAAATAGTTTTCCTTCTTAGTGTGTTTTTCTTCAAATAAGTTTAAATATTAGAGAATACTTACTCGCACTAGAAGAAATAAGGATGCGGAAAGAAATTATTTGTAATATTTTTAATGCTCACAAGATCAAGTAGGAAGCTTGGTTAATCTCGTAAGACGAAATTAATTGACAATAGAACAATTTATTTAAAGAAATATATGAACGTAAAAAAAAAAAAAAATTAAATTCCCTCAATTTAAACTCATGTTACTAAATCACAAAATTAATATGTCAGACTAACTAGATTGAACAAAATTGTTACTATATAGTTGCAGAGACTTGAAGCCAGAATAATTAAGACTTTGAACCAATGCTGCCTACAGACTCAACTCTATATAATTAAAATCATTTTAGTGTGCATTCTGCAAAGGGACCACAAAAATCTAAAAAAAACTGACCACAAGAGCAATTTTCAATAACCTCCAAGCAAAAGCAGAAAAGCATTTCCCGACAGTAGACATTAGACTAAGTAAAAAAATAATTAAAGAGACATTTACATGCTTACTTAAATTCGAAACATTATGACACATTTAATTTAGGTGTTTTTCCTGCACTAAAATGATACTTCAACTTCATGGCTGCATATGCTTGTTATTATTATTCCAATTAAAACGATATGAAACTGTGACGTAAACAAGTCTAAACGGCACCTACATTCATTAATGAGAACGTCCATAAACGCTCACAAAGAGGCCCTCTCCCAGAGCAATTCATTTAAAAGTTTCATCAAATAAATGAGTAAAAATCACAACGCGATAATTAAGCGCTCTTCACGTGAGTGTGGCGTCAGAAAAACAAAACAATTAGCGCTGGCGTTCCACCCAGCCTTCATGATACTGTTTTCCCCATTGTTCACGAAAAATGGTTTTGTATTTCAGATCGCGTGAATTTCTCAAAATACACCCGTGCATGCAACAAAATGGACTGGCTACCTGTCGCAATACCATGCAATATCACGGTTACATAGAAATGTAGAGCACAATAAAAATATCAGAAGGATGAAGAAACTAGCAAGAGAAAACTTGAAAGAATGAAAAGAAGATGATGAGAGGAGAGGGGAAGAGAGAGGAAGAGAAGGAAAAGGGAAGAGAGAAGAGAAGAGAGGAAGGGACGAAACGAGGAGAAGTAGAGAAAGGCAAAGTAGTAGTAGTAGTAGTAGTAGTAGTAGTAGTAGTAGTAGTAGTAGTAGTAGTAGTAGTAGTAGTAGTGCGAGTATTTTACACCATTAGGCGTCTCTCGCATCCCAGTTTCCATTCGAGTCTGTCACTGCAGTCTTCTGCAGTTACTACTCCACTATTTACAGAAAATGGTTCAGGAAGGTTTCTTCCAATTTTGATTTGACTTACATTACAGCTTTCAATAAGTACATCTTAACATCTGTTTCTGCATTGCACCAGAGTTTATTTAATGAAACTGTGTCATAAGCTTTTCTTAAATCTAAAATAAAATCTATAAAGGTAAGAAGAAAAAGAACCACGAGTGAAGAGGAGAGAGGGGAGGAGATGGGATAGGAAATGAAGAGAGGAAAGTGAGAGGAATGATGAGGAACGGTGTAGAGGTGGGGAAGAGAGGGATAAGAAAGAGAGGAATAGAGGCAAACGGGGAAAGAAGGAAGGAGGGGGAAGGGGATAGAAGGTTTGGGGGAGAGGGACGGAGGGCTGCGGGCGCCCAGCGGCCAGAGGCCCTAACGCTGTTAGCGCCGCTCGCCGCCTTTCGAGTACCTCCCGCCTGCCCCTCAAACCCCCCCGGCCACCGCCTGCGGAATTGGGGTTCCAAAAACCGGGGCGTCGCTCGCGCACAGACCCAGCGCTCCCGCCCCTTCCCCCGCCCCGCCGCCCCACCCCGCCCCGCCCCGCCCCGCCCCGCCACGACACGCCCCGCCATGCCCCGTCCCGCCCCGCACGCACGCCCCGCCACGACACGCCCCGCCACGACACGCCCCGCCACGACACGCCCCGCCACGACACGCCCCGCCACGACACGCCCCGCCACGACACGCCCCGCCACGACACGCCCCGCCACGACACGCCCCGCCACGACACGCCCCGCCCGACGGCCCAGGGCCTCTTCCACACTCCGCACAAACGTCCTCCCTACTCCACAAACCGTGTGCGAAGTGCGGTAGCTGGCGCCGTGTAGCAACAGAGAAGGATATTGAAGTGAAGTCGATTAAGTATTGTGTTCGCCCGGCGCAAGAGGCGGACATGCGTATGAACAGATGCAATCATGCTTTTGTAGAGAGCTTTACTGAATTTCTAAGTGAGAAATGTACTCACTCGCCTGGGTTAAGGCAAAGTTAGGCAGAAAACGGACTAAATCATCATTCATCAGGGCCCGGAAAAAGGTAAATATCAGTTATCAGGACTTCGCCTCAAAAGAGCCTTAATGAATATGCCACATGTCTTCTTTTTTAGAAGATGTAGAATCAGAAAGAAGAAAGAAAGAAAGAAAGAAAGAAAGAAAGAAAGAAAGAAAGAAAGAAAGAAAGAAAGAAAGAAAGAACGAAAGAAAGAACGAAAGAAAGAACGAAAGAAAGAACGAAAGAAAGAACGAAAGAAAGAACGAAAGAAAGAACGAAAGAAAGAAAGAAAGAAAGAAAGAAGAAAGATGCAGATCAGAATCTCAAGAAAATTAGTTTTCTCAAGAGTTTGTGAGAAACAAATTGAATCAATATTAAGGTTGTTAACTACTTGTATATTGATGGGAATGTATAACAATTGCCGCTGAATAATTTAAAATATTTTACAGATTAAATAAATTATTACCTTACTTTATGTTATACTTGCTTTCAAAGCAATCTGAAAATTCCTTATATTTACATGGATACACCTCAACATAAGAGGAACATGATATAAACTTCTTAAAATGAATTATGACCACAATAACTAGTTCTTGCCAAGTTCTCTAAAAGTAAGTCGCTTACTTTCGAATAGAAATGTTTTTAGAGGTCCCGCGTTCCAAACATTCAGTTCCAAGAGGAACGAAATTATAAACAGAATTTGCACTCATAGCAGTTCCACGCATTCAACAAAAGAAAACGTTTTGTGTAATTTGGTTACTTTTCGCCGTATTTTTACGCTACTTTCATTTTGAATTTATTTCCTGCGGGTATTTTCTCGCCTCTCAGAGCTGTTTATGCTTAAAACGTATTTCAATGGAAACTAATTTGCGAACGATGCTAGGAATATCAAGAAACGGTTGCTTTAAGCGTCCCACATATTTTCGATGAAGAGGGCGCCAACTCATTATTTTCTTTTCGCTACACTTGCGGGGAAAGTTGGCCTGAAAGCGAAGCGCGTCGGCGTAGAATTTCGGAGGTGAAAGGGGTGGGAGGTGGCGGGCAGGCGCCGTCCTGGACTGAAAGAGTCGCGTGAAAGGGCAGTGAGCGCCGACCTTCGGGTTAAGTGGATTCCACGCGGATTTTCTCCAACTTATTAAAAGCGTGGAAACAAATTTGCCACCCGAAGTGTGGTTATTTATTTAGACAGAGGTTGAAACGCCACAGCTCCCGAACTTAACGCTCTCGAAGTAGGATCTTACTTTGATCGGCGCAGAATTTCATTCGTAGCCGCGTCGATAAACATTTAGTTTTGTACTATTTGATGTTAGTGAATTGTTACTTTCTCACTACGGAGTAGAGAGATGTGACGCTACGGAGTAGAGTAATGCCGCGCGAAAAACACGGCGAATTTTCGGCAGAAAAATCCTTATCACAGGGTCCTCGTAACGAAAAAGTGAATAAATTCAGCTGCTAAATTTAGAAAACAAAACTAACACGTAGTGTAGCCAGAATCCACGTTCTTCATACCGAAAAATCGAATGACGGCAAAACGTCCGTCCGTCCGTCCGTCCGTCCGTCTGTCCGTCCGTCTGTGAAAACGCTAGCGGCTAAACTGTTCAATGGATTTTTTCCAAAATTGATATTCCCCAATCGATCTGACTGATGTCACGGCCCCTTGAATTTGAAACTGATACTTTAATTCTGTGGATACTTTATATATGAAGTCCCTGGGACATGGCTCAAAAACTGGCTCCATTGTTTTCGATTAAATTTTTCTGTTGGATAGTTTGAAGGGCATTTTAGGGAATGATCCGTTGAAAACCCTAATTTTTCAAAATTTGCAAAAGTTCAAAATTTCGAAATAATTTTTTTCGAAATAATTTCGAAATACATTTTGAAATAATCTACTTCTACAATTATGAAGACAGAATTTTTTTACTCAATGAAATCTTAAGGATAGATTTTGAAATAAAGTAATAAAGTACAATTTTTCGAAAATCTGAGTACTTTTTGCCTTAGTTTGAGAATAGGGCAAGAAAGTACGATCTGTTTTAGCACCACTAGTTTACAATTAAGACACAACACCTCCAAAACATTTGACCCTAAATCCTTTATGAGTTTCTAAATGGAAAGCGTTTAGGCGGTACAGTATGGAAAAGTTCACGGCTTCGTTGACAGTTGACAAGGTCGATGACAAAATTTCTTTTCGACACCTTGACATGTAAAATACACCATTTTTTCACTAATAAGACAAGCGCTCTTTTTTAAAGCTTGACAAGTTTATTTCCTGAAACATAGTCATACAAAATAACTTTATTCATACCTGCATTCATCTCATTGGAAATCCTGTTTTCCCGCTTTTTGTTCATCCTAAACTCTGATGTTACATCAATCAATATATATTGCTATGTAGATGCGTTACGAATTACATAAATCTCAGTTTTATAAGCTGCTTGAATCAGCTAGTTCCGAACTGCTTCGTGAAAATGAATTAGCTAGAGTGGCTTCTTCTGACTGCAGTATAACTTTTACAATTTGAGTAAAACCACTAATTTTAAAGAGTTCGTTAGTTATGTAATCTTGTAACATTTAATTCTTCTATTGGGACGAATTTTGTAAAAGCTTTAGAAGTAAATATTTATTTCGTACCTAATAAGGAAGATTGGTTATTTTACCATCAATAAGTATTGAATGAATACTCAAAAAAACTTGGACGTCTAGCTGCAGTCGGAGTTAATGTCAACTGTACCGAGATGTTTAAAGAAGATGTTTTCGAGTCACCGTTTTTAATTAAATGAGTGAGTTTAAAGGAATCTCTCTTGGAGTACAAAAGAAAGAATTTTCAAAGGAAAGAAAGAAAAACAGAGTATCACTGAGAAGAGACGACACCAGTCACCTCAACTAATTATGAAAATGGAAACTACCATTGGACGTACAGCGGTACAATTCTTAAGAACGTTCTGAAACAAGAACAGCCGATTGAAAATGTTTGCAAGAAAAGTAGTAATACAAGGATACAGAAATTAGTTATCTATATACAAAACGTTGATAGTCCAATATTTCACCTGCTTAACAGTCATAATTCTTGAAACTGTTTTCATCTGCATGATGAATCTCTCGCAGCAAGTGTCTATCATTCAAGAGTTCTTGTATGCGGAAGATACCGGGTTTATTGGGAACTGATCAGTCTCAACTTCCAAGCAGCTCAACTTAGTTTAGAAAATTCCTTTCGAACTTACAACATAATTTATTTCGTGATCATTCTACAAGACAGGATTTTTCCTTCTCGATGTATAAGGCAAGAAAAAGGAGCGAATTCATTAAAGCAACCAATACAGACGATCTACGCAGAAGAATCATAGAAGAAAAGGGGCATTCAGTGTCTGACCAAGTCACTTTCAGTTCAAATTCCCACACAGATAAAATAAAAGATCATTGAAAGGTTTGCAATATTCCAATAAATTGGAACAAGAAATGAAAAGAGGTGGTAGAAATAAGTGGAAAAATAATTGCACGCCCCAAACGGAATATATTTTCGTAATCCTGTTATATCATCTTTAAACTGGAGGTGCTACAGAATGAAACAGACTTTCTCGTAGTAAAATTTTCTAATTTCTTTCGTTCGGACTGGCTTTACGGTGTTATCCCATCCTCTTGCAAGCTGCCATCTGTCGAACAGACACGGACAGACACAGACAGACGGACGTTTTGAAAAAACACTTTTTCGATATCAGGGGACCCCAAAATGTGTATTTCCGTTGAAATCTCGAAATCGAATTTCCGCAGCATTGCATAACTTTCTCTGTACTACGTATATTACTCCGTATATACGTATGTATACGAGAAAGTAAAAACAGCAGAGAAAATAAAAGTAAACTACAGAACCGTATCCCTTAATGATTTAATAATACGCCAACCGTTAGTGGAGAACAATCGAAACAAAAGAGTTTTAAACAAAAATTACTGATTAGTTACCTTCTGCAAGAAAAGGCAGATCAATACTCCTATTTCTTATTTGTAAGAAGATGGTAATATGAAAAGTATTTTTTGAAGCACCTTCGCTATCACAAATTACAACCTTGGTTAAGAACCTTAGCTATCTCCTCAGTTTACAATCTGCAACGGCGTCAGTTATTTGCATTCTATTGGCCTAATGCTGTTCATACTGGCTAACGCAACCAGAGGAACAGAAAGCAACCTTCAAAGCCGGCTTCCCTTGAGGATTTCACATTTCCCCGTTCATTGAGAACAATCGAAGCAAATGAATTTGTTTAAAGATGCCGTATGCTGAATATTCATTCCAAGAACTTGTATTTCATATTTATATGATTTTTACTTTCTCACCACGGAGTAGAGAAAGCTGCGCGAAAAAAACGGCGAATTTTCAGCAGAAAAACTCTTATTGCCGGGTCCTGATGACAAAAAAAATGGATAGACACAGTTGCTAGATTTTAAAAAAATCTTCTAATATGTGGTGTAGCCAGGCTCCGTGTTTTGTGGGTCTTTGATACCGAAAAATCGATTTGCGGCAAAACGTCTGTCCATCCTTCTGCCCGTTTTTCCGTCCGTCCGTGAACAACGGTTAAACCGACCACCTTTTTCTCTAAAATTCATATTCCCCAATCGCTCTGGTTGATGACACGTCCCCTTAAATGTGAAATCGATGTTTTAATTTTGGGGTGGTACTTTATATGAAGCCATCGGCCATTTTCGACAATTTTTTAAAAAATGGCTCCATTTTTGTTTTTTTTTGAAATTTTGTTCTTGGATTGTGTGAAGGATATTTAAGAGAATGATGCAGGTCTCAAGTTTGTTGATAGCTCTGATTTTTCGAAAATTGCAAAATTCCGACATTTTTTTGGGGCGTCTTCCTACATTTATTATAAAGATAGAGATTTTTGCCCTAATGAAATCAGTTTCTTAAAGTTAGATTTTGAATGGTAGGAAATGGTGAGAAGTTCACGACATTTGCATCCTCTAAATGAAGTTGAGGCGTTGTTTTGTCGTATACAACATGTACGACAAAACAACGCTTCAATTTTATTTAGATTTTGAAATTAGATCATGTACAATTTTTCGAAAATTTGAGTTATTTTCGCGTAAGTTTGAGTGAACATACGGGCGATAAATCTAGTACTTTTTAGCACCACAATAGTTTATTTTCTTGGGACTGCTAGTATATAGAACGTAAAATGGGAGGTAATGGCAAATTTGCATGAGAAAAACTCTTTGCCGGGTTCGGTTACGAAAAATAAATAAATCTAGATGTTAAATATATAGAAAAAAAATCCTCTAATACGTAGTGTAGCCAGACTTCATGTTTTGTGGGTCCTTGACACCGACAAATCGATTGAAAGCAAACGTCCGTCCGTTCGTCTTTCCGTCCGTCCCTTATTGCGTGGGGCTACCACACAATAAGCCCTTGGGACATTTTGAAAACTTTGAAAAAAATAGCACTTTTTTTATTACTTTTGTTATAGCATAGCGTGGATGACATTTAAGAGAATGGTGCAGATGTAATTTTCATTGTATCCCCTGATTTGTCGAAAATTGCAAAAGTTCAATTTTCTTCGACATCATCCTACTACTAAAATATTGAAGAGAGATATTTTCTTCGTAATGAATTATATTGTTTAAACATATATTTTGAAATAATGTAACGTGCTATTTTCCGATATTTTAATCTCCGATAGCGTTAAGGACGCCTGAGAGAATGGGGCAGGTCTCATGTTGGTTAAAATACCTAATTTTTCGAAAATTGCAAAAATTCTAATTTTTTTTCGGAGCTTTCCTACAACTACAATTTCGTAGAATATTGTTTAATGAAATATTTTCATCAAAAACAGATCTTCAAATAATGTCTGGTTCAATTTTTTGAAAATGAGTATTTCTTGTACAATTTGGCGTTAAATATATCCCATTTTTTTTAGATTTTAAACAATTATTTTCTCAGGAATTGCTTAAATTTTTTTCTTAATTTTTGAAAATTGGAATTTCGAATTTCCCGCGATTCGTTTTAAGGTTGTGCCAATATATATGAGGCCGTCCAGTCATATACTCCCCTTAATTGAAAGTACCCAATTACGTTTTTTGGACAAAAAATTACAAATTACAATATTGGCAGTATACAAAAACTTGACATTACAAAAGTGCAATTTCACTTATAGTTTTTTGTTAAATGAAATATATTCTAAAGTACTGGCGCTATAATAACACATACTCTCTCACATTATTGGAAACAGCTAGGTAATATTGAAATAATGCAAATTTCTGCGCTACTAACACCTCAACTATTTCTTGAAAACGTTCAATTGAACCAATTCAAACAAAGCGCCCTTGATTCATACTGCATTCATTTCGAGAGGCAGAATCATCAATCATTTTTTACTTTTACAAATGAAAAAATGGAATAACGTCTTCTCTACCAGGTACAAGATATGACATCCCCTTACATATATTGAACACATGAAAAAAAAATACTTACAGACCGCCTTTCTTCTGTTTAAATTCTAACAGATCTCTTTTCACAACGACCGATAAATATCAAGGATACCTCGAGGATTCACACTCTGTCCTTTGCTTTTTAACATATATACGTCTGACATTCTTTCTTCACCTTTTATTACACTTGCCCTTTATGCAGATGACTCTGGTTTATTCTCAACTCACACACTTTCTAATTGTTGAAATACTTTACAAACCACAAAGAAAACTATGTGAAAAGGACACAAAATTTCAGAATTGTGAAAAACTCTTCTAAAACTCAAGCTAACATCTTTACACTTTGTAGACCAATAAATTACCCTTCATTAACAATAAATAGCACAAATGTACCCTGGATGAAAAATAACCTTTCAGTATAAATATTTAAGTTTATATAAGTAAAAGATTGTCATAAAACACTTATTTAAAACATACCCAATTAACTTATCATACAATTTCTAATTTATATCCTTTGTTAAATTATATCTCTGAATTACGCTTTGACTGCGGCTTGTTATTATATAAATCGATAACTCATCCATCCCTAACATATGCTTGCCCCATTTGAAGCAATGCTTCTACAATACGTATAAATAAACTACAAACGATGCAAAACAATTTTTTTACGAACATTACTACATTCTGAATTTATTTTATTTCCAACAAACAAACAACACATCGTGAACTTCAAATAGACAAAATTAAAAACTATATCAAATTTCAAACCGAGGATTTATATGCAATTTTGTTGATATTTGCTCGAAATATTAGATTTCGCACCAAATGTTCTACGATATGCAATGAGTTTTACCAAAAATGATGACTAATATGTGTTTATTCGGAGAGAAATTGCGATATAAATAGTTTTTCATAACCACTATCAAGGGCGAGAAAGTATGTGCTGTTGTAGCACTACTAGTTTTCTTTAAGAAGAAGGAAAAGTACTAAAGGTCATACTGCCGATATCCCCAAGAGCAAATGGTTGAAGTGCGTAAACCGGGGCGAGAGCCAAGGTTTATGACCATTCCAGTAGTTACATGCAGTTTATCGGCCTAATAGAATTAATTACTATAATGAAATTATAACTTACCCACCTTGCACAGCAGCCTGCATTTCCCTCTCAACACACGACAGCAGCTTTACCTCGCGCGCTCTCCGTCGGCGTTAGCGAAACTTTCATTAACCTTTTCAGGCGCGTCCGTCCGCGTTATGCCCTACCTCCCCTCCCCCCTCCACCGGGTGGTTCATTTCGCCTTTGCGTCGGGAGCCGATCCGCGCGCTTTCCGAAAATGTTGATTTTCCAAAAAATCAGCGCCAGGCGGCTTCCGCGACGTCGTCCGCGCCGCGCACAAAGCGCGGGACGCCGCCGCCTCCGCCCCCCCTCTCATTAGCGCCCGCGCTCCCCTTCCGGCTAATGAGGCCCCGCCGCCAGCGCCCCTGGCGGCCCGCGGACGCGGCCACTCCCGCTGGTCGGAGCGGCGCGCAGCGTGTAATTTCGAGCAACTAGCTCGTAAAAATTAATATCTTGGAAACTATTGCAACATATAAGTAGTAAGGAATATATGCAAAAAGTATGTGGAAAAAAATGGTTTGAAAAGAGGATATCTTTTTAGTAACTGTTAAAGCAGACAGAAAGGCATAGGATTCTGTTGAATTGGGGCCGATGCATTGGGGTGCAAGGTATTTGTAGGTAGAGTCCGGGGTGTGCACTGCGATTTCAGTTCCTTGTTCCTTTTCTGGCATTCGATATAAACTGGGTAATTATCTTTATATTTGAGGGTTATTTCTTTAAGTAGCTTATTCCATTTTTCTTTGATGAATTGGTGTTATTATTATTACTTATTTTAATTAAACTAAAAGAAACATTTTCACTGTGTTGGTTTACAGTAAATAATTATGATGATTCAGGTGTATGAACGTGATGCAAAAAATTAAGTTAAGATTTGATTTTATTTATTTTGTCAATTGAGCAATAAAAACATGTATGTGACATTTGGGGGAGAAGTACAATCTGCACGTGTTTTGAGCACTGGAATCCCTTTCCCACTTTTTAACCCTAAATAGTTGAATGATGAATAAAAGTATCAAAAAGCAAGTTAGTAAATTTGAAAGTTTTGCTCCCGTGTTGAGTTTTTTTTTTTTTTTTGTTTGATAAACGAACTACATAATTGAATTGATAGATGGTTAGAATTGGTTAAGGTGTTAGAAAATGTGTGATCGGCGGGTACGAGAGACGGAATGAAAGAATAGAGAAATGTTATGTTGCGATGAAAAAGATGTAGAGATGACGAGGATAGAGAAACTAAGGGAGGATAATGAGGAATAATAGACGTTAGGGAGTAGAAATCCAATAAATGTAACAATGAATAAGTGGGGAGGTAGGCGGGGTATTGATGTGGCAGGAGAGAACTGAGAAAATAAAACGTAATGAATGTATGAGGGTTTTCAATGCAAGTGTTTGTAATGATGTGTGTGAATCTACATCAGCTCTATCCGTAAAGAAAACTGAATAAATAAATAAATGAAATGGTTCATGTAGTTACGAGTTTCAAGCATTGAGACGGTTAATACACATTTCCCAAGTCTATTGTTCCGGGTATAGAATTTCGTTTGTTACTGGTATTCTTCACTCCATGACCATATCCATCATGTAATATAAATTTCATCTTTACAAATCAGAATTACGGAGGCAAAGCGCGGACGATTCCAAACCTTTCGCCTCATTTCGTGACTTTTCTCTCTGAATATAGAAAACAAAATTTACCAGCACCATGGGAAATGAAATCTCTGCACTTGAACGGCCTAAATTTACCCTGAATAAGAAAAGAAAAAATAATATATTATCATTTTAATTTACAGATCAAGTTTACGAGATGATTGGAGAAATAAACACATTTGCTGTTCTGAAGCAAAGAGAGAAAGACGTTCAACCATTAGGGTTAAATGCAGCGTACTTGTAAAATTTTATATGCGCTGTATATCCATCCCATCACTATAAAAATTGCTTCAAATAGAAATGTTCGGAATTTTTATTTTCATAATCATCAAACTAATGTAAAATAGTTTGATAGAATTTAGGAACCTCAATGATATTTGAAAATATAAAATTTAACCACAGGTGATATGTCGTAGTACATGTCACACTCTACAATTGTACTTGACACTATTGTTATCACAGTCAGGCACTGGCACATCCTTTACGCAAACCCCTGTCGCTACGGCTTAAACAGACGTCCTTGTTTATAATAATTTCAACGAAATAGGGATAATGTCCTTCAGGTCAAGCAACAATAAGACCATACGAATTTGTAAATGTCAATTGTTTGTTTCAGAGCGTGATTCGTCGATGTTTGTCAAATTTTAAAAATTGCTTTAGCCAAAACAAGTTCATAGGCAAAGAAACAGAATTAAAATTATCTATTAAAATCATTTTTACGAAAATAAGGGAGAATTAGCATATTGTTTTAAATCATAGAACACATCTATGGTTATGCTTAGGATAGGCAAGTTATTCTACCAGAGCAGTGCGTATCATAACTGATGTGAACTAATGAGAGCGATTCATTACACAGTTGATATATAGCTTTAGAAGTCGATTAACCAATTATAATATTTATAATATCAAAAAGCAAACCATATGGTTCCAATTACGACGACAGTGTCAAATACTATTTACTTCCACACTGCATACAGCCCATCAAAGACCAAACCGGGCAACGGCAATCTGGCCTCGTGAACTGGAACCCAAACATCAAGTGACCATGCTTTTCTAAAGGACTCCGCATCTCCACCGCGCAGCTCTGCAGCAAAGGAGGAGAAGGAGAGTTGAGGGGAGGTGGCACAATTACCCCGCGCGTTATAATTCCCGTACCGATGCTCATTTCACCAGCGGGCCCGTCGGCGCTTCCGCCCCCTACCACGAACCCGCCCCCCACCGCGCCGCGCCGCGCCGCTCGTTTGATTGAATTCATTAATTTGCACATTTCGTCCACCAGGAGCGCTGTTTACGCGCCCCCGCCATGTTTTCCGTGCCGCAATTCCGCTCAAAAAAGGCTGTCCGCGCCCCGCCCCACCCGGCCAGCGATCCGCTCGGTTAGCGCTTACGCCCCGTAAAAAACTCCATTTGCAGGCCCTGCAATATTTACAGTTACGGCGCTGCGAATCCTGTAAATAGTGCGAGGCGCCGGCTCAAACCGCTCAAAGTCACCGCCTGGCGCCCAACTCTGCTTGGCGTCGTGGCGGGCGGCGCAGCGCCACGTCGCCAACAAATTTTAATTTTCTGTTGCAATTACATTCCGTGGTTTCTACGAATTTTGCGAATATTGTTCCGTAATTAAACTCTCGATGTCGTTCATCGGTTTTTCGCTTCCGTTTCATTTTATTTTTTTTTTTTTACATTTAAACTACAATGAAGCGGAGATGATTTTACTCGTAATATATTTTTTTCAGGAAAATTATTTTTCCAGAACGCCGGAAACAAAGTATGTTTATTAAATAACACTGTAGAATGAATTAAATCATGAACTGCGCAAATAACTATAAATTAATCGTTGATTAGTAAACGATTGTTTCGTCCTTTTGAGTTCCTTCTTTCTCGTAATATAGACGTTGAAGTAAAATAGTTCATAAAAGCATATTAAGAAACAGAAAAATCTATGGAAATAAAACGGGTCATGCGTATACAAATGAATCTGATACTGAAAATAGATTTCCTTCTGAAAAATAAACTACCAGTAGTAGCCTGCAGAATACTTCTGCTGCACAAAACCAATAATTTCCAAAGTGTAGCACTCTGTTCAAGAACAACAAATCAAAAACTCTGTTATAACACTGAATTAAATCAAATATTTTCAAAATAGTCTTCATGAATACTGCAAAGTGTGTAATACAGCATGCCAGTATTGGCTTAAATCAATTTGTATGGTTTTCGTTGTATGTCAATTTGTATCTCAGACCCACGGGCGTGAGCTCTTGTTTCTGCGATCAACAGGTAGCGCACAGCTCGAGGTGGCGGCAAATCAGGGAGAACGACGTATCTTCCGACAAACCGAGGCAGCTTGAGGAGGGTCAAATTCGGGTAGGGCGGAAACGAGAGAAGGTGCAAGGCAGCAGTGTTTGGAATGTTTAGGAGGGAAAAACCAGCATGCCCGAGCAACCTAAGGGTAACCGACGGCAGGGGAACTAGGACTATCACTCAGTCACTCCCAACAAATTTGCTTCCAACGGCAATGTCGAGGTCTAATATCCAAGTAGAGAATTATCACGTGTAACCGTTTTATGCTTCGCCATATTCTTCACAGGTTCCGAAAGAGTGAGTGTGGATAATCATTAAACTGAGTCGCCAGTCCGCCTAATATTCATTCGCGTTAGTTGCAAGTGACCGAATGATAGGTAGGCCATCATATTTCAGGGTTATTTTGCTATTCAATATTACGAAAAAAATCTAAATAAGGTTTATAAAAGAACTTTAAACCTGCATTCTGAATTTCCCACATTCCATCCATCAACCATCAAGTCCGAAGAACAAACCAAGGAACGTTTTCGTAAGTTCATGAACTCCGTCCAATTCTAATGTAAATGTCAAGAAACGCAGTACAGTATTTCGAGGAATAACCAATATTTGACAAAGGTGCGGGAGCGCATGGTGTTGACTCAAGCGATAACTGCAGTGCCCAAAGGTATTCAGTAGGTTATGCAGCAGCAGTCGCCGAGTCGCGATGGGACGCGCCCTGCTGACGATATGTACGTTGCGGGAACCACTCACCACGGCTGCGTCCTACGTTAACCCTTAGGGCATCAACCGAAGCCATTGCACTCCCTGACCGGGATGTCCTAGCGTGTCCACACCCCGATCTAGTAATCCACACTCCCGACCCAGTAATCCACACTCCCGACCCAGTAATCCACACTCCCGACCCAGTAATCCACACTCCTGACCAGGGTGATGAAGCGGAGAAATTATCGTGTGACGTGAACGTAAACATTTACCTTCTATTGTGGGAATTCTGATTGGATGTTGTTGACGTTCTTATAAGAAGAAATAAAAGAAGTCATCTTCATCAACATATCAGCTTTATTAAGATAGCCGGCTTTCGACGGCTTTGCCGTCATCGTCAGTCTCGCTGCTGTCGGCAAAAGTCGAGCGACTTCAATATTACACTTGACGATGACTTCTTTTATTTCTTCATTTACCTTCTCTTTACAATATAGATAGAGTTCATTTCTATTCCTCTCTATGGGTGATGACTGGTAAATAAATCCCTTTACAACGGCTTGTTACTGCAGTTAGTCAGGCTAATTGAAAACATTGTAAAACATACTTTCACGTAATTATTAATTTTAATTGCATACGGTGCTTACAGTTATAAATGATTCTCACCATCCCCGTTAATTTTCAAAAATGGGCTTCAGATACTCAATTTAGATGTCATATATTCTCAAACTAGCGATCCGTAATATGAAACTGTATCGAGATTTCGCGGTTTTAATTTTCGTGGGACAATTCCTCCCTGGATTTCTCCGAATCCTTCGGTCGCAGTCAAGCAGAAGCGTGGAAGGGACGAGTTGTTTCGTGACAGGCGAAAACGCTCGCGGGCGCACTTCTCGCGGCGGCGATGGTGTAGCGGTTAGCGTATCCGACTGCTATACCCAAGTTTGCGGGTTCCAACCCGATCGAAGCCGTGGATTTTTAAGGGCGAAAAAATCCTTCGTACGCCTTCCTTCGGAGGGGAAGTAAAGCCGGCTGCCCCATGTTAGTACATTTACTGCATGTAAAAGATCCTCAATCCTAAATGACGCCTCTGAGCTAAATTCAAATCGCCAGTTTCGTCGCCCAAGTAATACCTTCTTTTGCCCATGATTAGTGAAAGGAGTGTAACGAAATTTGCGTGGTCAGACGGAAGAGCAGGCCTCATGGCCTGAGTCTCGCCACGTAAAATAAGGCAAATTCAATTCAATTCAATTCAATTCTCTTGATTCAGGTAGTTGAACGCTTGAGCTCCGGAGCGAAGGGACCCGGTCTCGCAAATCCAGCCACATCAGTTAATTGGGAGCTTTGAACCATAATGAACCACGTAAGCTTCCGCGGCTCGCGTCGATGACTTCTTGGCTGTCCGGGTGACGCCGCGTAGTGGGCTGAGAGGCCGATGTTTCGCCTGACATGTCGCAGGCTTCCTGCCCTGAGGAAGCCTCAATGCCCTGAGGAAGCTGCGACATGTCAGGCGAAACTTCGGCCTCTCAGCCCACTACGCGGCGTCACCCGGACAGCCAAGAAGTCATAATGAACCAAGAGCCGACAGTAATGATTCTTGCGAGACTACTGGGGCGAATGATTCAGGGAATTGAATGAAGATCGCGCTGCGTGTAAAGAAATATAAAAATGACGTCCATCAAACTACAACCTCGAGTTGACTTACGACAAATTTAAGTTACTGCTTTTGAAATTATTTACACAATGAACGCAATTGATATTTAATCATGTACTATTGTACTACATATAATATGCAGATTTTTAGCTGTTCGACGGTTTCGATAAGCCATTAGTATTAAATAACTCATTTCCAATATAAAATAAGTGATAAATATGTGATGAAGTGTATTTAATTTTAATTTATTTTCGTCAAAGAACAGTAAAAAAACATATGTGAAAAATGGAGGAAAAGAATAATCTGTGCACGTTCTCTTGAGCACCAATCTTTCTACCACACATAGTTCAATAAAAATAAAAGTACTATCAACACGAGATTATGAACATCGGAAAACTAGAAATTTTCCGTCCAGAGTTAAAAAAGCGATTTGCACAGTAAACGAACTAAAGGTTTTATTTTCAGAATTGGTAAACACAACCGGTTTTACTCTCTACATTACAAAAGAGCTCAACAAAACTGCCTATAGTAACTACATATATTTTTCATTGATTGTTAATGATCCCAGGAGCGTCAACTGCTGAAGTCACTATTCCCAGGAGGTGGCGGTGATCTTCCCCTGCTGGATGGCAACATCCGACGCCGACCAATCGTCGAGTAGGGGAGTTTTCCCTACTAGGTATCTCCCACTAGCGGAGCACCGTCCCAGCCGGGACAAGACCAAAGCTCGCAACACATCCCCCAACATGTGTGTAATAAGGGATGAGGATAGGACAAGAAAGAGGAAGGAAAGACTGCGTGCGGTCCGTCACACGTTTATTAGGGTACTGCTCCGCCATTCGCCCAGTGTTGATTGGAGAACCCACAGAAAACTACGATCAGAGCAGCCGACCGCTAGAATTCTCCTCCAGACAGCGACTGAATTCGACCTAGCTGTCAAGCCAGTATTGAAACCCTGCCACCGTCACAACTCGAACCTCGGACTTTCCAGTCAGTGGCACTGCAGTGACATCAGTTGACCCCCTGAGTCACCTCTCACGGTCATATATTTTTCTCATCGACTTACCTCTACGGACAATCTTCGGGAGGCGAATCCGTCAAGAGAGACATCACATTCGCCGAGAAGAACCGACAGAACTGCCATAAGACGGGTTCGTACAAGAAATAGCATCACCCTTTCCTCTTCCTTCGTCATACACATACACACACATCACCCGTACTCTTATCTACATGGGATCAACATATATTTTATGAAACCCATCCATTACATTTCTTGGGGGGTGGGGGCATTGCGAGTAAGATTCACATCAGAATTAGCAGATATAAGTATCAATCTCCATTACAGTGCGTCTTAACGTAATGTTACAGAATATGTCGTTCCAAACATTTGAAAAGAGATAATCTCCAAATAAAAAAGACGATGTATCGGAAACTTATTTCGGGATGGCGAGAAGCGACGCTCTCATGCACTGAGCGCCGCGGGATCGCGCGATAACGCAATCCCCGCTCCCCTTGAGACTCCGCTCGCGCGCGCAGACTCTCTGATCGCCCATTAGCTCCGCAGCGGCGCGCAATCAGCGGAGGAGAGCTAACCTCGTTCATTAGGCTGCCGCGCCGCGCCGCGCCGCGCCCCGCCGCTCCGAGCCGGCGCTAATTTCACGATCAACGCGCCCACGAGTATTACACGAGTTTTTTTTTCTTTGACACTCATCTAAAGCACATGGATAAATGTAATTTGGACGTTTAAACGATTGAAAAGCGAAACTATAATTTCGTAAGTTAAGGAATTATGTAATTGATTGGTTTGGTTTTTTCGTGTTTCCGGGCGCGTCAACTGCTTTGGTCATTAGGCCCGTTAGTGTAGTGCATGGTTTTTTCTCGGGAGATGGCGGTGATCTTCCCCCGCTGGATGGCGAGATCCGGCGCCGACCTACCGTCGGCTAGTGGGGTTTCCCACTAACCAGGACTCTCCCACCAGCGGCGCACCGCCCCAACCAGGACACGTTCTAAGCTCCCGACCGGTCTCCCGGAATATGTGGTAGTGTAGTGCATGTTAGTGTAAGTGTGTGTGTGTGTGTGTGTAAGGGGAGAGGATAGGACAAGGAAGAGGAAGGACAGATCGCGCGCGGTCCGTGACCCGTTTGGTAGGGTACTGGTCCGGCATTCGCCTGGTGTTGATCGGAGAAACCAGGGAAAACTACCGATCAGGGCAGCCGGCGGCTAGAATTCTCCTCCAGACAGCGACTGAATTCGACTTAGCTGAGAAGCTAGTGTCGAAAATCCTGCCGCCATCAGGTCTCGAACCTAGGACCTCCCGGTCAGAGGCGCTGCAGTGGCATCAGTTGTTGCACTGAGCTACCGCTCCCGGTAATTATGTAATTGAGTAACTCATGTTTCGGGCACGTCAACTGCTGTGGTCTCAACTCCCGTTAGTGTCGTGAATGCTTTATCCCGGGACGTGGCGGGAATTCCTTCCCCGCTGGATGGTGAGATCCGGCGGTTACCTACATGACGGCTTCCGGGACACTTCCACTCCAAGTATCTCTCACATCGGGAAACCGTCCCAACCGAGACAAACTCTACGCGTCATGTCTGGTAGTGTAGTACACGTAAGCGTAAATAAGGGGAGAGGATAGGATAAAGAAGAGGAAAGAAAGATGGCACTCTGCTAATATAAGTCAAGTACCCCGGGTTTAGTTTTAATAAAAGAATCGGCAGCGTTAGTAGTAATGTCATTGTTTGCAGTAATAATTATGATTTTTTAAAATGAAACAAAAAATTTAACAAGTATTTCAATTGATAATATTTTTTAGAAACTTCGAGGTAATCCCAAACATGTACGATCTGGGCAACTGTAATATATTTAAAACTTTTTTTAATACGATCTGGCAAAGTGCAAATTAAGGTAACATGAAAACACGAACTGGGGGCTAATGCTAGGCTAGAAATACACGTTAGTAAATTGTTACATGACGCTATACGTACCTAGAACAGAATATACGAAATGATTTCAATTTGATTCAAAATGTACTATTTGCGAGTTAAATCATGAACAATTTACTAAGAATAGAGTTGAGACCACTCAACATGGCTATACCCACTTCATGCCCGTGCATACACTTTAAAATTAAGTGGCTCTTAGAGTGCACTGCTTTTAAACACATCGTAGGTAGACATTTAGTATGGAGTAATCACGTAATGTAGAAGAGGAATTCCTCGGATTTTTTTCTGTCGTGAACTTAGTTAGGAGAAAGGGCATTTCAGGAGCAGAAGATGATACACTACGGTTCTTTAAAAACACCGCTACAGTTTGTACACGTTAAGCGGTCGATACTTTTTAAGATATTTTTGAAAAGGAATTTTTTTTCGCCAGCGAACTGGGTTATCAATGTATAAAAATAATTAGAGGAAGATGTCAACAAGTGCAATGAAATGTTTCTGCTGTACAGACGACACCGAATTTCAGGCAATGTTGTCACAGTTCCTACTGACATTCTGGCACCACTTGGGTTTATTGTTTATTCACTTTCCTTGAGTTAATTTACATGACGCGACACCGAATCTGGATGCATATTCCCAACACACAGAACATCCGTATACCCACCAATACGACGCAAATTTTATGATCAATGTCGACAGCAATAACCACCATGTTTTTATGTTCCTACGGTTACGCATCTCCCTTCGACGGCATTCGATATTAGATTTCGAAGCGCAACGAAAAGGAAAAGTCAGGAAAAATAATTACCGCAATTATTACACGTGCGTGGCATGGTGTGGAGAATTTATTCGGCTTGGCTTTATCTCATACACTCTTAAGAGATTCCATGATAGCGGAAATTGGTGGGAAGCATTTCTTTCAAATGAGTTAAAATCATTTTCCTTTCCTGCACCTTCTCGTCGCTCACTCTGGTACAACCGTTTCACTGTGGATTCGTTGAGACTGCCCAGTACAGTAATACAATTTTAATCTACAACTTTTCGGATTACATAACTATGAATTTCTCAGACTCTTTTCCGCTTCTCAGATTGCAATTGTTATCGAAGCTTTGGACCGGGAGCGGTAGCTCAGTGCATCAACTGATGTCTCTGCAGCGCCTCTGACCGCGAGGTCCCAGGTTCACGTCCTGACGGCAGGATTTTCGACACTACGCTTTCCAGTTAGGTCGAATTCAGTCCCTGTCTGGAGGAGAATTCTAGCGACCGGCTGCTCTGCTCGGTAGTTTTCCTTTGTTTCTGGGATCAACACCAGGCGAATGCCGAAGCAGTACCCTACCAAACGGGCCACGGACCGCGCGCAATCTGCCCTTCCCATTCCTTGTCCTATCCTCTCCCCTTATACACACACTTACACTAACATCCACTATACTATCACATATCCCGGGAGACCAGCCGGGAGCTTAGAGTTTGTCCCGGATGGGGCGGTACCCCGCTGGTGGGAGAGTCCTGGTTACGGGGAAACCCCACTAGCCGACGGTAGGTCGGCGCCGGATCTCGCCATCCAGCGGGGGAAGATCACGCCATCTCCCGAGAAAAAACATGCACTACACTAATGGGACTAATGACCAGAGCAGTTGACGCGCCCGCAAACATGAATAAATCAGTCAATCGAAGCTTTGGGAATCGCGCTGCGAGAATCAATCTGGACTCGTCGCATGGTGTGGCGGGCAAGGCAGTCAAGGGCCGTGTGATTGAAGGGTCCGAGAGGCCTCGCCCTTTGTCCCCTCTCGGCCGCAAATTGCGTTACTGCGGCCGCAGCGGCAACGTGAGGCACTTTATCAGCGCGCGCCCTCGCCGACTGACGCGACGAGCCCCTGCCCAACCACCGCCCAACCTACTCCCTGGGGTTGATTCATTCAATGATTCCGGGCGCGACATCTGCTAAGGTCATTAGACCCGTACGTATAGTGCATTTTTATCGCGGAAGGTGGCGGTTGCTGGCGAGAACTGACGCCGACCTACGTCCGCTAGTGTGGATTTTCCCCAACCACGTACAGGGAGCGGTAGATCAGTGCTGATGTCACTGCAGCGCCTCTGACGGGAGGTCCTAGTTCCATCCTGACGGCGGCAGGATTTTCGATCTAGCTTTTCAGCTAGGTCGAATTCAGTCGCTCCTGGAAAGAATTCTAGCGGCCGGCTGCTCTGATCGGTAGTTTTCTCCGATCAACACCAGGCGAATGCCGGAGCAGTACCCTACCAAACGGGCCACAAACCGCGCGCGATCTTTCCTTGCTCTTCCTTGTCCTATCCTCTCCCCTTACACTAACATGCAATACACTACCACATATTCCGGGAGACCGGTCGGGAGCTTAGAGCATGTCCCGGCTGGGGCGGTGCCCCGCTGATGGGTCCTGGTTCGGGGAAAACCCCACTAGCCAACGGTAGGTCGGCGCCGGATCTCGCCATCTAGCGGGGAAGATCACCGAGAAAAAAAAACGCAATTCACTCACGGGAAAATGACCAAAACAGTTGATGAGCCCGGAAACACGAAAAAATCATTCAAAATATCTTTCCAACGAGGTGCAAATCTGCCATATTTCTCTCCTACGAACGATACTCGATATTTCATACTATTTGAAAAAGTTCTAGTATGATTTATTTGCCTGAAATCATTAATAACTCTTTTCTGGTATTTTAATTATATAATAAATTTCTAGCATGTAATTTCAAAGGTATCGTTTTTCGATTAAAACTATGTTGATTAACCAATTTGTTCCCGTTGAAAAGTTATAGTGTAATTTATTTGCATAGATTAATAACTCTCCGAATATTTAAAATTGATAATGTAAAATTATCGTCTGAAATTTCAAATGAGTATTTTTTGGTCTGATAATTAATATAAAATTTCACAGGTAGTTTACCTATGAAATGTTGCCGGTACTGACCCAGAAAAGATAATCCATTCCATTACATATAAAAATAACAAAATCATTCCCAAATCCTATTTTTCTTCTGCAGTTATTATTTCTCTTATTGACCTGCCTAACTTTTTCTTACCTTCGTTCGACTATGCGATAGACACCACAGACCTGATCTGACATATTTACGCTTCACGCTACTTGCGCCGAGCTGTGGTAATTAAAAATCGATATCAGCGCCGGTCGATTTACGATCGACTCGCTTGCAACGCGTCTCGATGTTCATTTACAACTCCCACAAGCACCACCCCTTCCCCCAACACACGCCCGCCAACATCTATTGCTGGGGGTAATAACCGCAATAAAGCCGCTCCGTCACCGGAGCCGGAGATACCGGAGTCTTTTCCGAGTCCGAGGGAGCATCTGATGTCATTGTTTGATAGGGTACTGCTCTGGCATGCTCTGGTGTTGATCGGAGAAACCACGGAAAACTACCGATCAGAGCAGCCGGCAGCTAGAATTCGCCTCCAGACAGCGACTGAATTCGACCTAGCTGAATAGCTAGTGTCGAAAATCCTGCCGCTGTCAGAACTCGAACCTAGGACCTCCAGGTCAGAGGCGCTGCAGTGGCATCAGTTGATGTACTGAGCTACCGCTCCCGGCACGTTGGAAGGATTTATTAAGTCACAAACATCATTTAGGAGTTTAAAATCATGTTCAGTCGAATAACAAGGCCTACGAATTATTATATTGTACTCACACGATCATTTTACTCGTTTCTCTTACAATTAGCAGAGTTTGGCGAACTCGTACAATCAAAGATCTTGTCTAATCACTTAGAGATTTCATGCAATACTTGTTATTTTGCCAATAACTAAATGAATCATTTATTTCAGCATGTGAATACACATTCGTAATTATTATTAATAGATTATGGAAAAGAAAGTTTTATGGCTTAACTAATATGTAACATTAAAAGTTGAGCATTGAATTTCACGAGAAAAATATGAACTCTTCGAACAAAAAGTTAGGTAGAGGGAAAATTTTTAAAACGTCCGAAAAATTTCCGTCGTTTGACCGGGTGGTTCTAGGGTTCGGGTCCCGACGGTGGCGCATTTCCGATATTAGCTCTATAGCTGAGTCGAATTTAGGTGCTGTCTGGTGGAGAATTCTAACGGCCGACTGCCCTTCCTCCTCCTTTACGAAAACCAAACTAATTTTGCAGCCACCTATTCCCTTCTTTCATTCCATAATAATCATAATGTATTAATGGCGAGAAACAGGTCATACGGCCTGATCTTCCGCCTAACAACAGGAATCAACATTAACACAGAGAAGTAACATTGAAGAGAGAGGCAAGTTGTAACTTGGAAGTGCAAAACTAGGGACCTTTGCGTCATATACCTGAAGTGGTTGAGTAAACCCAGACAGCCGGAGGTTAATGAGGATGGCCGTTTAGTGCCGAATATTATCATAACATAAGTGGAAGAGAAGAGAAAATAAACAGAAGAAAAGGTGACTTTCCAGCGGAGAGGAACACCGCCATCTCCTGGGATATAAATGCTACAACAACGGGTTTAATCACAATGGATGTTGGCTCGCCCAGAAACACGAAATAATCAATCTCTCCTTCCCCTCCCTTCTATATCTTCCTCGTACAACCCTGACTCTCTCTATCGACCGTTCACTCATCTGTCCACACGTCTAGTCTTGTCTTGTTCCATCCAGAGCCCATTCCCCGCCTGTTGCTCGCACCTCCAACGCTACTCGCCCCGTTGGCAAGGGCGGGGAAGCCAAAGCCGAGTTACGGGCCGCAGACAGACATTCGCAAATCACTCGCGTTTCCTGCGGCACCTCCGGCGATTCCGGTCCCTCGCACCTCTTTCACCTGCCGGGCACCACGCCCCGCCCCCATTCACTTTGCGGCTGCGCTTAACGACTTCTGATAATAGATTATCGATTGCCTCATTTTTATTGGCCCCGCAGAGGTACTCGAGCTTGGAAAGAGACACGTTACGTCGCGCAGCACGAACACTTGAATAGCGGTGGGCTTCCTCCGTGGGCGCGTTGCGTCCGCTACAAATAGCCGCTTTACTTAATTCTAACAGACTTCTCCCTTTGTCTTTTGGCACTAATTCATTTACAAAGACTTTCACACAAATTTCAAATGAGTGGCGCCCTGCCTACAGGAAAGTGTGGTTGGCACCTGTTAATTAACGATACATCATATGGAAAACTTGATTCTTTTATTGATTAAAAATTTTTCCACATCATTTCGTGGAATATTTGACCGCCATCATAAGATCGCTTTACACGGTAATAATTCTTTCATCATTTTTAATCGGTACAGAAAAATGAAGGATCAGACGGGATGTAATTTGTACAGAAGTATGACGCATGGTTCATTTTCGTGCTCTGAGCCACCTCATCGGATAATTTAGACTAAAAGAAATAACCTTCCACACGTTTATATATTTTGTAAAGTGGAGTAAACGAGTTTTGTCATGACACTCCAGAATTATTCGTCCCCAAAGAACAAAAGAATAAGCAGCAGTATTGTTCTTAGGCAACGCTACACAGCGCACAACGCGGCCCTCTGCGGCCCTCTTTCGAAACCACCTCTTCTGCCCTCACGCAAACGCTCTCGCGAGTTTCAAAAGCGCCACGCCCCCGCCCCCACCCGCTGTTGAAGCGCTCGTGGAGAGCCTTCGCCCGCTCGGGGAGCGGCCGCGCGGCGCTTCGCTTCTGTTTTTGCGGCCTCTGACCCTCCGCCCGCCCCCGCCCCTCACCGCCTCTCACCGCCTCCCCCCCCCCCCCCCCCCCCCCCCCCCCCCCCCCGCCCCTACATGCCCCTCCCGCCCCTACCTCCCCATCCCCGCCCCTACATGCCCCTCCCCGCCCCTACCTCCCCATCCCGCCCCTACATGCCCCTCCCGGCCCCTACCTCCCCATCCCGCCCCTACATGCCCCTCCCCGCCCCTCCCTCCCCATCCCCGCCCCTACATGCCCCTCCCCGCCCCTACCTCCCCATCCCCGCCCCTACATGCCCCTCCCCTCCCCGCCCCTACCTGCCCCTCCCCGCCCCGCCCCCCCAGGTGGACCAAAGCGGCTGCGCAGGCGCCGTGGGGTCGCGGGGCACTCGGCGGAAGGGAATCGCGCGGACAAATGAGCCAGAAGAAGCTCGCGGGCGAAAGAAGCGACAGGAGGCAGAACAGGACTACGCCGCCACCGAAGACTCTACTTTCAGTGTTTTTCATGCGTTTCCTAAGAGCTTCGAGGCTATAATAAAATTTCACAGCTATTTAATTAAACGGTGTCTTCATTAGAGAGATTATATACAATTCGACACATTTTATTTCTGTTATACCTTACATTCTTAAAAGCCGTTTCTAAAATATTCCTTTAAATCTCCAAGTTCTTAAACAATTTATTTTTTCATTAGTCGGTTGTAAAGAAAATGTTACATTCTCCAACAATAATTTTTTTACCAGTTTATGATCGTAACACTTACTCACCCACGTTCTTGGAGAGAGTTTTCTTCTCTGGCTTGTTTAAAGTAGAAAGAACCTGACTGCTCTGAAAGAGTAGAAACCCCGACTGCCTTTATTTCCAATTTTATCCTTTATTGTAAAGAATAATACAGAAATAAAAGGGACAAACCAAGTGTAATATTAAATAGCAAACAAATATACAGGCAAATAAAAAGGCTTCAACACAGTATTATCCGGCAGAAGTGGCTCAGGGCATCAGCGGATGTCACTGCAGTGCCTCTGACCGGAAGGACCTAAGCAGAATTTTCGACACTAGCTTGTCAGCTGGGTAGAATTCAGTCGTTGTCTGGAGAAGGATTCTAGCGGCCGGATGCTCTGATCGGTAGTTTTCCGTAGTTTCTTCGATTAACACTAGACAAATGCCGGAGCAGTACGCTAACAAACGGGTCACGGACCACGCATGATTTTTTTCTTCCTCTCCCTTCTCCTATCTTCACCTCTTACACATACTTACTCACATGCACTACTACATACGCTGGGAGACCGGTCGAAAACAGAGTTTGTCCCGGCTGGGGTGGTGACCTGCTGCTGGAAGATACTTGCTTGGGGGGAACACCGCTAGGCAACGGTACGTCGGCGTCGGATCTCGCCATTCAGCGGGGGAAGATCACCGGCACCTCCCGAAGAAAAAACATGGGCTACGCTTAGGAGAATAATGACGTTAGCAGTTGACGCGCCCGAAATCACTAACAATGAATTATCATTGACACAGGTATTAAGCTGCTGTGAAAAATCTGCAGCGTCGAGTCTGGAAGCAATGACTACCCAGCGCACGAAGTTTTTCAATCGTAACCCCCATGTTTCACCGCTAGCCATATAACGAATTCCACGGCTACAACCGATGAGACCAGGTGCTTCTAGAAGACTCATCCAACGCAATGTCGAGCTTTAGCTCGTATTAAGCTGGCGTCGGTACTGGAAGCAAGTACCTTCCCATTTCTACGTTTGGGTACTAGCAGGTATGCTACTCCAAACGCTGTAGCGGCCGAATAATTTATGAATATTTGTATTGCTACCGCAGAAAGGATTTTCTTTCTGAAGCTGCGAGTGAGCTGGAGGAGCGGAGCGTTGCGGCGGGCCGGGGCGGGGCGGGGGCGGGGCTGGCGCTGGCGGCCGCCACAAGGGCCCTTGAGGGACTCCGCGAGAGCTCACGTTCGCCCCAGGCTCCGGCTCTCGCCCTCGCGCACTCCACCAGGCGCCACCGACGGCGGCAACTCGGAGAAGGCCTCAACATCGATAAATGGGAATGCAGCCACACCACAATGGGTTTCATGAAAGGGAAAAGGAATGCATTTCATATAACATACACCGGCATAGGTGGCTCTGGGTATCAACTGATGTCACTGCAGTGCATCCAACCGGGAGTTCCTAAGGTTCGAGTCCCCACGGTGGCAGGATCTTCGACACGAGCTACACAGCTAGGTCAAACTCTGGAGGAGAATTTTAGCCCCTGGCTGCTGATTGAAGGTTTTGCATGGTTTCTCCGATTAACACCAGGCGAAATCCGAAGCAGTACCCTAAAAATGCGCCACGGACCGCGCGCGATCTTTCCTTCCTCTTCATGTCTAATCATCATCCCTTACTTACATGCACTTACATTTACCTGAACTAAACTAACGCACATGCGTATTTAGTGATATAGCGGTTAGCGTACCGGATTGTTGTACCCACGGTTGCGTGTTCAAACCCGATCCCCGCGGATTTTTAAGAGCGAAAAAATGCTTCATACGCCTTACTTCGGAGAGCAAGTAAAGCCGCCTGTCCTCTGTAGTAGATTACCGCATGTAAAAGATCCTCAACTCTAAAAGAAGCCTCTGAGCTAAATTCAAATCGCCTGTTTCGTCGCCCAAGATAATACCTCCTTTCTTCGCTAGATGATGAAAGGAGCGTAGCGAAATTTGTGTGGTCTAATGGAAGAGTGGATCTCATGACCCTAGTCTCGCCACGTAAAATAAGGCATTAACTAACGCGTGTTGGAAGACCAGTCGGGAGCTTAGAGCATGTCACAGATGGAGCGGTACCCCGATGGTGGGAGAGCCCTGGTTAGGGAAAACCCCGAAAGCCTGCGTGTAAGTCGGCACCGGTTCTCACCGTCCAGCGAAGCCAGGTCACCATCACCTCCCGCGATAAAAATGCGCTACACTTACAGGAATGTAGACCTTATCCGTTGTCGCGCAGGGAAACAGTCATTTAATATGCACTTGATTTAAGAAGTTTTTTAATCAATTATCTTTTGTAACCATTCAGGTCTTTTATATAAATATATTATATTACACCTATTTTTCAAAGTCATGTTTCTTTCTTGAGAGTTGAAAAAATTTATAAACGTATACGAGTACGTCCCCTGTTCTTTGCATCATGCTTTGCCGTTTATCTCATGTTATAGTTCCTGGTGTTAAATATTTTATTTCAGTTCACCATGATGTAAGTTTCCATTTTCAAAATGTTTGTTTCTGTACTTTCTGAAATTGAACGAAATATTGAAATCCAATTGATATTCTGCAAGACTCCCTGCGAAATTAGAATCCATAAAAGCTGATGCATCATCAATGTAATAAAAAGAATGAAAATTTAAAAGAAACATTTTTACAGATTTTTTTCATTTTAAGCGAGCATTATTAAAGGTAACATATTTCTATATAAATCAGTTCATTTCCTGTTCAAGAAATCACCATTTTAAAATTTCAAAATCCGACATATTTGTTTTGACAGTTGTATGAAGTGCATTATAGATGTTAAACATGCCATTCCGAATGTCATTTCTAATATAGTGACATTCCTTGACATTGAAGTGTCTAGCCTGCAACTACAGTGTCAATGCTCTTGCCAGAGTCAATGCCTTCACCTTCACTGGTCACTTGCCAACATACCTCGTCAACTCTTGAGTTAATGACGTCACACATAATTTCTGACGTATAATAAGTCAGGTTTATGCAAAACCAAACTATTCAGCATATCCTGTAGAAGAGAATTCCAAAAAGGTTTCTGCAAGGCGCCCTCAATGTTATACACAGTGGAAATGACGGAGTGTGCCAAATGGGATAAGTTTTTGTGATTTTGGTGTTGTTGTTGTTGTTGTTGTTGTTTGAAATCGGAATAGATAGAAAACATGTTAGTACTATCTGCAATTTAATTCTTCAATTTCATTTTATATTTTCATACAATAATATTGAGAAAAATATATTTTCTCTAAAAGAAAAGTGGACTAGTCATTAATTACTGGTTAAATAAGGAAGAAAAACAATGCAAACACAAACCGAGTGAAACGAAATTAGAAGTGACCAAAGATTAATTCACAAGTAGAACAAAAATTTGTAGGCACATATCTATTTCCTTTCAACGTGGTGGTCCGGCACGGAGTATATACCAAGACGTTAGTGCTTAGAGAGTCTAAGAATCCCACATTTTGGTTCAAGGGTCTGAACCTGTGAATTCGCCCATTTAACTCTGTTCTTTGTGGAATTAAAATAGCGTAAGCACAAATTCACAATTGGAAATATATGAGCTCACGATGCCAAATGTATATTAAGGTAAGAAAACATCTTTTTCCTGCGATAAGCGAAAGCGGATGTTTAATTTTTATTGACACATTTCTTATTTATTTAATTCTTGATCTAAATACTATGAAAATGAATCATTATACTACTTTCGTTTGAATATATTTTAAATAGAAATTTTGAGTTTTGTTCTAGCAGCTCAGGATATACAAAAATTACTTTGTAACGTGTGCTGACAACTGAAGAAAGTGTTGTTAGTTGAACCTGGTATTCAAATGCTAACTCATTTCTTTTACTGACTCCAATTCTTGTTATAAAATCTACATATGAATTTTGAATTAATACATTTTTGAATAAATATATTTCATAATCAACCCCAAACACTTGCTTTCAAATGTGTTGAAGTTAAGAGAAATGTATATGATTGATTACACTGATCAACAGCATTTTTGTAATGAATATTGATGATGTTCCTATCGAACTCAGTTTCCTTGAGACATGATATCCTACCTACGGAATACTTCAGAACGCTACATGTTTTTATTTTGCATTAGTCATTAATTATTCTGCAGATGTAATTGTCCAGGAGTATGAATTGTGTAAGATTTCTAAACATGACGCTTATTCAGAAAATCTACCTCTAGGAGTTGAAAGTCATTTGACAACATAAGTTATGCTCAAACAGGTAGAATCGCGTTGTGTTTCTTGCTAGTTGCGTCCCAGGATTGAGAGATCTGACAGCGTGGAAATTGGTTTCGATGTGCCTGCTTCTTATTCTAGATTTGTGAAGTTTTGCGTTTTATATTAATTCAGAAGAAGAAATGTCCCATAACAATATAAATAACCCAAATGAATTTTATTGTAACTGTGGAGAATTAACTCTGAAGTGGCAGAAACGGAACCTTAATCTTATGAAAAGGAAGTGTTACAACTTTATTTCGGGTGTAAGGTAGGCAAACAGGACAAGAAATGGACCTCCCACTTCTGTTTTCAATGTGAATCGGTAGAGTCAGAAAAAAACACAATATTGTTTGAAAAATGGCCTTCTCGGATTGAACTACTGCTTGGACAGAGATATGTGATTAACACTCCTCTTGTTAACTCTAAAAATGTTTACTTTCCCTCCACAGATAACCACAAAATTGCCTAAAACTATCGCGATTTTGTACATGAACTAACGCGATCATACCAGCAGCGTATGGGATGTAACGTCTCACTTACACACGACTACATTAAATGTAATTATTTTTGATCATTTGGACATCTTCATGGATAATCTTGGCGCCTTTAGTGACGAATATGGCGAACGGTTCCACCGAGACATTTCTCAAATGGAAAACCTGTATCAAAGCAATTGGAATGACGTAATGTTGTCCGACTACTGCTGGACCAAGCGATTGGTCCGTTATGGGTTTGCTAGGGTTCTGCTCCGGCATTCGCCTGATATTGCTCAGAGAAACCACAAAAAAATAATAATCAAATCAGCCGATCGCGAAATTTCTCAGTGGTGGACCCACGATCTCCCCATCAGAGACGCCGCAGCGGCCGTAGTTGGTGCCCTGAGCTATCTCAGCCTGTGAGAAATATTCGACTAGGAGAGAACGAGTCCGTGTGTGTCTGAAGGGGGCGTGGCAAGGCGTTCGTCACCGCGCGATCACCGCTCGCCGGTCAACAGCCAGCTGTGAGGTCGGACCGAAGCGCGAGATGGGCGCGGAGGTGGGCGCGCAGGGACGCGGGGCCGAGCGGGGCCGGGCGCGGAGTCGGGCTGGGCGCTGGGCGTGGGGAAGCCGGGCGGGGTGGACGCGGTGGCTGGCGCGGGGGCGGGGGTGGACGGCGGGGCTGGCACGGGCGCATGGGTGGGGGCAGGGGTGGGCGCGGGAGCCGCGCGCCGGGTTCGCAGCCGCTGCGCGGGCGCGCCGTTGTCACGATAAACAGCGGGATTGAATTTTCGATTTGCGCGCGATCGCCAGGCGTAATGAGGTAATTTACTCCGCGAGGCGCGTCCCTCCGCCCAACGCGGGACCAGAGGGTGGCTAATGAGAGCAGAGCGCGCGCGGAAGGTGCGGCGGAACGGCGGGTGTGGTTTCGATGTCTACACTTTGCACAAAGACTCGTATGTGCTATACGACCGTGTCATTCGCATATTTCGTCCTGCCCCCTCACATGTCGCAACCACCTAGAGATAACAGAATGTTCTTTTTCGCATTGTTTGCAAAGGTTATGTAACAATATAGTTTTGCTTGAACCCGCAAAATGTGTTTCCAACCCGGAAAAATGTCTGCACGCACTGGGCGCGAATTTGAACTAAGGTTCATACTTTTAACATGTAATTCACGTAACCAAACCAAATTCCCTGACACGGCGTAAGAGCCTTCCCGACGCTTTAAAAATGAAGTTAAAAATTTGCAATTTACAAAAATTTCAAAGTTATCATAAAAATCGGATAAGGTCTCATAAAAAATAAGAAAAAGTTTGCAGATTTGTGAAAATTTCATTCATGTGATTTTTAAAGTTATCACTATTTCAGGCAAAGTAATGCAAAAGCTAGTTTATATATATAATATATATATATATATATATATATATATATATATATATACACATACATATACACACATATACATATAAACTAAGGAACATTCAGAGTAAATTAGAAGTAATGTCTAAGGATTAAGTGAAGAATTTACATTCCAATGAGGTTGGCAGCTAGGCCAACTCACGATCAAAGGTGATAGAAATGGCAGACAGGGAGCGGTAAATCTGTTAGAGCTTTGGGCGTTCTGCTCCTTCGTCTACTTGCGCGTCACGTCCAATCACATCCCACGACCTCATTCAGCTGCACATCGTTGGAAGGAACTCCCGGCAATTTCTACACGTTATAGAATTAACAAACTATAACCAATTCTCACTCAACCACTCGCAGTCTCGTGATGAGTGAGGATTTGTTGGTTACCAACTTTCTAATTGTATAGAAAGGGAAGGTTTCTAATTGTATAGAAAATACTTAAACATATATTTCTTCTTATAAAATATATAATTATTTGTTTAATAGACAGTCCAGGGAGGAAACGTCGAAAATTGGAAAATAAGCTTATGAAAATATGTTAAAATGTTTAGACAATTTTAGCATATTTTGTTAATAAGCTACTATATGTTCTCAATGGTTCAACAGCATTAAAAACTTAATAGTTGGATTGAAAAAAATGCTTTCTAGTAGTAAATTGTTTATTATATACAAAATAAATGAATTTATTTGTTCAAAAAAAATTAACTCACAAATAAAACAGCATTCACTCACAATTGGACTGCTTTTTTATTTCTCCATTAATTTTTCTTTCTGAACAAACATTCACTTCTTTTGTAAATAAACAATTTACATGTTTGGGTACTTTACGCTTTTGCAATGCAAATATTTTGCAGAAAGCATTTTTAAACCAGTTTTGAGTGCATATTGCGTCTGAAGCATTCAAAACATCCAAGTATTTTAGACAAAAATATGCTTCAAATTATCCTAAGAGCTTATTTTCCAATTTTCTACGTTTCCTCCCCGGCCACGCTGTGTAGTATAATAAATAGGTAAGACCACATACAGTTCAACCACATACAGAACCACACACATTAATCAAGCTGGTGATGATGAAGCTGATCGAACTGCTGGGAGAACCAACAGCACAAGAATTGAATATGGGAATTAGCTTTCGATCCATATGGAAAAGAAGTACATTGCATGTGTAACAAATTAATTTTCAAATTTAAGTATAAGAAACATTTAATTAAAACTCAAAGGTAACAGAAAAAATAAAATTGTTCACATTTACAATAAATTTTTTTAAATTTTCTTAATTAAATCATTAATTAGGCCATTTTTAAACAAATATTTTCTCATAAACGACTCCAATTTTTCCATTACACTTTTTCCTCCTATGCAGTAAAGTATGCTAATAAAGTGGTACCCATTTTCAGCGAATATTGAATTTGCGAAAGTTGCAAAAAAAATTAATATTGCAGTACAAAATTGATTATAGAGATGTTTTCTTTTACAAAATCTGTAGTAAAAAAATATATTTTTAAAACAGGTCAAGTACACTGTTTTAAATGAGTAGTTTTCGTATAATTTTTTTAAGTTACGAGAAGTTTGTAGAGCAAGAAACTGTTTCTCGAACTATCGAATGCCCATTCATCTAATTTTTAGTGGGCACAATTATTAGTTGGGTGATTGGCACCCTACACTTTGATGCTTTGAATGCGTAGAAGTAACCGTGTAGTGGATTTTCAGCAAGGATAACATCTCAGAGTAACATATGATTAACAACCTATGAGCAAAAATCTCACCATCACACGCGAAAGAACTCTTACGGCATCAGATAATCGCAGATGGATGACGTTAAAATAGCACGCAAAATATGCATTCATGGTCCTTTACAAAGTAAGTGCGGGTAAAGCCATGTCCAGGTAACGATATTTCATGAAAGTGATTACGTTGGCCACTGCAAACGGAGAGCGCTGTGTTAGCTTTTGTGAGATCGTTGGTGCGCGCTGCCTGTCCTGCGCGTTTGAGTTCTTGCCAAAAGGGCCAATCAGAGAACAGTCGAAGTCTCAGGACCAGTTGGAACTGTTCCAGTTCATAAGACACGTTGCTACAGATTACGCCTTCCACCGATTGCGCTATTCTGCTCGACAGTCGAATAGGACAAGCGCCTCTCTAGAAAGAGATGTCCGCGCACGAAAGGAACTTCAAGTCATCGCAAAAGGGAATAAAGCGCTTCTTCATACTCGTTCTATTTCTCAACATACAGATCTACCTGATATAAATAATTAGATTTGTCTAGGCTAGCTACTACGACGTATCAATGAGATTTATGCTATTTTGTTGGCCACATTTAAAATATAATAAGATAGGTATTGAGTTCTTATTGGTAAAGGTATGAACAATGTTTCAGTGTCAGCTATGTGTTCAGCATTCGATATGCGAGGCAACGTAAGCAAGGTTAACAGTATGAATAATATAACTTTTAATTTAAAAAGTGACTCTGTCTTCACAAATGTTTGTTTCGTTTCTTTTATGACTGGAAAGAGTGTGTTTCTTATCTGGATGTTTGTGTTAAAGTCGATAGGACGAAAATGTCTTGAAGATACAAGATTTTCTGTTGCAACATAACGCAAAACGTTTCATTCTTGTGTATTAATACCGTTCATTACTTTATTATACCACTTATTATTTACCACCCTTTATCATTTATTACACCACTTACAAGAGTCAAACATTGATTAAATTGGTAACATTCCTTCATTGATTCAAACAATGGCAGAATTTTATGACTGTTGAAACTAATAATATAGTTTAAGATATCAAATATGCTGAGTACCTAAAACCTGTGATATCTGTAGTAAAGTGATGAAAGTACTTTAGAACTATTCATATGAGGGCATAATAGTAGACACCAAACTGCGAACAAACCTTTTAATAATCCAACATTAAACGCAAAACGTATTTTTTTGTATTGGAAAAATTTTTTAATTAATATTTTACATTACAGTACCGGCTTCATGTAAGCGACTCCGACAGTTCAATGCGCTGTTGCCACACACTATACGCACATGGCACCACCATCATCACAGATAAATGAAATCTCAAAACAACAATACCTACTGACAGGCTATGACACATCTTGATATCAAATTCGTAACTTTCGCCAAAGCCGAATCTTACTGCCTCCACGACTTCGTGCCGGTCGGATAAGCAAATCCTAGCAACCTGATTGCTACAGAGCAGGTCACATGATGTACCACAGCACGGGCGAGAAAACTGTCAATAGTCGCTTATACGCTACCGGAACTGTAGAAATGTCTTCAAATACGGGTCAATAAAAAAATTGACAAAAACGGAACCGATTCTTTTATATAAACTTCCCCACAACTGGCACAAACTCCCTAATAAATAAACCCAGGGTTAATAGGAACGTAAGTAATCATGAGGGATTACCTGCAGTCCCGGGAACCCGCAGTGTAACGAGAAAGAGTCGGAAAAGGGGGGAACTGGGGACAAAGGACGTAATAGCGACTCATAAAAACGAAAACGAACGTGGACAAGAGTGGCGTTGAAGACAACTCACCTCGTAGAAGTAGAAGCTGTTGAGGTCCGGGACGGCGGAGGCGGAGGCCACGGTGGACAGCAGCGGGTAGCTCAGGTTGAAGGAACCGTTGGCGCTGGCAGGGGTGGGGTCGTCCAGGCCGGCCGGGCTGGTGGCGGCGGCGGCGGCGGCTCAGGCCGGGGGCGTGCGAGGGCGCGGGCGCAGGGGCGGGGCGCGGGGCGAGGCGCAGGGCCCCGGGTCGCGGCCCGCGGGCCCCCGCCGCATGATCGCCCGCACTGCAACACGCACAACAATCATCGTCACACACAACAATCATCGTCACACACAACAAATCTCGTCACACCCAACAAATCTCGTCACACCCAACAAATCTCGTCACACCCAACAAATCTCGTCACACACAACAATCATCGTCGTACATAACACAAAACAATCATCGTCATACACAATGATCGTCACACAACAAATCTTGTCACATACAACAAATCTCGTCACACAACAACGCCTCTCACACACAGCAACGCTCCTCACACACGCTCCTCACACACAACCCCACACACAACCGCTCCTCCACACACACAACCTCTCACCACAACAACACTTCTCACACAACAACACTTCTCACACTCAACAACACTTCTCACACTCAACAACACTTCTCACACTCAACAACACTTCTCACACTCAACAACACTTCTCACACACGACTCTTCGCCTCGTCTCACCAAACACACGCCAATTTGACTCTTCATTTCCACGCGGCATATCTGTTTATCTGACGGACTAAAGGAATTGTCGCTGATGCGAGATGTAATTTGAGGGCTTCTTTGCCAAAGTCCACTGCAATACAAATAAAAGGCGAATCCGCGTAAATCTGCTTACTTTTAAAGCCATAGATGTTCCCTTGCGGAATGTTCTACGGACCGAACGTTTGGCAAAAAAAAACGGGGAGGACATAAAAACAAAAAGAAATATCTTGACAGCAATTACAAATCAGCACCATTATATTGTACCATTGAATATCATTGATTCTGAAACACAAATAGCGAGAACCGATAAACAAAGAAACTAGTGGTGCTACAAAACCATATTTTGTTCGCATTATTGAAGAAGTTAGGTAATATTATAATATTGCAACTTCTGTCCAACTTTCCGAAAACACTTGAATACTCAAACGCCATGCAAACTACAAGAAACTGCTATATTTTGAAAAAAGAGTACACGAAATTATTCAATAATATAGTACGCAAAGGCCCCCAAATTTAATCTTTTAATGAAACTCCAACCTTCGCTACTTTTATACGAGTATTTTGATCTACATCAATAGTTATTTCTATTTGGCGGCATTTTCATGAACATTTTGAAAATGTCCTAAGAGATTCATATAAAATACCCTCTTTCAAGTAAAATTTTAATAAAAATCTTATGCAAATTCGAGAGTTTGACATCAGTTGAATAGATGGAGCAATATCCATTTTGATGAAAATTCAGTGTATGCGTTAGGGGCTAGTGTTTTTCTCAGGCAGAAAACAACGGACGGACGGATGGATGGGTAGATGCATGATCGGACGGGCGGGAGAGATGTTTTAATAAAAATTTTCTGATATTAGAGGCATTCAAAACGTTTAGTTTAGTTTAGAGCTCATGCCATACCTTACATGGCGAGACTCGGGCAATCAGGCCTGCTCTTCCGTCTGACCACACAAATTTCGCTAGGGATACTTTCACCAACTAGCGGAGAAAGAAAGTATCACTTGGGTTACGAAACAGGCCACTTGAAATTAGCTCAGAGGCTTCTTTTAAGCTTGAGGATTTTTTTTACATGGGGTAAATCTACAACATGTGCTGGCGGCTTCACGTCCTCACCGACGTCTATTTATATCAAAATCTCTCGATCTATTTTTTGCAGTACTACTTAACTCCCCCCTTTACAATGCACACCAGAAAATAAAAGTTAATCTTTGTTAACTAGTGGCATTTGTCAAATTTTCTGATGTTCTGTTTGTGCAGATATTTAACCGTGACCATTACCCACTAATGTTTCGTTAAATTTAATAACCTTAGTGTAAAATCTACACAAAAAACGAGAATGTGCGGAAACGTCTTCCACAAAATCGCATTTTGGAAGTTTTTTAGTTGTACGTAAACGCTGACACATTCCAACCAATCAGGAAGAATCTTCAAGGAGCTTCGCTTCTAGCTCCCTTTGACATGAAAATCCTTTCCTTGTCTTTCCGAAAACGTTATTGTAACTGGATATCCATAAGTCCGTGTCAGCGTTTGCCGAGAGCGAAGGGGACCGGCGACGCGGTGGACCGCAGCTCGGGATCAAGACGGGAGGAGACGGACGCGAGGCGGAGCGGGCGCCGGCGGGGCCTGGAGGGGATGGAATCGAAGAGGTTCCAAGAAATACATGCGAGAGCGGGAGTGTGAAGGTGAGAACGAGGGAAGGAAAGCCGAAGGTGAAAGCGAAGGTGAGGGCGAGGGCGAAGGCGAAGTCGAGTGCGAAGTCGAAGGCGAAGGCAAAAACAAGGGCGAAGGAAAGCGAGGAGAAGGCAAGGGGAAGGTGAGGGCGAATACGAGGGCGAAGGGGAGGGCGAAGGCAAGGGCGAGGGGGAAGCCAGGACGAAGGCAAGGGCGAGGGCGAGAGCGAGGGCGAAGGCGAGGGCGAGAGCGAAGGCGAGGGAAGGCAAACCAAGCGGTGGCGTGAGTTAGGGGGCGGGACCAAAGCAACGGCGCGGTAGAATGGGAAACCATGGAGGGGGCGGGGCCGAGACAGAAGCAGAAACATTAATTCCGGAGTGAGGGCGAGAGCGAGAGTGATAGCGATTGCGAAAGCGATAGGGCGGATGGTGAGCAAGAGCGAGTACGAGGGTGAGAGGGAAAAGCAAGGGCGAGAAAAGAAGGCGGGAGTGACGAATCTAAACCAAAGACGGAGGCCCGGCAGACCGAAGGAATGTAGAGCGGGTAGAGGGGAGGCCGACGCTGAAACATACAGGATCGGCGACGACGGAAGAAAAGCGAGAGCGAGTGCAGCACGGGGGAGGCGGAGGAGGATGTGGCGGAGGCACAGGGAGGGGAGGGGCAGGCACTGTCGGCTGCGGACCGGAGCGGAGCAGTGCATCAACTGATGTCACTGCAGCCCTCTGACCGGGAGGTCCTAGGTTCCACTCCCCACGGCGGCAGGATTTTCGACACTAGCTTTTCAGATAGGTCGAATTCAGTCGCTGTCTGGGGAGAATTCTAGCAGCCGGCTGCTCTGTCGGAAGTTTTCCGTGGTTTCTGGGATCAACACCAGACGAGTGCCGGAGCAGTACCCTACCAAACGGGTCACTGACGGCGCGCGATCTGTCCTTCCTCTTCCTTGTCCTATCCTTTCTCCTTACACACACACACACACACACACACACACACACACACACACTTACACTAACATGCACTACACTACCACATATTCCGGGAGACCGGTCGGGAGCTTAGAGTTTGTCCCGGCTGGGGCGGTGCCCCGCTGGTGGGAGAGCCCTGGTTACGGGGAAACCCCACTAGCCGACGATAGGTCGGCGCCGGATCTGGTCGTCCAGCGAGGGAAAATCACCACCAATCTCCCGATAAAAAACATGCACTACACTAACGGGACTAATGGCCAAAGCAGTTGACGCGCCCGAAAACACGAAAAAAATCAATCAATCAATCAATCGGCTTGCGGGAAACAGAAGGCAAACCTTCGCGACTGACCGCGATGAACCTCCTGCTCCACGCGCTCACCAGCGCGTTCGCCGGGGGAGGCGAGAGTCGTTTGTCCGCGACGGCGCGGCGAGGGGCTTTCTTCCGCTCCACGTCTTGCAAATTGCGAAATCATTTCGTTCTGTTGTGGGTTAATCCATCAGCCGACGGGGTGCGCGAGCTGCCAGTGGCACACGTTTCTACATTTTAATTCTCCGGCCTTTATTTCCCTTGGGAACGAGAAAGCCAATTTTATAAGCGAGGTATGACACGCATATTTCCATACTCTGAGAATAATGTGTATGTATGATTTGCAGAATACATTGTGAACGACGACTTTGCGTGTTTTATTCTACTAAAGCGAATGTAAGTAAAAAAAGTATGTTTTTTAATTTTAGTAAAACTTTTCTTATCTAAACGTAGTCTAATTTGTATTCTAAAATGCGAATCGAAAAATTACCCTAACTGTAAGTGTTTTCCGTAACTCAGATCAAAATTATGACCGTATGACACTCTTAACTTCAAATACAACCGATATAATCTACTGGCTTTTCACATTAGCATCGCGCAGATAAGTTAATCTGTGTATTAATCTGTCGGGCTTCTGTCCACCCGTTAGAATCATGAGTGATTCAGTTCATACATAGTTTATTCCTGGGCAGAGTGGCGTTGGGGGAGTGATATTTGAACAGCGTTCCCTTTAGTACACATGCCGTGATATACACCCGTTCAGTGTATCGATCTATCAGTACCCGCCCGTCCTGCCCTTCCACCCTCCCTGTCCAGCGACCTCAGAGCAGAGAACACGGCCTCCCCCATGAGCATCGTTCACGATGATCGGCAACAAAAACATCGTAGATAGAAGCAGCGTGTAGAAGAAAACGAAAAAACTATCTTCATCGAATTGAAGATAACTCCGTAACAATGATAATCAATAAGATGCTTGGTACGATTTCCTCCGATTTGTTCAAATCACCTACCCGAGTGACATCTTTTTTTTCTGTAGGTAAATACATAGGTAGTTATTTCAACTTTACATATGTCATTTGTATTACTTACTCACTAATTATCCTAAACTCACATACTATATAAGGGTTAGGTTGCTCAGTATGGGTCCTCTGTGGTTCTATTTTCAGCTAATTTGATTTGAAAGATATGGAAAGGGTATTTACTTTGAATTCTGGTTTTATGGGTTGGAGTTTTTACAGGTCTGAATTCGTTGAGTGCTGGGATTTGGTGTATGTTATGATATTAGTTTTTTATAGCAAGGTATGTGATGTTATGATACAATGTCGAATTCCTTCTGGAGTTGATTATTTATAATGAACCATGGGACGTTAGTTATTGTTCTCCGGAATTGATTTCGGATCACTTGGAGTTTGCAAATATTTGTTTCGGCGGCGTTAATCCATATGGGACAGGCGTAAGTGATTATAGTCTTATTATGGTTTTGTATATTGCTAAGGCGGTATTTTGTTGTCGTGAACTGTGTCTGTTTATTATGGATTTTAACTTGTGTAGTTTTGCCTTGGTTTGCATTATCTTAGTTTCAATATGATCGCGCCAATTTAATTTTGTGAATGACATCGTCTTTCTTCCTCTTTCCTCATCCATCTTTATGGGTAGGCATTGGGCTGGTGTTGCACCCTCATGCCCATTCATTGGAACGGAACACCTTGGGTCTTGGAAGGATGTGAGGCCTTTGAAGGCCCAAAGGAAGCGAGTTTCCAATGGAGGGGGAGGGAAGGGAGGGACGGAGGGGAGCCTGAGAGCCGACGGCGCGAGGGAGGCGCTCGTATGGCAAAGCACATCGCATCGTAACGTATCGTGCGGGCACGGCCAAATAGAGCGCGTGCCTGCCTGCCCGCCCGCCCGTACGGCCCGCTTCATGGCAGGGAGCACACGTGCACAAGTGCACGCCGTGTGGCCGTTCCCTGGCTGCTTCCTCCACCTCCGCCTTTTTCCGTCCCTTGGTTAAAGAGACTAGCCACTGTTGCCGGATCGTTCACATATATATCGTTATATTTTAATACAATATTCTCTACGGGTTTTCTAGTTGATTTAGTCGTATTTTTTGTTATATTCCACATTGCTTTTGTTTTGTTATTTGAGTTCAAAATATCGTGATCGTTTTTTTATGATTTTAGCCTGCCTTGCTCCACCACGGCCGCAAATGACTCTGCGCAAGCCAACTGACCCACGAGACATGAACCACCACTACCTGCCCCTCACAGTTCTATGCCTACAAATGGCCTCCTTCCCTTCCAACTTTATCTCACGCAATTTAAGTAAATCCTCTTAACTCCATAATTTTAGAAGTGCCTAATGATGAAATTAAATTAACTGTTTATGGGAAATAAAACGCATGAACGACTTTTCTAATAATTCTATCTATTTTCGTAATGCAGTTACAACACATTACAAGTTTGTTTGACTTGTAAAACACTGGCACATTCAATAGAATACCCAAGGCGACGCAAATCCGTCTGTAATTATCATAGCATGGAAATTGTGAATATTAACAGACGATAATATTTATACATTTGTATTCATTCTTTAAGTGAATATAATATCATTTCCTTTTTTCCCCTTTTTAATATGTTTTCTCTTCCTTCTAGATTCTTTTATTTTTCTAATATTCACCTAATGTTCATTCAAATGATGTCTGAATCAGTTCTCCTTTCAAGTGGGGTACTCGTTCTCTTTACCTATCTGCAATAATATCCCTCTAATCCTCGCTTCCAGGAGTGGCAATTTGCTCCGGTTCCCGCCCTATTTCTGCCCGACCTTCACTCGAGCCCTGCGGGGCGCCTTCCGTGGCAGAAGCTTCCGGTTCCACGAGGCGCGAATGCTAAACGGGCGCAGCGGTGCCCCTGCAGCGGTCTCTCGAGGGAAGCAAATCATCAGCGAGAGCACATTTCCCCGGAAATCGAACGTGAAATCCGCACTTGAAAACTCGCGTCCAAGTTCTGGATCGCATCCGCCCGTTCGGCAGGGAATGAGCCGCACCAACCCTCGTTACGGGAGCGCGAGCGGCGGAGCCCGTGGGTGCTTTGCGCTGCAGCTCTGCGGTGGGAAGACATTTCATCCAGGCGGGACTGGAAGCGCACGATTCTTCATTAAATATGCACCAGAGCATTGTAATATCACAGCTTTCCGGAGAATTGATACACAATTTTCTTACTCAATTATTGATGTAGTTTCACACAACACATCAACTACCAATTATTATAACTTTACGCTGCCATAACGTATAAATACAATAATTCGATATACTTTTACAAAATGAAAAATACCTTGCAATCAAAAATAGATTTTGTTATACCTTACGTGTTCAATTCGTTAATTACTTTTATTACATGACAAAATTGCATGCATTTAATGGTTGGGTTAGAAACCAAGCATTATACCCATTATTCTACAATAATGATAAAAAACTGAAGTTTCCTACAGTAATGAATGTGTATTTCTACGAAAAACATTCCCTCAAATGCGTTCTCCTGACAAATTGCTCGTCTGTTCAATATAGTATTGAAGAAAGCAACAGTATAAATTCACACGTAGGTGACTTTTCGTGATTGTCAGGGTACGATATAAATTGAGTGGAACAATGGTCGAAATTAATTTTTTGGTTATTTTAAAAGAAATCTATCGGAAAGGAATACAGCAATTTATACATATAAATTTGTCTTTTACACACAAACAGTCAAGAAATGGAAACAATATAATTTGTTAAACATAGTTATGGTATCTCAAACAACACATTTTATTCTAAATCCGTGAGGCTTGTGTATTATGTCATAGTTTTTATATTTCAGCTATTTCGGTACAATATCGTAAACGAAAATTCAGATGCGGGAGTCGGAAGAAAACAACCGTCACAGAAAAATCGTATTTCATAAGCGTTTCCAGAAGCGAACAAAGCCTGTTACACAGAATGAGCGGAAGGAATCCGCCCTCATTTTTAGAGGCGGTGGCGATGGCGGCGGCGGCGGCGGCGGCGGCGGCGCGGCCCGGCGGCGGCGGGGGAACAACAGGCAATTCATTGGCTCGCACAAGCGCCCCGCGCGAATACCAAGGAGCGTCTCGGGATTTATCTCCGTGTTCTGCACAGCGTCCACGTAGCCACGAGTTTTACGGCGTCGGCGTTCGCTCTCCGAGAAGCAGGCCGCCGCCGCCGCCGCCCACGGGCCGGGGCGCGAAGCCAAGACCTTCGAGAACAGCGCCCACGCCCCCGCCCTCACACAAGGCGGATGTCCGATGCGGATTTCTTCTCTCCCGCGGAAGCCTCTCATGTAAGATACCGCGTTCTGTGCGTCAATAAATTCTTCTTTCTATCGCATTGCTGTTCAAACCCAGAACTCGACCTTTGATCAGGCGGCAAATAGGTTCATATGCAGACCTGCTACTAGAATAGTAGGGTCTTCAACGAACACAGAATGATATCTATTTTGCACGAGTTGTTTACGACACGAGCGAGTGTCGGAGTTTCTACGACCGAATAATAGCCATTCTTCGCGAATAGAAGACTATACTTTCTCTACGACTTTTAAATTGATGGACGCCGTAACTTTATAGAACGTCCTCAGAACACTCAATGATTTTTTAATCTCACAATTAGCAACTTAATACTCTTTCATGATTCACCTTTCTTACGACAGTTGCGACCTGGCACGGTAGAGCACGCTGAGCTCTTGTCCTCTGTAGGGGACAGCGAGAATCCGCAGCATTGCGAAAATCATATTCTCTCACGGCTAGTGGAATCGTCATCATTACTGTATCCGATAACACGCAGAAATGCATAAATTCTGAAGTAGTCGTACAGAAAGAGATTACTCTACGAAGGGACCGCTTTGATAGCTACTGCCTGCTAGTGCTGGCAACATAACTGCCAATTTTGTTCACGAGCTAATTCGTCAACGCGTTCGTTTGCAGATGACTTGCTTACAAATGCTTCGACTCTACTACTCGCAATTCCATCGTCCGATATCGCGATCATTTGTTTCCCGACCAGTCAAGATGGTCCCTTCTTAAAGTAACTTCCCTGTACCTGAGCCGTGACACTATATTTGGCACACAGAAGGGGTTAAGGCGCCTTCCGCGCTCTACAGACGACTTGATAGCCAGGGCACACTAATCCAATGACTCAACTGCATCAGACTGGCTCATTTTTATTGTGCCTGCTGTTCCCGTTTCTACCCGCCCAATTTGCGACAAACTATCCCCTGTGGAACCCTGTGTGACGTCGTGGGAACACAACAGCAATCACAGACACGAGCTTCAGATATTTACCTATTTATTAATAAGTATTAACAAATAAATAGTTTGATCCGGTATGTCCAGCTCTGATAAACCCTATACCCGGATCGCAGGAGCGATCCTTAAAAGATGCAAATCTGCCTGACTCGTGGCCCTCGCCACTCCTCGGCGAGCTTTTGCGCACAGCGTAGCCCCGGCGACCGCAGTCACCCGTGGAAAAAATGTTCCACAGCGGCATCCCAACACATGGGTTGCCCTACGAGCATAGCTCGTCTCCGCACCGCCCTGGGCGCACGTTTTGTGCGTTCGCACGAGGTTTTCACTCAGCTCAAAAAACCCACCCCCGCGCTTTTCGCTCTTGCTTGTATACCTCCCAGACCACGTGATACGCAAAGTTATCTTGCTTTCGCGCGGCACTTCATGCCACGTGACTGTCGCGCCGCCACGCATTTTGGGCACCCCTTCCCATTGATTCCTGGAACTTCTCAAAATACCTCGTGGTGCCTCTGCCACGAGCTACAGCCTTTTACTTTTCTCCACCCAGTATTCTCTGGCGCTCTAATCCTGCGACGCGGTGCCTGCAAGGCGCCGGTTTTCCTGCTTGTTAATACAATACGTTACACGTGACATAATCACAGAAAAATTATAGCTGCGCATATCAGGCAGGCGCATGGTGTGGCGGAGCATGTCCTCACCTCGCAGCCACGAATCAGCACAATTGCTGGATTCTTTCTAGATCAGGAATTTTCAATATTGTTTTCGTATCCACCAAATTTTTAAACAATGATTTGTTTCACCTAATCCCTTTCATTTTTCTACAATATACAGTATGCAAAATAATCATAAGTAACTGCACATAAATGACTTATATCAATAATAATTAGACAAGCAATGTGAACAAAAAAGTTTGAAAAAATTGTTTGGTAGGATTCTTTTGTGTTTTTTGTGAGCTATTACAATTTTATATTTTTCTAAATATTAAAAAGTATTATTAGATGTTTTGAACATTAATATAAGAAAACAAAATTATTTTTAATCAATAGGATCTTTATTTTGCGACCGGATGTTGTGGCGTAATCGGCTATCGCCCCCAATCGACCCCTTGATCACCACTGACACCCTTTGAAACTTGGTGGACACCGACCCTGTTGGGAAACACCGTTCTACATAGTTTGTTGTTTTAATGGACGAGGATGCGTCCTGCTCCTGGCTCGGACGGTGCACGTGAGCACAGGTCTCGAACGAAAACGCCGCGCGCGGTCCTTTGCACAATGCATAAGGCTCTTTTTCCCCTTCAGGGTTTTTTTTCCTCAGCCGTACCTTATGGTCTCTTTTACGCGGCATTGATGCGATGGAGAGACCATTTGGGGTGAATACCAGAATACGAAAGGTTAGAACGCGGTAGAATGTAGGTATTGTAATGGCTTAAAGACCTACCCACTTAGCATCAAGTTCTCTAACTTGTATCTAATTATTACCTATTAATAAATAATAAATATTTTTCGGTGGTTCGTTGGTTAGTGATTCCGGGCGCGTCAACATTTAGGTTAATAGTCCCGTCGATGTAGTGCATGTTTTTTCCTCGGGAGATGGTGGTGATCTTCCCCCGCTGGATGGCGAGATCCGGCGCCGACTACCGTCGGCTAGTGGGGTTTCCCCCTAACCAGGACTCTCCCACCAGCGGGGCACCGCCCCAGCCGGGACAAGCTCTAAGCTCCCGACCGGTCTCCCGGAATATGTAGTAGTGTATTGATTGTTAGTGTAAGACTGTGTGTGTGTGCGTAAGGGGAGAGGATTGGAAAAGGAAGCGGAAGGACAGATCGCGCGCGGTCCGTGGTCCGTTTGATAGAGTACTGCTCAGGCATGCGCCTGGTGTTGATCGGAGTAACCACGGAAAACTACTGATCAGAGCAGCCGGCCGCTAGAATTCTCCTCCAGACATCGACTGAATTCGCCCTAGCTGAAGAGCTAGTGTAGAAAATCCTGCCGCCGTGGGGAGTGGACGACCTCCCGGTCAGAGGGGCTGCAGTGACATCAGTTTCCCCCTAACCAGGACTCTCCCACCAGCGGGGCACCGCCCCAGCCGGGACAAGCTCTAAGCTCCTGACCGGTCTCCCGGAATATGTAGTAGTGTATTGATTGTTAGTGTAAGACTGTGTGTGTGTGCGTAAGGGGAGAGGATTGGAAAAGGAAGCGGAAGGACAGATCGCGCGCGGTCCGTGGTCCGTTTGATAGAGTACTGCTCAGGCATGCGCCTGGTGTTGATCGGAGTAACCACGGAAAACTACTGATCAGAGCAGCCGGCCGCTAGAATTCTCCTCCAGACATCGACTGAATTCGCCCTAGCTGAAGAGCTAGTGTAGAAAATCCTGCCGCCGTGGGGAGTGGACGACCTCCCGGTCAGAGGGGCTGCAGTGACATCAGTTGATGCACTGAGCTACCGCTCCCGGTCTCTTTTTCGTGAACTGCCTGGTATTCACCGAATGAAATCTTTGACACAACCGGATTCTCAAATTAAAGAGGATCGACGGGAGTTCGTAAACCCAAGACCAACTCCACCGGGTTTATCGCTGACATTCACTTGATATTTTGTACAAACGCTGACTTGGACGCTTCCTTCTGAACATTTAATGTAGTTTTTCTCCCACCCAATCATCTTTTACAGTTTTTATGTTTTAAATGTTAAATATCGAGGTTACTGTAAACCTTTGTTACATTGATTATTACCGTATAGTTGTTTGCTTGATAGTACTGTTAGCAATCGATTAGATAATGTGATGGCAAAGCAAAGATAGCATTTTGGGCTAATTAGCGGCATTCTCAGTTAATAGTGTTTGCTCTGGATGAGTGTACTCGCATGTGATCGAAATATTGTAAATTTAGTATTTTGTCTGCAAGAAGCGATGTATAGTGATTCACACGCACATCTGCACGAGGTACAAGAAAGGAAGAAGAATATTGGACCCAACAAAGTCTCAATAACTGAAGGTCAAGCATCGAGGGCCAATACGCTCTTGATATATGGCTCTGAAATACCTTTTTCTGGGCCTTTTTCCAGCTTCAGAGGATGCACACGATTTCGATTATCGTGCCGGGTACTTACAACGTTCCTCATGAGGTAACATATTAACCGTTACGCTAGACACTGAAACAGTTGCTGGCTCCCCAGTCTGTGGTTAGTAGACTCTCAAGACCTTCCGCGACAACACACACACATATGGAAGGACAAGGAAGGATAAGGAAGAAACAACCATATTGATTCAGTAGTGAGTTGTAGTTGACATTTACATAATTGAAATTATTGAAGGCGTTGTCATTGTCAACAATAGTATTTATTTCAATAATAGCAGCTTTCGATGGCTTAGCCATCGTCATCAGTTTTCTGCTGTCTGGGAGCCACAAAAACGAAAACGTAGTCGTTTTTGTGGCTCCCACAATAATAGCAGCTTTCGATGGCTTAGCCATCGTCATCAGTTTTCTGCTGTCTGGGAGCCACAAAAACGAAAACGTAGTCGTTTTTGTGGCTCCCAGACAGCAGAAAACTGATAATGATGGCTAAGCCATCGAAAGCGCTATTATTGAAAAAATCTTGTTGACAATGACAACGCCTTTAAAAGAAACAACCATGCCCGACGGGTCTCGAGCTGCGACACTTCAGACTGAGCGCTAGTCGGCCACGCTGTAGCCAGCTCGGCCGTCCAAATCGGTCAAGGGTCAATATTCCCAAGGCAACACATTCTCCGCTGCTCGTTGCGACTCGACGTTGTTCACACCCAAAATGACATTCACTCAACGTGCATGAGAGTTTAAAGAGACCATGTACCGATTGAGTGAAACATTGCTTCTTTACACATTATTTTCTATTATTTTCAAGTGGTCTGAATGGTAGCGAAAATGAGAGAAACCGTTTTCTCCATCACAAATTCCACATGGATCGTCCAGGATTCGAATCCCGTACCCACAGGTGAGAAGCGAGCAGTCTGGCCACTCTTGGAGCCAACAATCTAAGCAGGTGACAGCGGAAACGGGAGATTCGTACGAACAAAGTACGTAGAGCTGCAAGAGAGAAGCGCCCGTCGAAGGGTTGCAAGACCGCCGCGTGGGCGCACTGTGGTGACAAACTGCGGCACAAAGGGCAGACTGAATCCCTCAAACGCACATCGCGAGGGCGCGCCAGCTGCCGGGCTTCCCCCCACCCCCGCCTCGCCGGCGCAGCGCGGAGCGCTGTTTGCCGCACTCAACTTTTAGCTAATTCATTGCTTTATGCAAACCCACTGTCTCGCCGTTTGTGTTGGGAACTTGGTTCGGTGGGCGGTGGGCGGGGCGCCGCCGCTCACCTCGCCGCCCACGCCACCGCTGCCGTTGGAGCCGCGCGTACCGCTGCGGTTTGAATAATGGAGCGTCTAATTAATTTAAGCGGCGGGCTGCGGGTGCGAAAATCCTTTGAGACGCAATGATCCTTCCTCGTCTTTGTCCTGGGCGTGGTCACGAGGACAGGTGGGCGGGGGGTGAACGGACGGGTGGATGGGTGGGCGGGCGGGCGGCGGGCGGTTGGTTGGGTGGGTTGGGTGGGTTGGGTTGGGTTGGTGGTTGGGTGGGGTTGGGTGGGTTGGGTGGGTTGGGTGGGTTGGGTGGGTTGGGTGGGTTGGGTGGGTTGGGTGGGTTGGGTGGGTTGGGTGGGTTGGGTGGGTTGGGTGGGTTGGGTGGTGGGTGGGTGGTGGGTGGGGGCGGGCGAGCGAGCGGGCGGGCAGGTGGGCGAGAGAGTAAACGTGTGAGTGAGCGGGCGGGCGGGCGGGCGGGCGGGCGAACCGACGCGTGGGCGGGCCGTCGCGTGGGCGAGCGGGAGGAGGCGGGGAACCACCGAGCGACCATCCCGAGCGCCGGTCCCTCAGTCGAAAGGGCTGCGGCAGATGAGCGCAGAGAAAATGAACGCACGGATTTTTCAGGAGAATTAAAACGCCATTACGCACAAGCACGCCTTCATTTGCGTTTGCCTTGTGCACGAGAATTCACTTGTCCGAGAGAGCAAGGACAAATTTTCAATATGTTTTTTTCTCTTCTTTGATTTGATCAAATGTCAACATACATATCGTTGCCACATTAATATACACGTCACAATGTTTGAGGCTGCTGCTTACCGGTATTCCGTTTCCCGCAACGGAATACCTTCATATGCCAATGTTGTGAAATTAATTTTCCATTAATTTTTCGTTTCCTTTTACATGGAAACTGGACATGAACCTTATACGAAATCGTGACAAACTCAATGAAGATAAAGGACGCCGTGTCAACAATAGCATCCTTGGGAAGATAAGTTTGGTGTATTACTCTACACTTTACACAGGTTTTCTTTATTATAACCAATAAGAACAAATGGTGGTTTCTTAGGGAGGGGAAAGGAGCAAAGTCCACCTTGCAAATTGTGTTTTTTTTGTATGCATTAATTGATATTTTTGCTTTTATAAATGATACAAAATCCATAATTTTTAGTTCATAATTATCAGGAAATTTACCTTGATCGATGATAAACTGCTTTTTTCTTACTTGAAAAATAAACATATTATTGAAAAATTGATATGTGTCTAATAAATTGTCCAGAAATGTTTCCCTTGGATCTTCAAAATAGCTATTATTTAACACTCGCGAAACCTCTCTCCGTTTTCTATATAAACGGCAGTAATTTAGTTCGAACGCACTGGTAACGTGATAAAAGAGTGTATAAAAACATGTTTTTTTTTCTAATGATGATATGAAACTACAACAAGGAACAATTCATATGCGGTTATGTACCGTGGTGTACCGTCAGCGCCAGGCCAATATTCTCGCGGTATGGTCACATATGAAATTATGTGGTCTTGAATGCACTGGCACGATCACCTCAGAAAACTCCGGATTGCGGAAGTTGTGAAAAGGAGTAAGAATTTAATGACCCCGAACACACACGTATTAAATTTTAGAACGATATTTACAGAAGAGCGAATGCTTAATTTATTTAAAACTAATTATAGGAATGAGGGGGAAAAAACAGCTTGCATCTAAGGGCATTGATTTTCCAATCCTGTTTGTTGTCTTCGATTCTTGGATTTTTCTTTCAGGCCAGAGAGATTATCTTCTTGTTCGATAATCACTCACTAACTTTTACGTTGGTGATCGTGCTGCCAATCTGTGTGTATGACTTTAAGAGTTTTCGAAAACGCGAATGATTAAAATCACAATACACGGACCATTGATCTCCGTCCATGGCTATGGGAGTTTAGCAAAAAAAAGTGCCTAGGCTTCAGCTGCCCTGTGCGCTGGATCACGGTCTCTCCGTCTCACTGCCGGTCGCCCGGGCACAATTCAGGCGAACGCACGTTGCTGATTGGTGGCCGCTGGCTGGCGGTGCCGCTCGCTTTCGCTACAAGCTCCGGGCGTTTAGCGAGTGTGATTTACGAGCACGGCCGTCACCGGCCGACGCTCGGCTCGTCATTTTGAAATAATGACAGTGACACACTCTTAACATTCAAGCTCTCAGACTAACATGTTTTAAACTTAGCTACAATTTCACACAAAGTCAACTACGTCATATTGAGTAAGATGTGTATTTACTTGCGAAGTAACGCTTGACTACCAGGTCTGCATCGGGCGTCAGGATCAAATACGTCTGCTTAAAACGCTTTCACGTTCTCATCTGCCTTTTCGCTCTCTGAACCCTGTCATGCTAACTTTCCCCTCATTGCTAAGGTTCTATGACGTAGGAGCAATTGGAAATTCACACTGCTGGAATCGTTACGCGATTTGATCGCGGAATATCTTTTCAGAACCTTCTGTCACTTGTGGGTTGGAATTGGCTGCCCCCCCCTTAACTTCTGCGTGGCCTCGAAAAAAAACATTTGCGTGAAAGGCTTGTTATTCCCTTGACTAAGATGTTAGAAGTTCGGCTTGCATCGCACGTGCTACACATATGAGCGATAGTGCTCGCAGGACAACAAATAATTGAGTCAAGTCTTGCACGGCATTTTAGAAATGTGTAAGTCTGTTCCGGAGGCAGGGAGCCCGTACTTTGTACGGCATTCGATTCGGGTTGAGTTTATGACCTTTTGCCCAAATGGGGATGCAAGAGACCGATCTTCCCCCGCTGGATGGCGAGATCCGGCGCTGACCTACGTCGGTTAGCGGGGATTTCCCCATCCAGGTATCTCCTACAAGCAGGGCACCGCCCCAGCAGGGAGAAGCTCCACTCTGGTCTCTCCACAAGAGTGATAGAAAAGTGTAAGTGTGTAAAGGAACGCGCGCGGTCCGGGGCCCGTTTGTAAGGGTACTGTTCGCCTGGTTTTGATCGGAGAAACCACAGAAAACTACCGATCAGAGCAGCCGACCGCTAGACTTCGCCAGACAGCGGCTGAATTCGACCTAGCTGAAATACTAGGGTCGAAAATCCGACCACCGTCGGTGCTCGAACTCTAGGACATTCTGGGGAGAAGCATTGCATTGCTCTGAGCCACTTTTACCGGTGTAACATTAATTTAATACTTTTTATAACCTTAAATCAAAACACATTCCAACCAAAACTAATCTGGAAACACATGACAACTAATTTTATCTCTTAGAGAGAATAATTTAGGAACACATAGACTGTCTACGCTGTCAACAATTATTTATCAAACATTTAAACGAATGATCGACTGAGGTGCCTCAGGGAAACAACTGAGTGTTTGTGACCGGCAGACCTTAGGGATCGAGAGAGTCTCTACGGTGCAAGTTATATTTATTCAAACTTAGTCGATTCCCTAACATATTTATATACCTAGTGTGTGTGTGTCTATATATGTATATAGTAGCTCGAATTAATCCGCAGTCTAGATGATAATTCTAGCGGTCGGCTCCTCTGATAGCTACTTTTCTTCGGCTTCTCCGATAAACATCAGGCGAATGCTCCCAAGAGGAACCTTAACAAAAATGCTGTGAGCCGCACGCGATCTTTAGTTTTTCATTCTCGACCCTACTATCCTCTTGCACATACCTGGGTCATTCCATATTGACAGCACAGCTTTATATCAAATTTTACTTCATGTCAGATTCAGATGAAATTTGGTACATGGATAGTATGAATGAATAATAAGAAAAATACAAATTTAGTAAAATATTTCTACCCGTTTGTGAAATACGGCCATGTTAATTATTACAAAATTGGATTCCCCGAAAAAACTAGAATCTCTCCAAATTTAGACAGAGAGCGGGAAAATGTGTAATGACCCTTCATATGATATACAACTCAATAGGGGTTAGGTTTCAAAAGCTTATCGAATATGAATTTAAAATTTTGATTTTGAGTTTTCTACAGAATGCATCGCATCGAAAAATTAAAAAATTATAAAACCATTTTTACATGTTTTTGAACTAACCATGTAAGTATAAATTTGTAATTATTATGGGTAATCATTACGGTAATCATTAAATTTATAAATTTCTGCCAGCTACATTTTCTACTAACTTCCTTTTATTTCTTGCTCTTTACCAATAGCATGTCATAGGTCCACTTGATACATGCAACGACAATATATTCAATTGATATTAATTCATTTATATAATAGATGTTTAACACTTCAATCTTATATTCTATTTAATTTACTTGACAAATATTTTCAATAATAATTAGATTCTATGATAAATAACACTATTACTTTGCTTATTAAATGTATTTTGTATTCAAAATATCTATTTGTTACTATCATTACCCATCCAGGTCAAATTTATTTCCTTATGATTTTGAAGGCCAAGTTTCTTTAACCCCCAAATTCCTTTAAATAAGGTTAATCCATTTTAAAAGTTATTATATTAACATTATAACGTAGAATACCTTTGCTATTATATAAGTATTAATGTATGTGCATGGCTTGATTAAACTCCCTTTGCAATATATCATTTACGGTACTCTCTTAAGAATACTTTATAAATGCGTCTTCAGAAAAGTAAAGAACATATCAAGCAAGATTTCAAAAGATTTGGACAACTTTAAAATCCTTTTTACGACACCGTAATAAGCGGGCTCTTAAAAGTGAATTACGTTTATACTTCTCCCCTTCATTTGCTATATTCTCTGATTCAATCAAAAAGATGAAAGGCGAGTTATTACTTTTTCCCTTCTCAGGGCTCCCAAAGGAAATCCGCTGCAAGATGTTGGCAGTACAAGCGCGGGGCGAAGGGAAGGGATAGAGAGCGATTTCCAAAGCGAAAGGCGGCGGCCTGGCCTCCTCCCACCCCGTCCCTCGCCCCGCCGCTTCCTCCGAGGCTCCCTCGCCATTGAGCCCCATGTTTGAGCGCTGACGCGAGCACTCTAGCCGACGTGTGGAAGCGCGCGGCCGAGGAGAGAGGGCCTGAGGAGGGCCCGACCTCTTCTTTGATTGGTTTCGTTTGGTTTTTTCATATTTCCGGGCGCGTCAACTGCTTTGATCATTAGTACCGTTAGTGTAGTGCATGTTTTCAATCTGGGGAGATGGCGGTTATCTTCCGCCAATGGATGGCGAGATCCGGCGCCGACCTACCTTCGGCTAGTGGGGTTTCCCCCTAACCAAGACTCTCCCACCAACGGGGCACCGCCCCAGCCGGGACAAGCTCTAAGCTCCCGACCGGTCTCCCGGCATGTGTGGTAGTGTGGTGCATGTTAGTGTGCGTGAAGTTCATATAGTGTGAATGGCGCTGCAGTGTAGTACAAATAGTGTATGTAGTGATTGTAAGTGTGTGTGTAAGGGGAGGGGATAGGACAAGGAAGAGGAAGGAAAGATTGCGCGCGGTCCGTGGCCCGTTTGTTAGGGTACTGTTCCGGTATTTACTGGTGTTGATCGGAGAAACCACGCGAAACTACATCAGAGCAACCGGCTAGAATTCTCATCCAGACAGCACTAATTGACATAGCGGAAAAAGCTAATGTTGAAAATATTGCTGCCGTCGGGACTCGAACCTAGGACCTCCCGGTCAGAGGCACTGCAGTGACATCAGTTGATGCACTGAATCACCGCTCGCTCCATGTTGGAACATAGTACCTGAACCGGACAATAGTTCCTCCTGTTTGGGGGAACATAGTACCAGAAGACACATGTTTGGTGGACTTCAGTATGTAGGCCCACTTAGAGATATTGAGATCAACCATAGATTGATTGATTGATTGATTTTTTTAATGTTTCCGGGCGCGTCAACTGCTTTGGTCATTAGTCCCGTTAGTGTAGTGCATGTTTTTTCTCGGGAGATAGCGGTGATCTTCCCCCGCTACATACGGGAAATATTTTACAAATGTATTTTTTTTTATTTTGATACAGATCATTCCATGCAATGTCATTCTATGCAATTACCCATTACATAGAATAAAAATGTCTTATATAACATTTTTGGATTTCCTTCAAGTGTACGTCTACTGACAATTATTTGCATAATTTTAATACAGCAGTACATTGTAATTTATATTGTGTTATTCATAAAACTCTTCTAAAATTACAAAATCATACTATATTCATTATAAACTCCTTTTAAATATCACATTTCCGTACTCATTCAAAAATAATCCAATTTATTTTTTCTTCTGCGATTGTGTTATCTGAGTAAGATCTAATTGAGTAGTATATAACTTGCCATAAACTTCTTGAAGAAAATGAATTAAAGGAATAAGAAGCAACAAATTCAACGTGTGATCCATTTTCTCATTAGTAACTGCGCGTGTCATCGCGTATTTACTACGTTTTCTTTTATTAAATTTCACTTAGAGATTGAAGATGGTCTTTCGCTCACGTAAAACTTACCAACACTTTTCACACTTTTAGCGTTTTAGCTATTGCACTTCTAATCACCTAACAGTGCGACTATCAACAGATGTCTTATGGTTCACTATGAATTCTTCTCGTTTCATAATTTTAAATCATGACTTTAACAAATGAATTATTTCGTGATTTGCACTGCCTGTATTCTGAGCGCTTCACAATACACAACACAAAGTTGCATTTTTTATGACAGAGGGCGATAGAGTTTACGTCAATACTGAAAACTTTAAAGGTGCCATCATTATAAGAAATGTACTCTCATAAAGGTTTTTCTTGATTGGTTTGATTTTTTCTTTGATAATAACTCTTTATTGAAAGTATTGATTAACTGATTGTTTCCGGGCGCGTGAAGTGCTTTTGTCATTAGTCCCGTTAGTGTAGTGCATGTTTTCGCCGGGAGATGGAGGTGACTTTCCTCCGCTGAATGGCGAGATCTGTTGGGTTTCCCCTAACCAGGACTCTCTCACCAGCGGGGCACCGCCCCAACCGGGACAAGCTCTAAGCTCCCGACCGGTCTCCCGGAATATGTGGTAGTGTAGTGCTTGTTAGTGTAAATGCGTGAGTAAGGGGAGAGGTTAGGACAAGGAAGAGGAAGGAAAGATCGCGCGGTCCGTGGCCCGTTTTGTAGGGTACTGCTGCGGCATTCGCCTGGTGTTGATCGGAGAAACCACGGAAAGTACCGATCCGAGCAGCCGGCCGCTAGAATTCTCCTCCAGACAGCGACTGATTTTTTCTGAATGTAATATGAAGGGAGATACATAGATGGAAGGGCGAATGGAAAGAAACAGTGGAGGAGATGCGCATGTGGTGAATTGAAGAAGCGGCCAGAGCGCGCTGGCCATCGCGTGTCGCGTCGAGCCACGGTGGCGCAGCCTCAAAGGGCGAGTGCTGGCGGCCGAAATTGCACATTCCGCGCGCGTTGGGCGCCACGCTCCCGCCCTTGCCCTGCACCTGTGGACCCTCCCCCTTCCACCCACGACTAGCGACGCAGCCACAACGCGGTCGCATCAAGGGGCAGCACAAGCCACAAAATCAGCGGCGTGCATTGATCTCTTCCTCCAGTTTCTTCGTAATCCTCCCCCTTCAGGTGGCCAACGACCCCCTTCAGGTGATCGTATTCTTTGAGGGGTGTGTTTAAAGAAGGTCGTCTTCTTTCCGGTGAGGGATTTTACAGCGTTCACCGTATCCCACAGTCCAAGTCGCCTGTCCAACTGGCATTTCTTCCAGGAGACTGGAACTGTCATCGTTTCGCATACATCTCCCCAAGTGTTTCTCGCTCTTTCTCTTTTCCTTCTTTGAGAATGGTGCCCAGATTCATATTTTCAGCGGTCATCGCACCTTTTACATTCTCCTTAGGTGACCGTGCCATACGAATCTCTTGCATTCTATTCTGTCAATTATATCTCTACTTACTTTTATTTTCTGTTTTATTTCTTCATTTGGGATATGTTCTAATTTGGAGATCCTGCAACTTCTCCGAAGAGGGCACACTTCTAAAGCTACCGTATTAATCCATCAACAATTGTTTGATACCCGGCAATATTCCAGCAATTCCATCAACAATTGCTTGATAAATCATTTATTTAATATTATTTCAATGGTGAGAATTTTAGCTTTAAAGAAAGTCTTTTTAGAAATATCTACTACTAAAAATTGGGCCAACCTGGGTAACAGATATTAGGGAGTTTTAGCGCCAGGCGCAAGGAGACATCCTTATACTCAATTGATCACGTGATAATGACTTTATACGGTCATAATGAACAACGTTCAGAAGAGTTTTAGCAATTGCGACATTGCGTTATGCAATATAACAAAAGAAATATTTCAAGCGTGAACAAAGAAATTGCATAATATATCAGAGAGTCTAGGCTAGCGGTGAGACTTTTAAACCACGATACGGGACAAGAGTATAATAAATGTACATTGTGTTCGAAGTTTTACATTTTGTGGCCCTGTGCGATGAGTATGCCCTCTGGAATTTTGAATAGACTGTTCTTGAGAACTTAGGAAATATTTTCAAACTCCGTTCATTATGAGAGTAAGACATAACCTATCCGGAAAATATGATTTCAACTTCTTTTCGGCGAATTTTTTTTTCTATCACTTCTTCAAAATTTCCTTTTAATTCTTGCCAGCGTTGTGAAGTTAGTAAAGAATAATTTTAACTGCTTCACATACGAGAATCGGTTTGTCAGAAATGGAGAAATCCCCGTTTCCTGTTTTTTGGCGGCCATTATGCCGCTAGTAAGGTGACCGTACAGACTCCTATAGGCGTGAACTATTTATGAAGGAATAAGGTCGTACCTTAGGCCTAAGGTAAGACGTAATGGCTTCAAGGTCCGTCACGTGACTGTTAGTGCATAACGTCGCTACCTTACTCGAGGTGCTAAAACAGCCTATTGTCATGGGGAACGCGCTATCGTGGTCTCCGGGGAAAGGGGTCCGCAGACTCTGATAAATAAAAATTTACTTGAAAATTTTTCTACATTTATGTTTTAATGAATAACTCACATTCATTGCAATATTGTGCTCCAATTCCAGTATGACTTAACAGCGATTTCAGCTCTCGGCTTCCTTGGCTCATCGTTCTTGGTGCAGTAATTTTCTTATCACGAGAGTCCGTTGTTGCTTCTTCAAACGAAGAAATACGCGTATTCTTTTATTCACAAACATCAGAACATTTATTTCCTTGTTTATTTTGATCCTTACTGTAACAGGGAATTGCAATTTTCTAGAAATTCTGCCGCTTCTGATGTAAAATGGTATGAACACAGCATGGGACATAATGGATTGAGTTTCTCATCCTTTGTGAAAACCCAAAGCTCATTTGTGCACATAATATATCGAGATTGTTCACTATCGTATTTCTTTAGTAAACATCTTTTCGTAAAATGCTTTGTCTGATAAACTACTCATCTGCATTCTTTATTAAAAATGAAATAATAAGGGAAATATAAGAGTATACCTTAATTTTCATTGAATCTATTTGCATCTGAATGCAATGAGCTTAGATATTGTAATGCTGTAAATATGAAAAAAGCTATTATCACAGCACATTTCATTTCTATAGGCAACACGTTAAGTTTTGCAATTGAATTAGCTATATATATTTTAATATAAAAAATTGCTTATGTTGTAAAATATATCAAAAACTTAAAATTATATTGGTTCGGTAAAAATACTTTAATAATAATAATAATAATAATAATAATAATAATAATAATAATAATAATATAATACGTACAATTTAGAGTTGTTGTTTTCTTGTACATTCGTTGGGACTACAAGTATATCCCAAAGAATGTACTAGAAAACAACAACTATAAATTGTACTGAGATCGTAGTATTTTGACGGACCGTACAGTACATCATAACAGACCGGATATAACACTCTGGAATAAAAATGAGAAAAAAGTATGGTTTGTAGACATGGCAGTTGTGAATACGAGCAATCTCGCTACAGCATATCATACGAAGATCCAGAAGTACAAAGAATTCGCACATGTTGTGAAGGAACAATGGAACATCTCGGAAATCAAAACCGTCCCCGTGGTTCTTTCAGCAACAGGCGTCATCCCGAAGACTTTAAAGAATTCACTAGAAACGCTCAAAATAAATAAAAATGCCATAATCAATATCCAGAAATGCGCCATACATGCACATTGGTCCGAAAATTCTTGGAAAGTAATGAGAGTGTTTAGTTGCTACCTTAATTACATTAGTGTTTATGAATATTATAAATGTTAAATTTTGTATTAGTCTATAACTTCCAGAATTACATACTGTTCATTTTTATTGTTGTCATGCTTTGATGTATTGTATCTGTATGACTACAATCTATGTACCAGTGAACTGTAAATGAATAAATAATAATAATAATAATAATAATAATAATAATAATAATAATAATAATAATAATAATAATAAAGAAATTTTATGAATATTATTTTTGTTTTACCATTTTTATACATTCATCAAATTTCTGCCAAGATGACTAGGTTGAAATTTGTTATTGATTCATAAAATGTTGAACATATTTTCGTTCACACCTTTTCACTATCATTTTTACTGTCTTTCCGTCATCACTGAATGCAGCTATAATCAAACCTCAGTACTAATCTTTCATATTTTCTTTATTTTCTTCTATGGTCGAAATATTCTTAATGAATGTTTCAGTCTGATTTCTAATATCTAATATGTAAGAGTGCTCATTTACAAGGCAAGATGCTAGTAATCCCCAAAAGAAAACATCTTTAAAAGGCGTGCAAAGAAAGTGAAAACACAAACATTGGAAATACAACATTTCAAACATATTCACAGATCAGGAGATAAGTAATTGCTTCATATCTAATGCTAAATGAGGATACAAATCAATGTGCTAAAAATTAAAACCTTAATTCTGTACCATATATAGATTTTTGGAAAATAATGCAAAGGGGGTTCAAGGGTTATTAAATAAAATAAATTACTAAACGATATGAGCTTGTTTTAAAAAAGGTCAGAACTTTTTAACATTAATAACAATAAAACAAACGACAGCATACTTCTAAAATTAAGGTTTCTGGATCTAACAAAACCATAAACATCTTTCACATAGCCGCTTAGTTTTTTTAGTTAACGTTCAGTTTCTGCGCGCTTTGGGAATTAGTAACATAGACTTGCATCGTGCAGAATATAAAAAGCTGTTGGCCAAAACCAACAAAAGTGGATGTCCAAAATGTAGCCCGCACACTACTCAAGAACAACAAACACAAGGCTTTCGTATCGCACTGCAACAAATTAAATATTTTAACAAAACCGTGATTATGAATGCTGCAATAACAATCTAAAAGTACAACAGTTCTTTACATACCAAGGATAAGACAAAATTTACTATTCCGCAAAGCAACTCATGAAAGCAAATATTCAATAACGTGCGACCTCTTCCTTGGAGTCTTGCTGTCGCATGACGTCATCTGTGTCGTAAGCAGTGACGCACTCAGGATGAGAAGTCAGTTGATATCTGCAGTATGGGAATAGGCGGTGTAATGCAATCGAATATTTGGATTTTTTACTCTCAATAAATTGTTTCATTTATTTTTGAATGTTTTCCGAGTACTTTCCGAGTATTTTTTCCGAGTACCGAAATCTAGCAAAGTCTCTCACATGCCTGGAGACATGAAAGTTTTCTTTCAATTTCTGCCCGCTCTGGAAATTGGTAATATAGATATTTATTTCAGAGCAGATGTTTCAGAATCGGGGGGAATGAAACATTTTATTTAGTGAACTTGTATTGAGTAGTATATAAACAAACATATTCCTTAGTTTTTTGAAATTTAATTTAATAAAAATATCGATCTAAACCAGTAATTACTATCTCAAGAGTCGAACTAATTACTTTAATGTTTGATTTAGATACGCGTGTATGTTAATGTTAGCAATTTCACGTGTCGTAAAGCAGTGTTAAACGAATCACTTGAATAGAACTCGATTCATTACCGAATTCAAATCAATTTTTTATAATAGAGCATTTCGATCTGGTAACAATAACCCTATAATCCCCTTTCAAGAAGCCCTGCAGCTATTGAGGAAGTGTGGGAATTCTGATTTGGTGTTGTTGACGTTCTTATAAAAAGAAATAAAAGAAGTCATCTTCGTCAACATATTAGCTTTATTAAGATAGCCGGCTTTCGACGGCTTTGCCGTCATCGTCAGTCTCGCTGCTTTCGGCAAAAGTCGGTCGACTGTGCCTTTTGCCGAAAGCAGCGAGACTGACGATGACGGCAAAGCCGTCGAAAGTCGGCTATCTTTATAAAGCTAATATGTTGACGAAGATGACTTCTTTTATTTCTTCTTATTGAGGAAGTGTTAACTGCACAATAGTTTCGGGAGCAATCTGTCTAGAAAAAAAGAGTACGTTTTGAAGACGTGGAAGGCTCGCAGTGGCCCTTTATTTGAGGCGGCGCGTGAAGCACGGGTGATAAGCAGTGTGACGACGTGCAAGGGTGGGGGCTGGGCGCGCGTGCAGCGGCGCCAAGCGGCCCTTCCGGCACTAAATCACTGCGCTGCCGCTGCCCTGAATAATCGCTTGCCCACGCCGCTAACCCCCAGACCACCGAGTGCGCAGTGCGTGAGCCTACGGCAGGGTGGGGTGGAGGTTTGCGGAGTAGGGTACACCAGGTAAGGTCGTGACAGGACAAGGGTCAAGGGTGGCGAGTTGAGGAGTGGTCGAGCGTCCGTATGTATGAATAGGGGGTTCGGGATAGAGTGGGATGGGCGGTACAGATGAAAACGGGATGTGGTGAAACGGAACGAGCAAGAGAAAGGCAGCTAAGCAAAGACAAAGCAAGAGGGACGGGCGGGGCAAGGCAGGGCGAGATGAGGTGAAGCGGGGCGAGGTAGACGGGACGGGACGGGACGGACGGACAGGACGGACGGACGGACGGACAGGACAGGACAGGACAGGACGGACGGAAGGGACAGGACAGGGACGGACGGACAGGACAGGACAGGACGGACAGGACAGGACAGGACAGGACAGGCAGGACAGGGGACAGGACAGGACAGGACAGGACAGGACAGGACAGGACAGGACAGGACAGGACAGGACAGGACAGGACAGGACAGGGACAGGACAGGAGCAGGACAGGACAGGACAGAGACAGGACAGGACAGAGACAGGACAGGACAGGACAGGACAGGACGGAGACGACAGGACGGACAGGACAGGACAGGACAGGACGGACAGAGACAGGACGGACGGACAGGACGGACGGACGGACGGACGGACGTGGCGTGACGTGGCGTGACGTGGCATGACGTGGCATGACGTGGCATGACGTGGCGTGACGTGGCGTGAGGCGAGGCGAGATGAGTCAGGGCGAGGTGAGGTGAGGAGAAGTGGGGAGAGGAGGGGTGGAGAGTGGCGAGGCGGGGAGGATAATGGCGAAGCGGAGAGGGAAATGGCGAGGCGTGGCGAGGCGAGACGAAGTGAGATGAGGTGAGGCAGGGCGAAGTGAGGGGGGGGAAGAGGCGTGAGGCGTGGAGAGGGACGGGTGGGCGTACATGGCAGACAGGAGCGGGAAAGGCCGAGGAAGTGAGGGGGGGTGAGAGGGGTGTTAGGGGCGAATCGGGCACAGAGAGGCATAATGAGTCATGGGTTCTGATTCCCTACGCCCTGGGCTCCAAGGTCATGAGCATGCATGCAATCCCCCGGCCGTGTCACCTGTCGCTGCTGAGGAAAATGTTTCAGCAGGGGACATCGGGATCATCGGCAGTTTCGGCATCAACACAGCTTATTTCCAGAACCAGGTGTCGGATGAAATCGTCACTGATATCGCTTGCAAAACTTTAAATGGCTACATATATCACCAACGAAGTAGGTAGTCACCCTGACTGCCGAATAGTAGGTAAATACATGACGTGTCCAAAGGGCCGAGTATTGAGCACGTTCTGATATTAAAACGCTGGTAATGGCGGCGGCAGAGGTGGCGGCAGGAACGAAAAGGGGCAGAGCGGGAAGGCTTCCAAAGCAGATTTCTAATATTCATTATTGTTAGTTATTTACAGTGGTTTATGAAGTTTCAGAAGGAAAACTATTTTATGAATCAAAATAACAAAATTAAAACTAGCCAAACATAAATGTCCATGATCACCACTTCAATACGATTATAATTAATAAACAAATCTCAAAATTAAATCGATTTATAATCCCTTTACAGGCGTCCATTCTGTAAATCGTCTTGGGTAAATCCCATACATTGTGTGCAACTTTCAAACGTCTCATTAACTAGTAAATATTATTGACGCGTCATTCACAGGGCGAATACGCTTTGGCGCTGGGGCTGTGGGCCGCGATCTCCAGCAACCCCCGTGCAGCCACCCCCGCTCCCTCGCGCCGCTGACCCACACCGCAGCATGTCGCGCCGCGCCGCTTCATTGAGAGCGAATCGGGAATCGCTGCGTTGCGTCCCAGCGACCGCATCGGTTTTGTCCGCGGCGGATTTTAACGCCGTTTGCGGCCGCCGCGCGGCGCCACCGCCGCCTACCACCCCCACTCCAACCGCCACCGACACTGGGCTTCGGTACCACACCTGAATGCCCCGGCGCGATGCTTAAACCATGGTGTTCTCTAACAATGATTTTAAACAAATATTACTATTTATGGTCGACTCCGGTTATAGTGAACTCGGATATAGTAAACCTTCGGTTATAGTGAACTGAAGTCACTGGTCCCGTTTCGATTACATTACAAATAAACATAAGAAACCTCGGTTGTAGTGAACCTGAATCTCGGCTATAGTGAACCTAGGAAATACAATGTCTTGGAAATTAATTCCCTCCTGGAAAAAAAACATGAAGCCTCAGTACCACAATTCCAACACTAGGCAGCTTGAATTCCAACAGTGCAAGAGGCATTGAAGGGTATTAAGACTGCATTACGATACTTAGACACAGAGATCAATGCAGAATCAATTATGGAGAGACGACAAATTCTGAAGAAGGATCTAGAGAAATTACTGATGAAAAAGTACGAAGTAAACAATTGAAAAGAATTTTTAAGGACAAAATGGATACAGAAATTTTAAGTTTGTGGTGTTAATGTGTTTTGCTGTATCTCTGTGTTAATAAAATTAATCTTCAGGGACAAATTCTGTTTAATTTTGACATTATCGGATATACTGAACCTCGGATGTAGTGAACTAAAAATCTCCCCAGAAGTTCACTATTACCGAAGTCAACTGTAATTACTTTCTTTATATATAAAATTCTCAGTCGTAAATATTCCAAATTTAATTATTTTTATTTCTAACGTCCAGATCGCCATCTACAATCGTACAAGTTGTTTCAGTTCTTCTTCCTCCCTGGAAACAAACCGAAGTCCAAAGTTTGTAAATAGATGTATTATTTGCCACGATTTGGCTTAACCTTCCTTTTGTCTTTGACCAAGCATATCTTGCAACAGCGATTCGTTCAACGCGTTTCTCGTTCACCCCATGTTAATGAAATCCCATCATGCCTATGGACGATCTCAGTTTCTCGAAGTTAGTTAGGTAATGCCTTTTTTACGTGGCGAGACTCGGGCCATCAGGCCCGCTCTTCCTTCTAACCACGCATATTTCGCTACGCTTCTTTCACCACCTAGCGGAGAAAGGAGGTATTATCTTAGGCAACGAAACAGGCGGAACTCAATTTTGCTCAGAGGCTTCATTTAGGTTTGAGGATATTCTACATGCAGTAAATCTACTACATGGGACATCCGGCTTTACTTCCCCTCCGAAGGGATCCCCTCCGTACGAAGGATTTTTTCGCCCTTAAAAATCCACGGCTTCGATCGGGTTTGAACCCGCAAACTCGGGTACAACAGTCCGATACGCTATAGCACCGAATCCGCTACTAAAGTAGAGCCTACAAGTATGTAGAAGTCAACGTAACGTTGCGGACCTGTTCACTCCGTAGTGTTAATTGGTTCGCCAGTAACTTCTTGCACCATCTAGGTCGCCGATTTAATTATTTACTTATTTAGTTATTTGACGCTAAAGAAAAGTTGAATTACGTGAATTTTGGAGAAGAATAATCCGTTTATATTTTCTTGAGAACAAGTCCATCCACTCAACTACAAACTAATAGAATTCTGAAAAAAAATTAGCAAGATGATCTGGGCTGTCCCAGTGACGCCGCGTCAAAGGCTGAAGTGCCGACGTTCCGACCGACATATCGCGATCGTCTTCAGGGCTGTAATACGAGGCAGTATAGTCCTGAAGTTGTGGTAATACAGCTCTAAAGTTGTGGCAGTACAGTTCTAAAGAGGATCGCGATATGTCGGTCGAAACGTCGGCACCTCAGCTTTCGACGCGGCGTCACCCGGACAGCCCAGATCGTGACTTTGGCCGCGGAAACCTACGATATCATCAAACATTAGCAACATTCATTATCCAGGGAGTCCATGAATAAAACATGTATACTATAGTAAGTAATATTCATAGTCAGACAATTACGACAATTAAAATTGAAAATTACTGCATTCGTAATTATGAATGAAAAATTAATACTGCGTTAAATCATGAAATTGAAAGTTACACAAAAGTCACTCAAATAGTGTATTTCACTCTCTCAGTAATAATTAGGTTATAGAACCCATTAAAATCTGAATGGTCAAACAGAGAAATGTATTGGGTAAATTTTTTTAAAAACTTTAAAGATTTTTTACTGTGAATAAAGTTTGAAATATCAATAATTTAATTATCAAAACGGAAATTAATAATGAAGAAACAAAATCACAAATTAAAAGAATTTTAATATTGTATTGAAGAATTGTTGAGAAATATATTTCATTTACTGCTGCAGTTGTACTTTTCCTCCAATTTTAATCTTCAGTTTACATCATCGTGCACTATGATTATTGCAAAGGGTCGAGGGATTTGAAATTCCATTTCTTTGTAAAGCAATAAAACTCTTTTCAAGGAGGTGCATTTTGTGTTCCTTTAGTACAATGACATGATGAGGGTTAGAATTCCTGATGCCTTTTTTTTTTTAAATCTTGAAAATTCTACCTTCGAATTATTCAAACTATGGATTGGTCATACTGTTTCAACAATAATTTAAGGAAGATCTTTATAAGAACTACTCTTCAAAATTACCAACAAGAAAACCTACTGCCTTTAAATCTTCATATATTTACAAAACATCATTCATTTCCCCAATAAAGTTACATTAGAATTAAAATATTATGCTATTTTTATATACCTTGAACGACATTTCGAATAAGAATTTTGGTGAAGGGTTATTCCTCATCAAATGTAACTCTGAGAGATTAAGATAGTCATGGAATGGGCGGAAAGACATTTCACTTCCAAATGAAACCGGAGGACGATCGAACCCGACTATTCTCCTCCTGTGCCCTTTCCGGTAATGAAATTACCTCCACGAGAAGCAGAATTAGGAACAAAGATTAAAATTACTCTGAGGCTACGAAACGACTAGCTCTAGAATATTTTGTGTATTTAATGCGTTATTTATGGACGACTCCAAGAAAATATCTGGAATGATTTTGATCCTTTGTTCTATAAATTCCATCAATTTTATACCATTCATTGCTCGTATATTACAGTACAAATTCTGTCTTAAAACCATAATAAACACAAATACAGCTCTTAAGACTTCGTTTCGTTCTTATTCTCTCTTTTCACTCTCTCAGTCTATCTCTCTTCTCCACTTCCCCTCCTTTTTTTTTTTTTTTTTTTTTTGTCTCTCAATTCCTCCTTTTTTTATTTTTCTCTCCCAGTCTAACTCTATATCAGTTTGTCTATACCTATCGTTTTCTATACCCCCTCCCATTCACTATTTCACCCAGACGTGCGCACTTCACACGCATTCTCTGGCATGGTTATTTTATTAAAATATTAAATCCCAACCCCTGCTGAAGGGTTTAATTTGCTGTGGCAACGACTCAGCCACTTTTGAGGGTAAACATGAGTCAAGTGCGCATTTTTTTTATTAAAACCGCAGTCAGCGCCGCTGTGTGGTTCATATATTGTCGCTTCCGATTTTTTGCCACCCGAACCCGATAACGCGGCCTCCTATGGGCAAAGCGCTACCGATATATCGATTTACGGAGGCGACGTAGCCGCTCGAGTAGCTATCGCCCACTCTCGAGCGATTGCAGCCCCATTTGTTTCGCCCTGTACGGTTTTCCCATTCCGCACTTCTCGGCGCTTTTCGGCTCCAGCCGCGCCGCTATCTCATTTGCCGAAGTCGCTGGAAATTAGATCTGCTATCAAGGAGCAGACAGCACCTCCGCAGCGTCGGTCGCGTCCCTCGCGGCCAAGAAGCGAACTACATTAGGAGAGGGTGCGCGCCGTAAACTTCATTTGTTGCGCCAGACCTCGCGTTTTACGCGTCTTCGGGTTTCTTCTTTCTTTTCGCGTTTCCGAAAGCGATCTCGCCAAACGCCCTTCTCCCTAATTCGCGCTGATGTAATAAGAAGCTCGTGGACCCTTCCGTTGTGTTTGCAGGGAGGAATTTTTATGGAGCGCCGAAGTTTCCCTAGACTTTTCTCACTGCTGCCAAGTAAAGAGACGAACATTTGCCTTAAAAGTTGCTGAAGACATTACGGGACTCTCGTCTTTCATGGATTTAGCATCAAGTGGACAGCTGAGAGCTTTTATTCACATCCAACAGGCGGCCATTCTGCCTTCATTAATTCCCACTTGTCGATTCCCATCGGAACAAACAGCAAACTGTCATCTGCGCTGGGATTGATGAACGACTCACCTATTTGTAAAAGCGATATTTGCCCGCCACATAAATAACCGTAGTGCGTCGTTCGATTTGCTTTGAAAACTTGCACAGTTCTGTTGATTACCGCGCCCGGAATCGCCCATCGCCCGCGGCGGGCGACAGGGCGTTGCCTCGCGGGCCGACCTGGGCGTTTGTTCTTTGTGGGCGGCGCATCACGCGCGTAGTGCTCCAAACGGCCGCCCGGCGCGCGCGTGGCACCAGCAGCCTCTGTGGTTATTCGAAATAATTGAAAGTCCCACTCGCAAAAACAATGTGCTTCCAAGCCGCTATTTATTGGGTGGAGGGAGGGAAAAAATCTCTTTGTGCAAACAAGTGCTCTGGAAGCACGTCCGCAAACATAACCGGTCCAAATTGATTGCAATCGCGGTAATAACGGCCCGGGGCCCTGTCATTGGCCGCGCCCGCCCAAGGCGGCGGCGGCGGCCTGCTAGTTACGAGGCGCAAAGATGGCCGGGTGCGCGGGCGGGCGGGCGGGCGCTTGTCAATAGGCGCTTCCTGCCGCTGCTAATGTGATTGTGTGCGATCGGCACGAACGCCTTGCCCTTCCGCTCCTCCGCCTCGCGTCCTGCCCGCTCTGCCTGCGCTTTCGCCTGCTCAAGAAGCCTCTCTGCGACCCCTAAACCTACGAAAAATCAAACTTCAGTTCAAACTTCCTTTATAAAACTTCTCTTGTATATATGTATGTATATATATATATATATATATATATATATATATATATATGATTTCTTCGCGTGCGTCAACTGCTTTGGTCATTAGCCCCATTAGTGTAGTGCATGTTTTTTCTCGGGAGATGGCGAGATACCCGGCACCGACCAACTGTCGGCTAGTGGGGTTTCACTCTAACCAGAACTCTCCCACCAGTGGGGCACCGCCCAAGCTGGGACAAGCTTAATGTTCCCGACCGATCTCCCGAAATAGGTGGAAGTGTAGTGCATGTTAGTGTAAGTGTGTGTGTGTGTAGGGAGAGGAGAGGACAAGGGAGAGGAAGGACAGATCGCGCGCAGTCCGTGGCCCGTTTGGTAGGGTACTGCTCCGGCATTCGCCTGGTGTTGATCGGAGAAACCACGGAAAACTACTGATCAGAGCAGCCGGCCGCTAGAGTTCTCCTATACTCGACCTAGGACCTCCCGGTCAGAGGCCCTGCAGTGACATCAGTTGATGGATTGAGCTACCGCTCGTGGTGTGTGTTTATATATATATATATATATATATATATATATATATATATATATATATATGTGTGTGTGTGTGTGTGTGTGTATATATATATATAATGTGTGTATATAACAGTGTGTGTGTGAAAACATCAAGGACACAAAATCAACAATTATTACAACAAACGTGGATTACTAGCGTGGTTAACTCTACAATATCATTCATTTTTTGCAAAACTGCTATATTTCTCCAAACAAACAATGTGTAGTAGACACATTCACATACAGAGAATAGTGTTACCACATCTTTCTAACATCTATTATGATTATTTTCAGTGCAGCGTTATGTCATAGTGCCATTAAAGTAGCCATAGAGGAAACATTTGTTCTTACTACTGCTCAAAAACGTTGAGAAACAACTGGACAACGAACGAGGCATATGAGGACACCTGGGTATGTGTTTCCACTGAAACGTCGCTAGAAAAGGGGGAGGGGCAATCTTGCCTTGTCCAACATCATGTTTAATTTGAGAATTTTACGCTACGAAATTGCAAGAGAAGTGTAACTCATTACCGACGGTTCCCTTCGTGTTGCTGTAATTCTTTCGCGAATACGCTTTCGCAGTCACGGTTCTTGGGGGGAACAGTTTGCGTCGCTCAGGAATCAGTGAGGGGTGGCTTCGAAACATCCTAACTAATCTCGTGTTTTCGACGTTATTGAGCACTAAACTTGTCCCAAAAATTTGAATCAATCAGCAATGTACTGAAAATACTTCAATGGAAAATATTTTTTTCATTCATCTTTTGGGCGTAAGAACCTATGCTAATACTTGCACATAGTTTCTTTCTACGAAACATTCGGTGGGTGTAGAAAACTCCTCTAAAATTCAGCTGCTTTCCAAATTAAGTAAAAAAGTGCATTTCGTTTATGTGTACAAAGTTTATAGCATTTTAATCTCTCAGTGGGAGAGTTGAAAGTTATTCTGCCCATTTTATCGCGTAAGTACATTCTACCATTTCTAATTTTGGTTATTGTCTGAGCCACTGCCAACTTTCTGCAATATTATTCTACGAGTTATGAAAGATAACCAAGGAGAGAGTTGCAGGTTTTCCCCATTACGACTATTGTTTTCAAAATTATTAACGGGGGAAACCTTATCCATTATTTACAGCAGTTAAATAAGTCCCTTAACGCAAATCACTAGCGTTTGCGTTGACAAAAGAATAGCGTGCTGATTCCAGACTAGAGAATATAGACGATATGGAAGGAAGTTATTTCAAATTTAAACCTAAACTTACCGCATCAATAACGAATATTTTCCTTTCTATTTATATAGGTATTTAACGCCCAGCTACAAAAAAAACAAACGCGCGATTTAATGAAATGTAGAAGCGAGTGCTGCGTAGCTTGCAATTATTCTAAAATACGCACTCCATTATCGAGATCTCTCAATTATCTAAACGCCACCGAATTACTCGGTAATTTTCATTCAAAACAGTTGAGGTAAGCTTCTTTCATTAAGTGATTTTTTTAAAAATACATATTGTTTTGCAATTTGTTTGTGAACAAACATTTGGCAAAATTTCATAAATTTGTGTAAACTAATACTTTAGAGGAGTAAAGTTATTACCGTACTCCACTAATGTTATATTGTTATTAGTTAACAAGCTACACTAAATTTTTGATTTGATTTGAAAAATAATACCATTATATATTTATACAATGATACATACATACATACATACATACATACATACATAGAAAACATTTTTTTAAATTAACAATTTACAGTTGATACGCTAAGTCCAATGTCGTTGAAGTCGTCTGGTGGTGCATTATTGTCTAGTAAGTTGATGGATAAGATATTTCGATATTGTTACGTAGTTTTTGTAAGTATTTTGCACTGGCCTTGTTGATGTCTTCTTTTATTGTTGGGATCTGTAAGTCTTTGTGTAATGTTGCGTTCGTTACGTACCAGTAGGCATTTACGAATTTTATTAATCACTTGTTCATTTTCATTGGAAATAGTTGAGATCAGCTCACGCACATTTTTCAAATTCATAATAAACTATTGCTAAATGAATATTAAAATTGTTAATCAACAAGAGATGGACATAAAAAGCCTAAAATGTTTTCAGACTTCGTGTAAAGAACCCTCAAAAATCAAAATATCCGTTGAAATTCCCAAATCTTGAGTTCGTTCAGATCGATTGAGGAATATCAATTTTGGAGAAAATTGGCTGAAAGGTTTAGGCGCTAGCGTTGACCACAGACGGGCCTTCTTTAACAAAACATGGATTCTGGCTACACCACGTGTGAGAGTAAGTTATTTACTACGTATAGTAATAGGGTTTTCGTGTTTCAAGGTCAAGGTGTTTCAAGGTCCCAGTAAGATGAGTTTTTCTGAAGAAACTTCTTAGTTTTCCGACGCACGATTACACAACTTTCTTTTCTTACGAAGAAAGTGCTATAAAGTAAAAACTAATCGAAAAATCATTGTTAGAGTTGATAAAGCATTGAAGTAAATTGTTCAAGGTTGAAAAAAGAAATATACCCCTATTTTGTATGAAAAATAATAAACATGAAATCCTTATGTAGCAATTGAGTAATATGCGTCAGACCGTCACTCACGGTTGGATCCCTACCTGTGCGTCCGGTGCACCAATTACAGCAAAAGAGAACATTCGATGCATCTCGGTCTCATAATGAAAAACTCATCATTTTTGCGAGTCAATGCAGTAGAGTCTAAAGAATTTCTCTAAAACTCTTGTTAGTAGACCTTTCAAGCAAATAAAACGCGTCAATACTTATTCGACTCCTTTCGACAAGGCATCGATTGGCACAATTCTTTTCCATATAGATATTCTGCAAGTATTCTACAAACACACACCTGTTTTTCATAGTTTTGTAGTAGTATGGAGTCACGTTCTTTAATGTAAGTCCGCTGGTAGAAATTCGGTTTTCAAATCAATACTTCATTAATTGGTTTCATTTTTTGCTAAATGCATTCTCAAGGTTGAAAAATTAATTCTCGCCGCTATGTCACATGTATCGTTATTTAACGACTTTATAAATTTTCCTGCCCATGATTTCGTCATATTTCATATTTAATTTGTCCATGGAAGTGTCAAATTATACGATTCGCGTACTTCGTGATTTACGTCAAAAACAATTTTAATTAAAAGTATTATTGTAAAACCGTCAAAATGTTAACAGTAAACTACAAACAAAATGTGTCTGTATCCGATACTGGAGTACATGGCTGCTTATTCTTTTGAGCCAATGGGGGAATGAGGCAAGCGGAGGTTGAGGCGAGTCAATAAGTAATAGTCAAGCCTGAAACTTATAAAGAAATCCGCTCAATGAACTGATCAAACGTGATCACTGGACTTAAGAGCAACAGGGCTAGGCGTGGTCAGAATTATATGAATAATTCATCGCAAATATTAAGCAAAAATTTCAAAGATCTTAAAAGCGTCCATGTTAGCATTCATAATTTGTAACAATAATGCGCCGCGACGTTCCATATTCACTTCCATTAGACAGTTAATGCAATTAACCAACTACCCCTGCGACTTCTATTTTTAGTAGTCTGTTTCATTTTATGACCCCCCCCCTCAGGTCGCACCTTTCTCTATATCACTACCGGGTGCACGGCGACACTTACATCGCACTGTACATTTTTTACTATTTTTACTATTTTGTCTAGAAATCACGTTAGAATGTTTTGTTGTTTCGTATATAGTAAATAAAACACAACGAGAGAATATTTACTATTTCTACAAATATTATCATAAAAATTGGAATTCATTTAAGGATTTTACGGTCTTCTCACCGCAAAGATACACACAATACTTGAAATACACAAAAAATATTTTAGGCACGCGGAAATCGTACATTATATGATAGTCTTTCAGATAAAAGACGTTTTAAGAAAATAGAGATGAATACTGAGCAACATACGAAACAATGGTTCTGAGCCCTCAACTTTGCGCTCCCTTCGCCTCAGGGAATTGCCAAAGGCACCAAACTCCGGCGTTGGGCGAACGCGAGCGGTGGCCAACCCAGTAAGACATCCGGGGAAGCCCCCAAGGCGCAGAATTTGGGCTCATTACCTTCAGCAGCAGCCGCTCCCTCCTCGGTTGAATTGCGAGGTTTTGGTTCTTACCGAGGTCATTTACGCCCTCCAGCACGCAGCGCTCTCGCTTCCACCCCATCGCTCGTGTCACACACACACACACACACACACAGAATGCGCGGCAAGGCACGGATATGCACATTCAATGGGGGTGGTTAAAGTACAATCGTCGTCCAACACGCGCACAATGACACGATTATACACAGTGATCGGGGAGAACTTCAAAAATTGAAAAATAAGCTCTTAAGACAATTTGCAGCATATTTTGTCTAATAAATTACTTTGAAATTCTGAATGGCTGAGCAGCAATAAGCACTCAAAAGTTGGTTTGAAAAATACTTGTTAGGCCAAAAGTTTGTATTGCAGAAGCATTGAAACACTCTAGAAACATTCAAATTGTGTATTACTTACAAAAGGAATAAATGTATTTGTTAAGAAAGAAAAATTAACCCAGAAATAAAGAAGCATCCAATTTACACAATTCGGTTGCTTCTTTATTTCTGGGTCATTTTTTCTTTCTGAACAAATATATTAATTTCTTTTGTAAATAATAAATAATATATATATTTTGGAGTCCTTCTATGCTTCTGCAATGCAAACTTTTTGCCTAGAAAGCATTTTTTTCAAACCAACTTTTGAGTTCTTATCGCTTCTCAGCCATTCGGAATATTCAAGAAGTTTATTAGACAAAATATGCTTAAAATTGTCTTAAGAGCTTATTTTCCAATTTTCGACGTTTCCTCCCCGTATATATTATCCCGGTATATAACGCCCTGTATATTCGGCCATATCATGTTTTCAAATATTGTATTTGCATTTTGTTCAAAGATTGAAAAAAGGACAACTTACTTTACTGTTGAAAATAAAGCTTATATCTGAAAAGTGGAATAAACATCAAGGCAGTGAATTAAAACTAAATTTAAAATAAAGCCATTAAATGACAGAAAATAAAACATAAATATTTAATCTTTGAGAGCACTTCATTGTGTAACTTTCATGTCTTAAGCATTTCTTCTAGCTCGTGGAATTTCAAAATTATTTTATGAGCGTATTTAGTCTATTTTTTCCCATTTTCGAACAATCGTGTCTTGAATGGAAGTGGTATTTCCAACATTTCTGGTCAATTGCATGGTAGCCACTCTCTAACAGTGATGTTTGTTTTGAACACTATCTAGATAAAATCTGAAAATTTTGCGAATAACCAAATTTCTCAGCCCTTCTGTGTAAGACATTTTTTAATACTTCGATACGTTTTCCATTGCGACTTCACTCAAGTCGTATACGAGTATGCCACTCCTAAAGCCATATGTGATTTTCTTGCAACACACATATGTGTTTTATTTATTTACTTATTTATTTCACATTTTACACCCTTCAGGATGTGCTAAACGCAGTTTCAGCAATACTGGATCAAGATATTGACAAACACGAAGATAAACGATTTATAACCACCCATTTTTTAATTTTCACCTCGATAATTTAATTTTCAATTTAGTGAATACTGTACATTTTTTCTTAAATATTCCAGAGTGGTATGCTCCCTCTTCTGAAGTAAGTTCCTAAAAAATTGTGTTAAAAATATATTACATGGATTCGCGTTCGCGTAAGGTCGCGAAAGCGTAAAACTCGTTTTGTAAGAATTGTTAGGTTAGATTATCAAAAACAGGCATCTGAAAAATATTAATAATACATAAGAACGGAAAATGAGTGCAAAAATGGAACAGACAAGTGCCTCTCCGGTGCACGGAGAGCGCGCGATGCACGCGTTCGGGCGCCGAATCGAATGGCCGGCGACTGACGAGGCTCCGCGCTGGCCAAAGCCCCTGGAAATATCCACAGGCAATCCGCAAATATTGACGGGCGCTGCGTCAATGCCACGGACCGGCGGGCGGGGATGGACTATGAAGCCTCCGCCCCATGTGGCAGTCCTGCTACGACCCAACCCCTAGCCCGACCGCCTCCCTCGCGGCTCTGAACCACAAGATCCCCCCCTCCCCGCCGTGCACTCCCCTCCACTCTCCACGTGGCCCCGCCCTCTCTTCCCTCCCGTTCGCCCGCGGGCAGGGCAGCTGCTTCGGCTGCGGCGCACCAACTGTCAACGCCCGGCGTAGCCCACGGTGTCTCTTCAACTTGCATAAAGCGCAATATGTGTAGAGCTTCAGGTCGACTCCCTTGGATTAGTTTCCTTGCAACTCCTCGACTGCACATACGCACATGCAATCGTGAACACTTGGAACAAGAATTTTTATTTGTGTTGAGAGGTATTTGTGGGGACGCGGGCGCTGAAAAGACGGCGGCAGAGCGCACCCCGAGATTTCTTTGTCAGGGTGTGGCGAACGGGGAAAGGGGGACCGGCAAACGGGCGGAGGGCGGGTGGGCAAGCGAGCGGCGGACAAAGGGGGAGGGTAAGAGGCGAGTGGGTAAGGTGCTTGCGGACAAGCAGGCAAGCCTACCTGAACATTGCGATCGCGTAGAACGAGGTTTATGTCGCCCTGCCCTACCCCTGCAAAGGGCCGCATTCACCGCTGAGCTGCCGGAAGCCCCGACGAAGCTCTACACTCAGAGCCACCGCTTGTTCCCGCAGGCGGGAACTGTACAAGGTATCAAGCTCCACTGCAGTTCTTATGGAACAACCCTACGACGCATGCTATATTCCGCGCGAAAACATCTCAATTTCATCTCCAGAGAACGTCCGTGTTCGCCAATCAAAGAAAGAAAGACATGTGTATTTTTATGACTTACACACATTCTCGTAACTTTCCACAACTCCTCAAAGAGTGTAATTTGCTTAGGGCACTAGCGTGACTCATTTTACAGTAAATTATTTATTTTACTTCAGGAAAATAAAATATTTAGTACTCTACAACTTGTTAAGACGTTTAGCTGTGCATCGAAAATCGCTGTCGTTTGTGAGTGTTTTGTAAGGCAACCTGCTTTCCTTCGTCAACATATTAGCTTTATGTTGATTAGCTTTATGTTCGCAACAATAAAGCTTATATGTTGACGAAGATGACCTCTTTTATTTCTTCTTATAAGAACGTCAACAACACGAAATCAGAATTCCCACAAACCTGCTTTCCATTTATGCGTTTCAGCGATGCCTGAAATCTTGAATCCACAGTAGTATTAACTGCTACGACAAGGAGAAAAGAAAGAGATAGGAGAAGGGGGAGAAAAGAACAAAACGAAACATTGAGAAGAATGAGGAAGAAAAGCTGGAGATGAAGAAATGAAAAATAAAAGAATGAAGAGATGATGACAAAAGAGAAGATAAAAGAAAAGAAGGAACAAGAAGAGAAAAGGAAGAGGAAAAAAAGGAGTAAGTGGCTTAGATTGTTACAAAAATTGTCATAACACGTTTGTATTATCCTGAGAATCCATGTAAACTTTGATCCTGGTTTGGGCTAATCTTACTTTTCAGCAATTCGCAAAAGCTATATGAGTTTCCATTGTCACAAAATCGCTATGAGAGTCCACAACAAACTCTTTCTTAAAAGGGCCCTCAGCTGTTTATTTGCATTTATTTTCTAAACTCGGTGTTTCGCCACCCAAAGCAAAGAACGAAGCCAGCCAAATACCATCCTACGGGAACCCTCTTGAGAGTAATGCGAAATTCCCGAAGACAGACGTGCGCGTTATCAGATGGCCATGCCCATTCAACAGTGGCTGGCGCTCGCTGCCCGCGGCGGCGTTGAACACGATCCGTCAGGGTTCGGCGCGCGCGAGTCGCGCAGACGGACGCCAGCGCCACGCTACGCCTCTCCACGCCACGCCTCCCCCGCCACGCCTCGCCACGCCTCGCCTCGCCTCGCCTCGCCTCGCCACGCCACGCCACGCCCCGCCACGCCACGCCACCCTCCCCGCTCCGCCCCCTCCCCGCCACGCCCGGCCACGCAACGCAACGCCACGCCGCGCCACGTCACGCCATTTTCCGCCCGCCCCACCACGCTTCACAGCGCCTCGCCACGCCCGCCCGCCACGCCCACGCCCGCCCGCCACGCCACGCCTCGCCACGCCACGCCTCGCCACGCCACGTTTCGCCACCCCACGCCACGTTTCGCCACCCCACGCCACGCCTCGCCACGCCTCGCCTCACCACGCCACGCTACGCCACGCCCACCTACACGTATGTGTACGTTCGACCAGGAAAATTAGTGGTGATTAACCGACACGAACTTTCCCATATTTTCACGCAAAATTACGCGAGAAGTACTCAAATTTTCAAAACATTGTACGGGACCTTATTTCAAAATCAATCTTTAAGGAACAAATTTCATTAAAGGAAGAAATCTCTCTCCTTAATATTGAAGTGCAGGAAGACGGCAAAAAATTTTGAACTTTTGCAATTTTCAAAAATCAAAGAACATGAGATTGCAGTTTTCAAAGAACATGAGACTCTTAAATGTCCTTTGCATTGTCCAACAAAAAATGTAATAAAAACATTGGCCTTTTTTGAAAATTAAAACTGTACCAAAAGCTTTATGTAAAGTATCCAAAAATTAAAATATCGATTTCAAATTCAAGGGACCGTGACATCAGCCAGATCGATAGGACACTATCATTTTGGAGAAATCGGCTCAACGGTTTAGCGCTGGTGTTGTTCACAGACGGACAGACTGAGGTTTTGCCGTTATTCCATTTTTCAGTATGGATGTCCCACAAAACATTATTTCTAGTTTATGGTGTTAGAGGATTTTTTTTCTAAATGTATCCACTGAATTTATCAACTTTTTCGCTACCAGAGCCCTGTAATAAGAGTTTTTCTGCAGAAAATTCGCCTTTTTTCGCGCAGATTTACATAACATTCTCTCTACTCCATAGCGAAAAAGTAAATATGGAGTTTCTAAGTTTGAGTTTCCATCGATACTATTAGAGATACAGTATTGCTAACTTTCATTTCATTTTTATTGAAGTATACAAATCAGTGATATACTCGTATTAAGTTTAGAAGGAGCTGATGAGTGGGGGAAGATCACCGCCATCTCCCGCGAAAAAAACATGCACTACACTAACGGGACTAATGACCAAAGCACGAAAGCAATGAAACACGAAAAAAAAAAACCAAAGCAAACCTAAGCCACTAACTTGCCCAATCTCAGTCACAATGTGAGTCTAGTTTAATTCTATTCCAACGTTTTTGGACCAACTACATTCCATCTACAGAATGCAGTTTGTCTTGAATACGACGTAATGACAAATAATGGCAGTTTATTATCAGAGTTCTTTCTATTAATTTTAAGACGTGGTAAAAATTAATTGTTTATATGCTAATAAATTCAAGTAATAAATTATTTAGAGCCCACAACCTTTCATTTAAAACAAAAATCATATTTGGTTGATGTGAAAGCTCAAATTACTTTCTGAACGAAAAACCTTTGCGTTTTAAACATACACTAATTTACACATTCAGCTCTGAAACACCTTACTTTCAGAATTTTTTTGACTCTCAATAATTCATAATAAACATCACTTCATCCCAACTCTAACTACCGTGTACGATACACAAGAGCTTATTATCTGAGGAGGATGGGCGACAGAACCTCAGCGGCTTTGGTTACATACTACGCACCGACGGCAAACCCACGCACATTCACTCACTCACACACACACACACACACACACACACACATTCGCACATTCTCGTGAAAGGCTCCCCCACTCTCATCTCGAGATTTGCACTTTCATCAAAAGCATAAGACCGCGCTTATTCCACGATTCGCTTTTTCTCGTGAAAGGTACTCCCAGGTCCATCCCGCGATTTACACATTGACGCGAAATTAACATCTCCAACCCTTCAGGCAGGCACTTTGAGGTGGCATTTGCTACGCAACTCCCCCTGCTGACAAATATTTAGCGACGCTGACATTCAGGTGCATCCGGTTAAACATTAGTCCAAAACGGGCAGTTTACAATGTTTTTGGCCTGATGAAGAGGAAGAGCCACTTTTGAAACAGCATGCCGCACTCTACTAAGAGAATCACCACAAACCAGAAGTGCTTCCTGTGGTGATGGTAGTGGGTGGGGGCGTGGCGGTGCGGGGCAGGAAAATGATGCACAGCTAGCTTCACCTCAGTGGCCACCGTGGATGTGTGAGAAAGGACATACGAGCGCTGCCACTGTTTAAAATTTCGTATCAAATACAAGAATGGAATGGGTGGCTCAATAGAATGACAGTAAACCAAATTCTGAGAATACCATTGTTATAGTTGAGTACAAGATCGTTAATCATACTTATCAGTGAGAGTAGTCGGAGACTGTTCTGGCGTTATCTCAATAAGAAAATTTTCCAAGTTGTCTATTCTCCCGACCGGCCTCCCGGCAAGTGTGGTAGTGTAATGTATGTTAGTGTAAGAGGAGAGGATAAGAAAAGGAAGAGGAAAGAAAGCCCGCGCGCGGTCCCTGGCCGTTTGTTATAGTACAGCTCCGGCATTCGCCTGATGTTGACGACGGAAAACTACCAATCACAGCAGCCGGTCGCCAGAATTCTCCTCCAGACAGCGACTGAATGGACCTAGCTGAAAAGTTAGTTTCGAAAATCCTGCCGCTGTCGGTATGCTCACCTAGGACCTCCTAGTCAGACGCACTGCAGTGACATCAGTCGATGCACTGAGCCACCTCTCCCAGCAACCGAACCGGGGTCTATTAGCCCAGTGAGCAATATCAAACAATTGTGGTGAATTACCATTTCCTCGTGCGTACTTTGAAAGCACTCGTTGGTAGTTTTTATCCACTGACGAAAAGAAGCCGTGGAACAAATGGGCCTGTTCGTGGGCGACGTATCTCCGCGAGCAGGCGAGGCGCCCGCGGGGGCGCCGGCGGACGCTCGATGGCCGATTGCATTGAGTCGCAGCTAATTCCGTTAAAAAGCCGCCCGCACAGCCAGCCCTCCTTGCGCGCGCATTTCACAATATCGATAATTGCGCATGCATCACCGCCGCCGGGCAGCCTGTTTATCGAATGAAAGTAAATGGCATCCGAAAGCGTCTGCGGTGCAACTGCGTCCACCCACGCCGCGGGCGCCACAGTCGCCTTCCCCCCGCCCCCGCGCCACGCCGCGCCATGCCGCGCCTCGCCCGGCCACGCCACGCCGCGCCACGCCGCGCCACGCCACGCCACGCCACGCCACACCCACCCCGCGCCTCCCACGCCACGCCACGCCGCGCACGCCGCGCCACGCCACGCCACGCCACGCCACGCTGCGCCGCGCCGCGCCACCCACGTCGCGCCACACCACGCCGCGGCACGCCACGCCACGCCACGCCACGCCGCGCCACGCCACGCCACGCCACACCGCGCTGCGCCACGTCACGCTACGCCGCGGCAGCCACGCCGCTCCCTGCCTTGCCGCGCTCCACCCCGCCACGCAGCAACCCACCCCGCCACGCCCCGCCGCGTCCCTCCGCGCCACGCCACGCCACATTTGGTAATGTCAAAATAAGATATCCTCCATGAAAGTTCGTATTTAAATCAGCATTAAATATTTACATTTCATTTTAATTGCATAACTACTACTATTATTTATTGTACGATTACGAATATGCGCGTAATTCGAAGCCAAGAATTCACATATGTCTAATAAAAATTCTGGAATAGTATTTGAAATCTCTTGAAGTGAAATAGTGAAAGTGTAAACTTTGCTGTATATAAGTGTAGACTAATTTATTGTGAGTATGAAATCCAGGCTTCTGTAATTCTCTTCAAAATTACATCCGCACATTTTACAAATAATATAAGCAAGGTGACAGCGATTGGTAGTGTGTTGTGAAATGTCTCCATAACGTCTAGAGAAACTGCTTTAAAAAATTTCTGCAAAATTATGTTCCCTACTTCAACAGCAGGGTGTTGGGTAGGTTGCGTCATGTGACGTTAACTTTACGTTTGCCGACCATTGACGTTATTTTAAAAATTAGTAAGAGCAAGTATGTGAGGTAGCATCAATAGTTTAATTACGTGGTATTTTTTTCTCATGCATAACAAAATGTCTTCAATAACAGAAACATTTCAGATGTGAAGATATGGTAGTAGAAATATGATAGTAGTAGATAGAAATGTTCACTACTTTCTTAGAAACAATAAATTATTCTATAATGAAATTTCAGAAAATGTACTGAGAGAGGTTCAATTTATACATGAAAAGTACACACCAGAGAGAGTACAGTAAATATTCTGTAAACAGTTTACCAGGACGACTTAATGATATTTCAAAGATTATGTTTACTGAAAAAATAATTATCCTCAAAAGAATAAAGCAGTGGTGCAAATGAGCATTATTTATAACAATCGTTAACAACGAATTATTATACACAAATTTAATGTTAATGAAGTTTTTTTATAAATATTTCGAAGCTAATATATATTTCATGAATTGAAACTAAGTTAATCATTATTTTGTAACATTATGGATTGTTGCTCCATGAGTCTAATAGGTTTGTTTGACGTTGGTCTAAAAACCTCATGGATTTATTTCGCGGAAACGAGAAATAAATTTGGGTCCGATCGCGAGGTGCCCCTCTAAATCCGTGGTCGCTGCGAGCCCTGATCCCCGGGCCTGCCAGCTGCCCGTCCCACCCGCCCACCAGCTGGCCAGGCGTGGCCTGAGGCTGCGGTCCCGAATTCCAAATTTCCGGAGCTAAAAAAATTGCTAATTGAATCGGGCTGGGCGGCGACCGTCAGCGCCATATCGGGGGCGAAACTTTCGCCCTCCCCCTCTGCCTTGCACGGAGGGGATAGTGGGAGAGATAGGGATGAAAGTGAAAGGGGGTGACAGAGAGGGGAAAGGGAGGGGGTGGATGGAAGAAATTGGGGTAGACAGAAAAAGAATAGGAGATAGATAAGCAAGAAATGAGAGGGATATCAGGAATGGAGAGACGAGGCAGGGAAAGAGAAGGAGAGCAGAGCAAAATAAATGCAACATAAATTGTAAATTAAATATCACCTACAAATGTTATATCATAATACAATATATATTTGCAACAATTCTAATGCAATATTCCCATTCCAACTAAAAAGGATTTACAACTTGAATCAAAAACTGTCCGTAGTCTTATATCCTATTTTATCGTTGGAACCCCTTAGTTACTTATAATGAAGTATTTGTTATAAATTATTTTTGTTCAAATAATTGCCTACCCCGGTAGAGAATCGAGCCCGGATCTCCTGGTGTACGCGTGGTGGCTCCAACCACTCCAATGGAATTGAAGCTACGGGATTGCAACACTCTTTGGCGACTGCAGAACGGGAGCCATTCCCACGTAACTTTTAGAACTTACAACTGCAAAGCAGGCGATGAATTGTGACTTGTAATTCAACGGCATAATAGAACTCCGTTTGAAACGTTTAGAACTGTTTCAAAATCGAAACCAAAATATTTTATATGAAGCCAAACAGAATTTTTATGAAACGGTTTCTTGCTTTGGAAATAAGCTTATTTGGACAACGCGATTTTTTTCAATTTGTCGCGTCGGCAGCCTTTTACCGGCTGCATACTCACCCTGCGGTCACCAATTCACAACACACCGCATCCTAACTGTTTGTTCCCTACACTGTTTTTGTCTCTCTCTACTATTCGTAAATGTTTTAAACCCGTGACAACTGTTTCCACACTTCCTTCCAAATGCTATGACTTTCAGCAAAGCGATTCTTTTAAAAGTATTAAATAGGAATACGCGAATGCACCGCATCCTGAGAAGCCAGCCCCAACTACTGCGGAATGTCTTCCTTCAAGCTCTTCTTCAGTATTAATTTGATTGTTCTAGAAAACACAGAAGAACCGCTGTTCCAGTCATGTCCTTCGTTTTTTGCTACGGTGACGTCCTCTATGGCGCCGCTTTACTGACTGGCTAACTGCTCCGACAATCCATGTTGAAGGAAAAATAATTGGAGCGACACGATGTGCTGTCCAGTAACAAACGGTAAATATATCTCTACAAAGAGCAGCTCTTGTCTTGAAAACTACTCGACGTACTGTTTGCGAAATTGTATAGGAGCGAAGAATGCGGGTAACGGGGGAAAAGATATGAACTTTCAAGTGCGTTCTATACGTTATCGGTCGGGTCAAATATACAATGTCAGATCATTTAAGTGATAAATGGCTTTCAGTGTCTTGTAATAGCATATGCGCTCGATAATCCCACCTCTATGGATTTCCTCCCTTTCATTCCTTCTAACTACATTACAACAGGCAAAGACTATAAATAAGTTGTACAAACATTCGGTTCGACACGTCTCTTGCCTTATTTGTGTACAAAACAGTAGTAGAACGCTGGGCAATCACGCAAACGATTCATGTTTACAAAGAATTCAGAAGTTCGAAAAACTTCAAAACTACATTTCGATCTCGGCAGTTGGAAAATCGCGAGACTTCAATAAAGACACGTTCCCACATTCATGGGGTTATAATATTTTTATTTGATAATTTAATTTTAATTTTATTAATTATTATTTATTATTATATTATTTATTATTAATTATTTTATTAATAATTTAATTTAATTTTTAATTTTATATTTTTTATTTGGGTGACCGAAGATTGCATATCATACGCGAGTATTGCGTGTATAATATGTTTGACAAAGAATTAGAATGATATTGGGAAGTTTTGCCGCACGAAAAAATCCGCTCTGATAGTAACTTTGCTGTTTGCTGCAGGAGTTTGTCCGAAGGGAACATCCATCATTGCATTCACCTTTCATTCCCCGCCTTGCGCGGGAACGTTTTCGGTGGACGCGCGTTGTTTCCGCCGCCGGGCGCTCATTGAAGGGCGCAGGGCGCATTGCGATTCGCGGCGTCAAAAGGGAAAAGCAATTCCGCACGCGCGCGGTGGACAGCCACTAAAGGACGCGCCCGTCGCCCCCACCCCCGCCACGCCCCTTCCCCGCCTCCCTCCTCCCCTACCCCCTCACCCCTCCTTCCTTGCCCACATTTCCCCCCCCTCCCCAACCCGCCACTCCCTTTCTCTCCCTCTCAGCCCCTCCTCTCCTCCCCACACGTTCTCTTCCCCTTGCCCACTTCCCCCTTCCTCCCCAATCCGCCCCCCCATCCCCTCCCTCTCCTCCCCTCCCCCCTCCCCTCTCCCCTCCGTCCCCCTCCACGCCAACCTGCTTCTCTCCACCATCCTCACCCCTCCCTCCTTCTCATTCGCCTTTCCCCTTCCCCCCCTCGCGCATCTCATATTCATGTGTCGCCCCCGGTCACGCGCGGGGCCTGCCACTCCGCCCAGCGCACGGACGCCGCGCCGCGCCACTCCGCCTGCTCTGGGAGCGAAATACCAGCATTAAGCGCTTCCGTGCGCAATCAGCTGGTCTCAACGTGCTCCAGGGCCGAGGTAACAGAATCACCCTTTGCTCTCCCGTTTACTTTCTCGCTACTGCTTACGAAGTGCAGAGGAACTATTGCAATGCTGCGGGGAAAACACCAAATGTTCGACGGAAAATCCATTATTGCCAGGCCCAGGTGACGAAAAAGGGAATAAATTTTGTTCCTATAAATAGTAAATTACTTCCTCTATCACGTTGTGTAGTGCGAATCCACGTTATGTGAGTCCATGATTCCGAAAAATCGAATGATGGCAAAACGTCAAAATGTCTATGTCTGAACAACGCTAGCGGCTAAACCGTAAGCAAAATTTTCACCAAAACTGATATTTCCCAATCGATTTGGCTGGTGGCAACCTCTTGAAGTTGAAACAGACACTTTATTTTTGAGAGATACTTTACATGACGCCCCTGAGACATTTCAAAAACATTATTCATTTTTTTTTTTAAATTTTGACCACGCATAGCCTAAGAGATGCTCTCAATATCGTTGAAATCCCTGATTTTTCGAAAATTGCAAAATTTCAATTTTTTGGGAGGGTCTTCGTCCTCCAACACCAATTATAAAGATATTTTTTCTTAATAAAATGTGTTTATCTGAAACATCTCTAAATAAGTTCAGGTTCCATATTTTGAAAATATGAGTACTTTTTGCGTAATTTTCAGTCAAATCCTGGCAATTTTAAAATATTAAACTAAAACTTTTCTTTAAATTTTTTCCTCGTATGCAGCAAACAACTCTTAAAGATAATGATGATTCCGATTTCGGGGCACACTCTGTATTTCCGATGGTTGGTTGTTAGTGATTCCTGGCGCGTTAACTACCGAGGACATTTGTCCAGTAAGTGTAGTGCATGTTTTTTCACCGGGAGGTGGCGATTCTCCCTTACTGGATGGCGAGATCCGGCGCCGATCTACCGACGGCTAGCGGGGTTCCCCCAACCAGGTCTCTCCCACCAGCGGGGCACCGCCCCAGCCATGACAGGCTCTCCGCTCCCGACCGGTCTCCCGACATGTGTGGTAGTGAACTGCATGTTGGTGTAAGTGTGTATGTATGTGTGTTTAACGAGAGTGAATAGGATTCTTCTCTGTATTATGTGAGTATTATGTGATAGGATTCTTCTCTGTATGTTTATCTGAGGTGCTGTTAGAAGAGAAATTACATTATTTCAATATTATGTAACCACTTCCAATAATGCGAGAAAGCATGTTCTGTTGTAGCACCGCTAGTTTACTTTCGCAAATACGTAGGGAGAAGTTGGGGTACTTGACCCATGACTATTCTCACAGTTGGGAAAGTTTGTTGGGTGAAATGGCGCACCGCATATTCTTTGGGGTGCTTTTAATATCACAGACTTATGTGTTTCCAAAAGTTTGTTGTGTTGGTAGGAAGTAAATTTTATTGATGTTTTTCGTGACAGTTTACAGACGCTTTCTTGAAGGTAAGTTGAATATTATGTCTCCCATAAGTGAAGCATAGTTTTAAGTGTGTACTCATGTTAAATTAGTATAGTCGTAATTAGTATAGTCAATTAGTATAGTCGTAATTAGTATAGTCGTCATAGTAAATTAGTATTATTAGTTAGTAAATTAGTATAAATCTGATTATGAATATTGTTTTGGAGGTTTGCAAAGCCTGATCACTTAGATCACTTGACCCTTGCTGTACAGGGATACTTGACCCATCTAGGAGTACTTGATCAGAAAGCTTTATTTATTTATTTATTTATTTTATTTACGTAAAAAACAGTTAAAAACTGCGTACAACGTGCTTTTTTTATCGGGACACTGCGACAGAGGTTTTATTTATTTTATTTACGTCAAAAAACAGTTAAAAACTTCAAATATATTATTCAAAGCTATTGTTAATGTACAGTTTTCTGTCGAAGAATCAGCACTTTCAGCTGCAGCATTACAATATTTTGTTTTTAGCACGCAAGTACGCTGTAAGCGAAAGAGTGAAATTATTTATGCGCGCTAATAAAGATTAATATGGAACGCTTTTTCATTATTTAATTTCTGCATTCCGAACTTCCAGTATTTCAATCCTCCAGGAAACTCTTGAATTATCTCTCGAATTATTTTGTAATCCCTTGAGATTCTAAATATTGAGATTAACAAGGAAATAATATTAATTTGTTTCAATTGAGAAAATTTCCATTGAATTTTTAATGAACATTTTTGTTGTTTCCTTTTCTCGCTGTTCAGAAAGCACTTGGCCATCGTCTTTTTAAAATTACTTTTTTCATTATTCATTTGTTCTGTTCTAACCCTGACAGACTTCGACAGTTTCCAATGATTTGTTTTCGTTTTCTCATGTTTCTTCAATTCACGTTCTTTAGTTCTATGGCAGGATTGGACGTTACACACAGCTCTAATAATGAATTGTTATTACTCGGGTTAAAATAAGCATTCAAGGAAAATGTGATGCTAATGTGCGTTGTGTCACAAAATTCTAAAGAAGAATACGCCACTCGCACATAACGAGGTACTTCCGCGTGATTAGAGGGGCAACTGTGAAGTATTGTTTATAAGTACTTCATTAAAGCTTTAACCATTATTAAAGGAATATCCATAATTTGAGTTGAAAGTGTCGACAACAAACTAAAAACCTCCAAACAAATTTATGGCAGACGTATTAGAGATTTAGTACCAGACTAGAGACGTCTAGCAGTTGCTAATAGTCTCATAAATTTGGATTGTAACGATCGTATAAAAACATACTTCAGAAAGTACGAAAAGGAAATACTATAGGAAGTTTTTAATCTTCACTATAACATCTGTTGTAAGAGTTCTTACTACACTGACGTAAGGACAACAGTGGGATTTGCTTTCTCATTTAACGCACACATCAAGAAGAGTAAGTGCAACTGTTTCTCCGAATTTACTGCCGATTGGTTCAATTACTCAGATACGATGGGCATCGTTTCTCTTCTTTTACGAAAGTCACATGAAAAACAAGATTATTTCACTGTTATTTTTAGGTCATTAAGACTGGCATTCGGTTGAACTTCATTCGCACTTCTCTTGAATTTTATATTTCTAAGTGAACGAGCACATTGACAGCGTTATCTTTCAATTTCCAACTTCTTGGGCTCTTAGATTAAATTCGCTTTGTCTTTATTTGTGGGTTTTATTCAAGAATGGATGAGCTCATTTCTTGAATGTTCCTTTGAAGTGTGATGTATTTTTACGGGAATTACACGTTTTTCACAATAATGACAGTTCCTCGTCCAATGAACGTCTGGTTCTTCGTTTGAAATTTATTATTGAGACATCACCGCAATATTCTTGAAAATATAATCACTCGAAAACAATTCCAATGTTAGTTTTAAAATGAGATCGTTATAAAAACAAGCGTTTTCCGTAATTAATTTGTAAATTAAAGTTTTAATTTCCGTACTGAACAAATGTGTTTTGGCTACTGATCATCATCTGAACATGATAGATTTTCACCAATTGTTAAAGAATTAATTGAAATAAACAACACAATATATTTACGTGACGTCTGCTAACCGGCCACATCGATTAACCTCTCACTTTCAACAAAAGTCACGTTTATGAAAGAGATTAGTTTTTTCAAAAGACACGGGTAATTATCTCTCTTCCAAGCGACCAACTACCCACTAAGCAAGCGTATAGTCATTTCATAGATTGGCATGCATTTAGCGGTCACCTCTAGCGATTATAAATTGTAACAGAGTAAGAATCTGAAAAGTGTATGACATTAATGAAATTTCCGGCGGAACGGACTGTCAAACTACTTCGACCAGTGACATCTATTCACGTATATCGCAGGGTGATACTTTCTCTTTCAGATAACAGATGATTTCAATAAAATGTGAGAAGTGGTGCCAGAGGGGACGAGGCCAGGCGGTGTGTCGATATTCTGTAAGTGGACCATTGTCAATATTTTCCTCGATATTTTGTAGGTGAACATAGTTTCAACGTTATAGTTAGAAAGAAAAACATATTTCAGACATATCGTAATCACTACAAATTATAAGTATATGTTTGTGATTTTATTTTTATCGTATATGATCATATTGTATTATAATCCTTTTTATTTTTTAACTATTGCATTGTTTGAGTTTTTATGAATAGTTTGACGTCTGTCTGTGTTGAAAAGTTGTTATTAAAATAATCGATAAAAGGCCGTATCGATGGATATATATTGCAATATTTATATTTTATTATTGCAACATATTACCTGTGACGTTTTATGACTAAGAATTCACAACTACACCTCGTACTTAAGTGTGTGGTGTTATACAACTCAAATGGTCACGTTCAAAAGTTACAGCAAATATCAGATCGTCCGTAGCAGGTTCGCTAGTCTTATCTTATGTCACGGTAGCGGTAGCTCAGTGCATCAACTGATGTCGCTGCAAAGCCTCTGACCGGGAGGTCCTAGGTGCGAGTCCTGACGGCGGCAGGATTTTCGACTTTTCAGCTTGGTCGAATTGTGTCGCTGTCTGGAGGAGAATTCTAGCGGCCGACTGCTCTGATCGGTAGTTTTCCGTGGTTTCTCCGATCAACACCAGGCGCATGCCGGAGCAATACCCTACCAAACGGCCCACGGACCGCGCGCGATCTGTCCTTCCTCTTACACACACTTACACTAACATGCACTACACTACCACATATTCTGGGAGACCGGTCGGGAGCTTAGAGCTTGTCCCGGATGGTGGGAGAGTCCTGGTTTGGGGGAAACCCCACTAGCCGACGGTAGATCGGCGCCGGATCCCGCCATCCAACGGGGGAAGATCACCGCCATCTCCCGAGAAAAAAACATGCACTAAACTAACGGTACTAATGACCGAAGCAGTTTACGCGCTCGAAAACGAAAAAAATCACTCAATCCTGCCCACCTTTGCGGCGCCGTCGATTCCCTCTCGACCGCCTGCCGTCGAGCAGCTAATGCTGCGCGTGCTATAGAACAATTTTCCTAAGGAGGAGCGAAAGTGACAGCTAATGCTGGCAAAATTACTATGGTTCTGTGGTCGTCGTACCCTTGAGCCCATTAGACTCCCTTCCCGCATTCGTTCGTTTGCAGTTGGCTAAGTTGTAAATGACTTCGACGCTTCCTTTTGTGATATCCCGGTCTGACAAAAATATAGTGCGCCGCAAGAAATAATTGAAATTAGGAAGTGCAGTGTTATGTGCTCTTCTGTAAAAATTCTTTTTTCCTATAAACATTACATTAAATTTACTTTTTGTGTGATAAATATTATGCTTATTTTAAAACCGAGACTTGAATGCGAGATGCGTTTAGGTGCACGTATTTCCGGATTAAAATAATTTTTCTTTTTATTTATATTCGTGGCGGTTTTCTTTTATTGATTGTGAGAGCATGTTAAGAGATTTTCCACATACGTAATTAAATTTAAATATTTCCCAGAGTCGCGTACGTGCATATACCTCAGCGAAACTCTTAGACTTCTGCATAGGGATGTTTTCACAGGAGCCATCCGCACTTTACGAAGGGGCGTGGCTGAATAGCTGTCGCTGCGGAGGGTTTGGTTTGGTTTTTTCGTGTTTCCGGGCGCGTCAACTGCTTTGGTCATTAGTCCCGTTAGTATAGTGCACGTTATTTCTCGGGAGATGGCGGTGATCTTCCCCGCTGGATGGCGAGATCCGGCGCCGACCTACCGTCGGCTAGTGGGGTTTCCCCCTCACCAGGACTGTCCCACCAGCGGGGCACCGCCTCAGCCGGGACAAGCTCTAAGCTCCCGACCGGTCTCTCGGAATATGTGGTAGTGTAGTGCATGTTAGTGTAAGTGTGTGTGTAAGAGAAGAGGATAGGACAAGGAGGAGGAAGGAAAGATCGCGCGCGGTCCGTCGCCCGTTTGGAAGGGTACTGCTCCGGCATTCGCCTGGTGTTGATCGGAGAAACCACTGAAAACTACCGATCAGAGCAGGCGACCGCTAGAATTTTCCTCCAAGCAGCGACTGAATTCGACCTAGCTGAAAAGCTAGTGTCGAAAATCCTGCCGCCGTCAGGACTCGAACCTAGGACCTCCCGGTCAGAGGCGCTGCAGGGGCATCAGTTGATGCGGCGGAGGGATACTTCTCTGAAATACATGTTATGTTTGCTTCTTATGCGAACTGTCACTTTGGCTCATCCTTAGGAAAATCCTTCTAGAGCGACCGCTTCATCGAATCGCCGGCGCCAGAAGGAGCGGCTGCGGCGAGAGGGGGCGGTCGCTTCCCTGAATGAGCGCCGCGCGGCAACTGACGTACGGCCACGGCCTCCTGCGAGGAGAGCCTCATAAAATGCGATTAAGGAGGCGTAGCGAGGCGCCGCGCCGCGCCGGCCAGAATTAGATGGCGCTGGCGCTGGCCGGCGGCGTTTTGCTGTTCCACCGCCAGGGGCGCGACGTCTACGCTTCACTATCCCACAACCACGCAGAATTCGTGAATAACGTTATTGTTATTTATGCGTCGCCAAGGACGTTATAAGGGTTCTAAGGATCGAGCGGCCACAAAATGCCCGAGGACTTTTTATCGCCTGAGATCATTAGATCTAGTGTAACGCCCCGTGGTACATGATTTCATTTTTACTTCAATTTAATTATTCATATTTACTAAATAACTAGTTATCTTCTCTCTCTGTTTGTCATTTCATATTTCCATCCCATAATTTCCTCCGTAAGAGAACTGTATCAACGTTCAACTGGTTTCATATTTATTTTATTTCTTTATTTATTTTACGTCAAAAAAACAGTTAAAACTGCGTATGACGTGCTATGTGGAAAAGTGAATTCTGTGCACATTTTCAAAATTCTGTGATCCCTACACTAAGTCATAAACTACTTAAATTTTGAATTTTTGAAAGGGAGAAAAAACAAAAACTCCCATGTAATAAAATCTATTTTCAAAGATAAATAAGCAATAAATTTTGGCTCTTATTGCTTCCTGCCGCGACAACATGGAAACGATAATTTGAATAATTGTATTTCCCACTGATTTCTAGAAGACGTGCACAGAAAATGAAGTTACATTTATGTCCAGAAGCAAAACAAGGGGCCATCTCAGCATTTGCTCAATGGATCAGGGAAACTGGACGAAAAACCTGATCGAGATGGGGGTCATTGACCCGGAAGCTGTAGTACAATAGTTGTTACAGGTTGTTTATACTCATTTATACAGTCCAAATGGTAAATAATGCATTATGTATCATTGTTAAAATTAATGTTACTTTTCTTGTAATGCTCAGTATAGTCTCTAATTGTGTAGAAACAGTTACGCAGCAGAAACGATTTCACTTGGGATTTAAACTTTTCTACGGAATTTAATCGTTTAATGTCATCTGGCATATTTCCCTCGTCATCAGGATCCTCTTAATTCAGGTAAGTTGTACAGAGTATATCGAGCGCCGTATCGAAGGAAATAACAATCAATAACATATCAGTAAAAAATAAAAATATTTACACTCAGGATCTGTGAAACGCATGTGGTGCATTTACAGCACAATTTTTGTTCGGCTATACTTACTCTGTAGTAAAAATGTATTGTATTCAATTCAAAAAATCAATTCGAGTTTTATACGGTAAAATCCAGTTTGATGGTCGTAAGCGAAAATGTGCTTTCTTGCAAGGGTCTTCCGAAAGAATGAATGTGGGTCTGGAAGAGTATAAAATTTTGCTCTCAAACTTGGTAAAGCCGTAGGTCTTTCCCCGGGAAGATACACGGCCAAAAAATAAGCAGAACTTAAATTTACCATTTTCTCGTAGAACGGGAGCTAGGACAATATAAAAAGGCGTCTGGTCAGCACTCACACTCACTCATTCGCCCACCCACATTCTCTGGATCATAAGATATACATACTTAGAAACAGTCGATGGGTAAATACTTACTTTTAAGTGACACATTTAAATGAGGTGTCATATTTAAATGAAATATGTCTAAAACCGCCACATGCTTCTATTCCACGTAGCGAGAGCATTAGAGCCCAACCGTTAGAGTTCGGATTTGCTGTTACACGACTCCTACTGTCTCCGCTCTACGTCCACCCATCTCCAAGTCCGTATCACTTACTTGGGTGGAATGGATGGGGCAGTACTCGAAGGTGATAGTTTTAAATGAAAATAATTAACATGAAAATATAATGTTCTTCAATTAAACCTAATCAACGATGGCAGGTGTGTGTGGTGTTTCGGGAGGGGGAGCACCAAGCACAGTTGGATACTACTGAACCTTGCAAAGTCCCTGTTTGTGACATTACTGACATCACTAATTTATTACATTAATGACGTTCTTCTGTCAAGCTAAATGCGTTGTTCGATCTTCTTCAAATTTTTTCAAAAATGTGGATTGAAATATAAAAGCGACGTATATATAAAGATGTTTATTTTTTCATTCTATTTCTAGATAGTGAAAATTTTAATTATTCTGATGGTTCACGTGCTAATTTTTACCAGCGATTCTAGTAAAACTGAACTCGATCGTTCATTTCGTCTGTTTGTTGGTTTATTTGTTTCTTGCGCACTCACAAGCAAATAAGTTGTTCGATTTGTTATCTAAAACAAGGTTAACAAAGGGGAGTCGGTGATGACCCCCTGGGGTCACTGTAATTTTTAAGGGGTCAATAATCATCTACAATTCCATTTCCTGTTCATTTATGTACTTTTATTTGAGTTCACCTGAATCATCAAATATATGTTCTCAAATTTGGTTCATCTGAATCATTGAATGAGAGACATAGAATATGACATCCAAAGAAGAGTTGTTGAAATGAGCGCCTCGCCATACAGCACTAGTCCATTCAATGTTTCTATTAAGCTTACATTGCTAAACAAAACAACACAAAACAATTCTACACATGAGGAATACGAACATTCACACAATAGTATTATTGTACGACAGCGTATACCCAGGAAAAATATTTCAGAATACCATTGTCGTACCGTCGCAAATGTTTATTTATTGCTAGCTTTAAATTAAATGTTACATGCACATTCCATTTGGCTTGCTGATAATCGTGAAAGTTAACTATCGAGGTAAGCGACAATGGCAACAAAACATAGATGTTTGAAAACATTCAAGCTCAATATTAATAATCCCCCTAAAGCACGATGTTTTGAAGACTAGTTTACTAACCTCTAGTATTTATGTTTGCACGGGGGAGGGGTATTGAAACAGACAGTGGCTGTATTTATTATTTTGTAATTAATATTAACAAGTTTTTACAATTGTAAGACTGAATAATACAAAATATAGACATTTATCGACGAAAACTAAATTTACTTATTTTTTGTCGATGGCCTCTTTGTCTGGAAGAACGGAATAATTTACTGGTTTGTGAACATTATTAGAGGATTTTGTTATTATGATTTTGTTAAAAAATGAAACATCGACAACGTAAAACAGTTACAGTTACAGTTACAGTTACAGTTACAGTTACAAACATCGACAACACAAAATATATGTTAGAAAAAAGTCGGTTTTAATACATCAAAGTTTAAAGAAATACGTCTATGTTTTGAAAACAAGAAGTTTTATATTCTATCTTTTGCGTCTCCCGATGCGTGTACAATCTCTCAATGAATTTGTGTCTCCAAGTTTAACTTCATTTTTATCTTGAAGGACCTACAATTTTAAGAAATCAATGAACACACCGTTTTTTTAGAATGTGAAAAAATTATCATAAATAATATTCAATTCATATGATTTTTTTGGAAAAACAACTAGAATAAAAATCAAAGTTTTTTAAAACAAATATAATTTTCATGGCACTTTGCCTATTTTAAACTTTCCTAAAATGATTAATCTAAAAACTCTCAACGAGTATGTAAGAATTAGTTAAGGCCATGACAATTTTATTTTAAATATTCTTGCTTTCCTTTTCGATGTTTCGCCTCTCAGTATTGTGATAGGACAATGAGATTAATACGCTTGAATTTGCAATGAAATCTAAAGAAATAAGAGAGAACTCCCTTTCCTAAGGGGAACAAATGAAAGGACCCGCCACTGTCATGGGCCGTGTATTTAGTTTGGAGACACGCGTGAGTGGACGGGGTCTTTGAGGGAGATGTGCCAAATTCTTGCACTGGCCACATCGCCTCTTGATACGTTTGCGGGAAGTGAAACGCGAACAACCAGAGGGCATTAATTTACATAAATTATACTATAACTATTTCTCATAGCAAATGCAGGATAACAGTTTTGACGTTTCTCATTTTGTTTATGGCGTCTACAAATTAGAAAGATGTTTCATCTCTCCTAAATATAATTATTCCGCCACGAACACAAGGAAAACAAAGTTCTGAGAAAGCTGTACACCTCTTCGAGTCCACATCAGCTCGCTAGTTCCCATTCACGTGATTAAAAATAGTTTCAATCACCAAAACTTGTGGAGATTTCGTACTAGACGGGATATTTTCAGTCACTGTAAGTGAGTCAATAAAGTTTTTGATTCCTCATTTAGGTCTTTTACTACAACCGTTTTCAATCCTTAGTGATAAATTCGTCTTTCAACGTCAATCGTTTACAAAAATTGAAATTGTCGTCATGCGTAACCGTTTAATAGCACAACGCATACACGTTGCAATTTTCATTTAGTTTCTGCCACAAAAATTAATCGCCACAAAAAGGACTGCAAGAGCAGAAAATGTTGAAAATATATATGCCCTCGCTGTACCTCAAACACTAAAAATATTTGAACAAACTTACGTAAAAGGATTTAAATATATTGCTGCACGTACCATACGTTCTTAAATAGCATATAAAATATTCGATTTTATTGTAATATATTCTTGGGTACAGCGTTGACCCCCTTTGGTATTCTCCAGATATCGGAATAGAATCGGTACGCCACTGTTAATTCAGGAGAACGTAAATGGCTACAATCTTGAAAACAGGGATTTCTTGGTGTCTCGCATTATTTCCTTCCCTTTTTGGTGTACGATACTTCGATTCTCGTCAAGTCGAACGTTTACTTTTCCCTCTTAATATTTGAGATATACTACTCTCAACGTGCAAGGTGTCGCAGAACAAATATCAAGAACTGCTAGGGCATTCTCTGGTATCGAAGACCATCAATTGCTGCCAATGAATGCACGATGGAAAATTTTATAAAACAAAGTTACAATTGCTCCTGATTGGCAGGCAACTTATTGTGCATTCTGGTTTGGCACGTTACTTTCTGAGGCAGTCATATTTCGATCTGCTGAACACAAACGCACGAGCAGCAGTCGGGACACATCTCACCAATGTAAATTCATTATAATTGTAACATTCCCCATCTCAAATACCTTTACAAAAGGTGGTTATCTGCGCCCCCGCTTATGCCGAAAAAGTTTGTAACTTTTATTCTGAGACATTCTTTATAATGGAACACGTGTAGGTTACTACGGCGGCGCCGAGGAACAGAGCGTTGTGTGAGGCCAGAGCCCGCGCCGTGTGGCGTCGCGGTCACAGGACATTTGCGTTCTAATCCGAGGGCGCCGTGAATCATCCTCACCACAGCGGCGACGACGGCGGCGACGGCGTCAGTGACGGCAGTGGGGACGGCGGCGACGGCGGCGGTGACGACGGTGACGGCGGTGACGGCGGTGACAGCGGCAGTGACAGCGGCAGTAACAGCGGCAGTAACGGCGGCAGTGACGGCGGCAGTGACGGCGGCGGTGACGGCGGCGGTGACGGCGGCGGTGACGGCGGTGACGGCGGTGACGGCGGTGACAGCGGCAGTGACGACAGCGGCAGTAACAGCGGCAGTAACGGCGGCAGTGACGGCGGCAGTGACGGCGGCGGTGACGGCGGCGGTGACGGCGGCGGTGACGGCGGCGGTGACGGCGGCGGTGACGGCGGTGACGGCGGTGACGGCGGTGACGGCGGTGACGGCGGTGACGGCGGTGACGGGCACTGAAGATTCCGGCCGCAAAGCAAGGAGCAAAGCTTCCAACACCACTGGCAGAACAGTCCAGGAGAACCCAAAAATGATGGGGCAAACAAAGGTAGGGGTCGATTATGATCATGAAGAAAACTCTGCTCCATTCGTCTTTGGAACATTTAAAGTAAACATTGTGTTCCATTAATTTTCTATTAAGCTATTAATAAAAAATAATATTTATTACGACGAAAATTCCTAAGATTCTCCGTGGTAATTTGAAAGATTGATTTTATTTCAAAGGTACAAGACATGTTGATTCTCACAAGCTTAACTGTTAATACAAAAGTCACAGTTCTAGTAATGCGATTTCCGAGAAGAGAAGTTGAAAGTGTCGATAAAAGAACCCCACAAATACACACACACACACACACACACACACACACACACATTGTAATGACCCGACGAGTAACTACTACAGAAAGGGGTTACCGTCACACATGGAGTGCACCGGTAATTAGTGAATAACAGGGCACAACGGCAACATTTGTTTACGCAGGTAAAATGCGCTAAGCGTGCATCTTACCTGCCATCCTCCTCCGGCATTGAGAACTCCAGGATTTGCGTGCTCTGAATTGAAATGATGCATTATGTTTGCGAGCTATTTGAATAATACCCAAAGATGGAATTTTGTAAAGTGTAACCCGTCTAAATGGCGGGAACACGTTTATTGATAAATAGAAAGGTCTTAAGTTAAATTTAAAATCCCTGTTTCACTTTACAATCTCCAGTTCAGAACTGTTATTTAACTTAAAAGAGAAATCGGCAAATACACAAAAAATGGCGACGATGATCGTGTTACCCTACTTCAGTGGGATTGCACCCCCGCGGGTCTTTAACGGCCAATTCCGGCGAGGGAGTCTCTACGAAGCGCGGCTGAAGTGGCCTCTTCCACAGCAGGAAGGATCTCGCGCTCCCGTCGCATGCCCCGGAAATCAGCAGCCGTCCACGACCAAGCTCGAAGCGACGAATCACGAAGGCCGTCAAACGACACCTTGTTTGCGTTCATGCAGTCAATAGAACGGACTGCACACCCTGTTAATTGCTTTTAAGAGAGTCGGTCCGACTGATCCATCACACGGAATTAATTCCGATTCAGAGCGTGATGGATAGTCGGATTGCTTAGGCCGGAAGGTACTGATCAGTCACAAGCCAGTGGATGGTTGATTCCGCCATAAGTTGCCTAAGTCTCGACTTATGAAGTCTTTCTCTCTCCAGCTCGTCCTACCCAGTCTCTCTCACTAGAGACACTAGATCAAGTGTCCTATATAAAGTCATCTCAAGTGTATTTTTCTTAGATCGTCTGTTGTTCCCTGGCTTTCTTCTCCCCACTCCCTTGGGAAATTTCTGTGCTGTCACGTGCGTTATGATTTGCCTCTGATTGGTTCGATAATCAGCGGCGGCGTTAGCACGTCGGGGGGGGGGAGCAGAAAAAGCCGCATTGCATCTAAAACCGTGCTTAGCTGCTATACGCCACTGGGTAAGTCGGAGGAAGAGGCGGTGTAAAGCAAACTTGCTTGTGAAATCAAACTTGGGAACGCCTTAGTGTAAATTGACAACAAACAAATCAGAAACCGATAAAAAATGCAAACAAATGCCACCAGATAGCTCCAACAATAGCCGTGCGTGCGCAGGAGAGACGATAAATGTTTGCCGGACATGAGGTGAGCTAAATAGGTTAATAAATCAAAATAAAATCAGAAATGATACAAAATCTAACAATAAATATTTGAGTCCCGTCTCGGGCATGGTTGTATTTGTGTTCGTCCTTTCACCTCTTATCATCCTCATATCGTTTCATCTTCATAGTTACCATACCGTTAACACCAACAGTGGTCGCTAATGACCTAGATGTTGATGCGACCTTAAATAACCAACTAAAAAAAATATTTATTGTTCCATTTCTTCACTCATGCTTGTGCAAACTGTTTTATCTTTTGAGCAGTTCAAGAATGGCAAGAGGTGCCTAAGCCCGTTTTACACGTCATATTTTTTATCAATTTTCTTTACAGAAACTGGATGGAGAAGGGATGTTCTTTTCTACACGGTTTTGTTTCGGTATCGAAACTGAATGAACGAGATCTGGCGTTTTACACGATCATTTCGTTTTCTGCACGTAATTTTGAAGAAAATATTTCCAGACACTGCTAAAAGTGCTGAAAATCAAACAGCTAAAGATCGTACCTGGGGTTACAAATTAGTTGGTTTTTTTAAGACTGAGGTGGCATTAGAAAAGATAACGTCTTATTTCTCACCACATTAATCACTTCACATTACAATTCAACACGTTAGAGTGCTCTTTAAAACAGCAAAAAAAGAATACATCGTACCGCACTTGTAGCAAACGATGAAAGCTTCGGAAAGTGACACCAAGAGCGCGGTAGCCAAACTGGATGAAATCAGTAGCGAGAAATGAAGCATGCATCACTTTTTCGTACAAATTACATCCCGTCTGGTCCGTCACTTTTCCGTACCGATGATGAAATGAAGATGACGAAAAACTGAGCGTGTGAATGGGCTTCAAGCACGAGGGTCGCTCAGAGTAAAAGGCAGCTGGGACGTTCTGTGAGTGCGGCCGGCGCGGCGCTCGGCATTCCTGAGGGGCGCGCGGGCGATGGGAAAAAGCGCTGCGCCGCCGGGGGGTCGGGAGGTAGGCGCGGCGGGCCACGCGCGGGCAATTGGCGGCTGACGGCTGCGACAGGCGCGGCGGGGAAAGGGGGGGGGGGGTGGGGCGTGGAAGGCGGCGGCGAGGACGTCGCCGACTCAAGAGCGAAGAAGCGCAATCATTCAATTACTTCGGCGGCCGTCCTCCCCATAGCCGTAACGGGAGGTCGCCGAACAGGCACAGAGAACCACATCGTTTCTCCGACAGGGAGGCCGAGGTTCAGATCCCGATGGTGACATATCTCAAGACTAGAGAAATAATTGCCTCGACGGATAACTTGTCTGACGGTGACATTTCTCTTGTTTGGGATACAGTCAAGCTGCTGCGATGGGTTGTGCAATCCCTTGAGGAGCCAATGTTATAAAAGTAAATTAATGGATGGATACATATTGCACAAAACATTTGAATCACTGGAGCCACAGCCCTCAAATTTGGGATAAATACGTTTGAGCGGTCGAGAAAAAAATGTGTTTGCAACTCCAAATGTCATTTCAAACGGTGTTTTTTACAACATTTAATTTAAAGCAATTCACAAAATATTTGTGATGTAGCTGGACGATGCGGAGCGTCGGAGAAGGCGAGAGGAGCGGAAGATGTGCAAGGAACGGGAGAACTGTTTTCTGTACTGTGATAAATAAATACTCGGGTCATCCGCTAGCTATTCATACAATAAATATATTGCTTTTAAGATACACAAACTTGAAACGTGATACTAGTGAACAAAAACTTGAAACGTGATTTATCTGAAATCATTACTATTTATCTGCTTGAGCCGTACGGTAACTTCTTAGAATATATAAAGTTGTTATTAATCCATAATGATAATATTTTCATTTAGAGCAACAATGCCAACAAACAATTCTGTATATATGATAATTTACAGAGGCTTGGAAGATAGTTGACGAATGTGAATAAAGTACACTGTCGTGAACTGGTAGTAATGTCCTTCCAAAGTGCAGAAAGTTTCATTTAAGGATTCTGCATTTGATCAAATCTGTTTTTTCATTAGCTGCTAAGTAAATTAAGGTAAGATGTGTATCCAGACGTTTCGATATATTCTTAAAACTCCTATGAATGATCAAACTTTTATATCACGTTTTACCTGTCGTATACTGGTAACATAAAATAAAACAACAACAATAATAATGCCCAGAACGTTTCTGATCTCTGTCTTTCTCTGTTCCTGTACACGTTTGGATCCTGTCCACTCTATTCTAAACAATAAAACAACAATAACAATGCCCAGAACGTTTTTGATCTGTGCCTTTTCTCTGTTCCTGTACACGTTTGGAACCTGTCCACTCTATTCTAAGACGGATGGCCGCGCGGCGAGAGGTCAGAGCAAAGTGCTCAGCAAGAGGAACGGGGACATGGAGAGAGTCTGGCGACACAGTATAACAGGATCATCGGAACCCAGAGCACAGGGCGAGGTCAAACCATGGCTAGAGGGACGCCTGATCCAATCTACACGGGCCATTACATGTCTCTCTGTCAGAGAGGTCTTGGTTTGTGCATTGCTGACTGTGTTAACGTCAAGATATACAGCGTCGCCGTCTGCAACATGCATTGCGTTCTCCGCAGAACCAAATTGGATCAAGATTTTATCAACTTACTGATACACATCGCAGCTCGTTTTTATTAGGCACGTTTTCAAACGATTTGCTATTTGTTACGTACCATGTTCGTTTGTTTAGGTTACATAATCTTGTATGTATGCAAGAAAAATATGTTGTAAAATTATGTGAGAACACATTAATGTACCACTGAAGAGAAAATCGAAACTGAGTGTGCTGTGCTTCACGACTGAACAATACCGATGACACACAAAAATCCAACCCGGAGTGAGGGAAATCGGAAGAGGAAGTAATGGGTTGCTACTACGATCGTTGCAATTTCGTAAGTAACGTGAAATGTCACTTATCACTATTTCCGGCCGATCGCCTCAATTGTATTTATGTAAATGTAAATATTTAAGTGGTTAGGCCGAAGAGTAGGCCTTACGGCCTGAGCCTAGCCAGTAATAAAGACAATATTATTATTATTATTATTATTATTATTATTATTATTATTATTAATGAGCTAATACAAAGCTGCTTCATTGTTTTTGTTGGTGTACACCAATTGACACATATTTTTGCGGAACAGTCGTGACTATGTATATACTTCACTACTGCCTTATCTAGAAGTTAATGTAATTTTAGTAGTAACACAACTGAGAAACTAACAGCTGAATAAGAAGTAATTTTTTTAATACATTGTCAGTGCAAGGGCGATGAAGTCTCTGTTCAGACGTAAAGTACTTGCAAGAATTTCTCTTCAACTAACCGACTACAAACATTCGAACCGCGATAGACGCACGTATCCACTGGTGACATCTGTGGGCCAGTCTCAATGGATTGATTGATTTATTTTTTCGTGTTTCCGGGCGCGTCAACTGTTTCGATCATTAGTCCTGTTAGTGTAGTGCATGTTTTTTTCTCGGGAGACGGCGGTGAACTTCCCCCTCCGGATAGCGAGATCCGGCGCCGACCTACCGTCGTCTAGTGGGGTTTCCCCCTAACCAGGACTCTCCCACCAGCGGGGCACCGCGCTAGTCGTGACAAGCTCTAAGCTCCCGACCGGTCTCCCGGAATATATGGTAGTGTAGTGCATGTTAGTGTAAGTGTGTGTGTAAGAGGATAGGAGAAGGAAGAGGAAGGGCAGATCACGCGCGGTCCGTGGCCCGTTTATTAGGGTACTGCTGTCGGCGGCTTCGACTGGTGTTGATCGGAGAAACCACGGAAAAGTGCCGATCAGAGCAGCCGGCCGCTAGAATTCTCCTCCAGACAGCGACTGAATTCGACCTAGCTGAAAAGCTAGTGTCGAAAATCCTGCCGCCGTCAAGACTCGAACCTAGGACCTCCCGGTCAGAGGCGCTGCAGTAACATCAGTGCACTGAGCTACCGCTACCGGTAGTCTCAAAGGAAAGAGTAGACCTACGCTAATAATTCCACGACATTGACTGGCATGAATGACAACATTTGGAATGAAAATTTGAAATTTGATATCATAGAGTTGCGTAAAGGTATTACCACAAGTTAAGAACCACACTATTCATGCTTTTGCTGTCATTTTCAGTATCTGTAGTAAAAACCAATGTCATAAATATTTTGCAACGTAAAAGCGAAGTAAAAATATACCATTTCATTGCTTTGTTTCTTTTTGTTGTTTCTATTAGTGCATGCTCTACAGTTATTTACATGTAAAATTTGAAGAACATAGTTACATGACCAAGGAACAACAATTATTTTAAGTACACTCAACCATTTTTTTAGAAATTAAATATTTCAAATGATAGAATTCAAAAATTGTCTACTCGTGGTGATTATCTCAAATGAATAGATTTTGGAATGGACACATTCCTATTAAATATTTATTATTCTCTTATATTCATATTAGAGGTTCAATAACAACAAAGTTACTGAAATAAAATCGACAAGAATTATCGAACAAAGATACCGTTTATCATTTAGATTCATTTACCAATTTCAAAAAAAAAAGAAGCAATTTTCACTTAGATGATTCGAAGTCAAACTGAAATCGAAAGAAAATTTTAACGAAAAAAAGTTCCATTGTTTCTGTCTTTAGAAGATGTTTGTTTTCCCAAGAGCACGTAGCGTCTTTACTGACCTACGCAAATATTATTTTTATCAGTCTAAAACGATGATGTTTTATGGGCTATAATCAGGCATCAAATAAAACTTTAGGGAAAAATGCACACTAATACATCGTATTTCATTAGAAAATGAAAACGTAGCTGGTGCTAAAGATAACGTAATACATGACAATTAATAAAGTGTCAATGGAAAAAATACAAATAAAGTCTGCCTAATTCCGAGGGATTCCATAATTCATCTGGTTGGAAGCTGATATGGGGTTGTGGGATGGGCAGTGACGGGTCGTGGGGAGGCGGGACGGGTCGGCGCGGAGGGGGGGAAGAATATGGTGAGACGCAACCGAGGCGGGGGGATTTGGAGAGGCGGGGTGTACAGGGGCGAGGCGGGATATAGAGTGGCGTGTCTGGGACGGGGACCAGAGATGCGGGTAGGGGATGGTGGGTGGATGCGAAGAGGGGTGGCAAGTCGGTGGGCGTTGTGAGGAAGCGGGGCGGAGCGGGAGCGGGAGCGGGAGCGCTGGTGGCAGCCGGCCAGAAGGGCAGCGGAAGGACCTCCTCGGGAGTCGAAGGCACGACCTCCGGTCCTTGCATGGGGTTTTATGACGTGCGCAGTCCTGAATCGATTTTTGCAAAAACTAGAGCAACTTCCAGTGAGTTGGAGCGTGGTTCCTGTTTGGGAGTTTATTGTCTGCTAACACGCAAAAACTAACAGAAATAATTTCGCGCGTAGTATTAAAACATTAAAAATAACTTCCTCGCCCTTCAGACGCTTCTCGAGATTTACTGCACTCTGAAGGGTTGACTCTATAAATTATTTCTTTACCCTTATTTGTACAAGTTTTCGAGTGAGAATACAACGCTTGTATTTTAACGTTTCATCGCTATACGCACGCTATATCGCATACGCTAAAAAGTATTTTTGTTGATTGCTTTATATTCCTTCAATAAGGAAAGTTTTCACGACTTAATGTGCAAGCACAAGGACGTGTATCCTTAGCATGTAGAGTAAAAATGGTTTGAACTGCATATAACACAGATATTATCGTTTATATATAATTTCAATGTTTTAAAATTTCCGTTTGACAGACAAAAATGGTTGAATTCTTTGAATTCTGGGTGAGATCTTAAATTAATCTAATTCAATTTATTGAGGCCTTGAGAGATAGTTACTAGCCACACTTCCATTAAATTTAATATATTGCCTTAGATCAGTTTGCTGACATTTGGTGATTGGATGTGGATTTATAAAGTGGAATTGTTTCCATTTTTCTCGTTGGTTCTGTTTTTACTTTCTCGCATTTTCTTCACAAGAAAAAGTTACGTTATCGTGCGCCGGAAAAAAACAAATTTTCAACAGAAAAAAAAATCTTATTGCAGGGCCCTGATAACGAAAAAGTTCATAAATTTTGTTCTTCGAAAAATGGCCGAAAAATCGATTGACGGCAAAATGTCTGCTTGTCTGTCTATCAGTCTGTATTCAGTAATAGAGATGAGCTTGTGAATTGTGAAGGAGATAAAGAAAAGTAAGTCGTTGAAAGTGATATAAATAAAAATGATGAAAGAGGAAATTTGAGTGGAAACATTAATTGTACGATAAAAATAAATTAAATTTAATAATACAAGATATCATTGAAATTAAAAATAAACTGCAAAGTATAAATAAATAATTAAAAAAAAGAGTCAAAAACAGAAACTTATGCCAAAATAGCTATAGAAGTAAGACAAAAGGAGTTTGAATTAGAAGAAAACATTTGTTGAAGATAATTAAGATGCAGAATGAAAAAAAAAAGATAAAAATATATAATAACAAGGTGATGAAAAACGGAACAGGAATATTATTATAGAAACAGATGAAGGAATTTAAATTGTTAATGGAGAAAGGGAAAAAATTGGATGGACAAGGTGTCCGGCATACGAATTTGTGAGTGTTGTCAGACGTTTCAAGTTTTAATCATTTTAGTGACGATTGTAAGAAAGAAATTGTGTGTAAAGTTTGTGCTGGTAATCACAACACTAGAGATGCGAATTATATAAAAAAAGTGTGAACTGTGAAGGTTAGAAGATTAAAATCGACTCCCATTTTCACTGATGATGAATCAACAGCCAAAGACTGTCGAAATTATTTACGAATGGTAAATGAAAATAGGAAAAGAATTGATTATGCTTCTGAATAGTAATAATTGAAAAGTATATTTATAATATTAAATGTATAAAGTCCATTAAAAATTTCGATCCAATCAGTAAATATGTAAATAAATTTCAAAAATAGCTTAATGGCGTTCAGTGAGACACAAGTAACGGAAGATGGGAAAGTAGCATTGTAATTATAGAATCGAAGAACGAAGGAAGTAAAAATATTCGTGAAAACAGATATTTAAAATGGAGGATGTTAAAGTAGACCGTATAGAAAATAATTGTTGGATAGTTAACTTAGACATTTTTGTAAAGAATACTGAGTTGCTGTCTATCACTCTCAAAATGCACCTAATAGCGAATATAGTGATTATATTACAAACGAAGTGGAAGATATAATGGCAGTTAATGATTGCATAACAATGGGGGATTTTAATACAAATGTTCTGAAGTAAAGTTACGCCAAGAAGAATTTTTTAAGTAATTTTAAAGCATTGGTACTCAAACAATTGGTAAAGGACCCAACCACAGTGTATAGTAATAGTCAGACAATCTTCGACCTAATATTCTCAAATGTAGATATAAATGTAACCGATCATGTCTGTAGAGATTAATTTACATTAGAAAAAAGTATAAATCAAGGAGAAGATCGATGTTTATTGAAAAAAAAAATATAAGAAATGAACCATCAGGCTTTAGATAAAAACAGTCGTGTGAAACGGCGATACTCACAGTTTGAGACAAATGGAAGATTAATATTGACGCACGAAAGGAAGAAGGCGTTACCTTCTTGGATCTCAAGAGGTCATTTGAAACTATTGACATGACAATGCTTATTGAGAAAATGTACAAATTCGGAATCAAAGGAAACAATAAAAAGAGCTTTATTTCATATCTTAACAAGAGAAAGCAAAAAGTAAAGTTCTCGGATGAAATTAGCACAGATTTGGGTATTCCGCAAGGGTTAGTTTTGGAGCCAATACTGTTTATAATTTTCATTAATAACTTAATTAATTATATGAAAAACCTATTTGAGAATGATTGCAAAATTCGATTATGTGTTAATGACATTTTTGTATGTAATTGGATATCAGAAGCGGTAATTGAATTTAAACTGTAGAGTACATTTACTGCAATACAATAAAGGTTAAGGGAAAATAAATTAACAATGAACGTTGAAAAGTCTAAACTTATGATTTTACATAGTGGAAGAAACCCAAAAGTAAGAGAGACTAAATTATTCATAATTGTCTTAAAGGAAATACGAGGGGAAAATGAAATATTTGGGAGTAATTATCCAAGTAAATTAAATTTTAAAGATTAGAAAGAGTATATAGAAAAAAACTGGAAAAAAGATTAATATTTTAAACAATTGAGCAATATATAAACAGCTGTACAAGATGTTTAATATATAAATACATAATTGCCCTGCAATTTGATTACCGTGCAACAATACTAATTGGAGCCCAAAAAAACTGAAATTAAAAAATTCATTAAACACAATAGAGCCATGAAGGTAATAATTTAATGCAATAGATACACTCGTATTAGAAATGCTAGACATACTGAAGTTTATGTCATTACAACTCAGAATTCAATACAAGACGCTTAATTTTATTTTTAAATTAATTAAACATCAGATAACGGGAAATTTAGTAAAGAAAATCCAAAGATTGAAAGATATCAAAATTCAAAAGTTGAAAATAACAACAAGATAAACGAAGGCAAGCACAAAAGTAGGTAATAAATTTCAGTAAAACTGTAGAGACAAAATATTGTTTGATGAAGGATTTAATTTATATAATGAGTTATCGATATCAAAAGTTGTATAGAAAAATTATAAAATACATAAAGTAGAAAATTAATTTTGAAACAGTTAATTAAATGTCTATAGATGTAAGCAATGTATGTAAATATGTATTTTGTATAATAAATACCCCAAAAGCCTAAATAAATCCAATTTTCTATCTCAACCGTTCAGACAATTTTCTCCAAAATTGATTTTTTAACAAGAGAAACTTGACGTATGTGACAGAGAAGAATTTCTGACAAACCGTAGACGTCGGAGATAGAACAAATTGAGTGATATCCAAGCTAGGAGCAGATGGGGAAGAAATCTATTTAATAAAATACTTGAATATCTCAAATTCAAATACAGTAATCTTTACATCTGCAAGGATCGAAACTAGAGTGGCTACAGAATTGCACAGACTTTCTCGTACAACTTAATTTTTTAATTTCTGTAGTCTGAGATAGCTTTTCGGTTTTGACCCAAACTTTTGCAGGCTGTTATCTATCGTCACCCAAAGTATAGCTTGTTTTATGATCCCAATTTTTTTTTGTTTCCTTAAAATAAAACATAAATATTACTTCAAAACTGATAGAAGAGTAAAACCTTGTCCAATAAGGAAACTTCCGTTCGGGAGCCATTTTTCGGAGCGTCTTTTAAAAAATTGGCGTTGTCTTTATTGAAATTGCGAAATCTGAAGTTATTTTTCACTGAAAAACATGATGACAAATGAGATCTAATGACTTTCCGAGAAACTCCATTAGATCTCATTTAAAGCACTTCCACTACAAAAATGTATGCAAATCATAATATATCCGTAAAAAAAAGGTTTTAGCATTTTATACATGCATTTAGCACTATCCGTAAACAATGTTTGAAGAAAAATTTGGAGCCTTTATGAGAAAACGGCGCTGAGCGTTTCTATCTCGTTGACATCTCACAGCAGTAGCAGTAGCTTGGAGAGACAAATGAGTTACGGAATGACGCGTAATTCAGGATACCGCCGCAAGGAGCCTAGTGTTTACACAATGGCGACAAAGAAAGCACGACGCACTAACTGACGACGCACCAGCACGAAATGAGTCTCCATTTTAATGTTTAGTCTACATTTTTTACCGGCGCTTCTCTGTAAAGCAACTCGTACAGCGTCAATATTCTTCGGCGAACAAACAGACGTCGGTCGAGGTAGCATCGGTTCCAATATTGTTCCTTCTCTACAAATTGATTATACAGCAAATGGATATTTCTCTTGCAAAAGCTCACGGTATGTCAAACTGTTCGGAAAGGAAAGCAATTGATTGAATGATTTTTTCGTGTTTCCAGGCGCGTCAACAGCTTCGGTCGTTAGTCTCGTTGTGTACTGCATGTTGTGGTTTTTCTCGGGAGATGGCGGTGATTCCCCCGCTGGATCCGGCGCCGACCTACCGTCGGCTAGTGGGGTTTCCCCCTAACCAGGACTCTCCCACCAGCGGGGCACCGCCCCAGTCGGGACAAGCTCTAAGCTCCCGACTGGTCTCCCAGAATATGTGGTAGTTTAGTGCATGTTAGTGTGTGTGTGTGTGTGTGTGTGTGTGCGTGTGTGTGTGTGTGTGTGTAAGGGGAGAGGATACGACAAGGTAGAGGAAGGAAAGTTCGCGCGCGGTCCGTGGCCCGTTTGGTAGGGTACTGCTCCGGCATTCGCTTGGTGTCGATCAGAGAAAGCTCGGAAAACTGCCGATCAGAGCAGCCGGCCGCTAGAATTCTCCTCCATACAGCAGCTGAATTCGATCTAGCTGAAAAGCTAATGTCGAAATTCCTGCCGCCGTCAGGACTCGAACCTAGGACCTCCCGGTTAGAGGCGCTACAGTGACGTCAGTTGATGCACTGAGCTACCGCTACCGGTGGAATCACAGCAAGGTTTTTCGTTTCATGGAAGAGTAATACGATTACTCGTACAGGTAATTCCAAATTGTGTAATACCATCTGGGTCATTATCTTTGAAAGAGCTTCCCCAACTCTTCGTGGGTTTTAATCAATCCTGGCTAACAATTTCAGCACTGGTGTTTCATTTCCGTTGAAACGGAACTACGTGCTTCTATCGTCTTTAGTCGCAACATGATCTGATCCGTTTATGAAATAAGATTTGTTAGAATGTGATTAATGTTCGGTGATTTTAGAACGGTTAGAATAACACACGCTTTTATGAAATATTTTTTGATTAAAACAGGTAAAATGCAACCAAAGTTCTTCTAATGTGATAATCGAAGGCAACATGAGAAGAAATATATATTATTTTTCACATGAAATTCAAGTTACTTTTCAACCATATTGATCGGATAGTTTACTTTCATTGACCCGTAATCCTAATGTCAACCGTTATTCTAATCAATATCCTAGGATACCATAACTACCATAAATATTCTTTAGTGTCAGGCAATTACAAGAAAAAATGGCAAAGCCACTTTGAACATATATCAAACTTGGCAGAAATGTCATATGTAATAATATTTCATTATTATAGTGCTTCTTTTTCTACAGCAGATAAAAGCACCCGTCACAGAAAAATGTCAAAGCTTAATAAATGAGTGCGTGTAGTATTCGAGGAATTCTATCGAAGTGAAACAGCCACTCAACTGTAAATACCAACTACTCTCAGGTTGTATTTTCTCAAAAAATATGCGCATTTGGTCAAAGCAAAATGTAATACCCTATTCGCCCGGTAAATAAGCAATGTTGTCGATTGTTGTCAAATTGTACCCAATACAGCTCTTACAATCTAGAAATTTCGTGCGTTTCCAATACATTCCTTCCATTTTCGATATTAGGGAACAAGAGACTCTTCAACAAGACATCCAGATAGTATGTATTGCCTCCGAACGGAGTGCTCTGAAATATGAAGGCAACAAGAGGTGAATGCGTTAAGTACTCGTACATTTTAGCGAGGCCTTTATCACATCCTCCTTTTCAGAAGTGTGACAAGGGTGCTGTGATAAATTAACGGCACACGCCTTCTATCCTGCGCCCGTAGCTATGAGACAATTCTGGAGAGACCCGTTTGGCATTCGCAGCCTCGAATCAGCTGTCGCTGAGCGGGGCGGGGGACAGGACGGAGCGAAGAGGGACAGAGAGAGAAGCGAGCGGTCAGAGCATAGCAGGGTGGGGGGGGAGAGGAGGAGGAAAGGGTGGGGCCGGTTTGAAGGGATTGGGCAGGGTGGTGGGGCCGAGCAGGAAGAGGCGTGATGAGAAAGACTGGGCGGGGAGGGACAGGGGGGCGTGGGGTTAGGGGGGGGGGAAGGGGGGGGGACGGGGCGAGGGGGGCGGGGCGGGCGGGGCAGGCGTGGCGGGACGTGGCGGGCGTGACGGAGCGAAGGGGGCGGGGGCGGGCGGGGCGGGGGGCGAGGCGGTCCGGGGCTCGGAGAGGGATTGTGGGCTGGCGCGCGTGTGGGCTGGCGCAGGCTCTGGCACTGACGGACGGACAGGTGGCGGTCGCTCGCAGACCTCCCCCGGCGGCTGACGACCCCATCCCGCCTCTTGTGACAAGCTCCGAGGAACCGCGGTTGCGGCATTCAAAGTCCTCCGGCGCTGGAGACGCTTCCACAGACCACAATTCAAAACTTCAGGCTCTCTTGTCACATTCGGTGAACATCAGGTTTCATAAATCTCCCTATTCTTCTTACTTGGTGATGAATATTTCTTTCGATCTCTTCAATGTGCATAAAATAATTCCGTACTTGAGATTAATGATCCTTTTTTTTAGTAAACATATCCAAAATTGGACAACTCCTTTGTAATTATTCGAACGTAGTTTTTTTTTAAATGTCACAAATGTAAAGGTGGATTTGCCTGTCTTAACAGTTTGGACGTTGCATACAGCGCACACTACGATTCTTTTATACTAACCGTTTTTTTTCTTTAGGAAAACTCGTGACAACCACCGAGAATTTGTATTCGCAGATTCGAGCGATTGAATAAATTTTTTTTCTGGATTTGTTGACAACTTAACTTGACCCGTTAAGTTTAGTGCATGTTATATCCCGGGATGTGGCACTGAGAGAGGTGGCTCAGGGCATGTCACTGATATCACAGCAGTGTCTCCGGGAGGTCCTAGGTACGTGTCCCGACGATTTTCGACATTGGTTAGGTAGAGATCAGTCGCTGTGTGCAAGAGAATTCTAGCGGCCCTCTGCTTTGATCTGTACTTTTCCATGTTTCTCCGATCAATACCAGACGAATGCCGGACAAGTACCCTAACAAATGGGCCACAGACTGCGTGCGATCTTTCCTACTATTTTTGTACCTTACCTCTTACAATATATTTACACGCAATACATTACCACACATGGCAGAAGACCGGTCGGGATTTTACAGCTTGTCGCGGTTAAGACAGTGCCCCGTTGGTGGGTGGTACCTGGTTGGGAAAAACCGCGCTAGCCGACGGTAGGTCGGCGCCAGATCTTGCCATCCAACGGGTGACGATCACCGGCACCTCTCGACCAAAAACATCCACTATACTTACGGGACTAATATCCTTATCATACGACGCTCAGGATCACTAATCAATAAAACAACCGAGTGGTGGAGCTGCGTCTGTCCCGCTGGAACGTAATATTTGGCGCCAGGGGGGGGGCTATCTCCCAAGTCCTTCTCATCCTGGCATCTCTTCTCGCTTGTTTTTGGCGGTCACGAGATCACTCACAGCCCTTCTGACGGGTGAGAGTGGCCTCTCGGCCAACACATCCACGCCTCACTCTCCCTTGCCCTACTCGCCCTGCTTCGGGGGGATCATGACGCCCCCTCAGCTGGCCCTGATTTTGCGCCGCCTTTTGTTCCCATGTGGCCGCCAGCATTCCAACGCCCGCCAGCACTTTCGGAACATCCTGCCAACTGGTGGCGTTACAATATTCGCGCTTTCGACGCCGCCTACTACTCGCGCACGTTTTCTTCATATTGCACAGCCGGGGATGTAGACATTTACTTAAGACCCCAAAGCGTGCTAAAATAAATACTACTATACTATCATTTTTCTACACAAAGCATACGATAAAATTAAAAACACATGAACATAAATTTGCAAAAAATTAACATTAATAAGATCACAGCATGACCTGTTTTGAAGGTAGGACGTGTTTGGTGGCAATATTGTAAATTCGTACGTAACGTTCCAAGTTGGATCTAAATTTCTGAATGGATTATTCAGCGCTGGACAAGAACTATAAAGCTCGAGTATCAAGAAAACATGCACGAGAAATTCCTGCGCGCTGACCACGGGCGTCGCTTGAGTTCAAGCCTAGTGCATTCATTTACGCACAGTTTTAGTTAGTAATAACGGGTCCCGACCATTCTCAAGTCCATCGTAATCCTGACTTGTAAACCTGTCGCCACCTCATGGCACCTCATTACGCGAAAAATGAAGCGAGTGGTGACGGCCGATTTACAACCGGCGGCGCGAGTCAGCCTCGCCAAGCCGAGCTTGCCCGTGGGTGCCTCGTCGCAGGTTGGAATTTCGTTTCCGGGGCGATCCCCACAAAGAGAGGCGGCCGCTTCTTGCGGGCGCTCGGTGCAAGGGGGCGGGGCCGCCCTAATGATGGGAACCGGGCGCCGCGACGCCTGCGTGCGCCGCGCGAGGCAGGCCGGTGGGTGGGAGGACGTCGAGCGGGCAGCGAGGCCGGCGTCACGTGACCGCAAGCCCCTTTCCTCTCCCACTCTTCCAGTGAGATGGAAGCTCCGGCGCAACGAGAGAAAGTCCCTCGCGAGGGCGTTTGTTGGCTGCGAGGAGATGCGATGATGCGGTAACCCACAACACAGAATACAAATGATGATGGTACACGAGAATGACTTCTCGCATAACACGCACGTGCAAATAGGGTATAAGTGTATTGGTTTAGTGGTGAGTTGTAGTTGGCATTTAGATAATTGAAGTGATTGAAGGATAGGAAGGAAGGAATTGAATGATTAATATTGTTGACAATGACAACGCCTTCAATCATTTCAAGGGTATAAGTGGTTAGAAAAGCGAATCAAATTGCCGAGTTTCAAGACAATATTTCTAGCAATACTGACAGCGTATTTTATCTTTAATAAACTCTCAAAATATCCTAAGTGCGTTACTAAACATCCATAGGCGTTAAAATAAATTTTTAGACAGGCACAAGTAAAAGCGGTTATTTTTAGAGCATGTACAGCGTACTGAAAGTTCAATTTTTACCACTGGTACTGAAAGTTAGACGATGTTCAAATGCTCACTAAACTGTGAATGCAAAAAGAAAAGAAAATAGTTTCGTCTAATCAGTACAACAATCTTAGTAACATGTTACCCAATTAAGTAATTTGTATTCATGAATTAAAATAAAATGAAAGGCAGTAAAGCTGTATGTAAATAGCGTATGACACCCGTGATAAAACTGATTTTATTTTACTCGTAGGATTATTTCCTTTCGGCCTATCGACCTTGTGTCGCATCACTTTCCTACTCGCAAAATAAAAAGTCATCTTTTATCATTCGTATCATAAGTAACTATTACTATGAACAAACCACAATGTATCCCGCAAGATTTGAATGTTTTTAATAACACACCTGTTTATCAAACAAGAAAGGAGCATACAAACTTAAAATTTTTTGCAGGCTTAAATATCATTTTTCTACACAAAGCATACGATAAAATTAAAAACGCATGAACGCACATAAATTTGCGAAAAATTAACATTAATAAGATCACAGCAGGAAATTTGAGTTTGCCTATATTTCACCGACTGCTGTACTCGCACATAACACGATTGCTAATCAAAGCAGAGGCAACGCGCGATGGTCGTCGCAGTTCACGTGGGCGCGGAGCGATAAGGACAAAAGACGCACACAAGCCCGGCCTCCTCCGGGTTGGCTTTTTGCGGCCGGGCACTGCGCCGACCGCAAACTCCGCGACTCAAACGGGAGAAAATTAAATATCAACGTCGGTGGTTTTGTCATCCAAATTACATAGCATTATGCTTATTAATGTCACTGGAAGAGGTGCGCTTTCAGATTTAAACACGGTCAACTTACGAGAAATTGCGTGTCATTAAGGCAATAATATCATTGGAACGGAAATTACTGAAATTGTTATGAATTATCAAAGGAAGGAATGAGAGTTTGATGTTTCAAGTCCGTTAATTGAAGATACAGGACTTACACTGTCGTGTGCTTATATTTGTATTTGTAAATTACTTTTTATGTTTGTACAACCTCTGCCATGTGCACACGTCAGTCTCAAGAAGGCGGCAGAAGTTGCACTAATTCGGGATGAGCAGAAGTGAAAATTTGACGTACATCGATTCTCAAGACAGCACATGAGATAAGGTGAATTGAAAGATGTGACTGTTACACAGCACTAAACTCCACTGCGGGTTTCCAAACAAATTTTCTTTTATATCACATTAACAGAATAAAAATGAAATATGATAAAAGCACTAGTACTGGCTATCTGAAGCATAAAATTTGGAAAATGTTCTCTGGGATGGCTCATGGGCAGCGTACCAGCTTCCTGTGTTGGGGTCCCCGGGTTCGATTCCCGGTCGAGGCAGAAATATAGTTGTAGCTTTTCTCTAAAATCATCCCAGTTTCTGCAGCTGTGTGACGAAATAAAGCTCAAGCAAACGGATCTTGCTTGTTATGGTGAAGAGAATACGTCATGTTCGCCCCATATCGTTGTTACTTCCAAAGCATGGAAATGTAACTAGGGCCAGGCATGGGACACACCGATAGCTGGCTAGCAAAGTCGGACTACCGAGCCAAACGCCAAATACATACACACAAGTTTGTAAAATAAAAAATGGAGTCTTCCCACTTGCTTCAAACTTACAGAACGTGGAAATTAGGCGTTATAGAGGTTAGGGCTAGAACGAAGAACGGGCCGTTACTGATCGAGTATATATGACCATTATCGAAATTTTAGTGTTCTTTTGATACACTGGAACAAAATTGGGGTGATCACCCATTGATATACAAATTAATTAGTACTACAGACCAAGAAGTTGAGAAAACCTCGAAAATGTCCATAACTTTTATCACTACCGGTGCGCTTATCCCAATAGCAAAAACTATTGGTTTTTGAACTTGAATCATTCCCACATTTATGACCCGTATTATTTTCCTGAACCTGCCTGTCTAATAGTTTGCTCATTATTTGAATAGGTCAGTAAAATTTTTTCGTTCAATAATAAAAAAGTATTTTAACAGAAATAATATATTTACTCTCATGAAACTCGTTTCAATGACTAGTCTTTTTTTAGCAAGTTTCTCAAATCTCAAAACTCGGTTTCTGGAAGTGGTCGTCCGAGATCTCAAAACACTACGAGTCCTCAACTAGATCATTTTAATTAACTTACAGCAATAATTTTGCGGATATATTTTAGAAAACCAATATACACTAATAACACCATAGATTTAATACTGTGGAATGGATCTCTAATAACGATTCATTAAAGTCCAGTAATACCAATAATCTGAAATATTTGAACCCCTTTATACATTATAATACCAATAAAATAAAACATTTTAAAAATAAATAATAAGCAAACTTGTGTAGACGGAGTAATTGCGAAGGAATCGTTGAATTGCTGGATACTTTTACTGGCATTAAATAATCAAGATACAGTAATATTTAATACATATTTAACTTTTATAATTACAAGTTTAATAACCTTTATTAATATAAGAATAAAATAATATTTTATTCATCAGAAGGATTATATCCAATAATTTATTTGGAGTTATTGCATCGGTAGTCCGACTTTGCCGGCAAGCTACCAGTGTCCGCCATACCTGGGACTAGTTGAATTCCCATGCTTAGGTGTAAGAGCGACATGAGGCAAACATGAGTATTCTCTTCCCCGTAACTAGTCTGCTTGAGCTTTTCTTCGTCACACAGCTACAGAAACTGGGACGATTTTAAAGGAAAGCTACAACTCTATTTTTGCCTCCACCGGGAATCAAACCCGGGACCACAGCACGGGAAGCTAGTACGCTGCCCATGTGCCATCCGAGAGACTAATATTTATAATAATAATAATAATAATAATAATAATAATAATAATAATAATGAAGTATTAATATTACATCGTTAAGGAGTATTATAATGATTATAAAAGAATAGAGCCCACATTTTGACAATCGTATGTAACATCGGTATCCGAAGAATCAGAGAAGGAAGATTATAGTGATACTAAAAGTAAATTGTTCAGATGATAAAATAATAAGAAAACATTAATATGTCCATTTTTTCACGTTACTGGACAGCTAGGGTCGGGCAGTTACAAGTACTAAAATGAATAGACCATTTTGCAACCCTTTAGCTCATAATGCGGACAAAGTGTAGGCAAGAATTGCAACCACAGTCTCGCCAGCGCCATTACGACCGCCCCAGATTCTCTTCTTTCCGATGAACGCACTAAACGCACGCAGCGGCGGCGGTGGCGAGGGCGGTTGAGAGCGAGTGGGAGCGAAACAGAAGAGCGGTGCGGGGGGGGGAGGGGCTCCACTTCCTCAGCTCCTCTATTCTGGCGACGTCCTCTCGCCGGAATGGAGTGTGAAAATAGCACAACTTCCGTAAATATTCGCGGCACAATGCGGGCGCCGTTGTTCCACGGGCGATGCTTTCGACGCCGCCGCGCCGGCGAGCGTGAGGTGGGGGCCGGGGAGGCGGCGGGGGGCCGAGGGGCCGGCGGGCGGCAGGGCGCCAAGGGGAATTTATCTAATGACGCACTCGGAATAGCGGTGAACCAGTGGCCTGCGCGCTCCGTCTGCTTTTTGTTCGCTCTCGTCCCGAAAGAAGCCTATCGGCTTGTAGTAATACGCAGGGCAATCTATCGTACGTGCATTGTGCGGTTTTTCTGTCTCTGGAATTCTTCAAGATCTATCTCGACGACCTTGGGGGCCGGCCTGCAGTTGGACAGAAGACGGAGGCTTCGGTGCCATTTGGTTTGTTTTCGTGTTTTTAAAATAACATTACTCTAATGTGCTTATTCGTGATAATTTGTAATCTCAAATGTTTAAAAGGAATTGAATCAAATGTTTAAAAGATTAAGCGTATCGTAGCTGACCTTTTATTGACATACCATGCATTTATATTTAAAAATAGAAGGTTTAATTGAAATAACTGATTGACAATGAAGATTTTAAATATGTTTCTCGTCTCTGCAATTCATATCGAGGGAACAACGATTTTCTTTGCAAAGAAAACGGAAGCAAGTTCTTAATACTTGCGTGTCCTGAAAACATGCACATCTATGGCTAAATTTTATCAGACATATTTGAAAAATTGCTGTATTCCAGGGAGACAAAGAACGTTGCGAAATTCCCATTAGAAGCTAATGAAAATCTGCTTAATTTCCGTAACTTAACAAATTTCCTGATAATTTCTTTGATATGTATCGTTAGAAATCAATAGATTCCTTCGCCTGACTAGTCGTAAAATGGGCAAATTTCGAGAGACGTTAAAATGTATCTATCGATATGCAACGTATCATTGAGAAAATATGCTGCGTTTTGAATTCTTTTAGTGAATCGCATGCTCATTGCTCAGTCCAAAGTAAGGAATGAGAAAAATATTTCATTCATTGCGCTATTTCCGAACTCCATTATACAGTACATAGTACATTGTTACACATATGCAACTCAAATTGGGATCATCTCTTAATAGAAAGACGAATGAATGAAACTATTTCGCCTTCTAGCCATAAGTATTTGATATACCACGCAGTAAATAAAAATGTTCGAAATAATTCAAATTTCTACTATCAGTAAATATAATTTAAATTAAATAATTTCAAGCATATTAATGCTTTTGATCGTGTCATGTGTTTTCGTTTCTCTGATTTCTAAAGAATAAAGACACATGATGGATGAAACATTAAAACTTTATCTGTACTCCATTTCTTCCCTGAAAACTTAGAAAGAGAAATGCCGGAAAGATTAAAATGAATCTCTCACTACTTTTCCCATTCCTAATAGAAAGCACATTATATTCATTCCAACAAGAAAAGTTAATCACTGATTCTCTTTAGAAACACTTGATGCTTCCTACAATCTTTTGAACATTTTCGTGGCAATTCAGGAACAGATCGAAATGTATTACAACGTCCAAACTAAAGACAATTTTTTGTCGATGTACCCTTGTCCTGAATGACTTATACTTCATACGTCTTCAGATGTCAAAGATACATTTTAATTGTTCCTTCATTTTGTTACATCAGCATGGCCGCTCAATGTAATTGAACAGGAGATGGATACCAAGGATACAAGCAGCGGAAAGGACAATTATTTTAACTACCAAGTTGGCAATAACGCTTCGCCCTCCAGAGAAAAGAATTAGCGTGACAAATTACTTTGAACTCGACTCGACTCCGATTGTCTAATTTGCGATTCTCGTCTGTAAAAAGTGGACAAGAAGATCCAAACACCATCTGTGAGATTCCCAAAGACATATTGCTGTCTAGCCAAAGGTGTTTTTGTAATGGAATGTAATCGTTGTCTCATCTAAAAAGGAAATCACAAATATGCAATGCAGCAATTCAATCGCTTAGACATTACCTCCATTAATTTATGTTTTAATTAGAAACCAATCATTCTGAATTAATAGCTTCAAAGTTTGGTGACTGAAATTGGACAAAGCAAACTCATCTAGGTGGTTGCGGTGCAGACCGTTGGTGAAAATGTGTCACTTAAATAAAGTTTAACTGATACCACTAATGGAAGATCTGCAAAAGCAGAGAAAAATTATGTAAAATATGTAATCAAAACCACTTCAGATGAACAACTCATGCTGTTGGATTGTGTTACAAAAATTACCGAGGCTCCTTCCTTTAGTTCAAGTGAACTCAGCTGGAAAACTATTGGTTGGGACTGTTCTTTACAGGGAAATCTCTGTCTTCAGTTATCTCAAAATCGCCGAGCCGACAATGGTGCAGATAGACGGCATATTTTTTTTAAAAATTTGTTGCGCCTACACCTTGACGCAACGCGTCTCCAAGCCCCGTAAGGGGCTTTGAGCGCTTTGCACTGGGAGTAATCCTCCATTAATGTGCTTTATTTCTGGAGTAATCCTCCGTTACTGTGTAATTATTACACTGAATAATTACTATATTTGTCAAGTCGCGTCACGTCACAGTCAGTCAGTGCCTTTTATCCCTTCGGCCAGGGGCTCGACGCCGTTAGATCCCGGGGTTCCGCGCCGGTCACCCAACCACGAACCCGCGAGTCTCGAATTCGCTTAACCTTCGTGACTTCACGGAGCGTCGTAAACGAATTCGGCTAGCGCCGCCGGCTACCAAAATAATGAGATATAATGTTTGGGCCGTTTCCAATACTTTTCCTCTATTACGCATAACCAAAGAAAAGTAAAACAAACATGATTTCAATTTATGTTTTCTGCGTTAAATTGTACAAAATGTCCACTTTCTGCAGCAGATTAAAAACGACACTCAGTTTACTCAACCATACAAAATCCTCTCTATTCCTTTGTATAACTGAAATTCTGTTATGACAGGTACAGTGTTACCTACAGGAAACTTATATTCGCCGAGGTTACTTTAGAAGGTAAACCAAAAGGTTTACCGTCTATGACCGTATGTACAATATGCATTTTGCAAAACATTTTAAGAGCATTTTATTGATCATGTTTGGCATTGTTTTAGGTCATCAAAAACCACTCTCTGCAGACAAATATTAATATAAAAGTAGTTTCTGCTGTAAAGCGTATGAGAATATCAGAGTATGTCAATGTACATCAATATAAGCATTTAGGAAATCGTATATTTTCTAATTACAATCGGCAATAGATTCAAAGCGTGAAGTGATTGGCTGAGGCCTCGCCGAGGCCTAGGCCAACCGCGGGCGCGCGACGCGTCGGAGACAGAGCAAAGCGCGCCGGCCGGCAGCCACGACGAGCGAGCGCTCCGCCAGGCAGATAAATAGCGCTAAAAGCTTAATGCGGCCCCGCTCCGCCGCCGGCGCGCTCCGCCTCCCCCCCCCCCCCCGCCCGCCCCCCCCCTCCGACCCGACCTGCCCCGCCCTGACCCGCACTACTCGGCTCGCTCCACGTATCCCCGCCCCGCCCCGCCCCGCTCGCAGCCGATTAGAGGCGGCGAGCGTCGGCGCGTGTTTAACTCATCCGCGCGCTCCTTCGCCTAAAAGCCGAGGCCCCGGGCGTGGCGGCGGCATGTTGGCGGGGCGCGGTGCCGGGCCACCCCGCGTATGGGGGGGGGGGGGGGGGAGACCCGATTGCGCGGCCGCGCGTCTTCCCGGAAGCTGCGCATATGCGCCTTTCGAGGCGAGGCCGTGCCGCTCGACGCGACCCACGCAATACTTCTTGGGATTTGGAAGAAACGCGTCATCTTCTTCAAACGAAACAAACACGCCATTCAGTTTTGCAAATATTAGCTGACAGTTCGTACAATATATTTGGAAAAATCAAATCAATTAATACAAATACATCAAGAATGTATACATTAATTTAATAGCTAAAGTACAAGTTGAATTCAGTAACATTTATTCTTTGTAAATCAAAAGAAAAAAAAAGAAAATTCTATTGCCGCGAACGTGCTTGCTCAGGGAGAACATGCTTATGCCGCCAAGGATTTTCGATCACACACCAAGCGTCAATAAATACCGTTAAAACGTCCATATACGAGTGAATGCCTCCCCCTTCATGTGCGACGCGAGTCGCCACAGTTGGTCCGATTGTTGATTTAAACATTGCGTGCTAACGGTGTCTTCTCAGAAACCAGATCACGATTTGCAATAATCTAGCTTGGCAATTCGGATGTTGCTGCACCCTGCTAGCCACATTGCGAAGTAGTTTGAAAACATTATTCTTAGAAATATTGTTTTCTTCTCTCTGTAATAAAATCACGGATTTTTTATGTAAAGAAAACTACCTCAGTCGATCCGGTGGTCGAGATCGCTAAGGCAGAAATGTCGTAGCGATCTCGGACCGAAGGGTTGTGGGTTGGAGTAGGGCACGGCTATATTGTGTTCGATCTTTCACCCCTTATCACCGTATCGGTCATCTCCATAGTTACCATACCGTTAACTCCAATAGTGGTCGCTAATGACATCGATGTTGATGCGACCTGAAATAAAAGGTTTAAAATGCACACTCTTTGCTCTTTAATTAATGCAAAAGAGAGCTTATGGTTGTGTTATTTGAGTTTGGGCGCCACATTTCAGTTTTTTTAGGAACTTATGTGTTTACACTTCCGATTAAATGGCCAAAGGTAATTTTGAGGTTCTGAACGCTTTCTGACGACTCGTTTTTCAGCAGTATACTCGGAAGATCTACACCTCCGAAAATGTAATAGATGGACCAAAAAGTATTCCTTTCTAGAAAACCATTAATGAAACCTGTCCGAATTTTAAGGACCTAAAACACACCACTTTTAAGATATGTACAACGGTAATCTATTGTAACGCAGCACTTGTGGAGGATTATAGGTCCACTAGTAAATTACTCGGCGTTTCCCGGACATTCATTACACCCAGTCCCAGTGAAAGAGGAAAAAAATCAATTTTATATAAAACATGGTCTTCAATATTATTTTCAATGTAATTGGTTTAATTTTTCATAATGTACTATAATTTTATTTCATATTATTTTACAGTACATCGCTATTTGATTATTTTTTATCTCATGCACAAGTACTGACCTGTAGCGATGCTATTAGTTACCAGTTCTGTCGAATCGATACTGGCCTCTGGCGGAATATTTTAAATTCTGAATTTAAAATTCTATATATAATAACATTTTATAATGAATTTTAAATTCTGAATTTAATTCATTCTTTTAATTTAGATATTACAGTGAACGTACCTACACGGAATACTCTTAAATCACAAACAGCAATAGATCAAATTATAATTAACAAAACCACAACTAGATATGAAATAATAACGAATAATCTAGGTTACAGTGACCACGATGCACAAATTCTTACAATTACTAATAACATGAATACTGACACAATAAATAAAACACGCATGTGCCGAGCATTTACTTCAGTTAACATAAAGTTATTTACGGACTCTTCTCCACGATGCACAAATTCTTACAATTACTAATAACATGAATACTGACACAATAAAAAACACTTTCCTATTAAAAGAGAAAATTAAACATTTCACGAAAAGTAATACTTGGATCACAAAGGAATTAGAACATCGTGTAAAAATAAACGTACTTCTACTTTATTTCTAAACGTCATGACGTATCTCAAGATTTCTTATCTATTTTAAAAAAATACAAAACATTGTTACGAAAAGTCATAAGGCAGGCTAAAATCATGAAAAACGATCAGGATATTTTGAACTCAAATAATAAAACAAAAGCAATGTGGAATATAATAAAAAATACTACCAAATCAACTAGAAAACCCGTAGAGAATGTTGTTTTAAAATATAACGATATAAATGTGAACGATCCGGCAACAGTGGCTAATCTCTTTAACCAATACTTTTCGAGAATTGCTGCCGATCTCACTAAGGGTCTTCAGGCACAAAACTCAAAAACAGACAGTTCACCCAAAATTTTAGACACAATGTTCGTTTCGAAACTTCTTCCTATGAAATTCTCAAAATAATCGGTAAACTAAAAATAAATATTCATCCGGCACAAAACTCAAAAACAGACAGTTCACAAAGACTTGTGCGTATGCCATTATACACCCGTTAACTCACATATTTAATGCATCTTTATGCACTGAACGTTTCAGATATTTTCAAAACAGCTAAAATTACGCCGCTTTTCAAAAAAGGCAACAAACATGAAATTCAAAACTATCGGCCCATTTCTCTTCTATCAGTTTTTTCAAAAATATTAGAGAGACTTTTTTACGTACGAATGGAAACCTTTCTCACTAAACACGACGCGCTTTCAGATTGCCAACATGGATTTAGAAAATCAAAATCAACGGAAACAGCTATATTTTCTTTTCTTAAAGATGTCGCCTCATCATTGGATCAAAACGAGGCACCTATTGGATTATTTTAGATCTCTCAAAGCTTTTGACGTCATTGATCATGACATTTTACTTTCCAAATTACCTTCATATGGAATTCGTGGTATTGCTCTAGATTGGTTATGTTCGTACCTTAAACAACGATCTCAGAGAGTTGAAATACCTTACTGGAATGATGGAACATTACGTACGCACCTTTCCGACTCTTTGCCCGTTGCAGTGGAGTTCCTCAAGGATCGATTTTAGGCCCTATTCTGTTCCTACTTTACGTAAACGATATGCCCTCGACGATTCGAAACGGAAGAAGGTTCTCTTTGCGGATGATACGAACATCCTTTGCAATAAAGAAACCGTAAATAGTACAATATCAGATGTTTCAAATTGGTTCCGAAATAACAAATTAATAGTAAACGAAAAGAAAACGGTTTTAATGCAGTTTTCTATTTCAAATAAACAATTCTGTGCTCCATTGAAAATGAACAGTGTACCATTGACTGATGTTAAGGTAACAAAATTTTTAGGTCTCTCAATTCAGTCAAACCTTAAATGGAACGTCCATTTAAATGAATTGAACACAAAATTAAGTTCATTATGCTACGCGTTCAGAATTCTTGCAAATTCAGTCAGCCTTCATACTGCTCGTTGTGTATACTTCGCGAATGTTCATTCCGCCTGAGATATGGCATAATATTCTGGGAAATACATCTTATAGCTCCCAGACTTTTAGATTACAAAACGAATTGTACGAATAATAACCAAATCCCACCCACGTGATTCATGTAAGCCTCTCTTCATTAATCTAGGAATTCTACCATTACCGTGTCTTTTATTTACGAATCAGTGGTTTTGTAAAAATGACTTGCTCAAGGGCGGAATATATTTTCAGAAAATGCCGAAGTCTATTACTATAACACTCGACGTAGAAATCATATTCATCAGGTGACAGTATCAACAGCTCATTACAAAAATTCACATACAATACATGTACATTATTTTACAACACTTTGCCAGATGACATTAAACGATTAAATTCAATGAAAAGTTTAAATCCCAAGTGAAATCGTTTCTGCTGCATAACTGTTTCTATACAATTAGAGACTATACTGAGCATCACAAGAAAAGGAACATTAATTTTAACAATGATACATAATGCATTATTTACCATTTGGACTGTATAAATGAGTATAAACAACCTGTAACAACTATTGTACTACAGCTTCGGTCAATGACCCCATCTCGATCAGGTTTTTCGTCCAGTTTCCCTGATCCATTGAGCAAATGCTGAGATGGCCCCTTGTTTTGCTTCTGGACATAAATGTAACTTCATTTCTGTGCACGTCTTCTAGAATTCAGTGGGAAATACATTTATTCAAATTATCGTTTCCATGTTGTCGCGGCAGGAAGTAATAAGAGCCAAAATTTATTGCTTATTTTCTTTGAAAATAGATTTTATTAGATGGGAGTTTTTTTGTTGTTTTTTTCTCCCTTTCAAAATTCAAAATTTATTGCTTATTTTTGTTTATCCTTGAAAATAGGTTTTATTACATGGGAGTTTTTGTTGTTTTTTTTCTCCCTTTCAAAAATTCAAAATTTAAGTAGTATATGACTTGGTGTAGAGATCGCAGAATTTTGAAAATGTGCACACAATTCACTTTTCCCCATAGCACGTCATACGCAGTTTTTAACTGTTTTTTTGACGCAAATAAATGAAAAAAAAACCAATCTACTCTTACCGACAGGCGAAAAATAATGATCATGGTGCTTGCACCAACATATTATTTAAATTCTTTATTTTCCGCATTTGTGTTGTATTAATCTTCACCGAACTTTACCAAGGTCACTGCGACGATCTTGTCGAAAGGTCTGGAAAAATATCCATTCAAACTCTTTCCGGGATATCGATGTCAATTACATGTCGTTTAATTACCTTTTCATACCTTTATCAACTAATTTCTTATTTGCCACCTTAAAACTGTTTGATTCGTTGAAGCACCTCTGGGGGGAGGGAGAATGAAATATCATACTTTAGAAATATTGTTGCCAATGACGCCTAAGAAATCGTACAAAACCGTTGTGTTTCTTCCAAAGAGTATATCTCTTGTGTGTTTCTTCAGCGTATAAAACAATGGATAGTGAAATTACACAGAATAGACTAACGGCGAACTTAAAGAAAAATTATAATATCACATTTATTTATTCCGACAATTTTACAAAATCAGGATTAATATACATTTGCTAAACCAAGTTCCATTATTCTATTTGATAAGCTATATCAATTAGTTCGCGAATTTGACATGGTCGATTTTACTGTATGTGCGTCGCCGATAATAAATGCAATCGCATCACTCACCCACTGGATTTGTGTTGATTACATCGCATTCCATCACCTGGCATTGGAGAGGCCAGTACCTACGTTATTTATTACACGATTCCCATAATTAGCTAATGAATCACAATTTACCAAGGAAAATGCATTATTTCAATCTTGCTACGCTTGTAAATTTTGTTTCTCTAACATTTTCATTTTTCTTCTATATTTGGCACTAGTTACTCAATGTCGAAGAACTGAAATTTGATAGATACTAACGGTATACACATGTTATTTATATTGATAAACTGTGTACATTATTATTTCTTCTGATTTATAATTCCAACTTGTTTATTTAGGCAATTTTCTGAATGATTAATTCCAATGTGACAATCTATTGATAATTATAGGTGAGTTATTGACGACTCCAAGCGCAGAAACGCAATAACAAGGAACAACGTCTCATAAACAAATAGTTGCAGATCTGAAAGATAAACTATCAAAGACAATAACTAGTAGTGCTACAACATCAAATACTATTTCACATTTTTTGTAGCGACTACGAAATTTTATAACACTACACAATCTGCAAAAGCGTTTCCAACTTGCAAAATATGTTTCTCCGCTCTGGAACTTGAACTCAAACCCTTGGAGTTAACATGCCAATCACGTTACCACATAAGCGGCATCACCATTAAACTATCTCCCCGACACAAAAATTGGAACATTTGCAATTTTTATACAGTCAGAGTTTTGCATTACCATATTTCAAAGTATAGTTTTAAAGAACAGATTTCATTAATGAAAAATATCTGTCATAAATAGTGTACCTACCTTTTTAACATATTTTTTTCTCAATTGCCGGGCCAAATACAGCAAGTTTGACGAAAACTGGACTTAAGCAATTTGTCAAGCTTGTGCAATGAGCAGCGTCTACTGTTCTATCCGGGGAAAACTATTGGAGTTGTTTTTGAGAAAATAATTCTTTACTTTAGAATTATTTATATATTTCACGCAAAACTGCGCGAAAACCACTCATGTTTTTGAAACATTGTATACGTCCTCATTAAAAAATCGTCTTTGAAGAGTAGATTTCATTATGAAAAACTATCTTAAATGTTGTGTTGCAGGAAAACGGCGAAAGAAATGCAATTTTCGAAATTTTAGAGATTTCAACCAAATGTAGCTTGTGCCATTTTCTTAACAGATTTTACGTTATAAAAGGACAAAGTTTAAGAAAAAAATGTGGAGACATTTTTTTATTCAATTAATATTTACAATCTATTGTAAAATTTTAAATAATAGTGAATTATAAAGGTGAATGTTGACAATGTTGTTGAAGCTTCAAGTGAAGTATCCCCAAAATTCACAATATCTGCTTCAAACACGCAATACCTTAAGCGTGTGTAGATCAATCTCGGAGTATCAATATTCGAGAAAATCGTCAAAACTGTTTAGGCACTAGCGTTGGGCCAGACAGCCATCCATTTTGCGACATGAAGAACCCGCAACGTGGATTCTCACTACACAACGCGGTAGAAGAAGTAATTTACTAATATAGGAACATGATTTATCCACTTTTTCATTACCAGGATCTCACAACCACGTTTTTCGGCGAAAATTCATGTTTTCTTCCGTAGCCTTTCAATACTTTCTCTTTACTACACAAGCACGCACTAAGAGTGAGAAACAAAAAAATCAAATATTTCCCCACTCCGCGGCTCGTTCGGCTCAGTTCGGCTCAGTTCGGCTCAGTTCGGCTCAGTTCGGTTCCCCGGCTCCGCGGCTCAGTTCGGCTCAGTTCGGCTCAGTTCGGCTCAGTTCGGCTCCGTGCGGCTCCGTGCGGCTCAGTGGGCGGCTCAGTTCGGCTCCGTGCGGCTCCGTGCGGCTCCGTGCGGCTCCGTGCGGCTCCGTGCGGCTCCGTGCGGCTCCGTGCGGCTCCGTGTGGCTCCGTGTGGCTTCCTTGCGTTGGATCTCGCCGCCCCACTAAGTAGCGCGTCGTTAAGTGGTGGCAGTGCGCGGCGGTCGCCCGAACGATGGTAGCGAACACCTTTACACTAATAGCGCGGCGCGGGGTCGCGATGTCGTGTCGGTTAAGGAAGGGGTCAGCCGAGCCGGGTCTATCGGCGCCGCCCCAGCCGCCCGCGCCGCGCTTTCTCGCCCGGTGGGCGATAAGGCGCGAGGGAACAAGTGACAGGCGGATAAGGCGGCGGGGCGGGGTTTTGCGACCGCCGCCGCACCCGCCGCGGCGGCGCCCGGTGATACTTCGTATCGTATAGAGGCCGTCCATAAATTACGTAACGCAAATTTCGAGTATTTTGAATACCTCCTTTCCCCCCCCCCGTAACACACCTGTAACGCGCGATTGATCCTCCTCTAATAATTACGTAACCCTTGCAACAAGCCCCCATTAAATATATATATATATATATATATATGTTGTGGGGTGTGTGTGTGTGTGTGTGTGTGTGTGTGAAGAAATAACAAGTTGTATTTTATTTGTTATTGAGATATACCAAAATTTTCCTCTCTCTACATTTATATCTGCTAAAGATCTTAGCGTCCGGCTTGCTGGGTCAATGGGTCACGATATATTATAATCCTTATTACCTCTATAATGGATTATAGGATCCGCCGACTATACAGCGCAGCTGGGAATCTGAAATAGAATGATTCTGTTCCTAGTTCATTTCTGTTTGGATTGACTAAATGAAAAATCACTTTCTTTTCTAAAGAACAAAATTCAACAAAGTTTATTTCTACGCTTTTAGCAAACAATTGAGTGAATTTACAATTTTTAGGCCTTTGATCAAGATCTCTTTCAATTTACAATTTATACCGCGGTTAACTTATCTTTTCTTCGTTGATGTCCCTCGTAGACTTCTCAGTCGAAATATCTTGCGAGCTTGCCGTAGTCCAAAGTTCCACGAAATCCTCATCTGCCCTATCCAAGCTGGTCTCAAACTATCAAAATTATCAGTCCCGATTACGTCCTATGACATAGTCCCGAACTCGATTACCACTCCCGACAAAGTTCCAATTTATACTTCAATATTGCTTCCACATGAAAATATCTACGATCAGTTCAGAAGCGCGTTTCCGAGCAGAATCAAATCTTCCTGCATGATTCATCCCTCGAAGACTTCGTATTAAACTACTTTCATTTTTTTCATAACATTTGACCGTCCTTCTCTCACCCAGCCAATCCATACGTTCGTTATATTTTGGTGTAGCTGACCTTTTGATCGTCTTTTGAACTTCTTCGCCCAATCCCAAATTTTCTACTTTCGGCATCCAGAAAACTCTTAATGCATTTAGAAAATCTAAAACTACATTGTTTATTCACGGTCGTTGCTAAGCTCTAGCTCTCGTGATATTTCGTAATGCATGTTCCACCATATTGTCTACAAATAAATGTTAGTTTATTTTAACGTGACATATCGGTATGTCACATTATATATTAAAATATATGATAATTAAAGTTAGAAACCGTTGGTGATGGAACTGCACAAAATAATATTAGGACATTTTTGAATGGACGCGTAAGAAGAAAGTTTCTGACAAGCAAAGTTTCGCACACGCCGTCGTGGATAACGCATTTGCCCCCTCAGTGTACTGCGCCAATGTAATTGAAATCTAGAATACACTATAGATCAGTTTTGAATATTTTCTTCATAATCTAACCATTCAATCAATACATCACTGATGAAAAAATATTTACGTTTATTGTAATAATTAAACATATACCTTTTTAATTTATTTTATTCCTAATTAATTTGTTAATAAGTTAATATTTTAGTGTAAGACTGATAAAAGTTTTTTTAGTAAATGTTAAAACGTAAAAAAAATCAGCTAATACTAAACTATGACTCCCTACCCCTAAGTAATGCAGCCTAATGCTGCCTCAAACCCTTCCCCCTCTTTAGTGTTACGTATTTTATGGACGACCCTATAATTAGCGATGTTGCAAAATCAACAATGTCGTCTAATCGATACCAAATTTGCAGTGTCGATATAGATCAGAAACGTTCTATACAATGTCATATTAAGAATATATTCCTGACGTTTAAAACTACTATATACAATTTTGTCCTAAAAAAAGAATTACTTCTCTCTCTTCTCAATACGTAAAACTATAAGATTTTTTAACGTAAGATAATATTAATGTATTTGCAAGAATTTAATGGTAAGAAAAAAGCTTATTATTTCCTGATTTTAAATAAACTTCATATCAATCCATACTGGAAGCATGTTATTAATTGATTGATAATTTCATCTGTTTTCGTATCGATACCAAACATCGTAACGTAAAAATTATTGTCACTTTCCTAAGCGGAACATTTCAATGACCTTCTTGCTTCCGAAACTGTTTTTAGCCTTCAAAGTATTTCGACGTCCCATTAAGAGGTGCTAATCCCAACCCTTTATGTGAGTCTTTCAGGTGCCCCGTATTTCTTGGCTGGCCGTCGAAGGAAAATCTCCAACGCTCAGTATTTACTTTTTATTTTTTTCTCGGAAAGCATCTTTATTTTTTGGAAGCACGGCCATCACAATTCAGAATTGTCATTTATTAAATAAACATTGTAATTATTTCTGTTTGTAACCGCAATGTTTTTGTGACTTCTGATTTTGTTCTCGACATTCGCTTTATAATTTCTCGACTACTTTTTCTTAACGTCAGAAGTGTAATCTATATGGGCCACACGCATGCATTCTATCAGCGAGGAACAGCGTAAGCGACACTACTGTGGATCTACCTACGAAGGATTGACAGAGTTTCCTCGGTAGGCAGAGAAAATTATGCACGAGGTGGAAGACAACAATAATTAATTTCGGCTCTTAAAGCGCGATTAAAATTTAATCCATTGCCAGCAAAATATAGTAAAATAAATCTCAGTATTTTGCATTGTTTTGCTTCGTGGAATCAAATTAAATAAATAATTCTGCTTTTTTCAATTTTATCACATACAGTTATTTTTATCTCAAAATTTCATATTATTAAACATTATAATCATAATTTTTTTCATTATAATAAAATTTAATTTTTAGATTACCATTCTACGGTGTGTTTAGTCACTGCAGGATCGCGCACATGACTTCGTCCTCTGCGAAATTATGTTATTTTACATTATTGTATTATACAACATGTAATAAATAAAAAAACATTATCCGTGTTCTCGCAGATATTCAAAGCCCTTTTCCTCTCCGTCGCGTTCTTTCTGTAGTTACTTGTAAAGTATAATTCCATGGAGAAACCCCTCCAAAGGGAGTGCCTTCTTAACGACTATACTTTTCGGAATGGCAGTGGTCGCCTAACAAATGATGCTTCATTGCATTATCCAACTGACAAGAGGCCCAGCAATCTCATTTCAGCGACGAGCACTCCGCGCCCCAGACATTACCTTTAGCACCACTGCCGCGATCAACCCCGCCCACCCGGTCGCCCGCCAAGCCACGCCCACGTCACAGCCAATCGCGCCCCGACCAATCCACACACTTCCACAACCCCGCACGCAGCTTCGCTTCAATCCCCCCGCCCACCGCAATCCCACGCCCGCTCATGCAACAGCAATCCCACTAGCCGATACTTCTACCCTCTTATTTATTGCCCTTACACATGCAATTTTTGTACTACTCTTCCCGCAATCCTATCCACAATACCTCTTTCCACACGAGCTTGTCTTCAAAGTCACAACTTTCTCGACAAAACCTGTCCCGTCAACTTCGCCACTAATCCTACATCGACAGCCTCTCCCTGAACTTTTCGATACGACAACTCTCACTTAAGATGGAAGCCCTAACAACCAGCGCATCCACTTCATTCCCTCGATTGCGTCGAAGCGTTAACACCGTCCGATTGACTTCTTTTACTTTCTCTTAACCTATTTTGAAGCAATCATTACGATATCGGCACTAGCACTCGAAAGAACGTATTAATTGTCGGAATGCACATAATTAGAGACAATTCAGTCCTAATCAAACTACCTGAAAGGCACCTGCAATAGTGCCATCTCAGTGTTTCGTTATTTTCCTATGTTGCAACTGATCTCGCTTCTTAAGCCCGTTTTACACGGACATTTATTCATTATTCCATAGAGAAAATATGGGATATTGATTCGCTTTCACGCGGTTTCATTTCGGTATCGAAACTGGATGAAGAAGAGCTAGCGTTTTACATGGTCATTTCGTTTTTGCATGCGATCGTGATGAAAATATTTCCTCTGGACGCAGCAAAAAGCGCTGAAAATCAAACAGCTAAACATCACATCTGTGGTTACAAATTAAATTAGGTTATTTTAGGACTGAACACAGAACGAGGTGACATTAGAATACAGTTTGTTTTTTTTCTCGCCACAATAATCACTTCACGTTACAATTCATTACATTAGAATGTTCTCAAAATTGTAAAAAAGGAATAAGTAGCATCACACTCGTAGCAATCGGGGAAAAATTCCTGAAAGTGACGCTACGAGCTAGTCAAACTGGATGTAATTTGAATCGAAAAATGAAGCGTCATTTTTCCGTACAAATTACATCCCATCTGGTTCATCATTTTTCTGTGCTGAAGAAAAGTTATGAAAAAATGACCGTGTAAAACGTACTTAAGTACTGCCTCGTAACCGTAGCACACTCGCATTTATATTAGCGCCTTCTTTCCAAAGCGACTCTCCGCACCAGTGTTGCCAGGCGGTCTTGAACATTTCCCACTAGATCGCGCTGCGAAAATCACTAGCACGTCAAAAACACATCAAATCAAAAATGTATTATTTCATGCTTAGAAATTCATTAATAGACCACAGAAGTGTAGATATTAGAGAAGAATTAAATTTCGAGTCGAGATATAATGCATATATATCGAGAAAACTGGAAAGGTCCTGCCATGAGAATGCCAGAGCATAAGAGAAGTAAAAATATCCTTCAATATGATAGAATATATGAAAGGAACGAAAATTACAAAAATACGAAAAAATTATTAACTATATATGATATTTTACAGTAAACACATATTTAAAAATATAAAATACATATAACAAAACCTATTTATGTAATAATGTATCTAACATTGCATAAGTTCTGTTTTAAGAACTTTCACACTACGTATGAGTTACGAAACGAAGTGGGATCGTTGTTTTACTCATTGTAAGGCTGAAAAAGAGATATTCACAGTTCTTTGCAAAAGTTTTCCTTCAACCAAAATCGTTGTTTCCATTTCTTGTTACTTACTTGGAACAAACGCAATCTAGCACACTGGATGCCACAGCAAGCGACGAAATTGTGCCTCTGTTTATTACAAAAACAGTTACAATTACTTTACACCTACACATGTCAGTATACTTTACTTACAAACGTAAATTTATGAATTCATTTTAATTATAAGCATATCTAATAACTTCCTAACTCCTAATTTGATGTCGATAGATTCCATGGTGAAAACGAAAAACTTATAACGTATAGAAAACAAATTTATTTAAAATTTGCATCCATTATTCATTAAATATTTTTGAAAAGAATTATAATTTCTATTGTGTTGTGAATACAATCAAAGGAATAAGAAAATATCCAAATAAATACATTTCTTCGGCTTCGATATACATTCATATTGTACGTTGGAATTTAAAATAAGCACTAACAAAAGCGACGAAGAATACAGCAATAGTAGGACTTCAAATTCGTTGAGGATGTTATAAAAGTGTATTTTATGTCAAAATTGTATTTATTTAATGTTTTCGGGTAATGAGTTCGGTTTCGTAATTGTAAGCAGGTAATTTTCATTAAACTAATTTTTATAAAAGTAAAATGGTGAATGGCGCCTCTTTAGTGTGTAAAGCGTCTGCGTATGCCATATATCAGATAAATTACCTAGGTAATGTTACTGTCTTCGAAGACGCCTTAACTAATGCGAACACAAACGTTCTGTATCAGGTGACCAGGCTACTTTACTAAGTGTAATTTACTTTTATAACTATGGATTAATGATATTCCCTCGCAAGGTTCCTAACATGGACGGGCGGCCACACTTTTTACTAAAAACTGCCTGTTCGCACATTCGTTACATTAGTCCAATAAAATATACACAACGGTCCGACAAACTTTTTTCACTAAATGAGTGTTTGCGTCAGAAGTTTATACAGCAGAAGGTGAAAATCGGTTGAATAAATTGTACATGTAAGTCTCAATGAATATTTTGAATAATCCGCGCGCAGTGGAAAAAAATATTGAATACGCATCTCAATTTACAGTCACGAGTGCTACCTCGTCTCTCCACAGTAAAAAAAATAAATAAAAGAGTATAGTACGCATAGTGCTTTGGTGAAAACCGTAATTGAGTGATTTAATTATTGAATAATAATGATAATAATAGTAATAATAACAGTAATAATAATAAGAAATTGTATTTCAATTCACTATTAATACATTGGAATGGAAATTTATATCTCGGTTATAGAAACAGAGACAAAGCTACTAATTTTGTACATTTTGGCATTGTCTATAAGTTCGGCATTTATTTGAACAATAATATATTACTTACCATTTGATACAAAATTAGGTTCACCAGAGAAGTAATTCCTCCCGCTATTATCGTTATTATTATCGTTTTGATTTCGGCCACTAATATTCTTCCCTTTCTTTTGGAATTGGCTGATATAATTTATTACTGTGACAGTACAAAATTGACATATAAATTATACAATATCATAGTAACATATTGAGATCATTATCGTAAGAAAAGGATATAATATGGCGATGATTAATTATAACACGTGTTTATGAATCACAACAGCTTATCATTACATCAAATACGCTGGTAGTAATTACGAGAATATCATTAGATTTTGCATGTTTAGATTCAAGATATGAAAGTTATTGCTCAAACAGTGCTTACGAAAGCCAGAGAGAGAGAGAGAAGAGAGAGAGGAGGAAGAAAGAATGATGGGGACAGAAGAAGGGGGAGAAAGGAGAGAAGAGAGGAAGAGAGGGGGGAAAGAGAGGGAGAGAGAGAGAGAGAGAGGCAGGGAGGGAGGGGGGGACTGCAGCGGGATCGAGGTAAAGAGAATTTCTTATCTTATAAAACTTTTTTTTAATTCTGCACTTTTAACTTTTGCATTACCATATTCCCGCTAAAGAATATTAATATTTTAATCCCCTTCAAGTTTACTGCATAATCGTGGTAATTCGTGTCGAATTTCACAAAATTAAAGAAGTTATATTATTCTCTACTTCATAGTATTCAAGAGATCTTATATAACAGCTAAAACGTCATAACTGAACGAAAATGTTGACAAATTGTTTTTAAAATAGTTTAACGTAGTTTCTTCAATCGTTAGAATCACCTTCCTGAAAAAAAATGCTTGTGAGTAATTCCAAATAATTTAAGAAGTAAAAATTTCTGAATTAAATAATTGCAAATTTGTGTTATCTTATTCTGATAAAAATTTCTCTGACAAACTTGATACAATGTAATTCAGGCAATGCCAATCTACGTAGGTCTCATTTGTTACATCTTTCATCTCTCAGTAGAAAGACAACGAAACAAAATCTGACTTTCTAATTAACACTTGATTTCCTCTTTTCTTACGTTAAATACAAATCATCTAGGCAAAAGACATAAACGTGTGAGGAACATTGCGTATGAAGATTAAGCTATAGTGAGATTTGAACCAGGGAAAAAATATATATAGTACATATTTCATATAAAAAGAAAGCAGAATTGAAAATTAATATTAATTCCCAATTAAACCAAAATAGTACTGAATTATTAATAACAATCACAATATCATTAATTTGCATTTCTCCACGTTAATTACATGGACTATTATTAACATTCGCAAATTTTTTTTTTTCGTCGGAATAATTATTTTGTACATATACCGAATCTAGTTTTCACTTGCGTTACATACGCCAGTAACATGCATCGTGAATTGAGTCGTCAATTTTTGCCAACACCTCACCGAGATCTCAGAGATAAGCAATTCTGAAAATCCGAACATCTGGCGAAACAAACCGAAATAAAATTAGGTCTTGACCCAGATACGCCAACAAAGAAGGGTAAACCTTCGCAATATAACATAGCTTTCGAAGAAAGATGTAATAACCGCTCAAAATTCATCTCAACTTCTCTTTAGCTTCCGGACCTCAACTGCCTCTCTCGGAATTTCTGCGGCATTATCGACAACGCGGGTCCGCTCATTTCGCAAAGGAAACGAAGGAAAAGTTTGGATATACGTTGGTATAAGTGGCGCGGTTACTGTACCAATTACAAACACATATTACATTTTAACACAGAGCTGCGACTGCGAAAAGCGACTCCCCGCGTTTGAATTCGCCGAAGTTGGCTGCAGTTTAATTCCGCCGGCGCAAAGCGCGAAAGGGCGAAAGACAAACAGGCAGCAGCCAAGACGAGAGCGTAATGGATGCGGCGCGGTGCGTCGCCGGCTGGCGGGCATACCTGATACGCGGGGTATATCCGGAAGGAGAGCGGTGCCCAACGGCTGGGATGACGGGTGGGGGCTGGGCGAAGGGGAAACGAAGACACGGACGGGGCGGGGACGACGGCAGGACGGGGCAGGGATGGGGTTGGAGACGAGGGTACGAGGGCGAGCTGGAGCGGGATCGACGGCGGGGTTGGGCCCGGGACGTGGGCGGCTCGGAGCGCTGGTGAGTGCAGGCTGGTGCGGGACAAGACGAGAGACTGGTGCGGGGACGAGGGCACACAGGGGGGGGGGGGTGGGTTGCGATGGGGACAAGACATTCTGAGGGGGTAGGGTCAGGATGAGGTGGGGAAGGGCGGACGAGGGCGGGGTAGGGTCGGGAAGGGGGGAATAGGGTCGGGACGAAAGCCAGTTATGTCGTGGCGAGCCGACGGATGGTCTAGAGGGTGTGGCACCGGAAAATGGCGGTGCAACGCAAGATGTGGCGGGGAGACTTAAGGTGTGGATGGGACGACGTACGGGGAGTGGGACGAGGCTGGGCGAGTCGAGGCGAGACGACCGGCGCGGGCGAAGCAACGGAGCGGGGCGGGGAGATGGGGACGGGGGCGGGGGGGCGGGGAGGCGGGGGGGTGGGGCGGGCGGTCGGGCGGAGGGCGGGGGGCGGGGAGGGGGGTGGGGGGGCGGGGAGGCGGGGAGGCGGGAGGCGGGGTGGGCGGGGAGGCGGGGTGGGCGGAACCGGGCGGTGCATCGCGGGGCGACCGGTGGCGTCTGAATGACGTGAGACTGGGCGGAGCGGAGCCCCGGCGAGACAGGCAATTCTCGGATGCAAGTGTCTAGACAAAGTCCCGGGGGCTACTGTGCTCTTGTAAAGTGGAGGTCGAGGACACTATCACCGTAAAGATGAAGGCAAAACATATTTCATGTGACAACATGAGTAACACATTTTCTACCAACACATAAACACTCTATTTACACGCTTCCTACCACTGCAAGAGAAACAAATAGCTTGTTGTAAGTCATATTTCCCTACACTCTAAAATTTTAAAATACAATATTCGTAACAGAAATAAAATTATTTTAAAATCTGTTCAGCCATTACACCAGATATTGTTACAACATTTGGATCGTGTGATACATCGTGGATCATTTCACACATATTTTTAAACACAAAAAATAAATCACAATTCTGTCTTAACGTAGGGTTGAATTTCGTTTAAATAAAATCTCGGATAAATGCGTTATCAACTCAATTCATTAAGAATTCATACAGTAGAGGGTGTTAATAATGAGCACTAAATAATAAAATGAACGGAATATAATGAAACAATATTGTAAGTTGCAAATTGTAAACTTTTCTTCTGAAAAATGTCAACTACTTTTGCGACATTCCAAAACAATTTACTCCATTCGAAACGTAAAATATTCAACTTAATAAGTTGAAAAATAACTTAATAAGAGAAAACTTCAATGAACCTGAACTCGTAATTACAGCATGAATTTGTTGTCATCTCTAAATCTCTAAACCTCCTGAAGTGTCCTTATCCCTTAGTTCACATCTTATTTGCTATTCTAATGTATCAAATATTGTCACGTAAATAGTAAAAACCTTAATAAAATCTGTACAAGGAAGTATTGTTATACAATTGTTAAGATATCGCGAGATACGTTTTGCCTAAACTATGTTTATAATGAATCTTATATATTCTTCAATTTAAATATCACTTTGGAAAGTTGTATTTCATTCGCTGAAGACATAGCAAAAACCACAGTAATGCAGTTTCAATCAATTTATTTAAGTTTGGCAAGCAGTTGGAGATAGGAATTACTTTTCATCTAGGAAAAACCGCAACTTATAATACTGAATGTGAAGAACATAGGTCATCATGAAAATGGCCAAAAGCTCTTCACGAAAAGTTTGCCTCAATATTGTAAGTTGTGACCATGTTCCACCGACTCCTTCAGACGGTTTCAATACACACGATCCAAATACCAATACATAATGGAGGGATACTCGCACATATGTACAATATTTGAGAAAACAATTTGGAAAGTTGATCTTTCAAGAATGTGAAGAATTCGAATTACGAAAACTCTCATCAACACATGTCACTGCCGTGCCTCTGATTGAGAAATCCTAAGTTCGTGTCCCTACGATGACGGGACTTCGACACTAGCTAGAGTGTGCTACGTCGAATCCCCAGCTGTTTGAAAGATAATTCTAGCGGCCGGCTGTTCTTATCGGTAGTTTTCCGTGGTTTCTGCAATCAATACCAGACGAATAACGGAACAGTACCCTAACACAGGCCACAGACAGTGTGAAATCTTTCCTTCTTCTTCCTTGTCTTATCCTCACTGTTTATTCACACACACACACACACACACACTCCCTTGTTTTTTTCGTGTTTCCGGGCGCGTCGACTGCTTTGGTCATTAGTCCCGATAGTGTAGTGCATGTTTTTTTCACGAGAGATGGCGGTAGTCTTCCCCCGCTGGATGGCGAGATCCGGCGCCGACCTTCTATCGGCTAGTGGGGTTTCCCCCTAACCAGGACTCTCCCAACAGCGGGGCACCGCCCCAGCCGGGACAAGCTCTAAGCTCCCGACCGGTCTCCCGGAATATGTGGTAGTGTAGTGCATATTAGTGTAAGTGAGTGTAAGGGGCAGACGATAGGACAAGGAAGATGAAGGATAGATCGCGCGCGGTCCGTGGCCCGTTTGTTAGGGTACTGCTCCGGCATTCGCCAGGTGTTAATCGCAGAAACCACGGAAAACTACCGATCAGAGCAGCCGGCCACTAGAATTATCCTCCAGGCCGCGACTGAATTAGGACGTAGCTGAAAAGCTAGTGTCGAAAATCCTGCCGCCGTCAGGACTCGAACCTAGGACCTTCCGGTCAGAGGTGCTGCAGTGACATCAGTTGATGCACTGAGATACCGCTTCCGGTTTAGAGATAGTGTCGTCTGGGGCGGTACCCCTCTGGTAGGAGATACCTGGTTGGAGCAAACCCCGCTAGCTGAGGGTAAGTCGCCGTCAGATCTCACCATCCAGTGGGGGAATATCACAAGCAAGGCCCGAGGGGGGAAAATCACTTCACTTACGGGAGTTATGACCTTAGGAATAGACGCGCCCGGAATCACTAATCAATCCATCAAGCACCCCAAACGCCTAATTTTTTTCAGGAGGGCGGCGATCCGTGGACTCAACTCCGCTTCCTCGACACGCCCACAAATGGAAAGCACGGCTGCGTCTGATGAAGGCGGGGGCGGTCGCTTTACGCCGGGTGGCATACCACTGTTGGAAGCTTAGAGCTAGTGTCGGCCGACGCGGTGCCCCGCTGGTGGGAGATACCTGGTTGAGGCAAACCCCGCTAGACGAGGGTAGGTCGCCGTCAGATCGCACCATCCAGTGGGGGAATATCACCGGCAACTCCCGAGAAAAAACAAATTCACTTCACTTACGGGAGTTATGACCTTAGGAATAGACGCGCCCGGAATCACTAATCAATGAATCGGGTATCCCAAACGCCAAATTTTTTCAGAAGGGCGTCAATCCGTGGACTCAACTCCGCTTCCTCGACACGCCCACAAATGGAAAGCACGGCTACGTCTGATGAAGGTGGGGGCGGTCGCCTTACGCCGGGTGGCATACCAAGAGCCCATCCACGCGCACCTCACTGCTTATGAATGAACGATCCCCGGCGCTTTTGAGGTTTCGCCCCAAACGGAAGCCAGATGCGCATCAAACGCTCGCAATTCCTTCTTTTCGAGCGGCCATCGCAAATTGTTTGCATAATTAATGTGCGTGTTTCGCCGTCGCGGAGTACGCGCAGATTTTGCTTACAAAACAGACCGTAATTGAAAGCGCCTGTACTCCGCGTCGACCGAGGGAATTAAAGTCGAATCTTGTCGAATCGAATCGAAAACCGATGCTAACGAACGCATGCGGCCTGAATTAACTGCTGACGTTCCCTCGCAAGAGTTACGGCGTCGATGGAAAACCCACGATCACCGGCCACTTTGGACGCTCTCGTAAAACGAACCTGTTTCGTCCCGTTGGCAGAGATGAACAAAGATGTTAGAGTCGGTTAGTCTTCGGATGACGCGCCGGGAGCATTGTCAAAGTAGTTTTTAATTGAAGCGGTTAACAGCCGATGTGGGAACGAGCTCCTCGCCGGGTATTTTACTCCACTAATTACAGTAATCACGCGGTGCGGAGACGGAAAGAGAGAGCGGTGGCGGCGGGTTCGTTTGCATGTCTTCTGCGGGGTAGCGATTACGTTGCGCGAATTGCGACGCACGTCGCACAGGCCGGCCCGCGGCGGGCAATGGGCGTCCAGGCGGGCGAACTGCGGGGCGGGGCGGACGGGTGCGCGGGCGTTTGGGCCAACGGGCGAGCGAGTGTTGGGGTGGACGAGTGGGCGGACGGCCGTTTTGGCTACAAGCAAGCGTTCAGGCTAACGGGCGGGCGAGCGTTTCGGGCGACGGAGAGCGTTCGGGCGGCGGGCGAGCGTTTCGGGCGGTGGGCGAGCGTTGTACTGGCGGGCGAGCGTTTTGGGCGGCGGGCGAGCGTTTCGAGCGGCGGGCGAGCGTTTCGGGCGGCGGGCGAGCGTTTCGGGCGGTGGGCGAGCGTTTCGGGCGGTGGGCGAGCGTTTCGGGCGGTGGACGAGCGTTTTGAGCGGTGGGCGAGCGTTTCGGGCGGCGGGCGAGCGTTTCCGGCGGTGGGCGAGCGTTTCGGGCAGTGGGCGAGCGTTTCGGGGGGTGGGCGAGCGTTTCGGGCGGCGGGCGAGCGTTTCGGGCGGCGGGCGAGCGTTTCGGGCGGTGGGCGAGCGTTTCGGGCGGTGGACGATCGTTTTGAGCGGTGGGCGAGCGTTTCGGTCGGTGGACGAGCGTTTCGGGCGGCGGGCGAGCGTTTCGGGCGGCGGGGAGCGTTTCGGGCGGCGGGCGAGCGTTCGGGCGGCGGACGAGCGTTGGGGCGGCGGGCGAGCGTTCGGGCGCACAGAGAGCCTCCTCGGAGGCAAGCGCTCTCCGCCCGGGACGGCCCGCGCGCTGCTCGGCCACGGCCCGGCCGTATTTCCAGGCGCTCAAACGCGCATGAAATTTCATGCAGCGGACTAAGCATGTATATTTTTACATGTTATTTGAATGTATAATAAAATATATATTACATTTGCTGATGAATAATGGAGAGATGAGTTTTGGGCGCTCGCGCGCCAACTGTAAGAAAAAAAAAATTACGTGACGATGGATGCGGCGCTTTTCGAGTCACCAAAATACTTTCAGCGAGGAAGTTGTCAGCGCGTGACGGACAGTCCTACTTCTTCCCTTTCCAAGTCGGTAGCGGATGACACCCTTGCGTGTGCTACCATTCGAATAAACGAAACTTTATTTTTGTTGCAGATGTAACTTGGCTGGGTCAGAAAAAAAATTGTTCTGATGACTAAAAGTAAAACGCAATCCTGACATAAAATATTCCATAGTATTCACCTCTCCAATAATTCAGGCAGGCGAATCATACACGAAGCAACTACGAGAATGAAACATCTAGTTCCACCGAGGAGGAGTTGCAATATTTCTGGCGCGAGATGGCAAATTTCATTTGCGCCCACCGACACACAAAGGGCTTTAAGGTGGATGTTAGGAGAGGGGAGCGAAGGAAGAGAGGCCCTGCGTGTGCGATGGTCTACTAGGAGATGGGCAGGCTCACATGCAGCGCGCGCGCACACACACACGTCGCACCGAGCGGCGCATCACCTGGGCGGGCGCGGGGCGGCTTCTGCGTATTTCCCGCGGGGCGGCGGCGGCGGCGTTGGCGGCGGCGGCGGCGCGGGCGAGCGGCGGGCGGGCGCGAGCGCGGCGCGGCGCGAGGCGAAGCGGGCGTCGGGGCGCCTTGGCGAGAGCAGAGGCGCAGCGGCCGGGCTGGTTCGTCCGGGCGCCGCGGTAGCGCACGCCACACTGAAGAGCGCGCGGGCCGGCGCGGCGCGGCTGGCGCGGGCGCCCGCCACCGCCGCCGCCACCTGCGCGCTGCGCCCGCGCGCCTCCGCCGCCCCCACCGCCCCCGCCGCCCGCGTCCGCTCTTCCGGCGGGAGGAGGCGCGGCGGCGGCGGCGGCGGCCGGCGACGCCCCAGGGCGCGACGGCGCGGGACGACGCCGAGGCGACGAGCAGGTGGCGGCGGGACGAGGACGGAGATGGCGGAGGTGGGCGACGGAAGCGGCCGGGGGAGACAGCTTTATGGCAGCCGTGGGTCTGCACTTGTTGGACGAGCTTTTGTAGAGTTCCGTTCGACAAGTAGAGCTCTTCCTGTGGGTTAGTACGCTCTAATGGCTGCGAGCTGCTGGTTCATGATACGCTTGCTTTCAGTGCCTTTGGCCGACGAGTCCTAAGACCTACTCGAAGACGAAAACAACAACAACAACAATAACAATAATAATAGTAATAGTAGTAATAATAGTAATAATAATAGTAATTATAATAATATAATAATAATAAATACATATCACACTGGGTAATAATAAACCTTGTATGAAAAGAACTGTCGGATTCCAGTCCAAGAAACTCTCATGTCAGTTATATTACATAGATACTATTATGTCCCTAGATGTTCCGGTAATTTTTTTAGAAAAGTTGTGGTTTTTCTTTAAATGTATTGCTTTTGAACAACTGGGATTTTAATAGTAGAATCATAGGATTTGTAAAGCATAATGTTTGAAAGATTAATTTCCATTGTAAATCTCAATGTTACATCCAGAGCTTTCAGCATTGAATGTTTCAACTCTTGTTTCTAGCATTCTGACGATTCTTTACAGTACTTATTTTACTAAGCATTTCTTTTGATATTTCTACTTAACATCTCCGTAGTTGCTTTTTCACATTAAGTAGCGATCAATATGTATAGAAAATTATCATAAAACCGTTCGTGCACTTAATTGATAAATAAGGTGGTGACTAATATACTACAAATATAAGAAAATTACTGTCGACTTCCTCCAAAAATCTTCTCTTTTGTTACTTGAAGTGTTATTGCCATTCAATTCAACACATTTATTAATATCACATACTTAATTGCATTAAAATAAAAGTAGTAATAAATATATCTCGGTATCTATAATAATTTTCATTCGTCTTGTATTTTTCTTTGCTGATTACAACTAGACTCTAAAATGTAAGCTGAGGAAAGAGTAGATTCTGGTCAAACAAATCGAATCGAACAAATCGAGACGAACAGACAACTTTCAAAAACTACCAGAAACAGCTACCAATAAGCTCCTATATTTCGTTTTGAAATATTACAGAATGAGAGTTATTTGATGCTTTCTCAATATCATAACGGTTGTTGGAAATTGCCAGTTGTTAGCCATATACAAGAAAACTGTCTTCGATTAGTTGCACTTCATTTCTTCTTTTGTTTTTAATTTTGTTGCGTCTACACCATGACGCAACGCGTCTCCAAGCCCTTAAGGTTTTGCACTGGGGAATAATCCTCCATTAATGTGCTTAATTTTTTTAATATTTGTTCAGTCTCGTCACGTCGCAGTCAGTCAGTGCCTTTTATCCCTTCGGCCAAGGGCTCGACCCGTTAGATCCCGGGGTTCCTGGCCGGTCACCCAACCACGAACCCGCGAGTCTCGAATTCGCTTAACCTTCGTGACTTCACGGAGATTAGTAAACAAATTCGGCTACCGCTGCCGGCCTCGATTGTAGATTCGTACACACATAAGAGCTTTACGCTTCGAAGTAGCTTAGGATGTGCTAAAGTAATCATTCAGGAAGAAGGACGCTTAGTTGCACATTATTTTAAAGTCAAAACACAAAAGACCACTAAGGCTACCGCGTGAACTGTGAACGTCACACTGTGACTATAGCATAAAGCACTGCAAAACACCAAACACTGTTTCTCCGAAACAGATTTACATTTACAATAGAATACATGTGAAATGTTAAAAGGTTAAAACTGCCCATGCGTTAACTTCGAAGATCAATGGGATGAAATCTTGGAGAAAAGTCCGCTCGATCACAAAGCCGGCTGGCGACGCGGGCTTGCAGCCGAGTCGGATGTATCGCAGGAGGTATCCACTTCACCGCTCAGTAGAATAAATACAATAATTATCACCAGCTGGGAGAGCAAGTGATCCTCATTCACCAGAGGAAAAGATAGATATTACTTTCTACCAGAGCTAGAATTTCTCAACTGCACGTTTGACGAGAGAGAGAGAGAGAGAGAGAGAGAGAGGGGGGGGGGTGGAGGGAGGGATAGAGAGGGGAGAGAGAGAGGCGTAGAGATAGAGAGGATGGGGAGGGATAGAGAGGGGGATAGAGAGAGAGGCATAGAGATAGAGAGGGAGAGAGAGAGAGGAAGAGAGGAGAGAGAGGAGGGATAGAGAGGCATGGAGATAGAGAGGGATAGAGAGGCATAAAGATAGAGTGAAACAGAGACAGAGGCATAGAGATAGAGAGGAAGAGAGAGAAAGTGAGAGAGCATGAGAGAGAGAGAGAGACCGTCTCAGTGACACGAATCGTACTCACTAAACTTAGAATCAGAAAAATATTATTTTTATGACCGAATATATAACAAAAAAACTAATGTAGATGTTAAGATGCGTCTCTATCGTCAAATCGTACGACGAAAAACATGTGCCTGAACCACTACACTCAGGCCGGGCTGTGATCTGTTGTGGAACGGACGAACTGATTGACGAACGAAGCCGCAAGAGCAACTTTGGGAACATAAAACTGCGTGAAGAATTATTTTATCTTCATCGTTCATTAGTTAAAATGCAAGACCATTAGAATCTCAAATACGTATCACAATAATTAATTAAATGTTGAAAAGCAATCAACTGCGCACCGATTTCAAAATGATGATAATACTGATAATAATAATAATAATAATAATTATTATTATTATTATTATTATTATTATTATTATTATTATTATTATTTTAACATTTATTATTGTTATTGGTTTGTAATTAACAGTAGAATATAATACTTCGCTCTAAACCTGGTTGTAGATATATTAACTTATAAGAGGGCGCAGGCGCTTTGTGGGTTTTAGTGTTCTGAAGTCGGAGAAACATTCCCTAATTAAAATCCTTCTTCACTACAAAATCATAGTTCTGAAAATAGGCAACACTTCATGAATTAAAACTTTTTCTCGTATAAACTTCCGTTCTGGTAAATTCAGAATATATATTATTTCAGAACACACTTGTGAGTTAACAATTTTGTTAACTTCATGCAAACGAAAGAACTTGCAAGGAAGGTTGGTAACAATACTCCATTCTGGAGTAACTCTTCGAAAAATGTATAATAATTTCAATTGATTCAGAATGAAAATTGACAAAGAATTAGGTGAAACTCCGCAAATACGAAGACAACGAGAAGAGTCCTTATAAAACAAAAAAGCTTTAATTAAACATTAAACGAATTGTTGAAGCTGCGCTCTATTGCCGTTGAAAACCACATGTACAAAATATGAAATATCTCACAGGGGCCTTCAGTCGTGTATATATTGGCTAGTTTTCACAAATGAAGGATATTTTCATTACTAACAATGAATTTAGCTTCTTTATTTGTTTAAGAAAACGTTACGTAACGTAATTCTTTAAGTTTCGTACTCATTTTTAATTTATTTAACAATAGACCTTGGATTTGAAACTAGTATGTCAAATAATTATGAGTTCTTTTTTTAAAATGAGAGATCATTAATGACATGACTGGTAATTTAATGACTAGTTTATAAGAGTTTTGTTTAATTTTACATTTTGAAGTACAGATGCAGAAGTTTAAAAACAAGTAGAAGAAATTAGATTGCCAAAATAAATTTTATTAAATTATTGAACATTAAACATGAAAATAAAAACAGGATGAAAAGGCCAGTTACCAGGATCGAAAACTTTGTCACGGTCGTCTCCCATTGCAATAGTTTCCCCAGTTTAGGCAATTTGTAGTTTCACCAGCGTGGCACAATCCTTGCAAGGCCATTAACTTGGTTGTATCAGTGGTGTGTCTGCCACCGCTGGTCGCATGCGAGGCACCGACATCATCATGAAAATGCGAAATTCATTTAAAGTAATTTTTTTTTGTTGTATTTGTCAGCAATTCAAGTACTTCCTGTTTCTGTCAATATTTGCTACACAAACGTCAATGATGGGGTTTTGGGAACATACACAATACCAGTGATGAAATATGTTGTTCAGACAGTGCTTTTACAGCAGCTTTCTAGCACACGGTATATTTGTCCCAGCATCAATGCGCTGCAATTTATTGAAATAAAACCGACTATATTTCGAAGAATGCAAACATTTGGTCTCGTGAAGTAATAAGCTAGCTGAATGTATCAGAAATGTTTCACCTTACGTTCCCTGAAATAACTACGAGTAATAACATTAATACATTCTATCTCTCGAATAAAAGGTCTTTATATTCTCATTTCATGATATTTTACTTTCCTGCTACGGAGTAGAGAGAACGTTACGTAATGCTGCACAAAAAATGGCGAATTTTTGCAGAAAATCTATTACAGGGCTCTGGTTACGAAAAAGTGGATAAATCCAGTTGCTAAATTTAGGAGGGAAAATTCTAAAACGTGGTGTAGACAGATCTATGTTTTGTGGGTCTTTGATGCCGAAAAATTGATAGAGAGCACATCTGTCCGACTGTGAACAACGCTAAACTCATCAGTCGATTTTCTTCAAAATTGACACTCCCCTACCGATCTGGCTAATGTCATAGACTCTTGAATTTCAAACCGATATTTAAATTTTGGGAGGTACTTTACATGAAGCCCCTGAGACTTTCTCCAAATTTTCAAAAAATGGCTCCCTCCTTTTTTATTAAATTTTGTTGTTGGATAGTGTGAATGACGTAGTATTGAATGTGAATGATAGATGAAGAGAACTGTGCAGGACTCATGTTCCTTGAAAACTGATTTTCCGAAAATTGCAAATTTTCAAAATTTTGTCTCTTCCTACAACTAAAATATTAAAGATAAAAATTTTTCACTTAATGAAATCTGTTCCTTAAAGATCTTTTTAAAATGAAGTCATGATCAATTTTTCGAAACTTTGAGTACTTTTCGCGTAATTTTGTGTGAAAATACGGGGAGAAAGTACGTGCTGTTTTAGCACCACTATTTTTTCCTTTATAACGTATCCCTGCTTCAGTCCTGGGTATACACTAATTTTATCTAGTGACTGACTCTAAGAAATATTCCTTTGAGTTTGAAACTAAGGGGAAGCAATGTACAGTGAGTAAAAAGAAAATGATCACGTTCAACTTGTCAGAATTTGGGAAATCATCCCGGTAAACAGTGACACAGGGGCTTGCTATCAATTCTGCAATATCAATGTACTATCGAATATATCTTAGTGTCAACATTCACAAGTGTGCCCCAAATCGAATTCCTAACACGTTCTTAACTAACTGAATTCGTTTTCAGAACTGCCTTGAGCATTTAGTATCTTCCGAACATGACGAAAAAATATTCTCTTTAACGTTTACGAACGTTTGCATTTTGCTTACAACTCTGAAAGAGACCTTTTATTTTTTCCATATATTCATATTGAGCAGTTGTTGTTCGCGCACGTTCTTTGAACATACGTTCACGTAATCCATCCATTGTTACATGAGCACATCACAATAAATAAATAAATACATCTGCGCATGCGCCCGTGTGGGTTGGATGGGGGACCGGACCTTCATGTTCCATTTTCTAAACAGCAAAAACCAATTTCTCCCGCGAGGGGTTTGGGAAGAGGAGTGGGGTTGAAGGAGGGAGTGGAGTTGAAGGGGGAGGAGGGGGTTGAAGGGAGGGAGGGGGTTGAAGGGAGGGAGGGGAGTTGAAGGGGAGGGAGTGGAGTTGAAGGGGAGGGAGTGGGGGTTGAAGGGGCAGGAGTGGGGGGGAAATGGGAGGGAAGTGGGAGTTAGTGGGAAGTGAATGAGAGGGAGACGGAGGGAGTGGGAGTGACAGGGGATGGGAAGGACCACTGTTTGCACATCGAGCGTCCGCCCACACCTTCGTGGCCAAGTGGCTCCCGACTTCGCTCGCCCGCGGTGTTATTCTAATGAGATTTTTTAACTTCATTTGACATTGAAAAGGGAAAAATTTACATGCTCAATTACCAAACTTGATATTATTTCTACATGTCTTTCGACACGTAACTCACCGGAAGCGGTAGCTCAGTGCATCAACTGATGTCACTGCAGCGCCTCTGACCGGGAGGTCCTAGGTTCGAGTTCTGACGCGGTCGGTTGCTCTGATCGGTAGTTTTCCGTAGTTTCTCCGATCAACACCAGGAGAATGCCGGAGCAGTACCCTACCAAACGGGCCACGTACCGCGCGCGATCTTTCCTTCCTCTTCCTTGTCCTCTCCTCTCCCCTTACACACACACACTTACACTAACATACACTACACTACCACATATTCCGGGAGACCGGTCGGGAGCTTAGAACTTGTCCCGGCTGTGGCGGTGCCCCGTTGACGGGAGAGGCTTGATTAGGGGGAAACCCCACTCGTCGGGGCCGGATCTCGCCAGCCAGTGGGGGAAGATCACCATATCCCGAGAAAAAACATGCACTACACTCACGGGACTAATGACCAAAGCAGTTGAATCACGAAAAAATCAATCAATCAATCCACACGTAACTCACATTCTCTCTCCTCAAAATCGTAATTGAGAACACGAAGCAATTACACAAGGTGTGTTAAAAAGACCGACCAGAGCTCCTCCCTCGCAAACCGCTTGAGGGATCGAAGCGAGACACATTGTGCTATTTAGCGATGTCGATGGCAACAAACGTCGCCTGGTACATCTCACTGCGCCTTCACCATCTGCGGCACAATTGTGTTGGCGCATAAAGGAGGAGCTGGAACAGCAGCGTGTGCTTTTGTTTTAGTTTGTTTTAATATCGGTAAAAGTGCTACAGAGACCTTCAAATTGAATCAACTACCCTCCCTCAAGGCAAATCCAAAAGGAGCGTTTCAGTAGGCAATGCAGAGCTGGAAGAAAGCTGGGAGCGGTGTGTGGCTAGTCAAGGGATGTAATTTGATAACGCCAAATACCCTTGAGATGTGTATTTCAACATATATTTGTTATTTGGAGAGTCCGGTCTTTTATTTTTAATACTTCTTGTGTTCCTTGCCACCAGGTTGTATATACCTATCTGCAGAATAATAAATATCTATCTCTCTATCTATCTCTCTATCTATCTCTCTATATCTATCTCTCTATCTCTCTCTCTATCTCTCTCTATCTATCTCTCTTATCTATCTCTTTATCTATCTCTCTATCTATCTATCTCTCTATCTCTCTCTATCTCTCTCTATCTCTCATCTATCTATCTATCTATCTATCTATCTATCTATCTATCTATCTATCTATCTATCTATCTATCCATCCATCCATCCATCCATCCATCCTTCGGAGTAAGTTCGTCAATCGTACTTTTCACGTTTCGGCATTACAGAAATTAAAACTCCTTCATAACGACATTGTATCACATTTTCCTGAGACGTGAAAATTTCGAATTTAACTTACTTTTTATCACTGTAAATTTGAATGCTATAGCCAAACAAAACGACTATGAACCGATCTTCAACTTTAGGCAGGATTGCGTACTTCGGAGAGACCTGTAGCTCCCATAGATGGACGCAGCTAGAGAAGGAAAACCCCACAAGCCATCTATTAGGTTGAATACGGATTTTACAGAGGGGGAGGAACACCACCACCTCCCGAAAATGGCATGCACTACACTTACGGACAAAGAATACCCTCTTGACACGCCCGGAGAAACGAAACAGTGTCTCATTCATGGAACGCGAGAACCGATCAGAGCAACCGGTCGCTAGAATTCTCCTCCAGACAGCGACTTAATTCGACCTAGCTGAAAAGTTAGTGTCGAAAATTCTGCCGCCGTGGGGAGTGAACCTAGGACCTCCCGGTCAGAGGCGCTGCAGTGACATCAGTTGATGCACTGACCTATCGCCTACCAAGGTCGGGATTGGAACCTATGACCTCCCGGTGAGAGGCTTTGCAGTGATGCCCTGAGCCACCTTTGCTACCGCGGGTGGCGAGGGGGAGGGGAAGGACCGCTGTGTGAACACCGAGCGCCTTGGGCAACGAAGGGCCGAGTACCCGCGGTCCCTTTGCTTGCGCCATCTTTATTCCCACCGCGCAGCCCTTCTGCGCCCAGCGCCCTCCCACCCGCGCGCGCTGCTCAGCTGCGTAGGACATTTGAGGGCGCTGGGACAATGGGCGTCGTTAGCCGACAAGCGATCGCTCGTCGTCAGCGAAGTACATGCGGGACGCGACGATAATCGATCGGTAATAAAAGTTCATTACTGAATGGTTGTGCACAAAATACCTTTTTATTAAAATTTGCATTTTGTAGATAATTCTTTGTCAGCACTACACACACAATACAATCGCAATGAATATTAATTGAGATGAGACAACTTCTATGGACTGAAAACTAGAATTAAGTGTTATTACAAAACTTTTATTTCATCCTCGGGCTTACTAAATAATTATGGAAATTTATATCTTAAACTTTACAACTGAGAAACTTACAAATAAAAGTTGAATTAAACTTTTATTCTGATAATAAACTTCATCTCCATTGCAAGTCGTCTGTAAAATACTTCAAATAAACACTCTTAATTCCAGTCCAAGAAATTGACCAAGAATTCGAATTCCCATAAATGAACTAAATTCCTTTCAAATAATTTTCAAATTAATAATTAGAGTCTCTCAAATTGGCATACACTTACAAGAAATGAAAACATTACGTAACCAAAAACTAGCAAAATTTATTACAAAAAAACTAAACTTTTTTCTATAATTGACGCAATTTATTCCGTTGTTTCTTTGGTATTATTCAACTACATTTTCTTTGAAGCTTTGTCTATTCGGAAGGAATGCAACAGTTCCTCCAAAAATGTGTAGCCGTATCAGCCAAGCGCTGACATTTTCCTTCCTTAAGATCTGTTGTTTTCTTGTAAAGTCAAAATTCTGACTTCGAATGAATCAATGTAACCTTAAAAATCTCAAGTAACAATTTTAAGGTATTTAATCTGAATTCTAGCGAAGCAAAATTTTTCCAATTTCATCGTCTAATAACACATTTCGCTATTTCTGTCTAAAGCTACAATCCGTTTCACAAAGAGCTTGAAAGATTCAATTACATAGGTGCCACACTGTAAGGCGATTAAAACAGACACTTGCCACTAAATCCTCCGAGAGGATATTTCTGCTATCAGTGATGTGTGTTAATGAATAAAATAGCGTATAAATAAAGATATTAAAGACAAAAATAAAAGAATATTGAAAGAAAGAGAATATGTTATCTAGTAGATGATGAGTGGTTTACAAAGAACACCGAAAATTAAGAAAAGAAGAAAAAAAAAGGAAAGAACAGAAAATAAGAGAAGAGACAAGAAAATAAGAGAATATGGGATGAGACGAAAAGAAAACAGAGAGAAGAGAAGGAGGAAAGTGAAGAAGAGATCAACAGGAATGCAGAGATAAAAAGAAGACAATGAAAACGAAGAAAAAAGCCGAAGAAGAAACGAGCTGCGAAGATGGGGACGAGCCCGTTCCTAACCCTCTATCCAACGCTAATTGACGCCACAGCAAGGCAGACACTTGCGTCACTCCACGTCGGAGGAGAGGAGAGTAAGGGGAAGAGCAGCGAGAGGGCGCGCGGCCCTTTTGCCTCTCCGACACCCTTCGCACCACCCCTACCCAAATGGCACACCCTCACAGCCATCGCAATTATTTGCAACATTGCGCTCAACACGTAGAATTTATGCAGCACGTATTGCTTTGAAGATATAATTTCAAAAACATTCGTACGTATAAATCCTGTCACATTATTACGTTTTCTTTTGACAAGCTAAGTACAGATAAGAAATAGACATGTAATAAAAATCTTTTTGCACGTTCACATATTTTATTTTTAACAACAGTCAATCAAATGAATAACAATCGATTACGAGATTATTCAAGAACGATATACCTACTCACTCGCTTTCAGAAGTTTTACGAAACATTCACATTACGTCGCCATTAAAAAGAAACCAATACAATGCAGTGTTTCTTCTTTTGCTCTTTTAAAACTGCGGAGAATTACTAACTGGAAGAAAATTGCACACCATGGATAGGCATTCAAGATGTATTCATAAATGGCAATCCCTCACTAAAATGCTTGCACACGTAATTTGAGTGCTTACGTCATGGTGGGAACCGGCTACATCTTTGAATGTCGTACAGCAACCTATTCCAAATTAAATAATAAATAAACAAAAAATAATTAACATTAAAAAACACATTTAATAATGCGTACTTCACTACACACAATTTAATTAATATTAATACATATTTTCACAATTTTACGAGGTGTCTAGGAATCACACAGCTAAATTTGGCAACAATTTACTGCTGACTGAAAGAAAGTTCACGAGGATACAGAAATCTCTTCAAGACAATGATAATGTTCCCTTAGTTTCCATTAGAGTGGTCCGCCAACCATAGGAAATTGTGACACACACTTAGAGCCAAAATGCCACTGGGGTTCTTCCTCCTGACCGCGGTTGAACTCCACCTAGGTATAATAAAGCTAGTTTCGAAAGACAGTCAGTTTCGGGACTCGAACTCTAGAACATCCAGGTCATGGTTGCTGCCGAAACAACGGCAATGCTGCCTCTGAGCCAAGGCATGGTACGGGCGACAGCAAGTGGCCCGTTTGGCGCCTGGCCGGAGGAGGCCGGACTCGTGCCTCGTGGTTGAACGTTTAGGCACTTTCTTCGCATTCCCATCACTCCTCACAGCCCCACACGGTCTGACGATTCCACGGTGCAAATGCATACAAGCTGACTTGGTTGGGCAGTAACCATCCCCCAGATCGAAGGTGAAATTACAACACATGATCTTATCGAATTTATTCCAAAACTTTTTATCGAATTACAGGATGATACCGGGAGCGGTAGCTCAGTGCATCAACTGATGCCACTGCAGTGCCTCTGACCGGGAGGTCCTAGGTTCCACTCCCCACGGCGGCAGGATTTTCGACACTAGCTTTTCAGATAGGTCGAATTCAGTCGCTGTCTGGAGGAGAATTCTAGCGGTCGACTGCTCTGATCGTCAGTTTTCCGTGGTTTCTCCGATCAACACCAGGCGAATGCCGGAGCAGTACCCTACCAATCGGGCCACGGACCGCGCGCGATCTGTCCTTCCCCTTCCTAGTCCTATCCTCTCCCCTTACACACACTCACTTACACTAACATGCACTACCCTACCACATATTCCGGGAGACCGGTCGGGAGTTTAGAGCTTGTCCCGGCTGGGGCGGTGCCCCGCTGGTGGGAGAGTCCTGGTTAGGCGGAAACACCGCTAGCCGACGGTAGGTCGGTGCCGGATCTCGCCATCCAGCGAGGGCAAAATCACCGCGCATATCCCGAGAAAAAACATAAACTACACTAACGAGACTAATGACTGAAGCAGTTGACGCGCCCGGAAACACGAAAAAATCAATCAAAAAAACATTATCATTCACAGATGCACGGTAAGATATGGTCGAAAACACATTTCTGAAAAACTTCCTACTTTTGCCCAATAATAGCATTGGATAAACGCCTCTCTCCTCTCCACACAGAGTAGCAATGCTTTGCCAACATTTACACCAAGAACGACACGACCGTCTCGCCTCATTCTACCGAACACCCCCCCTCTCAAACTCCGTTAACGACGGACTCGAACGCGTTATCGTGAGAGAATGGTCGCCCACTAACATTCACTTCTATATACCACTAGTACTTTCACTCATTCTCTCCACTGTGTTCCGTACAATCATTTCAACTCATGTCGTTTTATGCAGATACTTTGCAGCAAAATGCTGTGAGAATGAATGTTACACCTGATCAAGAACACACAGGAAATAAACAATATTGTATTATTGAAATGAAAGTTTAGCAACTCAAATCTCTGAACTCGTGGGAAGCATATGACTACTATTTCTAACGTAGCGATCTCATCAAAAGAGAATGTGAAGAATTCCGAATGAGTACCGCTCAAATATGAATGTTCGGGTTCGCTGCTTCCACCGGAAACCTCATTGGTGTGTTTTTGCAACGAACGCTTCGGAATGTCCCTGTGCCTTCGCAGCGCCTTCCTTGACTTGCCAATGGCGTGGAACGACGCTTGCGGTCTGTTAGAGAGCAACACTCGCGTAATGCCGCCTCCACACGTACTCCCGGAGGATTTTATCAACGCGCGCCAGAGCTCAGTGGACCGAAACGCAGGCGCTCCGACTGTTGGTCGCTCACGCCCGGGGAAACTTCGATTCGCGGCGAATCACTTCCATTAAACACTAGCGTTATAAGAAAGGCTAAACTAATTAAATGCCAACAAAGTGTCACTTCAAACTTCACATCAACGTGTCTGTTTGTAGAGTACTGAAGTTGAACTTCAATCATTACAATGAATGTTCCACTTTACCAGACTTTCCTCAAGCAGTCTACATAATGTTCTTGGTTGTTTTAGTTATTAACTTTATTAATAATAGTACTGCTATTATTACAATTATTATAGCATTGCTGACTCATAAATACAAAGGATTCCCTATTGAACATTAGTTAACAATTCACCACAGTATGTGATAATACATTGAAAACTGGAAAGAATTGTAATGAGAAGGGATTTTTTTGCAAGAAACCGTAGATACTTGCAATACATTTTCTGAATTTAAGAAATGTATGTGCCAGTACGAAGGAAGAAAAGTTCTTTAATCCAGAAGTTGAAAAAGAAGTAGATTACTAAGTTCATGTAAGAGCAGCATTCTTGATGCGTTTTGCTTCTCAACTTCAAAGATGCCCTTTCAGATATCCGATAAGGCGTCTTTTGCATTTTCTAGGTTTTCTTATGGACGTACTCTACGAACTTAGAAGTTTTTGGAATTATGTCCTGAATATTATATCCCTTTTAAAAGAAAATGAGGGAGCACACGAAGATGCCATGACCCGATTTTCTATACTCTACATTAGAGTGCATAAGTCACTTTTTGAGATTTCAATATACAATTACCACTTCATCATGAATACATCTTAAACGAACTGCACGCAAATAAAACAAATTCAAATATAATATTTATAAAGAAAGAAAGAATAATGAAATTAAGATATGTGAAAGATGTACCAAACATAGGCAAATAACGGAAACTAAAAGAAAATTAAATTGATATTTTGCAGACATTTGCACGAATGATTGCGTCATCACACATTCAGCCAATCGCAGCGAGAGAATGGTGGGGTGGCAGAGGTAAACAAAACAGCCGACCACCGATTTCTCGCACTCGTCAAATACTCGAGGAAAGTTGTTTCGCAAAATTAAGTTTTATTCTCTTATAAATTTATAATGTGGGTATACAAAAAAACAGCTATGCAACTCGTTTGTAATGTTGCTTTATTGCATTCGCACACATTTAAAAACTCGCTCCTAACGTCACTCGTTTCCAAAACAAGTACTCATGCAATAAAGCTTAACATTATAAACTAACTGCATAAACTACTATTATAAAAGCAGTCAACAAAAAGTTGAATTTAAGATGTCAAAAAAATAACTGGAGATAACTATAGGATAGGATTAGATAGGTGAGAAGAAAAGAATGTATTACAAATGAAAGGATTCCAAGGTAGAAGAAAGAAAAACAACCAAAGGATGAAATATTTAAATTGATACATGGCACCTTCGTAGCTTTTTTAACTTGTAATACTCGTATAAACGGATTCCGTAGCACAAGCAGAGCATCAAATAAACACGCGCGAAAAGGCAATTACGCGCGTCGCATCCAACGGGCGCAGAGGTGTGCGGCCCGCCTGGTGTCTCTCCATTCGGGAGGTTACGTCAGGGGCGTTTGGACCCCTCGCCTCTGCCGCATTGTCCGAATAAGGCTGCGCCGGGAGGCGTTCCCTTAAAGGAGACACGCACGCGGATTCCGCGGACACGGCGGCGCGGGGCGGCGCGGGGCGGCGCGGGGCGGCGCGGGGCGGCGCGGGGGGCGCGGGGCGGCGCGGGGCGGCGCGGGGCGGCGCGGGCGGCGCGGGGCGGCGCGGGCGGCGCGGGGCGGCGCGGGCGGCGCGGGCGGCGCGGGCGGCGCGGGGCGGCGCGGGGCGGCGCGGGGCGGCGCGGGGCGGCGCGGGGCGGCGCGGGGCGGCGCGGGGTTTTGTTCTGGAGTTTGTTGCCACTGGTCTTCGCGTCACACCGTCTGTCCCTCTGGCCGTCAGCGACGAGCGACATTTCCAACCATACCCATTCATCCTTTTCCCCTGCGTTGCCCTGAAACCCAAGACGTTTATCGTGTGTTAGAGGACAGATCTACTTCCACCTTGTCTGCTAGTTGCCGTCCAAGGTAATATTAGGGCGATGAACAATGTTAGAGTTTAGCTCAAAGGAATCACTTACCCTCGCGGCTCTTTCACATGCCGCATATCTGCGACGTTGGGCAACCGGTTTTACTTTTCTTCTGAAAGAAGCCGCCCCACGGACATTGTCCCTCCTACACAATGGAGATAGTAACCCATCAACTTTCAGGTTTAACAGTCCTGTAAGTATCGATACCAGTTCGAAAAGAGCATCAAGATATACAGTTTCGATAACTCTTCTGATACTAATATTAAAAGAATTACCGATATCTGTATCACGTCAGGTCCTTTGACAAAAGCAATTTTGACCGCTAACAAATGCAAATTAAATATGTCAAAACTGAATTAAAACTATTTTTTCACAACTTCCCATATCCCTCTTTGAAAGGGAGAGAGTGTGGCGGAAAGCAGAACGACGGATCCTACCGGCAACTTAGTCTGCCGTAGGGGCTCATCACTGCCTGACACTATTAGATATCGATTGAATATATGCGAAGCTACAGATACTAAAGCCCTGGTACATAATATTCACATATCGTTATCAGAATCATGCGCGCACTTCGTTACCCCCTGCCACGGCCGTTTGAGCCTCCGCGCCCCGAATGGTCCTGTTGGGAGCGGATATCTCGCGGGCAGACGGACGAGCGGTGCGGCGTCAGTCAGCTGTAATGCGTCAATATAATACGTCGTAAGAGAAGTGAACATGAGTAAATAATTATACTTATCCTTCGCGCAAGATATGAAAATAATATTCTGAATGCTCAAGAATCAAAACGTTTCGTTTCTGAGGCATTGATCGCCGAGTGACGTAATTTTCCCAAATGAATCCATTTTATTGATTGATTGATTCATGTTTCCGGGCGCGTTACCTGCTCTGGTCATTAGTCCAGTTAGTGTAGTGCATGTTTTTTCTCGGGAGATGGCGGTGATCTTCCCCCGTTGGATGGCGAGATCCGGCGCTGACCTACCGTCGGCTAGTGGGGTTTTCCCCTAACGAGGTCTCTCCCACCAGCGGGGCACTGCCCCAGCCGGGACAAGCTCTAAGCTCCCGACCGGTCTCCCGGGATATGTGATAGTGTAGTGCATGTTAGTGTAAGTGTGGGTGTAAAGGGAAAGGATAGGACAAGGAAGAGGAAGGACAGGTTGCGCGCGTTCCGTGGCCCGTTTGATAGGGTACTGCTCCGGCATTCGCCTGGTGTTGATCGGAGAAACCACGGAAAACTACCGATCAGAGGAGCCGGCCGCTAGAATTCTCTAGACAGGGACTGAAAAGCTAGTGTCGAAAATCCTGTCGCCGTCAGGACTCAAACCTAGGACCTCTCGATCAAAGACGCTGCAGTGACATCAGTTGATGTACTGAGGTACCGCTCTCGGTCCATTTTATTAATTCAAGTTCAATGCGATGGTGGAAATACATGAATGATACTCGAGATTAAATAGACATTATTTCCACTTGATTATGATATATCTCTTTTCTATCTTCTTCCATAAAACACAATCGTATTTATTTATTTTTAATCAATGACCAATTTACCCGACCTTAAAAACGCAAAGCTAACAAAAGCGTAACTAAAGCTAACAAAAACATAACAAAGGTAACAAACGATATCGTTTACGCATCGGAATCAGTTTTTACAACGCAACAGTCGGAAGACTTCATGTCAATGGGCATCTCAGTGGCCGCAAGTCAGTGCCCGTAAAAGGAACATGCGACGCGAAGGCGCAATGTTTAATTCAAGAAAAGCAACTCGCCCGGGAGCGACCTACGCCAGAACCAACTAAGTCTGACGAGGCAAGAGGACTCAAAAAGCATGACTCTCTGCTTTCGTTTGTAACATCTTGAGCGTCAAACTGCAAACAAGTAATTGCTTTCGAATGTTAAGGCGGAAGTGTTGTTTAAACTGAACAAACATGTGTTTACAAAAAACACTATTAGAGAAACTGGGTTGCAATTTGCCTCTTTAGTTTTCAAGATTATATTTTCTATGAAAAAAGAAGCTGAATAATTAAGAAGATCAGTAAATTATCTCATAATTAGAAGCAGTCTGCTAAATTAAAGATTTTATACAAAGTTTTATATCCTAGAATACAATAATCCCTCAACATTCGCGAGAGTAACTTTCTCAAACGGCACCGCGAATGTCAAATCCGTGAATGTTGTCTATCGTTTCATGAAGAAAGGTGAGTTTGTTTCCTGAATTTCAAAAAGCTTCAAAAAAAAAAAAAAAAAAAAATCTGACAAACAATTACAGTAGGACTGAGTAAGCGCTACTACAAACACAATTCACATTTAACATCCGAAAGAGAAGAAATATAACAATTTTAAAACTTATTTCATAGTTGGAAATGATTGGATATGGGATTTGAATATTTTTTGTTTCATCATTCTCCTCTTTGTTCTAATACTCAAATATGGAAGAGTTGCTGCTTCTACTTTTCTCTTAAATTTTGAAGTTATTTCCATGTTCGAAACATTTGATTGCTCTTTCTATCAGAGATGTTGAAGTTTAGAAGGCATTAACGGTTTTGAAATGGAAGTTGCTCCAGGACGCAGTTAGGCTTCCGTATTTCATCATTACGTCGAAGAGGTTTTCTTCGTTGATGATTTCCCGAAGCTCCTCTTCAGTTGGTCAATATAATCAGAGTTGCACAGATCCTGAACGACTTTTCTGATCTGGCCGAGGAGGCTCAGGGCATCAACTGATGTTGGTTTGGTTTGTTTTTTTCGTGTTTCCGGGCGCGTCAACTGCTCTGGTCATTAGTCCCGTTAGTGTAGTGCATGTTTTTTCTCGGGAGATGCCGGTGATCTTCCCCCGCTGGATGACGAGATCCGGCGCCGACCTACCGTCGGCTAGTGGGGTTTCCCCCTAACCAGGACTCTCCCACCAACGGGGCACCGCCCCAGTCGGGACCAGCTCTAAGCTCCCGACCGGTCTCCCGGAATATGTGATAGTGTGGTGCATGTTAGTGTAAGTGTGTGTGTGTGTAAGGCGAGAGGATAGGACAAGGAAAAGGAAGGACGGATCGCGCGCGGTCCGTGGCCCGTTTCATAGGGTACTGCTCCGGCATTCGCCTGGGGTTGATCGGAGAAACCACGGAAAACTACCGATCAGAGCAGCCGGCCGCTAGAATTCTCCTCCAGACAGCAGCTGAATTCGACCTAGCTGGAAAGCTAGTGTCGAAAATCCTGCCGCCGTGGGGAGTGTAACCTAGAACCTCCTGGTTAGAGGCGCTGCAGTGACATCAGTTGATGCACTGAGCTACCGCTACCGGTCAACTGATGTTCTTGCAGTGTCTCGGGCCAGGAGGTCCTAGAGTTCGAGTCCTGCCGGTGCCACAATTGTCATTAGTTTCTCAGCAAGGTCGAATTTAGCCCATGTCTGGAGGAGAATATTTACACACAAGGAAAATAAAATCTTTTGACACACTATTCGTGAAGGAAAGGGAACAATGAAGATCTATGTAAAAAACAACAAATTCTAATTGTGATACGCTAAAGCTTTACGTGCAGCGAAACAGAATGAGCGAGTGTATCTTTACAAAATAATCTTCAGTTTCATAAAAAATAAATGTGACTACAAAATGGATTAAGGGAAACATGAAAAGAAATAAAAAAAAAAAGGGAAAAAAAAATAAAAATCACCGTACTGAGCAATCTATCCAAAACTCGCTGACCTGGCCAACTTTGCCTCATGACTGACAGGAGGCAAAGTTTGAAAGGAAGAATGGCGAACGAGAGAAATTACATACAAGGTAAAAAACTTAATAGATAATCTTTTTAGCCGTTTTTTACAGTCTTGGACATCCCAATTTCCACGCTTCTTTATCTCATACGTCTTTTTTATCTTTTTTTAAAAAGTTTTTCAGTTATTGCCATATTCCATGTCCTCTTCGGCCCATGTTCCATGTCCCCTGTATCTTCTTCGATGGGGTTTCCATTCCCAAATTTTTGTGGAAGTCTATCTGATTCCAACCTTCTCATATGTCCTTACAATTTTAGTTGTTTCATTTTGATCGCCTTCAAGGTTGTTTGCACTTTCATTTTATTTTTATTTCATATTTTTTTTTTCTAAAGAAAAGTTTAACATCTTCGCCAGAAATCATTTCTGTTCTTGAGTTTGTCTCTCATATTTTTTGTTAGTGTCCACACTTCTCCCCCAATAGTATTGTATTCTCTATGAAGGAGCTACATATGCGTTTCTTTGCATAGTACATAATATTCTCTAACTTCCCTTTCCAGTTCTAAACAAAAAGAATGGAGATGCAGACGAAAATATGAAATTGTATCTAAAACACTACACAATTCTGATGATATCTTTGAGGCTTGTTTTATATATTTTTAAACATTATTCACCATTCTCCAAACAACATACATAGGTAATTCCAAAAGTTCCAGCCCGTCGGACTTTACAGATGTTAGGCACGAAAACAGCAGTGCTACTTTTCAATATAATACCCATTTACTTCAATATACTACTCACATCTTTTGATTAACATTCTTACACCTGTGAAAAAATAGAATTTTTGTCTGCAAATGAGCTTAAAACTGCATTCACTTCATTGTCGTCCGAAAAGTTTCTTCTTAGAAGTTCTTTCTTTAGTTTTGAGAAACAAAAGTCACTTGGTGCAACACGTAAGGTGGATGCACAGTCTCCTTGGAGTCACAATCTGACAACAGTCGGCCTTGGCAACAACAGTCGTGTGAACTGGAGCATTGTCATACAGTAGCCAAACACCACGACTCAACATCCCTCGTCTCTTTTCTTTTATTGTGCAAAATAAAAGAATATACTTGGGTTTTCGTAATATGGTGAGTGAAGGATTTGTCTTCACGATGGAAAATGGCACGGCTTTTCGCGTCTTTCTCGGTCGTGCCGCTAGATCTGCAGCACTGCTCGATACGGTCGCGATCGTGCGATTGATTGATTGGTTGATTTTTTCGTGTTTCCGGGCCCGTCAACTGCTTCTGTCATTAGTCCCGTTAGTGTAGTGCATGTTTTTCGCGGGAGATTGCGGTGCTCTTCCCCTGCCGCATGGCGAGATCCGGCGCCGACCTACCGTCGCCTAGTGGGGTTTCCCCCTAAACAGGACTCTCCCACCAGCGGGGCACCGCCCCAGCCGGGACAAGCCCTAAGCACCCGACCGGTCTCCCGGAATATGTGGTAGTGTGGTGCATGTTAGCGTAAGTGTGTGTGTGTGTGTGTGTGTGTGTAAGTAGAGAGGATAGGAGAAGGAAGATGAAGGAAAGATCGCGCGGTCCGTGGCCCGTTTGTTAGGGTACTGCTCCGGCATTCGCCTGGTGTTGATCGGAGAAACAACGGAAAACTACCGATCAGAGAAGCTGGCCGCTAGAATTCTCCTCCGGACAGCGACTGAATTTGACCTAGCTGAAAAGCTAGTGTCGAAAATCCTGCCGCCGCGCCGTCAGGACTCGAACCTAGGACCTCCCGGTCAGAGGCGCTGCAGTGACGTCAGCGATCGTGCGACATCTGGCGGTACGATCGAGAAAGACCCAAAAAGTCGTGCCGTATTCCATCGTGACGACATGCTCCTCACGCGCCACATTATGAAAACCCAAGTACAACATACTGCATTGATGGCGGTGTTCCTTCTGTAAAAGGCTATTAAGATAATCCCCAAATATTGTCGCCATGATCTTCTTTCTTCGTGGTGCTTCGCCAGATTTTCGCCATTTCATCGACATTCGTTTTCAAAGGTCGTAGAAAATAACCACTGATTCACCTCCAGTGACAATGAGTTCTAACTTTTTTCATTCCCATGACAGAACTGTAAAACTGCCGGGAACATGTCACTCTTCTTTTCTTTTTTTTTCTTTTTTTTGGTCGGACGACAGAAGTCGCGGCACCCATCTTGCACTGACCTTTCGCAGAAGAAGTTTCTCATAAATTATCTGAAAAAAGTTGTTTCCGAAAGTTCCAAAATTGCACTGATTTCTTTAAGTTTCAGACGTCTATCATAGAGCAGTTCTTCCACAGACACCAGATTTTCCATAGTCATTACTTCCAATGGCCGACCATCACGAGGTTCGTCTTCAAGAAACTCTCAACCCAGGCAGAGCAGCCACACGATGGAGTGTGATGGAGAGGCTTCTCCATAAACAACAACCAATCGTTCCTTTATTATTTGGGGGGAATGCCACTCTTTACACAAAAATGTTATCACACTTTGATACTCAATTTTAAATGTTGCAACAACTTTACAACAGAAACAAACGACACATCTGCCTCAAACAAACACAGCGAGATTGTTGCAAATAATACTCTACGTTGCCTAGACATTTTACTGTCTGTCATAAACAGTTTATAAGAATTGGCACGATTTTTGGGTGTCAGGCCGGAAACTTTTGGATCTAGCAGTATCTTTTCACTATCATTATAACGACAGTTTCTATTTCTTTTTGAATTTATTTCTTCTTATTTGGCAATACAGTCTTTTTAAAAAACATGAGATTATTATATGACAGTTTTGGATTGGCAATCCATAAGGTAAGTGAGGTTTTTATTGTTAATTAAGAAGAGAAAGGAATATGATTACGTTAAGGAGCTGAGGGTACAGTGGTTTACGGGGATTTGAATTTGTCTTTGGGAAATCTTGACTTTATGCGTGGGTGGACCGCATTTTTTCCCATGTTAAAAATGATGGTACTTGGTGAGCTACACAGATTTTTGTAAAAATTGTTAGCTAATTTAGCTATGGTTTCTTCTAATTGTGTAATTTTTAATTCTCGATGAATTTGTTAATTTGTAATGAACCAGGGGGCATTTAGAGTATTTCTTAGAAATATATTTTGAATTACTTTGATTTTATTAATATTGCTAGGAGCTGCACCTCCCCAGATTCCATAGGTTATAGAGGAAGGATTATCGATTTGAATATTAGCAGTCGGCATTCGCTTTTCAATGTAGAGCGCTGGTTTAATATTGCACGACAGATTCTAATGGTGGATCTCGCGAAGCCGTCACTGAATCGGATCACGTTTGTTGGAGGCTTATCTGTCCAGGCAGAGATCTGGAAGCAGAGCCAGGTGCCCCTCTTAACGCCCATTTTCGTCCCCAGAATAAAAACGAAGGAGTATCACTTCCCTCCGCAGCTTTGACGCAACCCATGCATGATTTCGTAGATTTTGCAATTACATATTGAATTAAATGCAGATTGATCATAATACGAGTCAAATCAATCTCATGTCTTCAAGTTTTGGTAAAAACTTTTAAGGTTAAAGTTTTGATTTAGACCAGATATTCTTAAACTTTTTCTTTCATTGACCCCTTTTACTTTCTCGTATACGTACGTTTATATGGTGTAATATACATAGTATACAGAAAATTATGTAATGCAGGGGGAAATAGATTTGGAGGTTTTAACGGAAATACACGTTACGGGGTCCCCTGATACCGAAAAAGGCTTTTTCAAAAAGTGCGTCAGCCCGTCTGTCAGCCTAACCGCTCGACCTACCCTTTTCGCATGTCCGCTGGTTCGAGAATCGTCAAAATCTCGTTATTTTTGTCACCATGCATGCGGATACTGAAAAACAATTGTTTATCCCCACACATTATTATTATTATTATTATTATTATTATTATTATTATTACTATTATTATTATTACTATTATTACTATAGCCATAATCTTTTATTAGCGTCTAATACAGAAGAACCCTTACTTGTATTCTCTCGTAAGTTGAAAAAATATTTTCGTAAATAGTTGATTGTGCCGTCAAATATTAATTAATTTACACTATAAAGTATACATTATCACCAACGTTTATCTATCTTTCATCGAAGTGCATAGTTCCTTTTCTCATTTCTAAACTGCCCATTTTTCGTAGTATGAATGTCGCCACAATGTTATTCATTTATTTATATTATTAGTGCCTTTTTCTGCTTTTCAAATTTTTAAATAGAAACGTGGGAATTGAATGTCTCCTAACTTAAATAAAACACAGCTTTTAATTGGGCACTATAAATGGGGTGATAATTAAAATCGATAAAGAAAAGTTACATTTTGTGTATCACTGCTCTAATTTGCTAATACTTAGGCATTCTTAAAACCATTGATCTTAATTTCATAAAGAATTGTCATAAAATCCATTAAAAGGGTCGAAATGAAACGTTTATCTTGGCGGAAGGAATGGCTCAGTTACAAGTCGTTAAGAAGAATTTAAAAGAGACCTAGATGAACTATATAGTGGAGACGAAGCACAAACAACAATATTCCTTATTCATCTTCAACTTGTGGTCACTTGAATTTACGACGTGATCTTCATTTATCTCAACATTCAAAAAACTGTCCCGTGCTACCGGACACCCGATTATTCACCGAAAAATTAAACCAAAAAACGGGACATTGTGACATTTTCTTGACTAAAGAACCGGGACAAAACGGGTCATATGCTGCATGTAAAATGTCGTAATAGAGTATTTCTAAAAAACACTACTTCAATCTTTCACAAGTTCCGACCACATCTGTCTTTTACGAGTGTCACAACTCTAATGAATTTCATTCAACTGTGTTTGCAGTTTTCAATTTTGTTGGGTTAGCTGTATTCATTTGAAACGCAGTGATGACCAGTCTCGATATTTGACAAAGAAAATGTTTGTCTTAAAAGAACCAGAAAATGTTAAAAGCAATGCCAAAAAAGAACATTAGAATGGTGCTTTAAAAATACTAATTGGTTTCATTTGCACATTTATTCATTATAAAGGTGGCCCGTTCTCCTCAATTAAGTTTGCAAGCTAAGTCGCTCGGAAACACAGAAGGTTCGGATTATTGAATTTCTAGGCAACGATATCGATAGCTATAAAACATACAAGCTCAAATGACACGATAGCTCATTTTCCCTTCCTAAAATCACCACTGGATCTCTCTTTTCTTGATTTCCATAGACTTTGAATCTCTCTCGTTACGTGGTGCTTAATTGCGCGATCTACTCGTGCTTACTTTTTTAAAAACTGATGCAAACCCAATGGAATACATTACGATACTGCAGCGCCTCTGACCGGGAGGTCCTAGGTTTGAGTCCTGACGGTGGCACGATTTTCGACACTAGCTTTTCAGCTAGGTCGAATTCAGCTGCTGTCTGGAGGAGAATTGTAGCGGCCGGCTGCTCTGATCGGTATTTTCCGTGGTTTCTTCGATCAACACCAGGCGAATGCCGGAGCAGTACCCTACCAAACGGGCCACGGACCGCGCGCGATCTGTCCTTCCCCTTCCTTGTCCTATCCTCTCCCTTACACACACACTTACACTAACAATCATACACTACCACATATTCCGGGAGGCCAGCTTAGAGCTTGCCCCGGCTGGGCGGTGTTCCGCTGGTGGGAGAGTCCTAGTTAGGGGGAAACCGCACTAGCCGACGGTAGGTCGGTGCCGGATCTCGCCATCCAGCGAGGGGAAAATCACCCCATCTCCCGAGAAAAGAACATGCACTACACTAACGGGACTAATGACCAAAGCAATTGACGCGCCCAGAAACACGAACAAATCAATCAATCAATCAAACATTTTGACAAATTAAAATTGATGACGGCACTTCATGCCGATTAGATATCGTCACAAAAACGAGACACTGTGGCGTCCAGTTTTCTTTTCAACAAAATACGGCACAACCACTCAAAAAAGGGACGTCTGGTCCTCTTTGCGACCGGCGTGACGCGGTGTCGGGTCTGGGATGACGGAGGAGAGCTCGTTGCCGAGGTGAGCAGGTTGCTTATCGCTTGCAACGACGACAGCGCCCCGCACGCCGCGCCGTGGCACCACGCGCCGACTCGCCGCTCCACGCGGCCTCCCGTGGAACTACTAGTGGCTGCGGTTCTCCAGCACGGTCTAAACTACGCGCAGCGCTCAAACGTCTGGTTTCAAGCCGCCCTGCCATTGTCCGAGCAATTCCTTCGAGAAATTCGATATCACTGCAACAGAAGCCTTGCTCGAATGCTTACATTTGAGCAGCTCTGATTTAACAAATGGGCAAATACATAATTTTTAAATGACGCCTAATAATGGTTATCGACGTTTTAACAGGATGGCAAAACAGGGGGATTGAAAATACAACTTCTCTATTTAAACTTTTTTAATAAATATTTTTTCTCAGAAATGACTCCTAACTTTACCTTCTAATGTTTCCTATATGAATTCCATTGTGTCCTCTTACTCTTTACAAATTTTTAATTCCGAAAATCGATCATACAATTGGGGTTTTGTGAACATTCGAAAAAGTGAAAAAATACGTTTCTTAATATAAAATACTAGAGATAAAACAAAAATATATGACGAATTATTGGAAAAGTATCTATAATTTTATATTTCAACAAAAGTTTTTCATAAACCTATGAGATGAGAATGTTGAGATATATGTTAAAAAATTATGTTAAATTAATTAATAAAATGTGGTCGAATTATTTTTATTGTCGGTCAATATAATTAACGATAAATTACATAAAATCTTACTGTTTATACCAGAAATGTATACTTGTAGCAATATGAGTTATTTGTCTTAAAGAGGAAGATATGTAACGTAGTATTAAAAGTAAAATGTTTTCTGAACGCGTAATAGAGTCAGATACACTTTTCTTTGCAGACTGAAAAGTTTTCAAAAGAAAATGCTTTGCGCCAAAACGGAATGCTTTTTCAGTTTTCTGCACACCTTAAAATAGTTCGGGATATCGATTTTTTTCGAAACATGTAGTGTATAGCGAAAGAAGAGAACACGACAACAGTCCTGAAATGTTCCTCGCGGATAACACAGACGTGTACCGAGGAAGCTAACAGCTTGTTTTAGGGAGAGTTGCTTTCGCGGAGGTCCTTTTGAAAAAACTTCGCTCTCAATTACCAGACGAGGGCGAGAGAGGGCACGCGGAGAACGAAATAATTAACGAGGAATCCTAACAAGTGACGTGCTCTTTCCAATATGCGCTCGCATGAGAGAATTCGTTGTTTGTTATCGATTACGTATCACGTTTCTTTCAACATCAAATGCTGCTCTTTAGTGAAAAATGTTGCTCGTGAATGCCTACTTTGAGGTAAATGTCATGAAATTCGTGTAGGATGTCTTCGTCTACTGAAGACATAAAATTCACGGAGTTTTACAAAATATGCAAATTTGAATTGAACAGAAACGTGCGTCTTCAAATGTGGCCTTTGGGCATTAGTGGTTAAATTAACGCTAACAATAATTATTTTTATCACAGGCGCGCCCAGCTTAAAATAAGGGCAACATTTCTAAGCCCTATTTTCCATTAAACTATTTTATATTTTACTAGTAAATTAAATAAAATACATCACTGAATACATTATTGAATTATAGCATTAATAATTACTACTTACAAACACAAATGGTTTTATCTTGAAATATTTATGAGGTTTACCGGTAGTGCCGCTTCCCCAATTATATAACAAATTCTTTAATTTACTAGATTGACAAATTAATTAAATTGTTGTGAAAAGTTATTGTAAATGTGTATTTTATGCTTATTACATTTTTTAAATGTTGTTACTTATGCTAAAATAATATTTTTGCTAATAACCTAACCTAAAGTGTTTAGAAAGTGACCTAAATTATGTAGAACTTAAAGAATCCCTAATTGTCAGGTAAAAAGGGGAAGGTCTCAGATAAAAATATTTAGGAAATAAAATGTTAGGACATAATTTTGGATAAATTGTATTTGCTAAATTGTATGGCTATAAATTTTCCCTTTAAACCCCCAGAGAGAATTGTCGATTAATCCCTATGAATTCGTGGTATTTTGATAATAATGTGTCAGGGAGAGATAAACTCTTTTGAATGGCCAATCTCTTAAAAATGAGCACTGTAATAAAAATAAGGTTGTAAAAGACTCTACATAAGCGTCTAAAAATATCCAAAAATTATCCACATTTTTTTAGTGCGAGAAAAATAAGAATTTTCTTATACTAAACGAAAAGAAGAGACTGTTGCTATGCTTTTGGAGTAAACAATAATGCTCCTTCACACAAAACAAAACTACTAAATTATTCAGAAATCCTCAGTAATCGTGGATATAAATTAGAATTAAATGGATGTTTCAACTAGCACTATATGTTATCAGATGATCATAAATCAACTTGTAACGTGTACTTTAAAGAATTTCTTGCTAAGCACACGTAAATTGGAGACCTGAGGTCGTGTCGTGGTGTGGTAACGTTGTGTGGGTGGAGGAGCGGCCAGTCGACGTCCGCCATCAAAGAGCGGAATTCAATCTCACGAAGTGTCTTCTCAATTTTTCGGACAAGTTGTAGAGTCTACTATTGGCCGCTGTATTTCGTCTTTTGCGCTACCGACCGTAACATTCAAGTACAAACACTTATGAGTAGGGAACGGATTTCCATGTAATTACATGTTTTTACAGGAATTAGATATCTGCATTCAATAATATTTTTTTGAGTTACAAGACATTCTAAATGAATTGGAACTATTTTTATTTTACATATTTTGGAATAATTACATATTTTTACATATTTTACCTACTACTCATATTATTTTAATATATTTATACGTCAAAAGGAACATTTCAGTTTCGCTTTGCTTTATATATTACGGAATCATCTTTCTTAAAAATCAAATGTAATGCTACTAGCCGTTGACGCGCCCGGAAACACGAAAAAATCAACCAATCAAAACCTACTATTGCTACAAACGCTTCCTACATACCCCTTACCATTGCTACAAGCGCATCCTACATTTCCTTCTATTACTACAAGCGCACCTACACTTCCCTCTATTGCTACAGCCATCCTACCGTCCCTTCTACACGAAAAAATCCACATACCCCTACTATTGCTACAAGCGCATCCTACATTTCCCTTCTATTGCTACAAGCGCATCCTACACTTCCCCTTCTATTGCTACAAGCGCATCCTACATTTCGCTTCTATTGCTACAAGCGCATCCTACATTTCCTTCTATTGCTACAAGCGCATCCTACATTTCCTTTCTATTGCTACAAGCGCATCCTACATTTCCCTTCTATTGCTACCAGCTCATCCTACATTTCCTTTCTATTGCTACAAACGCATCCTACACTTCGCTACATATTGCTCAAGCGCATCCTACATTTCCTTCTATTGCTACAAGCGCATCCTACATTTCCCTTCTATTGCTACAAGCGCATCCTACATTTCCTTTCTATTGCTACAAGCGCATCCTACATTTCCCTTCTATTGCTACCAGCTCATCCTACATTTCCTTTCTATTGCTACAAGCGCATCCTACATTTCGCTTCTATTGCTACAAGCGCATCCTACATTTCCTTCTATTGCTACAAGCGCATCCTACATATCCTTTCTATTGCTACAAGCGCATCCTACATTTCCCCTTCTATTGCTACAAGCGCATCCTACATTTCCCTTCTATTGCTACAAGCGCATCCTACATTTCCCTTTCTATTGCTACAAGCGCATCCTACATTTCCTTCTATTGCTACAAGCGCATCCTACATTTCCTTTCTATTGCTACAAGCGCATCCTACATTTCCTTCTATTGCTACCAGCTCATCCTACATTTCCTTTCATTGCTGCAAGCGCATCCTACATTTCGCTTCTATTGCTACAAGCGCATCCTACATTTCCTTCTATTGCTACAAGCGCATCCTACATTTCCTTCTATTGCTACCAGCTCATCCTACGTTTCCCTTCTATTGCTACCAGCTCATCCTACGTTTCCCTTCTATTGCTACAAGCGCATCCTACACTTCCCTCCTATTGCTACAAGCACACTCAGCCACGCTGTGTGAGAAAAGCGAGGAGCGTGGGCCTCGGTCCGCGAGGATTGATGGGTGCAGCGAGAGCGCGCTGAGGGGCATCAGTGCGGCGTCCGTCGCCACCCAAATTGCAGGGAAGGGCCACCTGCCGGTCACGCGGCGCGGCGTCCCGTCCCGTCCCCCCCACGCCCACTGCCCGCCCCCGGCGCCGCTCGCGTGCGCTCTCGGCCGCTCCTCTACATGATGGTGGGTGTACCTCGCATTTAAATAGAATATCTTCCGACAGATGCATCTAGGATGATTTCCGTGGTGTGATGCCGGGTTCCATTTCCGGTCGCGGACAAATACACTTGTAGGTTTCCTTTGAAATCATCTCAGCTTCTACAGCTGTGTGAAGAAGAAGAAGAAGAAGAAGAGCTCAGGCAGGCGGAGTATGCTAGTTACGATGAAATATATACTTCATGTTCGTCACATATATCAAGCGTGGGAAAATAAACTAGGCCCAGTCATGGGAGGCACCGATAACTAGTCGGCAAAGTCGAACATTCGACCCAAAAATTTCAAATACATGCTTCTGACTGATCATACGGCGGTTTTCCAATCGGAAACTTTGTTACTCTTTTAAACTACGTTGGCTTTTTCTTTCGGTATTGCAGCTCCCGATTGGATAACCGCGTCACAGCTAATGATATGTAAGAAGTCACTAATTAAATCGGGTAATAGAGTTTTCCGGGGATTTTTCATTTCCCTCGGCCTACTTCTGCAGAAGACCAAAAACTAGGCGCATAAATGGCGATTATTTATGAAATTTTGCATCGCTGCATTACTTAAGGTATCACGTAGCGTATAAAATTTTAACACCAACTGAATAATGTTACCTATTACTAGGGTCGACTTAGAACTTGTAGGTTTTTTAACCATTTCTCTGCCCTTAGTGCAATTGTGCGTATTATATTGTGCGCTGATTGGTGTGTGTTGTTTCACGATTTGTGGCTCGAATGGTCTGTTTGTTACTTTCTTTTCGTTCTTTCACTCGTGATATAAATTGTTATTGAGAGGAAATGAAAATTTGTTTCACAAAAATAACAAACGGCATCCAAGTGTCATTTCATTACGGATACACGAAACAGATGAAACTTTCCATAATCATAAATTTGAAAGAATTGTGAAACAGGTCGGAAAAGTCCCCAAATATCCTTCATGTTATTTAATATGATTAAGGGTTCGAATCCTAACAGTGGAGGATTTTCGATTACAACTCATTACAACTCTATAGCTGACTGAATTCAAGCGCGGTGTGGAGGAGAATTCTAGCAGCTGGCTGCTCTGATCGGTAGTTATTCATTATGCCTCCGATCAACACCTGGCAAATGCCGGAGTAGTACTCTAACAAACGGGCCACAGAACTAGCATGATCTATCTTTCCTCTTCCTTGTCCTATCGCGACCCCTTCCTCACACTTACATTTGCACGGCTTACACTACCTCACATGGTTGGAGACCGGTCGGAAGTTTACAGCTCGTCACGGCTGAGGCCCCGGTAGCGGTAGCTCAGTGCATCAACTGATGTCACTGCGGCGCCTCTGACCGGGAGGTCCTAGGTTCGAGTCCTGATGGCGGCAGGATTTTCGAGACTATCTTTTCAGCTGGCTCGAATTCGGTTGCTGTCTGGAGGAGAATTCAAGCGGCCGACTGCTCTGATCGGTAGTTTTTCCTGGTTTCTCCGATCAACACCAGGCGAATGCCCGGGCAGTACCCTACCAAACGAGCCACGGGCCGCGCGCGATCTGTCCTTCCGCTTCCTAGTCCTCTAACTAACACTAACCTCTCCTCTAACACACACACACTAACATGCACCACACTACCACATATTCCGGGAGACCGGTCGGAAACTTAGAGCTTGTCCCGGCTGGGGCGGCGCCCCGCTGGTGGGAGAGTCCTGGTTAGGGGAAAACCCCACTAGGCGACGGTAGGTCGGCGCCGGATCTCGTCATCAACTGGGGGAGAATCACCGCCATCTCCCGAGATAAACATGCACTTCACTAACGGGACTAATGACCGAAGCAGTTGACGCGCCCGGAAACACGATAAAATCAATCAATCAATCAATAAATCAATCGACTGGGGCGGTGCATCCCGAGAGTGGGAAATCCTCCATAAGCCCATATGTATGTCAGCGCTAAACCTCACCATCTAACGAGAATTGAATACCGGCACCTCCCGAAAAAAACATTCACTTCACTAACGGGAGTAAGGACCACAGCAGTTGTCCGGAAACACCAATGTCACTCGAAGATATAGAATATAAAAACTGTTTTAAATTTTGACTGAAAGCTTTCGATGAATTGAACATAATAAAAAAAAGGTGTTGCCACAACAGCACATACTTTCTCGCTTTATCCCAACGAAAATTCAGAGTTCAAGGAAAATGAGACCACGTCATTCTTTTAAGAGTCCTTTCTTCTGCCCGTTGGAAAAAAATGAAGTAAAAATATGAAGCGGTTTTTGAGAATAAAATTGTTTTAAAAAAACAGTTGCATTTATTTCCCGCTAAATTACGCAAAAAGTATTCATATTTAAAGCTTGAACGTGACCTTACTTCAAGATCTCTCTTTAAAGAAGAGATTTCATTCCATAAAAATTATTTTCAATACTGTAGTTGAAGAAAGACGCCTAAAAATGCACTTTTGCAATTTTCAAAAAATCTGTGATGTCAATGAAAAGAGACCTGTATCATTCTCTTAAGCGTCTTTAAGTTTAATCTAAATTTTGGTTTGAGGCTTCATGTAAAGTACTCTCAAAAATTAAAATATCCGTTTGAAAACTCCCAAAGTCTCGAGTTCGATCAAATCGATGGGGGAATATCAATTTTGGAGAAAATCAGCCGAACGGTTTAGCCGCTAGGATTGTCTACAGACGGATGGACGGACTGACGGACGGACGTTTTGCCATCAATCTATTTTTCGGTATCAACGACCCACAACATATTGATTCTGACTATACCAAGTATTAGAGTAATTTACTATACGTAGGAACCGGAGTTTTCTCCTTTTTCTTTACCAGGGTTCGGCAATAAGAGTTTTTCGGCCGAACATTTTGAAGCTGTCCGTCGCACGATTACATAAGTTTCTCTTGCGTATTAATTACAAGAAAATAATAAGAGGCATTTTCTTCCAGAACAATAACAACCAGATGTTACGAGGGCATTATTACGATTGGAATAATACTGTCAAAGAATTCCAATACTTGTGCATCCTAAAGAACACTCTGGCGCCTCCCGGGATGATCCGCAGTTAGAAACAATCACAATAATTGCCCGTCTCCGTTTATACGCCCGTTTCTGTCTCCTCATGGCGGTAATAAATTCATTAGTCAACTCAACATATTCTGGAGAGAATCCAGTATCATATTACGGAAGTCTAAAATTACATACATGACATAATCAAAAGTAATCGATTCGAGTAACAACCTTTTTTAAACGTGTAAAACATATTTCACAAAAAATTATAAACAATCACTTCCTTCCTACACGAGTGAGGCAAAATCAAGTTACTTACCATTGGTGAGAGACCCTGGCACGGGTCACCCAATGAAATCTTCCCTCCACGCAGTTCACTACGTCGCAAACAAGAACCACAGAGGAAACGACACCTGAACACACACACATGAGAAACATTGATTTTGATTGATTTATTTTTTCGTGTTTCCGGGCGCGTCAATTGCTTTGCTCATTAGTCCTGTAAGTGTAGTGCATGTTTTTCTCGGGAGATGGCGGTGATCTTCCGTCGCTGGATGGCGAGATCCGGCGCCGACATACCGTCGGCTAACGGGGTTTTCCCCTAACCAGGACTCTCCCACCAGCGGGGCACCGCCCCAGTCGGGACAAGCTCTAAGCTCCCGACCGGTCTCCCGGAATATGTGGTCGTGTAGTGCATGTTAGTGTAAGTGTGTGTGTAAGGGGGGAGGATAGGACAAGGAAGAGGAAGGACAGATTGCGCGCGATCCGTGGCCCGTTTGCTAGGGTACTGCTCCGGCATTCGCCTGGTGTTGATCGGAGAAACCACGGAAAATTACCGATCAGAGCAGCCGGCCGTTAGAATTTTCCTCCAGACAACGACTGAAATCGACCTACCTGAAAAGCTAGTGTCGAAAATCCTGCCGCTGTCAGGACTCGAACCTAGGACCTCCCGGTCAGAGGCGCTGCAGTGACATCCGTTAATACGCTGAGCTACACACGTGACTCCCGGTCACATGAGAAACGATTAAAATAATTATTGAGGTACGTTTATTACTTTCTCGTAAACTACTGCATAGTGCAGAGAAAGTGTTGTATTACTGTAGGAAAAGTGTCGATTTTTGTTCCTTTGTTAACTAACATTTTCGCTTTTATCTTTTGTGCACGTCCGTTTTTTGCAGGATTAAAATATTTCATTTCCTTTGACGAACATACAGCTAATGGTTTCGGCAGCCCGATCTTTTTAGGAAAACACACGAGTACAGATAATTTTCTTTCGCGATACAAATTGCGCTTGTTGACACTAGTTGCACTTTACAATAGTCGATAAACTTGTGGCATGCTGGGGTGCAAATATCCATATCACTGCCACATGTACAGAGCCTTGTCATTGACGTACATGTTCTCAAAGAACATAAGGAAAGAGAAAAAACTGACAACTAAGCATACTAAACAACTTAAATTCTAACCCATCAAAGATTGATGGGAAAGTTATTCTGTAAAATATCAACGACGGAGGATATCTGTCAACAAATATAGGCTACAATACATAGATACATTGGAAAAAAGGAACTGTGAAATTAAAAAAAAATACATCAATAATATTACGTTACTTCCATATCACAAAAATAAATACTGAAATTCGCATTTGATTAGATCAGAAAACCGCCATTATTTTCCAGCGTAAACATTACCAATAGTAGTTCGTAAAGATGTATTAGAAATCAATTATACAGAAAATCTAAAATATAAAATATTGAGTTTCTTAGTGAATACACTTGTTAACTTTTTGTGGTGCTGATCACGAAGGAGATTGATTGATATACTAATGCTCTCAGCATTACGACGTTTAAATATTCGTGCGAAAGCCAACACCGCTTTGCTAGATTTTTTTAGTAAAAACAGCGTACTAATAATCATTCTATAACATTCCGCAGTTACCTTCACGTAATTATGCACACGAAAACGCGGTTCTAACATTGCGGCTTTCACACTAGAGATTTTGAAACTGTTAAAAGGAAAAGCAAAGGAGAATTATTCCATTACTCACTTTCAAGCACAATTCAAAATTATTTTTTTTGAATTAACTACTGAGCACAATCTTTCTGTGGCTGCTTTAAACTGAATATATTCTTCCAGCTACGTCATTAGACCTTTCTTCTTTCTTAAGTTGTTCATATTCAAATAGATAACTTTCAAGAACGCAGGTTCCGCTCTAGCATCATTTCCTTTCCCGTTTACGCGTGAGGCAGTGAATAGCAAGAAATACAACATGATTTACGAGAACAAAAGAACTTTTAGTTTCATCTTGCACTGTGAAACGTGGACTGACAAAACAAAGTAAAAGAACAGAAAAACATAGATGATAAGTTGGAGCAATTTCCGAGAAAAATGCGCTTTTAAGGCATCAAAACAGAAGCTTCTGCGTTTCCGGGAAACTGTCGAGACCAAATGGCTAACATTTCATACAAATTCACATTAAACACAAACATACGTGCGATTTTCCGCAACAGAAGTGTGTCAAACGGGGTTCGTGCAAAATGCACATTTTCGCATTCGGCATTTCAAGGAGTTGGAGTACCAATTATTCGATAATTTTGTCACAATTTATAATACGAATACACATTGTCAGTAATATTTCCGTTTCTTATGAAACCGGAAGTCTTCGACATGGATGTTTACTCCCGCTAGTTACCCTTCCGGCCACCCACTCGACTTTCGCAGCGACACAGGGCCTCGGAAGAGGGAATGCCGCCACCTTCGAAGGCTTCGCCAACTCCCTTCAAAGCCCTTTAGCCCTGCCATCGGCGCCCCCCTGGGTGGCGGTCGGTCGGAAGGGTGGGAGGGAGAAAGAGAGCGAGTGAGGAAGTGTGAGTGAATGAGTGAGTGGGGGGGGGAAGAGGAGGAGGAGTGAGTGAGGAGGAGTGAGTGAGTGAGTGAGGAGTGAGGAGTGAGTGAGAAGGAAGTGAGTGAGTGAGGAAGTGGTGAGTGAGGAAGTGAATGTGTGAGGGAGGGAGGGAGGGAAGGCGTGAGTGAGGGAGGGAGGAAGGTTTCGTGAGTGCATCCTTTAGCCCGCCCTCTGGACATAATTATAATTATTTATGTGCCAAGGGCATTAAAAGGGTCCAATGATCGAGCGGCGACAAAATGCCCCAGGGCGTTTTATCGCCTGAGATCATTAGAACCATTAGAACATTTATCGCCCGTGGTAGATACATAATTTTATTTTTTTCCTAATTTTATTGATTCAGATTTACTTACTAATTAACTAGATGTTAACCTGACTCAGTTTGTCTTTTCATAATACTCACCTTCATAAGAGAACATGTAGTAACATTCAACTGTTTTCATATTTCCCTCGTAACCCCACGATCCAAATAATTCCGCAGTGCAGTATGTTGCTCTCATATTGAAGGCAATAACAAACAATAACATACCAGTAAAAAAAAAAAAAATTAGTAATAATGATACACATTAATTCAGTTCAAAAGAACGTATAAATATCCCCAACGTAACACATAATGTTTAAAGTATTTTCAAATGAATAGAAGGTTAACAGATCGCCGTGAGTACATTACAAGTGCTTCCTAACGGTTTCTTTGGACTTGGCAGAGTGCGGCGGCAGTCGGACTGACCTTGGCGAGGAGGCTGCCGGGGAATTGACAGTCGAGGGACGAGGGAGCAGCCTATCTCACGGGCATTAATATGCCCCGTTCAGTCCTGTGAGAGGTGTTTCTGACAATCATTGATGCCAAAGCAAATTAGGGGTGTGGTCATTGAGTAAAACGTAGAAATAATTCGTTTTCATTTCACAAACGCTGGCAAACTTGCGCTGAAGCAGTTTTACTGTTATTATTTTTGTCATTTCGCCAATTGGAGATAGTTTGCAGGAAATCGGTATCATTATATTGATTTCATTTACAGGTATCTCTCTTCAGATGTTCCCCTCCAACATCTCCGGAACCGTTAAAGATATTAAGATGCGATTTTCACTACAGCGAACGTATTCGATGAGCAAAGATCGTTTAATATTTTATGAATTTTTATGAAGTTATAAACCTAACGAAAGGAGATAACTGAAGAGATATCGTCATAATTTCGACTTTGTAAATGAAATCGTATATATTCCTTAGAGTATAACGAGTGCGAAGACATTGGTTCATATCTATAGATGGTAAGTATGGTCTGTTGCGTTTAGAACTCAAAATATTCTGCGAAATAATTGTCGTCGTTTGCCGAAGTAGAAAAGAACGTCGCTTTAAAACAAACTTTAAATCGATTAAGAGGAGGCCGAATAAGACCAATTTAGAGAGCATGTGGTCGTCTTTTTGACGGATGAGTGGTCACTTATTGAGCTACTCATTTAAGAATGATGACTGTTTATGAACAAGAGACAATTACTTAAGAATGTCCTACTACGTGTTTTCAAGGTTTGTGATATATGAGATCCATTAAGTTTCCCCACCATAACAATTTCAAAAATCTTTTCACTAAAGCTTCTAAATGTATTGACTTCTGTTTTCTTTACCTCGTTACGTGATGATCACTGACGCCTTGAGAGATTTGTTCGTACAAGATGTCTCACCAACTAGGGGCGACCCGATAACTTCTAAACGGTCCATGATATCGAAATGCAGTTTGCACTCCACAATGCTGAATCATGGGGTAAGTGATAGGCTGTACAGATATTGTTGCTAATATATTTAGTTTTTGAGAACTTTAATCAACCTTGTTTTTTAAATGGAACCGTGTATTTTTCTCACCAGCAATGGATAGACCATAGAAAGAGGAATGCAATGATGTATCACATGTCAATATTTTGATAGAAATTAGAGTACAAAAATTGTCTTTTTGCAATGTGATTTTAATTTAAACAGACAATATTTCCTGTAGCAGCCCCTGCAAGTGTCGCCTTTGGGCGAGGTGGCCTTCGCGGCACTGACACTGAAACGGGCGGCGACGCAGCGAAGCGAAGACCATCTTCCCCAAAGGCGACTGTTGCAAGGGCTACTACTAAACGTAACTTCGTAGGTTTAATTTAAAATTAGAGGTCAGAAAGTATAATTTTATAATCAAACTACTGTCAAAGCATTAACAAATAATACATCATTGTATTCCTCCTTTTATGATCTGCCCATTGTTAGTGAGAGAAATGTACAGTTCCATTTAAAAAATCAAAGATGATTATATTTCTTGAATACTAAAACCATTTTGAGCAATATCTTTACGGCATATTATTTGCCCTATGATTTCGTATTGTTGAGCGAAAACTGTATTTCGATATTGTGAACCGTTTAGAAGATGAGGGTGGCTCATAGTTGGTGGTACACCATGTATTTTCTCTGACAAGCTCACGTGTATTGTAATTTGGGTAATTTTAACTTTTCCCAACGGCGCAGTGGAGACCGGGTCCTCACAAAAGCCAACGACAGCAATGGAAATGAGTAACATTATCAAATGTAGGCTTTTTGTGTTTTTTATTTTGATATTATTTCTTTCCATTTCTATCAAGGCCCTTGAAAAAATAACTCCGTATGAGCTGGCGACGATACTTGCCAATAAATATCTTTTGTCAGCAGGCATTGCCGGTTATACCCATTGCATCATTTTAGAAATAGTAAAAACATCACATAGGCAAAAGGAAATCAATCCCAGAAGTATCTACAGTATAAAAGTATACAAGTATGTAAGTACAAAAGTATACATGAACCTACAGTATAAAATAATACGGATGCTTGAAGAGTGTTCTTGATCACCAATGTCAGTGATGATGTATCAAGACGGCAATGAATATCACTGTTTAACTTTCAAAAGATAATTCTCCTGTGAATTTGGTGGACTTGTCTAGCAATGTAATACAATTTTACTACATTGGCAAGGAAAGCAAATTGATCTTAAGGTTGTTTCCTAGAAGTACTGACGCCATGTTGATATTTTATTTTTTCTGTCGACATGAACCTCTGTATTTTGATTTAGTAACTATTAGCCATTATGGATTCCAGACTAACATTAATTCCCTAAAATACATTTTAGACAACACCTTTTTGCAATCGTCAGGATATTATTTAATACTCTTATTTTTGTGTTAAATATCTGATAAAACAGCCTTTCTATTGCTGTGAACTACATAATTATAAAAATAATGTCTAATCATATCTGAATGACATCTCCAGCAAATCTTAATGTGGCACAATTTCCTCCAAGAATAATTCGTCATTAAAAAGAGTCATATAAATTACTCACGTCGCGCTCATGTTCCTTTAGGCCGGCGTAAACACGTGCTGCGGTTCCGCTGGGCGCTAGTCCCCAAATGGTCGAAAGAAATCCGTAGAAACATCGGCCCGCGCGCCGCGCGTCTCAACTGTTCCAAGAGTGCGGGCGTCGGCCGCGTGGAGCGCTGGGCGCGGGCCGCAGGGCGCAGGCGCGGAAATCGGTTGGTCACGCGCCCGCTCTCTCCGGGTCCGAGGAGGGCAAGGTCACCCACGAAATCTTCCGATGCGGGCGAGAAACAAAAAAAGGAATTCATGGTGCATTTCGGGGATTACAACACTCGAGCGTTTGTATACAACACTTTCATTCCATCTTCATGAGCTAACTAGTGCTGCTCCGATGCACACCGGAGCGTGTAACCCTTCGTAAGATGATGTCATGTGCAACAAATAAGAATATATTCCAAAACATTAATAACGGTTTTATTTTAAATCAATGGTTCAATGAATATTTTAAAACAAAGAGTCGGTATCGGTAGAATTACTATCTTCAAATGAGCTAGAAAGCGCGCATCTTCGCAGACACAGTCGACATCTTGCAGTACGTCACTGATCAATGATATTAAATCAGACGACGTAAATATTGCTAAAGACTACAGTTGCAGTAGCTTAAAAAAATTTTACACATAAATTATAGCTTGTTATTTCCTTCGATATGGAGATTGATGAACACTGCGTAATTTAGCTGGATCGAGGGTACGAGGGAAATATGAAAACAGTTGAATGATACTACATGTTATCTTACGGAGGGAACTATATATACATACACACACCACACACACACACATACACACACACACACACACACACACACACACACTTAGGGTGTAAACTGGTTCTAATGATCTCGGGTGACAATCAGCCCTCAGGCCAAAGACCCTCGGGATAAAATTACATTTTGCTACGGGACAACAGGTGGAAACATCTCCTTTTGTAATTTTAATGGTATTCCAGGTTTCAAAAGGTCACTGAACTCTTATACCTACTTTAGATCTATTTCAGTACAAAATTAATGAATTTTCAAACAAAGAAGAAACTAAGAATTTTTTAGTAGTATATGAGATATACTAGTAGTAGTATATGAGATATACTAGTTTAGTAGTATATGAGATAAGAATAATTTAAGTAGTATATGACTAAGTGTAGGGATCACAGAATTTTGAAAATGTGCACACAATTTACTTTTCCCCATAGCACGTCATACGCAGTTTTTAACTGTTTTTTGACGTAAAATAAATAAAAAATAAATAAAAAAAAAACCCATCTCGATCAGGTTTTTCGTCCAGTTTCCCTGATCCATTGAGCAAATGCTGAGATGGCCCCTTGTTTTGCTTCTGGACATAAATGTAACTTCATTTTCTGTGCACGTCTTCTAGAATTCAGTGGGCAATACAATTATTCAAATTATCGTTTCCATGTTGTCGCGGCAGGAAGTAATAAGAGCCAAAATTTATTGCTTATTTATCTTAAAATAGATTTTATTACATGGGAGTTTTTTGTTTTTTTTCTCCCTTTCAAAAATTCAAAATTTAAGTAGTATATGACTAAGTGTAGGGATCACAGAATTTTGAAAATGTGCACACAATTTACTTTTCCCCATAGCACGTCATACGCAGTTTTTAACTGTTTTTTGACGTAAAATAAATAAAAAATAAATAAGAATAACTCCAAAGAAAATCAACTACCAAACCTGTAACTTTGGAAGTTGATTTTCTCCATTTCTTAAGTAGACATGTTTTTAGCACTTGAGGCTTCACGCAAAGTGTGGATGTTATTGTTTTCTCACTATCTTAAATGATTAAAATATGCATCCAATTTTGGAACATGAATAAAATGTTATTAATCTCTTGCTAGCTGAGTTATAAATACAGAATTGATTTGTTCCGGTTCAATCCATTACAGAAACTAACGAACATGTAAATAAGTATGTCAAATCAATGAAGCAGTACATTAAGAATTGAAACACTTATTTGTTTTTTTTTTTCGAGAAAGTTACGAGGCTACGGCGACAGCGCAGACCGGAAAATTGTTAAGAGAGGAGAGGAACACGTGGCTTCTAAAGAAATGTAGAATGTAGGATTTGGGATAACGTATCACAGTCGATAGTACCCAAAATGCGCTATGTTTAAATTGGACAATATACTGTTGTAAATAAAAGATGCCTCACAATCAATCACTTCATCGTGCCGCCGTCGTCCGCTAAAAGATTCTCGCGGTTCGCCCAGTCGGACGGTGTCGACCTTGGGCCCCGCCTAGCTTCGCCCTACCCGCCTCTCCTGCCCCGCCAGGCCCTCCATGCTCACCACGACGCCCTCCATATAGCCCGCCCGTTACGTCACGTCATGCCATACCCCGCCACACACACACACTCCGCCACACACACACCGCCACACACAACTCACCGCCACACGCACACACACACACACCGCCATACACACACACCGCCATACACGCACACCGCCAACACACGCACACACACGCCACACACACACCGCCACACACACACCGCCACACACACACACCGCACACACACACCGACACACACACACCGCCCACACACACTGCCACACACCCACACACACTGCCTCACACACACATACACACACACACCGACACACACACCGACACACACACACTGCACACACACACACCACACACACACACACCGCCACACACACACACCGCCACACACACACCGTCACACACACACACTGTCTCACACACACACACACACCGACACACACACACCGTCACACACACACCGTCACACACACACACACTGTCACACACACACCCCGCCACGTCCTGCCCCCTCCTGCCAGCACATATCTCGCCATGGTATGACTCTCCCGCCATCCCAATCCCCGCCCGCGTTTTGCAGTTGCCCACACGCCACGGTGCGTCGGAATTCTGAAGCGCTCATTCATCTGCCGTTATGAGCGCGGGTTCTGCCAAGTGACGAAGAAGCACTTAATCACCAAACAATATTCTCCTACATAAGACATAAACACATTTCAAAACGCTCCCTCAATCTCAGTCTTCGAGGCCAGACATTAATGCACGATTGTTTGAAAAATCCAAGCTGACCTTATAATTAGGAATTTAAAATACGACGAAGATGAAATCAACTCAACCTTCATAGCCCTGGCCCACTCCATGGATTGTGGAAATAACAGGAAAGTTAAAAGGAATATTGGGACAACCGTGATTTATTTTATTACAATTATTTAAATACACATAATATTAATTATATTATTAAACTTCAAACTTCATCAGCATAAAAATTACATCTATTTGTTTAGTTAAATTAACATTTATTTTTTAAATACTACGACTTTAAAATATGTCAAGAATCATATCAACAACTTTTTCACAAAAACGTATTTTTGTGTTCATGGCAATGTGGAGGATAAAGAGATTTTATTTCTTGACATTGAACGGAGTCTTTGTTCATGCATTGCATTTTGTCCGTTAATTTCTTCGCAGATTTCTTTACAAGCTTCCACGGAGGTCTCTAATTCGCGCCAGTGTGCCCATGTGCGGTTTGTGTTGAGAGCATTAGCGTGTGTAGATAGAACCCACAGCGGGAGCTTCGTCGGTGGGCTTGCTAGGCGCGAGTCAAGACACAGAGGAATTTTCGGCACCATCTCAAGAGACTGAGAGACCAAGCCACGGCCGAGACAGTCTCCGAAGTCTTCCGAGCATCTCCAGCCGGATATTAGTGCACCAGCTTCCACGACAGATTCCGCGAACCGCACGCGAAACTTGCTGGAAATACTGAGGCTGTTTCTGAATGATCGATTTGTGATTCCGGGCGCGTCAACTGCTAAGATCATTAGTCTCGTAAGTGTTTTTATCGCAGGAGGTTGCAGTGATCATTCGCCACTGAATAACGAAATCCGGCACCGACCTACCCGTCGGCTTTAGAGGTTTCCACAATCAGGTATCTCCCAGCCAGGGCAAACTTAAAGCTCCCGAATGGTTGGTTGGTTGGTTACTGATTCCGTGTGCGCCAGCAGTTTAGGTCATTAGTGCCATAAGTGTAGTGCATGGTTTCCCCCTCGCGTGATGGCGGTGATCATTCCTCACTGGATGGCGACATCCGGCTTGCGGGGTTCCCCCCAACCAAGACTCTCCCACCAGCGGGCACCGCCCCAGCCGGGAGAAGCTCTAAGCTCCCGACTGGTCTCCCAGAATGTGGTAGTGTAGTGCATGTTAGTGTAAGTGTGTGTGTAAGTGGAGAGGATTGGACAAGGAAGAGGAAGGACAGATCGCGCGTGGTCCGTAGCCCGTTTGGTAGGGTACTGCTCCGGCATTCGCCTGGTATTGAAACCACGGAACCACGGAAAACTACCGATCAGAGCAGCCGTCCGCTAGAATTCTCCTCCAGACAGCGACGGAATTCGACCTAGCTGAAAAGCTAGTGTGGAAAATTCTGCCGCCGTGGGGAGTGGGAACCTAGGACCTCCCGGAGAGAGGCGCTGCAGTGACATAAGTTCTTACACTGAACTACCGCTACCGGTCCAGTCTCCCGGAATATGTGGTAGTGTAGTGCATGTTAGTGTGTGTGTGTGTGTAAGTGGAGAGGATTGGACAAGGAAGAGGAAGGACAGATCGCGCGTGGTCCGTAGCCCGTTTGGTAGGGTACTGCTCCGGCATTCGCCTGGTATTGAAACCACGGAACCACGGAAAACTACCGATCAGAGCAGCCGTCCGCTAGAATTCTCCTCCAGACAGCGACGGAATTCGACCTAGCTGAAAAGCTAGTGTGGAAAATTCTGCCGCCGTGGGGAGTGGGAACCTTGGACCTCCCGGAGAGAGGCGCTGCAGTGACATAAGTTCTTACACTGAACTACCGCTACCGGTCCAGTCTCCCGGAATATGTGGTAGTGTAGTGCATGTTAATGTAAGTGTGTGTGTAAGTGGAGAGGATAGGACAAGGAAGAGGAAGGACAGATCGCGCGCGGTCCGTGGTCCGTTTGGTAGGGTCTGCTCCGGCATTCGCCTGGTGTTGATGGGAGAAACCACGGAAAACTACCGATCAGAGCAGTCGGCCGCTAGAATTCTCCTCCAGGCAGTGACTAAATTCGACCTAGCTGAAAAGCTAATGTCGAAAAGCCTGCCGCCGTGGGGAGTGTAACCTAGGACCTCCCGGTCAGAGGCGCTGCAGTGACATCAGTTGATGCACTGAGATACCGCTCCCGGTCCAGTCTCCGGGAATATGTGGTAGTGTAGTGCACGTCTCCCGCCGCGCCACAGTAACGGGTCACGCAAGCGGCGGGCGAGCGGCGGGCGGGCGGGCGGACGTGAAAACCCGAGCGCGGCGCCCAGGTGACGGAAACGAGGTGGCGGAGGCGGAAGGCACGCGTGCTTGGTGCGTGCGCGCGCCGAGACGTGACGGCCCTCCCCCCGCTCCATCCTCTGCGTGCCCCCGCTCCCTCGCTCCCTTCCGCCCCGTGATTTGGAAAGCGTACGCGAACAGACGGGCCGCAATGCCGAAGGAATCCGCGGGGACAAGAACGAAACCGAGAGTGAGGGCCAAGAAGGCGAAGTTCAAAGGGAAAGGGGAGGGCGATTGATTGATTTTTACGTGTTTTCGGGCACGTCAACTTCTTTGATCATTAGTCTCGTTAGTGTAGTGCATGTTTTTCTCGGGAGATGGCGATGATCTGGCCCTGACCTACCGTCGGCTAGTGGGGTTTCCCCCTAACCAGGACTCTTCCACCAACGGGGCACCGCCCCAGCAGACAAGCTCTAAGCTCCCGACCGGTCTCCCGGAATATGTGGTAGTGTAGTGCATGTTAGTGTAAGTGTGTGTCTGTAAAGGGAGAGGGTAGGACAACTGCTAAGGTCATTAGTCCGTATGTGTAGTGAACATTTTCCTTGTGAGATAGCAGTGATTTTCCCCCGTGGTTGGTGAAATCTTGCGCCGGCTTACCTTCTAGCTAGCGGGGTTTTCTCGAACCAGGTATCTCCCATCAGCAGGACACCACCCCGGCCGAGACAAACTTTAAGCTTCCGACCGGTCTCTCGGCGTGTGTGATAATGTAGTGCATGTAAATGTAAGTTTACGTGTATGTAAGGGGTGAGGATAGGACACGAAAGAGGAAGATAAGATAGAGTTCGATTCGGAGCCCGTTTCAAATTTTTACAAATGCTGAAAATGTAGATGTTTTTTAATCACACACAGAACAAAACGTATCTATTGCGCAAAACGAAAAGTAAACCATCGCGATAATTGAAAAGTTTTCAAAATATTTTGTCTTACAACATTTTGTATTTTTTTTTTTGTATATATTACCGCAAATGTTAGTTTTTTGTATTTGCTCGCTTAAGAATTCGCAAGTTGTTTACGGTTAGCATGACAAGAATTTTGTTATTAACAAATGCGTTTGTTTTGATTATGAATATCATTGCAGCATTGGCGATAATTTTAAAGTGATTCTTAAAGTGGATAGCTTGCGGTGTGGTATATAAGTGTCGTCATAGAGCACTACTTAGGTAGTGAGTGTATTTCATGTGCATTACTTGGAATGGTTTTCTTACTAAAATGGTTTCGTTTAATATTTTTGGTTCCGAACGAAAGTATTCAAATTCGTATTGTACCTACGTCAATTCATAAAGTGCCTGAAGAGAATCCACTGAAAGGTAAGTGGTTGAGAAATGTAAGAAAACAACTATAGGGGCTCACAGTGAATGATAACGCTGTATATCTTATTCATCATTTTAAATCGTGTGTAGATAAAAGCTCGCAATTAGTGAACAGTCTTTTTTGTAGAAAACAAATACTTTGTTTTCTACAAGAAAGACTGTGCCATTCTGTAGCAACATCAGTTTTCAAACTCATTTTCCTGTTTCTTACCAAATTATCCGTTATCTATTGAATGACTTTCTTTATTATGTACTATTGTAATATAAATTTTGAAAGAGGTCAGGCGGAAGAGCAGGCTAAATGGCCGGAGCCACGCCTCCTAAAAGACATTTATTTATTTATTTATTTATTTATTCATATATGTATTATCTTCTTTGCGAATCTTTGATTTCTCAAGTGTTTTGGAAACATCAAGCAGTTTATAAAACTTGTTTTTCGGTTCTAACAAATACTGATCACACGTTTTTATTCAATAATTTACCATAATTACCATAAATACCCAGTTCTCATCCTGTTTTGTCTACTTTGTCTTCATATAATGAGGAATGGATGTAAGAAGGAGAAAAAGCTAATGCCAGTGAGAATAATACAAATCCTAAACAAACTATTATGAAAAGCATTTCACATTTACAGAAACTGTTTCCAAATACCAAGCACGGTCACCTGCATCCATAAACCGAACCTAGTAATAGTGAAAGAAGCGGGAGACAAAAATCTGAAAAACTGTCAGAACGCCGAACTGATTATTACGACGAAAAATACAGGCTGCAGTTCATATGTGCAGAGTTTTAAATCACAAATATAAAAGTCTCTTATTATATTTGCATTGCGATAAAAATGGTGTGACCTACTTTATTTCATATTCTTTCATTTATTTATGGAACAATATAATATTGAATTTCCCAGCGTTTTCGTTTCTGGTCCAAATATTACATTTTATATACTTCACAGATGTAACGAGATAAAATATCGCATATTGATTACATTACTTTTATTGAATATTTGAAAATGAAATTTACCTACCACTATTCATACGAATATATCCACAGCTTTAGATAAACACACAAGTTATCCACGATACAAATATATATAACAATCACTTATAGGTTCATCACTTGCAATAAATTTTCTAGTTTATTCGTTGAAAAGGTCGTTCAATATCAATTATTTCGTGAGTTTTAATGCAGATTTGCAATATCGTGTATCTATAAATGTGTGCGTGTATCTATAAATGTCTCTTAGCGACAGGTGAAAAATAACGACCGTGGTGCATCTACCAGCATATTATTTAAATTATTTACTTTCCGCATTTGTGTTGTATTAATCTTTAATAAACTTTGCAAGACATCTGGTCAAATCTGAAGAAGAGCCGAATATTTCTACTATTCACACCATTTTGAATCGATATCGATTACACGTCTTGATTCACTTTTATTAGTATAGATGTACCGCAATGGATCTCTCCATCGCGTCTTACCGCTATCGATAGTTGAAACAGACAGAAGAATGGGGGAAATACATGGGTGAGTTCCTCCGGCGCATTAATTTTTTCTCGTTCTGCGCACCACCAATTTGCATTACAAACCACGTGACCATAGCACGGGCACTTCGTTTGAAAGACAGGACAGATACTGGCCACTATGTTGCATGGAGAGCGAGTGGTATTGAGAAATATTTTTAAAATGGTACAATATGACAAATTTCAATGGTAACCAACCAAAAGTAACGCGATGAAGGTGTACAAGATGAAATATTAAAAGAAATGCTTCATAAATCTGTTCCAATGTCTTGAAACGAGGTAATAGTTTTGGTATCTGGCTGAATTTAAAACTCCCGCTAATATTGTGACGCAAACTAATGTGTGAAGCTCATTAGCTGAAGTTGGATACCATACATAAGAGCACCTCCCCCCCCCCCCAGTCAGCAGAGAGATTTTAGACGCCTTAGCGGGCAGCCGTCGACTACAATCTCGATCTTATGCGTATTCGCAGATGCACAAAAGCAACACCACCTTGACATACCTTTGTCTAGGTGGTGTTGACGAATGTGATGCGAAACTTGAATTGCCAATGTGCAGAAGATGGATAGTACTGTCGATTGCTATAATGATCGAGGGTACAAAAACTTCCTAGCCACTGGAAGAAAACAATTGACTACTGATAAGCGTACTATTAAAACAATGATTTATTTTATTAATTTATACCCTAAATGCCGATGAATCAACACAAACAATATCTAATAACACATGTAGGGACCACATTCTTTCATTCAAAGGAAAAAAATACAAACGGTTCAGTAGAAGTTCGAAACGAAGACATGGCAGAATACCTTATTTTTTAATATATTGATGTAAATTACAATTTCCGCGTGTTAAGTAATATAAATGATTTTTAAAAAGGAAAATTATTTATGTCATAATGAAATAAGTTTTTTGTATTTTTAAGTTCTGTATTTACTGAAATAGCATGTTAACGTATTTCTTATAAAGTAGTATTTTTAAGGATGCTGATAAACAGAAAATACTTTCTTATATCTGAGAAACAAAGCAAACAATGCTCTAATGGGAAAATCATGAGCAGGAAAAAAAGGGCGGGGAGCATCTTTTAATAAAAATTGGAAGGAAATAATTTTTATTGCAATCATAAAAGGAGGCAGAGGCTGAAGAATGAGTTAAGATTAAAAAATATAAGCTTTGATATAGTAATAAAAATAAATGTTCAAAAACTGGTATTAGTTACTTCGTAAAATTGAAATAATACTTGGATTCAGTCATGAATTTTACTTTTCTCTCAAATTTTTCATATAAAATAAAGAAATTAATAAATAAAACTCAGAAATACGAGAAAAAAATATCAATTTTTAGTTATACATTATTTCTGATGGTAGATTTATGCAACCTGGTGGCAAAACACTAATTTAGAAACTTTACAATTAAGAATACTAATTGAATGTTAAGAATATAATTCAATGACGTTTCATATTGAAGGATTTCGAAACAAGCCATGTGAGAATACTTATTTTTTAAATATAACGATTCCTCTACTTCAATCCAAAGATGGAGCATGGTGCTTAACTGAATGTGTTCAGAAATAGCGACAGGCGTAATTCTTAAGCAAAGCTTCCCGTAATTTTTTTTTCCTGTTTATCACTTTTATTTTCTTGCAGGTTGTTCTAAATTTCTTTTAGGCTGTTCCAAATTTTGAACGTGTCAAGCTAGCACAACCACCATAGCACAATCACATATTATTACTCAAAAATGATTACTATTACCATTTATGCAATACGTGTGGTTGTGCTGGCGTGACTGTCAATCTGGCACAATCAAATTTTAAAAAATGGTCACAATCGATTCAAACTAATACAAATATTTAGTACACATTTATTACTAATTTATTACATAAACCGTTTAAGAAAACAATATTGTTAAAAACAGCATAGAATTGCAACCACACACGACATTCGAGTACCAACATTGGAAGTACCAACGGCAACAAACAACTAAAACCTATTAAATAATTAAATACACATTCAATACTAATATACCACAGATAAATTTATACGTTACCCTGTATTAAATAAATATTCTTGAAACTTAATGGTAGTTGTCCAACCATGCCAAAGATTCAAATTCCATAATAGAGAGAACCAACGAGCACAGTAAAGAAAAAGTGGAAAAGTCAAATAACGGTAGCGAAAAACTGGATAAGTCCAAGAAAAAATCCTCTAACACGTGGTGTAGCCAGAATCTATTTTTGTGAGTCCTTGATACCGAAAAACAGATTCACGGCAAAACGTCTATCCATCCGTCCGTCCGTCCGTCCGTCCGTCCGTCCGTCCGTCCGTCCGTCCGTCCGTCCGTCCGTCCGTCCGTCCGTCCGACCGTCCGTCCGTCCGTCCGTCCGTCCGTCCGTCGTCGTCCGTCCGTCGTCCGTCCGTCCGTCCGTCCGTTCCGTCCGTCCGTCTCGTCGTCCGTCCGTCCGTCCGTCCGTCCGTCGTCCGTCCGTCCGTCCGTCCGTCCTCGTCGTCATCCGTCCGTCCGTCCTCCGTCCGTCCGTCCGTCCGTCCGTCCGTCGTCCGTCGTTCGTCCGTCCGTCCGTCCGTCGTCCGTCTCGTCCGTCTCGTCGTCTCGTCGCTCCGTCCGTCCGTCCGTCCGTCTCGTCCGTCCGTCCGTCGTCGTCTCGTCGTCGTCTCCGTCCGTCGTCCGTCCGTCCGTCCGTCCGTCCGTCCGTCCGTCCGTCCGTCCGTCCGTCCGTCTCGTCCGTCCGTCGTCGTCCGTTCCGTCCGTCCGTCCGTCGTCCGTCGTCCGTCCGTCTCGTCCGTCGTCGTCGTCCTCCCTCCGTCCTCCGTCCGTCCGTCCGTCCGTCCGTCCGTCCGTCCGTCCGTCCGTCCGTCCGTCCGTCCGTCCGTCGTCCGTCCTGTCCGTCCGTCCGTCCGTCCGTCCTTCCGGCCGGCCGGCTGACCGGCCGCCTCTTTGGCTGTCCGTCTGTGAACAACGCTAGCGGTTAAACCGTTCTGCCGATTTTCACCAAAATTTATATTCCCCTATCGATTTGACTGATGTCGCTGCTCCTTTAATTTGAATTCCATATTTTAATTTTGGTGGTACATGAAGCCTTTGGAACATTTACAAAATTTTAAAAAATGGCTCCATCGTTTTTTCATAAATTTTGTTGTTGGATAGTGTGAAGGACGCTTAAGAGAATGGTGCAGATCTCACGTTCGTTGAAAACTTTTTAGAAATTTGTCCCTAATTAAATCTGTTTCTTACAGAGAGGTTTTTAAATAAGGTCATGTACAATATTTCGAAAATTTGAGTTCTTTTCGTGTAATTTTGGCTGACATTACGGGCGAGAAAGTACATGCTGTATTAGCACTCATAGTTTATTTACGTAAGTAGATTTGATTGAGAGCGGGCAATGCTGAGGCGAGTTGAGACGGACGAATCTACCAAATTACCGGTAGTGGTAGCTCAGTGCATCAACAGATGTCACTGCAGCGCCTCTGACCGGGAGGTCCTAGATACGAGTCCTGACGGCGGCAGGATTTTCGACACTAGCTTTTCAGCTCGGTCGAATTCAGTCGCTGTCTGGAGGAGAATTCTAGCGACCGGCTGCTCTGATCGGTATTTTTTCGTGGTTTCTCAGATCAACACCAGGCACATGCCGGAGCAATACTCTACTAAACGGGCCACGGACCTCGCGCTATCTTTCCATCCTCTTCCTTGTCCTATCATCTCCTCTCACAAACACACTTACACTAATATGCACCACACTCTCACGCATTCCGGGAAACTTGTCGGAAGTTTAGAGCTTGTCCCGGCTGGGACGGTGCCCCGCTGGTGGGAGAGTCCTGGTTAGGGGGAAATCCCACTAGCCGACGGTAGGTCGGAGCCGGATGTTGCCATCCAGCGGGGGAAGATCACCGCCATCTCCTGGGGAAAACATGCACTACACTAACGGGACTAATGGCCGAAGCAGTTGACGCGCCCGGAAACATGTAAAAATCAATCAATCAAACGGACGAACTTCTTGTAAAGAACAACAGTTGGTGGTCTGCCCGTGGCTGTGTGCCGTGTGGCTCCCTCTAATGGATGCGCATGCGCATGCGCACGCCGGCGCAAAAAGCCGCCTTGCGGGCTGCGGTGTCGCCTCGCGCCGGTAAAGCGCCTCGGACGTCGCCGGAGTCACCACCTCTAGGCCGTTGCCCCCGCCGCGCCTGCGAGACCGAGGGCTTCGCTCGCACCACAACGGGAGCTTTGATTGATTGATTTTTTCGTGTTTCCGGGCGCATCAACTGCTTTGGTCATTAGTCCCGTTAGTGTAGTGCATGTTTTCCCCCAGGAGAGGGCGGTGATCTTCCCCCGCTGGATGGCAACATCCGGCTCCGACCTACCGTCGGCTTTCGGCTACCAGCGGTTTCCCCCTAACCAGGACTCTCCCACCAGCGGGGCACGGCCCCAGCCGGGACTAGCTCTAAGCTCCCGATCGGTCTCCCGGAATATGGGGTAGTGTAGTGCATGTTAGTGTAAGTGTATGTGTAACGGGAGAGGATAGGACAAGGAAGAGGAAAGAAAGATCGCGCGCGCGGTCCGTGGCCCGTTTGTTAGGGTACTGCTCCGGCATTCGTCTGGTGTAGATCGGAGAAACCACGGAAAACTACCGATCAGAGCAGCCGGCCGTTAGAATTCTCCTCCAGACAGGGACTGAATTCGACCGAGCTGAAAAGCTGGTGTCGAAAATCCTGCTACAGTCAGAACTCGAACCTAGGACATCCCGCTCACACAACGGGGGAGGGGTTCAGGACATCAAACGATGGCCTACGACCGGGAGGTCCCTGGGTTCCACTCCCGGCGGTGGTAGAAGGATTTTCGACACTAGCTACATCGCTAGGTGGAATTCAGCCGCTGTCTGGAGGAAACTTCAAGCGGCCGCCTACTTCCGTGGTTTCCCCGGTCATCTCCAAGCAAATTCCGCTGCATTATCCTAACAAACGGGCCGCGGACAGCGCGCGATATTTCCTCCCTCTTCCTTGTCTCATCCTCGCCCCTTATTTACACCATTTACACTTACATACACTACAATACCACACAAGCCGGGAGACCGGTCGGGAGCTTAATGTTGTCCTAGCTGGGGCGGTGTCCCGTTGGTGTGAGGTACCTGGTTGTGAAAACCCCGTTAGTCCGACGGGTATGTTGGCGCCGAATCTCACCATTCAGCGGTGAAAGATCACCGCCATTTCCCGAGGAAAATAGCATGCACTACGCTAACGGCACTAATGCGTTTACCTGTTGACGCGCCCAGAATCACTAATCAATCAATCAAACCACGTCATCATCGAAAACGCTGGAGAGCCCGTCACCCGGTCCGCGAATAGGGTAATAGGGGCAAATAGGGTCCCGAATAGGGCAAAAGTACAGGAAAGTATCCAAACTTGTAAAATTTTCTCAGAACTGTACGAGAATCGTTAGTGATATGTATAATGTGTGCTCTTTGCGATCATGCAGACTGTGCGGGGGCCGAAAAAGATGCTTAAATATGCCACTTTTGTCGCCCTTGAATATATAATCTACGATGAAGATATGTGAGACAATTTCTTTTGTATAAGCTACAATTTTTTGTACAATTACACCAAGTTCAAACTATTTGCAGCTTTTCTTTATTTTTACCCATTCTTTATTTTTGCCCAAAAAGTTTGCGGGGGCTCCCATTAACAAATCCTTTTTCAAAAGTCCACAAAATGTAATGATTACGAAAATAATTTTATTCTTAAACTGCTTGGTCAATTTTATGTAGAATATAACACTTGTATAACTAAGGTAAGCATTGCAAAAATTTAGTTTTAATTGGGCTAAAAATTGGATTTAAAAATATTCGAAAATAAAATGTGGGCCTGAATTTCGTTGCTTTCCTCTGCTAGAGTGGCCACAAGTGCAAGAACACTATCGTAGTTTTCTCAAAATTTGTGACTCAAAATTTAGGTCGATTTCCAACCTAGCACGCCCCGCACGCCATGCATCGCGGAATATTCCAATCTCTCCATGCCTCACTGCTAATTCTTATCCCTACGTACTCTGAGGCTTATTACTATTACTAAAGCCCTGCAGCTAAGCCCCATGCCACCCGAATTCCATCCCAGACGTCCCATTATTCTAATCCCTACATGCTTTGCAGCTAATTCCAATCGCCAGACGGTCCGCCCAGCGAAAATTTAGATTCCTACACGCCCTGCGGTTATAACTGTTCCAACCAAAGGCCGGTTAATTCAACCCATACAACCCCTCGATAATTCGAATATCTGCATTCCTGCGGTTAATTTTAATCGCTACATGCCAATCCTGCGACTTATTCACCCCGGGTTATGTACAATAATTCCTACATGCCCCGCGGCTAATTCCAATCCCTGTACGCCCCGGTCCTACATAAAATTCGTCCATGTCTCGCGGCTAATTTAAATTTCTATATGCCTCTGACTACTTCCAACATTCCTACATGCTCAGGCCTAATTCCAATCATTTTTTGAATTCCTAGTAATGGCAAGCTAATTCCTCATGCCGCGGCAATTGAATTTTATACATCCCGCGGCTAATCCAGCCCATACGTGACGCGCGGCCAATTCTAACCCTTGCGGATTATTTCGACCCTACATGCCCTGTGACTAATACCAAACCCTACAGGCCTGCGGCTAAATCCTTTCCCTACATGCCCGCACTATTCCAAATCCTATTGTTGCGACTTAATCCTGTCCCTCATGATGTGATAATAATAACAAAATAATAATATTAGAATGGTTGAATATATTCCTGTTGATCCCCGTTTTTTATATTGTAGAAATATGATTCTTTTTAAATTTATTGGACCGAATAGGATCAATTCACGATGATTCCAGGAATTAAGACGTATAATTCATATAAATTTGTTGATGCTTAACGTTTCACACATTTGGTATGTGCCTTTTCAAAAGCATTTGACAAGCGGTTGACAATAAACATTACATTTTTAAGTAGTAAATTCAAAGGTATCATCGTGAATTGATCTATTTGGTCCAATAAATTTTAAAAAACCATCTTTCTACAATAATAATAATAATAATAATAATAATAATAAATACCTATGTATGTGTCTGCCCTATTTATGTTCTACTAATTTGAATAGTAAAACGTGTCCGTCCTTCATTTTTTGTTGAAAAAATCGTTGAGAGGCCATGACGTACACAGGCGTTTGAACTGCGCCGGGCAGCCAGTTCCATCGGCACGTCAGGCTCGCTGCGCACGCCGCTCGCTTGTTTCAGAACATCGATGTTCGCATGTTTCACTCTCTGTAAATTCTAATGGGGCCGTGTGTCTTCTTTCGCTAGACCGCCTTCGTGGCGAAGAAGACCTTTCGTTGCTTCAACCGAAGCCCAACAACTCCATGAGGTTTTCTTTAGCTCACGATATATTGCAGAGCAGCTCAAAGGAATGAAAGTGTAGATAATTTCACGAGAAACACAATGACGGAATTCAAAAATAGATCGTACTTTATGGACCATTACTACCTTCGTAGGTAAAGAAAGGGATACACGTCAATAAATGTGCATGTCCAGTAGAACACCCAACGGGGGTGGGTTCCCAGGGCTTCATCCCCCTCAAAGCCGTTGAGATATTTAAAATATAGATTTGACTAATTTTCTATACTAACGATAGTCACTAAATATAACAAATTATTATGTTATAAATATTCACAATAAATCAAGAAATAAAAATAGAATTTTTTATTTTCAGCCTAATTGAAAAAATCCATCATAAAAAAGAATCAAGTCGCCGAGACACTATACCCCCTCATCATGAGAAAAGCCCTGGGTTCAAGACTTACATTTGTGGATTTGGTCAGCTAAGACTCACTTGATATATACCTTTTTATGGCTTGTATTATTTTATTTTTGCTTCTCCTCGATATTTTCACTTCTTATCTCTCTGTTGTTTTATTATTTCTTCCCTTCACATTGAACCAGGCTCTTAACTTCCGAAAACATATATTTGCTATGAATGATTTCTTTTAATTGTCCCTCCACTTTCTTTTCATTTATCTCAGATTTGACGTCTTTGGTCCAGATCTAGTACCTCAATTTGTTCGAAAAAGTTTTTTTTGTTTATACTCCCACGGAATATTCAGATGGTCTTAGAATGTTGTTCTTCTCTTCCTCCCTCTAATCTCTAATAAGCTCTCTATTCGTCTTTAAACTGCTTCGGTACTTTTCATTTTCATTTCAAATTGTCCTACTTTAACCTCTAATGTTTTCCACAACAACCTATCTTTTTATATTAAAATGCGTATACATAATAAAATAATACAACAGAATTGCTTACGTTTCTTTTCAACAAAAAGAGCTATATATAACGCAGGAATACATATGCGTTATAATGAAACCGATATTGAGCAAAATATTCGCATGATTGTGCGAGTCAAATTTTAGTCTTGGAAAACCGTCTTTGAAAAATTGCTTATATCAGAATCACTTCACTTTTTAGCTCGTGGACAATACAAAAAACTAATTTCCAATGCGCGCAGAAATTGAAAGAATATTATGCAACCACAAGCCACATAAAACGTGTGTATTGTTTGGTTAGGAACTCGGGAAGATGACAAAATAATACCACACTTCCGATTTTGACTGGGAAATGCAAATATTTCATATTGGCATTCCACCTATTCACACTTTGGACGTTCTAACTGAATTTTCCAACTGAGATCATCACTGTTTACGACAGGGCTGTCAAGCAACAGAAAGATTCCAAGGATGAAGCCCTATGCCATTGAATGTGTTGTCTTATTGAACAGCTTCTTTTTTATATTCTAGATAGTATGTAAAGAACTTGTATTGTACAAATTCCGTTCTGAGTTACTGCAGTATTCCTGAAAATGTTTTGTTAAAATATTTAATTTCATCATCAGTCACTTCATCAGTCAGATCATTAATCAATAATCATCAGTCACTTCTATTTGCCCCCACGGGTAGCTCACTGGTCAGCGTCCGCACATTTTACGACAGGACCTCGCTGTTCGATTCCCGGTCAGGGCAGATTAGGGTGTGCGCTTTCCTTGCAAATGTCCAAGGATCTGTTGCTGTGTGACGATGAGAAAGCTCACTTCTCAAGTTCAGCAGACGAGAATACGGCATAGTTATCTATGCGCAATGGTAGTAATAGTGGTAGTAGAACTTATTTTGTTAGCAATACAGAAAAATCAAATCTGTTCGTTCGTTTACCTTTAAAAATAAGTTTTCTATAACTCGGCAGCTATGCCGGAGCAGTACCCTACGAAACGGGCCACGGACCTGTCCTTCCTCTTCCTTGTCCTATCCTCTCCCCTTACACACACACACTTACACTAACATGCACCACACTATCACATATTCCAGGAGACCGGTCGAGAGTTTGGAGATTGTCCCGGCTGGGGTGGTGCCCCACTGGTGGGAGAGTCCTGGTTAGGGGGAAACCCCACTAGCCGATGGTAGGTCGGTGCCGGATCTCGCCATCCAGCGGGGGAAGGTCACTGCCATCTCCCGAGAAAAATCATGCACTACACTAACGGGACTAATGACCGAAGCAGTTGACGCGCCCGGAAACATGAAAAAATCAATCTGTCCGCGCGGGCTCTTTTCTCCGTCCCTGGGGAACACCTGCGAGCGGTTGCCTACGCTGAGAGCAGCTCTCTCCCCGTTTGGCCCGCTAAGCTCGCCTTCTCCCTCTGCCCGCCCTGCATTGCCTGGCGTCCTCATGCCCGGTTGCGTCGCCGAGATTTATCGCCCGCTCTTCGTCCTCATTTTCGCCGCGATGCCTCCTTGATCCTTTAATTATCGCTTGGTTTCAAGTTTTTCCCCCCTTTCTTTATTAAACTTCCTACCTCTTGGGGGCACGCTTTGTACGAATTTGCGGTCTGCTAAACATTTCGGCAGACTCCATTACGACGGCTGCCGCCGGGTGGGCGCTGGCGCCGGTCATTTGTTTCACGACTCGACCCCTCCTCTCCCCTCCCTTCCCCGCCCCCTCCTTAGCATCATGCCCCCTTCGCTCTCGACGGCCGCGCCGTTGCGTGTGCACGTGAACTCTGGTGCCTCCCAGGCGAAGTTCCGTTTAGGCGACAGCAGACTTGAGCCCCAAAACAACGGAAAATATGAACATTACTGCTTGTTCCGTATCATTTTGTGGCACAAATACGAAAATTGCGTATTAAAAAAGTTGCGATAATTCACATTTTAACACGCACTTCATTCAGTGTTGTGTTTATTAATAATATGAGTTAACATTATTTATAAAAATAACATTATTTCTAGCCCCAAGCACACACACTTATATATATATGCAAATATTTATATTCCTAAACCCGCCAGTGAACTTCTAAGTATTAATTATTTAACCACGTACACAAATATACAATTGACTTTGTTTACACGACATTCCTCTGTAGGAATTCACATTTTAAGCATACATAAATATATTTGGCACTGTAGATGTTAGCACCACGTAAACGACATTCTCATGTATACAGTATGGTAGATTTGTTTGGAGGAAGACCTTATAAGGAGAGTTTTCTGTGCATAGAAACTTGCACATCTCGCAGCTCTATAATTTTAATACACTGCTATCAATCGACTCGCGACTCACCTCTCGTTTTTCACAGCTTTCTTGTCCATTTTGTTGGGGATTAAAATTAAGGAGTCGAATTAATGGGTGTGGCTCCCTTCCACATCATTACCAAGTTAAAGTGAATTAAAAATCTGCTCGAAATTCTTTGTCTCCAATCTTTTGTGGAGTGTGATTGTCACAGTGTATCTTCGTATACATTTCGACATCCTCGCGTACTCTCTTAAGACGGGTCCACCCATTCGGCTCCACACATTATTCGGCGAACACCGAGCAACCGCCCGCCGAATGCCGAGTAGTGTGAATGAGTTGCTTACTATTTGCAGAATGACGAACATTCAGTATTCGCCCCACCCACCGCGTGTCGGTCTTTTGGACACATCAAAGGGAGCGAACATTCGCCGAACACGTCAGCTGCTCGGGATTGGGCGAGCACGAGGTCACTGCTCGGCGAATGCCGAATGTGTGGAGCCGTCATTAGATGAGATAGTTTAGGCCTCCGCCCGCACGTTATTCACGTCATGTACTTCATAGACCATGACTGATTACTAGTGATATCGGGCGCGTCAACTGCTGTCATTACTCCCGTAAGTGTAGTGCATTCGTTTGCTCAGTAAATGGCGATGATCGTGCCCGCTGGACGGCGAGAACCGGCACCGATCTATCGTAGACTAGCGGGATTTTCTCCAATCTGGTACCACCCACCAGCGGGGCACCGCCCCAGCCGGAAGAAGCTCTAGGCTCCCAACCGGTCTTACGGCATGTGCGGTAGTGCAGTGCATGTTAGTGTGTGTGTGTATGTGTGTGTGTGTGTGTGTGTGTGTGTGTGTGTGTGTAAGAGGTAGGGTAAGACAAGGAATGGGAAATAAAGATCGTGCATGGTCCGTGGCCCGTTTGTTAGGGTACTGTTCCGGCATTCGGCATCTGATTTTGATCGCAGAAATCACAGAAAACTACCGATCAGAGCAGGTGGCCGCAGGAATTCTCCTCCAGACAGTAGCTGAATTCGACTTAGCTGACAAGCTAGTATCGAAAATCCTGCCACCGTCGGGACTGGAATCGCAGAACCTCACGGTCAGAGGCCTGCAGTAACATCAGTTGATGACTTGAGCCACCTCTCCTGGTTACTTCGTAGAGCATCTAGGAATAATTATATAACGCCCATTACTTTGCGAAGTACCGTCAACTCTTCAATTGCACCTCAACATATTAGAAGGAAAATTAACAGAAAACATTTTGATGATGAACTTGTATTCTATTTTCCTTCACAAATGTTCCATTTTATAAGATTCCTACTCCTACACTGTGACCTAAACGTAATACTTATTTAGAGATGCCACAACACGTACCTTCTCGCGTTATTTATAAGTCTTGCAATTTTGAAATTTCAAAAATTCGCCCATAATGAAACCTACTTTTTTGGCGTCCTTTGCTGTATTCGAGGAAAAAAACAAGCTAAAAACAATTTGAAGCTATTTTTGAAAATATAGTTTAGTTTAAAAGTTACCTAGTTTCGCGCAAAATTACCAGAAAACTACTATATTTTCGAAAAATTGTACAGGATCTTATTTCAATATGGCATTTGGAGAACAGACTTATTAAGAAAAATATCCATTTTCAATATTTTAGACGTAGGAAGACTCCGAAAAAATTGAAACAAATTGAAATTTTCAAAATTTGTGTGTTCACGAAAATGAGACTTGCGGAATTTTTCAGTGTCCTTTGCTCTAACTAAAGAGAAGGTTTAATGACAAAATTTGAAGCCATTTCTTAGAAAATGTTGAGAATTTGGAGGCTTCACGTAAAGTACCGAAAAATTAAAATATCTGTTTCAAATTCGCAGGACCACGCGTTTGGCCTGATTGATCAATATCAATTTCAGAGAAAATGCAGGACCTTAGATCGCGAGTTCCAAGGGTTGGAGTCCCGACGAGGGCGGTAATTTCGACTGATCTAAGTTAGCGAGGTCGATTTCAGGCGCTGTCTGGGGGTGAAGTCTAGCGGCCGGCTGCGTTGATCGGCAGTTTTTTTCCTGGTTTCTCCGATCAACATCAACCGAATGCCAGAGCAGTACCCTAACAAAATGGACCACGGGCCGCATGTGATCTTTCCTTCCTATTCCTTTTCCTATCCTTCCTATCCCTTACACTGGAGGATGTGTCTCAAGGCGTGAACTGACGTTACTGCAGTGTGTCTGACCGGAAGATCCTTGATTCGAGACCAACCAGTGGCAGACTTTTCTGGATGAAATTCACCGTTGGGTGGGCGTCTAAACTTCTCGCCTTTTCTCCCCACCCTGTGCCGATGCACAAGTACGCTGGCAGGCTGCTATCTGGATACGGCCAGAACGCAGTTTACCCTCACAGTAACCTCCCCATTCAATGTCTAGGTCGGGCCGCCCTGCTAGTTCAGGCCGGTCCCGGAGAATACACTACCATGCATGCCGGGAGATCGGTTGAGAGCATAAAACGTGTCCTGGCTGGATGATGCCCAGCTGGTTGGAGATACCTGGTTGAGGAAAAACCCCGCTAGCCGACGGTAGGTCGGCGCCGGATCTCGCCATCCAGCGGGGGAAGATCATCTCGCGAGGAAAAACATGTACCACACTTACGGAACTAATTACCATATCCGTTAACGCGCTCGAAATCACTAACAAGCAATAAATCATATATCATCCCTTACTTACATTCACTTACCCTTACAGATGCTACACTACCATACATGTCGGAAAATCAGTCGGGAGCTTATAGCTTGTGCCCTGCGGTGGGACATACGAGGTCGGCGTGAAGCGTCGGGCGTCGTCGACGTGTAGTGGTGTGTAGGTCGGCACCGGACGGAAGATCACTGCCATGTTCCGCGATAAAAAATGTACTACACTTACGGAACTAATTACTTTATTTGTTGACGCGCCCGAAAACACCAATCAATGAATCATATACGTTAAAATACGTCTAATATAACTGCCAGTTGTGATAGTTATCACAAAGGTTTTTACTCGCTATTATTCTGGTTGATTGATATATCATTATTATTTTTATTACTATTTTTCGCTTACATTACGGTGACAAAATTTCTTAATAATAATTTTTCATGTATGTTAACACGGTCGGTCAAGAACCAGACATTATTTCACCGGTAATTATCGCAATGACTGCAAAAGCCTTTCAAGCCAATAGCTGAATGTCATTGGAAATTGAGAGTTATTATGGCATTCTGGGCCAAAAATGCTTCCAGAACAACATTATTTTTTTCTTTCATTTCAGGTAACATATGACAGAGAAACCGGCACGATTGGCAGAAGTTGTTAACCTTCGACGTACGTTAAGATCTTGCTGTCTCCTTCAGGGTCAATCCGACTGCTTCTCTTTCAGAGAAGGTTCTACCGAATCAGCTCCCCTTGTTTCTCCAATCCTTACGCTAAAGCTATGAAAACTACTCGTGCTGATGCGGCTCGCCTTCTGATGCGGCGTTACAACAATGGTTTGCAACAAGCAACAATGACAGCTAATTCGTATGGGATACACATTTTGCCAATTAGCATTGCTGATACTGCCAGCACGAAAGTGAAAATGGATAGAAAAATATAATTAATAAATATAATATTTTTATATTCATTAAAATTATTTGATTTTTACATGCATTACTCTTCATTCCCACATCTTATTAAGCATTTTCACATTTAACTCATAACACAAATAAGCAATTTAAAATAGATTTTAAATACTTTCTAAAAGTTTAATTTTGAAACGTATAATAAATGTTCGAATGTAAGAAAAGACCAAAGAAATATGAAATAATATACAAATTCTAACTTATGTAGCATCCCACTGCCTGGAACATTTACACTAATACGTTCACAAATCGCAGGATATTCGGAGTGGGCGACTACGTTTGACGCCAAATTCTCAAAAAATACTCACATTTTCAAAAAAGCGACTTTTGTGCCGTTTTAAAAAAAATTATTTAAAGAAAATAAAAATTGTCCGTTTGTCACAAAATCTCACGAAAAACTCATGTTTTCGAAAAATTAAACATGACATTATTTTTAGATCTGTGTTTCATGAACACATTTCATTAAGAAAACATGTTTATCTTCATAATTGAATTTGAAAGAGAACTCCGAAAAATTATTGAATTTTTTTAATTCATGAAAAATTAGGGTTTTCAACGAACATGAGACCTACGCCATGCTCTTAAAAGTCGGGGCGTGGGCTTCCGCAGAGAGTTGGTAATGACGGCCGAAACGTTGGCACCTGTGCTTTGGTCGCGGTGTCTCCCGGACAGCCAAAAACATTCTTAAAAGTCTTGTACACTATCCAATAAGTTTAATCAAAAACGTTGGAGCCATTTTTTGGAAATTTTGAAAATCTCCCATAGGCTTCTGGTAAAGTACACCCAAAATTAAAACATCGGTTTCAAATTCAAGGAGCCGCGACATCAGCCAGATCGATTGTGGAGTATCAATTTTAGAGAAAATCAGTTGAACGGTTTAGCCGCTAGCGTTGTTCACAGATAGACGGACGAACGGACAAACGTTTAGCTGTCAATTGATTTTTCGTTATCAAGGACCCACAAAGCATGGATTCTGTCTACATCACGTGTTAGAGGATTTTTTTAAAATTGAACATCTGGATTTACTCACTTTTTCGCTGTCAGGACACAGTAATTAGAGTTTTTCTGCCGAAAATTCACATTTTTGCGCGCAGCATTACATAACTTTCTCTCTATCGCGTAAATGGTAGCGAGAAAATAAAACAAAATAGCCCAGAAAAGGCTTAATTTATCGTTGATTCTTAAGAAACCGTATTTTGCTGTTGAGAATTGAGTATTGAGTGTATAACTGATATGTAGTGTATAATGATATGATGTAATATGATGTGATGTAAATATGAGAGTTGAGTGTATAACTTGAGTTTATTGTTAAACATAGTTTAATTTTTTTAATGTTAAAGTACATGTTTTATTGTCTAAGATTTCCTTTATAATAACTATTCCTTTATAATAAAATCGAACGGGATTCATGGAATATAACGAATGCAAATAACTTTCAAAAGTCTTTTCTTACGGTTTCTGTTCAACTTGCAATGTGCCAGGCTCCTTCCGAAGTGCATGGACTTTGTGACAACGCATTGCAAAGGAATATACACATTGCAGTAACGGCAATAACAATAATGGGAAGGGCAACAAGAGAAATTGTGCTGTCAATCCAACATAAATGAATGTGCCAACTCACAGTAGCATGTCACATCCTAATGAACAAGATATTTAAAGCTTGCGCGATTTGTATTCCATTCATATTAATTGCACAAACAGAAGCTGAACGACAAGCAAACACGTCATGTGGAAAAAATTCACATCCCTCTCAATTAACTATGGTTACGGGATTGGTAAGAAAAATCATATTGTTTAAGTATTCTGATTCAATCTCAAGGAAAAGAGAACGAGCTTAATCTGTCTGACTACATATTTGAATTTTATATCACTTAAGCATTACTTGGCACGTATAATAATTAGGTAATGTCCTAATTCATGATTACTGAATGCCTATTTTAGAGATTAAAATAGATATATTCTTGAAATCTTAAAACTCCCGCTATACTCATTTGTCCTTATTTCTAGACACAGATTTAACGAAGATAAGATACATAATTTATTTATGAAAAATAGTTATCTTCCCTTTATATTTCAGTTGGGGTTATCTTTCATTTTTTCCCGATCCCCTTGCCCGTTGCCATCTATCGGTCCCATGATATCTAATATCCCCAAGATAGCCATGGAAAGGAGGTTGATAATGGCAATGATTCAGTGGCTGTCTGGAGGAGAATTCTAGCGGCCGGCTGCTCTGATCGGTAGTTTTCCGTGGTTTCCCCGATCAACGCCAGGCGAATGCCGGAGCAGTACCCTTCCAAACGGGCGACGGACCGCGCGCGATCTGTCCTTCCTTTCCTTGTCCTATCCTCTCCCCTTACAAACACACTTACACTAACATGCACTACACTATCACATATTCCGGGAGACCGGTCGGGAGCTTAGAGCTTGTCCCGGCTGGGGCGGTGGGAGAGTCCTGGTTACGAGGAAACCCCTCTAGCCCACGGTAGGTCGGCGCCGGATCACGCCATCTAGCGGGGGAAGGTCATTGCCATCTCCCGAGAAAAACAAACAGGCAAACATGCACTACACTAACGGGACTAATGACCAACGCCGTTGACGCGCCCGGAAACACGGAAAATCAATCAATCAATGGCGATGAGTTGTCTTCAGTGATGAACTCGTGTTTTTTTCGTCCGGATGTCTTCTTAAAATAACTAATGACAGGCGAAAGATTAAGCTCGTTCTTAAGTGGTCAATTAAAAATTCCACATTGGAACGTTACCTCTCATCCAGAATCGTAGCAAGCGTTTACCTTTGATATTAATAAACGTATGAAGAAAAACTAAACCAAAAAATGAACATTTTCTTACAATACAACCATTGACAAATAAGTATCAATGGTTGTATTTTATTTATTGTGACAATGGTTGCATTTTTTATCCGTATTTAAACTTTAAAAGTTTCTTGAGAACTTTGTAATAGGGAATTTTCGACACTAGCTTTGTAACTAGAGCGAACTGACCTCAATTCTGGGGAATTCCAGGGACCGATAGTTTGATCGATAGTTTTACATGATTTCTTCAATCAATGCCTTGGCGAATGCTGGAGGACTGCGAGCGATCTTTCTTTATTCATCCTTGATCCATCTCCCCTTTCACATATTCCACTTACATGCTTTAAACCACTACACACGTCGAGATTATTACTCGGGAACTTAAAACTTGACCCGGCTGGGGGCGGTGCCCCGTTGGTGAAGATAGCTATCTCCTCTCCAAACGTTGCTACATTACGCATCCACAACGTGGGGCGCATACATGCACCCTCCCGCGGTCGAAGCTCTCGATCTCTGAAGTGCAAAGCGAGTGAGCCACTTTCTCCATTGTTTCATTGACTCTCCCGAGATGTACATACGACGCCATGGAAACACTCCGAATATCCAGTGACGTATGCTTGACATCTGAATTTCCGTCTTCAGCGTTCTCCGCCAAGTCTTCATTTATTATTATCGGTCCCTCCGCGACCAATGCTTCCATCGTGTCCATGCACATTTTTCATGATTTCACAGCTTTTATGTCCAATAGGTTTCTTCTGTTCACTATCACACATTGTGATCTGCCACAATATTGAGATATGATCAAAACATTCTCGATTATAAAATCCAGTGTAATAATAAATTTTGTTCAAAACCCACATGAAAATAGAAGTTCCTTTGTTTATTTTTTTATTTATGAAGAAATTTAAATGGAGCTTGAAAATTAAAACAGAACAAAAACCTTACACAGTTGGATTGAAATTGTATAACTTAATAACAATGTGTAGTTGGAGGAATCGTTGAAGGTTTAGTTTGGCCGAGAATAAAAGAATAACAGAATGGGCGAATGAGGACGCCAAATGTTACCACCACACGTGATTCAAATACAAGCGGCGCGACTGGCTATAAATCATTATAGAACGTACATATGTCACAATACTCATATGCCCGTTATTCCGCAGCATCGCCATACCGACTGTGTCCATGCCTTCCCTCCCTCCCCACCGCCATCTCGCCGCGAAGGCAGCAGGCTCGCAGCCGAGTTCCCCCTCCGGCCGTTAGAGCGCACCGGCTGCGCCGCGTGCGAGCTGGTGGCGGATGGCGCTGCGCTGCTGTCGCTGCCGTTCCGTTTACGGACGTTATCTGGCGCGAGGCCCTGAACCCTAAAACCCTTTACGAGTCGCGGCGAGCGGACGCCGGCGCACCGCTACCTGTGACGCCCGCCTCCTCCCCCCCCCCGCCCCCAGACTGAACCACTAATTGCGGCAGCCGCGCGAGTCGTAAACGACGCCGCTCCTGGCGCTCCCGGTGGCCGACGCCGTAAACTGCGCGTCGAGACGCGGCCCTCGCAATTGAGCGGGCTGTAGCGCCGCCAAAGATCCCCTCACAGAATTTTCCACGTTCGGTTTAATGATCTTTACGACAACTCCCGTTCGCCCGTCTACAGTAAACCTTGCTTTGAAACTGGAATAAACCTCGATTTGGTCTTTGAATGTGTGTAACATATGTCTAGTGCGTATTGCAAGTGCATTGAGTTGCTGTATCTTTAGGGCATTTCGTCAGTTCGCACGGCAAAGAGTTGACGAACAAAGCATCTCTTGGGCCAGAATCTGTGTTGCAAATAAACTTTGTGTCATTTTAGAGTATTCAGAAAAATGAAGCTTTTGCTTTGTTTTCCAGATTTTTGTCTTTAAAAGAACAGATATGTGCTTTTGAAGGTTGTTAATTCAACATACTTATCCTTTCGCATTGATCTAAATTGGAAAATGGAATATCTTGTGTGTAATATATGAAGCTTCCAAAAATAACTTTCCTTAAACATTGAGAAAAAATGTATACTAGCAATTGTTTATCTAGAATTTTTATTGCCATAAATTAGTTTGATTATTATTTGATTTATTTATTAAAATCATACAGCAATATCAGTAATAAAATATCAATAAGAAAGTTGGAACAACATACGTTTTCGGAAGAATGTTTAATTTCGTCAGATATGGAATACAGTTTGTACTGGATATTTATGGATTTATGTTACAGGTAATAAATTTTTGTAATTGTTCACGATATGTTATCAGCAACCTGTACATCGAAAGTTTCATTTGTTTCACATTAAATTCAGTGAAAGAATGTCGGCGAATGGAGAACGAGAAAAAGTTTTGAAATTACCAAAAAAAAATGCGTTTCCAGTTTTACACCTCCTTGTCCATCCTTAATAGTTCTCTTTTGTATTTCAATATCTAATGCACTTCATCCAGCCCCATTGTTTATCTTTAGTATGGGGCTGCAATAAAAAAGATTCGTAAAAGATTTTAGTGTCACGTGCAATTGAATTTTTACGTGTCTTATCATCCTCCCACAGTTGTGGATTGGGGATTTAACTGTGACTATTTTGAAGACCTTGACTTTCGACACACTCGCACCAAATCGAGAGGATTGGTATTGTACTCAGGAAGGGCGCGGTCTCAACGCGTTACAATGCCTCAAGTTATAACTAGGGCCCGGATTTGAATGACCTAAACATCAGCAATATATGCAAGCATTTATAACCTAAAAACTTTAAAAATATGACCTTAAAATTAAAATATGACGTTATACAAATTTATTTCTTAAAAATTCCTGTTGATATTTTAGGTATATCTTAATACAAAATTCACTCAAGAACAGATTGTAAGGTACATAGGGTTTGCAGTCTTTGGAACTAACAAGCATTAAAAAAAGCTTGTGTGTAAAACGAATAATCCTGTTTCAAATAATGCTTTGTGGTATAATTGTTGAATTTATTTGTGACAATATCACCTGATACACTGTCATGCGAGACACATTTTCAAGCTTTTTAATCTCGTGTCCTTAAAAATATGACATATCTATGCATTTTGGGTAAAATTGGGCCAAAATATGACCTTTTACTAAAAACGTCCTCAAAAATATGACAAATATTAGCAATTTATGGCAAAATTGCTCAAAATATTACCTTTTACTAAAAATGGTGTAAATATGACTTTATATGCACAATAAAAATACGTTTTTCTAATCGACAATGCCTGAATTCGTGCACAAATTGTTATGAAATTCACCCGAAGGTTCAGAAAAAATATATGTCTTGTCATTAAAATCCAGGCCCTAGTTATAAAAATAGCACAGAATATCCTTTGTAAAGGAAAAAGTCGAAAACGGAAAGTGCCGAACGAAAAAATCTGCCAAATAAGAACTTATTGCACATCTTATCAGTTCGCAGGTTATGGCTGCTTTGAATGTGCTACAGGCCACGGGTAGCCGATAAAAGAAAATAACAGCAATATTTTAGTAGAACAGCAGGAAACCGCACAAAGTGGGGAGAAGTTATTGACACACTCGTCGAAGTCGATAGAGAAAAATATTAAACAAATGAAAAGGAACAGTGACACAAAAATAAAGAGCACGACAATAAGTGAAGTTCTAGCTTATTTAGAACATTTATAATATAAGAGATATTTGCCCTACCAAGGGATATCAACGGGTAATAATAATAATAATAATAATAATAATAATAATAATAATAATAATAATAATATAATAATAATAATAATAATAATAATAATAATAATAATAATAATAATAATAACTTTCAAATTTTTAAGAAATCAATACATTTTATATTTATTTCTATAAAAATATAAATAGAATGAGATTTATTGATGGAAGGAGAAAGATTGGGTCTCCAGCCGATCATTTTGGAGGGGGGCATTATAGATTTTTTGTTAAATAATAAACATTTGTTATTATATTTTCTATTATTTTTTAGTGTATATATGATACTATATATTATTATGTTTCAAATAATTGCATAATGACACAAATAAATATTTAAATCACTTTTACCAAATAAAAGAAGGTAAACAAAACTCTAGGCCATTTTGGGAGCAGCATGGCCCCATGCCTCCTCCCCTAGGATCCGGCACTGAATTAGACACAAGATTACAGGTAATAGTAAAATAGCTATGTATCTTTTGCAGGATATGATTACGTTATGAGAACATAAATAATAAAAAGTTAGATGTATTTGTTCTGCAAATACTTACAAAAACTGGAGGTAGAGTTTTATAATAATAATAATAATAATAATATAACAAATAAAGAATAGTAAAAAAATAACATCATATGAACTACAGAATCAATTATGGATATGTTATTACTTTTTGTTGTTTCGCACTTCACTTCACTCACACAACCACTTTCCGTGCCTTGTAAATTTTCACTTCTCTTCTCTTACCCGATTCTCTTACTGAACATTTCACTGAACCCAAAATGCACTGCACTGTACTTATTGACAAGAACATATCTTATTTTAAATACCAAATACACACTAGATAATATTGCTAATATTAACTAAATTTTATTCGTCCTGAACTGTTTCTAAACATTTTTACAATGCGAGGAAAGGTCTCAAAGGCCATCGAGGGTACGATGTTATTAATATTTTCGATATTTTCAACAATTACGAAACTAAAATACGTTTCATAATTGAACTGGAGAATAACCATGAGTTAAATTATTTAGATATAAAAAAGACTCCAGACATGATAAAGTTTTTAAAACTCATTGGTATCAAAAACCGGTATCCACCAGTCGTACTCTGAATTATAATTCTAGACATCCTTTTGCTATAAAATTGGTACTGTGTATGGGATAATTGGATGATACACGTTTCACAAGAAGTGAACTATAAATGTAATTTGAGCACAATTGTCAAGCAATTAATAGATAATCAATTTCCTTCGCAATATATGAATAAATGTATTTATAAAAGGTTAAAACACCATGAGAAACTTAAAAATCAAACTATATTAGGTAATGAAAACATACACAATTTTAGTGGTCATGGCATTGATTCTACTACTTTAATTATCCCTTATGTACCTGGCATTACCAATAGACTGCAAAGTGCCTTGAAATATAATCCGGTGATCAATTTAGAATTAGGTATAAGATTTAGAATAAAATAAATGTTATCAGAAACTTCAAAGATAGAGTACCCCACGTGTACAAGAATATCGTGTATGAGACAGCTTGTCTGGACTGTGATGAATATTATATAGGACAAACTAAAAGAAAATTGGGTACTAGGGTGTAACAACACTTGAGGAATGTTATAGAGCCTTCTAACAGACCAAATTCGGTCTCGAGTCATAGAATTAATATTGGACATGAAATGGATTTTGAACATGTTAAAATTGTTGACACTGAAGCTAGAAGATTTCCTCAGATAGTTTCCGAAACATTACACATAAAGCTGGGTAAAACTATGAACTCCATGGTGGAAAGTAACTACTTCACGTATGCCTATGACAGTATCGTATAAAATTAAACAAAATTTTAATTAGTGATCATTAATCTTATAACTCAATAAGTTTACCTTAACCCTCAATTCCTCCCTCCCATCCTAACCCATTGTCGCCTACGCTTGCAATTTCTTCAATCTGCTGGCGTCCAGACCACGGACGCGTGGTAATAGTTGGTTCATATAACTGAAAGATTCTGTCATGGCATTGGGACCATGTTTCATTTCATTTGTTGATGCTTCCTGACTTCTGATATTTGTTATGATGTAAAAAGTTTGAATTTTATTATTTATGAATATTATGAGGAAGATCTGTTGTTTGAGTTAGCGTCATTATGAGTAGCTTTAATATTTGAATTAAGGTAAGCTACCTGATCTTGTGCTTTCTGCTTGCCTAACCATGAAATATGTGTCAAAGTAAAAAGTGATTTTCTTATAATTTAACTGTTATGTTTCTTATATTTTTTATTTTTATTTTAGGACTGTTATTTTACCTGAGATGGAGAATGGAAACGTAAACTGCAATTTAAAAAAAAAAACGTATAAAATTGTAATAAATGTGATTGTCTATAAAAATCAGTGGAACCTATTTTTAATATCAAGTCTCTTTTGTATTCATTTTACTTTTTTTTAAGATTAATTACAAAATCATGATATTTATACGGGCGGATGGATGGACAGAGAAACGTTTTGCCATCAATCGACTTTTCGACATCAGAGCCCTACATCTAGCGGCACGACCTACAAAGACGCAAAAAGTCGTGGCATATTCCATCGTGAAGACAAGGTCCTCACGCGCCATGTTATAAAAACCTAAGTATATAAACGAAGCACTGGTTATAACACCAGGTAACGATATACTGTGGTTGTAGAATGCACATTCGGAGAGCTACCCAAAAGAGCGTTTTACTCGTATTCGAAACCTGTTTGTAGAAACTGCCCTTAACGGCACAAACCAGCTCCCTCGCCAGGGTTACCAGATGCACTAGCGGGAATTATGAAATGGCAGGCATAAAATTATGGTACGACGGAAATGTACAAAATTATGGTACATTTTGTGGATGTATATACTTTTATATGATTTTACGCTACAACACTTTACACTTTATGATCAATGGCGTACGCGGAAACTAATTTCAAGTCTGAAATAGCACACGTTTAGTTTATTTCAAGTTCAAAAACTAATGTCCAATACTTTTAGTATAAAATCAGTAATATTTTACTTATTTTTTATTATTAAAAAAGTATGGTACGTTCATTTTTTGGAGGATCTCGTAACACTGTTCCTCATCTGCACGCAGGAATACCAATTTTCGGGTCGGTGAGATTATCATCACGATTAACACAACTGGATTTCGTTTCTCAATAAAAAATTGGATGAATTTATGAAGTGAATTATTTCGATGGGAGTGATTACGATTTCTGTAATAAATGTAAATAAAAATAAACTTACTTTCTTTTGAGGATTTAAAATTAACTATGCATAAATATTTAGTTTTATCTTTAAAATTTATTACACAACATAATTACATTAATTAATACATTCTTTTTGTAATGATTAATGACCTGTTTGGAGTTTTTGCAATTATTTTGTTTCAGAATTAATTATTAAGATCCCAAAACCTCCTGGGAAAAATGCAAACACATTTCGGACAAAATTCTGACATGAGAACTATACCACTATGTTGAAGAATAATTAGGCTTTAATGAATACATGATATAAGGCATTATATTTTATTTTTTCTGGTAGTACCTAAAAGACAGCTATGTGCCATCCATACACATATCACGGGTATGAAATTCTTTCCATGTGTGGCATTATAAATGTAGAGAGGCAGAGAAGTTCGCACGTCGTATGTGGACAATTAAGTGAACCTGCGAAAGATAAGTATTAACAATACAAATACGATTATGGCTCCCATGAGCTGTGAAAATGAGGGTGTTCCTTCTTTTTTCAGGCTTTGAAAATGGTATTAAATTATGAAGCGTATATTTTACATCACAAAGTATATAAACTTTAACGAGTACTGTAAACCAATTACATTAGTAAACTACGATAGCTGTACAATATTGACAGTATATTCTAAGTTCACTGAAATGAAAATCAAAATTAGAATAAAATATTGTTTGATCTAGGTAATCCCTGACATAATAATGTTGTAACCAGGGCCCAGCAAAAAGAGATTTTGTGTCGAAAATTCGTCGCTTTCTGGCGATTACAATACTATCTCTTCTTACGGAAGTAAGGGCGAGAAAGTAGAAATGAAGTTCATAGGAATATTACTATTTACAGCTAAATGCACGACTTAAGATGTTAGGTATCGGTTATACGAAACCATATGTGTTACAATAGCACATATTTCCTCACATTATTTTTAACGGCTCTGCAATATCATACTTCTACATGAACCTGCAAAAAGGTTTTCGTGTGAGCATCAAAACTTTTTTCCGCGCCGAGACTCGCACTCATGTCCAACGACCTAACTCGCCGTGCGTTTTACCACTACACCAGATTGCTTCTCTGATGGACCAACATGGGCCGACGCTTAAAAATCTTATTGTCACGCACATTATTTATAACAAGCCATTTTGCGAAATTTCAGGAAGATCGACGCAAATGAGACCTCCGCCATTCCGCCATTTAAGTATCCTTGGTTATCAGAGAAAAAAATTGTGTGGTTTTTGAGAAAATGTGTCATTTTCAAAATTGCGTTAATTTCAAGCACAAATTACACAACTACTGTTTTGTTTTGTTTTTTCAAAAAATTGTACATGACTTTTCTGATAGAGCTTAATTTTTACGTCAGAATTTGTTTTTACGCAAAAATCTCTATATTCACTTTTATACAAATAAGTATGAAATGTTAATATTTTGCAATTTTCAAAAATACAGTGTTCTCCGGAAGTGTGTCTAGCACCATTTTATTCTTTTTTTTAGATACGACGATATTTTTTTAAAAATGGAGATATTGTTGAGAAAAATTGCTTAAAAACATTTTAAATATTACCTATTTTTGTCGCAACATTACGCAATAACTACTATTTTCGCAAAATTGTGCATTTCAAGATGTCTTTAAAGAACAGATTTCATGCAGGAAAAAATTCTCTAGCTTCAATACTGAAGTTGTACGAAAAGCCTGAAAAAAATTGAACTTTTGCACTTTTTAAAAAATGAGGTATTTCACTGAAAATGTGGCCTGCACTATTATTTTATGCGATCTTAGCGTTGAGGACACACGCAAAAAATTTGGAACCAATTTTGAGTGTTTCAAGTGTTTCAAAAATGGCTCCAATTTTTTCTTTAATTTTTTCTCGGACAAAGCAACTACGCTTTTAAAAATGGCGCAGGTTCTATTTTCATTGAGTTCTCTGAATTTTCGAACATTTCAAAAGTTACAAATAATGGGGGATTGTATGTGCTGTTGCAGCGCTACTAGTTTTCTGTAAGTTCTAGTTCATCCCCGCTGGATAAACACTCATAATATTTTTAATTTTCTTGCTACAATGTCACACTTGTATAACGATCTCACTATGAGGTTGACGATCTGCAGTGTGGAAACATCTCGATAAATGGTGCAATGTTTGCGAATAGACAACTACATTCTCAATGCTCGCAAATCACTCATAGTACCTTATTCTGTTCCTAGCAAATGTAAAGTGAACTATCTATACGAATCAATTGTACTGAAATACAGAAAGTAGAGCTTCCTTAATTTTATTATGCTTACTTTTCAATTCAACCTTCGCCAGCCACAATCTTTCTTATCCACTCCGGGTAGTCAGTGAGATTCCACTGTACCACTTTCCCGTTAACCTGAGACCAGTAAACAATTTTCTTAGACCATTTGAACTTTTCTCGCTAACGTATGCACAGAGAAAGACTTGGGTTGTGTCTTACTTTTATTGTTGCAATATATTTCTTAGCTTCAATGAGGAACTTCGTTGACTGCTGGGAACCGGGAAAGGAAGACTCTGGCGGGTATTGCTCGAATTACAATGTTGTAGGCTCCAGTTGCATTTCATCCTCAGAGTCTCGTGTAAAAGACTTTCTGTAAGAAATAAGAATACTGTGACTTTATCTACGTTGCTCGCAAAATATCATGGTTCAAACTTTTAAGTGTACGAGAGTGATTTCATAGCTAAATTCATTTTCGTATACCTATATAGTGAGAAAAAAATACATTGATCATGTATACATCATATCATGGTACACGTTTGTACACAATCGCTACTACTAAGAGAATTTTGAACAGTTTATGTCAACCCATGGGATCAACCGATTATTAGACCTAAATTAAATAAAACTTACATGCAATGTAAAAATCTATGGTTCAGATTATCTTTTGAACACGAATATCACCTTCCTTCTTAATATTCAACTTTTTTTTTTTTATGGTTTGAACATAACGGCTCTAGAGCACACCTAGTGCCAGGTTCACTCGACAAACTACCATTTTGCCTCATTTCGCTATACCTGTTTGACGCTGAGCTACAGCCGTTGAAGTCTTTGGATAATCTAATCGACGGATTAGTGTCAAAGTAACCATGAAAGAGCTCGAAGAGCAACGGGTGTTGGCGTGTGCGTGTGCGTGTGCGTATGCGCGTGTGTGTGTGTGTGTGTGTGCGTGCGTGTGTGTACGTGCGTGCGTGCGTGTGTGTGTGTGTGTGTGTGTGAAATTTCGCAAGAAACTTAGCAAGTCTTTTACAGAGACACTTGAATTGCTTAGACAAGCGTATGAGTGTCGTACAATGAGCAATTTAAGCGTTTTGAACTCGAAAGAATGTCTTTTTGGTGACGACCTCAAGCCTTGACAACCTTCCACATCAACAGATGACGACCATGAGAGGGTTCGTGCTGTGATTCGTGGGAATCGTCGTTCGACTGTTCGAGAAGCTGCAGACGAAGTGGGCATCAGGGAAGGATCTTGCCATCAAATTTTCGGTGAAAAACCTGAGATCCATCGTGTCAGTGCAAAATTCGTTCGTTTGTTTTTTTTGATTGATTGATTTTTTCGTGTTTCCGGGCGCGTCAACTGCTTTGGTCATTAGTCCCGTTAGTGTCGTGAATGTTTTTTCTCGGGAGATGGCGGTGAACTTCCCGTTGAATGGTGAGATCCGGCACCGACCTACCGTCGGCTAGTGGGGTTTCCCCCTAACCAGGACTCTCCCACCATCGGGGCACCGCCCCAGCCGGGACAAGCTCTAAGCTCCCGACCGGTCTCCCGGAATATGTGGTAGTGTAGTGCATGTTAGTGTAAGTGTGTGTGGATAGAACATGGAAGAGGAAGGACAGATCACGCGCGGTCCGTTGCCCCGTTTGTTAGGGTACTACTATACAGTGACATAAGGTGATGCACTGAGCTATCGCTCCCGGTCCCACGTTTGTTCACTATCAGAAGCAGGCCGTGTTGACATCAACCAAGAACTTCCATCCCACGTTGTCACGTACAGACAGAATCATCTAGTAACGCGATAAGGCGTTTGGAACTGTGCGTAGCAGAGCAGCTACAGTGCTCAAATTTCAGTCTTAGAACTTACTCGATTTCGGGGACTGGCTGCAAGATTGTGGTTACGACTTGTGATGGCGGCACCGGGTGACTCATAACTCCTTCGAGAGGACACTGCCGTGAATCAAGACTCACTCCACACACTATGCAATCACAAAAGACAATTAGTCTATTAAGGTGTTAAGAAATATATCACTACTTCAACGAACATATATTTTAGGCAAAATTAGTTTCTTAGAATTGAAAATATTGCAAATTGTGAAAAGTATTCTCAATACGATGTTCAATTATACACTAATGGTGCTATAAATTTTCTTTTAACAAAGATCTGAAATACAATTTGCTTTTAATATTCCGGAATTTATTTAATCATATTTTAGGTAAGATACTATTAATTAAATTTTTTTGTAAGATCAATTAAAAAAATTCACGGCTTCAGAATAAGAAGTTTTATCTGACATTTTAAGTGAAAAAGGGTGAATTTGCAAGCTCGAACTCGCTATTGTCAGATCTCTAACATCCGTTTTCAAGTTATATTTGTAAAAAACCTTTTATGAACAAAATGACGCAGCATTTCGGATAACATTAGACATTACCAAGCTTTTGAAATGTCTTATTATAATGTCCGCAAAGTCGGATAGAACCTTGCCATTCTAGGCTAGGAAATATAGTTCACCTACGGAATTTAATGCTTAAACCTTTTTTTTTTCAGGGAAATATTAGGTGGAAATGTAAACAATGTATACGGTAATGTTTGGATCTACTTGTAGCTAATTTGCAAATTATCCGCTTAATATCCGCATTATCCAAAATGACTTAATCAATTTCGATTAGGAACAGCTTCAAACTTAAGCCCGATGAAGTACTCATTAACCATCCACTGTGTCAGTCATAAATTTATAATTAAAAGATAAATTATATTACCACCTAACCTTACTGTATGCCTCAGTAAACACTTCCGAGATGAGGCGACCTTCCGCCTTTGCGACTCATATAAAACAACTTCGAGTCTGAACAACACACACTTCCGAAGCATTTTCATGCCAAAATATTACTCGTTCATTGTACATTTGCAGATGGCAGAATTAGGAAATACTGTTGTTTTCAAAGTGAGGACCGGAACACACATCCGAGTGTGTACGAATAGTGCCGTTGTCTAACATCATCTGACCAAGCTGACGGCAGCTGAGACAGTCCGGGAAAAAAGTGATTGTTTTGTTTTGTTTTTGTCGCTTCTGTGATGTCTGCTGAGAAATCAAATCAATTTCGGTATGCGAGAGTGCGTTCTGACAGTAAATTAATTATAATGTAGTGAACGATTGTTGAAAGAAAAAAATACCATTAGAAAGAACTATGGACAAAGCGGCTGTACAATACACTTTGTTATCGACAATACATGTTATTCAAAAAAGGCACCGAAAATATTTTTATTTCGCCTATTACACAATAATTATCCTTTTACCTGCTTCTACTCTGCCCTGCACTGTGTACCGTAACGTTACGTGACTACGTACCCCGCTATGAGCCGACCTGTATCTCGTTCACCACATATATCTACTGTAATCGCTACTGTAGAAGTGTGATTCTCATTCAGTCGGCGGTGACTTCATGTAAACAGATCGCAGCGCTCCAACTGCAAATATAAAGGGAACGAGTAATACTTCTCGCAATCACACAGGACGCCTCAAACTCGATAATTATGTTAATTATGGCAACTCCCTGTGGCTAAAGCCAGCATTAGTGGAAAGAAGATCGAAATGATCGGTTCATACTCATTCATACAGCTTTACCCAAACCGTCTATAGAGCGAATTTACCGGCTAAAGCGCGAATTCACCGTATTTCGGTCTTAAGTCGTAATACACACTGAGAAAAACACTGCTTTGCTGCTAAAATATTTCTGTCTGCTGCATTCAGGCAGTTCGTGACAAACAGCCTGAATGCAGTTCAAAATCGGCTCGCTGTAGCAACATGGACGTTTATCACGTAACGTGACACGCACAGTTTACTCATCAAGAACTTTCAATCGATTTGCCGTTTCTTCAACCAGGTGCGCACCTCGGCCGACCCACTGGGTGTGCGCGGCGCCGGCCACGCCCCCGCGCGCCAGGCGGTCCATGGCGCCTGCGCAGGCGGAGATGGTGGCCGTGCCCTCCACGCGCACCGCGCACACCGCCCCCTGCGCACAGCCACAGCGCGCAGCCTCGTCACCCATTTCGCTCCACTGCTCCTGCAAGTGAACTGCGTGCCTTTATCGCTGGAGGTGGCGGTGATCTCCTTCGCTAAATGGCGACATCCGGGCTGCACGTCGGCTTATGAGGTTTTCCTCAACCAGGTATCTCTCACCAGCAAGAACGCCTAGCCGGGACAAGATCTAAGCTCCCGACATGCGTGGTAGTATAGTGCATGTTAGTGTAAGTGTGTGTGTAAGAGGGAGAGGATAGGACAAGGAAGAGAAAGGAAAGATCGCGGCGGTCCGTGGCCGTTTGTTAGAGCACTGCTCCGGCATATGTCTGGTGTTGATCGGAGAAAACACGAAAACAACCGTTCAGAGCAACCGGCCGTTAGAGTAACTTTCCTCCAGACAGCGACTAAATTCGACCTAGCTATGAACTGTGTCGAAAATCGTCGTCGGGACTCGAAATCTAGAACTTCCCGGCAGGAGTACTGCAGTGACATCAATCGATGCCCTGAGTCACGTAAGTCGGCTTGAAATGTTCCGCAGTTCTCCTCCCTAGTGTCAGGGAATTTTTCACACATGTTGATATTTGTGATGGAAACCGATCACTCCGCCCCCCAAAAAAGCGGTTATTAAAATCAATTTTCATAGATATTTTATACATTTCAATGCAGTTTTCACAATAATGCATTAAGGAATGGGCTAGTTTATACTTATATTCATTTTCATTTTATCACTGCATTTTACGGGATATGAAGATAATTTGTTTTTTTTATGGAACTATATATATTATTTTAGTGTATCATGAGCGTAAAGACGATTCAATGATATTCATATTGTTATATGATAGATAATAATATTTTTAGTAATTTTGATTTTTTGCATCGTGTTTAATGGACGCCGCGACGGCATAGTCGGGAGAGCGCGACATGGCCTTGACTGGTGGACTGTAACATTCAAAATAACCGTTAAATACTAGTCGCAAATAAACAACAAAATCACTCAAAAAATGTTCATCTAAAATATACCAATATGTATATCATTACATTCATATTTTTAAGGTCATCATGATAGACGAAAAAATATTGTAACGAATATTGCGTCATCTGTCGGCACCACCACGAACTACCTGTATGCGTGGATTACGACATCTGCCGGCGGCCCTTGAACTAGATCCCAGAATGTTCGCGGGACGTATCGCAAAGTCTAGAAAATTCTCGACGGCGCCCACCGAACATAAATACGCGGCGGTCGGCGACCACGAGTCAGTCTTAAGTCTGAAGTCGAAGCTGAGCTGCGATGTGTGTGCATCGCGGTGAATACCAGTGCAGTGATTGTGTTCAGTGACGTGAACCGTGCCCAGCGCCGTGAACTGTGATCAGTGCAGTTTACTGTGGCCAGTGCATCGAACTGTGGTCAGTGCAGTAGACTGTGGCCAGTGCATCGAACAGTAGTCAGTGCTTAGGACTGTGCGACAGTGTAAGAGAAGTGAACAGTGAAAATAAATACTCAAGAGAAGTGTGCCGTATAAATAATAATCAAGTGAAGAATATTTGTACATAAATCAAGAGTTTTCAGTGATTGTGTTAAGAAACAAAACGGATGTTTTTGTTAAAATATACCCGAGGTTTAATTCACCACCTAGAATCGTAACAATATGTACAGTTCCATTTGAAAAAAAACAACTTACCTCAATATCTCGTAAATTACAAGTGATAAAATAGAAACGAATACATTCATCAATTAGCCCTATTCACTCATACACTTCCGTGAAATCTGCATTGCAATAATTTCAACCGTTCGAAATTCACACGGCAGTACTAAAGTTCCGTGACTCGCCTCTATGTGTGTGTGTGTGTGTGAGAGAGAGAGAGAGTATAACTGTAATATAAACTGCAGTGTAGATAGAAACAAGACGGCTTAATCCAAAGGTGTTTCCAAAGCGCGTACCTCTTCTGCAGCGAAGGGGCAAGCGGCGGCGGCGGCGTCGAGCCCGCGGCTCTCGTCTTCGGTTGGCCCCCCTGGGCACAGCGGACACGCGGAGCGCAGCGTCACTTCCACGGGCACGCTGGACACGTCACACAGCGGCATGGGCGGACGCGTGGAGGGCATCTCCCTTGCGCCTTCGGCAACAAACTCATCGTCGTGCTCTTTGGCCTCCTCGTCTTCATCGTCATCGTCCCCCTGCTGTCCTCGTCGCGAATCGACAGATCGCTTTCGTTCTGGGTTCGTACGTCATTCTTTCTCGTGATCTCTTTTTCCCTCGAGCTGCTTTTGGCACTTCCGCCTGCACCACGTACTTCACCTCGATCTCTCTTCATTTTTGAGCTTCACCTCGTCTTCCTTCTCGTCGTATCTTTGACGAGCGCAACCCCGTTGCCTCGTCGTCGTCCTTCCGAAGTCGGTCTCGCCCGCATCCGTCGTCGTGACGGCGTCGCTCCCCCCTTCGTCCGCGTTGACGACGATATCCCCCACGTCCATGTCTGCGTCCAAGGTGGAGTCGCCCTCGTCTTCCTCGTCGTCGGCGCCGCGGAGTCCAGGCGAAGCCGCCGGGGATGAGTGGCGGCCAACGCTACCGCCTCGTGCAGTATGACCAATTGCTCGTACGAAAGAGTCTGCGCATGAGTGGAGGATTCATAAAGACGCATAAGGCCCATGAAGTTATTTAACTATGAGTCCTACAACAACACATACTTTCTCGCAATAGTAAGTTATCGTTATGTAATGTCATGTCTTAATTCCTCCCTTTCTTAAGCTTCAAATATCACTTTATCTCGTAAATAAAGGAAGTGTGAGAATAGATTTTTTATTCAAAATTTAAATGAATTAATGTTGGTGGCAACTATAAGATTTCGAGTTCTTATGTCGTGTTTAAATCGGTTTAAATTAGACCGGTTTTTCAATCATATTTAGGCGCGAATTTCAAATGGTTAAACTGAAAAAATTGTTTTAATTATTTTTCACTACCATTCACATTGTTTAAAAATCTGGACAAAAATATGTTATAGAATGTTATAAACCCATTTTAGTAAACATTGAGACAGTACTCCAACGTAATCACGTCGAAAATGAATTTCACAAATTTATTTATTTATTTTCTATATGAATTTGGCGTCAAAATTCGTTCACAAAAATATCTTCAAATTAAACTATGTGTTCCGTCTCTGCAATTTTTTTCGGCCTGATACACGCATTAGATGCTGAGAAAAAATAAAACGTGGAAAACACGTTTCTCGTTGTATCTCTGCAACAATTGTCCTAGGAAGCTGATTTTTTGTGAATTTACGTCATTTTGTATTCTCTTTATATGAGCATCGCGATTATTGATTTGGTTGGAAGGCACTTTTTACCGCCTTATTCGGCTTTTAATCAAAATCGATGGAGCCATTTCTTTGAAAATTTTGAAAATGTCTCAGAGGTTTCAAGTAAAGTACACCCAAAATTAAAATATCGGTTTCAATTTTAAGGGACCGCGACATCGCCAGATCGGTTAAGGAATTTCAATTTTCTAGAAAATTTTCTGAACGGTTTAGCCGCTATCCTTGTTCACTATCAGACAGACAGATGGACGGATGTTTTGCCGTCAATCGATTTTTCAGTATCAATGACCCACAAAACATGGATTCTGGCTACACCACCTGTTTATGAATTTTTTCCATATTCAGCAACTGTATTTATTCACTTTTTCGTTAGCAGGGCCAGCAATACGATTTTGTGTCGAAATTTCGCCATTTTCCGGCGCACAATTACAATACTTTTGCTCCTTACATTCGTATAATTGAGAAAGTAAAAGCTATCAACTATTATAAATGCACTACACAATATTATACAAGCGATATTCAAATCAATGGACTACACTAATTGTATTGGGTCGATGCACAAGTTCGTGCATGTTGTTTTGGGTTGGCAGAAATACGGCGTAAAGGGATTTTTATTGTTATTCCGTTGTTTTAATGTAGTTTGGAGTTTGTGTGTTGTGAAATACATTTTCTTGATTGTTAACGTATTATATAAATATATATTACAAAAAAAAGAATTTGAAATGTTAAGTTGAGAAAAGTGAGCATTTCCGACACATTTCACTCGTCGAGTTTAACTGAGGATCCAGTACAGCAGGAGTTGCGAGAATAATTCGTGAAGTGTACGGGAATGAAGCATCTGCTGAAAAAGCACATTACGTTCACATTTCCCAATATTGTTATTATTATAACATATCCAAAACATTCCTCAATTTGTAGACAACCTATTTCCCTCAGAACGATTTTTTTTAATAATTTGTCGTTGTTATTTATAGTCTGTTTATCAGATCTCTATAGCCTACCATATTTTTTTCAATTCTCCCACCAATAAGTTAACGTGATAATAGTAAACGTTCATACGAGTAATATTTCGTCACCTACTGACATCTTCAATATTTACTGGTAATTTGGGAAGTCAATACCTAATAAATATCAAGTTTGTAGGCAGAAGAAGAAAATAAATATAGGCAATTTCGAAACAGAAGGCAGAAGAAAATCAAGAATTTCTCACTTTAAAAATATTCCATTTTCAGAAATGTATTAATGATGATTGAAATTAGATGATATACTGATTCAACTTTTACTGATACAACTGAATACTGATTCAACCTTCAGTTTTGAAACAACACATCTTCATTATATTATGAAATATAAATTAAATTATATTTCAATATAATTTAATATTTATATATTACAATTATAATTATTAATATAAATATAATTATATTAATAATTATTATGACAAGCTGCATACCCGGCGAGAACTCTCGCATGTACCCACCCATAATCCCTATTCACTATAACCGGACGAGTTCACTATAATAAACCTAATTTATTAAGACTGTCGACTCCGGTTATAGTGAACTCAGATGTAGTGAATCCTTGGTTATAACGAACTAATGTCAATGAACCGTTCACTTACATTACAAAGAAGCATAAGAAAATTCGGTTATAGTGAACCTGAACGTCATCTTTTGTGAACGTAGGAAATTCAACGCATGGAAATTAATTGGATCTTGTATGTTGTTAGGCGAGTTCAAGGCCTTCGGAGAGATGCAGGTGTACCAACATGCAAGAGGCATTGAAAGGTGTCAAGACTGCATTACCGTACTTAGAGGCGGAGGACAATGCACAATCAAGTATGAAGAGAGAACAAACTGGAAAAGGATCTAGAGAAATTATTAATGAAAAGTGTACGAAGCAAACAATTGAAAATAATTGATTTTTTAAGTAAAAATAATGATACTGAATTTTCAGTTCGTGCTGTTAATGAATTTAGCTGAACCTCTATATTAAGAAAATCATTTTCGATAAATTCCCTTTACTTTTGACATCATCGGATATAGTGAACCCCTGATATAATGAAACAATCATGTTAGTCCCCAAAGTTCACTATAACTGGAGTCGACTGTAGCTTTTTCTTCAAAACCCTCTTATCCTCCGTCACTTGTTCTATGTGTCTCCTTGTAACAGGTAACAATACAATGCACCCTTGGCAATACAAACTATTATTTACCTTTTTACCGAGCAGAGAGGTACACTTGTGTAATTCAATAGCAAGGAATATTAAGTTATTAGTTTAATTTCACATTCAGTTTCAGATTCTGCACGTCTCTGAGCAGGTGGGGTAATATCGAGAAGCGGCGGACCAGCAAAAATGTAACAGAATGTTCAAAAAGATCTCATACTGCAATGCATTTGACATGTATATTGAGATGCATTTTTTAAACAAATCCTTCGTATTTTTTAAGTGCAATTCGTCATGTCTCCGTGAAGTTTTCTTTTTTTAGAGACCTCATTTATAAAGAATGGTTGAGTGTGAGAGCTGCAAAACATATCTATACTACTGAATAGCTGCAGCATACTGATTTGTATATGTTAAGTACGCAAGTATTTACATATTTAAATATTTGATTTTACAAAACATTTTCAACTTACCTCTAGACCGTTTTTATGTGCCATTCTGATAATATCACTCACATCAAACGCCCCTGCAATATCATCTTCTGAAACAATAGCGCAAATTATTTCATGGTAATATTGAAAAATGTTACAAATGATTAATTTCAAGAAACTAGTGAGAACAACTTAGAAAGATCAACGATTCTCTGGTACTTTTTTTAAAATCAGAAAGTGCAAAAAATTAGACTGGCGCCATTTTAAGCTCTTTTCGTGGAAAATAAAGAGAAAAATTGTAAAAATAGGAAGTTTCAAGCCTATAACTTTCAAGGGATTGCTTCTACATTAAAATATTATAGAAACGTTTTTGTAGGAAATTTTATCTACTTTAATTTTGTATAGAGCATAAATTTAGGTAGGATTGATAGTTACGGAGATATGTAGGGAAAATGTAGAAACATAAGCGACTACCCCACCCCCGGCACAGCACTGCACTTCAGGATTTTTATTTTGTATAATCTGCGCTGGATACCAACGAATAATCATTCAAAATTTTAAAAATCCGGGATTTCTTTCCACTCAATTTGAAATACATAAATGATAGTCCCTTGGTGGCTCTATCTTTAACTCGACACATTCTAAAAGCGAATTGTAGCTAAAATGTAATTCCTGAAAATATTGTTTCCTATCTATTACTTCTGATAACACAGTTTGGATTAATTTTTCCAACAGTAATTTTGTGCAGTTCCATTCTAGCGATAGCTTTAGATAACAAGATAAATGAATTATATTGTAGATTTTCTTCCATTCAGATGTGGTTTTTCCATGGAAGTATCCGAACTCTTTTACTCTTATTACCAAGAATACGTTATATTCTCGGTAACAAGATTAACTACAGGTGCTAGAGAATGGCACAGACTTTCTCGTAGTAAAGTATTTGAAATTCCTTTTTTGTGGACTGGTACTGTACAGTCTTGCCCCTCCTTCTTGCCTGCTGCCATTTATCGCCGCCCGAATTACATGTTTTTGACATTTTCTCAACTTTTCGGTTTCCAAATAGTAGAACCCAAATATTAATTTAAGAATATTAGAAAAGGCTAACACATCGTTCTAAATAGCAATTTTAACTGAAACATTTCGTGCCGTTTTTAAGAAAATGGCGTTAAGCGTAACTGTAAATGCGAAATTTAAAGCTTTTTTTTTACATTAATTTATTGAGTTTTCGAAAAACTTCATTTGAAGATATTTGAAGCACTTCCCCTCGCAAATGCAATAATGTATACAATTTCATTGAAATGTACATATTGACGGTGTGAGAGATATTGAAAAAAAGTACATTTGAGTATTTTTTTAAACAAAAGATTACACCACAATGAACTTTACGTCACATTAAACAGTGCCATTACCACTATCCCTTACAAAAGTTTAAAGAAAAAATTTGAGCCATTTTTGAGGAAATGGTGTTTGAGCGTTCCTGAAAATGTGGGATTTTGAGCTGATTTTTACAGAAAACTGTTGTTTTTGAGAACCTTTATTTGCCATTATTTAAAGCCCATGTTCTCATAAAGATAATACTGTGAAGAAATCACCTCTTAAGTAAGTATTACCGACGTGAGAGAGAAGTAAAAAAAACATTTTTGTAATATTTAAAAAAACAACAACAAAAGAATAGAAGAATATAACGTTTACATTATCGTATAGGGTTCGTTAGGCACTAACCGTACCAAACGTTTAAATAAAAATTTTGAAGCCGTTTTTGAGAAAATCTTGTTTATGTTATTTTTTTTAATTGCAAATATTGCACGCACTATTGCGCGAAAACTATCAAAATTTTCCAAATAAGGACATGTTCTTTATGAAAGAACTATTTATAGAGAACAAATTTCATTTGAAGGGAAAATCTCAATCTTCAATTTTGTAGTTGTAGGAAGACACCGAAAAAATTCAATTTTTGCAATTTTCGAAAATTCAGAGTTAACCGTAAAAATCGGACCTATGCCACTTTTATAAGTGTATTTTACTCTATTATTTTACAAGAAGTTGAAAGAAAACATTTGGAGCAATTTCTGATAAAATTTTGAAATTGTCCCAAGGGCTTTATTAATTTTGTAAAGTCCCCCAAAAATTAATGAATGCTTTTCAAAATTCTAAAGCTTCAACCAGAGCCAGATGGACAGGGGTTTCTTCAATTTAGAAAATATCGTTAATGTGGTTTATCCGCTAGTAGTGTGGACGGACAGACGTTTTGGAAAAAAACATTTTTTCGGTATCAAGGGACCCTCAAAACGTGCATTTCCGTTGAAATCTCGAAATCGATTTTCCACATCACAGCATAACTTTCTCAACAGTACCTATATTACTCCGTATAAACGTATACGAGAAAGTAAAAAGCTCAGATAGTTCGCTGGAGTTAATAAAGTCACGTTACCAAAAATATGCCTTTTACAGAAACTGACATTTATTATTCCGTATATACGTATGTATACGAGAAAGTAAAAAGTTCTGATAGTTTCCCTGAAGTTAATAGACACGTTACCCAAAAAATATGCCTTTTACAGAAACTGACATTTATTATTCCGTATATACGTATGTATACGAGAAAGTAAAAGATAAGCCTTTTACGGAAGCTGACCTTTATTACTCCGTATATAGTATGTAACGAGAAATAAAAGTTCAGATAGTTTCCTGAGTTAATAAACACCTTACCAAAAAAAGCCTTTTACGAAGCTTTATTATCCGTATATACGTATGTATACGAGAAAGTAAAAAGTGACCAAGAAAGAAAAGGCCTCTGACCTCGACAGGGAGTTCGGGAGGAGCGGAAAGTGTCGGGGCTTGGTCCGCGCGCCTGGGCTCCGCTGGTCGCGCGCCACTCGGCGCCCCCGCTGCCGTCGCGCGCTCACGCCGCAGCGCGCCGCCCGCCCTGCCTCGCACTCGTCGCCACGCGCGCAGCGCAGCGCGCGCCGCCGCCAGCGCCTCCGCTGCGCCCGCCTGCTTCACTTCGCGCCCACACTGCAGGCTACTCTAACGCACGCCTGCTTCCTCACAGCGCACACTGCGTGCTATCTTAACCGCAGCACACACGCCTGCGCATGTCTTCAACCACACGCACGATGCACGCACCGCCGCACGCCCAGCCCTTGCTTCACTTCGCGCACCCACAACAGCAGAAGCTCTCTTAACCGCACGCACACGCCCCTGCGCACGCCCTTGCCCTCGCACACAACATGACGAACTCTCTAACCGCGCACACCCCGCTGCACGCCGCCCTTGCTTCGCCTTCCGCAACCACACATGCACGATGCTACTCTTAACCGCACGCACACGCCCGCGCACGCCCGCGCCTTGCTTCACTCGCGCCTCACACATGCAATGCTACTCTAACCGCCGACACGCGCCCCGCGCGCGCCCTCTGTCACTTCGCAACCACAGCTGCACAATCTCTCTTAACCGCACGCCACACGCCGCTCACGCCGGCCTTGCTTCCGCGCAACCCACAACTGCAGATGCTACTCTTAACCCCGCACACCGCTCCGCTCCGCCTTGCTTCACTTCACGCAACCCACAATGACATGCTCTTAACCACGCACACGCCCGCTGCGCCCGCCGCTTCTAACGCATCCACACATGACAATCTATCTTACGCACGCACGCCCCGCTGCACGCCCGCGCTGCTTCATTCGCCAACAACTGCATGCTCTCTTAACCGCGACACGCCCGCTGCACGCCCGCCCTGCTCCCGCAGCCAAACTACGACGCTACTCTTAACCGCACGCACACGCCCGCTGCGCGCCGCCCTTCTTCCTTACGCATCACACATGCACGATGCTACTCTGTACGACGCCGCGCAGCCCGCGCCTTGCTTCACTTCGCGCAACCACAACATGCACGATGCTACTCTTAACCGCACGCACAGCCTGCGCCCGCCTTCATTCCGACAAACATGCACGAGCTACTCTTAACCACTTCACGCCCGCGCAGCGCCCTGCTTCCGACACAACTGCTAAGTGCTACTCTTAACCGCCACAGCGCCGCTGCACGCCCGCGCCTTCTTCTTCGCACCCATCGAACCTCTACTAACATGCACGAACGCCTAGCGCCTTCTTCAACGTCACAAGATACAGATCTCTCTACGCACGCACGCCCTGCCGCGCCTTGCTTCACTTCCGCAGACCACAACATGCGAATGCTACTCTTAACCGCACGCACCGCCGCTGCAGCCCGCGCCTCTTCCATTCGCAACCACAACATGCACAGAATGCTACTCTAACCGCACGCACACGCGCCCGCTGCACGCCGCGCCCTTGCTTCACTTCGCGCACCCACAACATGCACGAGATGCTCTCTTAACCGCCGCACACAGGCCGCTGCACGCCGCGCCTTGCTTCACTTCCGCACCCACAACATGCACGATGCTCTCTTAACGACGCACACGCCCGCTGCACGCCGCGCCGCTTCACTTCACGCACCACACTGCACGATGCTCTCTTAACCGCACGCACGCCCGCTGCCCCGCGCCTTCTTCACTTCCGCAACCACAACATGCACAGATGCTCTCTTAACCGCACGCACACGCCCGCTGCGCCGCGCCTTGCTTCACTTCGCAACCCACAACATGCGAGTGCTCTCTTAACCGCACACCTAGCCTGCTTCCTCGCAGACCCACACTGCACGATGCTCTCTTAACGCACGCACACCGCCCCTGCGCCCGGCCCTTGCTTCACTTCGCGCAACCCACAACATGCACGAATGCTACTCTTAACCGCACGCACCGCCCCGCTGACGCCCGCGCCCTTGCTTCACTTCGCGCACCACAACATGCACAGATGCTCTCTTAACCGCACCACACGCCCGCTGCACGCCCGCGCCCTTGCTTCACTTCCCGCAACCCACAACATGCACGAATGCTACTCTTAACCGCACGCACACGCCCCGCTGCACGCCCGCGCCCTTGCTTCACTTCAGCGCAACCCACAACATGCACGACTGCTACTCTTAACCGCACGCACACGCCGCTGCACGCCGCTTCACTTCGCGCAACCCACAACATGCACAATGCTACTCTTAACCGCACGCACCACGCCCGCTGCACGCCCGGCCCTTGCTTCACTTCGCGCAACCACAACTGCACAGATGCTCTCTTAACCGCACGCACACCGCCCGCTGCACGCCCGCGCCTGCTTCACTTCACGCAACCACAACATGCACGAATGCTACTCTTAACCGCACGCACACGCCCGCTGCACGCCGCGCCCTGCTTCACTTCACGCAACCCACAACATGCACAACGTGTGCTACTCTTATCCGCACGCACACGCTCCGCTGCCGCCCGCGCCCTTGCTTCACTTCCGCAACCCACAACATGCACGAAGCTACTCTTAACCACGCACACGCCCGCTGCAGCCCGCGCCTTGCTTCACTTCCGCAACCCACAACATGCACGAAGCTACTCTTAACCGCACGCACACGCCCGCTGCACGCCGCGCCCTTGCTTCACTTCCGCACCACAACATGCGAGAGCTACTCTTAACCGCACGCACACGCCCGCTGCACGCCCAGCCCTTCTTCCTACGCACACCAACATGCACGATGCTACTCTTAACCGCACGCACACCGCCCGCGCGCGCGCCGCTCTTCACTTCGCCACCACACATGCATGAAGCTACTCTTAACCGCGCACACACGCCCCGCTGCCGCCCGCGCCCTTTCTTCATATAACGCAGCGCACACATGCACGAATCTAGTCTAACCGCACGCACACGCCCCTGCACGCCCGCGCCCTTTCTTCACTACGCAACCCACAACATGCACGAACTACTCTTAACCGCAGCACACGCCCCGCTGCACGCCCGCCCCTTTCTTCCTTAACGCAGCCCCACAACATGCACAGATGCTACTCTTAACCAGCACACGCCCGCTGCACGCCCGCGCCCTTGCTTCACTTCGCGCAACCCACAACATGCACGAATGCTACTCTTAACCGCACGCACACGTCCGCCTGCACGCCCGCGCCTTGCTTCTTACGCAACCCACAACATGCACTGAATGCTACTCTTAACCGCACGCACACGCCCGCTGCCGCCCGCGCCCTTGCTTCACTTCACGCAACCACAACATGCACGAATCTAGCTCTTAACCGCACGCACACGCCCCCTGCACGCCCGCGCCCTTTCTTCACTTACGCAACCCACAACATGCACGAATGCTACTCTTAACCGCACGCACACACGCCCCGCTGCACGCCCGCGCCCTTTCTTCACTTAACGCAACCCACAACATGCACGAATGCTACTCTTTAACCGCACGCACACACGCCCCGCTGCACGCCCGCGCCCTTCTTCACTTACCGCAACCCACAACATGCACGAATGCTACTCTTAACCGCACGCACACACGCCCGGCGTATGAGTACATTTATTTCCAGAAATGACATTTTTATTCGATTTTTTTCCTACATGAAGGTAGCATTATGAAAAGAACTGAACGATACCACCGACAAGACAAATAACAGATTCGGTTGCTTATTTCATTTTTATACACCTAATGACGTTACTAAATGTTGTGAAATAAGAACCTAAGCACCATCCAAAATTACCTAACGCAAATGTGGAGTATTTTCAATACCCCTTGTAACGCACCCTCTAAATAATTACGTAAGTTGCGGCAACACCTCCACCCCTTGTAAATGCAAAAAGTGAAAATAAATTATAGCACTTACAAATAATTTGCATTCATTTAATTTTTGTTGTATTCTAAAATTTGCGATAACTAAAGTCGGAATTAGTTGGCGATGCCGACTGCATCTAACAAAAAGATTGGGGTCAAGTTGTGAGTGTAAGAAGGACACATAGGTGACAAATTTTTTTATCACAAGCCGTGCACACCTCGTCGTGAATGAACCATGGGCGAAAGTCTACTGCGCTAATTTAAATAATTTTAGAATAAACAACATATCACTTTTGAATATTTTCTTCGTAATCATACAGATTCAATAAAAATTGATGAAAGCATATTTTTATTAGTGATAATTTACATCTAATAAGTTTTAGTTATGTTTTTAAACCGAAATAATTAATTAATATTTTAGTTAAGTCTCAAACAAAATTATTTCAGTAAATGTTGAAAAATGTAAAATAAATAAATATCAATGTTACGTTAAAGTAATACCCTCTTATCCCTATGTAACGCAGCTCTCTTTAGGGTTACGAATTTACGGACGGCCTAAGTTTATTCACACTTCCGGCAATATGCTAATGATTTTGACGAGTAAGCGATTGTGAAGCTATAATTGGAGTGCTGCTGAGCACTAGGGTGTGCGAGGCAGGCAAAACGGTCGAGCGCCGAGGCCATCTGCGCATTTGTGTTTCACCTGAAGCTCTTGAAGGCCTTCGTCTCGGCCTCGCGCTCCTGGAGCCTGGGCTGCTGGCCCAGCTTGGCCTCGCAGCGGGCGCGCGCGCACCGCAGCCCGTCCGCGTACATGCGCATGATGCTCTCCATCTCCCGCTGCAGCCGCACTTGATCCTCGCTCACCGCCAACTGCAACCACGCGCCACTCATTATATCGTCGACCCCGCTGAATAAGCTGACAAGTCGAAAAAACTTAATTTTAAAGGGTAGCTGAAAACGACTCGACACTAAAGCTGTTAATCAGGGATTAATGGTTTTCAAACAAAAAAATACAAATAGTGTCGTTTGAATATCACCTTCGTTGATTGATTCATTTATTTTTTCGTGTTTCCGGTGTCAACTGCTCTGGTCATTAGTCCCGTGAGTGTAGTGCATGTTTTCTTTTCGCGGGAGATGGCTGTGATCTTCCCCCGCTGGATGGCCAGATCCGGCGCCGACCTACCGTCGGCTAGTGGGGTTTCCCCCTAACCAAGACTCTCCCACGAGCGGAGCGCCGCCCTAGCCGGGACAAGCTCTAAGCTCCCGACCGGTCTCCCGGAATATGTGGTAGTGTAGTGCATGTTAGTGTAAGTGTGTGTGTAAGGAGAGAGGATAGGACAGATCGCGCGCGTACGTGGCCCGTTTGGTAAGGTACTGCTCCGGCATTCGCCTGGTGTTGATCGGAAAAAACACGGAAAACTATCGATCAGAACAGCCGGCCGCTAGAATTCTCCTCCAGACGGCGACTGAATTACACCTAGCTGTAGAGCTAGTGTCGAAAATCCTGTCGCCGTGGGAAGTGGGAACCTAGGACCTCCCGGAGCTACCGCTCCCGGCACCTTCGTTTGAATATCATAAATTATTGATTTCATTTAGTTAAAAGTTGTTTTTTGCTCTCCTGTAAAATTAAGTTTTATGACTTAAAAGCTTATTCACCGGGATCAAAGATATTGCCTCTGCAGTACGCCTGACCGGCAGGCCCTACGGTTGCACTTCCGACAGTGGCAGGATTTGCGTCACCAGCTGAATAGCAAGGTCGAATGCAGCCACTGTCTGGAGAGCAATTATACCGGCCGGCTGCGCTGATCGGTAGTTTTCCGTGGTTTCCCCCAACAGGCGAATGCCGGAGTAGTACCCGAACAAACGGGCCACGGACCGCTCGCGAATTATGTAAACAAGATTTTCTCAAAGATGGATCTAATTTTTACTTTCTCTGATGCGTCCGTATATACGGAGTAATAAACGTAGTATAGAGAAAGTTGTGTAATGCTGCGGAATATGGATGTCCAGATTTTAATGAAAATTCACATATTGGGGTTCCCTGATACCGAAAAAGTGTTCTTTTGAAAATGAGTCCGTCCCTCCGTCCGAGAAAGTTTAGTTTTATTAAAATCATCTAGGCCTATCTGTCCGTGAACAGTATACCGGTTAGTAGTTAAACATTGAGTTAAACACCCGATCAGGCGCGGGTGATCATAATGCATCGCCAACAAAAACGCCAGGGACAGCAGCACGACCCATTTTTCTCATTCGATACGAATTCTCGTAGAACAGTCCAGACTTCCTTCCGAACTGTCCAAGTGACTTTATGAAACTTACAATTTCTGTCCACAGCACTTATTCCAATAGTCAAAACTTTAACTTTTGACTGAGTTTTCGAAGACTCTCTTTCTACTGAATAAAGCGCAATAATTTAAGGGTCCGGCGCAGTGTGAATTGTGTGTGAAATTACGTTTTAACTTCGTCATAAACTCTGGACACTTTCACAATGAAACAAGAACGTAATAACGTTTGGAAATAAAAGTGAACAAATTTTACATAGGTTACAAGTAGATAGTATATATTCATTTTCACTTATTTTACTTCTAGAAGAAATTGTTTTCCCCTGAAAACGAAGAAAAAACATTTTGGGATCGCCAGAATGCTGATGACGACTTACCATCTCCATGCATACTTGACACATTTAGTCTGAGAATTCATTCACCGTTAATATTATGAACACAAATGAATGCCTCTAAATTAAATGGCACCATGCTCAGTGGTAAACACAAAAGTAAAATAAATGTAAACGCTAGAAGTAAATATGAAACTACGAAAACTTTACGGTCTTGGTACTTCAAGAACATTACATTCCAGGTCACCGCAAACATTCATTATATCTTAGATCCCGATGCATAAGCTGGTAAGTCATAAACACTTAATTTTACAGGAGAGCAAAAAACAACTTGTAACTGAATTTAATCAAGGTTAACGATCTAAACGAAGTAAATTTGAATAAAACTATTTGGGTGTAGGTTTTGTTTTAATTTCATTAATCCCTGATTACAGCATTAGCTTAAAGTTGTTTTTTGTTCCCCTGTAAAATTAAGTTTTTTTGACTTATAAGCTTATTCACCGGGGTCCAAGATATATCCTGGGATTTCTTTCTTTACTTCATAAAATAATTACGAGACCACTTAATTTCCTAAGAGCGGCAATAAAAGTAAATAAATAACTCACTTGTGTCGCATCAACACTACGAATACTGGCGCTGGGGGACCAGTTGCTACGACGCTGCCGCGAAGATGAATCGACCTGTTGCAAACGAGTTCTCAATGAGAAAACAGTGTTTCTTTCACAAGGGTTTTACAAACATACAAATATTAAATATGTACACCAATGGTATGTAATGTGTCATTAAGTATGTTTGTTTAAGCCAGTCGCTGTTCGTGGTTTTCTAAATGGGGAAGGCTGCAATTGCATTACATTATATTGCATTTCTATACATAATCTCTTCTGATCACGAAAACTACAGTCCTGTTTTGATAAAGGCTTAAGGGAGTAGCGCTCCTACAGCATATTGGGAAAACTAGTTGATTTCCAATGCTACTCGCTGAACTGCAGAGTAATGCTATCTGGTGAGCACGCCCTTCTTCAGACCCTAGACCCCACCCTTGAAGGCTGCCTGGCCGCAGTCTTCGTCCGCCGGTAAGCCTGTGCAGTGAATGCATGACGTCACACCTCCGCGTTTTACACATGCCTTACTGCGGAATGAAGTGGGAGCCTAACGCTTTTCTCTTCCTTGTTAACAGCTTCAAATGTGTTACGACCGGGCGTTAACGAACATACAAAGAAAGATATTTATATGATTGTTATATAATACAACCCAGAAATCCATTATTAATAAATAAATACATTTATAAATGTATATTTAAATTTCTTTTAGGATGCGATTTCTCTAGGAGAGGCTCCGCCTTACAGCCTTTAATGACGAGCCGCGCCTGGTTTAAGTACTAACCAATTGGTGCCGGATCGCAGACCATCTCTTTTAGGGGTTTCAACAACTAGAATAATATTGGTGAAATAATGGTGAAAGTAATTGTTGAAGTAATTGAAGTTATGTTCGTGAACTTAGTAGATTTATTCAGAGATTCATGTTTCGATGTCTTTGGTTCGGCACATAAGCGAGATTTTGGGAAATGGCGATAGCGGCAAAGACGTCGAAAACTAGCTCTTGGAATAAATTTAATAAGTTGTCGAAAATGACTTTAATCATTTCACCATTTAATAACGTCAACACCTTATCAGCATTTCCACAATAGAATACAGTCGTTTATGTAAAATATACGTAAAAAACTTTTGATCTACTTGTATTTTATTTAATACAAAATTACAAAAGGAAGTATGTAAATTACTACTTTTAAGAATTATTGCATTTTTATCTTCTCGTACACATAGATATGAGAGATTTACTGCTGCAAAAAATCGATTTCGAAATTTTAACGGAAATACATGTTTTGGGGTTCACAGAAAACAAACAATTGTGTGCTTTCTTTTTCAACAATCGTCCGTCAGTCCCGTCCATCCTGTTCGACCGTTCGTCCGTTCGTCCGTGCGTCCGTGCGTCCGTGCGTCCGTGCGTCCGTGCGTCCGTGCGTTCGTGCGTCTGTGCGTCTGTGCATCTGTGATTCTGTGCGACCGTGCGCCCGTAGGTCCGTGCGTCCTGCATCCGTGCGTTGGTGCGTCTTTGCGTCCGTGCCCATCTTTAATATTTTGTTGTAGTTGTATTTTGAATTTTTGCAATGTTCGAAAAATTACGGTTTTCAGCGGACATGAGACCTGTACCATCTCTTATATGCGAGTTTCTAACCGTGCGTCTGGCACTCAATGTTGACGGTTTCATCCAATCGGGAGCTTGAACGTCAATGCAGTAAGGTTTAAGGTCCCGATTGGAGGGCACCGTAACAACGTCCTTGACTATTCCAACAAAAAAATCAAATATAATGAAGCCATTCTTTTGAAAACTTGGAATATGTCCCAGGCGCTTCATTTAAAGTAACCCCCAATATTACGAAATCGGTTTCAAATATAAGGGGTCGCGACATCGGACTGATCGATCGGAGAATATCAATTTTGAAGAAAATCGGCTGAATGGTTTAGCCGTTGGCGTTGTTCACGGACAGACGGACGGACGGACAGACAGCGACGACAGAGATAGACGTTTTGCCGTCATTCGATTTTTCGGCATTGAAGACCCACATAACATGTATTCTGGCTACACCACGTGTTAGAGGATTATTTTTCTAACTTCAGTAGCTGGATTTATCCACTTTTTAGTTAACAGAGTCCGGCAATAAGACGAGTTTTTCTGCCGAAAATTCGCCATTTTTCGCGCAGCGTACATACTTTCTCTCAACTCGTAGCGAGAACGAAACACTTTTTTCGGTACCAGAGACCTGGTATTTCCGTTGCACTGTTGTTATGCTTAATAGGCGAGGCTTTGGCCCTTGGGTACCTCGCGCGCGCCGAAGCCTCCGCAGCAGCCCGCGCCCATGAGCGGCGGCGGCGCCCGGGGCCACCAGCGGCACCAGCGCCGCCCACGCGCGCGCATCGGCGTCCCGCCCCCTGCGCTGCGCACGCTCCGCGTTACGCGCGCGCCACACGCGCACGCACCCGCGCACGCGCACGCGCCTCGCGCTCCGCCTGCCACACCGCACGCGCGCCACTATAAGAGGAGCTTCTTTTCAAAAGGGTACCAAATCCATGATTTTTTTAACAGACTATAGATGGCAGCACATATTTCGTGAGCGTCTCGCCACAGATACTAAATACACACGCCTCGCGCTCCGCCTGCCACACCACACGCGCGCCACTATAAGAGGAGCTTGTTTTCAAAAGGTACAAATTCTTTTTTTTAAGAAAACTATAGATGGCAGCACATATTTCGTGAATATCAAAATCTAATTGCATTATTTTTTATCAGAAAAACTCCAAAATTCGTTCATAGAGAACGAAAGTTTTCATTTTCCGCAAAACATACGAAATATGCATTAACTTTCACTGCGAAAAATTCCAAACAAGTAGCTGAAGAAGGAGAAAAATTAGTTAACCGTAGATTACAAAGGCGTCGTCAGTCAGACGGGCAACTAGAGACGAAAGTTTCCCCCAACCCCCTTCTCCTCCCTCCCCGTTTCTGAAACTCTGTGTACATTCATTGTGTGATTAGCCCATGCAATACACGTATCGTCGTGGGAACGCCTATTTCCGGTATACGCCATTTTAACACGCCTCGTTCAATAGACTACGCCTTTGTACTCGTAGTTACGTCAGCGATATTTTTGTGATAACGCTTGGCACAGGGTACCTTTGTAATTTAGGGTTAAAGAAGATGAAAATACTGACAACATTGATGTAGACTGAGGTGACGAACGTCATTGGATACCTCCTCATATCGGCACTCTTTTTGCCCAGCGAAGTTCAGCAACTCAAACATGGCATAGACTCAAGTCGTTGGAAGTCCCCTGCAGAAATACTGAGTCATGTTGTCTCTATAATAAGTCGTCCATAATAATGAAAGTGTTGCCGGAGCAGAATTGTGTGCAAGAACTGACCTCTCGATTATGTCCTGTAAATTTTCGATGGGATTCATGTGGGGCGACATGGGTGGCCACATCATTCGCTCAAATTGTCAGAACGTTCCGCAAACCAATCGCGAACAATTATGGCACAGTCACATGGTGCTTTGCCATCCATAAAAATTGCATCGTTGTTTAGGAACATGTCCATGAACGGTTGCAAATGGCCTTCAAGTAGTTGAACATATCCATTTCCAATCAGTGATCGATTCAGTTGGAGCAGACGACGCAGTAAAAAGGACCAAGTAAAGTAAGTAAAAATAATCCATGCCATTATGGAGCAACCACCAGCTTGCACAGTGCCTTGTTTACATCTTGGGTCCATAGCTTCGTGGGGTCTGCGCCACACTCGAGCCCCACCATTAGTTTTACCAACTAAAATCGACAATCATCTGACCAAGCTACGGTTTCAGTCATCTAAGATCCAATCAACATGGTCACGAGCTCAGGAGAGGCACAGAAGGCGATGTTCTGTTAGCAAAGGCACATTCGAATCGAGCTTTTGCTGCCACAGTCCATTAAAGCCAAATTTCGCAGCACTGTTTTAACAGTTACATTCGTCGTACGTCTCACGTTGATATCTGCGGTTATTTCACGCAGTGTTGCTTGTCTCTTAGTACTGATAGCTCTGCGCAAGACGTCGCTGCACTCTTTAAGTGAAGGCCGAAGGTCTCTGCGTTGTTCATGATGAGAGGTTATGCCTGAAAGTAGGTATTCTTGTCACACTCTTGACATTGTGGATCTCGGAATATTGAATTTCATAATGATTTCCGAAATCGGATATCTCGTGAGTCTAGCTTCAACTATTGTTCAAAGTCTGTTAATTCCCGTCGTGCGATCATAATCACGTCGGAAACTTGTTCACATGAATCACTTATGAAAGCCCTGGCAATGCAATGCCCTTTATTCCTTTAGTATGCGATTCCAACTGTATATTTTCATTTTGTTATCCCATGATATTTGCCACCTCTGTGTATATTATGATGAATGAAAATAATATATTGTTAAGATGAATATTTTTTAAATTTTTAAGAATTCAAACCTGCTTTAATGGAGAAGTTAATTATAAATATGATTAAAAACATCAACAATGATAGTTATTTGGTCATTAATATGCATATATCCACCTTTTTCTATTTTTAATGGCAAAATATACCAAATTCACTATTAAAATTCTTACTTGTACTCTGCACGCTCCTCTGACCTGGAGTCAAGAAAACACCCTCCAAGACATAACACATACACACACGAAACACAACTGACAAAATTACATGCTCAGAAAGGCCTTCTTGCAGGTAAAGACGCAAATACCCGAAGTCACATACTACACACTTACACACTTGCCGTCTTCTCAGATCTGGAGTGAAGAGAACGCGAGGCTCTTTATGACACAACACATAAAATCCACGAAACACAACTGACAAACTTCCAAGTTCAGAGAGGCCTTCGTCGCACATGCGAAAAAGGCGTATCATTCATGACCTTTGCGGTATTCGAAACGATATGTGTCTGTACGCACTGCAAATCTTTCAGGTACCCTGATCGACCAGACTAATTTTGTTTTCATATATGTTAGTTTACTTGAAGTGCACTATGTCTAATCAAATCAAAAAGCAAAAACTAACAAATTTGATATTCATGAACTTCCAATTCTACATCAATTGTGTTTCTACAGTGGATTTGCAACTTCTAAGCAGAATATACCTATGAATCGTATAACCCAAGTAATCACCACTTCAAATCAACGAGAAATACTACAAAAGCAATTTGGTGGAATACTCTACATAAAACTGAACAATTTGCTACTGCATAACAGCGACAAAAAATAGTGTTTAGATGATTATAATGTCCAAATAATTTTAATTCGAATTTTCTTCATTCAAATTAGATTACATATTTTGCTTTGATATTTCATACAAACTTATTAATTTTAAATATTTGTACGGTCCACTGTATATATCCATCTAATCGTAATATCGTGTCGTTTGTTATAGATGTTACACAAATAAATCCAATGACTAAACTACAACTCACGAAAATGGTTTCCAAGCGTTACGAATATACTAATAAAGGACGTAACTCCTGTAGATGTAAAAATGAAACGTCTACCTTTGTGTTCTCCAGGTCGAATTCTAAGTTTTTGCAGGTAATAAGTATTGGCCTTTCAGTGTATCTGCCTGTACGCGTTTTGTGCGTGTTTTCTTTATAATGAAAAACATTCGTGGCGTTGGTAGGAAAAGAGTAAAGACCATGAGGAGGCCATGAAGTAAAATTAGAATGAAAACTATTAATAAAATGTAATAAATGTATAGTTTTTCCAAGTAGCTAGTTTGGATATTTTTAGAGCTTTCGAAGGGTGTCGCTTTTACGCCTTTCAGACTAACGAATGACTTCCTTTAGAGAAGATGTTGTGGGCACCTTTCCTTACCCTTCCACGTAGCAACATTTCAAATAGTAACATTTGCCAGAGAAAGTCTTTGCAAGGGGCACCAACGATAAAAATGATTGCCTGAACTGTCCCTACTATTTAGAATAATAAATAATAGTTATTTATAATACGAGTGAGAAAAGTGACATGTTTGGCAGGATTGCGACACATGCCGACATACCTCGTGTCACAATCCTAAAAGCAAATCACTTTTACCACATGCGTCATGTACTATTTTTAGACAGTCTTACTTACTTTCATTTTACTTTCATTCAAGTATACAAATAACTCAATGATACATTGAACCTGTAGTGTATAGCTGGTGCAGTCAGACGAAGTATTTTACTTTCTTTGTTACATTCACAGACATGGAGGAATATATAGTCACTGTATTCCTCTACGTCACAGATTTATCTGAACCCTTGAGCATAGTCTTACTTTTAGCATTACGGCTAAAACTTGAACTTGTATTACGCTACACAGGCCCTGAAAAACTCGCTTTTACAAGTGGATGTCTATAAAAAGAATTTCAGTTTTTAATATTTGCAACAAAGCCAACTTATGTTTTATTGGCGCATCAACTGGCTAGAATACCCACAACATGTGTGATATTTATGTAACCAACCTACTCATTTTAGAACGCCCTAGAAAATATAGTCACCTCACACAACATTTCGATTTTCAAAAACTATTTTTAAACTTCTACAAGAAGGGAAGATAATAACTGTGGAGACACACACCTATAGAACACTTTTTTAATTTAACAAATTTTACATTCATGTTTTTTTAATGTGATGTATGCAAGTGAACAAATCGTACGTGTAAATATTACCCATTCACGATACGATTAAAATTAGAAATGCTTTCAATGCCATGTTAGATCGAAACAAATTTATACTGCAGTAAACGAGTAACCTGCACTCGTCCGTCTGTCCGTCACACATCGTTACACCCCCCTTCCGGTCCACTAACTGAGACAAATGAGGTGTCATTCGACCCGTCTTGGTACCCTCGTCAAAATATCCTAAGAAATTTCTCTATAAACACTATTTTCACTTTTCTCCCCCTGTTACAGCCTTTTCTTAAGTCTGTGAAATGGATGAGTAATAATAAGACTGGGAGGGGAAAAAACTAAAACGCGTTTTGACCTTACGGTACCTGCAGAGGTGACAAATAGCAAATTATACTCTCGCGAAGATAAATGGATTGTCACAATTCTTAGCTGGTTCCTCGAATGAATTCTCGGAAAACGCATTTTTATGGTTTTGCGGAATGGAATATTGTGTCTCCCGCATATTATCAGAGAATTGTAAAATATATCAGGAGAGACAAACAATACGTTATTTGAGGTATGAATGAAACGAAAAATATTAAAAAGTAGACAATAATAAAATGTATACATGTTTTCTTCCGGGCTTGTGGGCCGTGGTCCAGTTGGCGTTGAACTGCCAAACGTTTCGCCCACGACTGCGGCGGGCATCTTCAGTGGCGAGGTCTCGGGCGAAGTGTCCGGGACGGCGGCTGACTGGCGACTGTTGACAGTCACAGTCGCCAGCGGCTGACTGTCAGCAGTCGCCAGTCAGCCGCCGTCCCGGACACTTCGCCCGAGACCTCGCCACTGAAGTGCCCGCGCAGTCGTGGGCGAAACGTTTGGCAGTTCAACGCCAACTGGACCACGGCCCACAAGCCCGGAAGAAAACATGTATATTGACTCCGGCCGTGAAAGCCTTCAATGCTTAATAAATAAAATGGTTCAATTTCAGCTGTGTGATAGTTCACTTACCCCATTTCATTGAAAATAATTATTCTGACATATTGCTTCAAGAACAGTAAAAACGCACAGAACTCAATGCTAGGTTTAAGTAAATATACTGAAGCCAAAAGAATTTTAATTTGTCTGAAATGTGTGTTAATTATGTTTGGGACAAGTGAAATAGAGATTGGAAAATAAGGAAATATTTAAAATTATTGGGTTTACAAAACAGTAACTTCTGTAAGTTTCCCTCAGTTACCGTCAAATTTCGGCGGGTTTGCACTAATAAACCTAATGTTGAAATGAAACAAAAAACATAAACAAGTATTTTCATCGATACATTTTCATGTAATTTCTGGCCTGAAAATGAAGGAACCGGGTTTCGAGACGTTTTTAAAATTATTATTATTAGATATTCATTATTTTTTCCTGAGATTTATTCAATCGCTGAAGGCTTATGCCGGGATGGTCTCTTGCTTCAATCGAAACGTATGAACTCGAGGACAATACAATGCGTTTTCAAGGTCACAAAGTATTGAACATTTTTGATGGGATTATTATATTTTCTCCATTATTTAAATTAACTTCGTCTTCAGTGATACGGAATTCCTTTGGTGTTCATTCAGAAAGTTTAAATATTTTCACGTCAAAATAATGAATAAAATTAATGAACTAATCGAATCAATTGTTTTGGATATTCTGATCCGTTACTCCACATTCTATCACGAGACTTACTTCCCGAAACTGTTTAGGCGAAGAGCAGAAACCCAGTGACCGCGTCCTCGTTAAAAACACAAGCATTTGTTTTAATTATTTAATCCTGGATCCAGCTTAAGTTCGCTCTCCGCTACTTCCTTGAGTGGAGGAGGTCTGGAAAGGCCTGCTCCGAAAGGTCACTCGCTCTGCGCATCCATTCGCGTGCCGCTAGCAAGCATGCGAGGGAAGCAACCTTCCGAGGGGGCGTCACCGGCCAATCGTCAACGCAGAGCCTAGCTCCACTGCGCACGACCTGGGAGCGATGACGCAGGTCCTCCCGTGCTATGGAGGAATCGTAGGTAAGTAATTTGCATTTTACTTCCTCGCAGATACTTTGTAAGAAGAGAAAGTATTGTAATCATGCTTATGAAGTATAGAAATGTATTGTAATGCTGAGGGTAAATAGGAGAATTTTCGAGAGAAAAACTCTTTTTGCCGGGCCATGGTAATGAAAAAGTGGATAAATATTGTCCCTATGTATAGAAAATTACTTCCTCTAACACATTGTGTAGTCAGAATCCATGTCTTGTGGATCCATGATACCAAAAATTCGATCGACGGCAAAACGTTCGTGTTTTCTCAAAATGGCTCCTAATTTTTTCTTTAAATTTTTCGAACGAATAGAGTAAAATACACTTATAAAGTAGGCACATGGCCGATTTTCACTGTTATCTCTCAATTTCTCGAAAACCGCACAACATTGAAATTTTTTGGTGTCTTCCCACAACTACAAAATTGAAGATAGGTATTTTTCCTTCAAAAGTAATTTCTTCTTCATTAATAGTTCTTTCATTAAAGCCATTCACATTTCTTTTACAAGTTTAGTAGTTTTCGCGCAACATTGTCAGCAGAATGGACATTATTAAAAAAATAACAAAAACAATATTTTCTCAAAAATGGTTCTACACATTCTTCAAACTTTTCCATAGAATAGTGCTAACGCACTGTTTAATGTGAAATAAAATTCATTTTGAGTATTTTTCTTTTTTCAAAAATTCACAAATGTAATTTTTTCAAACATTTCTCAAACCGTTAATATGCACATTTACAGCGACTTTTAAACATTATTGATTTTTTTCTTAAAACGACATTTTCCAACAAAATTTCATATAGACGAGTTTTACTTTTTTAATATTTTAAATAATTTGGTTTTACTATTATGAAACCGAAAAATTGAGAAAATTGGCGTTTGGGCGGCGATAGATTGCAGGCTGCCAAGAGTATGTGACAAGTCCAAAAAGCTAGCCATGGCCAAAACATTAGAAAACTAATATGAGAACGTCTGTGCCATTCTGTAGCAAAACTAAATATTTGTATTTAATTGTTACAGTGGCAGCAGCCATGTGCCGTAGCGTAGTGACTACGGGGACGGTCACAAGTCGCAGGATTTGTAGGATTGTCTCGAATTGGGCATGGTTGTTTGCTTTGTTGTTAAGGTACTTGACACTTATCCCATCGTGAGCTTCAAGATGGAGATAGTGAATAGGCACATGCTAAGCCCCATGTTGCCGGGTTTACCCGCCTAACCCACCAGTTGGCTCTTTGGCTCCGAACTTTAGGCTGGATTGGGCGAAGGACGTTCTTCGGAATGTTCCAGATTCTAAGTCCAGACGGGACAACGAATCCCCCGGCCGGGTTGCGTAGGTTGTGGCGGCACTCACGTCGATAGCCTCAAGGTGGAGGCAGTGAGGAGAGGGAAGGGGACCCAGAGCCCCCCTGGACCTTAGTTCGAGTTCGTGTTGGACACTCAACTTCGTTCAGTTACTCTGGGCAAAAAGGAGGAACTTGTCCCGGCGTATACGAGCGCATTGTCTGACTCCGGCTCTAGCCTGGATAGCTAGGAGCTCTGAGCTGGGAGGGCGTCCCAACCCAGCCATTGTATAGGGAGGCTTAGGTGCCCACCCCAGGATTCCCGCCCCCTGGTAGAACAAGAAATTGTGTGTGTGTATGTGTGGGGGGTAACCCACACAGGGTCCACACATATCTCCTTTATAGAAAGATTTTCCTAAGGATGAGCCAAAATGACAGCTAGTGCTGGCAACATAACTGAAGGTTCTGTGGTCATGGTGCCCTCGAGCCCATTAGATTCCCTTCCTGCATTCGTTCGTTTGCAGTTGGCTAACTTCTAAATGGCTTCGACTTTTGTGATGTTCTCGTCCGATGAAAATATAGTGCGCTTTAAGAAATAATTGAAATTAGAAAGGGCAGTGTTATGTGCTCTTCTGTAAAAATTCTTTTTTTCTATTAACATTACATTGAATTTATTTTTTGTGTGATAAATATTATGTTTATTTTAAAACCGAGATGCGTACTGGTGCACGTGTTTCCGTCTATTGTGCTGTTGTATGGCGAGCTGTAATTGAGAGCTTTCTATTTACATTCGTGTCAGTTTTCTTTTACTGATTGTGAGACCATGTTAAGAGATTTTCCACATACGTAATAAAATTTAAATATTTCCCGGACTCGCGTACGTGCATATACCTCAGCGAAACTCTTAGATATCTGCATAGTGATGTCTTCACAGGAGCCATAACCTAACACTTTACGAAGAGCCAGAACAGCTGTCGCGGCGGAGGGATACTTGTCTGAATGACATGTGATGTTCACTTGTTACGCGAACTGTCACTTTGGCTCATCCTTAGGAAAATCCTTCTATAGCGCGTAACGGACTCGTAACGCTATTCGGGCCGCAGGGCGGACTCCGTTAAGCGAAGTGCGTGTGCTGCTGCAGTGGCTGCGGGGGCGGTGCTGTGGGCGCTGGGCGCCGCGGGCGAGGAGCCGCCTCCGGGCGGGGAGGCGCTGGCGGCGCTGGGCGAGAGGCCCCCCGCACCCGACGTCGCCCGCGACGCTTGGGACGCCGTCCTCAAGGTGCGCCACGCCACTTTCACATCGAGTCAGCAAAACAAACAACCAGTGGTTCCACAACAGCACCCAATTTTTGTCCATATTTTCACGCAACATTGCGTGAAAAGTGCTTAAATTTTGGAAACATTGTACATGACCATTGTAGAAATCACGACCGTTAATAAGTAGGATATGGATCGGTCAATTAATGAAACACATGTTTGCCAACGTTTAGGAATATTTAATTCCTTCATCAGGGCTACAAAAACACAATCACATGGAATAAAGACAAATTTCTGATCTATGTCTTACTTATGTCTAACTTATCTATCTAATGTTGTTGTTCAGTTAAGTTGTCTTTATTCCATGTGATTTTGTCTTTGTCGCCCTGATGAAGGAGTTAAATATTCCGAAACGTTGGCAAACTAATGTGTTTCATTAATTGACCGATTCCGTGACCCATATCCTACTATTGTACATGACCTTATTTCAAAATCTATCTTAAGAAACAGATTTCATTAGGAAAAATCTCTATCTTTAATATTTTAGTTGTTGGATGACTCCTAAAAAATTTTTAACTTTTGCAATTTTCAGAAATCTGAGTTTTCAACGAACATGCAACCTGCATCAATCTCTTATACGTTTTTCAAACTATCCAACAACAAAATTTAATAAAAAACACACTTTTTTTGAAAATTTTGAAAAAGTCCCTGGGGCTTCATGTAAAGTACCTACCAAAATTAAAATATCGGTTTTAAATTCAAGGGGACGCGAGATCAGCCAGATCGATTAAGGAATATCAATTTTGGAGACAATCGACAGAACGTTTAAGCTGATAGAATTGTTCACAGACGGATAGTCGTTTTACCGTCAGTCGATTTTTCAGTATCAAGGACCCACAAATCATCGATTCTGTCTACACCACGTGGTAAGAGATTTTTTTTCTAAATTTATCAACTGGTTTCTTCGAAACGTGGGCCCGGTTATCACGTTATTTTGCCGAAACTTTGCCGTTTTGTCGCGCAGCACTACATAACTTTCTTTCTACTCCGCAACGAGAAAGTAAAAAGAATCGAATTGTATCACCACATATTAGGTTGTTACGTTTAAAAGCGAATTGAAAAAATGGTAGGTATCCCCGAGTGTGAAATATGTTTCGTGTGAAAAACCAATTCTCCCCATGTCCAGTAACTGCGCAAGCGTGTGCGGCAGGAGGTGGGCGGGGACGCGTCCGCGGTGCCGGAGGCGACGCTGCGGCAGCTGGGGGGGGCCCGGCCTCAGCCCCCTGCAGGTCAGCCCCCACGCCCCGCACTCTCTCGGGCGAGCGTCGTTCTTAGGCCGTGTCCTGCGTGAGCTACAACCGGCGACGGCGACAAGCGATAGCTTGCGTCAGCTCAAGCGACAAGTTGCGATGCCGCGCGACTGAGCGCGTGGTGTCCTACGTAAGCGACAGGAGGCTGCGACAGCGACAGTCGAAATGTTTCAAAGGGAACATTCAAGATTTTTGTTATTTCAACAAACTCTCCACAGATTTCATTTAACAGAAGCCCATGACTTAAGACAGACTATTTGCAATTATTTCAATAGCCCTACAATAGAAACCTAACCTCATTTACGTCTACAGGAATACTGGCATATAATACATTGTGATGTATGTACTACGCAATATAATTATCATCTGACAAATTAAATAAGAGTAATATAAATAAACATAATTTAATTAATAAAAAACAAACTTATTTGTTATTTTCAGTACTTCCATCACTTTCTTTCACAATTCGCCGCTCACAATTCAACTGTGGTAGTTATTCAATCACTTGTTCCACAATTCCCTTGTATTTTTCACAGCTTCAGTTAAACATTCCGTTATATCGCTATTCGACATCTTTGAAATGGGAAATTGAAGACCAAAGCAGCGAAACTATACGCGCGACACAGCGAGAACCGGTGACAAGAAGCGACAAGATTCAAACATGTTTGAATCTCGGACCCGCCGCTTGTAGCGCTTTCGTCGCTTCGTCGCGAATGTCGCCGACGCAGGACGGGCCCATAAGATTCTGTGTATTTGAAATTTGTCGCTTCAAGCTGTCGCGTGTCGCTGCCGCGAGATGTAGCTCACGCAGGACACTGCCTTAGGCAGGTCGGGCGCGTCAGCTCATGAGGTCGTTAGTCCCCTATATTTGGGTTTTCGTAATGGGAGGGCAAGCCGACGGGGACACGAGCCGATGTGTATGAGATAAATAGAACAAGAAATATGTGAAATAACAATATTAAGAAAAGGGGCTGGAATCAGAGATGGTTGTTGTCTGGGAGATTGATTACTGATTCCAGCCTTACACTCACTTTCACGCACTACACTTCCACACCTTTCGGGTGCTTGGAGCTTGACCAGAACGGTGCTCCGCTGGTGGGAGATACCTGTTTGGGTGACGCAAGCCGACGTGTAGTTTGACACCGGATCTCGCCATCCAGGGGGGGGGATCACCGGAACCTCCCGCAATAAAACAGTCATTACTCTTGTATTGAGTTTTCGTAACGTGATGCGTGTGGGGGCCTTGTCTTCACGATGGAATATGGCACGGCTTTTCGCATCCCTCTTGGAAGTGTCGCTAGATGTCATTTGATGTGCAGCACTGCTTGATACGGTCGCGATCATACGACATCTAGCGACACGACCTAGAAAAACGCAACAAACCGTGTCATAGTCCATTGTAAAGACAAGGCCCCCACGCATCACGTTACGGAAACCTAATAAAAGAGTAATGCATGTTTTATTGCGGGAGGTTCCGGTGATTCCCCCCCCCCTGGATGGCGAGATCCGGTGTCGAACTACACGTCGGCTTGCGTCACCCAAACAGGTATCTCCCACCAGCGGAGCACCACCGTTCTGGTCAAGCTCTAAGCTCCCGAAAGGTGTGGAAGTGTAGTGCTTGAAAGTGAGTGTAAGGCTGGAATCAGTAATCAATCTCCCAGACAACAACCATCTCTGATTCTAGCCCCTTTTCTTGATATTGTTATTTCACGTTTTTCTTGTTCTATTTATCCCATTCTTTCATAGAGTTAAAACAACTATCATAATGTCTAAAACTATTCTTTGTATGCGGTTCGACTGAAGAGCGACCTGCATAGATATGTATTCGTGTAGTTTACTACTCCGTCTGAAGAGTTTTCAGACTCTCCAGGGCGAATTCTTAGCCTTCAGTTTTCCTCTCACTCCCATGGTGCTAAGAGATGACAGGCGCGGATAGATTATGAGGGTATGAATGATGGGAAAAGTGGCGGAATGCCAGGGAAAACGTGAAAACCCTGAGAAAATTTGCCGCGAGCTCGGTTTGTTCATGACAAATTCCATATGGGTTGACCGGATTTGAACAGCGGCAGAATGGAAAAGAGTGGTTTGTCTTCCATTGAAATAGACGTGTAACCTCGGGAAAACGGTTTGTCCTTTCGTATAGCGGAAACCCGAATTCACGGAGATAAGGTGGGCGACTGGTTTTTGGCTTCCGCCCGTTGCTCCAATGTGACAAGAGGCACTCCTTGTTTCTCTTTCCTCTCCCCTCTACAGAAGATAAAGCACTTCCTGAAGGGCGTCGGGGATTTGTGAGTACCTAATTGGGAATCGTACATTAACTATGTGTGACACATCAATGAAAATTATATTTTTGGGCATCATTCCAATTAGTTGTTTATACAGATTTTAAGTTCACTGAAATTAATATTTTCAACTACAAATGCAATTTACTTCTGAAAGTAAAAACTTTTTTTAATTTTAAACGCAATATAGTCAGTCAAATTGTGCTAAAAAAGAACAAACACATGAAAATGGTATAGTTTTGTTGTTTGGTTTCTACATGGTCTCTGGGTGCTGAAAGTGTATCAGGTTTGCCAACAAGAATTTCACCTGCAAACGTTTCTTAAGCAAAACGTTGTAAAAATTATTTTTTTTGTTTTTAAAAGAACTAAAAATATCCATTTTTTGTAAGTAATGGTCCGTATGAAATAAAAAGATAATTTACTACATTTAATTTCATTAATATTTTTTTCCAATTAACGGTTTAGCCGTGAAGCACCGCAAAATTTGTGATATAAGCAAAACACTTAAAAAACGGGAATTATTCGACTTTAACTCACTTTTTAATGTAACTTAAAAATATTAATTTTTCGTAAGTATTAACCTGTATGAATGAAAATGGATAAAATGGCCTTCATTTTACGTGTACTAGGTTTTCTCCTAGGATCAACGGTATCGCCGTTAGTTACAAAAATATGCCTGGATTTACTGTGAAAAGCACTGCACTTAACCTCCCTCACTCACTACTTTTGTAGTGATTTACATCTAATAACGTTAAATACAAATCAATACGGCACTTTGCGAATCAGTTCACATGTTAATTGGAAAATGAACAATAGGTAATTAATAATGTGAAAAAGAAAATTAATATTTTTGAAAAGATCATACCTTCACCGACGAATTAGTTTCAAAGGCCTCTTTTTATAGGAATTCACAATTTGTAACTCAATGTAATTAATATATTATAATAAAATTTTATAGATTATTTCTTGTGTTGTTAATGTGTTGATGTATGTACATATTCATATTAAGCAGCAAAACAAAGATTTGAAAATTTTGGTTTGTGTTTTTATTTAAATTGCCATGTGCCGCTTTAATTAATGCATCGTGCCCATCAGTCCCATCTGAGCAATAGAACACTATCTGCGCAAGTTCTATGGATCTCCCAATTTGGAGATGGAAAAGAAGCGGACGCATTAATTCCTTCGTCCATAGTACTGTCAAATCGAAGTTGCTGGTTTGCCGAACAAATAGTTTTTAATTCACGGCAGAGAAAACTGTTTGTTATCGAACTTGTTCCAATAACATCCGTTATCTTTTATTCATAACTCGATTATTAATGGACAGAGAAAAGCAAAAAAACGTGCACGTATTGAAGCATACTCTTTACAAACGATGCAATAGCACTCCGATTGATTGATTACGTTTAAAGGGCGCTTCAACTACTAATGTTATTGGCACCCGTGTCAAAGTATTCCTAAATTAATTAGTTGTGGGAATTCTGATTGGATGTTGTTGACGTTCTTATAAGAAGAAATAAAAGAGGTCATCTTCGTCAACATATCAGCTTTATTAAGATAGCCGGCTTTCGACGGCTTTACCGTCATCGTCAGTCTCGCTGCTGTCGCTCGACTTTTGCCGACAGCAGAGAGACTGACGATGACGGTAAAGCCGTCGAAAGCCGGCTATCTTAATAAAGCTGATATGTTGACGAAGATGACCTCTTTTATTTCTTCTTCTAAATTAATTAGATTAAGGTTCTCGTAAAAGTGTTGTAGATGCAACTTAACGCTAATTAAAACATACATACCCTAAAAAGAAAGCTTCAATTACGCATAAAATATACAAACAGATAAGACAAAGTTCAAAAACGTAAATCTGGGGCCAGGAAAACATAAAAACATTATTGCCCTTATCTGTCACATAAACTTTTATATTCCGCTTTCTCTCAAAAAACAAAAAAAAGCATTGAGAGCGCAGAATCGTCATCTCCAAGCACCTCTCGTAGAGAGTTTCCCAGACCATGTCTTCGTCGGCTGCCAATAAATGTCATACAATGCAGGAGGACGTGTTCCACAGAGAGAACCGTCCTGCATGAATCAGGTAGTAGCAGATTCACCTCGAATAGGAAACTGTGAGAAAAATGGCAGTGTCTGATTCGCAGACAGGTTAAAATAACTTCCTCACGCCTGGAAGTCGAGATGAGGAACGCCAGAAATTAACAGAATCCTTTATTACACGTAATTTTTGTTTCTAAACACATACTAATTATTTCAGCTCTGCCGAAAACTTGAGTTCGACTCTGTAACTCAAAGCACGACGAACTCGGTGTCATGCGAGCGATAATGTTTGAAATATCGGGGTCGCAAACGGCCAGAGGAATTGGGAGAACGGAAGTGTTCTGGCGAATGAGAACTGGGCCGAGCACGGCACCCTTTCAAGGATGCGTCATCAATGTTGATGTTTTCAAAACATAGATGTTTACATAAAATAATGGATGACTTTAACAGCTATGATTCATATTCCTGGTACCAATGACAAAAGAGCTGCAACGGCTTTCGTCATTAGTACCAGGGATATCCTTGAGCGAACAGGATAATTTGGGAGGTAGTCATTGGTCACAGTCTATTTGCACCCTCAATTCCTTCAAAGTTTCATTGATTGAATAAATATATTGTTCGATGTTTTTACGAGGCTGATATTTTATTTTTGATTCACAAATTACCATCATAATAAAAACCTGCAATAATTTTGAGCTATCCATAAATTGGATATTCTTGAGACCAAAGTGACCAAAATAATTAAAATCGAGTTTTCGTCGATAAATGAAATCTATATAATTTTATAATTATCGAATCAAATACTAAAGTTTTGTGAAATATCCTGATCATTTTGACGGTAATTTGTCAGTTAACCCCAATTACAAAAAAAAACGGATTACCATCAAAATACCTCGCTGCGTTACCAGTATTGGTTACTGTTGGCACATAGGCGGCCAAATTAAAATTGGGCGCAATCATTTATAACAACTCTTTGGGAGGCGAATTAATGGCAAAGAGCATATACAAAGGGCACAAACGTACCGCCCCCGCGATAGTTAACATTTCCCTAAAAAAACCCTGATTACCTTACAAAGAGAAAGAATTTCATTCCTCTCATGAAGCTCTTTGAACTGCCGTGAGAGTGCGCCACAGACAGACACCAAGACCAACCACAGTAGACATTGTCACAATTTCTCAGAATCAGAGTATTCTCCAGATAAGACGCGATGGAATCACATTGTTTGAAATTCTGCAGCCGTGGCTGATCGCTTCGCCAGTGTACAAAAATGAAGTAATACGCGCGTATTGATTGCACTGAAGGTTGTATTACTACGTAAAGTTGGTGCAATACTAAATACTCATTATGTCAATACTTAATGAACATAATAAGGAGTTATCCTAATAGTCTGAATACTTGTCGTTTTCAGAACTTCCCTTCTGATCAGAGGGCAACACGAAAGACAAGCAGTTTCCTTGGCACAATCTATTCAAAGCCCTCCTAATATTTCGCTGCCTCAACAGTTACTAATTCAGTTTTCAAAACATCAATATTAAAAAAATCGATGTTTTGGGGATAGTGTTTTTTTAACATGGATGCTTGTAACCCTGAGTGTTTTGTTATGCTCGTCGCGTGGGCCGGCAGCTGTCCGCGCTGGCCGAGCGCGTGCTGGAGGACTGGGGCAGCAAGCGCCCGGAGGAGTACTCGCACCTGGACCTGGCGGCGCTGCGCCGCATCCTGTGCGGCTTCCGCCCCAGCGACCTGCAGCGCCTGCAGCCCGACGCCTACAGGTCAGCAGCACCCACCACGCTACCATCGACAGGCGCTGTCGCTGCACTGCCTGGGAGGTCCTAGGGTTCGAGTCCCGACGGTGGCAGGTTTTATCTAGCTACGGAGCTAAGTTGATTGATTGATTTTTCGTGTTTCCGGGCGCGTCAACTGCTTCGGTCATTAGTCCCGTTAGTGTAGTGCATTTTTTTCTCGGGAGATGACGGTGATCTTCCCCCGCTAGATGGCGAGATCCGGCGCCGACCTACCGTCGGCTAGATCTTCCCCCGTAACCAAGACTCCCCACCGGCGGGGCACCGTCCCAGCCGGGACAAGCTGTAAGCTCCCGGCCGGTCTCCAGAAATATGTGGTGTAGTGCATGTTAGAGTAAGTGTGTGTGTGTAAAGGGAGAGGATATGACAAGGAAGAGGAAGGAAAGATCGCGCGCGGTATGTGGCCCGTTTGGTAGGGTACTGCTCCGGCATTCGCCTGGGGTTGATCGGAGAAACCATGGAAAACTACCGACCAGAGCAGCCAGACGCTAGAATTCTCCTCCAGACAGCGACTGAATTCGACCTAGCTGAAAAGCTAGTGTCGAAAATCCCGGAAACTAGGACCTCCCGTCAGAGCGCTCAGTGATTAAAATTGGGGGAATTCTGGGGGCCGTTCCAAGAACCACACCCGCGCGATCTTCCCTTCCTCTTCCTTGTCTTATCTTCACCCTTACTTACACACCCAAGCACAACACTACCACTCATGGGAGATACCTGGTTGGGGAAAACCCCACAAGTCACCGTCGGTAAGGAAAACCCCACATGTGTAGGTCGGCGCAACATCTCCATATCCAGCGGGAGATCACCGCCATCTCCCTCTACAAAAACATTCACTAAACTTACAAAAGTTATGACCTCATCAGTTGACGCCCCCGGAAAGACTAATCAATAATCATTTATTCACTTACACTGGCGGAAAACAATGGAGTCTCCGGCCTTAGTCAGTGGTGTCAAAGATTTTGCTAGATACCCAGAGGTCTGAAAAAATACAAAAATTAATGAAACAGTCTCGATTTTCCTGATATATGCAAATATTTGAGTTTTAAAAAGGCAGAAGCTTATTTCTTCACGTACACTTATAAATTGAAAATAGCAATCCACATCACAATTCTACATATATTTTAATGCAAGTTTAACTTATTCCCATCATTTTCAGTTCCTTTGCATTTGTGGGCACCGAAAGATTTTAAGTGGGAAACTGAAACCAAGAAACAATTCTGTTACGTTTACTTTGCCTGAGATCTCATCTGATGCTATCCGACAACTTTTCTGGTCTTTATACTGACTGAGGCAGACAGAGTATCAATTATCTCTGCTGCATACCATCTGTCAGGGAATGTCCTAGAGTTCGAAACTAGACGGTGGCGTTTTTTTTGACATTTGCTCTGAGACTAGGTCGAATTCAGTCGCTGTCTGGAGGAGAATTCTAGCGGACGGCTGTTCTGATCGGTAGTTTTCCGTGGTTTCTCCGGTCCACACCAGCGAATGCCGGAGCAGTACCCTAACAAACGGGCTACGGACCGCGAGCGATCTTTCCTTCCTCTTCCTTGTCCTCTCCTCTCCCCTTACACACTTTCACTTACATGCACTACACTACCACGTACATGTCGAGAGATCAGACGGGTGCTTAGAACTTTTCCCGGCTGTGGCAGTTTCACACAGGCGGAAATATTTGGAGGGGAAACCCGCAAGTTGACATATAGGTCGACCACGGGATACCACACGTACAATACATATGGGACATATGACCTTAGAAATTGATGCGCTCGCAAACACAAAATAAAACAATAATACATCGTTAATGCTTGCACAAATAACGTTTCCTTATTGTATCCTTCCTACTAATGCAATTGCAGGGAGGCAGCACCTGAACTAGCAGGATTGAGGAATTGCCCTAGGGAAGTTCTGCAAAAAAGGCAACGGATTCGAAAGCATTTGGAGACCCTGCTCACTGGACGATTCTCAAGTAAGACTGCAATTTCCAAATAAATTTACAATTAAGCGTCAGAACTAATGAATACACAATGAGATATATATTTTTTGTTATTAACCTCTTTAATTACACAAAAACATTGATGATTTATTCACAATATCTCAGAAAGTAGTAAATATTAAAATCGACGTATCACATTTTTTAATTCATTGACGCAGTCATTATTTATGAAGAGATGTTTCAATTTTTCAGGTACGTTCTGTGGGATGCATAATTGGGGGTCTTCCCTTGTATTCGTTTTCATCTATCACAATCGCAGCTATGGAAGGCATGACTCCTCAGGCGGTACCATGTCTCACAATTGAACAAATAAAAGTAAGGTTATTAATACTTACGCTATTTTTAATCAGATTAGCGTTTTTCATAAAGGATGTTCGTTTAGCTTGAGCAATCTGTTTGCATCAATCACGATGATCATCATTCTCCTGAGCAGTAGACCTAGTAAATTCAGATGATGGTAATATTTCGAGTCGAGACCATAATATACGTGTACTAGCTTTCAATTTGGAAATACGGAATGCACTCTTTTACATAATTGCAAAACATCATCGTGTTTACGTAAGAAAACTTATGTAATTAAAATATATCGTGCAAACTAGATGGTACCGTATGCCTAACAATTACGTATATTTCCTGGTTATTTGTTGCGCATGTCCGCTTGGGTCCCCCCGTCTCTGATAGCACTTGGGAGCTTAATTTACTGTGATGCATGTGACCGTGCAGGCAAAGTGCGTAATTCGGGCCCTCTGAGGAACTCATGCAGAGATAAAACACGAATTTCACGAACAAAGTCAGAGTAATATTCGGAAAAAATGCTTCATGAGAATTCTCGAGTATCAAAATAGCATGAATCAAAATGTATGTGATCCATTCCTAAATACCAAAATGTCATCTGGTATAATAATCATTACTCATGATCATTTCTGCATTAGCTGTTATGACAGAAAGCATTACATATATCATTATTTAATTCAGAATACGTTCTGAATTATAAATCAGAATAGTAAAGTATAACACTTCGATTGTCATTTTTATTTCAGTCAATGTCACCCGATCATTTCAAGAGGTTGGTTTCTTCCGCCAAGACTGGATTAACATCCGAACAAAAATCTGCTTTGAACAAAGAGAAAAAATCGATATTAGAAAATGATAAATCAAGAAATATACAGAAAAACAAAGCACCGCGCAGAATCAATGTAATGAATTATATTACATACACTTTTAATACCATACTTTTAATTGTTAAAACCCTAAAATATTCTTAGTTTAATTAACCCGCCTTTTCTAGATGTTATTCTCATTGTTGCTAGATTAAAATAACAAGGGACATTTCTTCAAATTCAACTAGGAAGAATTTCATATGCCAAAACACGAGAAGATGTAATCTCCAAAGATCCCTCAAAAATCAACCCTTTTTGTCATTTACAGCAATGCTAGGGCAAACAAATTATACATCTTTAAAAATGGAATGAAATTTAAAGATAACCATTCTACGTACATTGCTTCAAAATATATCCTTTAAAATGTCTAAAGAGGAAAAAATAAGAAATTTTATGAAAATCTACTCCTATGGTTGAAATAGTAATGTCTATGCACATGCAAGCAGTATCCTGAGTCGTAGTACGTTTTTCTGTCGCTTTATGTTTCATTTTTGTTTGTATGTATGTGTGTGTGTGTGTGTGTGTGTGTGTGTGTGTGTGTGTGTGTGTGTGTATTGCTGCCCTGAATCCCTTAATAAACTAGACGTGAATCTGCAATTCGCATTCTAAAGAAATTTCAGAGCATGTGTTAAGACCTTTAATTATCTGAAACCCAATTTTTCGGTGTAGATTCCACAAGGGTGTTATCTGGGCCAACGGACTCCATTCTCTGGATTCCAAAATTCAAAATAACAAAGTTGGGAATTTTCTTACAATTTTTATTTGATGGATGTGAGTGTGATAATGCCAGTGAACAATCAGTTTCTTAGTGATTAATGGGAAATAGAAAACGTCAAAGTAATAATCATGGCGACATTATTTTCTGTACTTCCAGCTATAGTTTAAAACATGGAACTGTGTCTAATTGCGGTGAGAACCACATACACTATCTTAAAGAGTCTTTGCCTTTTATTACAACTTCTTAAACGAACTGTTAAGTTCATAAATATTAAATTCCTTTTTAAAATGTTTCAAAGAGACACCAACAATTCAAGTCGCGAATGAGTCACTTGTCATATTTAATAACCACTTGTTCCCTTTTCCCACAATTGTTCACAACTAATGTTACTAACTGCAATAAAGGTTTCGTAAATTCGTAATATTATACTTCTCCGAAATGTCAGAACACGTTTACTTTTGCTGCACGCAAATACAACAGTAAGAAATTTTATTTTCTCTGCTCATGAAAATCAACTTATAAATGTCAGAAACCAAATACATGGACATGTAAGTGGAAGTAAGTTACACAGCATACAGAATATAAGTTAAGAAAATTTTACAATAACACAAAAGTTCATTCAAATATTATATAGATAATTTGAAACAAGAGAGATCCGTCACATTACATTCAAGTCCAAAATGAACAGTAACTCTAAGGGTACAGACTATTTCCATATGTAATTATAAAAAAGTAGAATTTGAATAAAATACATGTCACTGGAATAGAAATACAAAATGACGTTCACGCCTTTTGATAATATACAGTAACACAATTCTCTGGAGAATTAATCTCCTTTTTGAATGTAGTCAAAGTGCTGAACATAGGCAACATTTTTAATTCATTATAAAAAAATTGATTATTCAAAAACCTTATCAGTAAAGATTTACTCTTTATCCGATCCAGTCAGAACAGATTTTACATCGTATTTTGGTACATACGGAACGAATTTTTTCAGTTCCTTGATTTCACAACAGTACAAATAACCTCGTGATATTCTTCTCCATCTATTATCATTCCATCCTGATTCTTTACATATATTTGGACATATTTCATCATCCGAATCAATGGATTTTTTGAACGGGTCATTCAGCACGACAAAAGCAATTCCTCTCTTGCTGTTGTCATCATACACTACTTTCCAAATGAATTTTGGAACCGGTATTTGTTTTCTGTTGGATGATCTATACAAAAATAATTCTTGGAGGTCCCCATTACGGTCAGATAACTCCATTACTCTAAAAACGCCAGTTGCAATATGTAAATCAGTTTCGAGATCTCTTGCTAATTTTCTAATTTTATCTTCCAGAGCAACCCAATTTCCTCTGTTGATAACACTCCACATTGGAACAGTATTCACATAAAAATACGTTACATAACGATAGGGAGTGATGGGAAAATCCCCATCCGGTGCTAAATGACCCCGATCTATAGTGGGTGAGATCGAACTAGGAAATTTGGAAGACCCAGTTACTTCCCGTAATGTTTTGTTGACATTCTTATAAGCGTCGTTGGCAGAGAATCCTTCGTAACAACCACATCCACCCTCTTCAAACGATGGACGGCTTACTGTCCGTCTTTTCTTGGCCGTCTCTCCTTGAAGAATATGTTCAGTGAACAGTGTTTCTGATCGCGACTTAACATGGCACACTTTTATCAATGAATACCACTGATCTCGAATAGTGAAGCCGAGTTCCATTAACTCGGCATTCCTATGGCCACAAGCTACGTTCTTGTTCATAATTTCTCCTTTTGGAATCCTCCCGCATTCAAAGTCCTTGATGGTGAAAGCTTCGCCATCTACCTGAAAGAAAAAAGAATGTTCAGAGCACTCACGCTTGAAAGACATAAAAACGTAATTCGGCTTCTGACCTATTATCTATTTGGTTACAGTGAAGCTTTCGAAGAAATTACATTCTGCTCGAGCTTCTTAAAAAGTTCATAACTAAAGCTAGACATAAATAATAAAAAATGCTCTTAGAACAAAGGCACTAGCAGAGCATCAATTTGAGTACTTTTATCTGGTACAAGGAATTTCCGTCTGATTCGTGGTTTTGCCGGGTCACTTCAACCCTGTATGATTAAAGCACTCATTATTGCTCGTGTAACTTCCAATAGAGTACATCACATTCACGAAGTATTTTAAATCATTATAAATTAAACGTTTATTAACTGAAATTAAAGCGCTGTCTATACTAAGGAAGATGTGGTCTTGCAAAATGTTAATTAATGAAACTATCTTTTGGTAAGAAGCACTTCTGTAGATTAGTTGTTTTCTCGATTGTTTTTCCGACCATCATTTACCTGAATATGACTGTAATGTTATCTTTCCTTTTTAAACGCGAATAAATACACAGGGAACTAAACTATCTTTTTTGTGGTTCCGGAATTTTTACATTGATAAAAGGTACGTCATATTGCTGATTCCCAAACTTCTGTCCTTTTGGATATATCAGCTCTAGTTATTTTAATTTTTTATTTGTCACATTAGCCCAGGGTTCTTTGTGTCTATTCATTTTTTGCAGCAATATACATTTTACCGAAGAATTTCACAGTGATGTGTTTTTTGCAAAAGAATTGCTATCTAAAAAAAAGCACTTCTGAAATGTTTTAAAAAAGCTTTACACTGGAACAAAGTTTTCAATTTTTCTGGAATCCGTGTTGCGGGTGGGAGTGGATTTACTAAAAGTAATAGAACATCCATCTTGTAGATTGTGACATTAAAATATTGACTCTTGTCCCTTACATGCATATGGCGTTAAGGCCCTATAATGCGTCGTGTTCGTGTTATGCACGACGGTCAAGTATATTGCAGCATAATGGTTGTGTTTTACCCACTATTGTATTGATATTGGGTTGATAGTATCTTATAATCTGCCCAAAACGTCATCTTCCCTCAGCGTTTTATAGATAGAAAACATAACTTATTTGCAAGTTGATTTTCAATGATTGTTATCGAAAGATCTCTTATCGCATATCTCATAATATGCAGTGGCCAGCAAAATATATTTGGTGAGTTATTCTCATTATGTACGAACGGGCATTTACACGACGACAAATATGAAAGGCGTGAGGATGGTGCGCATTGAAAAAAACATCTACCTTGAAACTGGAATCAGGTTTGTCAGAGCAAACAGCCACAACAGATTTTGTTTGGGAAGCGAAGCCTTGTAGTTCGTTATTTTTGTCTGGGCAAGCAATCAGTACTTCTTCTCCTTTTTCAAAGTTAAGATGGTCTTCATCGCCTTCCGGAAGGTTCCATGAACATGTACTTCTTGTGCATTTTTTCTGCAGGACTAGAGGTTCTTTGTCAGCCAAATCTTCTATCAGATCAACGGAACATTCTGTGACATCAGAATATATGTATTTTAATAACAGCTGAGAAAGATAATCAATATGAAAAAGTCAAGTACAGTTTGGACTTAGAAACGGAACAAACCAGAACTAGTTAACAAAAAACAGAAATGAATCTCAGAATACTAAAAATAAAACCGCTAATTACTTTGTTACGTCATTAATCAGCCTCGTTGCAGGTCAAAAGGGATAATTCAACACAAATAAATATTCAGGATGTGAAAGATAGTAGAAAAATTAAATATACAATGAATATTTTCGGAATTGACAGTTCGTACACAGTAGAGTTCAATTTTACTATAATGAAACATTTTACCACTGTCACACATCACGTTTACATGAACTTCATTCTTCACAACTATGTTCGCAGTTCCTACACGTACTGGACTGCATGGTTAAGTTCGCCGAGTCAATCCTTGGCTCACCCATTCTAACACTCAGGTCTATAAGGACAGTTTATTTCACTAACAGCTTATTGAATGTTCTTGTGAAATTAATTTTACTGAAGTATACTCATTGTATTTAATAACAACAGAGTTTGATATTATTGTAGAGCTAGGGTAAGCAAATGACAACAAAGAAACTACTTAAGTAATAGACTAATGTTTGCACATACGAAAATAAATTACCTAATGTTGAAATAACATAATTCAACTTAGCATGTCTTCACCAACGTTTTCATTGCAATGACAACATACCCCCGGTAAATCGACTGTTAAAATGTACTATATGAAAATAAAATGAAAATTCAGATTTCAAAATGCATTCACGTAACATTTTTTTTTAATTTTAATTCCTGACGGAAACTATCTCTTGAAGGAAAGGTCTCGTTTTGTCGTAATATTTTGATATTAAGATATTAACATCAAAATATATAGAGAGCATAAGCTGTATCACAGTATTGTTTCAGTTCAATATTGGTTAGAGAATATGCAATGAATATTGATAATTTAAAAACTATTAAATCTAATAACTACACAAATACTTTTTGGAAAATCGTTTCACCTTTCAAAGACGAAAACTACCATTTAACGAGAGAGGTAAAGCATCTTTAACTCCCTGGGTCCTCTTCATGGAGACTTTAAAGGAGATAGGTAGCTAAAACGGAGCGCAGCCCAAAATCGATTCCCATCTTAGGGAATCTACACACCCTCTTACTGAGAAAACTTAATAAACTCTTTTGACTTCTCTTCAGCCATTCTTTTGCGAATGGATAGAGAAACAATTTACAACTCTGTATTTATTAACTCTTCTCTGAAAAGCTGTTTTTAATATCATTACAATAAAAGACATTTTAAATATATTTTCATTCACATCAAAAGAATTCGTTGAACGATCCACTAAACTCTTTACTATATTGTGTGAGTTTCGTTTCCTTCTGGCCAACCAGACACTTTTTTTTCAACTTTCTATGTATCAAAAGGGAGCAAAACGTGACCTCATCGTAGTACTAGTAATTATGTAGTCAGTTAATTGAATTTACTAGTTTCTGAATTGAATTTAATAACAGGTTAAATATTGATTTTTAAAGTACTCAAACACAACTATTTAAAGTTGATTGAAAGAAATCTCAGTCGACTTTCTTTTTTTAAACGCGTGATAACTGCGTTCACGTCAGTAATGAAGGAGTACAAAAATAAAATATGCCATCCGAACTGAAGAAGAAAGTAAGAACATGTAAAAGGTATTACGTATGTGGCCCACGAACAAGTAAACACATCATTTTCCTTGGGTATCCTTCGTCTTCGTGATACTTGAACTAGAATTCATGTAATGCCTCACTTTAGCCAAAGCAGGTGTTGACACAAACTATTCTCGTAGCAGGGAAGGCGCGTGACAGCGTTGTCGCCCGACCTGCGCATGTGCAAAGGAAGGAAGCAACTGATTCAACGGTACTCCCCCCCCCACGCCCCGTCTCCGGCGTGTTTGTGCACGGTCATTCCTCTCGCGTTGCGCGGAACTCAGTCCAGTGTTCGCGGCCTTCCGAGTGAGGCAACGGACCAGTGACCCTGAGACAGAAATGTTCATTAAACGTTTGTTTTTTTTTAACACTCTCATGTAAGTTGAATTTTACAAACTGCTTGTTGTCTGCCAAACATTCCATTATAGCCTAGATAATACACTTTATAGCGACCAAATTTTGTATAGATGCTAGTACCATTTTTAGTGAAACAAACCTCAAATGAAGGAAAAACTTTTTAAACTTTGTTAAACGTATTTATATTTCAGACGAAAGCTAATTTCTTTCAATGAAGTTGAGTTTAAAATAAAGGAGTTAAATATTAATTTATTTATGTTACTAAGTGCTTAGGTTTTCTAGGTTATTCCTGTCCTATGATATTAATAACCTTTAATTGCCATGACAATTACGTATGTATTGGTGATGGAAAGAGGTAAGGTTCGATGTTCTCTCGTAAAAGAGGTAAAATAACATTTTACGAAAATATTCTCCAAACTCTCAAATAACGTAGCTAATCTTCGATGACAGTAAAAATCTTTATGACCTAGGAATTTTCGTCCACTCAACCTCCTAGTGATACGTGCTATTTTGTTTATCACAATTGTCGCTGTATTTGACACATCATCTCTTATTACTTCATTATAACATTCTCGATGTTGTCATGGTTTTCCACTGACAACACGTGTACTTGGACAAGCAATGTGGAGGGCACTAATAATAATAATGATAATAATAGAGACATGAAGTAGGAGTGCGTGAAGTGATTCAACTTGTTTGCTCACATTGGATGAATCATCGCCATGGCAAACAACACTTTCACTTTCTAAGTGTCTTAGTCGTTAGCACCATAAATATACTGTGAAGGTAGTTAGTTCACTAGCAGGCGAAGAACTTCAGAAAGTGGTGACGTGAGGTATTATTCAAACGAGATCATCTCGTCACGCGTTACAATTTACTTCAACACACCTGCCACTTGTGTTTATTAAAACCCGTTTCTTCATACAATGTATGCTATGTGTTAAGTATGAGACTGACACCATACAATTTTTGCCTCTTGTTTGTACACAAAACACAGTACACAATAGTTTATCTACATCTCAAAGAGAATAAATACTCTTATCTAGAGCTGAAAGACTGTTATAAAAGTAGAGAAAACACTCCTTTCAAAAAGAATGTTTTAATAATAGCAGTTTGCAGATAGTTTGAATAACCTACCTACCAAATACTGACTGTAGTGACTACAAAGACTGAAACCGCTATACGAGTTTTTATGAAGTTTTGAAACGTTGAAATGTATTGAATCACGTGCCTATTTGCTCCGAGGACGAAACAAGAGAATTGAAAGTTACGCAATGGTTGATTTTGGTTTTTCCTGATTTGTTGCAATCAGCGCATTCAACCCCAAAACGAAATATCGAATCTCAGAAATCCAAACTCGTCGTAATTTCTTCGATCTGAAAAAAAATTTCAAAAATCGTTGTTTCACATGTAGCAACTAAAAATTCGTAGCCATTCTCCACCCCACTGCAAAACACTTTCTCATATTTCTACAAAATAACAAAAGACCGCTACAGAAACTTTACAAAATGCCCGACAATTACACAATCCTGTTGAACTTAATAGAACTGACTTACATTCCCTCTGTACTTCACCTCTTTTCAGCAATATATTAAATTATATTTTCCCTTCCCTTTAGAGTTTCATTTCATTTCTCAATTTTCTTACAGTAGGTAATATCGCTACGTTGTATTTCCAAACGGTTTACTTGCCAGTTATTCTACGAATACATTAATAAAGTAAATACAATTAAAAGTAAATAGACAAACGAGTAAGTGAGAAGAGAAGACAGAGAGAGGCATGGTGTGAAAGGAGCGTGAGGGGGGGGGCTTACCGGCGTGGCGTTGGTCGCGCCGAGCCCTGGCAGGCTCGCCCTGGCAGCGGCGGCGGCGTGGGCGTGGGCGGGGAGCCAGCCGCAGCAGGCGGAGGCCACGAGCAGCAGCGGCACGAGCGCGACCTGCCGCATGGCGCCTGCCCGACTGCGCCGCCGACCCACGTCACGCGCCGCCTGCGTATATATAGACGGCGCGGGCGGCGCCGCGCGCGCATTCTGGCGACCGCTCCGCCACACCCCCGCTCGCGCTCGCCAACCTTCCGGAGCGCTACGTTCGCTCATGATTTCAAAGCCCGCTGGCCATTAAAACGATTTATCTTGTTTGTTTGTTTGTTTGATTTGACCATTGTAGAAATCACGACCGTTAATAAGTAGTAGGATATGGATCACGCTCTCTCAGCCTGAATCAGTGAAAAACCACTGATTGACAGTGACTATTCACTGATTGTGGTAGTTATAAATCTGCCACCGGGAATCAGTGAATTGAACTGAATGAATCAGTGAAAAACGGATCCACTTTTTGAATCAGTGAAACTTCACTATTTGAATCAGTGAAACCTTCACTATTTGAATCAGTGAAATATCTCATCGTTTCTCCAGTATTATGACAAACCCAAAATCCTACTACTGAGAATCACTGTATCGCTTTAAACAAATGCTTCAAAACATAAAATTTAATAAATACAATAAATATATTAATAATTTATATCTGTATTTGAAGTATTTTTCCTTGATATCTCAATAGTAGGATTTTGGGTTTGTGCAGTATAGTACAGGAGTAAGCGACATATAGTGTAAAGAAAGTCAAAGTTAATTAGGCACAAATTTATTGAAAGATTTTATGGGAAAATGATATTCTTGAACAGCACTGTACATATTAACTACAAAACAAATACAATAGAAATATACATATTATGGCAAAGATATTGAGTCAATATCTTAACTCAGAAAAAAAATTGAAAATTGAGGTAATAACAGACCTGTATTCTATTTCATATGAGCAATCCATTTATCTGTTCATTTATTGTCTTCAACATTATCACGTAGAAAAATTGTCCAATGTTATGGTTTAGTTCCTTAAGTCACATTATCCTTGGGGTAGGAAGAGTTTTGTTACATCATTTACTTACAAACAATTGGCTTTTCAATGAAAGGAATACTGGTAAAGAGATATGTTGGAATTAAGGTAATTTTAAAGGGAGATACTGCCTTTTTAAGTGAGATAGGAGAATACACGTCTTTATTTAAACCAATGAAAACATACAACAGAGAAGAAAACCGATGTTCAGGAACTTTTCAAAACTCACTACAGGGAAAAATTGGCCTGCAGTTAACACTCTTCATTTTATGTACATATTATTGACAATTTCGGTGACAATAAACAAATTCTGAAAAGAAAGATGGGAAGAAAGTAGTGAAAGAAAGGACTCTTATAATTTAAATATATATAAATACATTTCAATGGATTTTTATGTGAATTTTACAATAAAAATAAATAAAGGACATTAAATCTGTCAAAATTTTTAAAGTAAAAATACAAATAAACATTTAGTATTATTACAAGTATGTGGCAAGTTTTAGGGCAACTTAATCAGCTTCCTCTGCTAATTATAATTTTCATAATTAAAATCAGCAGCATTGCCAAGCTTAAAATTGGAAATGCTAACAGCACTGCATGCCTTGGTTTCTATGTACATATATACATATATATGTATAACATGTATATATACACATATGTGTATAAAGAAAACAAAGACTATTGTGTATTGTTTCCTAATTTCGAATCTGCCATGGTACCGAACAAATGACTGATACCTGACACCGCAATGGAGGCACCTGGCTACTGATTTCAAAGACAGGAATACAATTGATGAATGATGATCAAGAAGCGCAAGTTCTAAGCTATTAATTCACTTGAGGTAAAAATTTTAAATGGCTTACCAGATGAACTCCAAAACACAAACCTTCACAAGGAGCTAATTACAACACAAATATTTGGTAGGATAAGAAATACTTAAAAAAAAAGACATCAATTTCGAAAAGTCTGGATTTCTTTATCAGAAAATCTATCAAAAGTATATTTGGATAAAGAGGAAAATTTGCAATTTACAACTACTACATAGAAGAGACTACAGAGGAAAAAGTTGAAAATCTACCGAGTACTTCAGATGAAACAATTGAGAAACTTTTAAAGAAAGTTTTAGAAGATAAGCAACAAATATCTGAAGTAAAGATTTGAGAAAAATTGCCAATGATTTTATTATCAATATATTTCAATGGATAAACTCAAATGCATGCCAATGGATAAATGAGTGTGAACGCTGTTTTGTGGAAGAGAAATTCTAACATTTTCCCTTGACAGATTGGTACTCAAGTATGATTTTGAAAAATACAGTAGAATCAGAATGGAACAATTGGAAAAAGAACACACGCATAAAAGAAATCGAATAAGCCAGCGGCATATTTTTCGAAAAATTGAGTGAAGCCACAAGGAAAAAAAATTTACCTTGAGTGCTTGACAATAAAAGAGGTTGTGATATATTGGTAACATTGGCTACTTGGAAGAGAATTTTTGGTACACTCCAATTATAAACTTTTAAAAAATTTAAATATAAAAGCAAGAACACATTAAGAACTGGGTGATTTGACATACTATCTGTCCCTATACAATTTTAAAGTTAAATATAATGCTGGAAAATTAAACCAAGAGGCAGACTGTTTAAACAGGCATCCAGTTCTAGAGCCTGATGAAAATTCAGATGACATTTTAAAAAATTGTAAACCCAGTGAAATTAGAAGACATAAAAAGGATCAAAGAAGATGCACAGAACTACAAAACAATAAGAAAAACTAATATTCTAAAATGAAATTTATTATAAAATTGAAAAGAAGAGAAAACTCTCATTATCAGAAGAATTTAGTAAAATATTACTAAAATATGTACACAATACTTATTGTTACCTGGGAAGAGCGTGGATGATAAATAAAGTAACACCATTCTTTACAGCGCAAAATATAAACATAAACATAGAGAAGATTAGTGAAACTTGTGACATCGGCTTAAAGAATAAATCATGAAGAAAATCAAAATTTGGATTAATGTCACACCTAGGTCAAGCAACGTACCCTTTTAAGATAGTTTCTATAGATACCATCAGAGGTTACGGAGGATCCGGTCAACAAAAAATACCCACACGTACTGGTCGACCATTTCACAAGATATGCTTATATTTTAACATCAAAAATCAAAACGCTGATGATTTTGTAAAACTAACTGAGGAAGTAACAAAAAACCATGATATCCAGATGGTACTAACAGATCAATATCCAGGAATAAATTCAAAAGAATTAAAACAATTCCAAATAAAAAAAAAATAGATTTTTTACTGCCATAGATGCGGCAATGGTCTCAATGAAAGATTAAACCAGACTTTGGTGAATAAAATAAGATGTATTATGAATGAAACTGACAAAAAAGCTGCTATTCCTATGGACAACTATTGTGAAAAAAGCTGTGGAGAAATATGAGACAGAACATACAGTGACATAAGTCTCAACAAAATACTTTCTAGAGGGTAAAACCATAAATAACCTACCACATGAATTAAAAATAAAATGCACAGACGAAGATTTAGAGAGAGAGGAAAATAGCACTCAAGAATACAATAAAACCTCATAATGACAACAAAAAATATTCGACCTACACAGGAGACAAATTGAATTAAAAAAGGAGATCTTGTGTACATAGAACATGAAAGTCGCCTGAATATGAAGAAATTAGATGAATTGAGAATTGGGCCATACTCGATATTGGGACAATCTTTAAGTCAATCTATGAAGTCAATACCAGACACAGAACAAAAGAATCAAATTTCTATGATATAACAAAACTTAACTCCAATAGTAGAAGGTTTTGATAATTGAACAATTGCAGAAGCATTGTCCATTTCCCAGGAGGAGGGTTTATTACAGAAACCCAACTGAGTTTTTATTTCAAATTAAATACTCAAAGGATATAATCATTATATACTGCTAAAAATGAAAAAAATTGCTAATGTTGAGTATGCCAAATTTGTTGTAAATATTAATTTAAAAAGTAAGTCAAATGCTGCCATGGGTGAAGGAATATTTTATTATTAAAAGGGCAGATGTTAAACCAACCATCACCCTGAACAAAACAAGAATATTTTTCTATCCTTTCACCCATATCAAATATTGCTGGACATTTTCTTGAAGGTTTTTCTCCTTTCCAATTCCTCCAGATGCAAATTAGGGCCCTCCTAAAACAGAAACATAGATAGGTCAAGAAGTTATGTGAGGAAAAAATGGTTACTTTATTTTCAGATTACATACAAAATCATACTAACTGGTAGAATTATGAGGTCTGGATAGGACCTCAGGAGTGGCAAATGGCTTTGATGTACCATCTGCACTCCCTCACTTTGCAAACTAGCTCTGCCATGTAAATGAGTAAAATATAATGTGTTTAGTGACTAAGGAAAGCAAGGAACACTGATCAAAATAAATCAGTATTACAGCAGTCTTTGGCAAATTAAAATATTCACAGTAATATAGTCCCCAGTAAGCTCCCGCACTTTCTCTTACACTTCTTCAAAACTCCATTCCTGGACTGGTGTCATTAAACTAAATTGGAAAAACCAAAGAAAGAGTTAATAGTTTGCTGGCTCTGCTGTGGTGTAATCGAGAGCATTTTGGACTTTTTACAACTTTCATAAACGAAATTATACATTGCACGTCAGATATTTCACACTGTATCACCAATCAGTTACACTAAAACTCTTAAGTTACATAAGAAGTTACGTGGTATTTACCACGTGTTCATAACCTATATCTTAGTTTGGCTAAATGTTCACTATAAAATAAAACGTCTCACAGTTATCAACAAGACGAGTCACAGAAAAGCGAAAAATACTTACCTAACGCAATTAAAACAATCTTCAGACACAGGTCAGTTTTCTCACAGGAAACTTCTATTCCACTCGTGGGATTTTGCTTCACAACAGACTGTTGGACAGAGCACTTGGACGATCAGTCGGCGGCGCCACTGACAAACAGTGAATGCTGGCGGGCATTATGAAAAGGTTCACATATTCACTGATTGTCAGCGAAACTACACGTTTCGACTGAAGAAATCAGTGACTTTGCGCTCACTGATTGAATCAGCGACAATTTCACTGATTCAGATTCAGAGAGCGGATCGGTCAATTAATGAAACACATTAGTTTGCCAATTTGGTCAGGGTCAAAACAATACATGGAATAAAGACAACTTGTCTGAACAACATTAGAAATCACACAAAATATGCCATGAATCCTACTATTTGTTTGTATTGTTTTGTTTGTTTTTTGTTTCTTTTTTGTTTGTTTTTGTGTTTCTTTTTTGTTTCTTCTTGTGTTTCTTGTGTTTTTTGTTTGTTTTTTTGTTATTTTTACACGATAAATTCCACTTGTAGTAATATGTTAATCTGCTTGTATCCTCCTGTTCATCCGTTACTCACTGTTTTATGTGCTTTAAGGCAGCGGCACTGTGAATTGTTGTGCTGCCTTTATGGCACGACATAAATTGTTTCGACTTGATGAATCAGTTTGACGTAATGAAACAATTTTTTAAAAATATTGCTATCGATTCTTTTCATGAAACTCTCCTTTGCCCGAGTTTTGGCGAGGCAACCAACTGTAAAATGTTTCAAAATTTATTTTTATTAAGTTACTACATACCACAAATAGATTATTTTATCACAAAATAGCCACGTGGAGCGCATACTAAGCTAGTGTATTTGAAAATACAGCAGAGAACTAGCATTTTACGACGAATAAATGCATAGGAATAACTAAACAATCTCAGCTTATTTCAATATTAAGTTCTCATTGAAACGAAAGAATGTCTTATACCATTATTTCCAGTTTTTCATTATTATTCAAACAAAACATTGAAATACTGTCCAAATTTATCTGCGGACCACCAAACATTTCTCGCAAACCACCAGTGCTCTAACGGCTAGGGCTGTGTTGCGCAGGGTCAAACATATCATTAACAAACTTTTATGTTTTTAGACAAATTCCTATTTTACTCCTGATGAATATGATTATATTATAAATGATGCAAATATGATTATTTTTTAACACTTCAAGTCATTTTTTGACAAGCATGCTTCAAGTAGGTAAGCAAGCATTCATTCAATCACACCAGCAAAATATATTCTGAGAACTTACTGAGCTGTAAATGATGATAGTTTGTTCACTACACTTCTCATTGCTTCCAAGTTTAGTGCGACAAAAAGTACCATTTAAATAACAGTTCCAAACGAAGTGTCAACTAACCATTAAAGTAACAGTCAAATCAAATATTTTCTGAAAACATAGTTAATTTATAAAGGCTGTTTCAAAATAAATGTTACAAATTTCCCGGGCAAGTAGGGGGTTCGAAAATGATGACATTTTGCCAATGAACGTGTAGTGAGAAATTCAATATATAGGAGTCACATGTATACATTCATTGACATTTGCACCTGGTTGTAGCGCAACCCCTTAAGCACATATATGCGACAGGTATATTGCAATATTTGACGGCGTCAGAAAGTAACCTGCCGAAAATCTGTGCGTAACGAGTTGCATGAAAATCATGAGAAATATAACGTGCGACTCCGTGAAATGGTATTTCCCACTATACGCTAATTGATTAATTAATAAGACATGGTAATGAATGTTTTCGTCTTAAGAGCCTATTACAAGTCCCCTAAAACAAAAGTTAAAGGTCTAAAAATCCGAAAACTTGCCATTAGTCGTCACGCGAAGGGAGCATATTCTGGCAAAGAGGGCATATTCTGACGAATGGAGAGTTGTCACCTGATGTCCGGGCTGTCTAAATGCGTAAATTGGCTCTCAAGAACGGGACACCACAAGAACTGATATGGTATCATTACGGAACAATTCATGACATGAAATGATTAACAAGTTGAAATATTTTTACACCATTCGCCCTTTTCTCAATCTCAGAGATTCTTTCGTTTATAGCACTAAGAGCATTCTGCCATTTATAGCGTTCCGTGCGCTATATGTTGGCTTGATAGACCGGTCGGTGTCTTTCTGATTTAATAGCAAACGTGAGTACTAAAGATATGTAGGGCTCTTTTGTGCCGGATTTCAAAGTATTAATCTCCTGGATAATCAATACAAGAAAGCATTATTCAGCCTGGAAAGGTATCTTCGTACATTACTATAAAACAGTAATTCTTCAACTACGTTTTGTGATACTATCTTGAATATCTGGAAATGAATGTGAAAAACGCGACATAACCAAAACTCAATAATAATGTATATGTAAACTGTTTTTTGCGAGATTTGCAGATGTTAGAAGCATCCTAGTATGAATTACATCAGGTTTGTTCAACTGGCGACCCACGGGCCGCATGCGGCAGGCCCCTTGTCGGGGTTTACACATTTTGATGTAAAAATAGGCTCAGTTTAGCTGTAAGAAATGTTCTAGCAGTAAATTGCAGAGTTCGAAATCATCCCTATGTGATCCACTGCGTTATGCATGGTACAACCTGATATCATGCATGGTTCCATCTCCTCCCTCCCTTTTCCCTTTCAGAGCAGCCGGGCCAAATGTGCCGAGATCAACAATACGGGGAAGTCATGTGTGGATTACTCGAGCAATGAAAATTTGTCAATGTTATTAAAGTTTTATTCGTGGCCCTCGAGGCTTTGCAAGTTGGATATCCCTGAATTACCCGGTACTAGGGCTATTTAAAGTGAACTCAAGTTTTACTGCATTTTGAAGAAGAGGAAGAAGAATCACAAGATCAAATAGATATTTATGCATCAACTTTATGTAACTTTAATTTTACATAATTAATTTTGACGACACAAATTCACATTTATATTTATAATTGAGATTAAAAGATAGATTTTGAATATCTAAAAAAATTCGTTTCAAAAATAAAGATATATGGCCAGAAAAATTCGGGGTAACATTTCTAAAGCAATAGCGTCAATTCACAAGAGATATAGTCCATGAACAATGATTTCAGTTTACAGCGTTTAAATTGTGTTCTAAGAAATTGTATGCTGATAAAGTGATTTACCCTCTTGTGCATCGTATCAGTATTTCAGAAGTTTTACATTCACATCCTCCCTTTAATATCAGTAGTAGTTATATATTCATCAGTCTTTTCTTTATCAGCAGAATAAATTTAACTTCGTAAATATAACTCTGAAACTAAATTAATTACGGATGGTACCTACGTAACATAATGCGTATGTAGAATGTGGTATACTATTCCAGGCTCATCTTCCATTTTCAGACATCAGGTAAATATTTTACAATTTCACAATTTTAAGACACAGGAAAATGTTTCTACGACTCAGCGACCGAAAAGCTACAATGCTTAGTTGGCAATAATACCTTCGCAAATAGGTTCTGCATTGTTCCCGTGGATAACAATGCGTTATTGAAATGTACCTATAGGTACAGGTAGAACATTAATTTACATTTCAAGTATTTTCTTGTTGATTTGCAAGTTTTAACTGATTTTTATTCAGCCGATCATGATGATGATCATATGATGTGCGACAGAATTCCACCCCGAACGGCAGAAAAAGGATATGACAGAAAATGAAGTTACAGAATTTTGTGGCTAAATCGATGAACTGTCAGTAAACTCTACATAAACACTCCTAGAGCCTTAAAAATTAGGATGCCCACACTGTAAATGTAGTATTAGGATCCTTAAACACAATATCGAACCAAGGATTTCGCCTCATAGAACGTTACGTTCTTAATGTCCGTGACTATAACTTAAAGCGAAATGTGACTCATCAGAGAAGGCGAAGCAACACACCATTCCCGCTTTTAGTGAAAGTGTACTCTGCACGTAGCGTGCGTGACAACAGAATGCTGTCAATGGCAAACAGCTCTCAGGGCAGTGGGACTGCCGTCCACCTTCATCGATTGCCTCCGCATGTTCGTGTGAGACAACGTGAGTATTTGCCTTGCAGATCGTTGGTTGTATGCCCATTTTATGTTGCGTTCCTTGTATATTGTTTCCTCGTATATAGCCAACGCGCCTACATCTGCGATGTGATGAAGGGCACCTGGAGCTGCCCCTTGGGGCGAACGGATTAATTTGCCCACGTGGTAATATTTCTATTACCACGGTCCACAAAACATGCTACCTAAAGAGCCGTCCAACGAACGTCTTTCAGGTCTACTAAAGAACACTTCTGTAACTGATTCAAGAGCTTGGTTATTTCACATCGCATTCTGGGCGTTTCATTATCCAGCGCAGGCCTGGCAAACAATCTAGATGCATGACATCGTGGCCCGGATAATAACCGGGACAGGGCCCATTCCCCTCTGCGGGCGGCCATTGCGTCGCACTTCAGTCGCACCGATTCGAGGGGCGTGCACAAAGTGTCGAAAGAGATTGCACTGAAAATAGTCTGACAAAGCCGGTGCAAAAAGGAGAAAGTCTATATCGATCACAAACATCAATCCTCTCGCGACCATTATTCAATAAATAGTAATACGAAAACAAGACAGAAGTATTAGCTTGAAAGGCATTGAGAGCAGTTTGGGACCAGAGAGGCACGTCGAATGAACAGCGTCGGCACCCCATTCTACGAATTTCGTCTTCCGACAAAGAACTTGCGCGTGGCTTCGGTGGCAGCCCGTGTGCGCGCGAGCCCCTAGGCTCAGTAGAGCGCCGGTATCTACTCACTCATTCGTGACGTTCGAGATGAAACCGCTATAGAAAAACACCGGTTGTTTAAGAATGAGAATTATCTCAACGACGGCATGAACACTACCGTCTGTACAGGAATAGAATTGCCATTTGATTGTGTGGCCAGTTTTTTCCCCTCAAAGTCAATGAATGTACTTCAAGTAACCTTAAGGGTAGCCCGGCTGGTTTTCATACCTTTACTACCTTACACTTACTGTTTTTTGTTTGTTTGTTTTGTGGTTGTTTTTGTGTTTCACCTTCAAGTAGCCCATTTTGGCCATAATCGCAGCTTGTATTTATTACAATTATGACCACTGCCATTTTCTTTATTTCCTGAACTGCAAAACGTTTTCAATCATCTCCCGTAAGTGTTGTAAGCCAATAGTGTAGAAGGGAAGGGAATCTTAACTTTCTTAAATCGTGGTCCATAATCTAAAGGTCTCTCGAATCGCTCATACAGAATACAAAGGATATGGTACATTTCCTTCAGTTCCAAAAAATCTTGATTTTTGCCAAATTAAAGCACTTTTTGCACGTGCAACAATAGTGAAAACACATTAAATGTATTTATGAAATGAATACATATGTAGTGGTCAAAATAAAATTCTAGAATCCAGAAGGTACCGCAAAGTATGTTCGGAGTTCCACAAAAGATTTACACACAAGATTATACACAACAAAGCCAAAGGAATCCTTCAGCGCATAAATAAGAAATGAAGACGGAGCCTCGAATGCTGCAGTGACAGTCTTAGTAAATTCGCAGATTGCAGACCGCTCATTCTCTATCGTTCGATTCATCCCAATGGAATCCTGTCACTCCAAAACTTGGTGAATGGCAAAAAAACACATGGATGAGATGGAGTGAGAGCAAGAGATCGAAACCCAAAAGCCAGCGAGACCAAAATTGAATCACGCCCAGTCATTCGTTCATCGCTTCACCGTTTCGTTCAAAATCTAGCGCATTATTTCCCCTTCTAATTATTACAAAAATACTTATGTTTTTCGTGGCTCTCCACTTCGGTCCTTATCTCCGTTTTGATTAGGAAGTGAATCTTCAGAATAAGGTTATGTTTCTTGGATGTACTTGCAAAATAGTGCTCGGGTAATACACACGGACACACTGTGCAAATAAGAGGTTTCTCTCAGAACCTTCATATGATGCGTGATAGTGAATGGGGTCAATTTTTTGGATGCCATTCACTTGGATGATATCCAACTGATCTCGTCCAATTGGAGCGTCGTGCATGGTCGACCTTAAATTTGCACTTTCTAACCAGAGTGCATCTCAAGGCGATTTTCTGACCAATCCACTTTTGATTCTTTATTGTTTAAAAGTATCAAGTATATATTGTTGCTTTAAGAAAGAAACAATGGCGGCACAATGACAGTCAATTTAAAATATAACATTTAAGTAAGCAGAACTCTTAAACAGTGCGCAACTAGGATTTTTCTAGGAGAGCTATAGAGCCAGTGTCCAGTCCACCCTGTCTTTTCTTACACATATTTTTCATTTACGAAGAATTTTAAACGTATTTTTATTTTTTGATTCATAGTTATTTATTATATTTTCAATTGGCGTATAAAATGATTCTCGTAACTACACAAAATTAGTAAAAAGTAAATTAATTAGTTAATATTTGTGTAAATGTGTCATCGGTTTCCGAAATCTCCAGAACCCCGCCCGTTGGGTGCACATGTTTATAAGTACTAATTTAAACGCATCCAACGTGCGAGCAACCGAAACCATACAGTATGGGGTGCGATTCTGGATTCAATCTCTTCTTCCATTTTAATAACCACAAAAATTGATATCTTAAAGATTCAGAATAACGTTTTGTCTCGCATGCTCTGAAAGAGCCAAGTTTCTATTCCAAAAAATAGTATAGTTAATATATTTAATTACATATTAAAGTTTTATTTTGAATTTCATCACCTTTGTTAACTCAAATGTAGTTTAAAAGCTACGGAATTCAGTTTCCGTACACGAGCTTATCTACTCGTATCTCAAAGCCTAGAACTGCAACAAGGCTTCCCTGTTTCGTCTGATTTCCTTGTCGGAGGCGCCAAGTAACGCACTTGGCGTAAATAAACCTCAACATGTGCACGTGTTGATGTTCTTGGAAGCGCATTAGATTCTCAAAGTTGATTACTCTACTCGCTGAAACTGGGTTTACACTCGCAATCTGTTTTAAATAATAACTTTCTGTAATTATTACCAAATGGGGCAATATTCATATGTGTATGATTAATGTTGTTGGCAACTTGATAAAGTTTTCCAGTAAGATATAATTCTAGAATTAAATAGTACGCTTAACGCTTCAGGACATCACACATTTAAATTTAACCTGATGAGAAATGTTCATCACAATGTATTATTTCAGTCTCAATTCAGAAATAATCACGGATAGTCCGTCTTTGTTTGTTAAAGCAATGTTTGTTAAGTTATAAAGTATAATTTTAAAGATTCGTTGTTAATTTGCTGTTCTTACCGAAATGCTGTTTTATTGCAAAATTCACTGTTTGAGAACATAAAACAAAGATGTTTGACAAAGGTTACCAGGAAAAGAATGCGAGCAATACTGTTGAAAATGCAAACAACATGGCTTAAATCTCAAATAACTTGACCACTGGTTCTTGTGCAACATTCTACACTACAAGACATGTTCGTCACTCCTTAAGTTCGTATTCCACTGCAATAAAGACCTATACAAAATACCGCTATCTCTGACTTAATTCTTCCAAATACAAGAGAAGTTATGCAGAGGGACCTTATGTATCCCTTATGTGAGTGGAGTTTGACGATAATTTTATGACAGTATTCCATCTCAACAGTGCGAAGTTGTTCAGAAAGGATCTCTTATAGCAAAACTGATGATTGACAGAGTACTCATTATGCATCCCGAACACCACTTCGTCGAATTTTAATCGTCTATTGCCCAACAGATTAATCTACGGAGGTGATTTAACTGGCTAATACGGAGCAGGACATCACTTGATGTCACTGCACTGCCTGTGATTGGGAATCCCGACAGTAGCGCAATTTTCGACTCTTGCTATAGCTACGTGGGTCGAAATCAACCGCTGTCTGGAGGAGTATTCTATTTACCGGCTTATAGGTGTTTTTTTGTGATTTCTCCCACTAATATCAGGCGGATTCGAGAGCAGAACCCTAACAAATGGTTGACGTTCTTATAAGAAGAAATAAAAGAGATCATCTTCGTCAACATATTAGACTAATATGTTGACGAAGATGACCTCTTTTATTTCTTCTCCTAACAAATGGGCCAAGGACCGTGCGGGATCATTCCTTCCTCTTCCTTACTTACACACACACACACACACACAGCACACACCTACCTGCACGATACCACCTCACATGTCGGGAGATGATTCGGGATCTTACAGCTTGACGCCGCTGGGGAGGGGCCCCCTAGAGGGAGATACCTGGTTGGGGAAAACTCCACAAGCCTGCTTGTAGGTCGGCGTCGACTATCGCCTTCGAGAGGGTGATGATGACCTTCCCTTGCCATGAACTACACTTACGGAACTAATGACCTTAGCCGTTCACGCACCCGGAAACACTAATAAATTAATCAATCCATCAATCGGAGGTGATTTACAAGTGGCGAAGAAGTGAAAGCGAAATAACTTAAACTGATGAAGGATGGCGCTATTTTATATTATTATAGATTGAAAATGTTATTTCAGTGGATAACGAAGACATAATTAAATATGATGAATAGTGCGCTAATAAAAACGTATTTTCCTCTCGACTTCGCTTTGCGCGAATGGTTTGATACCTTTCATTACATAGCTACAACATACCTTGGGATCAATTTTTCGGTCATTTCGACTGCACAATACACATCCTCAGTAAAAAAATTAATACCGCTAAAGTTTCGCAATTGTGTCACTTACTTTACATTGTTACACATTTTGTAAAGTTGTTCAGATACTGACATCCATGATTAAACAACAGAACGATTGAGACATATCGATTTTTCGATTGCCCAGCAGACACCCATAAAACTATAAACATTTTCACAAATCTCTAGCTTAATTGATTTTGCAAGGTTTTAGACGAAATAAAAATCAATTCCAAGACCGCAAGTACCTCCGTTGCTCTCTCGACCTCTTCTACTGAAAAGACCTAAAAACGACTACCTCGATCTGTTCACGTTCAACCGCCCCCCAAACCAAGAGTGGCACAGGAGTCCATTTCCCCTCGCAAATGAAAGACTCAACGTGTCGTGGACGTGCTTTATTCAGAGCCGCATGCGCTGGTGGAGCCTAGAGCAGCAGCTGCTGGCGGGCGGTAGCGGCGGCGGCGGCGGGCGCTTGCTTGGGCTCGTCGTCCAAGGCGAGGCGCGCCCCCGGAACGCAGGGCGCAGCTCGGAGCCCGACGTCGCCGCCAGCGTGAGCTTCTGGAGCGTGGACTTGGGGGCGCGCGACGCCGCCGCCGACGCCTCCGCTTCCGCCGACCCCAGGGCGACGCCCGGCGTCGTGTAGTCGGTGATGCGCAGGCACGTGTCCTGGGAGGGGGACGCGGCGAGGGGGCTGCAACACGAATGGATTCGTTGTTCGCTATTTTTGTTTGCGGACGCATCAACGGCTGAGTCATTAGTCCCGTAAGTGAAGTGCATGTTATATCCTCACGTTGAGGTGATCTTGTTCCCTTTGACACGTGAGATCTGGCGTCGACCACCATGTCAGCCCTCCACCAGCTGGGCACCGGCCCTACTGCAAAAAACTCGCACGCCCTCTCGTCTCTCGACAAGTGTGGCTCCGAAAGTGTAGCGCACGTTCATCACGGGAGGTGGCGATGATTTTCTTCTTCTGAAGGCCAGATTCGTCGCCGACCTACACGTCGGCTTGTTTTGCCCCAAACAGGTTTCTCCCACCAGGGCACCGCCCCAGCTGGGACAAGCTCTCTGTTGTCAGCTCCGGACTGGTCTCCCGACGTGTGGTAGTGTAGTGCATGTTAGTGTAAGTGTGTGAAAAAAAATTAATAATATTTTTCTGGATAAATTATACTATAGATGCATATTTCTAAATGCATAACACGTCATAAACACTTATGTCTGACAGAGTGTTTGCCCGATGAAATATTGAATATTCTTTTTATAACTAGAGATATGTTAAGTTTACCTAAATGGTTCTTCGTAATGTAATTTTGTAATCACCTACTTGACTTACATGGTTTTGAATAAATATATAATGTATTTAATACTTATTGCATGACAATAACCTTGATCAATCTCCAATAATAATGCGGAAAAACGTGACATTACATTGCCACACTGCTATATCACAACGTAACACAATACCCGGATAATTAAAGAACCCATCACATAAATACTTCAGTGAGAAGGTCGTTCGCGGTGCACTTGCAACAATTCAAGGTGAGCGGTGCGAGCACATAATCGATTAGCAGCTGTATACGCATCCTGAAACGGGTTTGTTAATGCGATTTCTGAAACAATGATGTCCAGGCCTCGCGTTTGATGTTTTGTAACAAATTGCATGTCAAAGACGAATGCCGGACAGAATGACAACAAAACTAGATAAAATACGTTTTACCATACGACTTTCACTTCCTTATGACGCCATTAGAGATTCTCACGAATGTTTTGGATTCAGTTATCTGGTTAGGCAAAATGTATGACAAACGCCAATGGCATGGCCCCTTAGAGTATCGGAAGCCCTCTAGCATAAGAGACCATGAAGATGGTCCTGACTTGAAGCACGACGTAACTAATTCTTATTTACTGCAAGTATGGCATTATTCATTAAATCAGCCGAATAAAGCATGAGTACCGAATAAAAAAATACATTTAAAAAAATCTTTGTTTTAAATGCCATATATTGGGAGCTACCTCCCAAGCCAAAAGGCCCATTCCAAAAGGTAGATTTTACTTCATTAACACATAATGTAAATCAATCTCAAATATCAGTTGTTTTTTATCTCACATGCATTGGCTGGAACAACCAAACATGTATACGTAAGACTGTACACCAAACACAAACACACACACGGACATTATAAGTGGGCAATATAAAACAAATGTGCCAAAACCTGAACTATTACAGGTAAAAAAAAAGAATATTTTACAAAAATACTAACATAATTAAAATGAAAAAGAAAAAAACACGACAGCGGCAATGAACGCTTCATAAAACCAACCACACAGCAAAAAGAAAACAGTTTCTGGTTAAATTGCGTACTTTTGTATAGAAGTGAACTTTCCCATCTACACTATTTCGGATCACTTGTAGCTCTGAGAAGATCCATGGGAATTTACAAACACAAGATGTGCGTCATCCTATACTTTTTTGCGTAAATGTAAACGTCATTTCTTTATCGCGTAGTAAACACATGTTGGGAGGAAGACAACAAGGATATAGTTTGCGGGAAGGCGGAAATCGTGGAGTTGAAATAAATTATGAATCATGGTTTCTGTAATATTACTAGAACGAAAGTTTCCAGTCAAACACACTTTCACAGCACGCCAAAGAGAGCTTGCCATTACTTTAAATATTATTTCATGAAGCCGACTGTATTTATAGAAACAATCTCAAATATATTATGTCGTCTTGTAAACATGTAATTTTTCATATTTTCTTTCATGAAAAATGAGCTTATTAATATACCACTTCATTCTCTGTAAAACCATTATAGGTATAAAACAATTTTATACCAATTTAATTCTTTAATTAAACACTTTTTTTGGCATTGTAGCAGTTAAATCCATACAACTGCGTTTCTCGTGTGTACAAATTCGAGATACACACAGTGGGGGCCAAAAGAACTTTAATAGTACTCAAGAAAACAAATAAAATACACTCGAAGAACACTTCAATAAATGAACTATTTACAAATATAATTTTTACAAATACTGCAATAACGGAGTAGTACAGCAATTCTTTATATATCAAGAACATAAAAAATGTCTGTTCCATAACCCAACACGTGAATAGCAAATACTTAAAGGCGGTCGGCCTCTTTCTTAGAACCTGGCTGTCGTATGCCGTCAGACGTGTCGTAAACACTGACGCGCTAAGTATAACAATTCAAATGGAACGCAAAATACGAAAAAATGCGGATTAATATCAAAAATTGCATTTTTCAGTTAAAATAGAAACAGTTTCAGAGTTTTAGGCTTCTTTCCGAATTCTGGGAATCTAACGAAACCATTTCCACCTCTCTCACATAGCCATAATTTGCATAATTTCTTTCAATTTATGTGCGTTAGAAATTTGTGATACATGCATGTAACTATGCATAAAAGACGCTGAATCTTTCAGTTTTCTTAAGACCAATCATATTCAGAAATTGATATCTACAAAGAAATAGTCCAAAACAAGACAGAACGGATCAAATTGTAGAAATAAAATAAAGTTTACTCTACTGCATAAATCTCAATAAAATGAGTTGATTGATTGGTACCTTATCAAGATTCTTGAATGTTCGTGGTATTTAAACAAAGTAGAGAGTAAACACATCTGCTTTTAGAGTAGAAGCTCCTTTAATAGCTACGGATTGGTACTTCATTTTTTTGAGTATGAGTATGCATTTGCGAGATATATCTTATGAAAAATAGATTTACGAGAAAAAGCAAACGTTTTTCGCACAATGAACAGAACAGAATAATTATGAGACAAAACATCGAAGAAGTATGAGACGAAGGCGACAGTTGCAGTATACTTGCAAGTGGAATATGACTGGCGTTACGCCTCGGCATTCTCTGGAATGTTATTCTTATCTTTCACGGCGTTTTTATTTACATTACCAGCAATTCTAACATATTATTGTATTTGTGAGCACAATTGCTTCAAATAATTTCTTGTGAATTTCCTCGAAAACGCAAACGTTTTGGGTGAAAATGAGGTTTAAAATGCGCATTTTCAGAAATCCTCGAACATTTTCTCACAAGAGGACTCCAATTTTTTCAACAAAAATGTCCATAAGTACGAGGTTTCCATCTTCTATAATATTCTTTAAATACGAGTTTCATGTCTATGATTAAGGGACCGAAAAATTGAGAATATGTGAAAAAATGTAGTTTGGACGGCCATAGATTGCAGCTGGTAAGAGAATGGGGCAAAACCAAAAAACTAGTCCAAAGCAAAGAAATTAGCAAGGGAACTAGAACTAGAAAGTCTGTGCTGTTCTTTAACACAACTAATTTCACATGGTTCCCTCACCTACCACACGCAACATTGGTCTCATGACTAAAATGGCCAACTAAAACGAAATACTGTTTTCGGTAATGCACAAGTACGAACGTAAAACAACGTAGGAAGTAGTATTTCAAACAATGCTTCAAAATGTGTAATAATTAAAAACCCAGTTCGGTCATTTTAATGGCTACATTATGACGCATAATGCGTGGCTTGAATGTTTTATTTCATACTAGTTATTTTTGTCTTAAGTTTAATGGGAACTACCGTTTTGAAAAAATAGGTCAGATCTCGTAATCGATAATTGCGAATTAGAAAAATATTTACACGGTGCACGATACTGCGCATCGCAGAGTTTTCATTTCGATTCATTCATTTCGATATTCAAAGTCGATTCATTGTCTAAATGACACTGAAGAGAAGGGAGTGAATACTAGTCTGATAGAGTAGTATGTCAGAGTACTAGTGTACTTGTAGTAGAATCCACAGGATTCATAAACGGTATTCGTTATTTGTTACATCTCTTTACAATGTTGTTTGTTGCTTTAATGCAGTCATCTGTAGATATTCTATAATCTATAGATCAACAAATATTTCCAATAATTGATTAAAACTGTGAGAGAACCATTTCAACTACAATTTAACTGTATCTGTATTTGATCTCGTTCGCGTAGGTTTGAAGTTCAACGCGATAACCATTAACTTAAGTTCATTATCATAACACCTATAAAGCGAGGAAATATATTGTTATTAACTCAATATAATGAAAAAATAAGCTTCTAAGAAAACTTACGTTCATGGCTGAAAAACTTAATATCACACTTTTCAGCGTGTGGTTCGCTTCCATGCCGCTTTATAATGCTGTCACTTTTGTTCTTTATACAATGCATAAATATTTCGTGATCCAGTATAATACAATTCTGTAGCTGTAACAGCACTGTTAAACATTCTAATGCCAATTTGCATATACAACCGATATGGCAAGAAGAATATTAAATTTAAATAGCAGTTTATTCATACATTTTATCAAAACGAAAAACTACTTTTACCTGTAATACTTATTACACAATGTTTTCAATTTTTCGACTCAATCTGATACATCTTTGATGTATTTGATGAGTGGAAATACACAACATTGTATGCTTCCAATTGCACTATGTAATTAAATTATTTTTCTAAATAAATAAATAATCTGTGTAAAACATGTTCATGTATGTTGTACAATATTTTTATTGAGCAGCATTGCCTGCGATACACATTACACAATGTAATTCAATGCTACGTCTCAATCGGATGTAACTGCTCCGTGAAAGAATTGATACGCCTAGCGCCAGACTCCATCGTAACTGCGGGAATGCGGATGTTAGGCCAAGGCCGAGTACGAGAAAAATAACTTTATTTTTATATTTTTACTGAGTATCCCACTAGATCAGCGTTTACAGCCACAGTACACTTGTATTCTACTAAACTCTCTTAGCGACATTTCTTCGTTCGGAGGTAAACCGGGCTAAAGCGCTTCCTTCCACATTCGCAACCGGAAAATGAATAGCAATACGAACATTCGACACTCACTCCATCATAAGTTTCCCTTTCTACTTCTTCTGAGCGCTCTCCTAGAGGAGCTTACGAACCTTGCTATCGCTCTTCCACATACACGTTAGCCCCTTCTGGGATGAAGAAGCTTGCTCATCCATTAAGCCTCTCTCTAACGACCTCAACGACTCCCAACGAGAACATACAATAATACACCGTGAAAATACATAATATACGAACAACGGAAAACAACAATATCTACAATGGAATAATGACAAAAGAAAAGGCTTATTGCTATCGATAACAAGGCAATTAGTACGAGTATTAACAGTGTAAACATCTGTACATGTCAATGTATTCTATTTTGGTCACAGTCCAGTAAAAGCTTCTCATGCAAAACTCAAGAATTATAATACGTGGAAGCGCACTATACGCGAAGTAATAGATTCGTCCTCACTCTTAGTTTTCCAAATTACAGTTCTGTGACAGAGGTAAATATGCCAAAACATGTTTCCAACTAGCAAATGCCCAAACATCTTTAATTGTCAACAATATCTCAATTCATAGACCGTATCTTTGAAAGTCTCCTCGAAATCACCGAGTCTTTGTGCCCAAAACTTGCGTAAAATATCTGATCCTTTGGAAACAGAATCCGTTAGAGACGCGGTAAGAATAGTGATCGCTTAACTTACACCACCAATCCCATAGTACCAAAAATTCCCATCCTTTCGTAGCACTAACATTTCAAATAATTGAAAAACAATTCGTAATGCATGATGGTTGCAAAAGGATTGCAAAGAGGCCAGGCTTCCAATAAGAAAATTGATTTAAACGACTCAGGGCATCAATTGATGTCACTGCAGTGCCTCTGACCAGGAAGTCTCGGGATCGTGTCCCGGAGGTGGCAGATTTGGGAGATGGCGACACTAACTGGATAGCTAGGTGGAATTCAGTCGCTGTCTGGAGGAGAATTCTCGCGGCCGGCTGCTCTGATCGGTGCCAGGCGATTGCCGGAAAAGTGCCCTAACAAATGGGCCACGCACGGCGTACGATCTTCTCTTCCTCCTCCTTGTCCTAGTCTCTCATATTACTTACACATACACTTACATGCACTACTCTATCACACATACGGGAAGACCTGTCGGGAGCTTAGAGCTTGTCCCGGCAGGGCAGTGCCCCGGCGGTGGGAGATACCTAGTTGAGGAAAAACCCGCAAGCCGGTCGGCATCGGATCTCCCCATTCAGCGGGCGAAGATCACCGCCACCTTCCACAATAAAACTCTCCACTACACATAAGAGACTAATGACCTTGGCAATTGACGTGCCCAGAATCACTAATCAATCTATTAATCAAAATCCAATTAGAAAAAATATTCCCGTTAGTGTAGTGCATGTTTTTTCTTGGGAGATGGCAGTGATCTTCCCCCGCTGGATGGCGAGATCCGGCACCGACCTACCATCGGCTTCTCCCTAACCAGGACTCTCCCACCAGCGGGGCACCGCCCCAGCCGGGACAAGCTCTAAGCTCCCGACCGGTCTCCCGGGATATGTGCTAGTGTAGTGCATGTTACTGTGTGTGAGTAAGGGGAGAGGGTAGGACAAGGAAGATGAAGGACAGATTGCGCGGGGTCCGTGGCCCGTTTGTTACGTTACTGCTCCGGCATTCGCCAGGTGTTGATCGAGAAACCACGGAAAACTACCCATCAGTGCAGTCTGCCGCTAGAATTCTTCTCCAGACTGCCACTGAATTCGACCCAGCTGAAAAGCCAGCGTCGAAAATCCTGCCGCCATCAGGACTCGAACCTAGGATCTCCCTGTTCTGTGAAGCGGATAATGAAGAGAACTTACGTTCCGTCGGAGGGGGCGATGGCCGTTTTGGTGGCGGCGGCTTTGCGCCCCGCGGCGGGGGCGGGGGCGGGCGGCGGCCGCGGCGGCGGCGGCCCGTGTGAGGGCGGCGGCGGCGGCGGCGCACACGGCGGTGGAGGCCTGGGACGAGAGACGAGGAGTGAAGGGCAGTTTACGCCGCTTGGCCGGCCAAGTCGGCGGAGGACTTGGCCCGCACGCCGCCCTGGGCAAGGGAGAGGCGCTGCCCTCACTAAAGGTGGCCATACACGAGCGCCCGCGCCTCGCGAACCAGGCTTGCGCCCGTTGGGAATCCGTCGCCGCCACCGCATCCTTCCCACGACACGTTGCACCGTGAGAACGATAAGGGGGGGGCGACAGATTTACAGGCGTCTCGAACAATACATGAGAGCCAGACTTGTCGGTGAATGGGCAGGTAAAAGTGCATGGATAAGTTTTTGATAATTTGTAAGTATAGAAGCGGAAATGTTGGACGAATTTCAATCAGGTTCGTTTATTTAACTAGGATGATATCGTAGTAGTAAACAATATTTAGATTTTATAGAAGCCTTACTTCCTTATTACGTTCATAAAATATCGCTTTTTGTACCATATTTCATGGGATACTTTTGTCATTAATACAAAAACGTACATATTTTTTAATGCAATTCAAAATTGAGTACGTCATTACCTTCAAAAATTTGATTTGTTATGCTTTTATTCACAAAACTGATGATGACCTCACACAATAAGACAAATATTGTTTCCACTTCCTTGCCTTTTATTCCTTGGAAATGACAGTATTGTAATGCTGCAGTGGCAAACGGCGGATTTCCGACACAAAAACGCTGATTGCCGGGCCGTTGTAACGAAAAAGTGAATAAATCTAGTCTCTCTATATATAAGATGGTGGACGAGGAAACGTCGAAGCATCAAACATAAGCTTGTAAGACAATTTTAAGCATATTTGGTCTAATAAACTACTTGGATATTCCGAACAGCTGAGCCGCAAGAAGAAATTAAAAGTTGGTTTGAAAACATGCTTTCTAGGCAAACATTTGCACAGCAAAAGTGTTGCGATACGGCATTCTGGCTCTCGCGGCACGCTGCCGCCAGTGGATAACCCAGTTGTCACTTGCCGAAGTCAGATGTTCGCGACTTTTAAACTGCGACGGTTTCGCACGTCACCCCTCTTCCGTCTTACGACCTGTGATGCCAGAGGCACGTCTCGCACCACGAAGGCTTCAATAGCCAGGTAAGTGGCAGAATAAATCCAACTCTCTATGCTCTTATTCTTTCTCGCTTGTTGGGCGCTCCCTCTCCCCCACAACATGCGACAAAGCATAGAAACACTCGAAAAACATCCAAATTGTTTATTTTTACAAAAGAAATAAATATATTTTTTAAGAAAGAAAAAAAATTAACCCAAAAATTTTAAAAAACATCCAATTTATACAATTCGACTACTTTATTTCTGGTTAATTTTTTCTGAACAAATATATTCATTTCTTTTGTATAATAAACAATTCACTGTTTCTGGAGCGTTTCTATGCTTTTGAAATGTACATTTTTGCCTAACTACTTGCTAAAACTTTTGAGTACTTATTGCGACTCAACCATTCAGAATATCTAAGTAGTTTATTACACAAAATATGCTTCAATTGTCTAAAGCGCTTATTTTCGACGTTTCCTCCCCGGACACTGTACACTAAATTACTTTCTCTGCACTTCGTGCAGCCAGAATCCATGTTTTTTTGGGGGGGGACGTTGATACCGAAATATCGACTGACGGCAAACCGCGTGCCTAATCCTCGCAGGGTGGCGTACATCTAAATGGCAGGGGGTGCTGCCTTGCGGAGTACCTGTGAGCAGGTGAGTTGCGCGAGCGCGTGGCCGGAGGCGACGGCGCCGTCTGACGCCGCCGCCGACGCGGTGGACGGCGCGGGGCGCAGCGGCTGCCGCCGCCCGCGCCCAGCGTCGCCGCCTCCAGGGCGGCGCGGTCGGCGCCGGCCCCGCCCTCCCACACCGCGTACCACACGCGCATGTGCATCGGCCCTGCGCACCACCACGCCAGTCGCTTCTAGCACACGCGAATCCAATCCCTCACCGGCTGACGGCGTCACGTGATGCCGTTGCTGTGCCTCGCACCCGGACATTCTACGATTCCACTCCTCAAGGATTTGCGACACTCGGTAGCTAGGCCGAATTCAGCCGCTGTCAGGAGGAAAATACTAGCGACAGTTTTCAGTGCTTCCTCCGATCGACATCAGGCGAATGCCCGAGCAGCACGCTATCGAACGGGACCACGGACCGCGCGCGATCTTTCCTTTCTCTTTCTTGTCCTTTCCTTCCCCTTATACATACGAACAGGCACATAGACTACACTACTATACATGCCGGGATACCAGTCGGGAGCTTAGAGCTTGTCCTGACGGGGGCAGCGCCGCGTTCGTGGGAGATACCTCGTTGCTTTATGTTTTATGTTGATTGACATCTCCAAGTTCATCAACTGCATCTATCATTGGTACCGTTAGTTTAGTGAATGTTTTCTCGTGTGATAATAAACTGGCGTTCCTCCCCCTGGATGAGGACCTTCATGTCACTTTGTGGCTTTGTGTTTTCCTTCACCAGATATCTCCGCTAGCGAGGTATCGCCCACTCGGGACAGGCTTTAGGCTCCCGACACGTCTTCGTAAAGTGTGGTAGTGTAGTACCTGTAAGTATGTGTAAAGAGATCGGATTGATCACTGAAAATGAAGTCAATATCACGCGCGGCAGTGCCGTTGTCCGGCAATCGCAGGGTACTGATTGCAGAAACCACTGAAAACTACCACGAGAGCAGCCGATCGTCACAAATCTCTTCCATGCAGCTGCTGAATTTTACTAGTTATGTAGCTGAACTCGAAAATCCGCCGCCGTTGGAACTCGAACCAAGGCCTCCGGTGAGTGTCGCTGGAGAGCGCATGGCAATGCTGCCTCCGAGCTAAACTCAGCCGGTGCGTTATCTATAATAATAAAAGTGAATTCAACGTCGTGTAACCAACATCGATACTACAAAAAAAAGTAGCGAATGAATAGAAATGAAAGTTTTGCAGGCTCTTCTCCAGGATTGTCGCAATTTCCTTGCAAAGTTTCAAAGAGTCTAAAACAACCCAAATGCAGTAAATAAATAATTTAAATTATATGTTTGCAGATGCACCGCGACCATTTTTCGCCATAAGGCATGCTCTTCCGCCATACCACATCAATATCTTTACATATACATAATTACAATTGAGTTTGGGTGCAAACAATGACACGTTCCATAGAAGAGTGAAACGATCGCATGAACTACTCGGAGTGGGCTAAAGCTGCCGCGTGGCAAAGCGTGGCTGGCGCTCACCGTCGATGCGGGGCGCGATGTCCCTCTGGGGCGCGCCGGTCTGCGCGCGACGGCGGCGGCCAGCTGGCGCGCCTGCTGGCCCAGGAAGCCGATGACGGAGGCGGCGGCGTCGGACAGCAGGCGGAACGCGCAGTTGAGCCACGAGCCGCCGATCAGAGGCCCGTCCCAGCTCCACGAGTCCATCTCCACCTCCACCTCCTCCTCCTCGTCCCCTCCCGCCCCGCCCCCGCCCCGGCGCCCGCGGCCGCGCCGCCCAGCGGCTCCTCGTGCTGCTGCTGCTGCTGCTGGTGGTCGTCCATGGTCGCTGCGCTAGCGCATCTCCGCCCCGGGGCAGGCGGCCGAGGGGCTCGCGGGAGGCCGCAATCGGCGCTGCCCGCGCAGCCGCTGCAACAACACCCGCGCGCCTGCACCCTCAACTTCGGCGAGCGCAACCCTTTTTTATTTGTTATTTAAGGTCGCATCAACGTCTAGGTCATTAGCGACCACTGCTAAATTCATTTACGCACTCTAAATACGTACGTTGTATTTCGTCATGCGATTAAGCGCAATGTGTTCTTTTGGTACACGAGCAACTAGTGGTGCTATGGCACATACTTTATCGCATAATTTTTAACTTCTGCAATTTTTGAGAATTTAGAGATTTTCACCTAAATGAGACCTCTGCCATTCTTTTAAGCGTCTCTAGTTCTATTCACGAAAAAACTTTGAAGAAAAAATTTGAAGTGGTTTTTGCGTTGTTTTTCTTTCAATTGCATAGATTTCAAGCACCAATTTTTCAAAAACTATTCGTTTTTTTTACATTATACGTTTTTAAAGAACTTATTTTTTACAACAGACTTTTTCTATGGCGAAAAGTTCTATCTACAATTTTGTAATTTTGAAATTTAAAATTTGCAACTTCCGAAAATACACGGTTTGTCGGAAAGAGACTAGCATGAATTATTTTACCGTTCTTTGTTACATAGGAGGAAAATTTAAAGAAAAAAATTGAGTAAAAATTTAAAGAAAAAAAGTGTTTAAAAATTAAAAGCTCCTATTTTCAAGCAAAATTACAGGAAAATTGGCCGTATTTTCAAAAAATTGTGCATTACCTTATTTCAATATCTGTCTTTAAAGAAGTTTTCTTTCATAACTAGTGGTGCTAAAACAGCACTACTTTCTCCCCTTCTACTTTCACGCAAAATTACACGAAAAATACTCGAATTTTCGAAAAATTATGCATGACCTTATTTCAAAATCTATATTTAAGGAACAGATTTCTTTGTGGGAAAATATTCCATCTTTAATATTTCAGTTGTAGGAAGGTTCCGAAAAAATTTTGAACTTAAGGAATTTTCGAAAAATCAGTTTTCAACGAACATGCGATCTGCACCATTCTCTTAAACGTTGTTCACACTATCCAACAACAAAATTTAATCAAATCGTTAGAGCCATTTTTTGAAAATTTAGATAATGTCCCAAGGGCTTCCTCTAGAGTACCCATCAAAATTAAAATGTCGGTTTCAAAAGTCAATGAGCCGAGACATCAGCCAGATCGATTGGGGAATATCAATTTTAGAGAAAATAGGTTTTAGCCACTACGGTTGTTCACAGGCGGACGGACGGACACTCGTTTTGCCGTCATTCGATTTATTGGTATCAAGGACCTACAAAACATGGATTCTGGATACACCATGTGTTTGAGGAATTTTTTTCTAAATTTAGCAATTGGATTTATTCACTTTTTTGTTACTAGGGAACTGTAATGAGAGTATTTCTCCCGAAAATTCGTCATTACTTAACTTTCTCTCTACTCCGTAATGAGAAAGTAAAACAATCTGGAATATTGTATTTCTGGGAAGAAATCAAAAATTGCTTTTTTTGCAATTTTCCCAAAATCAGGGATTTCAATGGAAATGAAACCTGTGCCATTCTTTAAAGCGTCCTGTACGCTATTCGATAACAAAATTTAATAAAAAATTGAAGCAATTTTTGAGAAAATTTTTAAAATGTTGAGGCTTTTTGTAAAGAAACCCCCAAAAGTCAAAATATCTTTTTGAAACTCAGAGGATCTAGGGTCACTTTAAATCGATAGAAGAATATCAATTTAGTTTTATCGTAAAAAAATTACGCATGAACATGAGAATTCAGTCAGTTAACGCAATATGAAAATAGGCTTAATGACACAATAGGAGTACTCAAATACTTGCATTTTTCAATCCAAAACGACACTTTAATTTTTTGGGGGATTTTCCCCAAGTTCCTTGGTATCAAAAAACCATCGATACCTCTCGCGATTTTCTTTCAATTTCTACGTGCATCGAAAATTAGTATTATACATTAGGTGGGTGGGTGGGGGGGCTATGAGATATTTTATTTTTTGTACTTGAGCTGTGTGCGTTCTACTCTTCCGAACACCATTGTGAGTGGTTTTGTTCAGCAACGTTTTGCTCCTGCAGCCTCCAATTTGTACTATTCCTAAATATTTTGCCAATCATCTCCATACGTGTGTAACATACAAGTACAATTACATACTAGTGGGTATTACTAATAACAGAGCGCGATCATAAAACTGTTTCCTTGTGTTCCTACTTTTGGATATGACAACATAGATGAATTTCAAACACAGAAAAATGAATTTGAAACCTTCAGTTTTCATGACTCGCAAGAGGGCAAGAGAAAGGCGAAATTAGACGTCAAGCTGACCAGATGAGCAGACGAATTGTACACGAGCTGCGTAAAAACACTTAGCAAACGTAATGGGAGGGGGGAAATGAACAAAATTGGACCAATAATGCATACACCTCAGGAGCTGTATTAACTTACTATAAAGAAAGAACAATGTTATTACAATACTGTACATTGAAAAGATTTGTCAGTTCTTTTATTGATTATAGCTGTTTTCGTTCACAGTTTATATCTCCTAAAGTCACACACATTTCCCAAAAGGTTATCACGGCTAATATTAGCACGCCGGCTTAGCAAACCCGCCGGCTCAGCTAAGTAAGAAAGTCTTACATCTTTGAATATGGTACGAAACGAAGAAGACTCGGGGGTATATCTCTGACAGAGACCTACACAATAAATGTACGCAGCTGTGTGAGATTGACAGGTTTGCATCATTCGTCCAACTGTGAATTCACGTCAGGTGAAGGCTGTACACACTTTTCCTTCTCTTTTCCGCACAAAATAAGTCCATCGCAAACGGAATACAATGTTAATAACTTTTTATACAAAGCAATTTAATAGTGTTTGAAAGTGTTCATTCATTTATCAATTTTCCTAAAATACCCAAACCACCTTTCAATTATTAAATAGCGGCACGGTTAAATTATTTAGACACACTACACATCTTCGAATACTTGTGATTGTGGGCGTCTTCACAAAAAATTTGGTATAATTTTAATGTTCCTTAACCTAAATGAAAAAAATAAATTGTTTATATACAGAAGTTTTGCAGAAAATGTGATATGTACCTCAAAATTCACGGATTCAGAAACATTTTTCTCTTCTCAAATACCACTACGGCACTTAAAACAAAAATTTTAATCTTTTTAAATTCTCTTCAAAACAGAACAAAATGTTTCAAGAAAACAAGCACTCAAGGCCGTCTAGAATCTATTAAATGAGACATTAACAAATTTTCCACAGCCAGCAATGTAGAACGAGATATAAAATCAGTATCTCAGCATAATGAAACAACAAAAATTGTGTTAATTGTATTTTGTTAATTAATAATTTATGTAATAAAATTTAAAGTTAGTAATAAGTTATTACATTAAGATGGTAGGTATATATAATATTATAAGCCACCAAATATCTCTACGATGAGTTGAACTACGATGAAAAACATAGTAGGTGTGTTTTAATTTAGTGTGAACGTGTAGTAATTTAACTAAGTTGAATCAGTCCAAGGACAATACCCCAAAATTCTATTTCAGTAAGTTAGCCGGAAATGTCTAACACGCAACATTTCATACCCCAATTGATTCACTTTGATTTTTACTATAATGAAAGTAGCCTACATAAAATTAGCCTCCATAAGACTTTTAGCATAAAATAATGTAAAATTTTCTAGTACAGTCACAATATTCACCATGTCGGAATATTGTGTGCCTCAAGTTCAGTTTCGTTTTGAGAGCTAAATTTCATTAATAAAATTGATCGCAATACGCTCCTTAAAACTAACAAAACTGAAAATATTATAAATGCGAATGCTATTTCGTTCATTTACGTTTTAGCGCATAAAATTCAAATACTTTATTTGTAGTGTTTGGAAGCGATAATCGCATTTGAGAAATTGCATGCGGTAAACCTTCCCATTGTACGGTTGCTGTAATATTTGAGAAGATAAGATTATACTTGAATGTCAGAATTATGTAATATATGTGGACATAAAAAGAATTAATGAACAATAAAATTCTTGAAATAGTACTGGTTTGATAATTTCCGTTCCTATATAATACGAAACGTTGAAAAGCTAACCACTTCTGTTAGTAAACTCATCAAAATTATGTGAATGGTAGTGACACATCTTCCACAGACGTCGCACGGTGGTCTGAAGAGGGCCGAAACGCGCGCATAGGCACGAAATTTTATTTTGTGAAAAACGGTTATTTCTTTGTAAATGTCAATTCTACATAGTTCAAATAACTAGAAACCAGGAAAAATAATACTTTTTATCAATGCTTACAGTCATACGACGCCCTCAAAGCCAAGCGTTTCAGCCGAAGAAAAATTCAGCTATCCAAGCGGTGAAAATATACCTATCTTTGATTGTTTATAACTTATAACTTTTTTCCTAATCCACTTTTCAACTTCCAGAAATTATATGCACTTTCATATACCTTTCTAAATATATTAAAGCGGTTTTAGTGTCATTTTTTTATTTTTCATTAAATTAATTGTTACGTAATTAAGGTATGTAAAAACTGCTCATTCTTTTGAAAAATAAATTTTAAAAAAACAACCAAAAACAATCCCCTAAATTAATATTATTTTTAAGTGAACATTATTGAACAATTTTCAGTTAAGATCAGCTGCCTCGATCTGCCCCTTTCAAAATTATGACCGTTTAAAGTTTGCATTAAGTGTTTGGAAAGAGCACCATTACCTCCGGACATAATACCGAAATCGTTTACTTCTTGAAAATTTATTATCTTCTCCACTTTCCGATTTTCATTAATTACATAACATTTTCAATATCTTTACAAAATTATTCCTTCTTTCAATTTGCCAAATTTCTGTGTTTTTCAATCAATTTAAACATTGGAAATGGAGATCTGTAGAACTGAAACAGGCAATAAGTGAATTTTGACGGGTAATAACATTAAAACATCTGAACACATCTCGGCCAAATTAATGCATGTTATTAACTGAACAATTGTAAATATTTTTTCATTGATAACAACCGCCTTGGTCAGCGTCTCTCAAAATGGCGTCCATTTATAGTTTACATCACGAGGATGAAAAAAGCGCCATTCCCAGAACTATGTGATCTTTGACGGACATTTACACAAAAACGATTAAAAACACTTCTTTGAAATTAATAACTATTATTAATTGGACATTTGTTGATGTTTTTACGTTAACAACAGCCGCCCTGGCCTGCCTGTTTAACAATAGTGACCATTTAAAGACTACATGATGAGGATTGAAAGAAAGCGCCTTACCAAAAGTAAGTGATTTTTGACGGGCAATTACAAAAACAAAAACAACTTAAAACCACTTCCATTAAATTAATAAATATTATTAAGGGGGCATTTGAGAAAATATTTTTGTTAATAACAGTCGCCTCGGCCTGCCTTTTCGAAAATGGCGAAGGTTTAAACTTTACTTGACCAGCTTTGAAAGAATGTGCCATTTCTAATAACTAAGTGATCTTTAACGGGCAATTAAACAAAAGAAAGTAAAAACAGTTCCATGAAATTAATAATTATTATTAAATGGACATTTGTTAATATTTTTCTGATAATATTAGCCCCCTAGGCTAGCCTCTTTCAAAATGGTGACCGTTCTAATTTACATAACGCGGTTTTAAGAAAAGCGCCATTCCCAAAACTAAGTGATTTTTGACGGACAGTTACACGAAAACGACTAGACAAATTTCTGTAAAATTAATAACTATTATTCGTTGGAAATTTGTTGGTGTTTTTTCCTTAACAAAAGCCGCCTCGGCTTGCTTGTTTTAAAATGGCGACCGTTTAAAATTTTCATAATGAGGATTGAAAGAAAGCGCCTTCCCAATAGTAAGTGATTTTTGACGGGCAATTACACAAAAATAACTAAAAACATTTCCATGAAATTAATAAATGTTATTAAGGGGACATTTGATAAAATAGTTTCGTTAATAACAGTCGCCGCAGCCTGCCTTGTGGAAAATGGCGAACGATTATACTTGAAGTGCTTTGAAATAAAGTGCCATTTCTATTAACTAAGTGGTCATTGACGGACCATTATAAAAAAAACAGAAACATCTCCCTGAAATAAATATATGACATGAAATGAACAATTGTAAATATATCTTCGTTGCCCCGAATTGCCTCCCTTGGTGGACGCGCAGTCAGCAGTCGAAGCGTCAGCGCTGGATATGTCAGAGGTGGCGCGCACGGTGAAATGATCCGGACAGGAAATGACCTCTGGCATATGCGTAACCGCGACTGCTAAAAATAAGACTCAAGGGAAATGAAGATAAGGCCCACTGGAAGCCAACTCAGGCGGCCAGATCTCTGGCATTTCCATATCATGAAACACATCCTTTCCGGCTTTTGGTCCAAAGCATCCATGCGCCACCTCTTGACAAGTTAAGTAACATAATAGTGAAATAATATGAAATGATTAATTATTATTTTACATTATAAATGGCAAACGAGTAGGCAATTGTTACAGTGTAAGTCACTACAACTATTAGTATATACTATTTATTCCTGTTACTACTTAAAGAACATTTTTACGGTTTTCTACTTTTGAAAACTATTGTTAAAAACTTTTTATACAATATCTCTACTTAATTTTCAAACACATATTCCCTTGAGTCATGGAATAAATGCTTATAATAACCTTTTCTTTACTTCTGAACAAATAAATGAAGATTTTATTCATCTTCAATAATGTCTGATAAAGAATAGTACTTTTTTTTTGGTACACAAATAAATAATGTGAATTGAGGAATAATATTATTTTACACTTAGAACATGTTTCAATAGATTTATACTTAAAGAACCGTTTTAAATCCACTAAATAAATAGTTATTTAACTTAACATCCTATGCGCACGTTTCGGCCCCGTTCAGACCACCGTGCGTCGTTGCCAGACGGGCACACTTCACAGCCCATCCAATGGGAAGCGGCAAGACGAATGAAAATCGAACAGCCCACGAGAATCAATCGGGAAGACTGCGGAGAGATAACCAGAGACTTGGGCGCCTTCGGCACATAAATGTGGAGTGAGTGCATCAAAGTGTGATATAGCTGAACCGCTCGCAAAAAAAACATCATGGCGGACGTACCTTTGTTAAAGTCTCGGAAGCTGCCCCCACCCTGCGGCATCTGAGATTTCCCCTCTCGGCGATAAGGGAAAGCGCGTAGGCGAGAAGGAGAGGCGACTGCGAGACGCAGCGATCGCGCTGACCGTCACTCGTCATTACTTCCCTCTTCGACAAAAGAGGAACTCGCACTTCCAGGAGTGTTCAAAGAAATGAATACTTCGTATTGTGCAAACGCTTCTCTGCAAAACATTTCCTTTTCTTTTAAGGATGCACCAATAGTTTCTGCTGCCTCGCGCCCTTTTATAAATCCCCAAACAAGTTCTATTGGATTTAGATCTGGATGGTACGGTGGAAGACGGAGAGGAATGTGATCATGTTCAATGATTATTTGATCAATGACCTATAGTTTTTCAGTGCATATACTTTGAATTATTTGTAATAATTATTTTTTTGTGAATAACAGCAGCTACTGTGTAAAGGACACTGTCACTGCTCACTAGCCACGGTAAAACGGACTGGAGACCGAAACTCTCCAAGACACGGCTAATTTTCTGTTGATCGATTGGACAACCCCTACTGTAGATACACGTAAGCTGCCTTCCGTCTGATCCTTCTCACTCGTCAGTTTGTTATCACCAAACTCACAGTGTTGAATTACCGCGCGACGCACGAGAGAAAGACAGAGGGAGAGCTATGTTGTGACAAAGAGCGCAGGCAGGCGGGGAAATAGGAGCTTTGGAGGGAGAGGCCACTTTCGGGCATGCGCAGTGGAAGGTTTTTTTGAGAGTGGTAGAGCAATAGTATCTTCGGGGAACTTCGTTACATACACAGTGTTGGTTCGTCAAGTTAAAAGATGCACTCTACTCCGGTCTTCGGCCTTCGTAATCTACATAAAAAAAACCTTGAGTCAATAAAACGCTTATTTCTAAGGCAAGTTTATACCACAATACTCCTCGTGAGCTTCCAAGACATCTGGCAATCGAGCCCTGTGACTCTGTCTAAGGTAAGGTGAGTGCAATCATTGCGACGATGTCCGAAACTTTTTGCTCATTGGCATTCGCACAGCTTTATCCATCTAACTGATTTGCGAATTAACGAGCTAATTGGCGAATTACCCATGTTTTGTACGTCGTAACCTAACAATCATTAATTTGTAAGACTGGTCATGTATGACACGTTTAAAAAATATAACAAACGAAATTGTTTTGCAGATTGATTAATATTTTTTTCTGCTAATCGGCCGTCATTGGACCACGCGTTACGTGCATCCAACGGGGATCAGACTGAAATATCGCGGTAAGTGCATGTTACTTTCTATAATTGATTGATTTATTTTTTCGTGTTTCCGGGCGCGTCAACAGCTTTGGTCATTAGTCTCGTTAGTGTAGTGCATGTTCTTTTTCTCGGGAGATGGCGGTGATCTTCCCCCGCTGAATGGCGAGATCCGGCGCCGACCTACGGTCGGCTAGTGAGGTTTCCCCCTAACCAGGACTCTCCCACCAGCGGGCACCGCCCCAGCCGGGACAAGCTCTAAGCTCCCGACCGGTCTCCCGGAATATGTGGTAGTGTAGTGCATGTTAGTGTAAGTGTGTGTGTAAGGGAAGAGGATAGTACAAGGAATGGGAAGGACAGATCGCGCGCGTTCCGTGGCCCGTTTGGTAGGGTACTGCTCGGCTTTCGCCTGGTGTTGATCGAGAAACCACGGAAAACTACCGATCAAGAGTCTGCCGCTAGAATTCTCCTCTAGACAGAACTGAACTCGACCTAGCTGAAATGCTAGTGTCCAAAATCCTGCCGCCGTAAGGACTCGAAACTAGGACCTTCCGGTAAGAGGCGCTGCGGTGACATCAGTTGATGCACTGAGCTACCACTCCCGGTACTTTCTATAAATGGGAGTCTTGCAATTTAATGAATATTTCATTTTTGCACCCCAGGATTGTTAACTCTGGGGGATGGGGTGAAGTTATGATGAAGATGGATGATGAAATAAACATACGCAAACATACACTCACACACACACACACACACACACACACACACACACACAACACACAACACAACATGGATAAGAGCCAAAATTTATTGCCTTTTAATCCTTAAAAATAGATTTTATTATATGGGAGCTTTTTTTTCCAAAAGTTAAGTAGAATGTGACTTAGTGTAGGGATCACAGAATTTTGAATATGTGCACACAATTCACTTTTCCCCATAGCACGTCATATGCAGTTTTTAACTGCTTTTTGGACGTAAAATAAATAAATAAATAAATAAATAAATAAAAACCATGCCCGAGGTGGAACTCGAACCCGTGATCCTCTGGTCCGAGACCGCTACTTCACTACTGCCTTAATGATCTCTGCCACCTGATAGGCATTATTATTATTATTATTATTATTATTATTATTATTATTATTATTATTATATTAACTGTTTTAAAATGTTAAGTCAATAAATTAACTCTTTCTTTCTAAACTCAATGTTAACTCAACTCATGTGGGTTATTTTTTTTTTTCTTTTAGTGAAGACAGTAGAAGTTTCAAAGAAGGTTTATTGTTTCTTTCTGACAGAGTATTTTATAGTTAAACTCATCAAACATCAAAGTGAATGTAAATGAAATAGAATCCATTGGGTTTTGGTCTTCAAAAATTGGGAGTGTGAAAAGTGATGTGTTAGACACTTTGGTTAACTTATTGTAGTAGAATTTTGAGGTGTGTCCTTTGAGTGATTCGACTTGGTTAATTACCTGTAAGTACTAGATATATGTTTTCCATCTAGTTCAGCTCATCGTAGAGATATTGAAGACTTCTAATACTATTATTCACCTTTGATTCTTATGTTATCACTTATTACAAACTTCAGGCACCTCTTCACATTTCAGGAATATTCATAAATGAGTGAACATTTTTAAACAATATTAAACTGCTTTGTTTAAAACGTTAACAACACATTTTGTTGCTTTTATTAATTTGTTTGTTTATATTACAAAAGAGGGTAATAATTACAAGTGAGCACCATCTGGAGCCCACCACTTTTCATTTAAAGCAAAAATCACGAAATATGATTGAGTGGAAAGCTCAAGTTTCTTTCTAAACGAAAACTCTTAGTTTTGTAAATAAAAATATTCTTGCAGCTTTCAGAATGTCAGAGGTTCTAATGACCTATACCATACTTATAATCGCAGAGAGTTCTACAAGCGCAATTTTAGGAATCAATTTTCTGCCAATTTGCAGAAAATGTTAAAAATATTTTCAGAGATTTTATATAAAATACCCTGCAAATTAAAACATCCTAATGATCTCCACAAATAGAGACTTACCCCTGGCGTAGTTACTAAGTTCCTCAAAAGCTTTTAATCTAAAAGAGGTGACGCATACATACATATTAATATTATACATTATTATATTATATCGATATTATATTAATATTATATATTATATGATTGTATGCATGACGCATATATACGTAATAATACCTATATTCAAATGAATGTGACTAACAACTTGTTCTTATTAAACTTAATTAAACATACAGTTGAAATCCATTTCATTGGTATGTCCAATGCCAGATAAGGTAAGATATTATTTCAAAAAAGCTATGCATGACATTTAGAAATTTTCAATACAAGAAATACTTTTAAATGTGTTTACAGCGTCGGCGAAGTCTCATTCAACTCGTAATATATCATATTATTCATTATTATTTTGAGTCCCTCACATACGTTCGTTTATGCGAAAACCGCATCTCAAAATCTGCAACGCCACAGGAGACAAAGGGAACATCTTACATGAGCTACGCTGACAAGCTGATCTGTTTACGAAATACATTTCAGATAATATATTTCAATGATGAACGGTGGAAATGCATACGGTTCAGGTATAAACTTTCGTAAATTACACTAATACAAAACTGGATAAGTTCAACATTACTTGTTACCAAGCGTGGTTTGTATCGGATTCAATCGCAATCAACAAGAAAATGAAAAACAAATAAATAGTACTAATTAAGGTTTTTACAATAATTTAGTATAACTTTTATTGGATGACCGCGCCATTTAGACAATACCTAGTTCACAACCACATGAATTGGCTACGTAATCAGAAATCTCAGTGCCTCTGTCCAGAAGACACGTATCACATTCGTCTCACGTGAATGATTTCCACGGTAGAAAGCGTGGCCACTAATAGTATTTACTAATATGCATCTGTAAACGCTGCTTACTCCAACTCTAATGATTTTGTGTCTTATTTCCAGACCTTGCGTAGGATTAGACTTGCAGTGATTCTCCATCTTCAGAGATGTCGTCGAATATAACAGTTTATACATCAAGGTCGAGAAGTGATACTTTTTCGAACTAGTGGTGCTACAAAAGCACTTACTTTCTCGCATTACTTTTAAACTGCTCGCGTTATTTCCAGCACATCATTCAGGCAAACAATGATTTCTTATATAAATTGAACATCCAGAACTAAAGGCCATCCAATACATCGCATTATGAATGCATTCGAAACTCTGATATCATTACCTTATGTATATCTGTATATATCCTTTCCGACTTTAATAAAGTAGAATACTGAACAGAGAGAATATTGTATACAAACATTCAGTAAATAAAGCCGCCGTATCTTATCTTTCACAACGTAACTTCTCAAATATCAATTGCTGCATTGTTGTCCAATGCAGCGTACGGTCGTAAAATAAAATTATCATTATAAAATTTCGAACAAAATTATTATAATACTGGTACTCAATTTTTTAATTGTTCTTTCATATTATATTCAAATCGTATTTTTAAGAAAGAAAACCTAACTGGGGTAATTTCAATTGCCCAATTGCGGATTTCTTGAAAGAAAGTACATCAAACTACAAATTGTAGAATAGAGTAAAAATATATTGAGATTTGTAATGGTAAATTATAATTAAAATTAAATTAATTATTTTTCATATCCTTTTGATCCATTCATGTTCTCCCAGTATTCTTGTCTTGGCCGTACTTGGTGGGACCTGTAAATATTTCATTAATTTCAAGCCCTATGCCAATTTGAGCGGTGATAGGCATCAGCTGGCAATAGGGTAGAGCAAGACAGTAAAGTTATCTCATATTAAAGAAATTAGAAATCTAACTAGTACTTTCGTATTAGGTCTGTGCCATTCTGTAGCGCCTCTAGTTTAATGAGCTGAATTTTAAAATAGATCTGCTTAAGACAAAAATCTCTATTCCATTTTGTAGGTTTCAAATGTTACGTTTGTGCAATTTTCGAAAGTACAGAGAGTTCACCGAAAATGGGACTAGCGCTATTCTTTTAAGGGCCCTTCTTCTATTCGTGAAAAAAAATTTAAGAAGAAATTTTGGAACGGTTTTTTAGAAAATATTTTTGGTTTTTAGAAATTGCATAAGTTTCAAATACAAATTACGCGAAAACTATAGGAAAACTATCGGAAACCTTAAACATCAAAACAAACAATTGCATGAATTCAAAACTTCAATTCAACAATTTTATCAATGCCTACGATAACATCATTCAAAAGTAAAGAATGTAAATTTAACAGCCTTTCTTGTCAGTTCTCCCATGGTTGCTTCCATTAAGTATACCTCAAGCAATCATAATTAAGACATGAAAGAGTTTCACACTACTCCAAGCTAGAAAACATCAGTTTGCGCTCTAGTCGCATGCCATATTGTTTTGCACTCTCATCTCTGACAAATTCTTTATTTTGTAATTTACTTTACAATACAATAATTTGCTTGATCAGAAGTATCACAAACTGAAAAAAAATTGGAGTTGCCCTCACATTCACTGGAGACGCAATTGCAGAGTGTGCATTGGACGTTATTCCAATTCCCAGAGTCACAACTAAATGATTTAATTTAACATTTGTATTGTGCAGGTATTATATACTTACTTTTACGGCCTATTGCTAGAAGTATCTCAACCTTCGGTGCAAATATGAAACTTTTCAGACCATAAATAACCGTTGAAATCAATCTTCAGGGTTGAGGGGCAAAGAATACAATCGATTTATTTAAAATTAAAATAAAACTCAGCTAAAGTCTTGGTTTACAAACTTCAAGAACAACCGTTATTTCCTCTATATCGGCCTAATTACGTTATTAACTACAAGCATATCTAATTAATTCGCTGCTTTGGTCTAATGCTCGTGCTCACCCATCCTCGACGTGGGTTGTACTACTGTGCATTTTAAAATTTGGCAACATTTAAGTGTCCAGTGGCATACACAGAATATTATTGAATTCCTATATTTGGCGGTAGAGACCAACAAAATGCTATCATTGTCAATAATGTTGTTTTTGACGTGCGTCTTTCCCAAGGGCGAGCAAATACATGATATATTTAAGGCTTGTCGGTGTATGTAATTTTGTCGGACATTTCATCAGAGTTCTTTTTCGTGCTACAAAACTGATTTAGCACACAGTCTTTGGAAAATCCATCGCCTATGTCGGGCTTGAATCTGCTTACTGTATTTTGGCAGCGTAAGGCAAAGTGCTCTTCCTCAAACAACTGGGGTTTGAGCTTGGAGGAAGTCAATGGTATGCCTCACAAAAAGCAAAATTGAGATATTTACTTTTCTCGTTTCAACTCGACGTCGGCAAGCCACAGATGAACTAATGTAACACAATACGCAAAGTAAGAAGAATCTTTTAATACAAGAAATATCAGTTTTAAAATTATTTCCTTATTTACAAAGTCTTTGAACTTTCAATTGCCTCCACTCTAAAAGGCTCTCATGAGGGTCTTACTACTATCTAGTTCCGGATACCTCGTTTAGCCGTGTATCCGTTCATTCGTCCGACATTCTTGGTTTGACCTAGTTAGTTAGTTAATGCCTTATTTTACGTGGCGAGACTCGGGCCATCAGGCCCGCTCTTCCATCTAACCATGCAAATTTCGCTACGCACCTTTCACCACCTAGCGGAGAAAGGATGTATTATCTTGAGCGACGAAACAGGTGGAACTCAATTTTGCTCAGAAGCTTCATTTAGGCTTGAGGATCTTTTACATGCAGTAAATCTACTACATGGGACAGCCGGCTTTACTTCCCCTCTGAAGGAAGGCGTACGAAGAATTTTTTCGCCCTCCACGATCGGGTTTGAACCCGCAAACTCGGGTACAACAGTCCGATACGCTAACCGTTATACCACCGAATCCGAAATAATCCGCCCTAATCCGGTCTGAGCTGAGGTGGCTCAGGTCATCAATTGTCACAGCAGTGCCTCTGACCGGGAGGTTCAAGAGTTCGAGTCCCAACGGTGGTAGCATTTTTGACATTAGATAAATAGCTAGGCCGAGTTCGGACGCTGCAAAGAGGAAATTTGTAGCGGCCGGCTGCTCTGATCGGTAGCTTTTCGTGTTTCTCCGATCAAACCAGTAGCACAACACTATCGAATGGGAAACGGACAGCGTGCGATTTTTCCTTCCTCTTCCTTGACTTCTCATTCCTTACTCGCATTTACAGCACGATACAATCACACATGCCGGGAGAGCAGTCGGAAGTTCAGAACTTGTTCCAGCTGAGGCTGGAGTGGTGCCCCGCTGGTGGGAGATACCTGGTTCGGAAAACACCGCAAGCCGACGGTAGGTCGGCGCCGGACCTCACCATCCAGCGGGGGAAGATAATCGCCAAATCCTTTTCATTCTCAACTCTTCGGTTAAAATTCGCTGAACCGAGCTCCAAGATTACTTACTAATCTCTGACAATTGATTAATTGTTAGTGGACGGTCTGTGAGCACAATCTTTTGAATTTTTTCAACATTTTCGTCGATTCAGGCAGGTAATGGATGTCCAGAACGAGGTTTGTCATTATTCGATGTCGCCATTTTTAAACCAGGCAAACCACTCGTACACTTAAGTTTTTCCCATAGCCTCATTTTCGTAAGGTGTTTTCGACATTAAAACCGTTTCAGCAGCATTTTTTCGAGTAGAAAAGAAAATTTCAAAGCTACACGTTATTCACTTAAACTTGCCATCAAAAATCGAAACAGGAAGAAAACAGCGTTAGCAAAAGCAATCACTGAAAAGGAACAGAACAAGCCAGGTCGACAACATAGGTGTAACTAAACTGGCAATGAGTTGAGCTTCACGTGCCTGGCGGCAGAAATGCGTTCAACACAAGCTCCGCCCACGGCAATGCTATTCCAGTTATTTTCTAGTACCCCGTCGTATATCAAATATCTAATTCAATTGAAAGTTGCAAATGAATGTTAAACTATCTTAATATTGCTGGTCTTGATAATGTTATCTGGATTATTGTAAACATTTATTGCACTTAATATTTGTGTTTGTTATAATTTATGAAGTATATCTCTGGTGTATAACTTTGTATTTAATAATTCTGATTGTTACAAGGTATAATAACTGTTACTAATATGTACATTAATAGTGGCCCCTAATGACCTTAGTTGTTTACAAAGCGACCTAAAATAAATAAAAAATTTAAACGAGGCTCTAAAGAAAGAATTTTACGGAGATTGACGAACTGCACTTTGACTTTAAAAGTATGAAGAATTTGTTTAAAAAACGCATATAAATATTCGTGTCAAATGCAACCCGCAACAATAGCATCAGCTTTTTTTTTATCTATAGCGTTAAACAACTCCTTAACGAAGAATTCTAGGGCCTTAACCTTAACTTTTGAGGCCAAAAGTCTGAAACATTCCTTATGCCGTAATCTACAGGATGAGTTTTTGGACATTCTATTAACTTTTTGCTGGTTCGGCCCTAATTTATACTACGAATCCTACCTACATTTCAGCCATTGGTGCTGGTGGCCTCTTTGTGACGTCACGCTTAGAAGGCTTAGATTCATATATATTATACTATTTACGCTTACTGTGTACACCGAACTTTGCGCAGACTGACTGGAGTGTATTTGCATAATTATTAATTCAAGATTCGCTCTGGCAGCAACAACTAGAAGCTATTAATTGTTTCTTGATACCGATGAAGATTGTTTCTTATGTGTGTAGTGGAACCATAGACTTCACGTTGGGCCCATGGCATCAAATGCTGAGATTATAGTTGCGGAGGGAACTACGATGGAAACGAACAACTTGTTCCTATATTTCGGTTTCACGAAACCCTTAGGAAAAATTGGATCTCTGCCTTTCGGCAGGAATTATTCAAACGGCAGCCTGTATTCAAAATTTCCTTTTATTAGGATTATGCATACCACAAATTCTTAAACATGAAAAGAGGCAAATATGGAGGCGCAACGCTAAACCTGTCTAATTAGTCAAATGTAAAGTGTTCACAAGATTGTCCTTAACCCATATTTGCCCGGTGTTCCATTATTGGAACAGCCAACAGTGGATTTGTCTTTGACTCCTTATTGCGGAACGCACTTGGAGACTTCATTATAATACTAGAACTTAAAACAGGGATCGAATTTCCTGATGGTGCCAAGAGTTGATTTTAGTTCTAGATTGCACTCAGAACGGAGAATGTTTATTGAATTGTCGTTTCACTGCTCGCACTATGAGTGATACAAGGTGAAAAAAATCGTATTACATTTTTTATTTAAACTTTGTTCCTATGAGAATAGTTAAATGACATTACATTTTTATCAGTAAAGTCAAATATCTTTAAAATATTACAATTTAGCTGAGCTGGAAACAATTTTTCTAAAATGTTCCAATATTGGAACACCAGGCATGAATGGTACCATTAATTATTATTTCAAAAATCATCTAATATATTTTTTCTTCTTAGATTATTAACAACAGAACAAATAATTGCAATATTGGTGGAAGATAATGTTTACTTCAGTGCATTTATCTTTATAATGCCTCCAGACGATGTATCAGTGAGGAGGACAGCGGGGATGAAGATAGGCAGCACACTGAAAAACCTGGAACCCAACTTAGATCAGAAAGGAGGCACTAATTATGCGATTCAGTGAAACTGAAAGACTCACATCTGAGACAACTAGAGAGTAATATTGGCTCTGGACACTATGATGAGTGCATTCATTAGAATATTTTCATGACACAATACTAGCAAACGAATGATATTTCGCATATTAACTTCTGAGGGATTCGATAGTACAAGACACTGGATTTCAATAACCACAAAACAAGGAAGATGTGCATGTAAATAGAACACAAATAATCAATTTCAAAAATTTAAACACAAAATTGCATGAAAACTATTTCATACTCCATACTAATTATTAATCTAATTTTGATATAGAAAATAACCAAATTGTAGTATTTTTTATATTTTAAATAAAGAAAAAATATTATAGATGTGACCTGACTTGTTGAAAAACTCTGGACCCGTCTGTGCCTGGTGTTCCAATATTGGAACAGTACATATTTTGAAAAAGCTAAAAGAAAAAATTACAATTTTCATTTAGAACATAACTATATATCACCTATATCATATTTATTTGCTAAAATTATAATTATGTAAAAAATAAATAAACTCGGGCATAAAAGGGTTAAAGTAAAGCGGTAAACATTCATCTAAGTATTGACAAAGAGAATATCGCCTTTTTTCGGATACAAACGATAAAAACGCAAATATGAGAATTGATGGAAGTGGGATCCACGTTTTGCCTGCCGTCTATTGCGCGCGCGACCCTGCAATCGCATCCGAACTAGCCAGCCGGTCTTCACAAATGCTGTTTACTCACTTTTCGCAAATGGTACTTCTGAAACAGTACTTCGAGTCTTGAAAATGGGCACAATCTGCGGATGAGGCAGTGTCAAAATTTGAAAATCACAACAAAAAAACTCGCACTGCAATGACGCAAAATTTATTGACAATATTCCGTTTGTAACTGTAAAGAATTATTTATTGTTAAAATAATTGTAAAACGCTTGTGTGTGTTTTTCTCCTAAAATGACTCACCTATTTTCGTATAATTTTCTTCTCGCGAATTCCCGTTTACACCATGATAATAGTGAATATTTGTACAAGTTCAAGCAATGACGATATGAATAACGACTCAACAACAGAAAAACTGGCAGATAGAACGGAAGAAACTCAAGGAAACATGCGTTGCTTCGAAATTTCCCCGAGCGACCGAACTCAGAACCCGTGTACCAACAGGAGAAAAGAACCCATAATCGGTCACTCTACGAGTCAACTGTTAAGTTCATAAATGCCGTAAGTGTAGTGAATGATCTCCCCGCTGTATGGCGAGATCCGGCACCGATCTACCTGGACTTGCAGGTTTTCTCAACCAGGTATCTTTCACCAGCGGGACATCGCCCCAGAAGGGACAAGCTCTAGGCTCCCGACAAGTCTCTCGATAAGTCTCATAGTGTAGTGCATGTAAGTGTAAGGTTGGGTAAGTAAGGGGCGACGATAGGACAAGGAAGAGGAAGGAAAGATCGCGCGTGGTCCACGATCTGTTTGGTAGATTTCGCATTCGACTGGTGTTGATCGAAGAAACCATGGAAAACTACCGATCAAAGCTGTCGGCCGCTTGAATTATCTTCATTCCCGGTAGTTAGCGGTGAACTTTTCCCGCTGGATGGTCATATCTAGAGCTGAACTACACATCGACTTGCACCAATCTGGAATCTCCTTCCAGCATGGAACCGCCCCAGTCGGGATAAGCTCTTAGCCCCCAACTGGTCTCCCAGCATGTGCAGTTCTGTAAGTGTGAGTTAGGGGTGAAGATAGGTCCAGGATGACGAAGGAAAAACCGTACGCCATGGTCCGTTTGAACGGCTCCGGCACTCGCTAGGTTTCGATCGGAGAATCCACGGAAAATCACCGTTCCAGTCGCAGAATTCTTCTCCGTGCAGGGGCTAAATTCCACCCAGTTATGTAGCTAGCGTCGAAAACCGTTGAACTCGAACTCCACGACCTGCCGGTCAGGGGCGCTGCAGGGGTATCCAGCGATGCCCGGCTATCTAAGCGGGTGGAACGAGTACGTGCGCGACTCGACCGCGGCCGCGTCTAACCGAGCCAGCGGGGCGGCGGCGGGGGTCCTCCCGCCCGCGTTATCGGCCGCCGCCAAACGGGCGGTCGCGGGCCTGATACGCAGCTTTACGGCCGTGTCCAGGGCGACTCCGGTGGAAGCGCGCGGCGGGCGCGGCCGGCGGACGTACCCCCGGGTCGTGGGAATGCAGCATTCTAACCGGCTTAGTTGACTCAGGGCGTCAACTGATGCCACTGCAGTGCCTCTGACCGGAGGTCCTAGGGTTTCCGTCGCGGTGGGCGCAGGATTTTCGACAGTAGTTAGGTTCATTTCAGCCGCTGTCTGGAGGTGAATTCAAGGGGTCAGCTTCTCTCTTTCCAAGATTTTTCCGATCAACACCAGGCGAACGCCGGCGCAGTACCCAACCAAAGGCCACGGATCGCGCGCGATCTTTCCTTCTTCTTCCTTATCCTATTCACCCCTTACACACACTTACACTAACATGCACTCCACTGTCACGCATTCCGGGAGACCGACCGGGATCTTAGAGCTTGTCCCGGCTAGAACGGTGCCCAACTGGTGGGAGATATCTGGTAAGAGAAAACATCGCAATCCGACGAGTAGGTCAGCGTCGATTCTCCCTCCAGCAGGGGAAGTTTACAATAAAGCGATAAAAAACACAATACACTTGACAATATTCCATGGACTGGATAGGACGAGAGGTCCGAATGAGTTTCCATCGCATTCTCCAGATCTAACTCCGTTGAACTTCTACTTATAAGAAAATCTTAAAAAATATATAAACCGTAGAATACTAGCTATACTGGTAGCACTTTAAAAATAAATTATAATGGAATGTGCTGCAATCGCTGAGGACAAACATGTACTGAAGTTCATTGGAAGATGTGCATGTAAGCAATTTTGCAAATCAAAGAGAAGTTCACTGATTATCGTTGTTTAAACTCTTAATGCAATACAATTATCAAGTTAAAAATTTTTAAAAAATAACACATTTCTAGAAAAGTGAAAATAGTAAATAGTCAATTTCCTTGGAAAGTTTCGCTTATTCAATATTAAATGCCATAAAATTTAAACAAAAAAATTGAATTTAATTAAAAAAATATTATCATTGAAACAGAAATGTATGTGTAGTTACAAGCAACAACAAGAAGAACAATGCTAAGTTCAATGGCGATTAGAAATTTAATTACCCATCATTCAAACTACCGTTTTAAAACGTGAAATAAATGCGTAAATAAGGAATTTTGAGGAAACAATGATATTTGACGAAATTCTACAAGCATTTTATTAGTATTTAAAATTCTTATTTGTGATATGAGTGACAAATGAGATATTTTGTTATGCTAGTAGTAACCGCTGCGACACGAGGCCGATAGGGCATGATCTTTTGCTTTGGGTTCAATCTATTTTAAGTGCTCCAGCACTAGTCACTCGACCACCTCGAAAAAATTCATATTCTGTACATAAATTTCCTTATGGTTTTGCTGTTTAAACACATCTTTCATTTATTTTAGTTGTATCTGGTTTACAAATGGCGGCCATTTTTGTTTCACGCCCAGTGCCTTTTTTCGCGTTTGTAGACATTTACTCTTTTCTAAATTATTCAGCTCTGAGTAATTCTAGTATTCTGAGCATAGCATAAAAGATATCGGATTCAGTATACTCAGACCTACAAATTAAAATATGATTTACGTACTTTCTATGATTTTATTTGAGAAATATTTGCAACCAAATCTATGGAACGCAAATGAACCAAGTTCGATTTTCAGAGAGTAATTTCTCAAAGAAGTAATAGAATCTCAGCCTTCATATTTTCTGCTTTTTCAAACATAACAGTGTAGTTACCTTTAGTAAAATATCGTTGGTAAGTAACGTACTATTGAAAATTACATCCTCTTAAAATTGGAATTTTGGATTATTTTCCAAATTTTGAACTGTAATATCTGTTGGGGGACCAGATAAAAATCTGAAAATTGCACACACACTAGATTGCTACAATATCAAACGCCAGTAAAAAATTCAACTTTTAAATTTAACTAAAAGTAGTTTTTTTAATTGTAAACTTTCGCAAAAAAAAAAAAGGCACATAGAGGATGCGTTGTGACAAGTCAAATCGAGAGAGAATGCGTTGTGACAAATCATATTATTTTGAAGCTATTTTAAACTAAACTTATTTTGATTTAAAATAATTAATTACACTTTATTATTAATAAATATAAAAGCTGCCTAATATATTTTGAATTTTACTTTACGTTAAACAAACTGAATCTTGACATCTGCGCTTGTAATTGAAAATATGGTTATTTTGATGTTAAAAGCTGAACGGGATAATATAAAAGTAGTTTATAAAAGATAAAATATAAATAAATGCAACTTTTTTTTTATTTTTCTCGCTTGAATTTGCCATTATGATTATTTCTGAACGTTTCTTCAGAGATACGAACGATTGCACAGTACTCCTTATATGCAAATAACGGGACAGGGTTAACAAACAATGCAAGAGAATCAGCAATTATTTTGTCAGTGCAGAGGCAAACATGCCACATGGTACGGTATGGAAAACATGTCACGTTCCATAGGTGCCACTCACTAGAAGCGCTATTCATAGTATAACCGTTAAAACACATATAATAGCAACCCTAATTTGAAGTAGATTAAGCAGTAAGTAGATTTGAGTAGTCAATGGATCAAAATGAAGAACTCATTAGAATATTTTTAGATCTTTCGAAAGCTTTTGACGTTATTAACCGATACATCTTGCACTCAAAATTACCTTCATATGGAATTCGTGGTATTGCCCTAGATTGAATAACCTCGTACCTTAAACATCGATCTCAAAGAGTAGAAATACCGTACTGGTGCGAAATGATATTATTTACTTATCTTTCCAATTCTTTGCCAATTGAGCATGGAGACCCACAAGGTTCGATCTTAGGTCCTATCCTCTTTCTGTTGTACGTAAACGATATGACCTCGTCTATTAAACATGGAAGAACAGTTCTGTTTGCCGAAGGTACAGCCGAAACTAGTGCCAAACTTATCCGCACCTCCTTATAATTTCTTAGAACATCAACAACCTAAGCTTCGTGAATCTTATAGAACCAAAGCGATGGGTCGAGGATTAACACTATTTCGAAATCGCACAGGCTTTTGAATTGTCTATGAGTTTGTGGCTTCACTGTTGCTTTCCCTTACCATCAAAACGTGTTTCTGTGTCTTTGTTCACAGTTATGTGACCGTAATACAAATGGATTTTGGGATTTTGCTAATAAAGTTTGCCATTAAAATGTTTATTGAGTTTTCTTAAGGACATTAAGTCATTGAATACTTTGTCAAGAGAAAAAGTGTTATTTTCTTTAAGAAATGACTCTGATATCATTTCTATCTGTAAGTGAAGATTTGGAGATTGTTGGTTATTTTCTTTAAGAAATGACTCTGATATCACTTCTATCTGTAAGTGCAATTTAGATAAAATATTCCAAAAATGTCATCTCATGGCCGGTCTTCTCAGATCCTGCAAAATCATAAAAACCTATATCAAAAGTATTGAGAGAAATAACTTTGGCTCATTACACGAATAAAAATGTTTCGGTCAATCTTTTAACAAGAAAGATTTGGTTGCAAATATTTCTCAAATAAAAACATAGAAATACGTAAATAATATTTCAATTTGTAGGTCTGAGTATACTGAATCCAATGTCATTTATTATAGAATGCTAGAACTACCCAGAGCTGAATAATTTAGAAAAGAGAAAATGTCTAGAAACGCCAAAAATGACACTCATGTGAACAAAAATGGCCGCAATTTGTAAACCAGATACATTAAAAATTAAAGATTTTTTGAATAGCGAAAACATAAGGAAATGTATGATAAAATATGTTTTTTTTTCAAGATGGTCGATGAAATCAATTTATTCCTCATTTCAAACGAAAACTCGAGGTGCGACCGATTTATCAAATTCAGTACCACTTAAAATGGATTGAGCCTTTGTCACTACCATCCTCCATTTCATCTTCCAGTGACCATTCCGTTGGTTTTGGAACTGGGAGAGAATCAGAATGCGGAATTGGGCGCATTGCAGAAACTGTTTTGATTCACTTGAGATTCCTGTTACTTTCGTTAAAGAAAAGTAAAAATCTATAAAGGGGTCTCTAGGTTCCTTCCACAATTGTGGTACGGCAAGTAGCATAGATGGGTGGGTTCCTTGCATCCAGTCTCTTAAATAGCCGGAGCAACGTGATCAACAGTTCTGTTGTGCCCAACATTTACGCTCATCTACCTTCGACTCAAAATACAACTCGTACGCATTTCTGAAGATGAGAGAAATGCGATGTCTTTGAGACTTAGTCGTGAACTCACAACACCTTAACAGAAAATATTTAGTCAATTAACTCACTTCACACATCCTCGAGTATCAGAAACACGTGAACACGCTCAAAGAATATTCACGTCAGCGGATTTACACACTTCAAGAATAGATACTTTGTGATATCACTATCGATTTACTGATGCAACTGCAACTTCCCTTCACCTACCCCAAGTGGCTATCTCCCACCTCGTCTCTACTCTCACTTCTAGGCACCGATATTCCTAAAATAATAGAATATAACAACATAAATAACGCAGTCGAGAGCGTTTCCAGAAGAAAGTTTGATTGTTGTTTCAAAGCGTTCCTGAGCTACAATATCGGGAGAGATGCCTCCGGGCATCAATTGATGTCACTGCAGTGTCACTGACCGAGAGGTTCTAGGTACGAGTCCCAACGGTGCAGTGGCAGGATTCTCGACACTAACTTGTCAGCTTGGTTGAATGCAGTCTCAGTGTGAAGGAGAATTCTCGCGACCGGCTGCTCTGATCGGTAGTTTTCCATGGTTTCTCTGATCAACACCAGGCGAATGCCGGAGTGCGCCCTAAAAAGCGAGCCACAGGCTTCGCACGATCTTCACTTCCTCTTCCTGTCCTATCCTCATCCTTTACTTACATACACTTACATTAATATGCACTACACTACCACACATGCCGGGAGAACACTACCACACATGTCGGGAGCATAGAGCTTGTCCCGGTTGGGATATACCTAGTGGGGGAAAACCGCCGGGTCGCTGTCGGATCGCGTCATCCAGCGGGGAAAGATCACTGCCACCTCCTGAGGAAAACATGAACTCCACTTACGGGACTAATGCCTTAAGCAATTGTCGCCTCCGGAATCACTAACAAACAATCAACCAAGCTATTGTAAATTGGACGGTTTTTAGAATAAAGGAGACTAACCCACATTGAAAATGTTTAGAAAAAACATTAGTTTATATTAATTCTCTACACGCAATACCATGTTACACGTTTTCTTTTTTAATCGTAGATGGCACTGGTTGTCAAATAAGGGTTGATTCTTTTCTGTACAGAATGATGTCCAGAGAAACCAAATCAGTACTTATAAAAGGGAATTGAATGACATATAACCGACATCGATACCACAAGTGTAGTGTTTGAATAGATTCGAAATTTTTACAGACTCATCGTCAGGATTGTCGCAGTGTGCTTGCGAATTTTGATGAAGATTAATACAACACAAATGCGGAAAATAAATAATTTAAATATATTGATAGATGCACCAAGAACATATTTTTCGTCTATCACTAAGAGCACGTGGTTCCTTTCATCTAAAAGCAATGTACTTTAAAATAAAATTATAGTATTTTATTACAGTTTGAACCAATTACATTAAAAATAATCAACTTAACCACCCTGGTTTATATAAAATTGATATTTTTCGTCGAAGTCAAAGCCGCACTGCATCCTGCGTGATAAGCTCATGTAGACATCTGTCCGTTGCGGTCTCGACCGCTGCTCGCGCATTTTAGTCACGTGAGGACAGAAATTTTAATCTTACGATGTTTTGTCACACAACGTACCACCGTTGAGCGAATACAATAAACTCTGATAGTATACCATCATGCGCAGCTTGTACTTTACCACGTGAGTATTCCAGAATGGACCCCTGATACAGATCAACCTATTGCAGTTTTGTAATTATTCATTGCATATTTTTATGCTCACGATGTACTGCCTGGAATATGGCATCCAGTCTGGAGAATCCAACTCACAAAAAGCACATCTACATGCGGACCAAAATACAAGGTCAGGGACGCACTTGTTTGATATTCAGGGCACGTCAAGTGCTATAGCGAATACACCTTTCATAATAGTGAATGCTATATCCGAGGGGATGACCTCGGCTAAATTATGTCATCCGGGTTTGACGTTAAACTGACTTACGGGGAATTTCCACCTCCTGTTATCTCCCCCAGTTGAGATAGACTAAACAGGAGCAAGCTCTAAGCTACCCGTTTGTTTCCCAACTTGTATGGTAGAGTTGTGCATGTGTGCGTGTAAGGGAAGCGGTCAGGATACGGAAGAGGACGAAAAGACCTCGCACGATTCTCAGCGAGTACTCCAACGACATTCGCTTGGTATTCATCGGATGAATCACAGAAAACTACCCATCAGAGCAGCCGACCGCTAGAATTCTTCTTCAGAACACATCTAAATTCTACCTAGCTATGTAGCGTGCGGAAAATGAATCACCGACAGGACCGGAACCCCACGACCTCCAGACGTCAAACGCAGTAGCGTCAAAGGCAATGCCGGCAGCGAACGAGCTCAGCCGGTTTGATTGATTGATTTTTTTCGTGTTTCCGGGCGCGTCAACTACTTCGGTCATTAGTACCGTTAGTGTAGTGCATGTTTCTCTTCTCGGGAGATGGCGGTGACCTTCCCCCGCTGGATGGCGAGATCCGGCGCCGACCTACCGTCGCTAGTGGGTTCCCCCTAACCAGGACTCTCCCACCAACGGGGCACCGCCCCAGTCGGGACAAGCTCTAAGCTCCCGAACGGTCTCCCGGAACATGTAGTAGTGTAGTGCATGTTAGTGTAAGTGTGTGTAAGAGGAGAGGATAGGACAAGGAAGAGGGAGGACAGATCGCGCGCGGTCCGTGGCCCGTTTGGTAGGGTACTGCTCCGGCATTCGCCTGGTGTTGATCGGAGAAAGCACGGAAAACTACCGATCAGAGCAGCCGGCCGCTAGAATTCTCCTCCAGGCTGCGACTGAATTCGACCTAGCTGAAAAGCCAGTGTCGAAAATCCTGCCGCCGTCAGGACTCGAACCTAGGACCTCTCGGTTAGAGGCGCTGCAGTGACATCAGTTGATGCACTGAGCTACCGCTATCGGTAGCTCAGCCGGTACGAGGGGTCAATCCACCCCGTGCGGCAACCGAGCGACCAGACGCGCTGTTCGCAGGAGAGCAAGTCGGTGGCGCTGCTGGCGGTGGCGCTGCGGCGGCGGCGGTGCTCGGGGGTGGCGGTGGGCGCCGCGCGGTGCTGGCGGCGGCGGGCTGCCTGGACGGCGCGGACGAGAGAAAGTTGGTGCAAGTGCAGCTGCCTGAGGAGGCGCCGCTCACGACCTCCTCAAAGCTACGCGCCAAGGAGGCTAAGGGCTCCAAGGTGCAATTCGTGGTGCCGGCCAACAAGCGCCGCCAGAAGCAGGCGTCCCAAGGGGGTGGCCATGGACACGCGCTTCTCGCACCACGTCCTCAGGTGATTGCTACAGGGAGGGAGGGAGGAAGGGGAGAACAGTGGGAGGAGAGGGGAATTACAGTGGGAGGAGGGGGGACATGCAGGGCTGCGAGAAGGAGGATGCATGGAGGGGACAGATGCAAGGGCTCCAAGGTGCAATTCGTGGTGCCGGCCAACAAGCGCCGCCAGAAGCAGGCGTCCAAGGAGGTGGCCATGGACACGCGCTTCTCGCACCACGTCCTCAGGTGATTGCTACAGGGAGGGAGGGAGGAAGGGGAGAACAGTGGGAGGAGAGGGGAATTACAGTGGGAGGAGGGGGGACATGCAGGGCTGCGAGAAGGAGGATGCATGGAGGGGACAGATGCAAGGGCTCCAAGGTGCAATTCGTGGTGCCGGCCAACAAGCGCCGCCAGAAGCAGGCGTCCAAGGAGGTGGCCATGGACACGCGCTTCTCGCACCACGTCCTAGGTGATTGCCAGGGGGGGGGGAGGAAGGGGAGAACAGTGGGAGGAGAGGGGAATTACAGTGGAGGAGGGGGGACATGCAGGGCTGCGAGAAGGAGCATGCATGGAGGGGAGAGATGCAAGGGCTCCAAGGTGCAATTCGTGGTGTCGGCAAAGAAGCGCCGCCAGAAGCAGGCGTCCAAGGAGGTGGCCATGGACACGCGCTTCTCGCACCACGTCCTCAGGTGATTGCAACAGGGGGAGGGAGGGAGGAAGGGGAGAACAGTGGGAGGAGAGGGGAATTACAGTGGGAGGAGGGGGCCATGCAGGCTGCGAGAAGGAGGATGCATGGAGGGGAGATGCAAGGGCTCCAAGGTGCAATTCGTGGTGTCGGCAAAGAAGCGCCGCCAGAAGCAGGCGTCAAGGAGGTGGCCATGGACACGCGCTTCTCGCACCACGTCCTCAGGTGATTGCAACAGGGGAGGGAGGGAGGAAGGGAGAACAGTGGGAGGAGAGGGAATTACAGTGGGAGGAGGGGCCATGCAGCGCTGCGAGAAGGAGGATGCATGGAGGGGACAGATGCAAGGGCTCCAAGGTGCAATTCGTGGTGCCGGCAAAGAAGCGCCGCCAGAAGTAGGCGTCCAAGGAGGTGGCCATGGACACGCGCTTCTCGCACCACGTCCTCAGGTGATTGCTACAGGGAGGGAGGGAGGAAGGAAGGGGAGAAAATGGGAGGAGAGGGGAATTACAGTGGGAGGAGGGGGGACATGCAGGGCTGCGAGAAGGAGGATGCATGGAGGGGAGAGATGCAAGGGCTCCAAGGTGCAATTCGTGGTGTCGGCAAAAGCGCCGCCAGAAGCAGGCGTCAAGGAGGTGGCCATGGACACGCGCTTCTCGCACCACGTCCTCAGGTGATTGCAACAGGGGAGGGAGGGAGGAAGGGAGAACAGTGAGGAGAGGGGAATTACAGTGGGAGGAGGGGGCCATGCAGCGCTGCGAGAAGGAGGATGCATGGAGGGGACAGATGCAAGGGCTCCAAGGTGCAATTCGTGGTGCCGGCAAAGAAGCGCCGCCAGAAGTAGGCGTCCAAGGAGGTGGCCATGGACACGCGCTTCTCGCACCACGTCCTCAGGTGATTGCTACAGGGAGGAGGAGGAAGGGAGAACAGTGGGAGGAGAGGGGAATTACAGTGGGAGGAGGGGGGACATGCAGGGCTGCGAGAAGGAGGATGCATGGAGGGGACAGATGCAAGGGCTCCAAGGTGCAATTCGTGGTGTCGGCAAAGAAGCGCCGCCAGAAACAGGCGTCCAAGGAGGTGGCCATGGACACGCGCTTCTCTCACCACGTCCTCAGGTGATTGCTACAAGGAGGAGGGAGGAAGGGAGAACAGTGGGAGAGAGGGAATTACAGTGGGAGGAGGGGGGACATGCAGGGCTGCGAGAAGGAGGATGCATGGAGGGGACAGATGCAAGGGCTCCAAGGTGCAATTCGTGGTGCCGGCCAAGAAGCGCCGCCAGAAGCAGGCGTCCAAGGAGGTGGCCATGGACACGCGCTTCTCGCACCACGTCCTCAGGTGATTGCAACAGGGGAGGGAGGAGGAAGGAGAACAGTGGAGGAGAGGGGAATTACAGTGGGAGGAGGGGGGACATGCAGGGCTGCGAGAAGGAGGATGCATGGAGGGGAGAGATGCAAGGGCTCCAAGGTGCAATTCGTGGTGCCGGCAAAGAAGCGCCGCCAGAAGTAGGCGTCCAAGGAGGTGGCCATGGACACGCGCTTCTCTCACCACGTCCTCAGGTGATTGCTACAAGGAGGGCGGGAGGAAGGGGAGAACAGTGGGAGGAGAGGGGAATTACAGTGGGAGGAGGGGGGACATGCAGGGCTGCGAGAAGGAGGATGCATGGAGGGGAGAGATGCAAGGGCTCCAAGGTGCAATTCGTGGTGTCGGCAAAGAAGCGCCGCCAGAAACAGGCGTCCAAGGAGGTGGCCATGGACACGCGCTTCTCGCACCGCGTCCTCGGGTGATTGCTACAGAGGGTGAGGTGGGATCTACAGTGGGAGGAGAGGGAAAAGCAGGGAAGGGATAGGGCTGAGGGAGGGATGAGGGGGGGGGGGGGCTGCGGGTCGGGTTTCGCAGGCTGAGGGAGAGTTGATGGAAGCTGGAGGGCGGGAGTGGGGAGCTGTGGAATAACACTACCACATATTCCGCACCATATTCTGGTCACGCCTCGTACAGTAAATTACTCATAGTTAATCGAACGCCGTGATTCATAGACGTTTGCAATGGAGATGGAATCATGTCGGCTTCGGCATTTTCGCCGTTTCGTAGTTAAGTGGCTACGGAGTGTACACATGAAATATTTTTCGTCCAAAGAGCGTCTCATTTCACTTGCCTCTTGGAGATAATTCATAATTGTACACATCCAATGATTACATTTGTTTCTGATCTACAATTTCGTTATACGAATAAGTTTCACACAGAACAAAATATTTCTGGAAATTATTCGCATCAATTCCATAGTGCAACTGAGCGCAATGACAGAGACCGGTAAAGGAAAAGCCGGATGTGGAACCCGTAAGTAAGCAGAGGAGCTCCCTTACACAAACCAGTGGTCACTCCTTTGTACACAAGGATTGTTTGTGAATGACGATAGGGAATTTAAGAGTCACATGTAAGGTATACTTTATGCACTAACGGTCACGTGACGGACCTTGGAATCATAACATCGTACCTTAAGTTTAAGGTACGACCTTATATCTTTATAAATAGTGCACGCCTGTAGGAATCTCTACGGTCACATTACAAACGGCAAAATTGCCTAAAAACAGGAAAGGTTGCTGATAATCCAATTGTCGTATGTGAGGCAGTTACATTCACAACGCTGGCAAAAACTAACGGGAAATGTGGGAGAGGTGACTTGAAAGAAGTTCGCGAAAAGAAGTGGAAATCGTTCCTTCGGGTTACGTTATGTCATATGCTCATAACGAACGCTGTTTTAAGATATTTCCTACATTCCCAAGAAAGGCCGATTCAAACTTCCAGACTGCATACTCATCACAGAGGGCCTAAGAATCTGAAACTCCGCGCGCAATGTAGACTTGTTATACTCTTGTATGTTGGTTTAAATGTCTCCTCACTAGCCTATTCTTTGATTTATTATGCGACTTCTTTCTTCAACGCCTGAAATGCTTTTGTTATGCTGCAAAACGCAATGTCGCAATTGCTAAAACTGTTCTGCACATTGTCCATTGCGCCGTACAAAGTCGTCAGTCGCGTGATCAATAGAGTTGAAGGCCGTCTCCTCGCGCCTGGTGCTGAGACCGCGCAATGGGCGCAGGGGTCGCGGGGGCGGCGTGGTGCTGCTGCAGCTGTCGGCGCCGCTGGAGGGGGCGTGGCGGCGGACAGCGCCCCTGGCGGCGGAGGCCCCGCCGCTCGCCGGTTCCGCGCACTGCCGCCTGCTCTCCTGGGGTGAGTGCTCAGCACATACTTTCTCGCATAAGCGGATTCGGTGGTATAACTGTCAGCGTACCGGACTGTTGTACCCGAGTTTGCGGGTTCAAACCCGATCGAAGCCGTGGATTTTTCAGGGCGAAATTCAAAATTTATTGCTTATTTATCCTTGAAAATAGATTTTACTACATGGGAGTTTTTTTCCCTTTCAAAATTCAAAATTTAAGTAGTATATGACTTAGTGTAGGGATCACAGAATTTTGAAAATGTGCACACAATTCACTTTTCCCCATAGCACGTCATACGCAGTTTTTAACTGTTTTTTTGACGTAAATAAATAAATAAATAAATAAATAAATAAATAAATAAATAAATAAACGTTCGTACGCCCTCCTTCGGAGGGCTGTCCCATGTAGTACATTTACTGCATGTAAAAGATCCTCAAGACTAAAAGAAGCCTCTGACCAAAATTGAGATCCGCCTGTCTCATCGCCCAAGATAATACCTCCTTTCTCCGCTAGATGGTGAAAGGAGCGTAGCGAAATTTGCAATTAAATGGCTTGAAATTCATTCCCGGTTACACGACACCAGCATTTATCGATAATTTCCAATACATTCGCAGTATTACTTACTATTTATCCCATTCTATCATACTTTTGCAATCAGATAACTTCATGTGCCCGAATTCGTTACTCACGGCTTGACCTCTTCCAGTTCACCTTTCCCCGATAAGCGCGGTATTATTCGATACGCCTTGGTCCACTGGCGAGGAAATAATTTTTTCCAGATCCTTCCAAAACATTTTAGGAATATCCTGAAAAGTATCTTTAGAGTTATAAAGTTTATCTAAGCAACATATTATTAACCATTAAATTGTGTCTTTATTTTCGCATAAAATAAAGGCATACTGTGTTAATTTATGTGTGTATTTATTTGCAGACATCATCCTCCGATATTTACTAGTAAATTTCCCATTTCTTTTCGGCCGAGGCTGCCTTCCGGTTTTGCCGGTTCTCCGCCCCCTTCCCAACTATCAACCGGCATCTGAGGACCTGCCAGGGTCCAGGTATTAGGGCTTATCTGGGCTCTCTTTCTAATTCCACAGGGTGAGACACTTAATGCGGGAAAAACACACCATTATCTTCTCCTCTATTCACTCTAAATGTTTCTTATACTATTTTGCCGAGAAACACTGTGTTAGCGCAGCAGCTTCTTGGCAGTTTTTCTTCTTTTCTAATGACCAGTAGTGTGAGTCGAAACGCAGAGGTTTATTACCATTCTTACTAACGAAGATTTTTTTTTTCTCTGATACAGATGAAAAACTCACATTTTGGAACTGATGGATATTCTGGCGTCTATTGCGACAACTTGGTATCGAACACGGTCGTGAGTTTGCGCCCGATAAATTGGTCATCTGAATCTTACCTGCCAGCCGCCCGACAGAAATGCAGTACACTGGCAGTTTGCAAATGATGTTAACGGCCTCCCAAGTTTACAACAGCTATTCCAGTCTCGAAGATACCCACTAAGATTCGGTGACAAACAAGCTGCAACGAAATTGGGAAATTGCAAAACAAAACCTTTTTGTATAGGAATCTATGCTTCTGAGGTACAGGAGCGGTACAGGAATTGTTTAGTGCTACGATTATAAGGGCCACGGCGATATGTTTATACCACCTGAAATGACTCACCCTGCATTCCATAGTATTATTGCACACGTTTCGAGGTCACTTGCCGGGTTATGTCTCTCGGAACATCCATTAATGTCACTGCAGTGGATCTGATCTAGATTTCAAATCCTGACGGTGGCAGGATTTTCGACACTAGCTAGACAGCTAGTCCAAATTCAGCCGCTGTCTGAAGGAGAATTCAAGCGGTCTGCTGCTCTGATCGGTAGTTTTCCGTGAATTCTCCAATCAGCACCACCGACAGTGGAAGCAGTATCCTCACAACGGACCCCGATGTTTCCTTTTGTGGCAGGCATTTCGACACTAGCTGAAGTCAGCAACTTTGTCCAGGCTCTCTTCCTTGTCCTCTCCCTTTACACACACACTTACACTAACATGCACCACACCACCACACACGTCGCGAGACCAGTCGGGAGCTTAGAGCTTGTCCCGGCTGGGTGGGAGATACCTGGTTGAGGGGAAAACCGGCAAGCCGACGGGCAGGTAGGCGCCGGATTTCCCCACCCAGCGGAGGAGAATCCCCACCCACCCTCCCGCGATAAAGCATACCCTACCCTTCCCTTCCGGAACCAAGCTGGGCATGAGTAAAGAGCGGCTGGGGTGGTGGTGCGCAGGTCTGACGAGCAGCTTCCCGCCCGCGGCGCGCTTGGGGCGGTGGGCGGCGCGCGCGGGCAACTGGTCCGCGCTGCTGGCAGCGTGGGCCCCCCCGCGCGCGCCCTCCGCCGCCCAAGACCCCTGCGGCGGCGGCGCGCTGCTCCTCCACGCCGCCGCCGGCTTGCAGGTCGGTGCTGCGCGGCCGGCCAACCAGGCGCACAAGGACGCGAATGAAAACCAATCATATGCTAAAGAGTGAAGGTCGGCGCGGAAGGTCGAAAGAGTCGTATACAAGCGAATGACGAGCAAAAGGGCGAACTAGGCGCCAAAGGGCCAAGGAGGTGAATAAAAATCAATCAAATGCTAAAGAGTGAAGGTCGGCGAGAAGAGGGGCGCGGAAGGTCGAAGGAATCGTATACAAGCGAATGACGAGCAAAAGGGCGAACTAGACGCCAAAGGGCGAAGGAGGCGAATAAAAACCAATCAAATGCTAAAGAGTGAACTAGGCGCGGGAGGGCGCAGGCGGCGTATAAATAAAAACGAATGAAGTCCAATGGGGCGAACTAGGCGCGGAGGGAAGAAATAGGCGTATGAATGTGAGTGAAGTGATGAAAGGTGAAGGCGCGGAAGGGCGAAGAAGGTGGATATAAACCAATGAAGTGCGAAAGGGTGAACTAGGCACGGAAGGGCGAAGGAGGTGGATATAAACCAATGAAGTGCGAAAGGGCGACCTAGGCGCGAACTGGCGCGGAAGGAAGAAATAGGCGTATGATTACGAGTGAAGTGCGAAAGGGCGAACTAGGCGCGGGAGGTCGAAGGAGTCGTATACAAACGAATGAAGTGCAAAAGTGTGAACTAGGCGCGGAAGGGCGAAGAAGACGTATAAATAAAAACGAATACAGTGTAAAAGGATGAACTAGGCGCGGAAGGGCAAATGAGTCGTATAGAAGCGAATGAAGTGCGAACGAGTGAACTAGACGGGGAAGGACGAAGAAGGCACATTGAGTGCGAAAGAGGGAAATAGTCTCTGGAGGGCAAAGGTTACATATACAACGTTTGCCAAAGGGCAAACAAGGCGTTTACGGCCGACAACATGCGAAATGCATGAAAATTTTGCTCGTCACGTTCCCTTCAGGTAGGCTAGGATCTCGTTTCCAGTATCCAAAAGGTTGTTAACGCCCGCATTGAGTTACCCAGTTCGTTAGTACCGAGAGGTTAAGGGAGGCAGGGCAAGCCCCCCCCGTCCTCCCCCGGGTTCGTCCGGAGTCTCCAGTTGGGTTAGGTTGGTTCATTCGGATTTGCTGCGTCTATGGTGAGCGGCTCCTCGCTCAGGGGAAATTAAGTAGAGACTTGTCCCGACACCGATGTGATATTTATATTCCAACGATTTGAGCTAGCAGTTTCTAGCTGAGTAAGCACCTACCTTGATGCATAGTACGAAAGACCAAGAAATTTGGGGAGATATATATGAGATGTCGGTCTGATGTTAATCGAGCTGTCAGTCGGGGGGATGGCTGGCCTCAAGCGGAGAAAGAATGCAACAGCCCTCACTGCATATACAATGGGCCTCAAAATCCTCCGGTACAAATAATGAGCATAAAATAATAAAGAAGCAACTGCCACATATCTCCTAGCGGGTAAAGGCAAGCGGTCAGCACCTACTACTCGCGAGTAATTCTATCACAAGTGAAATGGGTTAATGAAAAATGTGAAATGCTTTTTATTTAATTTAATAGAAATAAATATTTTAGTTGTAGCTACGAGAGGAAAGTGTGTGTGAAGATGCAACTTTGCTGTTTGTTGGTGTTATGTGCATTTGAAAATTGGCGTTGACTGGCGTCAAAGATGTTTCGTGTTTATCGCGGAGTCCGAAGGCCGGAGCTTCACCGACCACTTGAAAATGCGCAGCGAAGCCAGTCAAACTGGTCGAATCAAACAGGCGATTGTTTGCTAAGCTAACCTAACACAATGCCCTCAACATATAGTACACCTACTTCAATCGCTTCTTATTCCACACGTATTTCACGAATACTGCATGTCTCAATAAATGGTAAATGAACTTATGAGGAATTTCTAGGAGGCCAAAGATTATCCCTTTTCACGATGAACAAATGGTGCTACATTTCCTTTAACGAACTTACAAATGAGACATTTTCTCTGGTAGGAAGCCCATCATGCGTTGGTGTTTGGCAGGTCACATCTTCTTTTCAGTCATTACAATGAATGAGACATGCACATTATTATATAAATAGTAGTTATACATACTTTTATGCATTACAAATATGGGGTGTATACTGTAAAATATAAATATCACAATTAAGAATATTTTTCATATTTAATTTTCTTTAATATCCATACCTCACATTTTAAACCTGAAGTAATTTTTTTTAATTTTTTCACGTTTCGGGGTATTCCGCAGCGCTTTCTAGTGGGAAATTATTAAGACCATCTGGCAACACTGTTCTGACACAAAACATGTTTTCGTTTACCCACCACACACAACGGTATGACGGGTTGCCTACCAACCAGGGGCCAACTCCCAACGCAATAGTTGCTTCCTGGCATTTCTTTCTTTTCAGCTTGTAGAGATAAGTGATTGCCTGCAGGACTGGCTGCAGCAGAGCGTGCCGGACCTGGCGACGGCGCCGTCAGGGCTGCGGAGCGCGCGGGCGTCGCGCACGACGACGCCGCGGGCAGCGGCGGCGGCCACGACGCGGCGACGGCGTCGGCGCCGAGGCAAACGCCACACGCGCCCCTCCGCGAACGCAACCAGCAACGCACACGGATAAATGGGACACGTGTGCAACCAACCTAGGAGATGGCGGTGATTCGAACACTTGTGGAAGTAACGCGCGCCGGGAGTTTCTCCGCACCGACCCCGATTAAAAGTTACATGTTGGTAGCAAGTACTACTCACGCAAGTACATGTTAATGTTGGTAGCAAGTACTACTCACGCAACTTTTCTTGACCGGGAGCGGTAGCTCAGTGCATAAACTGATGTCACTGCAGCGCCTCTGACCGGGAGGTCCTAGATTCCCACTCCCCACGGCGACAGGATTTTCGAGACTAGCGTTTCAGCTAGGTCGAATTCAGTCGCTGTCTGGAGGAGAATTCTAGCCGCCGACTGCTCTGATCGGTAGCTTTCCGTGGTTTCTCCGATTAACACCAGGCGAATGCAGTACCCTACCAAATGGGCCACGGACCGCGCGCGATCTGTCATCCCTCTTCCTTGTCCTATTCTCTCCCCTTACACACACACTTACACGAACATACACTACACTACCACATATTCCGGGAGACCAGTCGGGAGCTTAGAGCTTGTCCCGGTTGGGGCGGTGCTCCGCAGGTGGAAGAGTCCTGGTTAGTGGGAAACCCCACTAGCCGACGGTAGGTCGGCGCCGGATCTCGCCATCAAGCAGGGGAAGATCATCGCCATCTCACGAGAAAAAAACATGCACTACACTAACGAGACTAATGACCGAGGCAGTTGGCGCGCCCGGAAACACGAAAAAATCAATCAACTTTTCTTGAACGATAGATTCAAGAAATGCGGGCGGAGTGGGGTATTAGTTACAAATTCGGCCACTAGAGTGGGCAACCTCTGGAAAATCAAAGTCAAACCTGCCATTTGTGCGGCATGGTCATCGCTCTGGGTATGCAACAGCAGGGATAGTATATAGGAGTTTCAGGTGTCTCCCTTGAAGGTCCTGGACCTTCCCCAGACATTTCTTTAGATCATGAAAATAAAGCTGAACATAAGTTCTCAACTATGAAAGCAACTAGCCCTGACTTGCTTGTGTTTCGCGCCAACAAAGTTTTAATGCTTGGAATGTTGTCATCAGTGCTCGCTGCGACCTTTTGGCTTCAACTGCAGTTCAACTGTTTATTGCTTAAGGGAGGGGGAAGCAAGGTCATCGTTCAAGAAACGTTGCGCGAGTAGTAGATCACCGGGAAACAAGTGAAGGGGACAACATTTTCAGCGTACGTTATGATTGTGGTGAAAACGAACCACGCATCTTTGAGGGTCTTTTCTTAAAAGCTTCTGTCGCTGGCACTTTCAACAGCAAGGTGATACTGCGGACAGACTTTCCTTACGCTTTGTACTTGGGTTAAGGTACTCGTCTACTCAAGGAGGATTCAACTGTAATTTCTTAATTTAAAATTATTCTTGGCCAACTTACGTAATGACCGTGATTTCTACTTAGATATATTAGAAAACAAAATTTTACTAGGAATTTCATTTTATTTTAATTGAATTTTTTATAATGAAGGCATTTGCCGAGCACCTCGTATCGCAAGGAATAATTAGTATACTTCAATAATTTTTAAACTGAAGATTTTTTAAAATTATATTTTATTATATAAACTACAAATACGGCAATGTATATAATTATCCTGATTATCCTGATTTCTCCCTTTTTTCGATTAATTTTTCCTCTTGTTAAAAAAATGAAGTTCACAAGCAGTTTAAAGCAATATTCTCATTTTTTAGGTTTGCACGATGATGAGTACATTTCGATTTAAAATAAAATATTGCATTATGAAACGAAGATGAAATGATGGGTATTAAAATACGAGTGTAATATTACGATACGAGCAAGGAGCGAGCGAGTAGTTACCACCCTACACTGCCGCAGATGGCTTAGGTTTAGCAGTCCTCGAAACACACATCTCGAATTTTGGGAAATACTTTGACCATCGAAAGTAGATAATTTTTTTGAATTGAAGCGCTTGAGTGAAATGGAGAGCGTGTTTGCTTCAGAGCGTCAACAAAAATATTGGAGCAGTAAACAATAAAGTCGCCGCTCGTGTGCCGTAAATATTAGAATAATTGTCTGTATAGTACCTGCTGGTTGTATGTCTAAGAAAATACCACAGAATATATAAAGAACATTGATGCAGATTTTGGCCGCGTAACAGCTTCAAATCAATATGGCCACTATGTTCCTAATGTGGAATGGGAGCATTGATCTAATGTAGAATAGCCCGCTTTGCTGCTGTGTGTAAAATGTAAGCGGTTATTTTGGCTGCATATTTTAAATTGCATTTTCTAACACATTAATGTTGACATTCCACATCGTAATGTGGAAGTGTTCGGTCCAAGAGCTCAACTGATTAAGACTCGGTGTCAGAAGTGTAATAACCGGGCTCATGTCTCGTGTACAGGTAAAAAGAATTTCGCCTGCAGGAATTGTCTGTAATATTAAAACAAAATATGTATTTTTGCTTAAATAAACGCTGTTTTAGACGTTTGTGCATTTGTTATTTGCTAAAAAGAAAAAACATTCACTGTCCCACTTTAGAAACAGGGTACACCTAATGGGTAATATATGTAGACCTTTTTTAATTACGAAAACTTGAATTTTTAACTGCTTAGATTTAAGTGAATAATATTAACCATAAGTGCTTATAAATGACTAGTTTAAGTAATTATCTACACTAGTCTTCAAATTTTCGCTTATTTATGAAGTAGACGATAATGTAAAAAGTCAGGCACTTTATCACTGTGCAACAGCTTGCACCCATCAAATGACAGAATTATACAATGGGAGTAGATAAAAATATTTTATAACTACATTATCTGGTTCAGAAGATATCATGTTTTGGTTTTACCAGGGTGCAGGAAATTTCGAATCTCAGAAAATGTCATTTGAAGTTAAGACTTCTCAGCACTGAAAACACAAAGAGGGGAGTGGTACTTATGAAGTAGTGCAGAAAATAGCAACAACCCCGAAAACCAAGATTGCTTGACAAAGACGGTTTAAACCATCAATAAGACAAAAGAAATAGATTTCGAAAAAAGAAAATGCATTTTTCCGCAATTTTTTATAGTTTTGAGTAGATTAGTGCCTTAAGTTAGCTAGTCAAAAATGTTCACATAGGTTGATTAGTCTCTCTTCGCTCGCGCATATCCAAGTAGACGACAAATCTCTGGCCTGCTGCCCAGTGAACACAAATCATCGAGTCCAGCATTTCTTGCCGAAGTACACTGATACCACAGATGCTAAGCTTGACTCGCTTCGAGGGTGCGAATTGTCGGAAGCGACTCGGAGGGTCGTCCGCTCCTCTTTAGAGTCTGGTGTCCACTACTGGAGAAGTATTCATCTGCCAGGCACACAATTCAGATGCAGATGCCTTTTTTGATGCCCTTTATTTTATTTTTACACTATGAAATGTTTAAATTGAAGAATCCAAAACAATAAAATTAGAAAACAATTTTCTCGAGAGCATTCTAAATATTTATTCAGAATACGCACCATAATTGAAGAATGATATGTTATCACTCGTCAATTCTCCACTCCACTCGACCCCACTAAAGCATGTTTTGAATGACCAAAGAAAATTGTCACTTCGCATCCTGTTCGCTAGTATCGCGTGGATTTCCACTAAACTAAATACACACGTTCCACAGGTCTCCTGAACCCAGTCTCATCTCTCTGTCAAAACATCACTTGCGGGATTCAGCCTTGTGCCTGGAGCCTGAAAGCATGGGATACCACTGATCTCTTTGCAATTGTTGGATGCAGCGTGCGCACCCGTGAAGACCCAAGATGAATATTGGCGTGTTCATGTTCGTGAAATCTGCTGAATATAATACAATGTGGTGTCAAATGGGTTTTGAGCCTCGAGCGATAAATATATTCAGCGAAGGAGTAGTTGGATTAGTGTAGTTCGGCGAAAAGCAATAGAAATAGTTTTCAAATATATTTAGTGGGGAAAAGGTTGCTTTAGGGATATATACATTTCTAAGAAGTCGTAATAAAGTTCTGAGAAATAATAAAATTTATGAAATGAAATGTAGTTACATCAAAATTCAATTTCCACTCACAGAAAAAACCTTGTAGGTTTTTTAAATTATATTGCAAAAAAATTACCATGTAATAGATCAAACATATTTTCGCAAATTAAAAAGATTTTCACAGTCATGAAAATATTTTGGAAAGTTTTATTTCCAAACCTCAATTAACACCACAGTCCCAGGGAATATATTGGTAAGTCGAAAAGTAATGAAAATTAGTGAAGTGTGTCATCGTAAGCCAACCATTAAATTTAGAAGATATTTCAACCTCACTAATGCGAACATATTTTAAAAAATGATTTTCATAATAAAGTAAAAAATAAAACTGCTGGCCTGAAAAAAGGCGATTGTAGACTTATCAACTCATTCCTGACAGTGACTTTAGATTGAAACTTCTGGAACACATGACGTGTCGGTGTTCTATTCCCTCGCAACGTCGTGAAAATCGGCTCCAATGTTGCGAACGCAAGGCTCAATCCAGAGGTCAAATGCAATCCAAACCATGTAGATCTACAGAAAGATCAGTGGCGCAAACTCTACGGGGAAAATTCAGCATTTTCTGGACCCTCTCGTCAGGTGTGTCCGTTCCGTATGCCATTAACGAGATGATTCCAATGTATATGTCTACTCAAAGGATGTTAATCGCGTCATGTTTATTATAAATGTTAAAGTATGTTAATTCATCAAAGAAATAAAAAATGTTACAAATCTTTTTTTCTAAATAATACGACAGAGAAACAGTTATTCATGCCCGTGGTACATACATGATTTTAATGATTTCATGTAATTTTAATGATTAAGATGACTTATTTACTACTTAACTAGTTGTTAACTTGGCTCGATTTGTCTTCTCATATTTCTCTCCCATAATTCCATCCATAAGAATCACATCCACACGTCAGATATACCAAAAAGTGAAAAAACTACAATAGCTACATTTGCTGATGATACTGTCATATTAGCCACGGACGATCACCCAATTGAACCGTCAAGAAAACTACAAGAGCACCTACTATTGATCGAAGAATGGGCAGACTACTGGAAAATGGAAATTAACGAAAACAAGTCAGCTCGCATTACTTTAGACTTTGAGACTTATTACTTATGACTTTAGAGATCAAGAAGACATTGGGTGCCAAATCAGGACTGTTCAGTGGATGACCCATCAATTTTATTTTTCGATTGTGTTCTGATGGCGCTTGTTTGTTTTTCGTATTTTACCAAATACTTCAGCCCAACAAATGGTTATATACCATTCGAAACTCTCTATTTTACCTTCCTCTAAAGGTATATTTGCCACATGACCAGTGTTTTCCGGCCACCATTTGTTTCGAAGTGTTTCGAGCGCGAGCAACTTTTCTTAGATTTGATTCATCTTGAAACAACCACAAAGTCGACTGCTGTTTACATTCCCGCTCATACGCATGTATCCATGATTTGTTACCTGTTACAATCTTATATACGTCTTTTGAAGAACCGCCGTTGAATTTCTTGAACATTTGTGCGCACCAATACTGAGATATATTTAATATATCCGAACAATATTGTTCTTATAATTACTTTGCCCCAAATTGGGCATGCCACTGAGATAAATTTAATACATATGGATTTGACATAATTCAATCTTACCTTCACGGTGGCGGTCAGTTCATACGAATCGGAGATTTTCCCCATCATAGTGTTGGTTTTGCCTGTGATCTTTAATTCAGTAATCAGCTTTTTTTTCATAACAAAAAAAACGAACATAACGTTCAATCAACTATGGGATATGACAATCAACAAATAACCTTAAATTATTTTTGGCAGCCAACTTAACATCTATTTACATTGCTTTTCTTTCTTTTTCTTGCTTCGCGCGCGACCAACCTTCGTACACGCTCTTGCGCTGCGCCGCCGCGTCGTGTCCCCGCGTCGCCACGATTCTTCCCTCTTCACATTCCTCTCTTTTTGTGGCTTTAATACTCAACACCTTCTCTTTCTACATCCCACCAACATATTACCCACTCCACACCCAAAAATTTGAGAGAACTCCTTCTTGGTGCCTCTACTACTCGCGCAACTTTTCTTGAACGACTGATTGAAGAAATGCAGGCGGAGTGGGGGTATTAGTTACAAAGTCGGCTACTAGAGTATTTACAGTAATGCCAACCCCTGAAAAATCAAAGTTAAACCCGCTACGAGTGCTGCCAGGTCATCGCTGTGCGTAGACAACAGCAGGGACTGTAGATAGGAGTTTTAGTTGCCTCCTTTGAAGGACCTAGACCTGCTTCAGCCATTTCTTTAGATACTGGTAATAAAACTGAATAGAAGTTCTCGACAATGAAAGCAACTAGCTTTGACTAGCTTCTGTTTCACACCAACGAAGTTTTAATGCTTGGAATGTTGTCATCAGTGCTCGCTGCGTGCTTTGCTCTTCAACAGTTTATTGCTTAAGGCAGGAGGAAGCAAGGTCATCGTTCAAGAAAAGTTGCGCGAGTAGTACTCGGGGTCCCCCAGTCTCGTTCCTCTTATTTTTGTTTCCCACGCCGCCTGTATTTTTACATAGTGTCTAGGTGTGACTTGGCCTGCAACTCGTAGCTTGCCCCTTTTTTTTACATAACGTTCCTTGACTTATTTCACACTGGTTCTTTGGTATATTACAACTTCCCCTTTCCCAAGCGTTATAAAACCTAACAAAGTTTGATATTATGACAAGACAAGCATTCCCTTTGTCCTATCAAAATAGGGTTTAACTATGTTATCTTCGTACTTTCTCCCATCAGTATATACTACACTTTATTACACTTACACGAACTCCCTTACTTCCGCCTTCTTCTTTCTTCTTAATATCTATTACTTTGTATATTTTCTTTCACGGTCATACACATTATTTCCATCTCGTATCCTATCCAATTTTCTATAGAACGCGTTTCTTAATATTGGAGACTTTTATTTATTTATTTATTTTTATTTATTTTACGTCAAAAAACAGTTAAAAACTGCGTATGACGTGCTATGGGGAAAAGTGAATTGTGTGCACATTTTCAAAATTCGGTGATCCCTACACTAAGTCATATACTACTTAAATTTTGAAATTTTGAAAGGGAGAAAAAAAAAAACTCCCATGTAATAAAATCTATTTTCAAGGATAAACAAGCAATAAATTTTGAATTTTGAAAGGGAGAAAAAAACAACAAAAAAACTCCCATGTAATAAAATCTATTTTCAAGGATAAATAAGCAATAAATTTTGAAAGGGAGAAAAAAAATCCCATGTAATAAACTCTATTTTCAAGGATAGATAAGCAATAAATTTTGGCTCTTATTACTTCCTGCCGCGACAACATGGAAACGATAATTTGAATAATTGTATTTCCCACTGAATTCTAGAAGACGTGCACAGAAAATGAAGTTACATTTATGTCCAGAAGCAAAACAAGGGGCCATCTCAGCATTTGCTCAATGGATCAGGGAAACTGGACGAAAAACCTGATCGAGATGGGGGTCATTGACCCGGAAGCTGTAGTACAATAGTTGTTACAGGTTGTTTATACTCATTTATACAGTCCAAATGGTAAATAATGCATTATGTATCATTGTTAAAATTAATGTTACTTTTCTTGTGATGCTCAGTATAGTCTCTAATTGTATAGAAACAGTTATGCAGCAGAAACGATTTCACTTTGGATTTAAACTTTTCTATTGAATTTAATCGTTTAATGTCATCTGGCAAAGTGTTGTAAAATAATGTACATGTATTGTATGTGAATTTTTTGTAATGAGCTGTTGATACTGTCACCTGATGAATATGATTTCTACGTCGAGTGTTATAGTAATAGACTTCGGCATTTTCTGAAAATATTTTCCGCCCTTGAGCAAGTCATTTTTTACAAAAACCACTGATTCGTAAATAAAAAGACACGGTAATGGTAGAATTCCTAGATTAATGAAGAGAGGCTTACATGAATCACGTGGGTGGGATTTGGTTATTATTCGTACAATTCGTTTTTGTAATCTAAAAGTTAGGGAGCTATAAGATGTATTTCCCCAGAATATTATGCCATATCTCAGGCGGGAATGAACATTCGCGAAGTATACACAACGAGCAGTATGAAGGCTGACTGAATTTGTAAGAATTCTGAACATAATAACTTAATTTTGTGTTCAATTCATTTAAATGGACGTTCCATTTAAGGTTTGACTGAATTGAGAGCCTAAAAATTTTGTTGCCTTAACATAGTCAATGGTACACTGTTCATTTTCAATGGAGCACAGAATTGTTTATTTGAAATGGAAAACTGCATTAAAACAGTTTTCTTTTCGTTTACTATTAATTTGTTATTTCGGAACCAATTTGAAACATCTGATATTGTACTATTTACGGTTTCTTTATTGCAAAGGATGTTCGTATCATCCGCAAAGAGAACCGTTCTTCCGTTTCGAATCGTCGAGGGCATATCGTTTACGTAAAGTAGGAACAGAATAGGGCCTAAAATCGATCCTTGAGGAACTCCACATACAACGGGCAAAGAGTCGGAAAGGTGCGTACGTAATGTTCCATCATTCCAGTAAGGTATTTCAACTCTCTGAGATCGTTGTTTAAGGTACGAACATAACCAATCTAGGGCAATACCACGAATTCCATATGAAGGTAATTTGGAAAGTAAAATGTCATGATCAATGACGTCAAAAGCTTTTGAGAGATCTAAAAATAATCCAATAGGTGCCTCGTTTTGATCCAATGATGAGGCGACATCTTTAAGAAAAGAAAATATAGCTGTTTCCGTTGATTTTGATTTTCTAAATCCATGTTGGCAATCTGAAAGCGCGTCGTGTTTAGTGAGAAAGGTTTCCATTCGTACGTAAAAAGTCTCTCTAATATTTTGGAAAAAACTGATAGAAGAGAAATGGGCCGATAATTTTGTATTTCATTTTTGTTGCCTTTTTTTAAAAGCGGCTTAATTTAGCTGTTTTGAAAATATCTGGAAACGTTCCAGTGCATAAAGATGCATTAAATATGTGAGTTAACGGGTGTATAATGGCATGCGCACAAGTCTTTAACAAAGAATCCGGGAATTCATCTAAACCGGACGAATATTTATTTTTTAGTTTACCGATTATTTTGAGAATTTCACAGGAAGAAGTTTCGGAAACGAACATTGTGTCTAAAATTTTGGGTGAACTGTCTGTTTTTGAATTTTGTGCCTGAAGACCCTTAGTGAGATCGGCAGCAATTCTTGAAAAGTATTGGTTAAAGAGATTAGCCACTGTTGCCGGATCGTTCACATTTATATCGTTATATTTTAAAACAACATTCTCTACGGGTTTTCTAGTTGATTTGGTAGTATTTTTTATTATATTCCACACTGCTTTTGTTTTATTATTTGAGTTCAAAATATCCTGATCGTTTTTCATGATTTTAGCCTGCCTTATGACTTTCCGTAACAATGTTTTGTATTTTTTAAAGTAGATAAGGAAATCTTGAGATACGATTGGAAATCTTGAGTAGTTAAGTAGTATTAGACTTAGTGTAGGGATCACAGAATTTTGAAAATGTGCACACAATTCACTTTTCTCCATAGCACGTCATACGCAGTTTTTAACTGTTTTTTTGACGTAAAATAAATAAATAAATAAATAAATACGTCATGACGTTTAGAAATAAAGTAAAGAGTACATTTATTTTTACACGATGTTCTAATTCCTTTTGTGATGTATATATATTTTGTTGTATTATATATATTTTGATGTATATATATTGTGATGTATATATATTTTCCCCAGTTACACTTTATACTTTTTTTTCATTCTACTAATTATTTTCCTGTTATATAGAATTCTCTATATTTACTTTTTACTATTTTATTTTTCCTTAACTTTTATTTTATTACTAGTTTATCATCTTTCTTTCCACCTTTCCTTTCTCGTTTCTCTTCTGTATTGTCTATTTATTACACACACGACACATTTAAATAAATAATAGCCTAAATACACTAACTATATACACAATAATAAATAAATACACATTACACGTAAATACGATCCCTGCTAATATTATATAAATTTCATTTTTGATAAAAAAAACATCAAATTGGATAAACACTATAGCTACAGCTCTCCACGTTCATATGTCCGGGTTGTGCCACTCTACATATTATATTACACAGGAAGGACTTGGCTCGAGACAGTCGAATTCATTCTCAAAAATATGATAAATGTTCCAATCTGACATTCCTCGTCACGTAGTAAAAAAGAAATATATTCGTAATACAGAAATATAATAGTGTCATATAATACCAGTACTACGATGGGAACTTGAAGCACAAGGTAGCGTTGGGCAATGTACAGCAATTTTTCGACAACTATACCACTTGAGAATCTGCTTATACCATGATGTAAGGACAAGTCCTTGCATCATGGCGCATACGCAAATCAAACAAGGCATGCACAGAAGTTCGAGATTGCTGCCGTTTGCAGGACGCCAAGCTGCCATAGAACATCACAATCTTTCCATCCATGACGCTGTATGCTGTGCTAAAGTCCCCAATATTCGCACAAAATGCAATTAGTGATGCTACAGAAAGGTACTGACTTTCTCATACTAACTAGTTTCCTATTGCGTCTGGGCTAGCTTTTCTGTTTTACTCCCCCCTTTCCAACTAACATCCATGGGTGCCCCAAAGACCTCTTTTACACATTTTCTCGTACCTTTGGAGGTACGAGATAGTATAATTGAAATAAGACTAATACGATTATAGAAAAGTAAAACTTAGATCTACTTGAAAATTTTCATTTTGAAGCTATTTTTCAGAAAATATCATTTGTGTTTCTCAAAATGCGGAATTTTGAACTCATTTTCAAAGAAGGATTTTGAATTTTCGGCAACTTCATTCTAAATCATTTGAAGCACTTCTCCTCACAAGTATATTAACGTATGTGCCCCCGCCCGTAATGTAAATATTGTCATGAGAGATGATTTTAAGAAAAAAATCATCAAAATGGCGGTTATATCATGTTATTCAGTGCTTTTAGCCCTTTAAAAAGTTTAAAGAAGATTTTGACGCAGTTTTCAAAAAAATCTAGTGCCCTAGTGTTGTTCACAGGCAGGTGGATAGACGTTTTGAACAGTAAGCACTTTTTCCATTTCAGGGGACCAAAACGTGTATTTCTGTTGAAATTTCGAAAACGATTTTCCGCAGTATTACATAACTTTCTCTAAGTATATTTACTCCGTATACGAAACGATACGAATACGTATACGAAAAAGTAATCACTGATATAGGAGTATGTTCGTGGTGTTATCTTATTTTTGTCGAAAATGTGGCATATGGCTCTCTAGATATATATTTTGAGGTGCAACTTACGGGGTACTACTTATTTTTAGTACTTACCTAATATCGTATGGGACCTCCTCGGGCTCCGCGAAACGCAGAGAAGGCATAATGAGGAATCAGTCGGCGGAAGCTCTCGACAGAAATGTGTAGTCACGACTGGAAAATCCCATCGTTATCATAGTAGTACCGTGTAGTTGGAGACTGTCACTAAGTAGCTGATACTGTCCGTCAACGTCTGACTAGAGGACCGAAATCATGCTGTGAAAATAGGCCCCACGCCAACACAGAGCCACTATCATCTCGAGTCCTACTGACTACTTCAATGAAGCGCTGCTACCGATTGCCTGCATGTAGCAACAGCATACGTATCGGTCGTATGTGTGCTGCTACCATATAGTAAGTATCACGTCGATTCCAAATTGCACTGCATTGACTTTTGATGCACTTTTATAATGACCTGAATGACTCCTGGTCGGTGCTATTTTAGCGCAGTCATACAGGAGATTCTGTTCAGAATGTCCGCGTCACCTTGAACACACATGGACGGTCTATTGCATTGACTATTGCAAAGGTAATGCCCAGCGCAGTACTCAGTAATCCTGGGCATTGCAGTGCGAGGACTACTCGATGTTCGAGCTACTACAGAAATTGACTGCCCTATGCGTCTAACGTAAATTGTCATTCTTGCTCAACATCTGATAATTCCCGTTGCATAGCCATCACCATACACCTTTCACTTAAATCACAAACGTCCAACTGGCAGCAGGGATGGCTCATGGCGCTTTGCGCATTTATACAAGTTTTCTTTAATAAATAGTTCCATTTCGCTATCCCAATGCTTTTTGCACTTCGCTTTAGGGCATTAATCGTAAGCTTGCCGTTCTTTACACGTTAGTTTTGAATAAATCGTACATAAACTTAAACTCGCAATTCCCCAAAAAGTATTATTTAGTTTTCAGTGTATTTCATAAAACGTAATATGAAGACATGATGCATTATTGGCAACAAAGACACATTAGCAGCACACAAAGCTGCAACTTAAGGATAAAATCGGCAATAAAAATGTCGTAAATAACCCCAAATCTGCTTGAGTTTATAGTGCGTGTGTACTCTCGGATTTTGCAACTATTGGAGGGAAAATATGATTGTTTAGCTGTCCACAAAAGAAATAAAAAAACTAAAAATAATTAAAATGTATGTATGGAATTTCAATTTTATCAAATAAAAATATTTTAAAAAGGTGGAGAAAACAGATGATCTATCATCACCTGGGTAATATCATCTCTCCAGCTTACTTCCAAAATTGCTGTAGTGCTGTAAACATATTTACAGTATGTATATAATATAAGGGGAGATCTAGTAGTTTTGATTAATCTGTCATGCTAAGTAAGCACAAGACATGGCCATGTAAGTTAGCTATCACAGGTTGTATATGCCGAAGATTTTACAAATCTTTTGACTTAAGTGATGAAGGGTATTAGGCTGTGTCTTTCTCAAGCCATCTATTACTTACAAATAATATTGCCAATGGAAAAAAAAAACAAGTTTAGTGAGCCTAAGTTACCTTAGCATTCACAATCTCTTAATGGAATGGAATGTTGCATGCTCTAAAAATTCTTCCCTTAATCTTGCAATGCATTGAATTTTATTGAATTAATGACTCTTAAAGTTGAAAAAGTTTATTTTGCCATTCTTTTGTAGTTTTTACCCAGTGTGCTGATCATATGGGGGGGGGGGGTAGAGTTAAATTACACTTTGTGTATACAGCAGGTTGAAAAGTTTAAAAAACTTATTTTAAAAAACAGATAAAGAGAAATAAGGGAAATGTGAATAAATTAGGTTTGCAAAATAGAAGGCATTGGGATGGGAGGAATGAGATATTTAGGAAACTTAAAAGTGACCCATATTGAGACACTAAACAGAAAACATTAAAAATTAAATTCATTAGAATAGGATAGACTATTTAAAGATTGCTCTGAAACTTAAAAATTGCAAAGAAAGAAAACTGCTACTTTTCTAATCCTTCAGCATAACATAGCAATACACATGAAAAAGTTTAATAGGAAAGGTAGTCTTCAAATGTTTGTGCAACATAAGATAAGTATCAAATTATGACTTTTATATAATCACAAGGCGCATCATTTGTACATTTACTGTTAAATTATTAATATAAAATAACAAAAATAAATAACACAAATTCTTTACAAAAATTGCAAGGAAATAAAATACACAAAATAGAAGAAATAAGAAAGTAAGCTACCATTTATACACTGGAATTAATATTGAAATACTGTAGAAATTCAGACATTTCTTTCATCCATCAGATTTACATACTTGCACAGTCTCATACAAAATCAACAATACATTTGCATTTATTTTTATATAATAGCTCCACAAAGATGTGGGAAATGGTACTAACATTGTCAACAAAAAATAATACTGTTTCAAACCGATCATACCCAAGTAAACCTGGGACTCCTGTCAACTGCTGATCAATATTCACATTTTCAATTGCAGTGTTGTTAAAAAAACACAATGTTTTACAATAAAAAATCATACTACAATGTGAAGTATCACATGTAAATGCTAAGTTATTTATTAAAATCTGAAATATTAAAAAATATATGTAAAATTATTATAAATAATATCCATAATTTGACTAAGAGTAAAATATAAAAGATTTGAAGAAAATGGAATGCATGTTCTGGCTGGATAAAGAGATCATCCACATTCTTGGAATGTTTCACTGACGAACCAGCAGGTGGCAAGACAGGTACTTGGCTTCAGACACTTCCACTTGGGTCCAAGCAATAATCAAAACGACCATTTCTCTTCCAGATACGTATTGTATCATCACTGTAAGGAAAACAAACCTTATTAAATGAAAATTCAATGGTCCACAATGTCTATATTATTACAATTAGAAAACAATAATGCCATGATACATGTAAGCAAGCAAATGGAATCTATGAGGAAAACACTTCTTGAAAGAACATAGTGTATGCAAATACTTAAGGTACCATTTGTGTCAAGGGGAACATGCATGCACTTTTTGTTACTTTTACAAGGGAAAATACTTTTTTAAATCAATTAGAGTGTAGGACAGTTTTTGATACCTTTCAGAGAAATCCTAAATATTAATTACTAAACTAAAGTATGAAGCAATTCTCTGAAGTGCATATTCAAACAAAAAAAGGAAACAAATCTTTCAAAAATTTGTGTTAATTTGCAAATCAGGTAACATTTATAGTAACAATAGGTATAATATTAGAATATCTGCAAAGAGAACAAAACACGGACTTGAAACATTAATTTCATTTGATCAACAAACAACACATGAGGTACTCGTGCAAACACTGTCCTACAATAAAAATACTTCTTGTTCTTGATCTTGATATTAAGAAAGGGTTTTATCAATATATACATGGACATAAGCAAACTGAAATATCTGCAAAAAAATAAAATAACTCCCACACAGAAAGAACAGAAAACAAACTGTGCAAGCTCACATTTGTCATGCGATATCATTGAGGAATTAGCAATCACCTGCAACAACAAATCTTCATTTTCCCAGCTTTGAAAGTGATCATAATCACTTTCTTTGCAACTGAGAGAACAATGCAGCAGAGTCAGAAATACAAGAACCAGAGATGGGCATTTCGAATCAATAGATTAAAGACAATGGATCTTTCTTCTACACTGCCTCAATATTAAATTTTATCCAACTAAATAATTTGTTTCCAATGAAATATCTCAGTACAAATAAAAATATTTTAAAAGAAAGAGACAAAAAGTTTTTTAGTGAACTTATTTCATTTTTTGTTAATGGTCACTTTGTTTACAGCAACGTTGCTACTAAAATATTGAAGTTACAGTGCTGAAAATATTTCCCTTTTCATTCTGGTCATTAAGGCCATGTAAACAAATTCTCTTTACATCATAATAGGTTTTTTCACAAAATTTTCATTAATTTATTCTTTTTTTGTTAAAACGTTAATTTTTCGCCTGTTGGTAATTCATTTTATAACCTACAAATTTTCTATTTCTAGTGATAATTATCAGTCTTCTTTTAGTAATCTTTTATGTGACACCAAAAGAAGAGTTAAGTTCTCAATTCCTTTTTTATAAAAATCAAAAGAACATCTAATTTCAACAAGCCACAAAATTTGTTTCATATTACTTTGTTAAGAATTCTTTTATTCTGTGAGCTGTACAAGAAATGTTAATTTTTTTGATGATTGGGAAACTAAATTCCTTTTCCATCATGATTTGCATCAGTTATCTTGCAAAGTCGCGGAAAAAACAAGGCCATACAATATAGGAACATTTAAAAGCAAATGTACAATTTTAAATCTGTACATCATTTTCTCAACTGTACACTACATGTGGATGTTAACTTTTTATTTTAAGAAATAAATAAAAATAAATTAATATTTTTAAGGGATACAGAGATATTAATTAAATAATTCAGAGAAATTGCATTCTAACTACAAGGCAATATTTATTTAGTTTCAAGTTCAAGGTAATTGTTTCATTTGATAAACTTAGCGAGTAAAGTGATAGCAATGAATAATATGGAAAAACAATCTAAAGCAAAGTACAAAACGCCCATCTCTCAGCATTGCAGTTAAAGTTAGGCCTCATCACAGCGAGAGTTCAAACACTCTGCCTGTGGACATGGTCATGGCCGAGTAGTGTGGGGCCTTCCAGATCTTCACCTCACCCGAGCTGCAACCAGATTGGCACATTTTACCAGACCATTGTGCTGCTAATTAGCAACATAGAACTCATTTGAAAACTGTACACTGAAGAAGAGTTCCTGGCCTGTGAATTCATTTTATGGCTCTACAAATATAATTCATATCAAAAAGACAAATATTAAGAACTGATAAATTAAAATTACACATGGAGAATGCAAGATGACACATTTCTTCAATTTGGCTAAAATACAATTAATATAAATAATATATTTCATCCAGACTAAACCTAAGCTACATCACAAATGTATGTAATTTATCTGAAATAAATATGGAAATAAAGAGTAAATCATTTTTAATAACTTACTTCGATGCAGTGAAGATATGAGATGAATTGGTTGTAATTGCGTTAATGGGAGAACCATGGGCTTTCATTTCACCCAACTGATTGCAGGTTTCAGCAGACCACAATTTGAGCGTGCCAGCTCGGCACCCAGAAACAAGGATTTGGCTTCCTGGCATGAAAGCAAGGCCACATACCCAATCTTTGTGGGCATTATTCAAGGACTGTAATAAAACAGCAAAGTGCATAATTTTTAATGAACGATTAACTTATTAGATCAAAATTTAATTGCTAAGTATACAGGAAAAGGAATAATTTTTTTTCCCCCCCTATTAAGAAAAAATGCACAAACCTCTACAATCACACCTTTTTCAACTTTTCATCAGAGATAGGACTCCTTTCAATATCTTTATAATACAAAAATGGTAGCAAAGAGTGTATATTTTTTTACATATAATTTATAAAATAAATATTTTGTTGAATGGCATAATGTACAATTGGAGATTGCAAAGAAAATTGAAAATTAAATTACTTTCAAAATTACTTTTTCTATTCTCATTGTATAATTTCACTTATAGGATGGTTGCACTCCTTGTAAAATGATAGTTTTTATAATACCCTTCAAAAGTTAAACATTGGTCATCTTCTATTAAATGTTTTGTTGAATAGTGATTTTATTGACCTGTGATAAGTTGTGGACAGTTGACAATAAACTACATAAATCCTCCCTTGTTTCCAAAATTCAGAAGAAAATCGGAAAGCTGAAGTCTCCCATGAGGAATGTACTAGTTAATAAGCTGACAAGAAATAAGAACAGAAATGGAACTTTAATGACATTTTTTAATACATTTATTTAGTCCTAATTTGTGCACTGCTCATTTGAAGTTAGATTGTATTTATTCTTAACCAATGTGACCGGGAGTGGTAGCTCAGTGCATCAACTGATGTCATTGCAGCACCTCTGACCAGGAGGTCCTAGGTTCGAGTCCTGATGGCAGCAGGATTTTCGACACTAGCTTTTCAGCTAGGTTGAATTCAGCCGCTGTCTGGAGGAGAATTCTAGCGGCTGGCTGCTCTGATCAGTAGTTTTCTGTGGTTTCTCCGATCAACACCAGGTGAATGCCGGAGCAGTACCCAACCAAACTGGCCACGGACCGCGCGCGATCTGTCCTTCCTCTTCCTTGTCCTATCCTCTCTCCTTATACACACACACACACACTTACACTAACACTAACATGCACTACACTACCACATATTCCGGGAGGCCAGTCGGGAGCTTAGACCTTGTCCCGGCTGGGACGGTGCCCCGTTGGTGGGAGAGTCCTGGTTAGGGGGAAACCCCACTAGACGGTAGGTCGGCGCCGGATCTCGCCATCCAGCGGGGAAAGATCACCACACATATCCCGAGAAAAAACATGCACTACACTAATGAGACTAATGACCAAAGCAGGTGTCGTGCTCGGAAACACGAAAAAATCAAATCAAATCAAATCAAATCAAATCAAATCAATTAACCAATGTGCCTGGGACACCTAGGTGGCTGTCCTCGAGCAGGCATTGGCTGAATTCTGCTTGTCAATTGCATTCAACATAAAAATTTAACTTATAATACAATAGTTATCATTAGTTATAGAAAATGTAGTGAATGAAACTCAACATAATGGATAAATAATTCACTCTTATAAAGTTTACAACACACAATAATATCATATCACTTCACTCTCCTGTGTTAATACCCATCATCATTTCATAATTTACTATTATAACACACTACATATAACACAATGAACCGCACCAATGTTTATACTGAATTATTCATAGTACCTACCCACACATGTTTAATAATTTTTTTTCAAATGTTCTGTTTAATCTATGTCCTTTCAGCGGTTGTGTTGGGTATATGGCAATTAGACACAATAGCATGCTGGAAACAAATTGTCATCACAGGTTGGTCTTGAAGAAAAAGTTGTTTTCTGAGAACTGTGCTAACGAGTACATGGACAAGTGCATGGACAGCCATTATCAATAAGAATTTGAATTTCAACATTCAATGAATGATGAGGGGAAGGAATGTACAGAGATGTATGAATAAAATTTGAGATATGAAGATATTTGAATTTTAATGGTTTCACTGCAATAATTTGCCCTAACATTTGAGCAGTGATTCTTGACATAATTACAAGGATACCAAAAAACAGTTTAAAGACTTTAAAATCACCACATTAGCCCCACCGCAAGGTGACTGACAAGTCTGAGCACAGAGACTAAACAAGATTTGATACATTTCAAGGAAAAGAAACTATTGATTTTTTTATATTTAGTTGTGTTATTTGAAAGCTTGGAAGAAGTTGTACAGCTTTTAATTTCTGCTTCAATGTGCAAAACGTATGTACTAATTTAATGTTAATTAACAAACAAATTGTAAAACACACCTGAACTAATTCTTGTTTTGAAAGATCCCATTTTTTGATGCACATATCACGTGATCCAGAGAAAAGAATATCGCCTTGAATAGCAAGAGATTGAATGCCATCATAATGGGGAGGATTGAGATTCATCTTTGGTGTGAAGACACTAGCTGCTGCCCGATTAACTTCAAAAACCTGAAATAATAAAAATTTCATATATATAAAGCTGTAATTTACAGGAAGATAAAATTTAGGGTTACCAGATACCTAGTTGACAAAAAATCAAGATGGATTCTTTGAAAAAATCAGGATGGAATCAGAAGAAAAAATATGGACATTACACAAAATGTCAGGATGTTTTATGACCTACACGTACAAAGTTAAAGTTCAAAATTGATGTATATGTTAATACTGCACTTCAAGGTAAATTATATGACTATGGCAGCTTTATTATTAAGGATGCTTCCTATTCCTGTTTCAATATGCCCCTTTAATTATAAGAATAAGACATAAGAACTATAAGAACATACTTATAGCATGTTCTTATAGTTAGAAACATTTGAGTTTCAGTCCAATATCACTTTCTTTTCTAATGTAATTTTATTTTTTGTATATATTCTATTTTTAAAAACTTTTTAATTAAATTAAACAGTAAATAGATGCTAATATTAAATAATCAGGACTTTGGAAAACAAATCAGATCAACGAAAGCAGATCAGAAGAACAAGACAGGAGAGTCCAAAAATGAGGATATGTTCTGATAAATCAAGATGTGTGGTAACCCTTCATAAAATCAACCTTATTGGAGAGGTGCATTTTTCAAAAGTATCTTTATGTTAAAAGTTACTAATCATCCTTGTGAAGACATTAAATTATTAATTTTTTTTAGTACCAAAATCAAAATAATTCCTTTTTTCTGGGGTATTTAAGGTCGCATCAACATCTAGGTCATTAGTGACCACTATTGGAGTTAACGTTATGGTAACTATAAAGATGAAATAAAATGATGATAAGGGGTGAAGGGACAAACACAAATATAAGCATGCCCAAGGCAGGTCTCAAACCCGCGACCCTTTGGTCTGAGATCACTACAACACTACTGCCTTAGCAATCTCGGCCACCGGGCCAACAGTCCATTTTTATTTATATCTACTTAGTAGATAATAAATCAACAAGTTGAATTAAAAATACAATATGATACAACATAGGAAACTGAAAGATTCACAAAGTGCATACTTTAATGTAATGATCTTTGGATCCGGTTATTACAACATCCTCTTCTTCAGAGAGTTTTCCCACAGCTAAGCACATAATAGCTGCTTGATGTCCCCCACTTAACTTGCCAGTTGCTTCATACCTGTAATGCAGGTAAAATGTTAACATCTTGACTTCCTATATTTTAACAACAAGATATTTCTTGTAGAAACGATGTTACCTTCTTAAATCCCAAACTCGTACTTTGTCTCCTGAAGCAGTGTAGAGTACCCTTCCATTATGGTTCAAGGCAACGTCATTCAACTGTGACTCCCCAGGAGGGAGATGCAATGAATGAGACGCAGTAGCAAGGGAGATTGGTCCAGCAAGTGAAAGTCCAGAAGAACTATATTATAAATATAATTCAATAAAAATTTCTTTGAAATCAACAAGTTATTACTTCATTTCCTTACTTTAACAAAGATCATTAACCCATCATAATTATTTACTTAACATTGGTATTTTAGTGTTAGGGTATAAAGTTGAAAACATTAATTCTTTCTAATCATAAGAGTATTATCATTTCACACGTACCATAGGTTTGAATACATTTCGTAGGAGCATCCCGAAGATCCCAAACTTTCACGTAAGCTGAAGATACACTAAAAACTAATCTTGACTCTTCATGATATCTCACCACTGTCACATTATTTGGATGTCCTCCTAGTGATTGTCTTTCCACTCCAGTCTGAAGATCCCAAACTTTAACTGTTCTATCTAAAAGAGGGTAAAATATTTATAACAAATACTAAAAAATAAATGAAACATTTGATTGTATCAGTAAAATATTTTCTGCATTAAGAAATTTTACTTACTACATTTATAATTCTTTTCATTTGTTGGTACTTAAAAACCCTCTATGTACTCCTATTTAAAAGCTTGTTTTTAAAATTCTAGTTGTTTACATTCAAATTTCTTGTGAAAGTTTTTAAACAAAAGATCTATTTTTTTCCCTCTTATCTTTCAGAAATATACACTTCACAAATCAATTTCACTTTATTACAATACTTGTTGAGGAATACACATCTCACCTTTGGAGGAACTAAATAGGAGGTCATCAGTGGCATCCACTGAAAGTACAGCACGTGAATGCCCTTCTGCTACATGGGTACAAATTAGAGGTGCTTTTGCTGCAACCTACAAGAAAGGAATAAAAAATGACTTCATAAAACATAATTTCTATTGCAAAATTTTAAAAAATTTTAACTAATTGGACAGTTCAAGGAAATCACTGGATTCAAAAATGATGTAGAAATAAATTAAACTCTCTAGTAAATAAATTCACACTTTTGAAATAAGCATCTCATAAGAATTTAAATAAATTTTCATGAAATAACAGATAGAAGCAATGAGAGACAAATTTTTCTTTTAGGATATTTTTATGGAATACTCAGGAGAGTATTAGGATTCAACATTGGTAAATTTGCAATTATGAATATTGTAAATAATCGTCTTCATTACTTCTATTAAATTATTGTTACTATTATTATAATGATATTCCTTCACAGAAATATTTTTTTGTAATCATCACAAACTTTTCTTGGTATGCTATTTATATTTTAATTAAGAAATTAAAAATCTTAACACACTGACATTTTGTTTTTGTATAAAAGTTAAAAATAATATCTTGATGGACATTCATCAATATTTTCAGTATAATAATAATTAATATATTTTTTTGCTACCTGGCCAAAACCACCAAGGGAAGAAGGGCTCCAAACAGCTACAGAACATTTTCAAATTTGTGACATTTTTTATCATTCATATGTGGTAAATAAATTTAATCAAACATATGTGGTAAATAAAAGAAATTTTCTTTTTCTTTCAATTTTTATTTTCTCAAAAATAGTCTCAGAACTGAATGTTTTGAACATCCTTCAATAAAGATATTTTCATGTGTTTCATGACTCTTTCATGGATTTTGTACTTTGATATTGGTAAATGTATATTTATTATTTAATTAATGTATTTTGTCTGTTAATAAATGTCAGATAAATATATTTATTGTAAACTTTAATAATTCCTAGAAAGAATTATAATTGTGAAGATGAACCGCCTAATATTTTTTCTTTTGGCTCCATTTTTGCATATAAGCAAAATTTGCGATTTAACTCCCCCAAGATATGAGAGAATATAACACATTATGTTCTATCTATTATAAAGAAATATTAATATTCAGTATTTTTAATATGGATGACACTCAATAACTAGAGCATACCTTGCCCTGGTATGTTGAGATGATTCCCTGGCCTGTGGGTTGATCATTTGAGGCTGTGGTACTTGAAGTGAGCCGAGAGAATACATTTTCCTCCCGGCTTGTCAGGCGTCGGAAAGCAGGAGGCGATTGAGGAGGGCTTGCATCTATGCCTTGCTCCCTGCTCGCCGCCATGCCACCAAGGGGTTAATTGGTTACTTTTAGCATTCATTAGTGCCAGTTATAACTAGTTAAAATTATAATTATGTACATTAGCTCAAGCGAGCAAAGACCTCAGAAAGGTTACATTGAAGAACAAAACATTCCTTTCAACAATCATTTTCAAATTTTTATGAGCAATTTAGAGGTTGAAAACTTGGGTACATTCACAGCATAGAACAGAATAAAAGTCTGAAATTATCATGCCATGAATTGACTACTCTCACAAGAGATAATCAGTTAATTGACTTATTTATTACTGGGAATTTCTAAAACTTTCAAATGTACCTTTGCAATATTAATATCAATATTAGAAGACAAAATAATTGCAGAGATCTATCTACAAAACAGTTAAAGTTTTTGAATTGTAAACACGAGATACAAGTTACCAAAACATTATTTACATGTTATATTAGAATATGAAATTAACTTCCCTTTATTATACTATTATTTAGTGTTTACCTCACATTTCACATAAATCCACACTACCATAAAATGGGATAACAGACAATTTTTCATTAATTTTTCCTAATAACTTAACGTTTTTCCCTCTCTTGTATGAGAAAGTTAAATTACAACATAAAATCTTTCTTCATTTTAATTATAATGATAAAGAAGTAGTAAACAAAATTTAATATTAAATCATAATTAGATAAGAATGCAAAAAAAAAAAAAAATGATGTTCTAAACAATGTGTAACTTAGAAGCTAGTATGAGGAAGTAGGATTAGTAAATTTCAGCAATTGTAAATTGCAGACCTTGACTACAAAATTAAATAGAAAAATTGATTTTATAGTAAAAAATTGAATATTTGAAACTTTTTTCTAGTTGGTGTTACTCTACTAAGTGACACTGATTAGTAATCATGTTGTCACAGTAAAGAAGCATGTTATTTTTGGATAGTCCTCACAATGTGTGTCAAATATCCAGGCCTACTTTTCTAAAGCTACTGGGAGATGGGGTATTGAAAATATTTTTTTGGACAATGTTCTGTATTTTAAAAGCTCAAACAATGCTCATTATTCTACTATTATTTCTCCATATTAATTTCAGTAAATCTTCTGAACAATTTAAACCTACATTGACATTTCTACAGAAATCTTCAGTTCACTGTATCTGTGACCAAAGATATAAAATGAAGTTTAAGTTTGAGGTGGGGTTAAAACTAAAATTGGATTGAGATCCAACTTATTGAGAGCTTTAGTTGATTTTGTAGAGACATTTAAATTACAAAATCCAGCTGAAACTCAATTATTTTTACAGGTTGTCTTTTGTTGGCCTTGCCTTTCATTTTCAAAAGAGCTTTGATGCTTTCTTCCATAGAGCCACTTGTTAACCTCATAACTAGATACCAAAAACACCCATTGTAAAATTTGTTTCTTTTGGTAAATTTTAGTAGTCAAATTTAATAATGAAGGACTGGATTGATTTTTCTACTCAATCAAAAGCTTATCTTTTAAAATGAGTAAAACACCAAAGAATCAGAGTGTACTCGAAAACATTGCACCATTTTAAATAGTGTGCGTTTCAACAGGCATTGCCAGAAAATACCAAACATGCAAGATTCTCTGAACACTCAGGTGAGTAGGAGTTCACATTGTCATGCAAGAGGATACAAACTGGTCAATTGAGTCACCAAGACTGGGCTGGCAAGCTCTCAATTTGATGCACTAATATTAAAGATTCTTTTGTGATCTCTTGCTTGTTTGATGACTATATCTCTGCTATTTTAACTAATATTGTTTAAATATGATTATATATTGATGAATTATCCAATTATTGTTTAACATATTTAAGAAGCAACATTTTTATTATTTTGCTGCCACATCTATCAATGAGCAGACTCTGCAGTCATTATATAGGGTGTCTGGGATTGAAACAACAAAACTTTGAAAATAAACTCATACGTCAATTTTAAGCATATTTTGTCTAATAAACTCCTTCATAATTTTGAATGTCAGAGCTGCATTAAGCATTTGAAATTGATTTTAAAAAATACTTTCTATGCAAAAATTTGCATTTCAGAAACACAAATTCTCAAAAAACATGTAAATTGATTTTTATTTACAAAAAAGATTAATGTATTTGTTTAAAAAGAAAAATTAACACAGAAAAAAAGCAATTGAATTGAGTGCTTTTTGCGGTTCAGCAATTCAAAATCTTGAAAGAGTTTATTAGCCAAAATGTGCTTAAAATTGATTTAAGAGCTAATTTTCAAAGATTTGTTGTTTTCTCCCTGGACATAATGTAATTTAAATTGGATGTTTCCCTGCTCTTTCACATTCATACTTCACCAAATTAATTTTGTTTGCATTTCTTTGGAATGACAAATATGAACTTGTACAAGGAAACACTGGGACAAATACCTATTTAAATACATACTCTGATTACCATGAATGAGGTGGCAAGAATTTTGTGATATGAAACTATTTGCTGTATTTATCCAGTTATTCTAGGGACTGAATTCACAATAAGAGTTCTAAATGACGAAAAACTTAAATGATTGTTATTACTCAATATAATTGATGTTACCCCATTTTATGGTAAACACAAACAAAAACATTTCATACAATCCACAGTAACCTTGCCTGGAAATAATATATTGAAAATATTGCATTAATGTGACTTTTTAAATCTATAAAAAATTAATCAATAATTCCATTACTTATTAGAAATAAAAACAAACTTTTCTTCATGCTCATGCTAAAAAAACAAAACTTTCAAAGATAGCTGAAAGAAGAATGAACAAAAAAACAATTTTTGTCACATTGTAACAAAGAAAAGAACAGAAGAATCAAGAGAAATATACCATTTATTCATCATTAAAACAAAATTTAACATAGCATTTTGTGCTTAAACACATTCTCTCTAAATTCATTATCTATAAAATTTTTACTTTTCACGGTTTTCTGCAAAATTATTTTGATTTCATATCTACAGCTTAAAAAGTAATTTACAAAACTAAATGTATGTTTGTTGGAATCGTGTTTTCAAGATACAATATATAAATGACACAGTCATTGAAGAATCAGCAAAATATTTGTAACGATGAACATTGAATCACAGGCAATCTTTGCATGAATCTTCGTTGTCATGTAAGATTATATTCTTCAATAATCTGAGCAAAGAAAAGATTACCTTGCAGAGAGAATTGTGTACAAGACTGCTAAATAATTATTACAAGCCACAGCTACATACTGATGGAAAGCAAAAGTATTTCTATAACACTGAATATATATGAAACTTAAGGAGTTTCTCAAAAAGGGGTGAAATAGTCCATTTTTTTAAATTTATGTATGAAATGCTGATCTACTACTACTTTTAAAACTCTCACAACTTCATTTCTGTCTTGAAATACACAAACTATTTCTTTAAAGTAATGAAAAAATACTTAAGGAAAACAATATTTTTTACCTAAAAACAAAATTTAAAAAGCAACTCACTCTTTTTCCCAAAAAAAATTTTTGGAAAAATGAAGAAAAAAAGTTTAATAAATTAACTTTTAAGTAAGAGTATACAATAAGAACTTCATATTAATATCACAGCACTAAGAATGGTTCCTATAAAGAAAATATTTTTCACAAACATTATAATATATGCAATTGTATCCAAATAAATTGGAAATATTCCATTTCAATATTTTAATAACAGCAATGGTTCTTTTTCATGAATGTGTGTATTTCATGAACACCTCACACTAGTTGAACAAATAATTTCAATATTTTTTTAGCATGCTATAAAGCCATGCAGGGAAGTGCCCTTTCAATAAAACAATCATAAAAAGCTGTGCAACCATTATAGATGTCAGCCTTGTGAAATATAATTAATATACTCTATTTGCAGATACTTATTTAAAAACATTAACAGCAGCTCTTTTAAATATCACCTTTATAAAACATCAGTAAGCATTTGATAAGCTATTAAAATGTTTACAGTAGAAACCTATTAACTGAAATAATAGGGATTCTTACTTCTTGGAATAATACATATAAGATTATCTGAAATTTTACAATAGTAAATAAATACACACAAATGTTAAAAGGATGTATGTGCACAGTTCAGGTATGCTTTGAGCCACCAATTTTTTTGAATGCATTCCTTGACTTATCTCAGCCACTTAGCCCCAAACTTAAGATGTACTTCAAAATAATCTGTATGAACACGGCGCTTCTACTATATGCCGTCTTTCAGAATCAGTTTGATCTAGAAACGCCATGCCTCACATAACATACCTTTATCATAATACAAATTTGATCTTTCAAACACCATATCGTACCAAACTTGTTTTTAGAACTGTTCAGAACCCAGTGGAACATCAATTTGTGAAATAATACAAATTTCATTTATTTTCTTTCCCCTTATTTACACCTCTAAGTAAAATATGATGACTGTGCCTTGATCTTGAATTGACAAAAATATTCATGGAAAGTTCTTGAGTTAAGGTAAAAATTCAAAAACAATTAACAATTTGTCTTTATCAGGGGTATAATAAAATAAAGTAAAATTAAAGTCAAAATCAAATAAGTTTGCTGTACTCCAAAGTGTCACAAAACCCTGTCTGGAATCACTATATCTAATTAATATTTTATAGCCACACTAATTAGATGTCATTTTTCTAATGCTGAAGCAAACTAATTAAATTGAACTAATATTGAAGCAATGCCTCAATACAAAACTATGAACCTTGCATGATACTTTCTTCTTTCCTATTATCACCCCCTTGGCTGGGCAACCCCAACTCAACTTGAAAAGAAAACTATCCACTAAAATTTTATTTTCCTTTAAAACGATGCCTAAAATGAGAAAAAGTTAATAGGATTCTATGTACACATTTTTTTATTACTGGAAGTAAGCGTGGGCCTTCACCTGCTGACAATGCATTTAAGGTGCAAGCTTTCACCTGAGCAGTTTTCAACCTTTTTGGTTTGGGGGTCCAAACAATAAAAATCTACTTTTTTATCAGTGTAATACTACAATTCATAAAGTATTTTTACTACATTTTAAAAACAAAACATTTTAATTACATTTTTTCAATGTTCCTAAGATGTCTGGAGTTCTCCACACTTTCATACCAATAAAAAGTTGAAAACCACTGTTTTAGATTTTAAGTGCCTCTGTCCATGACCACTTACATAGAGCCAGGTTTACCAAGCAAGTTAGTCTGCAGAGTTCGGCGACTTGGTCGTGGGGAGGTGGAATCTTGTCGTTCATATACTTTACGAGACATTGCTGGTGAAGGTTTTATAGGATCTGGTTTGGGGAGAGTCATTGTTCTGGAAAAGAAAAAGGTGATGTTACATTCATGCACAATTAGCCACTGATTCCTGAATATTATGTACAAGGCACTGAAAAGCATGAACATTTTTCTTAAGCCAAGGAAAATAGATCATGATCAAATGCACAATTGTACAATTTGCAACAGTATTATGGTAACTGATACTTAAAACCAACAAGGTGACTATTTCAAAAAAATTAGCCAACTTTATTTGATGGGTAACAAAAAGCTGTTAGATAGTTTGTTAATATTAAATTTTCAACATTAAGGCATCCAAAGTAGTTCAAAAGGAAACAAAATCACTTATAATAATGATCATTTTCAATAATTATCACAAGACATTTTGAAAAATTTCATTATTTTGTGCAAAAATAACAGCTTTTATTTCCTTTGAGAAAAATTTGCTTTTACACAACATAATTTCATAAAGAAGTAATTTTTAAATGTTTATAATTTCAGGTACTTGATGTACACTTTGCGGCATGATTATGATCAACATTAATGCACCACAAGATTTATATTAATAATAATAATAAAATAATAATATAATAATAATAATAATAATAATAATAATAATATAATAATAATAATAATAATAATAATATAATAATAATAATAATAATAATAATAATAATAATAATAATAATAATAATAATAATAATAATAATAATAATAATAATAAAAACACTATCTTTCACATTGAATCATCACTTCCAATAATCTTCAATACTTTCACCTCAGACATAGAAGCCTAAAAGTTTGTTTGTAATTTTTTTCTTCCGCTTAGCAAAATTAAATTAAATTTATTAAAGACTTAAATAATGTTATTGAAGCAATCATAACAAATAAACAAAAAATCTAATTATCCCTCTTCCAATTTTGCATTTCATTTCATTCATTACAATGAATATCGTTAAAAAATATGTATACATCAAATTTTATGTTTGAATTAGTAATGTCAATTCTAATCAAAGCTATGTCTTAAAGAACAACAAATAAAGAGTAAATTCTATTTCAATCCAAGTAATGGCAGGTCAAAGGCTGATGTTTCAACCATCATGTTGAGATCTTCCTTAGGGCTAAAGTGCTACTGAATGATTGGCACTCAAGTTTATAACTATATGAACTCTAACACCAACCAATCTGAAACACTTCAGCTCTGAGGAAGATTGCAGCATGATGGTTGATACATCTGCTTCTCAGCCTTCAACAGGGGATCATCAGGATAGCCATTTGCATGACTGGCCATGGAAGCCTGCAACATTGTTTAAATTCTGTACAATTACTAAAATATTTACAAGAGAGCAAGATGCACCCTGAAATATATATATGCTAATCTATATATTTTTCTCTATATCTACCCACTCCACAATATAACATAAGAATAAAAGCAATGTTTCACTTTTGCTCATGCAAGATGCAAGACTATCTTACACCACCAAATTTATATACATATAATGTACAATAAAAAATTGTATTTTTCCTTTACTGTAATGCATTGTAAGTAGCAATCAAAATAAATCCTAAGAGAAATCTATCAATAAAAATGCACATGAAAGTATTTGTTAAATATATGGGTAAAAGTTGGATACACAGAGTTTTGAACTCTTTGATAATTTGATTCAAGAAAATGTATTTCCTTCTCTCCATTTTAAGAAAATACATTTGACACTTTGTTTTTTCTTTTCAATGCCTCATACATATGAAACTCTCACAAAAAGTCCTTGTTGATGATCATACTTGAGTGAGCCAGGGGCACTGGGAACTCTGTTGATAGGTCTGCTAGGAGGTTGCAGTAAATCAGGAGTTTCGGCAGAATCCAAAGTCACTGTAGGAGCATCTTCAGGAGCACCTTGGTCTCCATACAAGAAAGAGAGAATCTCACATCCTCCTCTTGATTTTCGGCCACGAATTTTTTCCTTTTGAAGTTTTGCTTGAATATTATTTTTATTAACACTGAAAAAATTTAACACAGTTTTTGAAGGTATAAATAGTTTACTTCTTTTTATCAGTTGTTAAACTATATTTACATATTAACTATTCATACTTCATATGTTTTTTAAAAGAAGTAATCTATGAAAAATTAAAGATTTTGATAACATTATAATATATTAGCAATGTATTTCCAAACCATTTTGAAATCTGATTAGTTAACAATGAAATGAGTTATCAAGATTTAAATAATAAACATGAATTGATCTATCAAACTTAACATACGTTTTGCAATTTAGAATAAATTTAACTACAGTCAAAAAGTTCTAAGTGCTTTGCATATTCTCTGAGCATAAATATTGGAAGTTCCTAGGCTTGGAAAGATCTCAAAATGAAAACAATGGTGTATTATTGTTGTTAGTAAATTTCATTGAAGAATAGTGTACAAAACCTAACACTTCAATGATGAAGATACAATTTAATAAATAATTCTGAAGGTAGTCCACATAAAACTCTTCTTTCTGCAAGACATTTATTACACTGATGGGCAACATTGCTCACATCCCTTAATATGGGCAAATTGGCATTGGCTTCAATTCTGCATTAAATATCTTTCTTATGATTTATACCAATAAAATCCAGTATAAAGAAGTCAAAGATTTACAACCAAGCTCCATCAATGAACAAAATATGTTGAAAAAACCAATTTTAAAGGATAAATATTAAAGATATGATTACTTGTCAGTGGGTGATGTAGACCGGGATGATGTTGCAGAACTATTTGAAGATGGAAGTTGACTGTTGTTTTGTTGGCTAGAGTAGGATAGAGACTGAGCTCTGGTGTTGATACCATGCTGCAATAACTGCAGCTGAATGTTGTTTTGTTGTTTGAGCTAGTGAAAATAAACATTAAAATATCTTTAAAACAATTTTGATATCAAAATATTAGTTCATCTTAAGCTAACATATCGATATTAGAACAACATAAAAATATTTCAATAGATTCATTCTAGCAATTGAATCAATAAAAGGATCTCAATTGTCAGGATATGAATTTTTAAAGACCCATGTTATACATAAAGGATACCAAATTACTTTGATCCTGGTGAATAAGCTGAAAAGTGATGAAAATTTTACAGGAGAGCAAAAATCAACTTTCAACTGAAGTAAATCAGGGATGACTGATATTCAAATCAAGGTGATATTAGAAAAAAAAAGTTTTTTGCTCTCCTGTAAAATTATGTTTTCACAACTTATCAGCTTATTCACCAGGGTCAAAGATTTTAAAGGTAAAAGAAGAGGAAATTCATGCACATAAAGGTGCACACAGATGCTTACACCTAGAACCTGAATTTTACTTATGTGCGCCCTAGGCTGTCAAATGTTTTAGTGTTCTTTTAATTTGCTTTTTTTACATTAAAGCTATTTATAATATTTTAAATAAAAAAATATTCTACAATATTTGTAACTGACAAATACTGTATACGTATAAATAATTGAATATACTTGCATGCATAAATAATTCTCATCACGATATTGATTTAATATATTTACAATATTTTCGTATTTATTTTATCCATATACATCAATGGATATATATTTGATTAATTAACACTTTCTTTTGTTACAAATATGAAAAGAAATATTTCTATAAAAAGCATTCAAAAGTTTGGCTTTTGAAATTTTGCAGCCAACCCCAGGCTGCAGCCTACTCAGCCAGTTGGGTAATCTGGCACTGCTTACACCCACTCTCAGGACTACAATTTTCAAAAGAAGAGCTAAGTAAACAATCTATCTTACAGATATTGTTGAGACAAGCAACCTTTAAAATTGCAATTGCACCTGCAAAATTGCAACATTGTAAAACTATCTTTTTGGAACTGCATTTATTACAATAACTAAACAATTAAGCATTCTGTTTCATTTTGAAATTCGAAGTTCAAATTGAGTAAATACCCAAGTAAAATCAAGAAAAAAATTGGACATTATATGTTTCCATAGGTCGCCACGTGTCGCCTCTGAGTGATGAGAGAAAAATAAAATTCTTTTTTAAACAAATATATAGTTCATGTTACAAAAGTCAAAATTTGAAAAACCTTATAACAAAATTAAAATCGTGGTAAATACAGGTCAGATTTTATTTATTTAGGTTATTGTTTGATGTAGAAACATTTAAATGAACTCTTAATCACATATCAGCATAATCAGCAGAGAACAGAAGTTGAAAATAACATTCCAAAACAAAAATCTTCTTACAATTTATGGACTTTACGTATACAGTACAGTTCTGCACATAAAATATAATAAGGATGCAATAGAGAATGAAGATATACACAATTATAACACCCGCAATCACATGAACAAACATGTAATGGCCACAGAACTGAAAAAAACTAGTAGAAATCCATACAATGCAGGAATAAAATGGTACAACAAGATACCAAGTGCAATAAAACAGTTGACGGGTAACAAATTTAAAAAATATCTTAAAGAATACCTAATCAAAAAAGTTCTGTATTCCTTGGAAGAATTATAAAACAGAGTAAATTAAAAATAATGAAAATAGATTGTAATTTGTAATTTGACATTAACGGGGTATTTTTAAAATGTTATTAAAAGTGTAATTATTTGTTTATGTATTAACTTTGAAATTGTAATATTAATTTATTTTAATTATAATATTTGTAAATTTTGAATATTAATTTAATAACAATCAAATGACCAGAAAATAAAATTGAAAATTGAAAATATACCAAGATTTTAATGCAGTTTTTTTTTATTTTAAATAGTGTAACATGAATAAACTATTTAATAAACAACAAACAAGTGAAAGAAGAAATTCATTGTACATCTATTTGATTTATTTAAATAAATTTAGATGTAACTGAATTAAAAATTATTTCATTATATTGTAATCAATCATGTCTCTATCTAGACAAATTCATTCCTTTTTATTTGTCAAGGATCAATGCCTCTTAATACACTGAACAAGAACACCTGCAATAAATGCATCATAGACTTCTGATAATTGCATTAAACAGCTCTAAATCAGTGTCATACCATGCCTTTATTTATTTTTTATTTGTTGCGTCCTGAATCTTACTTATCGACTCTTTGATCCCGGTCAAGTGTTAAGCATGGAGTAATCCTCCATTAATAGCTATTATCAAGTGCCCTCTGTATTCTAGGGGGTGCTGTATTTTATAAGTCTCGTCTTGTCTAGTCAGTTGTCAAAGACGACAGCCAGGTAGCATCTCCGCATACATGCCTCTTACTTCACGCGCCCATGCGTCACTTCCCAACAGAAGGAAGGAATTAGGAAAGAAGAATTAGGAAGGAATTAGGAAAGGGGTATGGTTTAGGACACTTCACAGGGATTGATCTAGCCCTTGTGAAGCAGCCAAACTCATTTTGCTGGAACAAATTTGCATGAGATTTGATGGGAATCGATTCCGGGCCTCAGTTGTGAAAGGAACTTTGCTATGAGGCACAAACGAGCCTGATTGATTGATTGATTGATTGATTGATTGATGTATTAATTGATTGATTGATTTATGTCAAAAACAGTTAAAAACTGTGAGTGACGTGCTATGGAGAGAAGTGAATTCTTGACGAAATTAAAAGGATAAAGTTTTGTGGGTAAAGTATGATCAAAGTCACATAAGGGTAGACCTACACTATTATATATTTATATTTAATGCACTTCCTCATCAGACCTTTCATGAAATCAGTCGAAAAAAGCATGACCCCTTCTGATTCGTCTAAACATTTTTTTAAATTGTTCAATATAGTGTTAAAAAAGCTAGATTGCTTTGTTTTTTTTCTCTCAATTTTAAGTAGTATATGACTTAGTGTAGGGATCACAGAATTTTGAAAATGTGCACACAATTCACTTTTCCCCATAGCACGTCACACACAGTTTTTAACTGCTTTTTTGACGTAAAATAAATAAATAATAAATAATAGAAACATCATATTTAGAGCATATGTTTCACCTTTGAACATCTTACGTGAAAGTCCATTCTAATATAAAAAAAAAATGTTTGCCTAATAGTAAATAGTTCAAAAAAAGGGTTTTTTGCATTGAACTTCGTATCATTTGCTTTTTATACCAATGTTTTTACTCCCAAATTCAAAAGTACAGTTTGTTTTCAAACCTAAATTCCCAAAATACACAATCTTTGATTTCTGAGTTTGTTGGCCCAAAACATTATACAAACACTAAAGTTTCACACCAAAAAATTGCATGTAAAACTGAATTTTCAAAAGTAAAGGGTGTTTAAGTTCGAAATTATTTTTCCCCCAAATAATCCATTTTTTAAATAGAGTATATATTTTTCACAAACTTAGCCCTCCCCCTCCTTTTTGAAAATTGCCTTCTCAGAATCAAGGTGAGCGGATGTTTGTGAAGCCGAAATAATTTTAACCACATGTGTGCTTGGTTTTCAAAAAGCCAATACATACCTCCATAAAAATCTGATAAATGGTTTTTGTAGATCATTTTGTTACTGTGCATTTGGATTTGGGGGTTTTTGGTTGGTTAGTGATTCTGGGCACGTCAACAGCTTAGGTCATTAGTCCCGTAAATGTAGTGCCATGTTTTTTCCTCGGGAGATGGCGGTGACTTTCCCTACTGGATGGCGAGACCTGGCGCCGACCTACCGTCGGCTACAGGGTTTCCCCCTAACCAGGACTCTCCCACCACTTCAGCTGGAACAAGATCTAAGTTCCCTACCAGTCTCCCGGAATATGTGGTAGTGTAGTGCATGTTAGTGTAAGTGTGTATGTGTAGGGGGATAGGATAGGACAAGGAAGAGGAAGGAAAGATCCGCGTGCGGTCCATGGCCCATTTGTTAGGGCACTGCTCTGGCATTTGCCTGGTGTTGGTCGGAGAAAGCACAGAAAACTACAGATCAGAGCAGCCAGCCACTAGTATTCTTCTTCAGACAGTGATTGAAAGCATCTAGCTGAAAAGCTAGAGTCGAAAATCCTGTCGCCGTCAGGACTCGAACCTAGGACCTTCCGGTCAGAGACACTGCAGTAACATGAGTGGATGCACTGCGCTACCGCTTCCAATCGATTTGAGGGTAGGGTGCATGTTGCATTTACCCCCCTCCCTCTCCAGGATTTATTACTGGCTACATAGTACTGTTCATTTGCACGCCGGCTCCTCATAAATAAATATACATACTATGAACAGATTTTATATTTTAAATAAAACTCATGATGAATACTAGTGTCCAATTATGACTATAGAGGTAGAACTTTCTTTCAGCTGTTCCAAATGCATTTATAGATATATAATAGACCTGATCTGTAATGCTTTGTGTTTAGAAATTTGTAAATGTTTGTGTGGAACAATTTTAAACCTATCACGTTAATCACAACGTACGGATTGACAAGTTGTAATACTTAAACGTCAATGATCCATTCATATCGTTGGTTACTTTCCTATCTTTTCGGCAGAAACGTATGGCATTATACTTAATGGCCATACGTCTGAGCCATTTGCAGTTAGTTCTGGAGTATCCCAAGGCTCTCATCTGGGACCGATTTGATTTAATATTTTCATTTCAGATATATAGAAACCATGAGACATGGTGGCATGTAACCTGTGTGATATATTTACTTTGCATAATTATTTGTAATTCTAAGGGCATGTCCCATTAATAAATAAATAATTTTGTACTTTACATGTTTTCCATTTGTATAGAATGGGTTGTTAGATTTAGAAAGTTGGAAATCAGTTGAAATTTTTAAAATTTTGGTTAGAATCATATTTCGAAACAATTCACTTCATTTTGCACATGTGCTATTTTTACCACCATATCCAGCTAAATTTTAAATTCTAAAATCCATACCACTAACCTCTCGTAATTCTGCTTCAGTCTCCTTGATGTTGCTTTCTCGAAGTGCAACTTCATAAGTCTGATTTATACTCATATTGTAAAGTTTGGTAATCAAGTACTTTGCTTCTTCAATATCTATGATATTTTGTACAACCTCATCAATTTCAGTAGAATCACTATTTTCCTAAGAAATATGATAAAAATAGCACATCATTAGATAGAACATATTTTTACCAAGCAAAATGCAATAATTTGTTACAAATATTATCACTATTTTTTACTTTGGAATCTTCAACTTCTACTATAGTCTGCTGAGATTCTTTGATAACATATTGAATGTATTCTATATTTGCATTAGTAACTTCTAATTGATCTGACAAGTCTTTTATAGTATCATCTCCATACTGTTTCTTTGAAGCTTCAGAGATTTTGTCAAGTAAATCATCACGTGCTCGACCCAGTCTCTCTCGCTCCTGCAGTTGCCTGAAAGACAATTAATTCAATTAACTTACAGCAAAAAAGTTAAAAGAGACATAACAAAATGAAAATGATGATACCTTTCCATTTCCCTTTCTATTGAAGTAACAACTTGTTTATTTATAGCTACTTTACTTATTGTTTTTTCCAATTTCTGCCATTTTTGCTTTGCTACCCTCGGTAAAAATCCCATATTTCGAGATACTGTAAAAAGAAGAATCAGTATCAATCCAAACATTTGATTTCAATGTCATATTCATATCTAAGAAATATGTCAAGAATTGTCAAGGATTGTCGAGCTTTGTCAAGAATTTGTCTCGTACCATTGCGAGAAACACGGCCTGCAGCTTTATTGCTGAGGTTGCCTCTATTAACACGACGTAAGGCTGTCACCTCTTCATTTTTTCTTCTAATCATGGCATCTCTAATTTTCTTATCTTGCTCAAGGGAACGAATTTGATTTTCATGTTTCCGTGTCTCTTTTCGCAACTGAGCAATTTCTCGATTCCGCTGCATATCCAATTGTTTGTGCCTCTGACTTTCTTCTTTGATTTTGTTCATTAGTTTTACCTAGAATTCAGAAGTCATTTTTATAAAACTCATAAAATTGATTTTACATTTTACTGAAGAATCATCTGCACTGAAATAAAAGTAAGAAATTAGAAAAATAGTTACATGTTAGGAATAAAAATAAAAACAAACAAACCTTGGTACGTTTCATCTCAGAAAGATCATTTTTTAAATTTCTCAACTGATTTTCATGAGCCCGTTGATTCTGGAGTAGACGAGCATGTTCTTTTTTAGCTGTTTGTAATCTCTTAAGTTCTTTTTGCATATCTGTCAATTTACGTTCATATTCATCTTTGATGCGCTTCATTTTGTCAGAAGATCCTCCTCCTGTACTGTTTGTACCAGAGTACGAGGCAAGCATTTTATCACGTTCTTCTTCTGTAGCTTTAATTCGTTAATTGGCATAATTTTTTTTACTTGTTCATTTCTTCTCTTCTGCAAACAATTTTAACAAATTATGCAATTGACAAAAATACATGTTCAGGACCAAGCATTTGTTATTAAAATAGAAAAGAGTATTTATGCCAGAAGCAAAGGAGAAAAAATGAGAATTTTTTGTGTCCTAACAAAATATAATGGTAGTCATTAGTTTCCATGACAATAGTATATATGTAAAAACAGAAAAGCTCTTTGCAATTTACAATTTGATTACATATGATGTTTTGCTTGGTTAAAAGAAATTACTTTATCTTACTGCTGCACCTATATAACACTGAAACAATTACGGTATCTAATTACAAATCAGGAATCTGAAATAATAGGAAAATAATTATTTTATCGTGAAAATTCAAACAATTCAATTTTTTTCTATTGTTCATCTAAATTAAATTAAATTTACGTCAAAAACAGTAAAAACTCCAAGTAACAAATAGGTGAGAATTTTTTAAAAATAATAAGGAAAAGTAAATTAAAAATTCATAAACAAAGAAACAAAATCTCACACCTTTGAAGACAATTAGTTTATAAGCTGACAAAGTTGCTATGATTAGATGAAGCAGCGCAAAATAAAAATTGTCCTAAATTAATTAAAGAAAATTCTTGAGAAATTAGGTAAAAGAATATCTCATTTCCTATTCCCAAATAATTTTCCTTTTAGATCTTATAAAAAACAAAATTAACAGAAAAATCATCTGCTTATGATTAGAAGAACAATATTACAATTAACAAAGATCAGCAAAATGGATAAAGGGATCAGTCATTTGCAGAAAATTTTTCATCTTTAAAGTAAGAGAACCCAGTGTCAAAAGCTGCAATATTGCTTATGAAATATGATTGAAAATAATTGTTTACATTTTCAAAACAATGTTTACATTCAGTTACAGCAATTAACAATGATACAAAAACAAAATACCAATCATTCTATACCAATAAAGAAAAAAGCTCATAAGAAGCTAACAGCACTTTGAAATTGACTTTTTAATGTCAAAAATTCATTGTTGATGTATGCAATGAGGACCGAAAATGTCAATAATAAATGAGGATTAGATATGTCAGACTTTCCTCTTTGGTATACACTCGTTCACAAAGGAATTCAACAAGAAAATTATTGCAAACATTTTTAATTATTTTTCAATTCTCAAACATTCTGAGCACTTCTTTTTATGAAGCAAGTTGATTGTATTGTGCAATCATTGATTTACAAAACATCCAATGAGTACGAAGTATGTACCTCAAAAATAAATCAACTTCCTTCTCATTACCTTCTTTATTGGATTGATATAATTCCATTTGATCCCTAAAGGGCAAAGGCCTCCTGCCAGCATGTGAGAGGCTCTGCTTCTCCCTTCATGTGTGTCAGACTTTACAAGATTTTGTTTTGTGACAGTAGCATGATTCCTACCCATTTTCAGTTTACATTTATGTTACACTTAAAACCAACTTCTTTCTAGTTTGCTTCATATAAATTAAGTTTCTGATTAAAACATACCAATCCTCCTTTTGCAATCCTCAAGGTAATTTTTAAGTAGGTTTTCTTAATGGTTTCAAAATGAAATTGCAAGACATAAGAATTTATGAGACTTTCATTGATATTAAATTTCATTCACCATTAAAGATATGTGCACAAAAGTCTCATTCTTATCAAGAATTCAAATAAAGAGAGATTAGTGAAAGACAACCATTTGATGAAAAGTTCAATGAAAAGCAGATGTGAAGGCAGATATATAAATGTAGGAAATATTTTGTTTGATATGACTGGACACAAAATGAAATATCATTCTACACTTCAAAAGTTGTTACAAGCAGAATCATTTGTGATAATGCAATTCATACAACAATTACACAAAGTCAAATAGAATAAGCAAACAACAACAACAACAACAGACCTATAGCAAAATGTGGCAGTGTAAATATCTTTCCTACTGTGTTAGCATGCAACAGCAAAATTAAAATGATGCTACCAATCGCAGAAAGAAATGCACATTGACAAACAAAGAAGTGAATACCTTTCTCATCTGAATCTGTATCTGAATCTGAGTCATCTTCATTAGTGTCCCTTGCTGAAATACAAGCGAATGCAAGAAAAATTATGAATCAACTACTAACTGTGACGTACAAAATCTACCAGATATCTTTGTTTTTGTGAGTGAAAACACTTAACTGGTGAGAGCACATGATTACACATAATTTATATTTTGTAGTGTGTCTGACAACACCGGTACTTTGACAGTTAGTTGAGGAAATAATAGACAGTCAATACATCAGTTATCCTTTCTTGCACTATTATTTTTAAAAAATGTAATGGAATGGATTAATAATAAATTACAATTCATTTATATGACTTCATTTCCAAACATGTATTTTCTCAAATAGTGAACCAATTGTCTTTATACATGATGCTCATTGGCATTTTTTATTTTTTTTTATTTGTTTGCGTCGTTGTTGAAACAACGCATCTCTTAACCCTTTTTGGGTGTTGAGCGCTTTCTCTGGAGTAATCCTCCGTTACCGAGTTCTTACTATACTGTAGTACTATGTTACTATTATGAAGTACTATGTACTATATAAGTATTATGTTTGTCTAGTCTCGTCACGTCGCAGTCAGTGCCTTTTATCCCTTCGGTCAGGGGCTCGACGCCGTTAGATCCCAGGGTTCTTAGACGGTCACCCAGCCAGGAATCCCCCGAGTCTCGAATTCGCTTAACCTTCGTGACTTCACGAAGCGTAGTAAACGAATTCGCCTAGTGCCGCAGCCCAATTTAATTTTGCAACATGATATTGCCAAAAAGGACAACTGATAATTTTCAAACAAGTGGGAAGAATATAGATACAGTATTACCATTATGTGAAATCTCAAAAAAACTTTACTGTGGAGCCAACCTTTATCTTCTGTGTCACTGGTATCACTTTCTATGTCTGCTTGGCTGCCTTCATCTTCAGCAACACCATTCTTCTTTTCATCTCCTGTCTGGTCATGATAATTACTTTGGGACAGACGATCTACTTCTTTTGCTAATTCACGTTTAGCTTCCTCAATGAGACTAGTAACAGTTGATGTCTCTCCTCCAAACATGTCAAAAGGATTTCCATGAGATATAGAACCACGAGGTCTCATTGATGATTTTCGCAACTGTTGACATGTTGCTTCAGATTCTAACAACTTAGCTCGCAATTCTTCAATTTCTTTAAGATAACCTTGAACCATTTCTGTTATATCTGTTCCATCTGAATTTGATCCTGAAAATAAACATAAAGCCATTAGTTGTTGTTGTTGTTGTGGCATTGTCATCGTTTTTCTTTATTCCTCCCTTTCCCAAGAAAACAAAATATTACATTTTTTCATAAAAAATTCCCAATAAAACTGTTTATCTCAAGAAATAGTTTTTATCAATAAATCATTTTTTATTGTTAGTCAAAAGGATTTTCATTGAGGCAAAGGGTTTAATACTTCAACTGTATCATCCGAGTTATCTTTTATAACTACTGAAATCAGCACCACCACAAATAATTGTCAATGTTACTTGTTAGTGTTTGTTACCCTTTGAAAAGTACAAAGAAACAAATATATAAATAAATATATGCCAAAAATAAATAAGTAAATTCTCAAGAACCTGATATTGGTATAAAAAATAAAACATGAAGAAAAAGAATAGATAAACTGATGGAGCAAACCCAAGTGTATAAGAAATTTGATTAGTATTAAGAAATTTGATTGACACATAATTAATCTGGAGCATTTTATTAATCTTATTCATCATTTTATTAATTTATTATCTGCTCAATACTTTTATTAGATATCCACAATCCCTGTGATACAATGATGCACATTACAACCCTTTGGTTTCAAAACTTGCCAAAGCAGGTTCTTCTCTATGAACATGACACCACTGTTAATAGAATGTTTCAAAAATTGAAATGAACTCACCTGACAACCATATTCCTGTAGCCTTTTCAGCTAGGAGTTGAGTGTTTTTAGTACTTATTACTTCAACTGTTTCCTGCAATGCTTTAACTCGTGTTCGTAAATTATTTACTTCACTTTGAAGCATTGTATTTTCATGAAACATATCATTCACAGTTTCGGTGCCATCTTCTCCAACAACTCTCTTACCCTATAAAAATGAAAAAGGAATTCAATATTTAATAAATTACTTCCTGACCTTGTCAACAGTATAGAAAAAAAACAAACTTATATCAGTTTTTATAATTGAAAAAACAACAACGCTTTAGAAACATGATTAGAAATACACTTCGAAACATTCAATAGAAATGGACATGATCATGTTACCTGCTTGTATTCTAATAACTCTAACTGTAGCTGCTGAATTTCCTGTCGTAAAAGGCTGATGGTGCGTGATGATTTGTCTTGATTAACAACAACTTTGTTCTTGATATTCCTTGCACGATTTGCATAATTTAAAGTATTCAGTGTTTCCATAAAATCTCTATCACTTGGTGATATGCAAGCTATCATCACTGTTTGACTGTTTCCTACAGACAAGATTTAATTCCTTGTAATATATTGTTGACAGGAATTATTTACCAGTAGTCTAATAAACAAAAGGCAAAATGAGATTATTTACCTCCAAGTGAATCTTGAAGTAACCTGGTAAGTTTAGAGTCCCGGTAAGGGACATGTAAGGCCTTCTTTGCCTTGTCTCCAAGAGCAGATATCACATTACCTAATGCTAACTGGAAAGGTAACAAATTTAGTATATTTATACACTAAACATAATTCCCCAAAAAAATTTGGATGAATCTTACCAAACCACAATTTATAGAGATTCCTTCCTTAGCACGTTCTCCAGTAGCACCAGTTCTTTTCAGTCTTTCAGATCCAGCCAAATCCACAAAGTGGAATTTGGCAGTTAATGTTTCAAATTCATTCATGCCATTATCTTCAGGTTCACTATCCTAAGGGAATAATATATTTTAAATACAAATTAATTATAATGATTAACTAAAACAAACAGTTTAAACAGAGTTGGCAATTTTCTCCAGATGAAGACATTAAAAACTAAAGGAGGGGTTGAATTGAAACAATTGATGAGTGAAAAGAAGACCGCCTTTGCTTATGCGAGTGTTTACATTAGGGATGGGCAATTTAATTGCGTTTAATATAATAATAAATTATTTTATACGCTTATTCAAAAAATTGAAATGTATTATTTTTACACCGCTTAATGTACACATTGATTAATTTTTCTAATTTTTAGCTTGATTTCTTTAATTCAAATATTAATTTTTAAGATGGACAAAATATGAGAGTACATCTCTACTTTTGAACTTAAGCAATGGAATTCCTAGTCTTTCTATTCGATATTCTTCATTTAATGATGTGTTATATAATATAAAAATGTTTTTGTAAAAGATCATTTCATTTAGTCGTTTATTAGAAGAAAAAAAAGAAATGAGATTTGTTTGATTAAGTAGTTGCATTTCATTTGTGCAAAAGACATGTGTATTACATTCTTCTGTATTTAATTTTAGAATGTTAACGTTATTTTAGTTGATGAACATGCTATTTCTGATTTCATTAAAATAACAACTAAATATGACTTAAACACAAAGTTAAACAAATAAAATTTAACTAGTGAGAAAATTGAGAATGATTCACATTTTTGTGATAGATTTTCTTAAAATAAGTTCCGTGATGTGGAGACGACCTCCCAATCCCCCCTCCCGCCAATCAACCCACTGATTTTAAAGAATTTCATTCTATCAAGGTACACACAGTATCTCAAATACAACAAACACTTGGTGGAGGAAACCCCACGAACATGCTAGAATGATGTTTGGATGGCTCGAGGGCGTGGGCCACTAATATCTGAGCAATCCACTCTGCTAATTGGGAAACGTCCCTTGGTTCGCATCTGGGTAGTCAATTAACGTCTTTCCAACGAACTTCGCGCAGGCCCTGACAAAAATTAACGACGCTGAATGTTTGGCGAATTTATCTTTAAGAACACATGTAACATCATTTTGTTACAACAAAGAAAGTTCGTTACAAAATGAGTCCAGAAATGATTACTTGCAGGATATCCAAACTTTTATTAATGTTATTGCATGACTTAATCGATGAATCAAAATTCATACTTACGTTGCATTTACGTTGCATAACAATGCATATATGCGTTGTTACGTGAGTAATCATGTGAATAAAACTCATGTTTTGAATACCTCTTAGCGCCCGGAAATAATTTCCTGCAATCTCAAGACATAGCTATATCAGAGACTTTATTAAAAAACGTATACGTTTGTTTGTTTGTTTGTTTGTTTGTTTATTTGTTGTATTTCTGTTTTGAATTTACTGAGATGAGGTATGGAAGGAGTTTTGTTTTATTTAGTTATTGGCTGTTCAGTCTACACTGAAGATAGAACTCGCGGGAAAGTATTATTGTGTGATTTGGCGAATGGCAAAATTTGGAGATGGCATCGCTTAAATGAATGTAACTGGAGATTTCCGGATCAAAGGATTTTAGAAGGAATGTATAACCACCTACCGTAGCTACGTTTTATATGGTACGTTTTATCCGCCGACCAAACACCGGGGGACCCCAAGACTTGTGACTGTGCGTGATAAAGAGACAGAGCACGCACTAGACAGTACAGTACGTACTATACCAGGCATTTTTTAAAGTGTTCGGCACTCAAAGAGAAGAAGAGTAGAGGGAGGTCACTTAAAAAAGTTCTCGCAATACGTGAAAATTGTATTGAACCTACTAACTACTCATTACTCCATAAAACTTACATTAACTACTACACATTACTCTATAAAAAATATTTCTGGAACTACTTTGTAATAAACTTAAAAACTGAATAATACATTCCTGAATTTTTGTCGTCGAATTTTGTTACAGTCTGAATATAAAAAGCTGAATGACTGATTGAGAAACAGAGCCAAACCTAATGAAGCCAGAAACGTGAAATTTGAGTTATAGGTTGCTATTACAATATTCGTGACCATTAAAACGGGATTTTTGAAAGTTCCTCCTTCGAAGAGGTGATTTGTTTTTCGCGAATTGGCCATCCTACGACCTCGCGAACGCGCCGCTTGTACCCACCGAGGCACAGTCATAGGGTCGTATTTATGAAGCTCTGCTAGCAGAGCTCCTAGGAGCCTGCCATCCGGGGGCTTGCTGGGAGGACAAGGGGCAAATGGAATTTGCTGGGGGACGTTCATAAATCGCGAAACCGAACACTGGCAGCATGCTAGACCTGGCAGGCCCCTGACAGAGGTTTATAAATACGGCCCATGTGCTCTTGGGGGCAAGTGCACGTGACCTTTTTGTTTGGTGGGTGGCTGAGGGACCAGCACTTTTATGCCGAATCCATTTTTACACCCCAGGGCTGCTAGCCCTCGGGGGATGAAGTACGAGTTGATGATGGTGATGAAGGGCGAAGGGAGAATCACAAACCTACAAACGCAACTATGCCCGAAGCGGGACTCGAACCCGCCATCCTTCCGTCTGAGATCGCCACGGCACCATTGACTTAGCGATCTCGGATGATCGGATCAGCCTGAAGAGGTGAAACAGTATTTTTTGTTGTTGATTTTTTTTAAATATAGTGTACTGTGATGTACCAAAATGACGAACCATTTTTATTATGGAAATGTCATTTTATTTGACATAGAATATAGGGATGTCAATAGACGATCGCGAGGGGTTGCTATGTGACAAATAAACAACCGGCGTTAAGGATCATTTTCGTTAGGTTGAAATGACAGAGCAGGGGCGGAATAAGCATTGTTTTGAGAGACAAAAGAAAAATATATGAAATTCGGATGCTTCCGAGATTTTAGAAGAACATTTTTTCGCTCGAGCAACGCGGTGATTAGCGGGTCGGCTCCAGATATATTTTACCAGGTCGAGGAAAGACTGTAATCGAGAGTTGTATAAAGTTAACTATCGTTTCTCATATTAGGATAGAGCGTTCTTGTAGGGGGAAAAAAAACCTGTCTAGGCGTCCACCCGTGACGCAAGTGAGGGAAGTAATGGATTATAATAGTATCGTAATCCGAGAATTTGGAACCAGATCACGGACATTAGGCGAGGACTTTATCCAGAAGCAAGATTCTGCTGCGTCAACAGAGAAGGTTCTACGGGGCGCCATCGAACGAAGAAGTGAAGAGCGCGCGAAGACCCACGAATGAATAACAAGGTTTTATAACTATTGTAATATAGAGAAAACTGGTGATGACCAAAGATCAACTCATTTTTGATCATCAATGTAATAATTGTTTAACTGGCAACAGAATCATAGTTCGTATTATAATTAATTAAGTTGAAAGAAAGCTGATTATCATTGTTCGTTACGTGCAATCCCACATTTCAATAAGATTTTCAGATTCCTCCCACTCCTATGGATGGCAGATTGAATAATTGGTTACAGAGTAAGTAGCAACAATTATGAACTTCGAACCCCAATTAACTGAGCTAGCACAACAGAATTTTGTAAGGAGAGATATTTAAATTACGTAGGAATCATTAGGTTTCAAGTGTAACCTTTTGCTGGCGCCCAAATCACATTTATCAGTAATAATTATCTTTCAAAATGTCGCTCCAAGTGGGGCTTGTTTTTAATAGAAAGACGGGGCTTGTTTCAAATTGGCACCAGTCAACGTCGGGCATGTTTGAATACAGATAATGCTGCCCTACATTGTTGGTCGTCGAAATACATTTCGATAACACTTCTTTTTAATTAAATATTACGATAATAAAAAAACGATAATTATTCAAATTATCGTTCCCATGTTGTCGCGGCAGGAAGTATTATTCCGTGAAAAACATGATGGATGCCAAAATTGACTGCCTTTTCATTTTTGAAAATAGATTTTATTACATGGGAGCTTTTTTTTTTTCCAAAATTTAAGTAGTATATGAGTTAGTGTAGGGATCACGGAATTTTGAAAATGTGCACACAATTCACGTTTCCCCACAGCACGTCATACCCAGTTTTATTTTTTTTACTTTAAATAAATAAATAAATACATAAATAAATAAATAAATACATAAATAAATACATAAATAAATAAATAAATAAATAAATAAATAAATAATTGTGAATGGCGAGGGCCCAGCGCTCTTACCTCGATCTTGACGAGGCGCTGCTGCTTGACGTGCAGCGTGAAGATGGCGTGCGAGCGCGACGACTGCGAGTTCATCTGCGTGCTGCCGGTGGTGCGCGACACGGCGCCCACGCGCAGCAGCTCCAGGGCGTCGTCGGCGCTCGTCACCGCGCGCGACGTCACGCCCGACACGTAGATGTTGCCCGACGCGTCCTCGTGGATCTTCATCGGCGTCTTGCCCTGCCGCACAGGTCATTCGGCTGGCCTAGGCCCGCAACATTCATTCATTCATTCATTCATTCATTCATTGTTTTTTTTTCGTGTTTCCGGGCGCGTCAACTGCTTTGGGCATTGGTCCCGTTAGTGTAGTGCATGTTTTTTCGCGGGAGATGGCGGTGATCTTCCCCCGCTGGATGGAGAAATCCGGCGCCGACCTACCGTCTAGGGGTTTCCCCCTAACCAGGACTCTCCCACCAGCGGGGCACCGCCCCAGCCGGGACAGGCTCTAAGCTCCCGACCGGTCTCCCAGAATGTGGTAGTGTAGTGCATGTTAGTGTAAGGGGAGAGGATAGGACAAGGAAGAGGAAGGACAGATCGCGCGCGGTCCGTGGCCCGTTTCGTAGGGTACTACTCCGGCATTCGCCTGGTGTTGATCGGAGAAACCACGGAAAACTACCGATCAGGGCAGCCGGCCGCTAGAATTCTCCTCCAGACAGCGACGGAGTTGAAAAGCTAGTGTCGAAAATCCTGCTGCCGTCAGGACTCGAACCTAGGACCTCCCGGTCAGAGGCGCTGCAGCGCCATCAGTTGGAGCTACCGCTCCCGGGTTTCCTGCCCCGAGCCAGCTCAGCCGCCGCACAGCGCGGAGCAGCAGCTCGATGCAGCGGGTACCTTGTAGTCCCGCCCCGGGTCGAACAGGTCGATGAGCTCCTCGTTGTAGAGCTCCATGAACTGCGCCACCACCTTGAACTCGGGCGGGGGCTGGCCGTTCTCGCGCGACCCCTCGCACAGGCGCGGATGCCCTCGAAGAGGTGCCCGATGGCGCGCGGGATGATGCCCACTTGCTCCGGCTGCAGGTCCACGTCGAAGCCCGACCCCATCGAGTACGTCTTGCCGCTGCCGGTCTGACCACAGAAGGGGCGGAAAAATCCGTTATTAGTAGTTGTCTTACGTTACTAGAACAGAAAATGAGTTTTGGCGTACGAATGAAGTGATAATGAAACGCCGCCTTGAATCCCGTCAATAAAATATAGCCAAATTAACTCTTAAAGACGTGTTATTCTATCTCAACCACAAAAAATCCGATATTCAAAACCAGCTCGGACATAAATTAAAAAGGTTGCCTGTAGTTTTTTAAAAATATTTTCTGCAATGTTAATGAGAACAAAAAGCGTTTTCATTTTAGATAGGAATACTCTTGTTCTAGTAAGTTGTTCTCCGAAATCTAAGATTAAGCTCTACGCAGCATGAAATAAACAATCAGATTTCAAGTTGCTTTTTGTAGGTAAATATATGATCCTTTTTTTGCTCAGCGACAAATTTAAATAATCAAAATTCATAAAAGTATGGTGTGTGAACATTATTTCTTCTTATTTAATTGATACACCGTTTTAACAATTTTATTACATTGTCATCTTCACGCTCATAAGAATATTATTCTAAATACAAATTAAAACGCAAGTTTCAATTTTATATTTATATTTGGTTGGTAATATAGTTATTCCAATTATCTTCCTCCGAAATTTCACGGCAGGAAGAATATTCCTTCACAAAGGGCAAGAGAGATAAGAAACAAAATCTATAGCTGATTTGCTTTTGCAAATAGTTTTTATTACACTGGAGCGAATTTTTCTGATCAATTCTTGTCAAAAATACTCATTTCATCTTTATTCAGAATTCAACTTGAATATGGGTTAGGGTACGAAACAGAATTTCACAAAACGTGCACAGAAGACACTATAGCAGTGGCGGCTCGTGAACAAAAAATGTTCAGGGTACGTAAAAATAGATTACTGGATCCCGAGAAGGGAACACGGGGGCCAAGACCCACCTCAACACAATTTTTTGTACTTTTAATCAATCTATTTAGAAACAATTGTCTCACCGATATCACTGCATACCAAAACATTATTTCCATGAAGCAAGTCAGACGTGATTTCAAGATATTCTAAAAAGTGTTACGAGTTTCTTTTACTCTGAGAAAAATTCAGAAATCGCATTAACTTTTTTCCTTGCGTTTAAAATTCACTGAATTACATATGTGATCTTTTGAGATTTCATGTTTTTGTGCAGCTTTTGATAAATTTTTCATGTCAAAATATCCATCTCTATTCCAAGTTCTCTTTGTAACTGACAATAAAGGACATGGCCAAGAATAAAGCTTGGCTTTAACTTCATTAACTGTTAGCCATGAATCACACCACGAGGGTTTAAAATTTCTTGCATTTTTCTTGACAGTAAGATGTACAACCGTACTCGTCATAAGAGCAGGATGACCATTGTCCGTCTCTTTTCTACATCGTTAAGACGAGAAAACTGTTTACGTAGTGGTCCATTCACTGTATCTGACATAATTAACGTACAATTTAAATGTAAAAATCAAATAACATTAATAATGCGAAGCATACTAATATAAAATGAAAAATAAATACTTCCTAAATAACATTCATTTTCTTCGCTTCTTAACTCATCAACAAAACAATAAACACACGCGCTACGCGGCTTGCATGTTAGTGGCAATCTGAGTCTTCCGTGCGGGCAGGCAGCGAGGGAATTCGCTGCCCTGCGTCTAACGCGCATGCGTCAACAATGGGCACAGTAATGCTACTGATCTACGCTCACTACAGGGCCTTTTCTCAGAATACGATGCGAAGCGAGGCATGCGCCCGGGCGTGCCTACCCTGAGAGGTGCAAGCGGGTGCGGGAAGAGACGAGACATGGCACACGATCCGTTAGAAAACGCTTGAAATGGAAATATAGTTAGTGCCACGGTAATGAAATGTTCATTGTACATTTCCAGGTGAATAAGACTTACACCATATTAAAATTGTTGGAGACATTTCATTTTTTATTATTACAAAATGTATTAAACTAGTATATATTAATCAGGATCGGCAGTAACTACCTTGCCTACCCCAAGGAGCCGCCACAGCCTCAGTACGTCACACACACACACAAAAACAAACACACACCCACACACACACACACAAAAACAAACACACACCCCACACACACACAAAACAAACACACACCCACACACACACACACAAAAACAAACACACACCCACACAAAAACAAAACAAACACACACCCACACAAAAACAAAACAAACACACACACACAAAAACAAAAACAAACACACACACACAAAAAACAAAAACAAACACACACACACAAAAACAAAAACACACACACACACAAAAACACAACACAAACACAACACACAAACAAACACACACACACAAACAAACAACACACAAACAAACAACACACACACACACACAAACAAACAACACGAAAAAACACACACGAAAAAACACACACGAAAAAACACACACAAAAAACACAGAAAAAACACACACGAAAAAACACACACAGTTTTAACTGTTTTAGACATTAAATAAATAAATAAATAAATGTATTTACGAGTTTGAAGATGACAAAGTAATAAAATTGTCGAAACGTATCAATTAAATAAGAATAAATAATGTGAACACACCGTATTTTTATAAATGCTGATTATTTAAAATTGTCATTGAGCCAAAAGAAGACCACTTATTATCCATATAATCAAATTGTTTGTTACTATAAATGTGGAACAACAACAGAAAAGTTTTGTCATGAAAACAACAACAGCCCAAAGTCCTTACCTGACCATAGGCAAGGATAGTAGCGTTGTAACCCTGCAAGGATCCATCCACCAAGGAAGCCACACAACGATCGTAGACGTTCTGTTGTGTGGAGTCCATGTCGAATACGTAGTCGTATGTGAAGGACTTGTCAGTGCCCAACGTTACTTGAGGCTCGCCTGGGGTCACCGTTGTGCATACTCGGCACATGTCGATCTTCTCGCGGGCTATTTGCGGTCGAATCCTGCAAAAGATAACAGAACAAAATTTTCTATAATATATCTCAAATATTTTACAAGTATAAATTGAATTTTACAAACACAAACCAATGAAACGCAAAGAAAACACTCAGTTATCGTCTCCTCAAAAAGTGAAAGCTTCTAGAAGCATCTAAAGGAGAATCCAAGGAAATATTCAAAATCGGAAAACACTATATCAGCATTCATTAAGTAATGGCAATACTACTCTTCGGAAATGAGTCACTAACGAGTAGTGGTTCATTAGGTTCACGAAGCATATAATATATTTTTGTAGAAAGGCGACAACAACGTAAGTGGCAAAACAACTGGATTTGCCACTTGGCACCCCTATTTGTAATAATGGTTTTAATTTTTTGAATGTTTATTAAATGGCCAAAAAAACACGACCCCTAGGTCTGTCCCTCACGACTGTTCGTCGTGCTAGGGAAGATGGGGTAAATTCTCATGTTTGATGTATCTATTTTTTTCCTGTTATATTACTCCGCCCTCTACATTTAGTGTGCATTTGTCTCTAGGGATTCTAAGTGCTCCTACGCAAAAGTGTCACGGCGGTGAAACCACTCAACCACGCAACCAACGCTTACACGCGGCTACACTGAGACGCTCCTGGGGAGTAATCTGCCAGGAGGGAGTAAACTCACACACTCAGGATACCTCAGGCACAAAAACACGGCTCTCGAACGGACTGCACTTCAGATGCCTGCTTGCCCCGGCGTGCGCTCTACGCCACGACTTCAATTGCGCCAGTCCGGGCTTACCCTAACCGCCACGCCTTCCGGCGCCTGCTTTAACATCGATTCTTCAGAGTTCTTGGGATGCTGGGGCCATTACCTTAATAAGCACCTGCACGAATTCCGACCGTTCCGACCGCGGGGCGTACATCGACTACATCTCGGGGTCGGCTTTCCCTAACCTGTTTATTTACCCTCCCCCCAAAAGGAACAGACCAATTGCACCCCGTTCCGCTTTCCTTTTTCTTTTTTGTGTGTGTGTTGTGTGTGTGTGTGTGTGTGTGTGTGTGTGTGTGTGTGTGTGTATAAGGATAGATTTCTACGTTTACCGATTTCGGTTAAGCATTATTTGATCAATTATAATTTATTCACTTGTTTTCAAGAAACACTTGCATGCCATTTTAAAGCACTACTAACGTTGAAAAATACACTTAAGAGTTTGTGGAAAGAAAACTTGAAACATATCAAGAGCAAAATCATACCCTGCTGACATTCACAATTCCGAAAATTCTGCCATATTCACCTGTGTTCGAGATTTTCTCTCGTCTGGTGCGAGAACTTCTATTTGGCTACTTATGAATGGAAACTTTACTCTTTCCGAAACGCAGGATGTAGTCGGGGGAAATCTGACCGGGAGGTCCTAGGTTGGAGTCCTGACGGCGGCGGGATTTTCGACACTAGCTATTCAGCTAGGTCGAATTCAATCGTTGTCTGGAGGAGAATTCTAGCGGCTGGCTGCTCTGATCGGTAGTTTTTCGTGGTTTCTCCGATCAACACCAGGCGAATGCCGGAGAAGTACTCTATCGAACGGGCCACGGACCGCGCGCGATCCGTCCTTCCCATTCCTTGACCTATCCTCTCCCCTTACACGCACACTTACACTAACATGCACTACACTATCACATATCCCGGGAGACCGGTCGGGAGCTTAAAGCTTGTCCCGGCTGGGGCGGTGCCCCGCTGGCGGGAGAGTCCTGGTTAGGAGGAAACCCCACTAGCCGACGGTAGGTCGGCGCCGGACTCGCCATCCAGCGGGGGAAGATCACCGCCATCTCCCGAGATAAAACATGCACTACACTAACGGGACCAATGACCAGAGCAGTTGACGCGCCCAGAAACACGAAAAAATCAATCGGGGGAAATCTCCCAGCAAGCCCACGTGTAAGTCAGCGTCGGATCTCACCACGCAGTGGGGGGGGAGAACAGCGCCGCCTCCTGCGATAAAACATTCACTACACTAACGAGACTAATGCCCGTAGCAGTTGGCGTGCCCGCCAATCAATCGTTTAACCCACTAATGTCAAATGTTAACACTTCATTGGATAGTGTAACTCAGCTGTAACATACTGTTTTTTTAGATCATAAACGCATTATAACGATTTAATTATGAACTATTTTATACTACACGTGATGTACATCATGCGTGCATGTTACCCCATGCATTGTTAGGCGGTAAACGCGATAAGATAACGAGGTAAAGTGATAGTAATCTAGTGGCGTCGTGAGCCGGAACTTCCTGGTAACACACACTGTTTCCGTGTATCAGAAACGAAACGTCCTTAGGGAAATAATCAAACTAAAATACGAATGATACTTATTTTATTGACATGCATGAAACTTATTTTGTCATATAAACGATTTGAAAATTACGTGTTTTTTTAAATCGTGAAATATAGCACATTTTGTTGGAGGTTGTGTTTTTCTCAAGCAATATTTACTTCTTATTTGTTTTATTATTTTTCCCTCAATTAAAATAAATAGTCATCTGGGATGGCTCATGGGCAGCGCACTAGCTTCCCGTGGTGTGGTCCCCGCGTTCGATTCCCGGTCGAGGCAAAAATATAGTTCTAGCGGTCTTTTAAAACCGTCCCAGCTTCTGTAGCTGTGTGACGAAGAAAAGCTCAAGCAGGCGGATCTTGCTAGTTACGGTGAAGAGAATACGTCATGTTCGCCTCATGTCGCTCTTACCCCCAAACATGGGAATTTAACTAGGCCCAGGCAAGGGGGACACCGGTGGCTGGCCGGCGAAGTCTGACTGCCGACCGGATTACTGAATACAAATAAATATATATTTATAATATATACATAGGTAGTATAATATATACACAGGTAGTCGCTCACAGGTAGTCGTCGCGTGCGGACGCCTTTCTCTTCGCTCCGAGAAGTGAAAGGCCATGGGTGTGGACCTCGCTTTGTACCGGGCGCGTGTTGGCGCGTGGTGGCGCATCCGCCCTGGCCGGGCGGTTTCAGCGCATGCGGATTCTCCTGCTTGATAGGCGGTGGTGTTACGCTACTATGTGCAGCTGTTTTGGCCACCCTCCTTGTGATAGGAGGTGTGGAGCAAAACCCTGGTCCCGCTGTACAGGCTGCTGCAACGACATGCTCCAAGTGCGAAAGGAGTGACCGGAGAATACGCAGATTGGAAGCAGATCTGGCTCAGGCTCATGCATACATTGGAGAACTGACTCTTAAGATCAAGGAGCTGGAAAATGTTATTGAAGGTAGAAGAGTGGATGCCCCGCGTGAGGAAGAGGCGAGAAATGTGCAGTCGAATGCAAGTCAGTTGCAATCTTCTCAGTCAGTTGCTCCGTATACCGGAAAAGTTAAGGTGATAGGCGACTCCATGTTGCGGCACAGCGGCGGGGTGGTAAAGAAAAAGGGAGCAGATGTTTCTTTTTTCCCTGGAATTGACATCGAGAAAATGACCTCCGTAGTGAAGAAAGCCGATGAAAACGAGGAAATAGAAGCGGTACTCGTTCATGTAGGCACAAACGCGCGGAAACGGCAACCCGTGTTCGTCACAATTAATCAATATGTTGAACTTGGACAGGCCATCAAGGCTAAATACAAAATGCCAAGGTGATCGTTTCGGGATTATGCGCCGAAATGATGTGCACATAAGTAAAACACGGGATCTAAATCGAGGTTTACTGTGGGCATGTGAAGTTTTCGGTGGTCTTTTGTGGACCCTAACTATTGGCTCGGCAGGATGACTTAGGCCGGGACGGGCTTCATTTGAACTCGAAAGGTGCGTGGAAGTTAGGGTGTTTGCATGACCAGGTATTGAACAAATGCCTGCATAAAAAGTGACAACCGGGCGGAGATGTGTTCGTGGCGCTACGGACAGAATTGATTGCGGAAGAGGATGTGAAGCGTGTGGTGGCTGCTATGCGGAAGGAGATGGCGGCTGCGCGGAAGAGACGACTGCTGCGGGGACGCAGGCAGCTGAACAGGACGCACGAGTCCCGAACTCGGACTTGCAGGTGAGAGAGGGTTCATTAGATTGTTGCAGGTGAACTGTCGTAGCATCGTAAATAAAGTAACGGAATTTTGGAATGTAATTGAGGCTTGTGATCCTGATATCGTGATAGGTACAGAGTCTTGGCTCGGATTCGGTAGCAAATGCGGAAATTTTTCGGTCTGATTATTTTACGTTTAGAGAGATCGCGAACTAGGGCGGCGGAGTATTCATTTGTGTGAAAACACTTTAAATGTCGTATCAAATTGGGTCGATAATGTTTTGAAATGACGGGGTTGGAAATTTACTGTTCAGGAAATAACTTAGAAATAATTGCTTGCTATCGTCCACCGGCTAGCAATTACGAAATATTAGGCGCGATACACGAAAGAAGAAAAAATATACGTAGTCATCCTGTTGTTATTGCCGGAGATTTAAATCTTCCAGACACAATTTGGAAAGGGTGCGTATGCGATGGACACGTGCAGAATCTTGTCAATAGACTGGTCTGGGACAACGGATTAGCGCAGGTAGTAGACCAGCCGACTCGCCAGGACGCGCTTCTAGATATTTGCCTTGTTAGTCCAAAGGACTTATTCTTATCGTGCGACGTCATGGAAGGCATAAGTGACCATAAAGCAGTTCTTGTCGACTTAGACTTAGTACTTTAAGGAAAAGTACTAACACCGGGTTCCTAGTGAGGCAATACAAGAAACCAATGTAGTAGGCCTTCAAAATTACTTAAGGAGCAGTACGATGCGTTTCTTAGAACGGAGGGGGAATAGAAGAAATATGGCAAGAATTTAAAACATTCTTGAAAATGCCGTGCAGACATTTGTTCCATGTAAATTGCAAAAGAAATCCTGACCCAGAATATTATAATGCAAAGATTAGACGTATGAAAAGAAAAACAGAAAGGCGTTTAGTAACAGGCACATTAGTGGCAACCACATGGCATTATTTCGAAGTTATTCAAAAGCGTTAGAGAAGGAAAAGAAAATCGGAGGAACGTCATTTAAAATATATCCTAAATGCGGATGGCAATAATTGGTCGGAATTTTTTAAGTATGTTCAAAGAAGGAAGGGAAACAAAGACGAAATTCCAGTTGTTCGTATTAATAATTTGCCAATTACTGACGACAGAGAAAAAGCAAACGCTTTAATGCATATTTTGCTTCGGTTTTTAAGCAGAAAACTGACTGTACACAGATACCAACGTTATCAGATAGAAATCTATTTCAGGTTGACGTAGTATCTACGGAAAAGAATAAAATTAATGAAAAGCGGAAAATCTCGAGGCCCAGATTCTATTTCCACGGACATTATTAAATTAGGTGGAGAGGCTATTCTACCGTACCTAATTAGGTTATTTAATATTTCTATCAATAATGCTTGCGTACCGGAAGATTGGAAGTTAGCACTGTAGTACCTGTTTTTAAAAGTGGCGATAAAACGGCACTAAGTAACTATAGGCCGATAAGTCTCACGTCAGTCGTATGCAAACTCATGGAACAACTAATTACTAACTACATCCGGAAAGAATGGGAGGGCAAGGAATGGCTTTATCAAGGTCAGCACGGCTTCCGAAACGGGTTCTCCTGGAGAGTCAGCTTGTCTCACTTCTACAAGATCTAACCGACGAAATTGATAAAGGTGGAAGGGTAGACGCAATAGTAATAGATTTTGCCAAAGCTTTTGATGTTGTTCCTCACGATCGTCTTGTAAATAAATTAATAGATTCGTATAGACACTAGGTGGTGGCTTGGATAAACGAACTATTACGTGATAGGAAACAACAGGTTCGAATCGAAGACATCTATCAACCTCCGCAAGTGTTACGTCAGGGATTCCACAAGGAAGTGTCATTGACCTCTCATGTTTCTCGCCTTCGTGAATGACTTGCCAAAAAATTTAGCTTCAAACGTAAGACTCTTTGCTGATGACTGTATCATCTATCGGGTTATCGAATCAGAGGAGGACGTGAATATTTTGCAGCGAGACACAGACAAATTACACTCCTGGGCAAAAACAAATGGCATGGAAATAAACAGTTCAAAAAGTAAAGCCATCACGTTTGGTAGGGGTCGAAGTTATGGTGAAACTGTGTACAAATTGAACAACAAAGTCATACCTACAGTCACATCTTGCAAATATTTAGGAATTCAATTAGATAGTAAATTGAGCTGGGAAAATCAGGTAAATTTCGTTGTGGAAAAGCCTGAGATCTCTACATTTCTGTTATGGGATCCTAAAGAAGAGTACAGTGAGAGGTAAAGAATTAGCATATATGTCACTAGTCCGACCCGTATTAGAATATGGCGCGGTATGTTGGGACCCGTACAGAATATCGCAGCAAGGAAATCTAGAAAAGGTCCAGCGCAGAGCATCGAAATTTACTTTCAGAGGATCAAAAAATAGAGGGGCTTGGGAATCACTCGAAAAGAGGCGGATTAAGCTGCGACTCTATGCTATGTACAAAGCATACGCAGGCTATCCTGCCTGGAATGAAATACACCGTCGTTTAGAAAACCTACATACTTCGGTAGAGCGGATCACGTGCATAAAATTAAGACAAGAATGCAGAAAACGGATGTCGGGAAATTTTCATTTACAAACCGAACTATTAGAGACTGGAACAGTTTGCCATGGACAATCTTAGAACCCTTTCCTCAAAGCTTGAGCAACTTTAAAAATAAATTAGTTTTCTAGTTAATTATATATTAGGTTATTGTATCAATGTTAATTTTCCACTGTTAGATTAGTAGTATTTCATACAAAGTAAGTTGTTTAATTATTATTATTATTATTATTTTTTTTTTTAATCAACTCCTTTTTTTTGTAACTTTTTGTTAATGAATGTAAGTTTAATGTATGTAAGGTCAAGATATTCTGCCACCAAGTTACTACACTTAATTGCAGAATTAACAATAAATCTAAATCTAATTTTATTTGAACTGCAATTGGATATGACCCGGTGGTAGTTAAATAACGATAATTAAAATAATAATAATAATAATAATAATAATAATAATAATAATAATAATAATAATAATAATAATAATAATAATAATAAAGGAGTACAGTACAAGCCGAAGATGAAATAATTGTTATAATACTTAATAATAGTGACAGTATGATTATTGCAACGCTGTCATGATATTATATGTTGGTGATGCTAAAATTTAATACAGCTACGTAAATATTGGCTAAATTAGATTTTTTTAAAATTCTTTGATACGTTCACTGCACTGCACTGCACTGCACTGCACTGCACTGCACTGCACTGCACTGCACTGCACTGCACTGCACTGCACTGCACTGCACTGCACGGCACTGCACGGCACTGCACGGCACTGCACTGCACTGCACTGCACTGCACTGCACTGGGCACCCGGCACTCCGGACCCACCCGGCCTAGGCACACTGTTGTTGCTTTGAATTACACTGACCAGCACTTCACAGCACTTCACCGCGCTGAACAATATTACAGCAGTCTCGCTGTAAATAAATGTAATGAATAATAATTATTCCAACTAAAAATATAAAACAATCATGCACTAAAGGGTGCAGCGCGAGGGGCCGAGTGGTTCGCCCACCAGCGCCGCCCGCGCTCGCTAGCTAGCTCGTTCGCAGAAGCGCGAAGCCACGTGGGCGACGCAAAACATCAACAATAACAGCGCCGCCCCGCCCCGCCCCGCCCCGCGCCCCGGCGCTCGCTTCCGCGGCCGCGCACTGGGCCGAACGACCCAACAAGCGCACCAACGCAGCCACGGCACATGCGAACACGAAACGGCTCGTGGCGTCAGGATGCAGGGTTTTTTTTCTCTAGGGCTTTTATCCATCCAACAGCCGGTTACCCCTTTACGTCCCGATGGGACGCATATTCGACCATACACTACACCAACATACTTGCGGGCTCCTCTCATCTGGAGTCAGCAAAACGCGAGGTCCTCCGCGACAACACATACATGAAAGACTAACCATGCCCAAGGCGGGACTCGAACCCGCGACCCTTCGGACCGAAGCGCTGAGTCTGTACTCCCTCTCAGCCACCTCGGCCATCCAGGTCGGCAGTATGCAGGTTACGCCACGGTAATGGAGAAATAACATGTTTCTGTTTCTTGTCGGTATGTATTTTCATTTTTCAGATGATGACACAACTTTGATTTCTTAAATGTTTTCTTGAAAGTTTCGTTGGTTGTTTTTTTCCTCAACAGAGTTCTACCTTCTTGAACAGATGATTATAGTGAAATAACTTTTCCTTTCCTTGACAGATTTTTGTGAGGTAAAAGGGGGTGGTCTTTGCTGTCGTGCTAGCGCTCCGTATATATCGTCATATGTTTCTCTTTTTGGCTTGAGATATAAAGGCTAAGACACCACATTGTCTTTTCGACTGCCGAAAAAATTACGGAAAGGCCCTGAACTGTGAAAGGTTTACAGAGGAAATGAAAAACGTATTTTTCTACAGTTTCTTTCCGAACATTTACAACAAATATTTCATTGTTTTCGACTCAAGAACTTTAAAACGTCGGGGGTGGGGATATATTGGGTACAGAAAACTCCGCTATGCGTGTGTTTATCCACTGCTGTCTGTCGAAATAAAATCTCGTTTCTTCTCCCTTTTAAAATGAAGGCCCAGAGGGTCGCTTCGACACTCTGCAGTCCCCACGCTGTGTCCACTACGGCACATTCCCCTCCCAATACACAACCGTGAAGGCTGGTCGATAGCTGTTAGTACACAATAGCGGGGAGAGGACGAACAACGCGAGAATAAGTAAAGGTGAGACCTTGAAAATGAATTTGTGTTCTCAATTTCTGTCGAAAATAAATTTATTGTCCCTTATTTACATTCACAAATCGAGATCTAACTTCACCCCATCTGTTTAGGTGACTCAACGCGTCAATTGATGTCGCTGCAGTGCCTCTGTCCGGACGGTCCTAGGGTTCCACTCCTGGCGATGGCAGATTTTCGACTCGAGCTAATTAGCTTGGTCGAATTCAGCTGCTGTCTCGGGGACAATTCTAACGGCCGGCTGCTCTGATCGGTAGTTTTCCATGGTTTCTCCGCTCAACACCACGCGAATGCCGGAGCAGTACAAACGGGCTACGGACCGTCCTCGATCATTCTTTCCTCTTCCTTGTTCTATCCTCACTCCTTACTTTCACAAACACACACATGTACTACACTACCACACATGTCGGGAGACCAGTCGCAAACGTAGAGCTTAACCTGGCTGGGGCGGAGCCCCGCTAGTGGGAGATACCTGGTAATGGAACACCCCGCATGTCGACGTGTATGTCTGCGCCGGATTTTACCATCCAGTAAGGGGAGATCATCGCCACTTCCGATGCAAAAAACGCGCACTACACTTACGGGGTCTAATGGTGATAGCAATTCACCTGCCCCGAAACATCAATCAATCTAGTTTCGGCCCACTGTGCGAAGGCCCCGTCGCGGGAGGCCCCAGGTGAACGCACGCTGTTCCCAGCCCCGCGACACTCGCGGCCCGGCACGGCGGAAAGAGTAAGGCTGGCAGAGGATGCGAAGTTGTAATTAAGAATAGCGAGTCGGTAAACAGGCAGACACTCTTGCCACAACCTGCCAAGGATTTTGATTGATTGATGATTGATTTTTTCGTGTATCCGGGCGCGTCAATGCTTTGGTCATTATTCCCGTAAGTGTAGTGCATATTTTCCCCGGGATATGGCGGTGATCTTCCCCCGCTGGATGGCGAGATCCGGTGCCGACCTATACCGTCGGCTAGTGGGGTTTCCCCTAACCAGGACTCTCCCACCAGCAGGGCACCGCCCCAGCCGGGACAAGCTGTAAGCTCCCGACCGGTCTCCCGCAATATGTGGTAGTTTAGTGCATGTTAGTGTAAGTGTGTGTGTAAGGGGAGAGGATAGGACAAGGAAGAGGAAGGAATGATCGCGCGCGGCCCGTGACCCGTTTGGTAAGGTACTGCTCCGGCATTCTCCTGCGAAGGACTTTTTTCTAATATAATAAAAACTCGACCATATAACGGATTGAGGCTCCTCCCCTTGCTAACAAGAAGGAACACGGAAAAAGTTCCGGAAAAATGTTTGAAGAAGTGACATACAGGTTTCGCAAGAAAGAAGATAAATTCATGGGGTTAAATGTGAAAGAGTAACAGACATGTGCTGAGAAGAAGTAAGGAGGTTCAGTGAAAGAATAAAGAAATTAAGAGCTGAAAAGAAAATGAAGAGAGGGGAAAGACATCCCAACTGGCCTATTGTTCCTACGGTCCACAGCATTCAAGAGAAACAGAAGATTAAAAAATTAGTGTCATTACTTAAATGGAATAAAATTAGTGTGATTATATAAATGATAATAAAAACAATATTAGAACTAAGGTTATGTAATTATGATTCTCTTCAAAATTTATACGAAAGACAGTCTCACTCTCTCCAGATACTTCATCTTAACTTTTCCGCAACTACTGTACGGATTATAATCCGGGGGAGAAGGATATTTCACAAGAATTCAAGAAGTGGAAAGAAGATTTTTCCCTGTAGTCAAAAGGGAATACTCTCCTTATTCATATACGAAACTAAAACATCCGAAAAGAACGAAGGATGAAAGTGTCCAAAATTTATACAAAGAAACATGCAACACATTGGTCATTCCATGTTCAAACATTGCATTGGGATTGAATTCATTACCATGATTTCAATACCGACGACTTTAGAAACAAAGTCTGGGAAGGGCTAGAAAACTTGGAATTGAAAGTGAAACAGGTTGGACGCCTTCGCCAAAAAGGACAGCATGAAAATGTCGACTAAAAAGTAAAATTAAAATTACTACAAAATTGATGTACGCTAAAATGTACATTAAAAATCGACAACAAGACTGCATATTCGGGGGTATGCCACAGTTTATTTCGTGCACACTATCAATAGTCCAATCTATTCAGCTGTTCAAACCTCAGATATCAACGATTCGAATCACAATGTTTTCAAACCAACATAAGAGCATTTAAGAATGATTGTAGGACTTCATGTTTAATACGGAACCCTATTTGAAAAAAAAATTATATTCTAAATTTTTAACGACGAGCAGGAGAGTGGAAGCGATGGCGACACGAGCTCTGTGGGATGGGGGGGGGGTAGTTTGGAGTCTGCGACAGATCGCTTTCTCATGGAGAAAGACGGGGCCCGCATCCGCCCACCTCACCGGAAGCGCGTGTTTCATAATCGAGTTTCACAACTAGGAACTACAAAAGAAAAGTTTCAGTCAGAGGAACTGTGAAGAGTTGTAACTCCCTATTCCAGTAATCGGCAATACTGCCTTCTATGAAATAATAACATGCAAATATATTCGAATACTATATTAAGTTAATATGAGTTAGGTCAATTAAGAGTGGATTTGCTCTAATATTTGACAGACCATGGTGTAATAAAACTTTAGTGCGACTACGTCATTTTTTACGTTCATCAAGAAACGGTAAACTTTCAAAACGTAAAACGTTTTGTTTTCCCTATTTCACATACTCTCAGTGTGCTGAATCTATTTTATAATGCATAAAGGTTTTAAAACGTTTCACTGAATATGCACAATTGATCTGGAATGTCCGGGTGTCGCCGCGTCGAAGGCCGAGGGGCCGACGTTTCGACCAACATAGCCCTAAAGAAGCCCGCGATATGTTGGTCGAAATGTCGGCACCTCAGTCTTCCACGCGGCGTCAACCGGACAGCCCAGACCACGACTCTGGCGGCGGAAGCCTACAACATCAACATGCACTGTTCATCCTATCGTGACTTTTGAAATCCACACAGCAATACACACGAAAATTCTGTCATGCTGCGCGTAGAAACTGCTGCAGCATGAAATCATAGTTTTAAAATGAAATATGAGGTATGAGACTTTCTTGAAGAGTAGCCACAACTGTATGCCTTTCGTTTTAAGACAACCAAATTAGGAGTGACAAATCTTTCACACCTACCTTCCAGCTCACACAATCACCACATCCATTATTGGCGAGGTGAAGCCGTTCGGAAACGTGCTTTCTGGGAAGGCAGAGGCATCACTCTTATTAGAAAGACAAAGACCCCTCAATGATGTGTTCTACAAAACATCTAGGCAGGTACCAGGGGTAGAGTTCTTTAGCAATGGGCAGCGAATACGGTTCCACGTTACCTACCCGAAAGCCACAAGTGGGTTGAGAGTGCCATAATTCGCTTGAAAGAGGGAGAGCGTTGGGAGCAGATCTTCAGAAGCCAGGAGACGTCGGCGTCGTTACATTTATTTGAAAAATATTTCACAGATGTAGAGGCTCAAATAATGATGCTAACATAATTTAAGTGATATAAACCCATCAAGATCAGTCAGTTACAGTTATCAGTTGCAATATTAGTAAAGTTACCGTTTGTACGAAAAACATTTCCATACTCTGAAAAACGAATTTTATTCGTAATGGGGTATGGTTTACAATACATTTTTTTGTACCAGCATTCTGAACGACATTTTCTGTTGCAAGAAATCGTTTATAAAAGGGTCTTTTACAGCACAAATGATGACTTATTAGATTTTACGGCACGCATGATAGCGTCATCGCACATTCAGCCAATCGCAACGAGAGAATCTTAGGGAGGTAGCAGTAAACGGAACAGCCGAGCACAGTTTTCGCGTGCAGATGTCGAATATCCGAGGCGTCACAAGAAAAAAAATTATTTCTTGTTAATAATTAAGTTGTATAATTGTTATAATTAAGTTAAAATCATTAAGTAATAGTGTTCTAATTAAGTTTGATTATCTTAAAAATGTATAATGCTGTTATAGAAAAAACATTTTATTTAACTTTCAGTTTCACCTTATGAAAAAGTCTCAAACACACAGTGACGGGCCTAGTAGAGGCTTGGGGCTTGGAAGAGCCTCCGTGCCATAGAGGAACCACGAAGACCGCGCAAGGACGACCCAGTTCGAAACAGTAGATAGATCCGATAGTGAGTAGAGAGACGAACCCTGCAAATATGCATCAGTACCTTGTACCCATATCCGGAATAATATAGAGGGTCCTTAAGCATAACTAAACTGTAGGGCCACTAATAATTTCGAAATATAGATCACACGTGTTCAAAAGGAACATGAAAATAAGGCGAAACGTTTGCAATTTCGAAAATTAATTTTAAATACTTTGTCATAACAGTATTTACGACCCAATATAAAATTTGTTTTAAAAATAATTATAGTGAGTCTTTATTTATTTATTTATTTATTTATTTAGTCAAAAACAGTCAAAACTGTATGTGACGTATGGGGGAGAAAATCATCTGCGCACGCTTTCTTGAGTTTCAGAGTCCCTTCCCAACAATTTAACTATTAATAGTTGAAAGATAATAATAATAATAATAATAATAATAATAATAATAACAACAACAAATTAAAACAAGCGAGGGATTAACATTTCAAAAACTAGATAATTTCGTTGCCAAATTATAGGAAACTTATTTTTAACGGTAAAGGAACAAACAGATTTGATTTTTCTGTATTGTTAACAAAGTAGAAACTCACCCTAAGCTCTACTACCACTACAAGCAAAAGAAAAGTTCAACAAAACGTGCGCATAGTGAAGCTACATTTACGTCCAGAAGCAAATCAAGGGCCATCTCAGCATTTGCTCAATGGATCAGGGAAACTGGACAAAAACCCGATCGAGATGGGGGTCACTGACCTTTACCCAGAGGGAACCCTAATCATGTTGATTGATGGATGGATTAGTGATTCCGGGCGCGTCAACTACTAAGGTCATTAGGCAGTTAAGTGTGGTGCATGTATTAATCACGTGAGGTGGCGGTGACGGTCTGTCGCTGGATGGCGAGATCCGGGGCCGACCTACGTTGGCTTGCGGGGCTTTCCCCAACCAGGTATCTCCTCTCAGTGTGCTAAGCACGCGCTTGGTCCGCTTATTATAGAGCGATTTTCCTAAGGATGAGCCAAAGTGACAGCTAGTGCTGGCAACATAACTGAAGGTTCTGTAGTCTTTGTGCCCTCCAGCCCATTAGACTCCTTTTATCGCATTCGTTCGTTTGCAGTTGGATAACTTGTAAATAGCTTCGACACTTCCTTTTGTGGTGTCATTGTCCGACAAAACTATAGCGCGCTGCGAAAAATAATTGTTATTAGGAGGTGCAGTGTAATGTGCTCTTCTGTAAGAATTCTTTTTTTCCTTTATATTTTACAGTGAATTTACTTTTTGTGTGATAAATATTATGTTTATTTTAAAACCGAGACTAGTGCAAGATGCGTACCGGTGCACGTGTTTCCGGCTTAAAATAATTTTTCTATTTACATTCGTGGCAGTTTTCTTTTACTGACTATGAGAGCATGTTAAGAGATTTTCCACATAAATTAAATTTAAATATTTCCCGGACTCACGTACGTGCATATACCTCGGCGAAACTCTTAGACTTCTGCATAGGGATGTTTTGACAGGAGCCATTAGCACTTTGCGAAGGGGCGTAACTGAACAGCTGTCGCGGCGGAGGGATACTTATTTATTTTATTTATTTTACGTCAAAAATCAGATAAAACTGCGTATGACGTGCTATGGGGAAAAGTGAATTGTGTGCACATTTTCAAAATTCTGTTATCCCTACACTAAGTCATATACTACTTAAAGTTTGAAGGAAAAAAAACACTCCCATGTAATAAAATCTATTTTCAAGGATAAAAAGGCAATACATTTTGGCTCTTATCCATGTTGTCCTTCGGAATAATACTTCCTGCCGCGACAACATGGAAACGATCATTTGAATAATTGTATTTCCCACTGAATTCTAGAAGACGTGCACAGAAAATGACGTTACATATATGTCCAGAAGCAAACAAGGGGCCATCTCAGTATTTGCTCAATGGATCAGGGAAACTGGACGAAAAACCTGATCGAGATGGGGGGACTTCTCTGAAATACATGAGATGTTCACTTGTTTTCGCGACCTGTCACTTTGGCTCGTCCGTAGAAAATCTTTCTACACCCGGCGCGCACCTCTCGGCCGCGTCCCGGGATGTTGCGCTGGCCTTCCGCCAGAGCGCGCGCAGGTGAGGAAAGCGCGCGTGCTCGCGCGAGGGGGGGCGGGGAGGGGGAGGAGGAGGGCGGGGAGGGGAGCACGCGTGGGAACGCGCGTGGGGCACGCGTGCAGGCCGCGCGCGGGCGGCGCCGCTGGGGGCGGCGGCGGTGTGCTGTGTGGGCACTTCGATCGCGCCAACTAAGCCACTGGCGAAAAGTGACCCGGCGAAACTGAAGACGGACTGCTTAGATAGGTTTACAACATGTCCAATGGCTAGGGTCCGGATTTTAATGCCAAGTCATATATTTTTTCTGAACCTTCCGGTGAATTTTAAAACAATTTACGCGCGAATCCAGGTATTGTCGATCAGGAAAACGTATTTTTATTGTGCATATAAAATATTTACAGAGTTTTTGGTGAAAGGTCATATGTGGGCAAATTCTCCATAAAGCATATATGTCATATTTTTGAGGACCGTCTTTAGTAAAAGATCATATTTTGGCCAGATCTTGCCCCAAATGCATACATACGCCTTTTTAAGGACACAAGAATAAAAGGCTTGAAAATGTGTCTCGCATGACAATGTATCAGGTGATATTGTCCAAATAAACACAAAAATTATACTACAAAGGATTATTTGAAAGAGAAGGATTATTTTAAAAGAGAAGTATGCACAAGTCGTTTGGTTTGATGGGTTTTATTGTACTGTACTTGATTTGACACAAGCAATTTTATTTTAAATGCTAGTTAGTTCCAAAGACTGCAAGCCGTATGTACCGTAATCACAGTACTTGAGTGAATTTTGTATTTGTTATACCTAAACAATTGACAGGAATTTTAAAAAAATAAAATTGTCTAACGTCATATTTCATTTTTAAGGTCATTTTTATGTAGGTTTTAGGTGATAAATGCTTGCATATTTCGCTGATTTTTAAGTCATTAAAATCCGGGCCCTACCAATCACTACAAGACAGGCAAAGGTGGCTCAGAGCATCAACAGATGTCACTGCAGTGCCTCTGACCGAGAAGTTCCAGGTTCCACTCCCGACGGTGGTGGCACGAGTTTCAACACTAGCTTCATTTTGGACACTAGAATTCGACACAGCTAGGTCGTTATCAGCTACTGGCAGGAGGAAAATTCTATAGCGGTCGGCTGCTATGATAGATTCTGTTTTTTTCGATCACCACCACGTGAATGTTGGAGCAATACACTAACATATGGGCCACGGACCGCGCGCGATCTTTCCTTCTCCTTCCTTGTTCTATCCTCACCCCTTACTTTTCTACACTTAAACTCACATGCACTACACTTCCACCGTTGTCGGGTGGCCAGTCGGCAGCTTGGAGCTTGTTCCGCCTAGGGCTATTGGAGATACCTGGTTTGCGAGAATCCTCACAAGCCGGCATGTAGATCGGCGCCGGATTTCGCTAGCAAGCGGGATATCAGTTATAACTCCAGCGATATAAACATGCACTACACTTACGGAGCCAATTACCTTCAGCGTTGACGGGCCCGCAATCACTAATATTGATTGATTGATTTTTTCGTGTTTCCGGACACGACAACTGCTTCGGTCATTAGTCCCGTTAGTGTAGTGCATGTTTTTTCTCGGAAGATGGCGGTGATCTTCCCCCCGCTGGATGGCAAGATCCCCGCTGGATGGCTGGATGGTTAGTGTAAGTGTGTGTATAAAGGGAGAGGATAGGACAAGGAAGAGGAAGGACAGATCGCGCGCGGTCCGTGGCCCGTTTGGTAGGGTACTGCTCTGGCATTCGCCTGGCGTTGATCGGAGAAACCACGGAAAACTACCGATCAGAGCAGCCGGCCGCTAGAATTCTCCTCCAGACAGCGACTGAATTCGACCAAGCTGAAAAGTTAGTGTCGAGAATCCTGCCATCAGGACTCGAACCTAGGACCTCCCAGACAGAGGCGCTGCAGCAATCACTAATAAATCAATACAATGACTACAAGCAACTGAAGTAAGAGGTAGAGAAATATTACAAAGATACACAAATCTCGTTATTAATATATACAGAGAATCTCAGATTAATATACGCACGTCTAGAACGTGTAGGACATTGACGAAGTTGTAGGTGCGATATTGGCGCGTGATTAGCAGATGGCAACTCATCTTGCATTGGTGCTTGGCAGATACGCGGAATCTCTCTAGCTGCGTCAGAACGCGCACCTACCGAAATCTAGTGCACGATGAGTTGTCTACTACTATTCAGAGGCAAATATCACATGCGTCATTACGTTCTATGAGATTTCCTTCCACTTGTTCATTGGAAAAAGTGATTTTCAAACACTTTACCTCCTCACATTTACTCCGAGAAATTAGTAACTTTTTTCTAACACATTTTATATATAGTACAAGTCCTGTAACGTGTTTATATTGTAGGCGACACATTGCACCTAGAACAATTCTAACATGAAAACCTTAAAATAGATGGATTTTTTAAATGTTTCTTTTTTTATATAATTAACTGTATGAAGTTTCGAGTAAGGGTGTCAGACTTCACATACATTTCTTAATCATACCATAAGACTTCCAACACGATAAGTGAAACATTACCGTCAATTTGTCACTAAAGATGAACTAAAAGAAACAGTATAACCTTTCACATGACTTCAAACTCTTCAAGTGTCATAAGATGGTTGTTCGAAAGTAGAACACACCGCCAATGCAAGTCGCTCTAACAAGCTTTCTTGCAATGGGTACAAGCAGACAATACTATAAAATTCAAATGCGGAAGTAAATATTAAAAGTCCAATTTTCCATAAATGAAAAGGAAAACTTGAGCAGGAAGAGCGTGGAAAGCACAGAGAAAGCGCAGGAGGAAGAGCAAAGCAGCTGCCGGCCCACCCACCCGTGCAACGGCGCTCTCCCACATGGAGCAGCCCGGACTTCCGTGCTGAGAAGGAAGGTCCGGTCCGCCATTTGAATTTATTTGGCCAACACTCGCAATTAAAATTTCCATTGGATCTGTCTGTCGATGACCCAATAAATTCTCCAAACTGCCGCTGTTGCCCTTGATGCGAGTTCATTCACCTTCGCATTACGAACGCACCTAACACGCCGTCATTTTCTCCGATCTCTGACGGCCGAAAGACAATTCAATGCGAAGCAGTTTTTTTAGTTCTGATCTTTTATCCAACGAAGGGAGCAGTAGGCAACCTCGAAACATGAACCGGCAATTTACTCTGAACGCCCGCACGAGCATTCTGGTAAACAACACCACAAGCCTGAATGGCCACAGTGTCTCCTGATCTCAGTTTTCTTTTTGTTTCAGATCAAACACGCGATGCAGATTGCCTTGATTCATATAAAAACCGCGATGTAGATTGACTTGATTCAGATCAAGAAAAAGATGTAGATTGACTTAATACAGATCAAGTATGAAATGTACTAGAGCAGGAAAATCGAAAAAAAGAAATTCTGTTCCGTAAACTATTATTCCTGTCAGCTCGAGATTTCTGTAAGGAAAGAAAATGTTTCAGAACTTCCGGTAAATGTGGCAGCACTGCCCTACTCTGAGCCGCCCTCACGGAAGCTGCAAAGCACTCTATAACCAACGGTTCAGGTGCTTCTGTGAGCACTTGGGTATTGTGCTGTGGTTCGAGTGCGAATCATGACATACCAACTCCGTTCTCTGCCTACTTGAGAGTAACAGGAACATTCCCTAATCTATTCTATCCGAGAAAACTTTGTCAAGAGAGAATTGGGATGGAAAACTACGACCTACATTACTATTTACCAACATTTTAAACACTTGATCTTATTTATTCATCACAGTTCGTTTTAGGGAACTTTCTTTTCTTTTTAAGGAAAAATGGTAAGAACGTTCTCCCATGATGTGCTTATAAAAACTGTGTACGTGGCAGTAATAATAGTAATGAAAACTACTTTTATTGGGTCATCACATCCAGAAGAAGAAAAATGTGAGAACGATGTTCCTCCGCTGAACTCCCTCTTCCAAAATAAACTCCGCCGCTCGCCCGGAGGCTGTCCCTCGGGAGCAGCGCGCGCCCCCAGGTGTCGCGGGGCGTCTTCAATCAACGCGCGGCGGCCCAATATTCGACGCGACTCGGGCGCTACTCGCTCCTCCCGCCGGGCCCGCTTATCTCCCTTCATTACGCCCCGACACGAAACGCGGGAGGCATCGAAAGAGCGCGGTGGGGATTAGAGGGGAGGGGAGGGGAGGGAGGCAGAGGGCGACGCGACGCGTTGGGCGCAGCAACACACGCGAAAGTCGATAACGGGCGGCGGTCGGGGAGGAATCGGGGTCGCCGGGGGCGGCGGCCAGCGGCCACAGCGGCGGGGGGGCGCATCGCGCTGTGGGCGCAAACGGAGGGAAATGAACCCACGTACCGGCCGAGATGGCTCAGGACATCAACTGATGACCTATAATTGGGATTGGTTTGGTTTGGTTTTATCGTGTTTCCGGGCGCATCAACTGTTTTGGTCATTATTCCCGTTAGTGTAGTGCATGTTTGTTTCTCGAGAGATGGCGGTGGTCTTCCCCAACTGGATGGCGAGATTCGGCGCCGACCTACCGTCGGCTAGTGGGGTGTCCCCCTAACCAGGACTCTCCCATCAGCGGGGCACCGCCCCAGCCGGGATAAGTTCTAAGCTCCCGACTGGTCTCCCAGAATATGTGGTAATGTAGTGCATGTTAGTGTAAGTGTGTGTGTAAGGGGAGAGGATAGGACAGAGAAGAGTAAGGACAGATCGCGCGCGGTCCGTGGCCCGTTTGGTAGGGTATTGCTCCGGCATTCGCCTGGTGTTGATTTGAGAAACCACGGAAAACTACCGATCAGAGTAGCCGGCCGCTAGAATTCTCCTCCAGACAGCGACTGAATTCGACCTAGCTGAGAACCTAGTGTCGAAAATCCCGCCGCCGTGGGGAGTGGGAACCTAGGACCTCCCGGTCAGAGGCGCTACAGTGACATCAGTTGATGCACTGAGCTACCGCTCCCAGTCCTATGATTGGGAGGTCCAGGGTTCCACCCCCGACCGTCGCAGGATTTTCGGCACTATCTACATACCCAGATCCAGTTCAGCCACTGTCTGGAGGAGTATTCTAGCGACCGTCTGCTCTGATCTGTAGTGTTCCGTGTTTTCGCCGATCAACACCAGCCGAATGCCGGAGCAGTACCCTAAAAAGCGAGCCACGAAACGCGCGCGAACTTGCCTTCATCTTCCTGTCCTTGTAGCATAGCAATGACGTATGAAGAACTAGCGTCTGAATATGCACGAGAAATCGATTGAAAAATGCTAGTTAACCTAAGAAATTGGAGAGTTGGCGGCATCAAGAATAAATATGTTGCGAGTTCGTCAGAAAGTACAAGATCTGTTTGCAAGTAAATGTGACTACAAGTGGAAGGAAGAACACGTAGATGCTCGATTCCTTAAAATATCTCGTTGCGATTAATCACCAATCCTATTCAAAATGTTGAAACCATTTAAAATATTGATACACAGTCATCTAAAAGATTTCGATTCTATTAAATTGAAAATATTTTTGATGATTAAGTTCTGAATCATATTTAACATTCTCGTCTTACTGTGTACTTACGTAGTAAAGAGAAAGTATTGCAATACAGCTGCAAAAGTCGGCGATTTTTTGACAACAAAATCCTGGCAATGTATCAAAAAAGTTGTAATATTGTTCCTACATGTTGTGAATACTTTACACATTGTACAGCCGAATACACGTTTTATGGATATTCATATTGAGATATACAAAATTTTCTCTCTACATTAATATCTGCCAAAGATCTTAGCGTCCGGCTTGCTGGGTCAATGGGTCACGATATATTATAATCCTTATTACCTTTATAATGGATTATAGGATCCGCCGACTATACAGCGCAGCTGGGAATCTGAAATAGAATGATTCTATTCCTAGTTCATTTCTGTTTGGATTGACTAAATGAAAGATCACTTTCTTTTCTAAAGAACAAAATTTAACAAAGTTTATTTTTACCTTTTTAGCAAACAATTTAGTGAATTTACAATTTTATACCGCGGTTAACTTATCTATTCTTCGTTGATGTCCCTCGTAGACTTCTCAGTCGAAATATCTTGCGAGCTTGCCGTAGTCCAAAGTTCCAAGAAATCCTCTTCTGCCCCTATCCAAGCTGGTCTCATACTATCAAAATTATCAGTCCGTACGTCCTATGACATAGTCCCGAACTCGATTACCACTCCCGACAAAGTTCCAATTTATACATCAATATTGCTTCCACATGAAAATATCTGCAATATCATTCACTGTCCTTAAAATTTCACTGATAACCCAATTCTATCTAGATTGTACTCGTTCCCTCTCACGAACCTACGATCAGTTCAGAAGCGCGATGCCAGGCAGAATGAAATCTTCCTGCATGATTCACCCCTCGAAGACTTCGTATTAAACTACCTTCATTTTTTTCATAACATTTGACCGTCCTTCTCTCACCCAGCCAATCCATACGTTCGTTATATTTTGGTGTAGCTGACCTTTCAATCGTCTAAACTTCTTCGCCCAATCCCAAATTTTCTACTTTCGGCATCCAGACCTCTTAATGCCTTTACAAAAAACAAAAACTACATTGTTTATTCACGGTCGTTGCTAAGCTCTAGCTCTCGTGATATTTCGTAATACATGGTCCACCATATAGTCTACAAATAAATGTTAGTTTATTTTAATGTGACATATGGGTATGTCACAATATGGAAAAATTGATTAATGGCAAAACCGTCTATCTATAGTGAACGCTAGCGCCTATGGTTCGGCGCTAACGGTTCGGACGCTTTACTCCAAAATTGATACTCCCCGATCGATGTGGATGAATATTAGGAGATACTTTACATGGGCAATATTTTTTCAAAAATGACTTCAATTTTTTTATTCAACTTTTTCTTGGAATAGAGTGAAGAATGCTAAAAAATGGTCCAGGTCTAATTTTCGTTAGAATCTTTGAACTTTCAAAAATTTCGAAAGTTTAAAACTTTTTCAGCTTCTACTACCAACTACAATATTGAAGATAGAGATTTATCCCATTTCGAAATCTCATCTTCAGAACTAGTTTTTGAAATAATACAAAGTAAAATGCCTGCATTTAAAATTAGAAATGCAAATGTTGACCATTTTTAACCGTCGGAAGGCAGGGTTTAGTTGTAAGGCTGGTGGTGTAGGCGTAACGTGACTGGCGTGTTAATTCTCATAAACCGAGTTTAAATCCCAGCGCAGAGAAAAATGTTGCCGACTGGAAACACTAGTAAGTTCCGGTATTATTGCAATATTGCATTCGTTTCCGTTACAAACAATGTCTGAAAGAATTTGCTGTAATAGCACCACTAGTTTATATTGTGTCGAGATAGTAGATTTTTGATTACACTAAAACAATTTGCTGATTATTACTTCGTCACATTTCTAACTTAAGCGTTTTAATGAGAAATTACATTTTTTAAATTTATTAGCGGCAAAAACAAATTCTTAAGAGGGAATTTTTTACATTTATTAAAATTAACAGATTTTTAAAAAAAGCTTCATTCTTTATATTTATATCGTACTGTATAAAGTTTATATTATTGAAATATTTACAAATGTGAAACTATTAGTTATTTCCAATGAACAATTTTCATTCCTAGATATTCAACAAAACTCTTCTCTCCACTCAAATGGCGATACTTAATCCGTATTGTTTTCATTGGTATCGTGTAGTTTCCTCCAAGAGGGAGCATGGGAGGGGCATATTATGAACGGGGCGGAAATGGGACAGGGCCAAAACAGGAACGGGTCGCGAATGGAGTGGGGACTGAACAGGGAAGAAACGGGGCGGGAAAGGTGTGAAATGGGCAAGAAAGAAGCTGGGGAACAGGGCAGGAACAGGGCGGAACAGGGCAGGAACAGGGCAGGAACAGGGGCGGGAACAGGGCAGGAACGGGCGGAAGGGGCAGGAACAGGGCGGAACGGGCAACAGGGCGGGAAGGGCGGGACGGGCGGGAACGGGGCGGGAACGGGGCGGGAACGGGCGGGAACGGGGCTGGAGCGTGGCTAGAGCGTGGCTAGAGCGTGGCTGGAGCGTGGCTGGAGCGTGGCTGGCGCGTGGCTGGAGCGTGGCTGGAGCGTGGCTGGAGCGTGGCTGGAGCGTGGCTGGAGCGTGGCTGGAGCGTGGCTGGAGCGTGGCTGGAGCGTGGCTGGAGCGTGGCTGGAGCGTGGCTGGAGCGTGGCTGGAGCGTGGCTGGAGCGTGGCTGGAGCGGGGGGAGGGTTGAAGCGGGGCGGGCGGCGGCGCTGCCGCATAAGGCGCAGCGCGTGGGCCGTGCGGGGGCCGCCGCCGCGTCGCGCCGTCGCTGTCTCCGCGCGCTCACCTGCGCCCAGAGCACTCTCGCGGCCCCTCTCCGTTTACGAGGCGATTTAAAGCGTTATGTAACTGCCACGGCGAGCGTAAGGTCTGCCGTGGAGAAAAAGAAGTGAGAAGCAATAAACTAGATTATCTGGAGTGAGAAACAAACTCCAGACTGCGCGTAATGTTCATACACGACGGTTTTCAAATGTTTGACTAGCGCATTCATGCGAATGGGTTTTTGGATTTCATTGTAGAACATTAACTTTCATGTGTTCTTCATATTTTCTAGAGAAAAGAAAAAGTTTTCTTTACCCCATGTAACTTCCTATATAATTTAACCAATGGTTTCATTAATTTTACGGGTAAGTATTGTATGTCACGGCGAACGTCCCGTAGTGGCTAATTAAATGAGCCGATTAATTTATCTATCTGTGGATAAGGTCAGATTGAGGAATAGCTTCGAAGCATACTTTAGACACACCATGTGGTAAGAGATACGTTGAAGTGCAAGCTTGGTTGTTGCTATGTCAAGGCAGGCCGTCCTGTCACCTGGGAAGTAGATATTTGGTCCAGGTGCGAAACGTAATTGGTGGTCTGATTAGATTGATTGATGCTGTTCTCTCAGAATGAACTGACTACCAAACGACATGAAGATGAAGCTAAACAGTTCTCGACATGTGTACACATCTCAGAAAAATTTCAGTAACACGTGGAAACTCTCAACTGATGTTTTACAGTATCCAGCGAGCCAAGTTCCCTATAGGAAGATTCCCGTTCACCAATAATGGGATCGTAAAGACGATCATTACAAGATTTGATACTCAATACAAACACTCGACCATATTTTTTTTATTGCTTCCGTATTTCCGTGTACTGGAAATATTTCGAGAAATGAATACCATTATTTCCACAAAACATCAGTTGAGCACAAAACAATCACCGATTACTTGTACACAACGATTATCCTCCTTGTGTGAGAAAGAATGTGTTCCTTTAGTGCATGGGCATAGGCACCTTTAACATTTCCCTCTTCCCCACTTCACCCCACCCCACCCCACCCCACCCCACCGTCTGCTACACATGATTACACGGTTCTAGGCGCTGGCTTCGGGCATGTGCACAAGTAGCTTTCCCTTGCCACTCGGGAAGCTAGTTAGTTACTGCCGTATTTTACGTGGCGAGACTCTGTCCATCAGGTCCGCACTTCCGTCTGACCACGCAAATTTCGCTACGTTCCTTTCACCAACTAGCGGAGAAATGTATCTCCTTTAGTTAGTTATAGACGATTTGAATTTAGCCCAGAAACGTCTTTCAGACTTTTACAACCAGTAAATCTACTTCATGGGACAGTCGGCTTCACATCAATCCGAAGGATTTTTTTTCACCCTTGAAAATCGGGTGTGCAACCGCAAACTTGGGTATAACAGCTCGTTTCGCTAACCGTCATGCCACCCAATCCGCGAAGATACGGTCAATTTTGACAGACATCACTCAACTGGGCTCCTATTCTTCTGTGCCTATAACGGTAGCGTTGTTTTATGTTTACACTCCCTAAATTAAAACTATTCGTTCGGCTTGCTCTTGATAATGTATGTTAATATGGCAAGTTAATAGGAACATAGATCCAGGCAACATCAGCACAATGACCTTACGACGTGGCGAGCTTCTTGAGCTTGCTGAACATGACAGACGAAGGGAAATTGCGGTGGGCGATGTTTCCCCTCCCTCCCCGCCAAGCTCCATGCAATGATACGCACCTGGGCGCAAGGCCGCGATGTTCTCACGATAACATGCACAGCACTGCCGTTGGAAACTCATTGCGTCGTTCCTTCCTTCCGCTGCCCGCGTGGGCGCGCCACGAGCGTGCGCGAGCGAGCATAGCTTGGGAGTCTGCCTGGGCGGGGCGCTCTCTCACCCAGCCCACCTCCGCGTCGTTTGCTTACTTCTTCGAGGAAACAGACGTTTTTTGTTATTTTTTAATTGGTTATTTAAGGTCGATTCAACATCTAGGTCATTAGCGACCACTATTGGTGTTAACGGTATGATTGATTGATTTATTGATTATTTCGTGTTTCCGGGCACGTCAACTGCTTTGGTCATTAGTCCCGTTAGTGTAGTGCATGTGTTTTCCTTGGGAGATGGCGGTGATCTTCCCCCGCTGGGTGGTGAGATCCGGGGCCGACCTACCGTCGGCTACTGGGGTTTCCCCCTAATCAAGACTCTCCCACCAGCGGGGCACCGCCCTAGCCCGGACAAGCCGGGCTCTAGCGGGGGACCGCCTAGCCGGACCGGTCTCCCGGAATATGTGGTAGTGTAGTGCATGTTGGTGTAAGTGTGTGTGTAAGGGGAGAGGATAGGACAAGGAAGGGGAAGGACAGATCGCGCGCGGTCGGTGGCCCGTTTGTTAGGGTACTGCTCTGGCATTCTCCTGGTGTTAACGGTATGGTAACTATGAAGATGAAACGATATGGTGATAAGTGGTGAAAGGACGAACAAAAATACAACCATGCCCGAGGCGGGACTCGAACCCGCAACCTTTCGGTCCGAGATCACTACGACACTACTGCCTTAGCGATCTCGGCCACCGGGCCGGTGGCGTTTGGTTGATTACTAGTTCCGGGCGCGACAACTGCTAAGGTCAGTAGCCTCGTTGGTGCATGCTTGTATAGCGGGAGGTGGCGGTGATCCTCCCCCACTGGATGACGAGATCCGGCGACGACCTACACCTGGGCTTGCAGGTTGTTTTTTTTTTCAACCAGTTACCTTCCACCAGCCGGGCACTGCTCCTGCTGAGACAAGCTCTAAGTTCCCGAATGGTCTCACGGCATGTGTGGTAGTGTAGTGCGTGTACATGTGTGTAGAGGGAGAGGAGAGGACAAGGAACAGGAAGGAAAGATCGCGCGCGGTCCGTGGCCCGTTTGTTAGAGTACTGCTTCGGCCATCGCGTAGTGTTGGCCGGAGAAACCACTGAAAACTACCGATCAGAGCAGTTGCACCCGCTACAATTCTTCTCTATACAGCTACTCAGTAGCTGTCTAGCTAGTGTCTAAAATCCTGCTGCCGTGGGAACTCAAATCCTCGGACCTCCCGGTCAGAGGCATTGTAGGGATATCGGTTGAGGCCCTTAGCCTCTTAAGGAAACTGGCGTCACGCTACTTTTCATAATACGTTCAACGTTGCGCGAGGGAAGAGAAAGATTTTGTTAAAATAGATTTCGATTGAGATTCTAGATAGGTTTGAGACAATGCGAATGATCCTTGCAATATTACGAAGCTCTTTAAATGTTACTCATAATTTAAAGAAACCTTATCAGTGATTTTATGTGTTTGATCTAGCGTATGGACAGGAAAAATTACAAATCAAAGCTCGTTGTGTTTACATGGGCCTGCGTAGCCGGAAACAACAAGGGGTGTCGTGATGAGTTACGACGACAGGATTCTCAAATATGTACATTTAATTTGTACATAATATACACGGATATCTTAAGATTTGTACAGAGCATATATCATCCGCGAGTCGGTTGCAGAAAACAGATGATGATCCTCTAATAACAACCTTCATATGTTGATATACATCATGGTAATCTGTTGCCATGGTCGTCAGGCGGGTCCGTCTCTTATAAAGGGATGAGAGAGAGAGAGTCTACGACGTTACAGGGGAGGGAGGAATATATTTATAGGTTTTCCTATTTCACAGATTTCCTACATTTACTGGGTTTCACCAATTATTTTAAATTGGAGTTATAATCCTACAAACCCAATCATAGACTAGGGTCTCCCAAGGAAGATTACTGTGAGAAGATCCTGGAGAAATTAGAAAGTCTATTTTCGCACGGAGCATTGTTTGCGAGTAGAAGAGTTTGAGACTAGTAGAGTCAAACTTCACTAAGCCATTGGCAACGCTGTAGGTTGTGAGAGTGAGTGGTGCCAGACACCCTTCATCAAAACGACGCCGAGAGCATTGCGGAAGAATCGATTGGAAGCCTTCACCCCGACTCGATGCTCTCATGTGCCCCAACCCTTCTTCCTCTCCCCTTCCCCTCCCCCCCTCTCTCAAATCAGTATCTGCAGCTTCTGGCGTCACTAGAGACGGCCTTCAAGTCTCCCGACCTTTACGTAAATAACAGATGCACGCGCACAGACACACGGTCGCAAGCAAAGGCAGCGATAAAACGGATAAAGATGGCAAGGAGGCGGCGATACAGAGCAAAAGATATAAAGGAAGTAGTAGATACAACATGCCCCTACGCAGGGGTGACCCATACCGCCTCTCGGCGACAGTCTGCTCTACATCCGCAGAACTGGTTGCCCGTGGATGAACAAAATACAGGGAAATGACTAATTTAGCCTCTTTTGTGCGATTAAAATAGTAAATCGTTGGACCTTTATAATATTAATAAAATATTTTATTTAGTAATGTCTCTCTGTCTCATCTAGTGATTTTCAGTTGAGTAAAAAACGAACAGTTTTCACAATTCGTTAAAAAGATTCTTGTAACAGAACGATAGTCAGTAAACTCTCGACTGAGCGACTAGGCATCAGGAGTGTTTACAGACTTCTGGAATGAACCACGTGACAACACGTACTGAGCAGATCTGCGAAACCTTCAGCGATCAATGTTCACCTGTGCCATCACAAAAATCACGATGAAATTCAATTTAATTCACAAAGTGTCTATTTTTTTTTTCAGTGCGAGTCCATGGGGGGGGGGGTCCGGCCCCAAAAACGTGCCACCCAAGATAGCCACTCGCCCCTCAACCACCCCTTTCCCATCTACTCAACTGCCTCCCAAAGCAAGCTGCTCAAGGAGGATGAGATTTTTTAAAATACAATTCATTATTTATAGATGGATAATTACGTAGTTATCCCTAAGGTATCTTCATCTTTGTTCCATAATATAGGATCAATTAACCAATCATCATAGTTAAATAATAAGAAGTTATTATATTCTCTTGTCACCCCAACCAAATACAATACACTAAAAATAATTAAAAACAATCTGAACAAAAAATTTAGTATATATTATCAAGATCTATACTTTATCGTATGTTGTTATGGGTTACATTATACCTTATTACATTGAACTTAATTACATTACACAAGATGTAGGAAAATACAAGAGGCCCTACTATTAACAATCACAGGAGAAAATGTTCAAGAAGGCTTCAAACGGGAACAGTTTTCTTTTCTTGTTGGGAAGTCGTTTAATGAGGCCAGGTTGTAATAGACTGCACAGTTTACCGAATTTAGATTGGAATAAAAATGATTAGTGAGTTGTTGATTAGAAATGTTTGATGATAGGTGATATATTTAACTCTTTATGAAGTTCAGTGTTTGAAACCAATCACGGGGCATGTGTTGTTTGACTGAGGAATCTATTTTGTATGGTTTGGAGTTTATGAATGTAGGTAATAGATGTGCTGGTCCATACGGGGCATGCGTACACTCTTAAGGGTCTGATAATGGATTTGTAAAGTGTAACGGCATTACAAATGAGATGTTGTGCCCTTGTATTTGGTTCATGGCCGCATGATGCACGCTCTGACACTAAGCGGTTAAGCAACGAGGCAACCTATTTTAGAGTATTTCGAAACTTGGATAGGTGGGGCTGCTTTGAATGGTCGTCAGTAGGCGGACGTTCGTATCTACAAAACACACAATAGAAAATACTTCCACAATACAGATTTTCATCTAATAGGTGTTGCAAAATCATTCGATGCGTTTCAGTTCTTCACTGTTGGGACACACCTCAAAGACGAAGTCATCATTGAGGTGTATATTTCTTCCGAATAAATTTGGGTACTTTTAGACTCTCATACTGCATCCAAAAAATTAACATGCACAAATGGTTTGAAATATTAAAATGTATGTTGATAAACTTAACTTATAAACGCAGTCTCTTTAAAGTCAGAAATCTCCCTTAGACTATTAGCAACTAAATATTGGTGATCCAGCTCATCATCAGCTCTGATAAACCAAACATCCGGACAAAAGTGATGCGAATCACTTGGTTCCGTGCACAACATCCGATAAACACGCAATTTCATGCAAGCCCTCTATCAACTGGGGGTCATCGTTTCACGGACAAAATACGTTCTAAGACCATGTTGGTTGCACGTATAAATCTTTACCGAACGTAGATTGCCCATATATTTTTTTATGAAAATGTAATTGATTTATTCTGTTGATCCCAAAAGTTTAACAAATTTCGTCGGATATGGTCTCCCTTTTTTTCCCCTTTGTAAGTCATTAAAGGATCTGTACGATAAGTTTACCTCTATTCTTCATTTTTTTCGAAAATAAAACATTGTGTATGGAACTGCAAAAGTCTCGTTCTAGAAGCAGTTGATTAATGGCAAAGACATAAAGAGTACCTCAAATTTTTCACGTAGACCACATCTCGCGTTTGTTTCATGAAGGGTACGTTACCCATCCAAACAAATACCTTTAGTGATCGACTTCACTGGTCGATTTGATACTTACATGAATTATCAATTGTTCCGTCGCCGTGTGCATGAGGAGGCCCATGCAAATGGCAGCGCAAATAATTTGTAAAGCTCTTGCTACAGAGAAGTCCCAAATGAAGCGTAGGGGTGGATTCACAAGTATTCAGAGGAAGGGAGGATAATTTCAAATCGGATCTCCCCATTAAATCAAACCAGAATTTTATTTTATCACGCAGTTACTACTTTGGATGTGATTCAATTATGTGGTGGATAGGATAGTGTAATTGTTTATAACGTGAGTAAAATTGGAATAATTGTTTATAACGTTGAGTACAAAAAGGGAAAACTAGTAGTGCTAAAATAGCACGTACTTTCGCTCGTACTTTCATGAATAATTAGGTGAAAAGTACTCAAATTTTCGGAAAATTGTACTTAATCTTATTTCAAAACCTATTTTTAAGGAATAGATTTTATTAAGGGAAAAAATTTAACTTCATAATTGTAGTGCAGAAAGACCGAAAAAATTGAATTATTGCAATTTTCGAAATATCAAAGTTTTTAAAAAAATGAAACTGACCATTCTCTTAAAATTCTTGCACTATCCAACAACAAAATTTAATAAAAACCGATGGAGCCACTTTTTAAAAATTGAAAATTTCTCAGGAGTTTCATGTAAAATACATTTCAAATTCAGGGGCCGCTACATCAGACAAATCGATTGGGGAATATCAATTTTTGAGAAAATCGTCTGAGTGGTTTAGCCGCTAACGTTCTTCACAGACGGACGGACGGACGGACTGACATTTTGCCGTCATTCGATTTTTTGCTATTAAGGACCCACAAAACATGGATTCTGGCTACACCATGCGACATACGTTTTTTTTCTAAATTAAGCAACTATTTATCCACTTTTTCGTAACCAGGATCTTTTAATAAGAGATTTTCTGCCAAATATTCCGTTTTTCGCCAGCATTACATAACTTTCTCCCTACTCTGTAGCGAGTAAGTAAAACGTTGGATACAGTGAAAGATCGTAGCCCCTTGGATCCGCCAGCGCAATAGTGCCCTTGCCGCCCACCCTTGGATTCAGAGCCGTTAACGGGCGCGGGGCGGCGCGGGGCGGCGCGGGGCGGCGCGGGGCGGCGCGGGGGGGCGCGGGGCGGCGCGGGGCGGCGCGGGCGGCGCGGGGCGGCGCGGGGCGGCGCGGGCGGCGCGGGCGGCGCGGGCGGCGCGGGCGGCGCGGGGCGGCGCGGGGCGGCGCGGGGGCGCGGGGGCGCGGGGGCGCGGGGCGCGGGGGCGCGGGGCGGCGCGGGGCGGGGCGGCGCGGGGCGGCGCGGGGACGCCCCGGAACGGAACGGCGCTCGCAGTCGGCGCCCGCGCGTCGCGTGTCGTCGACCAGCGGTGCGGGGGCGGAGCGAAGGGGCGGGGCGGAGGAATTTCCTCGCCGCACGCGTGCGTGCGTCACTTCCTGTGTCTGTCGCCGCCGCAGTCGATGCCGCCGCACCGCGCCGGACCGACAAGCGACATCGCCGCCATCGCTCCCCGCGCGGCGAACGATCGCTCCCTGCCCGCCAAACACGCGCAGTAGTACCCGCGTTACGCATGATTGTATTTCGTCGTACGTGTGCACACAGTGGGCCATAGGGGGTTCAAGGCCCTCATGAAAACTTCGAAAGGGGCCCCCTAGCCTTACGTAATGAAACATATTTCCGAAAATAGGTGCAATACCTGATTTACCCTTTTTAACCTGACAATATGGAAAATTGATATACAGTACACCCTCGATAACACGAATTCAAAGGGACTGAAATAATAGGTGTTCTCGTTATAAACATTCATGTTATCCGACTTTTATAATATTCTCATTACTAAGTTTCTTTGGCACGACCCACATTTTGTTCGTTTGACGGTGAGTTTCGCTTTAAAGTAAGTTCGTGCTAATGAGGATTTACTGTACTACATTTGGGGAAAGAGGGTCTCAAAGCCATTCATCATTTTGCCAAACGAATAATGTTTCCAGTAAAATATTTGATTTGTTATAACTTCTACACGTAATTAAAGAAATATTATTTACACGAATTGTTCTCTGATTAAATGTATAGGTAAAATACGAGTTTAACTGAAAAATAATGATAGAGAATGGTGGAATTAAAAGAAGCGAAAACAGGGAATTATGAAAAAACATGCGGAGATCTCGCATTGTATACCATCAGTCGGAAATCGAAATCAGGACATAACGGAGAAAAGCGTATGCACTAGTCATTTCGCCTGAGGGCGAATCTACAAGGTATCGAGGTCTTCCTTCACATCGAGGCCAGTTAGCGGAGGAATTAGATGCAACAAACACTCACAAAGCAAGATGAGACTTTCCATGAGAGAAATAAATTCGTTACGTTTATTACGGTTCTATTTTTACCTGACTGCGAAAGCATATGAGTCTTGTTCTTTACCGAGACTTAGTTTGTGGGTGATGCAGTTAGACAGGCAAAATAAAGTTATTTAAAAACAAAGTTCATAAATCTTTCCACGGGAATGCGCTGATTAAATTTGAACACACTATCATGGATGGCCTTTTAAAGCACTTATAATATCTGCTTCTTTTTTAAAAGATAATATTCCCTCTGTAACGATAACTGTACAAGATGTGAACGATGTTATTTATATTAATACAAAAATAATTTTATCGTGACAAACACACACACACACACACGAGAACGAGACTTACTAATAAGTGAAGGAACTTTTTAACGAAAATAAAATATTTAGAATTTTGTGACAAGCTGAAGGGACTCTGAGTTACTACAAGGCCTTCAATTTACTTGCTTAGCTCTTATGCCCTTTTGCAATATTCCGATGGCTGTGTCCACACAATGAAATCTAAGGGCCAGAGGCTTTTTTCGTCGTACCCAAAACTTTCATCGTTTCAGAAAAAAACTACAATCTATACACTTTCTTGTACATCGTATTGTATACATTCAAAATACCAAATATTTTAAATACAACGTTGATGGAATTAATTTTCTATTTTTTCGTCAGATTATATTTCCTCTTTTTTGTATTACAAATATTTGACTACTTACGAACCTTACATATAATATAAAACTAAAAATAACACTGTAGATTAACCAACAAGTATCCAAAATGTTTTTCCAAAGCTTCCTGATATGCATATTCTCTGTTTATATCAGAGCCTTTCCCTTTCATAATTCTATTATTTGAAATGTGTACTGAATATTTTTCATCAGTTCTGAAAAAGAGGTATTCATACTCATCTGTTTATGAGCAATTACATAAAAAAGTTCAGCTATCTCATTCGTAATAAAAAATTCTGTACTCTGTCATCGAAAATGCATTAATTCCATCACAAATACTCAAGACGAGAATGGGGACTAATGTTATTTTGTACATCAAATGTCAACGGCGGTAGTTCCGATGTTACGTTGAGTACCGGCAACAACTTCTCCTCATAAAATGCAAGCTATAATCGGCGGAACTCTTACAAGTTTTAGGGCACTTAAGATAACTTTATGATGCATAACAGTCGCATTAAAAACATATGTAAAGTGAAGCTGTTAAATGATCTTCTAAGGTGCAAAAGAATATTTTCTCTCCATTCACCCTTTTGCATGATAAAGCAAGAACCGACCAATGCAAACAGAAATTCCTCCAAAAATACTTCATTTTCGTTTGAAACATATAATTAATCATAATTAAAACTGATTACAAAATAGATATTGCAAATGTATTTATTACATATGTTTTATATGTCATTTCCCTCAGTGATTTAATTACTTGTAAAACAATAACTACGATAACAACGTACTTTTAAGGTTTTCAAGCAATAAAACAGAATGTATAACCCATCTTACTTTATGTTCATATTTTGCGGGTGCCTAACAAAGTCCAAACCCTTAGATGAAAGCTTTTAAGAGCGAGAACTTTGACATTATACAAATTGGGTAATGAATCATTACAGAGCAAATGGCATCCCCTCAGAAACTTATATTTACATCTAATGATTATAGCAATACCAAATCAAAACAAAATATAAAAATGGTATGTAACCAAACCTTGAAATGCCACATAAGAATATATATTATCAAACAGCTTAGTTTTCTTACTTAATTTTGAGATGCCTTTAGATTTTGACCTGAATTTAATTAAAGTAAAATTTGATTTTGAATAGCTTCTATTGAGATAAAGATTCCCACATTTACAAATCAACTTTGACCCCAACTTTTGATAAACGTATTTTTGCTTCATGAATATCTCGTAATAATGCCACACACGAAAAAAGTCTCAAAAGCGAACGACCGCTGAATCATTAACGAACCAATAAATAAGGTCACGAAGACGGGATCTGATTTCCCTACATTTAACTTCATTGCTACAACCTAATTGGCTTTTGTAGGCGAAACCAGATCCCGTTTCTAGGTAATAATTCTCCATCTCTCCTCAGTTGCAATACCAGTCCGCCTTCCTCCGTGGCGGTGACAGGAAACGGAGGTCTCCCAAGTCCCGACCCGGCCCCTCTTCCCCTTCCGGGAGAACTTGTCTGAACAACTTCCACGCCCACCAACTGTTGTGGATGCCACATGACAGATGCACGCACGGCGACTGGAGGAAGCGACGACAGCGGTGTAATATTAGTCTCTTACAATTACTATGCATACATCCTCTACTTGTCTATCTCCGTGTACGGGGATGGCATGATCACATTCAGCAGAATGCACTTTATTGCTGATCTTTAATAGTGTCTATAACAATATTTTCGCTTCGAAATAATTCAAGGCAAGCATTATGCATTTTTATTCAATGGAATTTGCATAATTTCTCAATGTTTTACGTAGCAGAGATACTTCTCCGTAAAAATCAGTCTTTCCGTCAAGTTAAGTATATAAAATAGATTGATTGATTTTGATTGAAAATGAATTGATTGATTTTTTCGTGTGTCCGGGTGCGTCAACTGCTTTGGTCATTAGTCCCGTGAGGGTAGTGCATGTTTTTTCTCGGCAGATGGTGGTGATCGTCCCCCGCTGGATGGCGAGATCCGGCACCGACCTACCGTCGGCTAGTGGGGTCTCCCCCTAACCAGGACTCTCCCACCAGCGGGGTACCACCCCAGCCGGGACAGGCTCTAAGCTCCCGAATGGTCTCCCGGAATATGTGGTAGTGTAGTACATGTTTGTGGAAGTGTGTGGGCGTGTAAGGGGAGAGGATAGGACAAGGAAGAGGAAGGAAAGATCGCGCGCGGTCCTTGGCACGTTTGGTAGGGTACTGCTCCGGCATTCACCTGGTGTTGATAGGAGAAACCACGGAAAACTACCAATCAGAGCAGCCGGCCTCTAGAATTCTCATCCAGACAGTGACTGAATTCGACTTAGCTGAAAAGCTAATGTCGAAAATCCTGCCGCCGTCAGGACTCGAACCTAGGACCTCCCGGTTAGAGGCGCCGCAGTGACATCAGTTGATGCACTGAGTTACCGCTCCCAGTGAAGTAATGAAACGTGAGGGCATCCACACGACGTAATTTTAAACGAAGGCAATATTCCATTTTTGATAAGCCACTGATACGTCACGAATTGCAATACCACGTTAATGTACATAACAACAAGTACGATCATGGTGCAAATGAATCAACTTCAGACGAAAATTATATTGACGAAAACACATTATGTACTGCAGAGGCAATTTTTTATGGCATCGTGTTTATCGCTCTTTTGCTCTTTAAATAGCAGTTTTAAAGCAGATTCTCTTTACACATATTTTCGGATAAAAAATGAAATATTTTTTCCAATGACAGGCGTCACCAATTTCTAAGAATTGATTATTGGCGTCTTTAGGTGATCGCGAAACAATGACTAATAATTTAGATTTATGAGGTGCGTGATAATCTTTATTTGCCAACTACCAGACTCCGAAAAGCGAAAAGACCCAAAACAAATGTTAACTATCGAAATGAGAAAATGCGTTTTTCAAAATCAATACCTATTAAATTCTTTAAAAGCGATGGCAAATTGTCGAATCTCAAACCCCTTGACATATATCAAACAAATGTACAAAAACCTACAATTCGTTACATTGTAATTGTTTTTAACTAAAAGGATTTAAGATTAGATACATCGCTTCCTGAAGCTTAGTTTTAAAGCAGACAATACCTATCGAAATTTGCACATTCTGTAGTTCGCATTTGTTCCGACGTCATATTATACCTGACGCAGGATCCTGACCCCAACACTAAGTGATTGCCGTTGTTACGTCTCGAAAAATATTTTTAACATAATTAGAAAGAATATAAAAATCCAGGATTGGTGTATAAAAGCTCTATATAAAATTTCACATAAGATGAAAGGGTTATCTTGGTGACGGTGATGATAGAGGTTGTTCTATCAGGGGCGAGATTCTGGGAGAGCTTGTGGCTATCGAGTTTCATAAATGACGCTCGTTCTGGTTACTGAGTTTGACGAGTAAACTGGTTACTGGTTTGGTAAAAGCTCAGGTTTTACTTGAAGCACAATTAAGGCGAGAATCTGTTGGGAAGTGTAACCGAAGAAAATAATCTGGAGGTACTTGAAAGAAAAGTTCCACAAACGACGTGGTCGCCTCTACGTCTGACCTCCGAAGAGTTGTAACAGGCGTCTGCTATTCAATTTGGTTCGGCTACATCCCTCAAAATAACGTCCAATTTACGTAATAAAATTGCTCAATAAAATGTTAAAACAATTTATTTTATCATATTTTAACGTTTTACGTTTAACACCCCAGAAAATATCTTGATCTCTGGTCGATCTCATCCTGCACGTGACCAGTTCCGCAACGAATCAACGTATCGCGGGTTGCATACACACGTAGGCGAACTTGCTCACAGAAACACGACGCACACGGAACTCGTGTTTTCTCCATTGAAAAATTGAATGTAAATTAAAATCCCTAAAAGATGAATTATTCCGAACATGTAGTAAATAAACTTAAAAATACGGTATAACTAAATAAATTGTTAATGAAGCGCATTTGTTGTATCTTGAAGGTTTTTACTTACGGATAATTGCTTTACGTTTGAAACGCAATACCATACATAAAGATACAAAATAATGAAAACTAATTCAAGGGAGATGAATCTACAACGCAACATTACCAAGCAGGGCGAATTCAGTGGGACGCTATCGATGAAACACGTGACAGAGTAGACGGTTTCTACAAATTATTGTTCTTGATCAATGCGATAGTATTGTTTTGGATAACCGATACTATATTCGTAGTATTTAAACAAATACTTTTAGGTTACAAGACTTCGGGAATAACTTAATGCAAGTTTATCTGTCGGGGAGAGGGAAATTCGAGAAGCGGATTAGAAGAATCGCAGTGACCATTCTCACAAGTTCCAATTTAATTCGAATTCGCCTAAAGATTTAGCAGCAACAAAAACCTTAGAACTACGTCAGCGGACATGAAAAACAAAAAGTGTCTAAAAAGAGCAGGTCAGAGAGAGACTACAAATTATTGGATTATGTAGAACATTTATCTTCCCTAGAGAAGCGAGCAGGCGCACGGGGTGCGCTAGAAGAGGGCAGGACGTGCCAAGAGGGAGGGGCGGCCTGGCAAGGAGCACAGGGACGGGGGCGGGGCAAAGCAGAAAGATGCGTCGCAGAGCGTGGCGAGGCCAGGCCACCGGGGGAATTAACCACGCGGGGGAAGGGGGGGGAGGAAGTAAAAGGCGGAACGTTGGAAAGGGACAGGGGAAAACCGACAGACGTGGGCAAGAACGGGGAAGAGGCGTGGTGAGTCGGACAAGAGTGAACAAAGTTTGGAGAGGGGAGAGCGGATGTGGGGGCGAGGTGGGGAAAGAGAGAACGCAGGCAAATCGGGGAAAGGGAAAAGAGGGGAAAATTGGGGGGGGGGGGGGAGGAAAGGGGAAAGGGAATAGAGCGGGATTAGAGGGCTGCGAAGAGAGGCGAGGTGGGCGTGGCCGGGGGTGAGGCGGAGGGGTGGGTTGCGTACGTCGGGGCAAAGACGAGGTGAGGGGCGGGGTGGGGTGGGGCGAGTGGCGGAGGTCACGCGCAAGGGCGATCGAAGACGAGCCGCCCCGCCGGCGGCGGGGGGGAGCGCCTGCCGGCACCGCGGGGCTGCAGGCGGCAGGGGAAGGGGCGCGGCGGGGTGGGGCAGGTTGTGCTCGGACTGCGGACAGGCGCCTGGGTCACCAAGGCGAACAGAATGCCTACACACCGGTGAGAGCTGGGCCGGATTTACACATGGGCTAGGCCCGGCACGGAACGTTTTGAGAGGCGACAAATTTTCCAAAAGTTATAAATAATTGAAATTTAACGTCATGTTCGTTTGAAACAAGAACGGAAATTAACCCACATTCTATCTTTGTCTTTCATAAATGGTTTATGTCTATGATAGAGTCCGGAAATCAGTTTCGGTACATCAGTTCGACATACACACATTTTTCCACAAATCATTATCTATTTTTTTATCAATAATATAAATTCTCAAAAGGCGTCAAAATGATTGGAGCCCAGGGCGGCGACGTGTATAAACCCGCTCCTGGATCAACGTGTCTACAACTCACCACAGCGTTAGTGTCGTTGAAATGGAAATAATAAGAAAGGGAAGTATAAGATTGAACTGATGTCTGAATAAGTGAAATGTGTATTTGTATTTGCCAATATGTTCCATATAGGGTAATTGATCTCGGTGCAGTAAGATCCCGGAGTTCCTAGTCGGTCACCGAACTAGGAACTCGCGAGGTCTGCAATTCGATTAATCTTCATAAATGTCGTTAACGAATATGGCTAGCGGCACCGGTTTCGCGATCGTGGCCTTTCACTAGCACTATCTCAACATTCGCCTGGATGACCGAAGGAAACCACGAAAACTAGTTAGGATGGTCGCATGAAGATTGAACACGGGCCTCCCAAATACCAAATCAGGGCGCTACGCCCTGTAGCACTTCGCTCGGAGAATTGTGAACAGTTATGTTTATAAACGTTCACGATGCTTCAACCAACTGAATACCTCTTTAGCCCGTTTTTTAGTAACTGCCAGTAGGTAGCATACAGAAATCTGATCGTTACATGTAACAATTTTCTCAGAGTAAGATGTAAAAAATATAAAAACTAAGAAAACAATACATTTATGATACTGAATTTGTATCGGCTGGTCTACCTAAACTGAAGCATTTGGGTAAGGTACGCAGACGAGACACTAATCAGATTTTATTTTTAAAAAATGTTATTAAAGAACTTTCAATACATTAATGATTGATCAAAATTTGCTTTCAAGTAATTGCACAAACCACATACTCTAGAAATAAATTGAACAAACAAGCGGTTCATTGTTGTAAATTCGGGTGTGGTTCAATCACGATTGCCAGATTGTGGTATACGTTTCAAACACACGTTTCCGACAATACGTGCTTAGTTTCGTTGGATACCGATAGGTATTGTATACATTACGATGCCCATAAGCGGACCCATAATTTGATAACATTTCGTCTGAGATCGCAGAGTGGAATACGGGCGGTCAGTACCGAAAGACAGGATGGGGGATCGAAATCTCGCCCACCATGGCGCTCTGTCTCGAAGCCACGCCCTCGGCATCGCAAGATCCCCTCTTTCCAGTGGTCCTGTCATCACCATCCGCTATCCTCGCGGTTCTTGATTCCACCCCCACCCCTTGCGCCGTCGGCGCTGTTCTGCTCTCGCCCACCGCCCAGCGACGGGAGAAATAAATGGGCGGATCGCTTCCTTCCGCTTTACGAGGGGTCGTTCCGACGCCGCGTCGGGGGAGGGGGCCGCCCCCTGCGACGAGACGTGCAGTTCTGGAACGAAGCGGTGACGGGGTGGGGCGAGAGGCAGGCGAGGTCGGGGTGAAGGAGTGTGACGCGGCGGGGTGCAGCCCAGAGGGTTACGGCGCTTGGTGGGGAGTCGCATGGAGCGGAGAGAGGAGCATGTCGGGTAGGGCAGAGTCGGGTAGGGCAGAGTCGGGTAGGGCAGAGTCGGGTAGGGCAGAGTCGGGTAGGGCAGAGTCGGGTAGGGCAGAGTCGGGTAGGGTAGAGTCGGGTAGGGTAGAGTCGGGTAGGGCAGAGTCGGGTAGGGTAGAGTCGGGTAGGGTAGAGTCGGGTAGGGTAGAGTCGGGTAGGGTAGAGTCGGGTAGGGTAGAGTCGGGTAGGGTAGAGTCTGGTAGGGTAGAGTCTGGTAGGGTAGAGTCTGGTAGGGTCGGGTAGGTCCAGGTCGGAGCGGGTGAGGTCAGGGAGGGTTGAATCGGGCTGGGTTTGCGCATCCATGGACATCCGTTTGCTCATGCGATCTGAGTGCGTGCGTTTGTGTGGTTCAGGTCAAGGTGGGATGAGGCGGCGAGGAATGGAGTCGTGTGGGGTAGAATGGAACATGAGAAAGTAAGGTATCCCAAGGAGAGCTAGGCTGCGCATATTCATGTCATTTTTACCGGTGCAATGATAACAGGGGGAACTCTACGCTGCTTTGTAGGTACCAGGAGATTTTCAGGCATGAAGACGGGCATCCATGACGCACCGACGGGCTGGCACCCTGATTCGCTATAATGCAATGTTCTCCTGAATATCTATCCATAACTAGCGTGGGGCCGCTTCGCTAGGTCGAAGCTTACCTTCCTTCCACGTTGGCGCCGCAGTCATATGCTATTCACATGCGGGAGACAAGCCGTTAATTCCCCCTGAGGGTGGGGTACTACCACGACGATGCTAGAACCCAACTGAGAGCGATCGGGGTCAAGAAAACTAAGGGGCACAGAAGCCCCCACCTGCCTCCTCCCAGCGCCCATCTTAGCGCTACAGAGAGGTTACCTTGAAACGGGGCCCCAGGGCCGGTGCTTCCAATTCCCCGCTCTTATAGCGGGGTCGAGATCCCAATCCCGTCCAGGGAAAGCAGGTAGAGAGACGACAAGGGGTGGACTAGAAGTGCGGCGTACTGATGCGACGTCAACAACAAAACAACGATGTTGCCAAACGTCAATGTTCAAAATTAAAACATCGATGTTCATAGCACATTGACCAAAATTAATGATAATGATAACCTCTGTCATTAAATTTGTGCGCAACAAAATTTAAGTTTGACAGCTTATAATTAAAATTTAACTGAAAGCAAAGTTAAAAGGCGCCTCTCCATGAGTGAAAAAAGAAGGAAATGCCAAGGAATCAGAATAAAATAGGGCGGGGTGAGGTGTCTCCTCGATTAAGACAATTCAAACCGCGATCGTGTGGATCGAAGACATAAATAGACAGTGGTACCATCTGTTATAATTTCATATTTTAACTTCTAAAAAAAATGTGATTAAGGAGTATTTCATCCACGAACAAACACGAACGAACACACACAAAAACATCGAGCACAAAACATCGACTTCAATATTTCGACAGTTAAAACATCGATTTTTGGCGGGGCGGGGAGTGCGTGGCGGCATGGGGCGGGTGAAGTGGGACATGGCAGGGGACGGAGTGGCAGGGGCGGGTGGTGTGGCGTAGCGCGGAGAGGAGGTGTGGCATCCCCTAGTGTGCGCGGGCGGGGGTGTAGCGCGGGGCGGGGTGTGGGGGTGGCATGGTGTGGGGCGGGGTGTGATTTGGTGTGGCGTAGCGAATGGCGGGGCGGGGCGAGGCGGGGCGTGGCGTGGAGTAGCGTGGCGGGCGGGGCGTGGCGGGGCGGGGCAGGGCGGGGCGGGGCGGGGCGGGACTGAGCGAGCGGACGGGCGGCCACCAATCACGAGGCGCGAGCGGTGGAGCGAGGCGAGATGAAACGAGAGAGGACAAGTATGAGTTACGGCGAGGTGCAGGCAAGGGGTTGGCTGCAGCAAATTGTAATGGAATGAATGGCTGCGTTTTGGGCGAACAGGAAGCCGCCCAGAGTTACGACGCGACTCGGTGCATCACTCAAGTTGGATGCCGACATAGGCTGACGTAACGAAACCCCGGGCGGTCATTACCTTCAAACACCCAACGCATATACGGAAGGAAAGAACCAAATGATTGAGAATGTTGAAGCAAAAAATCCCATATGTATATACCAACAAATGCTTATCATTAATTAGTGGAACCTACCTTCACTTTTTCGTCCTCCACATAAAATTATTTTTTTAATCTCTTTCACGTCATTGGACACATATCTAATAAAAAATGGAAAAATAAAGTTCAAAGTTATACTGTACTTTCAAGTCAAATTAATTCGACAAAAAATGGGAATTTTCTTTTAGTTTTATCTCAAGTTTGGATTGCTCTAACATATTTTGATATTATCATACTTCACATTATTGTTGGATATAGTATCGCACCTTACACAAAACGATTAACTTTAAATCAAACGAATCGCGATCTGTAAATAATAATATATAAAATAAGTTTTATAAACAATTTACAATTGGCAAAGACAATCAAACAAAGATTTTTCAAATATTGCCAGAAGCATTTCAGTATGACTTTTCGTAAAATATTTTTCGTAACATCGAAATTATCAAAGTATTGTTACATGAGATTTTATATTGTTTCCTTGTTAATATTGAGAAAAAAATATCCAACCGAGTGTCTCACCCAACGCATCGACACATGCGTCCTGCAGTAACGTTCATGAATTAAAGGGGCACACTCTGCGTCATTTCCTACGCAATGCGCAGCTTACCCCGAACTCTCCCGGTTTAATTTATTTTACATTTCTGTTATTTCTTCTTGTATACTTCTGTCATCGCAAGCTCGTACATCTTGCAAGAAAAACGTTCGTATTGTGCGACGCGTCCCATTAATATCTCCGAGAAAGTCTGCTATTTAGAAGAGATATTGCTATAAAAAGTTCTCACTAACAAACGAAACACTAAACCTAGTTTGTGGGATATGAACGCACCAACAATGCCGATACGTGGGAACTCTGCAATTAAAAAAAGGCACAACTGGTTCGTATCCATTTCAATTTCCAACACAATAAACATATACTTTAGAGCTACAGCACTTGCACAATGTGTTTTAGATGCACACTGTTATGCATCTAGACATTCTGATTCGTTTAATGTTCCGTAAGATTACTGCACTTGCGATTCACTTCACAAATCGAGTCCAGCAGCCCTTTTCTTCGAAAGAAATGGAGCGCACTGCGTGTATCCGTCCGTTACTCACGGTTAAACCCCTTCCAGTTCACCAATCGAGGCAAATGAGGTGTCTTTCGATGCGTTTAAGCAACTAAAACGCGTTTTGGATGGTTTACTCCACCTACAGATGTGACCAATATTTCATTGTATTCCTCTCGTCACGACAAATCGATTGGACCAATTCTTAGTCACTCGTCTAAAATATTCTGTATAAATTCTAGACAAACACGCGAATTCTGTTTCGAATGTGACCACGAGTACATTGTGAAACACTGAACTGCTAAACTCTTCGGCAATTACTGAATCGTGACGATTTGATTTATCAGACTAACGATATGTATTATTCAATTTGTAATGATTTATGAAAATAACGTGTTATAGGGGTGGGGGTTAAGCACCTAAAACTCTGAGATGTACACATTCGACATACCTGCACAAAACGAATCGATTTGCTCTATTTTTAACTGTATTTTTTAGAATATTCTGGAAGAATACTGGAAGAAACATGTTTTCGAAAATTTTAAGGCACCTTGATTGCTGAAATGCTTTGATTTTACGTGAATCCTTGGGACATGATTCATTATACGATAATTAAACTTACCAATGTAAAGAAACAGTTTTTTTTTTTAAAATTACTATATCCGTACTTTTTCATGTTTACGAGGATATAAAATCCAGGCAACTTTATTGCAAAAAGGAATTTTGAATTCCTTTTTAATACAAACTTGCGTAGCACACACAAATTGTCAATAGAAAACTATTCACCGCCAGCGGCTCGAAGTAAGCCAGCAGAAGGTACTTTCTTACCCTCGTATTCCCCTCCGTTGAGAAGTGAGTAATACAAGGTTTCACGCCTTGTTTTTTTTTTATTAGCGCAGTCCCAGAGCTCGTGGCTGGAAATTAGTTTATAGCTCGCAACCGCTGGCCAAAGAAACGGGACTTGCAGTGGCGTTAGCGAGGGAAGGGTGAAGGCTTCGGCCGAACACGAAAATAGCAGTACCACACACCTCATGGTGCAGGAACCGAGAAGAATGCTCCGGAAATTAGGTCAAGATGAATCACACAAGGCGAGTTCATCGGCGTAGTCAGCCACGGCGGAAACGCGGAAACGACGGAAATGTAACTTCATTATCTGTGCACGTCTTCTAGAATTCATTGGGAAATATAGTTATTCAAATTATCGTTTCCATGTTGTTGCGGCAGGAAGTATTATTCCTTGACCAAGGACATCATGGATAAGAGCCCAAAATGTATTGCTTATTTATCCTTGAAAATAGATTTTATTACATGAGAGTTTTTTTTAATTTTCAAAATTTATGTAGTATATGACTCAGTGTAGGGATCACAGAATTTTGAAAATGTGTACAAAATTCACTTCTCCCCATAGCACGTCATACGCAGTTTCAACTGGTTCTTTTTACGTAAAATAAATCAAATAAATAAATAAACGCAAGTACACGAACTACTTAATAATGCTGAATTGGGACCAACGAGCCTTGTACCGAATATATATTAATAATAATAATAATAATAATAATTCATTTTCAATACAAGTGTTAGGCAATCGACATCATGAGGACGTGGGGTGTAGAAGCACAAGTCGTACCATTAGTTATCGGAGCTACGGCTGTCTGTTTTCTCGCAAAGTTTTGTAGGAACTTGTACAAACTCTCAGGTTATTCAATAGTTTGAAAGAATGTAAGACATCGCGTTATTTCGAACAGCCCACATTTTGCGCAAATAGTGGAGTCACCCACAGTTACTAGATTTGCCCTTCAGAAAGCCGGAATAAAATTAACCGACACCGTGAATTTAGATAATTTGACGACGAACGGGATAGAAAACTAGAATTTCTGTTAATAAGTAATTAAAATGGTTGTTGACTCTACCAACATTTTTATTTATAATTTGATTAGCGTACTTCGATGATTTAGCTGCACTAAAATTGACTTACACGTGTTCAAGGAATTCTAAAACATTTTGCATTTGATACTAGGTCCGATAATAATGCTACTACCCTTTCCATAGCTGATCTTCAGATTAAACGGGATGTTGGTAACATATACAATGTTTTTTTATTTATAAAATGACGACAGTTCATTTCCAGCGCAACAATTATCTGCTTACGAATCTATCATCACAATCTGTACAATCTGATAAGCAAATTGTAAAAATGTGGCAGTGGTAAGACTTAAAAACAATTCGAGTCAAAACGACGACGAAGGAAAAAGTCGTAGAATAACTGGCGGGATTTTCATCCGAGGAAGTCTCAAGGATATCCTCTGCTGTGCTGAAGGTCAGTGTGCAAGCGGGATCCAACTCATTTGCATGCCTTAGTGGATGTCACTTGAAATTGGAGCTTCAATCCCGCACATTCGACCACCTCCCGTCCCTCTCGGCTTGCTGCCAGTCTCCCCGCCGACCTCGGGTGAAGGTCTCTTTTTGAGTAACTGAAAGCTTCTGAAAAGTCCAAGTTATTTCTTCATAAATGCTTTCGAAACACCAAACACAAATTTACATATTACCTACACATTTTTTCTATTTAAGAAATCTTCTTTTCAAAACCCGATCAAAATATGATATGAACTGTACACCTCAAAAACATTTTTTTGGATCGTTCATATTATTCTACAACTCGAGTTTTATCAAAACTCGCCGGATTATGTCGTTTTTAGTAATCAAAGTTACAAGGTTTTAACAAACATAGGTTTTGTAGTCATGGCGTTTTTAAAGATGCTCCTGAATTACAAATGAACATTAAATTAGTTTGAACGTAATGCAACAATAATTCAGTGTATTTTACAATAACTCTATGTAGTGTCACTTCATTTATATAGCAGACAATACGATTTTACCCATTATTAATCAAGAAACCCGTTCCACACTATACGTTGAATAAAATTTGTGGATATTAGTTTAGCGCTGTGGTGGACAGTGTTGCTGCACCAGTTACTAGACATCACCTGGCCTCTCACCGCCCGCAGTGTAAAGCATGTGAGCGTCCCCGGGAAAGTATTCATTTGTTTTCAGATACCAGATGGCGAAACTACAAACAGAATGCTTCTGATTGGTCTTCTAAACGACGTAGCGTACCGTGTCATTTTGTTTTATTTTTAGCCCAAGTATATCCCTTGAGGGAAAGACCTCCCACCTCTTGGTAGGGTCGATTTACACAATAATGAATACATAAATCAAAACTAAATACAACATAGACAGACGATTGGTTGGTTGGTTGATTGGTTGGTTGGTTGGTTGGTTTTTTCGTGTGTCCGGGCGCGTCAACTGCTTTGGTCATTAGTCCCGTTGGTGGAGTGCATGTTTTTTTTTCTCGAGAGATGGCGGTGATCTTCCCCCGCTGGATGGCGAGATCCGGCGCCGACCTACCGTCGGCTAGTGGGGTTTCCCCCTAACCAAGACTTTCCCACCAGCGGGGTACCACACCAGCCGGGACAAGCTCTAAGCTCCCGACCGGTCTCCCGGAATAGGTGGTAGTGTAGTACATGTTAGTGTAAAATGTGTGTAAGGGGATAGGATAAGACAAGGAAGAGGATGGAAAGATCGCGCGCGGTCCGTGGCCCGTTTGGTAGGGTACTGCTCCGGCATTCGCCTGGTGTTGATCGGAGAAACCACGGAAAATCAGAGCAACCGGCCGCTAGAATTCTCCTCCAGGCAGCGACTGAATTCGACCTAGCAGAAAAGCTAGAGTCGAAAATCCTACCGCCGTGAGGAGCGTAACCTAGGACCTCCCGGTCAGTGGCGCTGCAGTGGCATCAGTTGATGCACTGAGCTACCGCTCCCGGTGTGACATTCGGCGTCGAACTACATGTCTCTTTCTGGATTTGCCCACCTGTTACTCGTACCTCCATCAGTGTGTCACCGCCCGACCTGGAACTATCTCTAAGCTCCCGACTCGTCCCCCGGTACATGCGAAACGAATTCGAGTGTGAGTGGGTATGTATGTGTACGAGGCGAAAGGAGGTAAGGATGAGAAAGGAAAATCGCGGTCGGTTCTTGACCCGTCTGTTCTGGTATTAGCTCGGAATTGAATCGGAATTGGAGAAACCACAGGAAACTTCTGATTAGAACCGCCGACTCTAGAATCTTCCAAAAGATAGCAGCTCAATTCGTCCAGGCTATAGGCGAAAATCCGCCACCCTGTGCATTTTTTTTTCCTGGGGAGGTGGCGGTGATCTCCCCCGCCTCTGGATGGCGCCGATCTACCGTCAGCTAGCGGGGTTTTCCTCAACCCGGAATCTCTAACCAGCGGGACACCGCCTCAGCCGGGACAAACTCTAAGCTCTCGACCATTCTCCCGGCATGTGTGGTCGTGTAGTTCATGTAGTGTAAGTGGGTATAAGCAGTGAGGATAGAACAAGGAAGAGGAAGCAAAGATCGCGCCGCCTTTGGCCCGTTTGTTAGGGTACTGATCCGTCATTCGCCTGGCGTTGATCGGAGAAACCGTGGAAAACTACCGGTCACAGGAGCCGGCGACTAGAATACTCCTCCAGACATCGAGTGAATTCGTCTTAGCTGAGAAGCTAGAGTCGAAAATCCTCCTACTGTCGGATCCACAAACCTAGGACCTCCCGATCAGAGGACATCACTGCATTGACATCACTCAATGCCCTGAGCTACCTCTCCCTGTTTGTTGCTTTGAGTAAACTCGGTGGTATTACGGTCAGCGTTCCAGACTGATGTACCCGAGTTTGCGGGTTCAAACTCGATCGAAGCCGTGGATTTTTAAGGGCGAAAAAATTCTTCGTACGCCTTCCTTCGGAGGGAAAGTAAAGCCGTCTGTCCCATGTAGTAGCTTCACTGAATGTAAAAGATCCTCAAGTCTAACAGAAGCCTCTGAACCAAATTGAGATCCACCCAATATAATACCTCCTTTCTCCGCTAGGTGGTGAAAGGAGTGTAGCGAAATTTGCGTGGTTAGACGAAAGAGCTGGTCTGATGGTCCGAGTCTCGCCACGTAAAATAAGGCACTAACTAACTAACTAACTAACTAACTAACTAACTAACTAACTAACTAACTAACTAACTAACTCAGCCGATCCGAATCCCTTCACCTGCGACAAACTCTGGAGAACATTCGCCAAGCAAGTGCCGTCTGCCCGCGCCGTCATTGTGCATGCGGGCTGCGCCGTGTAAGCTGCGGCTACTGCGTCGCGTCGGCATTGTAAATGCCTCCGCTTTAGTCGCCGCCACCGCTCGCCGTCGCCATCGCCGTGCCTCCGACGTCACCGTCGCCGCTCGCGTCCGCTTCAGCCAGGCAACGCTTGGCCTCGCTGCTCCTTCCGACGCCAATGAAACCGCAACCACCATCGATTTTGGCACGACTTCATCGCTGCATTCACTATCACGGCAACGCCATCAATGTGAGAAGGGTTAAGGTATTCCCAGATTTCATTACGAAGTAAATTAAAAATTAATTTTTCAAGAGAATTGGTCATTAAAAGTCAGAGGAACAAAATGTCAGAGCATACACTTGTGAAAAATAATTGTCTTTCGTTGTGGAGCATCAAAACTTGATATGGCGACAACTTTACTTTCTAGAAGAAGGAACGGAAATTGTAAAACTTTTATACCGTAATAGAGATGAACGGTTAATACGCTTCATTGCTTTCAATCGACATTTAGTAGGTACAATGCAGAGCAAAGTTCTTTTTAAGTTCAATTTTTTTCTCAAATTGTCAATACCTGATTTTTTTTTTCATTTATTTAAAAATACCTGATTTAAATTTTTTTGCAAACTTTAAATGAAATTTTAATTTTACATTTCGGTTGAATTTCTATAATGGTCTGAGCAGGCCACACATACGCATGCCTTCGTTCTTGAATCACATGGATTTCTAAACTATCTTCAATATTTGCAGTTAAAAATATTGATCAAATATTTTGGTTCGATAATACAATTAATTTCATGTACATTACAGAAAAAATATATGATTGCAACTATTCATCTTCTGATAACATCTCTTTTCATAAAATCTTTTAACATTGACAGAAGGACGTAGGTCTTATTTTATGAAGGACTTTAAATTATATAAAGGTACCTTACTTATTTTATACAGGTACTTTCAATTCAATTGTATTTACTATTAATGAATGAAGGATACACGATTACGGAAATTTGAAAACCTTTTAAGAACTGAGTTCCAGAAAAAAATAGGATTCTCCCGCCACCGCTATCTTTCCTAATGTGGGCTTTTTTGGTAGTTTCCTCTTGCCACACGCTCCACGGCCGTCGGCGCCTCCGTCGCAGCGTGGGCCGGCGAGCGCGTGCGGGCGGGCGCGGCGTCGCGACGCCCCCTGAGCACGCGCCGCTCGTGACGTAAGGCGCCGCGCCCCGACGCCGTGTCGCGGCGTGATGCAGTCTCTTCGCGTGGCGCAACGCTCCTAGCGACACTTCCCTCCGACACACCTAGCGACTCCGCTTAAGCACGGTTGGCAAGCTGAATTTTTTTGAACCTGTAGCGGTAGCTCAGTGCATCAACTGATGTCACTGCAGCGCCTCTGACCGGGAGGTTCTAGGTTCCCACTCCCCACGGCGGCAGGATTTTCGACACTAGCTTCTCAACTAGGTGGAATTCAGTGGCCGTCTGGAGGAGAATTCTAGCGGCCGGCTGCTCTGATCGGTAGTTTTCCGTGGTTTCTACGATCAATACCAGGCGAATGCCGGAGCGAGTGCCGCCCTACCAAACAGGCCACGGACCGCGCGCGATCTTTCGTTCCTCTTCCTTGTCCTATCCTCTCCCCTTACACACACACTTACTCTAACATGCACTACACTACCACATATTCCGGGAGACCGGTCGGGAGCTTAGAGCTTGTCCCGGCTGGGGCGGTGCCCCGCTGGTGGGAGAGTCCTGTTTTGGGGGATACCCTACTAGCCGACGGTAGGTCGGCGCCGGATCTCGCCATCCAGCTGGGGAAGACGACCGCCATCTCCCGAGAAACAAACATGCAGTACACGAACGGGACTAAGGACCAAAGCAGTTGACGCGCCCGGAAACACGAAAAAAACAAACAAAAAAACAAACCAACTGAATTTTTTGATAGTTGGCGAAGGTTCATTCGAATCTTCAAATTTTAGAGATTACGAATGAAAAATATTTCTGAAGGCAAAGCAAGACCCAAATCTACATTACTAACAATCCAATGCACTCGATAAATAATTAGAAAAAATGCATCTTCCGGTCATGTGAGAGTAAAGAGGAAAGGAAGACCGCCCGTGGTCCTTTGACCGTGCCGCTCCCGCATTCGCTTGGTATAGATCAGAAAACTACTGGTCAGAGCAGCTGATCGCCAGAATTCTCCTCCAGGAAATCGGCTGTTAGCTGTAAAGCTAGTATCGAAAACCCGCCATCACCGCGACGCCAATCCTGGGACGTCCCGGTCAGAATCTCTGGAGAGACAGAACTCAGCCGGTAACGAGCATTAAGAAATGTTTGAATATTAACACACGTTTTATGTGTACAATGTAATGAGCCACAAACGGCATAAGTTGGTGATGAGAAATGCATTTCACTGAATTGTGAAATGCACAGAACAGATTATTTACACATTTAAAAGCGAAATGAATGTCAATCGAATTGTTTTAAAGCAAAATCATTTAAAAGAATCACAGACCTTGAGTGAATATGACATTATTTCCCTTTCTCTCCCAACTTGACATCGCCATTACAAACCTACTTAACCTGCTCTCATTTAAAAGGAAATTTCTTGACCTCGGATCTCTTCTCATCATTAACTTGCCAGTCATCATCACGGCTGGCAACATTTAGCACTCCACGTCATAACAAACCCGAAGCGCCAGATTAAGGCGTAATAGCCTACCCATTCAAATCCCGAAATCGGGATTCGAGTATTTCCCAAGGAGGTCGCGAGGAGCGTGCCGGGGCCGCGACTTGGGCAACGGCAGCGGCGCGGGGGGGGGGGGCAGGAGCAGCGTGGGCGCCGCTCCAGCGCTTTCGGTTTCGACGGAACCACGCGGAGAAGCCCGCGCTGTCGCCAAAACCCAGCTCAACAAAACGCACATATTTCGAAACAAATACTTAAGATTAATAACAAGAGCTCCATGGTTTATTAGCAATAAACAACTACATCACGATCTACACATAAATGAAATAGCTCGCCAAATAGCATACCTATCAAACAACATTTACACTAATTTGCCCTTCATAAAGGCATCAACTCACTACAGACTCGGAAAAGACCCCAGATACAAAACCAGAATAAAGAACAGATTTCCCGCTCCATTCTTTCCTCCAGATATTTGCAAATATTGACTAATTCTTTTGAGGTGCTATTTGTTTCCTCTCCCAATTAAAGTTTATAAAGTACAATTTTATACTAGATTAAGTTCATTAGATTAAATCACCATACAATTGCAAAGTTTCACTTGTAAACTGAACATTGTAATTTCAACTAATCAATAAATAAATTTAAAAATAAAGCTCGTGAAGGGAACAACCGCGAAGCAACGATAGGAGACACAGGCGCGTCTTGCAGCAAATTGATTATTATTATCATATTAAATTAATTCATCGGCTTCGACAGTGAATGGATGGACTCTTATTCCCAAGTTAGCGAGTTCAAACCCGATGGAAGCTGTAGATTTTTAAGAGCGAAAAAATCCTTCGTACGCGAGCGTAGGCTTTCGTGGCCGGAGTCAGCAACTACAAGATTGTCCGGGAGACGCCGCATCCTAGGCACAAGTGCCAAACATTTCGGCCGCCATTCTGTGACCTTTCTCAGGGCAAAAGCCTAAGGCTCGAAAGCTTTTGCCCTGAGAAAGGTCGCAGAATGGCATCCGAAACGTTAGCACCTGTGCCAAAGTCACGGTGTCTTGCGGATAGCGAAGAAGTCGCTATCCTTCTCACGTCTTCCTTCGAAGGGAAGTAAAGCCGGCTGTCCCATGTTATAGACTTACTGCATGTAACAGATCAGGCCTAAATGGAGCCTCTGAGAAAAATTTAAATCGCCTGTTTCGTTTTCCAAGCGAAACCTCCTTTCTTTGCTAGACGGCAAAAGGAGTGTAGCGGTATTAGAGTGATCAGGCGGAAGAGCCGGCCTGATAGCTTGAGCCTCGCCACGGAAAATAAGGCAAAATTGATTTGAATTAATTGATGTTCATGAGCGCGTCAACTGCTATTGTCACTAGTCCAGTAAGTGTTGTGCATGTTATATCCCGGGATATGGCGGTGTTCCTCCCCAGCTGAAAACGAGATAAGGCGCCGTCCTACTCGTCGGCTTGCGGGGATTCTCCTTTCGTATAAAACCCACCAGCGGGGCACCGCTGACATGTGGCCTGACAGGTGTGGTAGTTTAGTGCTTGTAGAGTTTGGATGCACTGGATATGTGCACTCTATTCTAAAATGTGAACGAGATACAGGAGAATGGAGGCATTGCATGCGCAATAGAGCCATCTATTCGCTGTTCAGAAAACATCGTGTATCTCAATGCGAGCTAAGGGTATTAATCGCTAAATCCGAAATGTGTTGCGACTCCGTTAGTAATTTGTACCTTGGATTTTTGAGTACTATCTTACATGAAATAATAAATATGTTTCTTGGTGCCGAAGACACCCGTCTGAAAGTCAGAAAGCCAGACCAATGTTTTCGAGAGGTCATTGAGAGGTAGTCGCCATCTCCTCTTTGACGTCAGCCGTGTGCAGATATGAAGTCTGAAAAGAGAGTGATGGAGACAAGGATGAGAAAAATAAAATCGCGCGCTGTCGATAGCTCCGGTATTCGCCTGGTAATGATCAGAGAAATCAAATTCCAGTAGCGGAGCCAGTAAATGCTCGCGGCCCGATAAATTATTAAAAGTCGATTTGAACCTGGAGCAACATGCGAACTTTAAGCACCGAACATGCGAGACAGGTCGGATGAGTAAGTGGAGTTGAGCGAGTGAAGTGCCGCCCCGAAGTGCCACTTGTCAACTGCAGTAAACCCAGGTAGGGGTGAAGCGCGAGTTCATCCGGAACTTCGCCCAGGGCCGAAGCAGCGAGGCCGGCGCGCTCTCAATCGGCTCGCGGCGGAGGCTCCCGTTCGCACGATAATCCCTGATATGCATATTCAGATAGGCAGCGATTTGCCGCCTAAGGTAACGAGGATAGGAAGTCGTCTTTGGAAGAAAGCGACCCGTCGGAGAGAAATGGAGACATACGAATTTATAGCTGACATTCAATCAATACAATCAATAAGGTTGGGTTGGATCCAGAAAGTATTTCACGGGGAGGCCAATTTCTGTTGCCTCCTCCCCTAAATTTGTTTGAATAATTATTTTTAAAAAATGTAAAATTGAATTTTTCAAAAGATAAATGTATATTCAAGATGTGAATTCTCCTTTCCATGTCATGCGACCAATATGTAGTAATTGTTTTACATAAATTTAATAAAATTACAAAAGAATTTTGGCTTGGGAGACGAACTATGGCACCAAGTCACCCTTCCAATCCACTGCATAAGGGTCTCAATTGAAGTTGTCTATACTAGTTCATAAAATTTATTTTTTGTGGAGACAAAATTAGTACGCTGGAAATGTTCAGAAACTGCAATGTTCAATTTCCGTCGATTGTATTTCGTCAACTTAGACCGTTACGAATTTTTTTTACATAAACCACAATGACAGACAACAAATCGCAAATCCTTGTAGGATTAAATATTTAATGATTTTGTGAATGTGAAGTAACCAATTAAACCAAATTCTTAATTTCAATAGTGTCTGATTTTATTTCCGCGGTTATAAACGACGAATAATTCGCAGCTTTCAATGGATCAACAGCTTTCTTGGGAAACTTGTCACTTGTCAAAAACTTCAGCCATAGCCTTTAGTCGTGCAAGACATGCGACCGATATGAAATATCTTTATGAATATCAATATGAATGATTTCTGATAAAATATAATTTTACTTCAACGATTTAGTGAAGTGAAGAAGAATGTTTATATGTATATTAAAGAATGTTAATGCTCTACAAAAAATATTAATTTTAATGAGTAATACCTTTTCAAGGGGTTAATAGCTAGCAATTTATTATTCACTTGTCACAATAATTATAAAAAAATATGTTAATAAAAGTATCGACAACCGAGTGCTTGAAATTTATTTTACGTTCGTAATCATAAAAAACGTTTATGTGTGCACGAGAGAGTTTTTATTTCCAAGAACAAATTTCCTTTCTTCAGGGGTAGAAAAGACGAGTTTCTTGGTATCACGTCGAAAGTGAATTTCGTTTTTAAAGCAACACGAAGGGAAAGCCCGCCACACCGAAACAATTTGTCTTTGTCAAAGAGCTATTACTAATCAATATTTCCGCGGCGTTGTGTACATTACCACATTGCTACAACGCAACACAAACATGAATACGTACTACATGACCACACTGACATTATACAAATGTCTGTAATAAACAGTTTACAATGATATAAAACCCTGGAACCTTTACATGGGTTCATGGTGATCAGGCACGTATTTCTTCATCTATGCAAGCGTACGTTGTGTCTCACCTCGCTTTCTGGGAATGTTTTTACAGGAGAGAGTTTTGAGTTTTCATGAAATAATTTGCACTGACAGAGTGATATTAGATGTCTCCATAGTAGTGGTCTAGCATTCATAATGTAGTAAGTTTTGTTTTTAACAGAATTTCATTTATTGACATTTTTATTTTGAATTAAGAATAGCACCTCCTAGAAAGAGGCTCACAAATGTTCAAATAAGTGAACTGGTAAACAGAATTGACGGTAAAAATAATTTAATTAGGAAATGATGATGGTAGTAAGATGAGGTACGTGATTTGGGCGCTAGTAAATGCTTTTCACCTCTTCGTAAATGTGAAAAAATCTTGCAACGTTGAGAGCTCACAAGAAAGTTCCTCAAGCAGCTTGCACTAGGAAATAATATTTTGTAGGTCTACCGGTTCGCCTGTCGCATATACAAAGCATGGCACTTACTTTAGATAAGTGGTCGCTGACACTGAATGACCTCTTTGATGGTATTAAACATGGACGTTTAATTAATCAGAATGTATAATTTTATCAATAACACAGTTTAAAAAATCCTTATTAAGTGGGCATGTAACACAAAAATCACGAAACCGGTCATCGAGACTTCACAATCATCAGGAACATAAGCGCAAAGTGTCAGGTTGCAGGTCAACAGAAATGCTGCTTTACCCCCAAAAAAGCAATTCGGTTGGAAACACATCGTACGATTCTAACATTAGTTAATAAAATTCTTAGAAACCATTGTGTTCTAGTAAATTTGCACGCTGCTGCATAATCAGTGATGACTAATGAATTCGGCCCTGCGGGCAACGGATAAGAGACGGTTGTCAGAGAAGAATGAAGGCCACGTCGCGGCACTGGTGGCTTCGTACGCCCGGCGCCCTGGGCGAAGCGAGTCCGGGCGCTGCGCCGCCTCGCCCACTTACGACGCGAGTTCGCGTGCAAGAGGAGTCGACGCGCCCAGCAGATAAAGGAGCTGTTCCAGCCGAAACGGGGCTGCGAAGGACGAAGCCGAATCAGGCCGTCCGCCCGCCCTCGCCCGTCCGCCCGCCCGCCCTCGCCCGTCCGCCCGCCCTCGCCCGCCCGCCCTCGCCCGTCCGCCCTCGCCCGTCCGCCCTCGCCCGTCCGCCCTCGCCCGTCCGCCCTCGCCCGTCCGCCCTCGCCCGTCCGCCCTCGCCCGTCCGCCCTCGCCCGTCCGCCCTCGCCCGTCCGCCCTCGCCCGTCCGCCCTCGCCCGTCCGCCCTCGCCCGTCCGCCCTCGCCCGTCCGCCCTCGCCCGTCCGCCCTCGCCCGTCCGCCCGATGACGGATTTAACGCGACGAGAATGACAGATAACATCAATCAGAAATACAAGTATAATGACGTAAACGCGCTCTCGCAAAATGACAGAAGAGTGATTCGAAATGACTCGCCCGTCACTGTGTGAGGTGATTGGCAAGAAATCAGAATATTCCGAGCGAGGGTCAAAAACTGTCTTCGATTCGCTAACTAGGACCTCGCATTCACACGCTTGTTTGTGGCAGACGAAGAAATTACGACTGCTTTCGATAGATCGATTGAAACACGCATAACAAAACGAGTCAATCATCTGAAAAGTACAGACGTGGTATCTACAATATTTCGGGAAATTCTGTTTATTTACAGGATAAGAAAAATAATTAATTCTGAAGCTTACGAAAGAGAAGAATCATACCCCAAGGAAAGACTCATTGTTTCATTGTAAATGTAAAATATTGAAGCCTTTGACACCTGATATTAAATTGACACTTGAAAATTTGTATTAAGGTTAGGGTTTCAGGGTGCTTCAACATCTAAGGTCATTGGCGGTCATTACATTAAAAAATTATCTACTCCCAGTTACCACATTCTGAAATAGCACGAAAAAGAGAGAAGAATTGTGGGAGGTTACGATATTAACGGCGTACATTACAGTACTTAATTCTTTCTTAGTTCGAAAACAGACACATCCGGTTTCATAAATTCTCTGGATAAAATCGGCCCTTGATAAAAATGAGAAGAACATTAAGCAAAATGGAAGAGCGATGAGCGAAAATACATTATAGTAATAACTTCATGGCGCCATCAAGGCCCGCATTATCCGCCTGGCTGAAAGCCATCAGCGGAGCACCCCGCGTTCCTTCCGCGCGCTTCATTCCGCAAAACAGAAGAAGGCGAAGGCGGCGGTCACAGTGAAACTGATTTTGCCGAAATTTCGGTCGTCCGACATTGGATGTTTTCATCCGATGTGCGGATACACGGAAGTCGTGATGAACCTGAACAACCTTTTCCGAGGGCATTCGTAAGCATCGGCTATCGGACGAAGATCAGTTTAGTTTGGTTCTGTCGGTTCCATTACCCCGAAATCAGCTGGAGGTTCAAGGCCATCTGCAATATCTGTAGATGATCTAGAGCGGGTTTTTGGCAAATGTTTCAAACTATGAGCGGTAGAATTATGGGAATATTCTGACGATTACGTGTGGAACATTCGGGTTCTTTTTCGGATGAAATAAGTCGGGCGATTTAGCTGGCAGTCGCCCGGTCGCGAGCGAACGATATTTCGGCTGCAATGTAATTGAAGTCAAAGAAAGATAGAAACAGGTATACAACTCAAAATGATCGTGAAGATTGAGATAAGAACAATTGATTAAAAAGCATTAACTAAAAATATTCTATTAATAAAGTAGAAAAAACTGAAAGATTAATTTCTCATTTATCGATCAATGAGGGTCTAATAATTCGCATGACACAACTGTAGTTGTATTACTGACTTTGTTCAATCTATGGATGTTCACTAGCATATTTCATAATCGTATATCTAATATTTTTCGATTACATAATTTTGCTTTTCGCCTTGGAAAGCATTCACACCATTTGAGCTTCAAGTTCGAAAATAGCATATCCACATAATCGGTACTCCCTTAAGCTCCCTTAATAAAGCGTTTCATTAAAAAGTTAATTTCCAAATCTAATTTTCTGCTCATGCAAGAATGACAGATGGAATGACAAGTACATAAAAGAAAATTTACTAATTTGTTGGCGAAACTACTTTAAATAGTTCTCTGCGAAAGGGAATTAAACCTCTGAACATTATTTATTTCGAATGTTGAAAAGGAAATACTTCTGCAACTGACACTAACATCATCTAGCCGCTCTAGGCGCACAAACATTTTAACTACGTATGTGAGAAAAGTACAACATTATTTGAGGAGCAATTTTTTTGTCCAAATATTATACAGTAAATGAAGTGGTGCTTCAAAATAACAAACTTTGTCTTAACGTGACCGAAGTAAAATTATTAAAATTTTGAATGATGTAAAATTATTTTAAAAAATTAAAACACGTTCTTAATCACTGAACCATCTCTTCCAATCTCTGTTCACTGAAAATTTATTAATCTATTCAATCATATTCTACGATAAATTCATAAGAAGTGTGGACTGTTAAATACTCGCTGAATGCATATTTGACTAGTGGTACTACAACAACACATTACGCTCTCACATTATTTCTAAGTTTGCAATTTTCGAAAATTCATAGAGTTCAACGGAAGTGAGACCCGCGCCATTCTTTCAAGCGTTCCTTGCGCTATCCGTAAAAAAAGTAAGAAAAACATTGGAGCGGTTTTTGTTGTAAATATGAATAAGAGTTACTAGGGCTCGGTAATACGAGTTTTTATGTCCAAAATTCGCCGTTTTACCGACTTGGATGGCCGAGGCGGCTAAGTGCGAGTAACGACTCAGCGCTTCGGTCCGAACGGTCGCGGGTTCGAGTCCCGCCGTGGACATGCTTGTTTGTCCCTTTGTTTCTTCACGTAGGTGTTGTCAAGCAGGGCTTCGCGTTCTGCTGACCAAAGATCAGAGGAGCCTGCAAGTGTGTTGGTGTCTAGTGTATGGCCGAATAACCGTCCCATCGGGAAGTAAAGGTAACCGGCAGTCGGCTGGATAAAAGTCCTAGACAGATGCAAGAAGAAACATTCGGACAGTTACAATACTTTCTCTTCTTAAGAAGCAAGTGCGACACAGAAAAATCACAGGCGTGGGATGCGCAGTTGGTGGGGCGGGGCGGGGCTGAAGCGCGTTGCCTCCCCACGAAGGCCCCAAGGGCGCCCGAACGCTTCAATATTTTAGTGGCAGCTAACTACCGCCTCCCGCCGCAAGCCGGCGCTCACTAATGTATGCGACCCAGTTCGTGGCCCGGCGGTCTCTGGCCCCGGGGGTCGCCCGGTCGAGGCCCGACCGCCCACCGCGCCTGCGTCTATTTCTTCCGCGGGAGGTGGACTAGACCTCCCCCGGCCCCAGCGTCCCCGTTAGGCGGACGGGCAGGCGGGGGTGGAGGAGGAGGCGACCGCCGAGGTGGAAGAAGCAGGCGAGGAGATGGAGGAGGAAGAGGCAGAGGAGATGGAGGAGGAAGAGGCAGAGGAGATGGAGGAGGAAGAGGCAGAGGAGATGGAGGAGGAAGAGGCAGAGGAGATGGAGGAGGAAGAGGCAGAGGAGATGGAGGAGGAAGAGGCAGAGGAGATGGAGGAGGAAGAGGCAGAGGAGATGGAGGAGGAAGAGGCAGAGGAGATGGAGGAGGAAGAGGCAGAGGAGATGGAGGAGGAAGAGGCAGAGGAGATGGAGGAGGAAGAGGCAGAGGAGATGGAGGAGGAAGAGGCAGAGGAGATGGAGGAGGAAGAGGCAGAGGAGACGGAGGAGGAAGAGGCAGAGGAGACGGAGGAGGAAGAGGCAGAGAGACGGAGGAGGAAGAGGCAGAGGAGACGGAGGGGGAGGCAGAGGAGATGGAGGAGGAAGAGGCAGAGGAGACGGAGGAGGAAGAGGCAGAGGAGACGGAGGAGGAAGAGGCAGAGGAGACGGAGGAGGAGGAGGTAGAGGAGACCGAGGTGGTGGAGAGGGAGGCGGAGGCGGAGGAGACGGTGCAGTGCAGGTGTGGATGGAGGAGATGGGCGTAAAGGAGAGGCCAAGTTGGCGGAGGATGCAAGCGCTTCCAAGGCGAGGAGCATATCTCCGCCGGAGATCCCGTTGGCGGCGCAGGCGCCTGCAGGACAATCGCGTCCGGAGCAAAGCGGCTTTTTTGGTTTGTAATCTTGCACCGAATCGTCTTACCGGCAAAATAAAAGGTACGATGTCATTAGAAAGTTTAATCTAGAGGAAAGCTGCGCTAGCTTTCAACCACTAGCTACAATATTTAAGAACCTTGATTTTCCATGATGGATTCGCGGTGCATAAAACAGTTTGGCGGCAGGTTGTCGTGAGGATTTGGTTCCTTTCTTTCCACAGTTGCGTGATTTCTCCTTCTCCTCGTCATCGATCATCAGAACTTTTCATCAAATAGTTCACCTCCACTTCTTAAGCAGGAACAGTAAGATATAATGAATTGCATTCGGTTAGGTGACAAGGGCATTCAAAAAATGTTTAAAGAATGGTGTGCATTTCGTGCTGTTTTCCGTCAGGAAACACTTTACTAGTTACGAGAAAGATCCAGATATCGATTAAATGCCGTCTTCTTATAGGTATCTTTGAGCACAAGCGACTTTTAAATTTAAGTCGCCATTAATTTTTATATAATTATTAGACAAATAAAGGGTAATTATTCAGACATTTAAAAGACGAACTACAACGCAGAAAGCAAATATATGCCTTCACGGAGTCGTCATCCATTACAATAATATCGGTTTGATTCCACCACTTATATCTTTTCAAGAATGTGACATAATTTATTTACATTCCTTTCAAACAATGACATCTGCAGTTCACCGAAAGAGGATTCACCCAGTGAATTTTATACAGTAGAATCATTTCTAATGAATGTTAGTGGAGACGAACAACTCCGCATAGAGATTAAATGCGGCAAAAAAACTGCGATTTTTTGTCAGAAAAACTTGTATTTTGGGGTTTTGATAAAGGAAAAGTGAATAAACCTTCTTCCAATACGTAGGAAATTACGCTGACACGTTTTGTAGATCCACGATTTGTGGGTCCTTGACACCGAAAAATTCGTCTGCATCGAAACGTCTGTCCGTTGCCTTGAGCACTTCAATTACGTGACTTAGACGTCGCCTGCTCATGAGAGTCAAAAACCGTTCTGTCAAGACAACCATCACTAAAACCGTTAATGGAACTAAACAACGTGCAAATTAAGAGTAATGTAGAATATTCTAGCAATTAAATCAATATTAAACTCTAATTATCAATAACTTTTGAAGATAAACTGTACTTTTATCATGTACTTCTCCTTTCAGTGTACAGAATCCAGCGAATAGGCCCCAAGAACTACATCGCTACAAATCTTACATTTCGATAAGACTGTCCTATGTAAGATCGTACGATCTGCCGCGGGTAACAGAATACACCAAGAAGAATGATTCGTATTCACGCTACAACTATTAATGTTATAAAAGCAGCACGAAAGTCAAAGGTGCCAGAGCATAAAAGCCGTCTTCAAAGTTTCTAGCTTCGCGTGAACTCTTATAAACGACTTTTGAGTCATAAATCCATTTACTTAATCTGTTTGCATTCTGATACGTGGAAGACGTTGAACTTCGCCCTTGAAATTACTTTCTCGCGAAAGATCGAAAGACTAAGTAAAAACAAGGAAACTTAATTTCTTTGTCCAAGCTGACTGACAGACCCCATTATGATATTCCCAAGAAAACAAAACATTATTTCTCCAAACGTTGGTTTCTTTCCACAAGCTTAGCCTATATTTTAAAGAACATACAAGTAGTCTAAACAGACTCGGCATTGGGATGCGAGGCACCACAGACCTACACAAATATTTATATTTGTTTATTTTTTTATGTACTTATGATTTGTTGGGGATAAGAGGTCCTTGAACTCCTGAGCTCATTGAGATCCATGCGAGAAATTTTAAATTGAACGAAGAAACGAACAATTTTTCAATTTTAGTGGAAAAGTCCAAGATACTTTGATGTTACACAGGGTTTAATCGAACTAATCATCTTTTGTCCTCATGTGTCTCTCTGAAATATGCCTCGGTCCGGGCTATACTTGAACTCAGAAGTGGATCTACCGAACACAGAGTTGACTGCCTCCAACCGGACACTCCTTCATTAAAGAACCCTTGTAATAAGGTCACTATTACGCGAAGCCACCGCAACATACCGTTCTAATAACAAAACCAACGTAACATCTCCTGTAGGTATTCGAAACCGCAAGAGTTTTTAACGACGATTTTAATCAAGGTACACAACAGCTAAACCAAATCGCCGGTCAAAATTTTCGCAGTTTGTGATGCAATGAATCAGCAATGTAAAACGAATGTAAGACGTGAACAAATACATTTTACACGATTATGTAGAACGAAACACTAGAAGTATTCTAGTAATTAAATAGTAATGAACATTGCATACCTATTAACATAATGTAGAATATGCATATGAATTCTGTGGCAGGAACAAACAGGTTCAACAGCAACGCAATATTACTAATTTCGTCATGCTGGAACTAGATTCCATTCTTATTAAAGAAAAATAGAGAAATAACAACAACAACAACAACAACAATAATAATAATAATAATAATAATAAAAACAGCAACAACAACATTAATAACAGTAATAGTACAATTAGGATCTTATCCCTTATCGCATCGAGTTGACTCCAACGACGCGAGATCGGTGATCGAAAGCCAACAACGTGCAGCGGGAAGAGGAGCGTTCCGTTCATGTAGTTCAAAATGACAATCGCACGAGTTGGTGACACGACGTGCGGTTGGCGGGTTGGCACGAGTAGTGAAGCCACGGAATGTGAAATTAAAATTTTTCGGTAGAAAGACTTCACCATGAAATGCGCTGAAAATTATACATCGGACAGACGTAAGGATCCTTAGGTCTGTTTGGATCTCCTTGGGTTTGATCTGATCCTTAGGTCTGGATATCCTTAGATTAATTATACAGAGGCCGACAAAGCTGGGGTTTCGGAGTGTTTTTGGACACGTAGCGAAGCGTCACAGCGTCTTAAAACAGCGATGTCAAGGACGATGCAACCAGCGAGAGGAGTGCCACGTCAGCACGTTGAAATACCTCCCTCCACGCAGTAGATCACCTCGCTACAAGAGAGGAAAGTTGTCAATGTCACCCTAAACGCCTTTATGCTTTTCACACAAAATACGAATGGGGGGGGGGATTTGGATAAATTTCATAGCATTTATTGTTTGTTTTTTTAACTTTTATTTTTCTGTGCGTATTCTATTTTTTACATCGATTCCGACAAGTCGAAGACAGCGAGAGTTACTACTGATAGTTTCCTTTCCCGTCACTAGTTGCGCTGAAAAGCTCGTGACATGCCACGGTGCCACGAAGCGCGCCACTGCCACCAAAAAGAGACCTTGACATCACTGTCTTAAAACGTGAAGGTCATAAATCACTACTAGTTTGTTATTGTACCATACATAACACCTAACGTGCTATAATTCCTCTTTTACTATAAATATACAGCATTTAATTAGCTTGAAACATAACTTGGAATGCGTCACTTAATTCACAACTATTACATCATTAATTCGATATATTGTTGACGACCATTATTAAGTGTATATTGTTACATTAATGTCTCAACTTTAATGTTCTTGGCACATTTCAAAGTAAAGTTGCAACAAACATTAGTATTCACCTTTATAATAATCTTTTGCGACTTCGCAACAACAGAGAACAATGTCTCATCACGAACTTGATAGAGAACGATGTTCGTAAGTAGTAGAGAGCCAGCAAACTACACACACACGAGCTATCCAAGTGCAGGTCTACCTACAAGGCGGGAACGTCTGCAAAAATGGAATCAGAATCACACTATTGGTCAATGTGTCCCATTCCAACGTTAGAAAAGAGCGCTCGCCTATACCTGTCCTTCTGCACCACTTCAAAGGTGACGCAGAATGTGGCTCAAAGCATCAAGTGACGTCACCGCAGCGCCTCTTGACCGGGAGGTCCTAGTTTGGAGTCCCCACGGTGACAGGATTTTCGACACTAGCTTTTCAGCTAGGTCGAATTCAGACGCTGTCTGGAGGAAATTGTGCCGACGGCTGTTCTGATCGATAGTTTTCCGTGGTTTCTCCGATCATCACCAGGCGAATGCCGGAGCAGTACCCTACCAAACGGGCCACGGACCACGCGCGACCTTTCCATCCCCTTCCTTGTCCAGACCAGTCGGGAGCTTAGAACTTGTCCCGGATAGAGTGGTGCCCCGCTGAAGGGAGATACCTGATTGGGGAAAACCACGCAGGCCGACGGTAGGCCGGCGCCGGACCTTGCCATCCAGCGGGGGAAAATCATCGCTACCTTCTGAAGAAACATGCACTACAATTACGGGACTAATGACAACAGTTGACGCGCTCGGAATCACTAACAAGCAATCAATAAATCAATCAATTCAATGATGACGCTTATTTGAATAAAGAATCAGCTGAAGAAAGTGGGAGGGGGCAGTTAATGGCATTCATTCAATCAATTTAAAAATCATTGCTTAAAACAGCTCGTAAAGTCGTAGAACTGATTACTGGTTCTTCATGTCAACATAGTGCACAGACGTTCTAGAAGAGTAAAGAAACAATTGGTCCGATTGAATAAATTTCGGAAGACACGTAAGAAAGTGCAACAAACTGAAACTTATCGAAAATATTTTTCACTACAATTAGTACAGTATGAAAATAATGGGAGTTAACTGTTTGCAATTATCCATCCCCTCAGACCCCCTCGTTCTCCCTTGCTTCGAGCTTACGAAAACTACACAGAGAAATTTAAAATAATTTTCACCAAAAACTCAGCATTTTAAAATTTATATAAGTACAATAACATAGTTATAAATTACATTTCTTTTTTTAATTTTCACTTATACAATTGTTTAATTACGACTGAAGGTCCTTATCTAACATGTAGCTTACACATTTTATATTTTATTTATATCTATTTTTTTAAATTTTGCAGTCGATCATAAAGGAATTGTCAGTTTACTTTTAGAAATGCCAGTTTACTTTTAGAAATGCGGAATCGTAATTTGCAATCTCAAAAACTCATGAATACAAAGTTTCGTACATTTTCACCAACGTGGACGTGTTCGTATTTTGACCAGCTCCTTGGGGATTTGGCCCAGTGTGCACCGAGCGGGCGCTGAAGGACCCCTGGTGTGCCCCAGCGGTCGTGGGTTCGAGCCGGGCGGTGCCTGGGCGGACCGGTCGGGGCTGGCTGGCGCCGCCGCGCGGAATGGCGCAAAAGGAACAACCCGACCAACAAAAATCGACCGTGAAAGGTGCCAACGCCGGCGAGCGGCAAGACGGGCCTGCGACGTGCCTGGCAGGCGCCAACCATTCGGCTTCTCCCGCGAGAGATAATTAGCCGCATTGAGCAGCGGCGTTTGCATAAGAATGACACACTGGAACCGCTCAAGTGCCCCAATACCTCGCAAATTACTTACAGGAGTGGGTGACGGTTCCTTTAGGGTTTTGAGAATACTTATTCTAATCGTACGGCCAAGGCACGAAACACGATTGGTAGAGTAACCAAATAAATGTTGGACCGAGAGACTACATTAAAAAGATGTTTTTGTTTCGTGTAAAGATCGATGGACAATAGTAATTTAGTTGTTTATATCCAAATATATTTCCCTTTATACATTGAAAAATTCTTTACTAAAACTGTTAGGCTTCGTACGTCACAATAAAAAAATTGACCTCTCTATTTACTGAAATGTATTTTATCTTAGGTTTCTAGATTTACCGACATTTCTCTCGGTTCTAGTATTCAAAACTAGCCACGTACAATGGAAAATATGGTCAGGTTCTCAGAACACAATATTTCAAAGTCACCCCATCGATTTCCGATATCATTAATAAAACGTTGACGTCGAACTACTGTTATTTCCTTTCACGTTGATGTTTTCCAATTGTTATGCATTCATGATTCGAACGCAGAGGTAGTGGAGAAATTTCCACGGTTTCTAAAAATTCACTGATTTCCATAAAAATGGGGCAACACACGCCAGTCGTGCGTAAAGGTGAGTGGTGCTTCGCTATGCGGAACGCGAGATCGTGGCAAGAGAAACAAGAGAAGAGTGCAGTGTCCGCAATACCATCGTGGGGCATCCTTGCAGCGCCCTAGTTGTAGCTTTCGCACGCAGATACGGCTGCATCAGCATCGTGCTCATGCACAACGAGAGTTGGGAACTGCAAGGAGAGGCAGAAGAGTAGCTCTTCCCAGAGGAGCAAAGCCAGCTCAATGCCGTTGGCGGCGTCACGACGGAGCTTCATAAACAAGAGCTCGTATCTTCCTTTGGAATGTAAAGGGCTCGACAAATATACACGCGCATATCAAAGGACTGGAAGCAATTCAGTTTTTATCCCTCACTGAAGAGACAACTTGTTGCAACTCGTAGCACGTCCAAACGTTTGGTAAAATTATTGACGAGCGATATAACGGTAGTAGGATGTGGATCACGGGATCGGTCAATTAATGAAACACATTAGTTTGCCAACGTTTAATTCCTTCATCAGGGCTTACTAATACACAAACTGGTCAAACTTCATGTTCGCCTAGAGCCCAACTCCAATATAGAGTTGCTGAAGCACCACAAGTCCATTGCAAGTCCGACCAGGGCCACGGCCGAAAGAAAGTGGTGCTCTCAATCTAGGAAAGATTTTCGATTCCTTCAAAGACCGCAGAATACCAACAGCCTTCTCTTAGGTTTTTGAAAGATATTGAGCCTAGTTTCAGAACGTGTTTTTGTACGTTGAGATTTAGTACCATCCTTTTCTATACAACATTATATTTTTCCAGAAGAGCTCTCTAAAAAATGGATGTTCACAATCAGGTCGGAGTGTAAGGTCTAAATTATTTTGATCAAAACAATGAACCAAATCTAAAGTAGGGGGGAGTAATAAATGCATTTCTATATAATATCGGATTTTTCATCGAAACATTCTTTTCCATGCTTTTCGCATCTCTATCTCAACTGAAATTTGTTTTTTGAATTGTTTGTACATAATTGGTACTTTATGAGTGACTATTCTAGATTAGTGCCTAATCCAGTTCCAAAAACCACGATTACAGTTTGTTTTTTTAAAAATTAAGATCACATCAACATCTAGGTCATTAGCGACCACTATTGGAGTAAACGTTACGGAAACTTAAGATGAAACGCTATGGTGATGATAAGTAGTGAAAGAACGAACACAAATGCAACCACTCCCGAGACGGGACTCGAACCCGCGATCCTTCGGTCCGAGATCACTACGATACTACTGTACTACGATAGTACTGCCTTAGCGATCTCGGCCAACGGATCGACAACGAACACAGTTATTGTTTGGTGATAATTAATTTATAATACTTCTACATGCCTTCTATCTTCCGCAAACAGAGTGCCACACCGGTACCGCCAAATTTTGTTCTTTTTCTTCATCCATGTAAAACAACTCTTTTCAAGGTCTGTCTTATTTATCTCTAAGGAAAATCTTACAGCGTTCATTCTTTCGTCATTAGACTTCTAATTTGAACCGACTCAGACAATTTTGCAAGACTCGTTAGATACCTCGTTCGTTGAAAACGCCTTTAGATATCGCAACACTCAATCCGAAGCCGCACCTTTAGATGTTGGAATGGGAAAGAGCAGCACCCGTCCGCAAGGGAGCATTAAGGCGTGAGCTTTTAGGGGCCGCTGTTCAGGGGACAGCTAAAAGCCTTCGGATGAAAAAACCGATGACAAAAAGGAATTGGAAGGGGTTGAGAAAAAGAAAAGATGGGATCGACACTTAACAATCAAATATCATTAATTAACTTTCGACTTCTTCCCCATATGTCTCGCCCATTTTTAACAGTTACTGACATAAATAAATAAATAAACATAAACAAATAAATATATAAATAAATAAATATATAAATAAATATATAAATAAATAAATATATAAATAAATAAATATATAAATAAATAAATATATAAATAAATAAATATATAAATAAATATATAAATAAATAAATATATAAATAAATAAATATATAAATAAATAAATATATAAATAAATAAATATATAAATAAATAAATATATAAATAAATAAATATATAAATATATAAATATATAAATATATAAATATATAAATATATAAATAAATAAATATATAAATAAATAAATATATAAATAAATAAATAAATAAATAAATAAATAAATAAATAAATAAATAAATAAATCTGTTTTAATGTTCTTCAGCGTCACAAGTCAGTGGGAAAATATATGAAGATGAAACGATCTTATATCTACTGCTAATACATTACTGTCTATTGATGTCTGCTACCCTTTTTGTACACTTTAATTGATATGTTTTGGGTGCTATTTTGTAAATGTAATTCCTTCTTTGCAATTTTCACAAGAGGAAGAAATTCGGAGGGTAAATGAACCACGTCGATACTTCCCAAATAAACTAATTGCCAATCTTGAACCTCTTTTCCGGAAAAAAAAAATTTACCTCTTCGGAGTATTAAAAATATGATAATATACGGAAGGGGGAGGAACAAAATGACCAAACTCTCAAAGACCGAAAGATGCCACGTCATCGAACCTACTTTGCTGGTTGTTTAATCAAGGTAAAATCGTGATGACATAGATTTAAAAACAATTTCTATTTACATTATTCAAGAAAATTTTTATTATGGTTTATCAAATCCGGACCTCATAAACCAACAGGGTTCACTGTTTTCCGAAGCCCATGGAAACATGGGATATGACGTCACACATAACGTTTCAAAAAATGTTTTTACACGTCTCTAATATTAATGTCTCACGGAGGCTGTGATTAAATTGGTTGTTTTTAATGTTTATTATGAATAAGAAACATTAATTGATTGACAGTAAAATAGTAAGAGAAATAATAATTAACAAGAAATTTATTGAACTAATAAAAACTAGCTGCGCTGGCTCAGAAGGATCTTCCTTGCCTCTGCAGCATCATTAATCGGGACGTTGTAGGGTACGCGTCCCCATGATGGCGTATTTTCGACGCTAGGATAGACACAATTCAGCCGCTCTGTGTGGACCATTCTAGATAGTGCGTCTGCTCTAAACGGCAGTTTTCCATGGTTTCCACAATCAGCATCAGACAAATGACGAGCAGTTCCCCAACAAATGGGCTATGGACCACGCGCGATCTTTCCTTCTTCCTTGCCCTATTTTCACCCCCTACGTACACACACACACACACAAACAAACAAACAAACAAACACTAGCGTGTATTACACTACACACATGTCGTGAGACAGTCGAGAGCTTAGAGCTTGTCCCGGATGGGGCGGTGCCACGTTGGTCAGAGATACGTAGAGGTGGGAAGTTCCTGCAAGCTGACATCCAGGTCGGCGCCAAATTCCACGTACACCGAGGGAGGAACACCACCACTTGCCAGAATGTAACATGCACTACACTTACCAACTAATGATCCAAGTAAATGACGCGCCCGGAATGAACACTCCTTCACCGAGATTGAATAATAAAAAAAACCTTCTCCTTGGTCAAATAATCTGATATGCCCAATTCACTGGTATTTGAACCTAACAACAGATTTTTCCTTACTATAGTACTTTTTCTGTGAAAAATAAAATTTGACAACGTAAATTAGTCGAGTGCAATTCATAGATTTTTAAAAACTTCAGTAAATTCCATTCGACTTCAGTCAAAAATGCGGACTTTAAAAATGCGGATGTTTCTCTATTGAACTCTATTGGAAAAGTGAACAATCATGGAATTTTTGGCACTTGACGTAGCCTACAACAAACCGACATTTAAAAACACTTGTATACACGAACAGGTAATTCTAACGCAGATTCCCAGTTTCAGTGGTATCTGTAAGCTTGCAATAGCCTCTATCCCATAGCAGAAGCCCCCAACCCCCTCCCTTGGCCCCATATTTTTTACTGCTCCTCTTCCTTTGAATAGGCCTTGCTCTTTTGTAACCTTCGATAGGATTATGTTCCTGGGATGAGCACGTAGTGCAGTGTTGCTATACTAACAAGCACTCGCTGCTGAAAGTTACCTACCGGATAAGCTACAGCCATCGGAAATCTTAATCAACGTTTATACTCTATATCTTGTATTTGTATGTATTGACTTTGTAAACAACACTGTTATAGAGCTCAAAGTGTTTCTTCGCTATATTATTGTACCTGGATCTCATGCTCGTTTTGACATAGTACTAATACAATTACTGAATTGTAGTTTAATATTTGAAATTTGTTGAATGAAATTTAAGTTGGAGATACGTGCGGCCCGTGAGCTTCTGTGGGTTTGACCATGTGGCCCGCAGTGACAAAAACGTTGCCGCCCCCCGGTGCAGACGGAAAATGTTGGCAGCTTCGCTTCCGCCGCGAGGAGCGGGAGCGCAGACGGAGCGGTCAGGGCGGTCGGCAGGTCGGCACATCTGTGAGTTGGACTGTGACGGGCAGCTGCAGAACCGGCTCTCGTCTAAGGACTCCGCGAGAGCTCCCGGCGCAAAGCTTTTTAATTATCACCGCGTCACTCTGCGCCTTTCCTCAGCAGTGATGAGTTCGGAAAAATGCACACATTCACAGATGAAACGGGAACGTTGGTACCTCTTACAAACGGGGTCGAGAGAGAAAAGAATAATACGAAAGCGAGTCAATATCACTCAGCTGGTATTTTTTTGTGTCTGAAGTAAAACCAGAGGATTATGTATGTTTTTTACTTTCTCGCATACTACTTACGTATAAAGAAAGTATTTTAATGCTGCAGAAGAAAAACCGCGATTTGTTGGTCCTTGATAGACAAACAGTGGAGAATTTTTCTTACTACAAGTCGTCCGTCCGAGGGACATTCATAGCCTTACAAAGACATTAGAGAAGAACATATGACATACGTCCGTAGGACTTACCAGTAGTATGAAGATAACGTATTAGATACGTCCTTTCGGTCGAAAGTGCTAGAATCAAACTACATATATGTAGCACGTGGCGTCTTAAATTAACCTTAAAATCTAACTTAATTCTAAAGCTATTCAAAGGAGCTCATAAAGCACCTTACTCACTCTCCAACTCGAGTCTGAATGTTCAAAAATATTTAAAAAGGGAACCTGTTTTTAATTCTTGTCCGGTAATCTGTGAATTTAGCAACGTTAAAATAGGATAACTGGAGATATATCTTGAGAATTTTCTGGAGATATACCATTGTGTATGATATACTTAATTCTTCGGGCAACTTGAAACGAACTTCGAGGAAATAAAAATAAATGTAAGAAAGCAATCACAAATCAAAGAACACCATTTTTAATGTAAAATACGGCGACGCAGAAACCCCAATTTTTTCCTCCAAAAGTCAATATGAAAGAAAACTTTCAAAGATAAACAGTATTATGTTTTCCAGATACTTTTTGATTGTGAAAACTTTCGAACGCTGAAATAATCTCTAGGAATCACACCATTCGTCATCAGTCACATAAATAAGAAGATGGATTTTGATGACCGAAAACACCGCCAAAAATTATCAATAAAATGCTCTTATAATGTTTTTAAAATGCCCGAAAAAGAAAGAAAATTAGCGTAAAAAATATGATCAAAACCAGTTCGGATGAACAACTCAAGCTGTTGGATAAGTTACTGATGAAATCGAGGCTGCTACTATTCATTCAAGTGAACTCAGCTGGCAAACTTACGGTTTGGACTGTTATTTACCAGGAAATAACTGTTTTTAATTACCTCGAAATCGGCTGACATGACAATAGTGCTCATAGGTGTCATAGGGACCTTAGATTACATACAACGGCTGACATTACAATTTCCGAGCTTAGAAATCGAACAGGTCACTCAGGAATTCTGTTGAGAACATTTGTTACCTTCGTAAATATTATTTGAAGCAAGTACCATTAAAATGATATTAAAATCGATGAAATCAGCGAAAATACGTTAAAAATTACACAAAAAGTAAAAAATTACCTATTAGTCGAAATCGACGAAAAAGGCAACAAAAAAATGACAAAAATGGGTGATTTCCTTTTGTCGTAACATAAAATTTATTTCTATATTAAACGGTATTGTTCTAAAGTGAAATGCAAATACAAGACATTTCATTAAAATCCGCCCGTTGTAAATAAGCCATCAGTCAATAAGCCATCACCGACTCTTCTCAACAAGAACTTAACATGGTGTTGTGGCCAGAATGCATTGACGAGGGGGATGCAGGGGAGCGCCGAATGCTTGTGAATGGAGCAGCGCGTGCGCGCAGTCCCCAGTGCCCCCGGCGCACGCGCGTGCACTGCCCGGAGCCCGCGGAACCGGTTCCTCCTCGGTCACGGCTCTTCCTCTCCCCCCCCCACACACACACTCCAGCACCCGCCCGCGCCAGTTCGCTTACCCCACCGGGGGAGGAGGCTAAGGGCGGCAACCCATGTCACTGCAGTGCCTCAGATCGCGAGGTACTAGGGTGACACTCCCCACGGGCAGGATTTTAGACACTGGCTACAAAGCTAGGTCCAATTCAGCCGTGTCTGGAGGAGATTCAGCGCCGGCTGCTCTGATCGGTAGTTTTCCGTGGTTTCTCCGTCAGCACCAGGCGAGTGCCGGAGCAGTACCCTAACAAACGGGCCACGGACCGCGCGCGATCTGTCCTTCCTCTTCCTTGTCCTATCCTCTCCCCTTACACACTGACTTACACTAACATGCACCACACTACCACATATTCCGGGAGTCCGGTCGGGAGCTTAGAGCTTGGCTCGACTGGGGCGATGTCCCGCTGGTGGGAGAGTCCTGGTTAGGGGGAATCCCCACTAGCCGACGGTAGGTCGGCGCCGGATCTCGCCATCCAGCGGGGGAAGATCACCACCATCTCCCGAGAAAAACCATGCACTACACTAACGAGACTAATGACCGAAGCAGTTGACGCGCCCGGAAACACGAAAAAATCAATCAATCAATCAATTAATCCATGAAACGTTATGGAAAAATAAACTATTATATTATTTATATTTATTTTAAATATGATAGTTTCAAGTAAAATGGTTGCGTGACAGTAATTTTGCCATCCTGTAGCACGGGAGAGGTTGTTCAGGGCCCTTACTAAACCCTTCATATTCGGCAAGATGGCTTTGGAGAGTGACGTATATGTCAACCAAGCAACATACTTTATTAGGGAGAAAAATTCGGAGATAACTACGGTATGGTGGAAACTGCACAGAACTAAACTATATTAAAATGAATTTGTACAGGAAATGTGATATGAAGAGATGAGTTTGAAAAATTACATAGGGACCTATCAGTTAAGCAGATGAATTAGCATTGTTTCGTTGTTTTTTGAAAATAATAATAGTTGGAAAGATCTTACTGTGAATGAATTTTTATTGGGGGAAACTAAGAGTACCTAAATAATCTAAATATAGAGAATTATTTTTAAAATAAGGGTTAATAAAAGTTACATTTAGCTAATTGATGTGAAATTACAGTATTTTCTATTTTTTGAAGAAAATAAAACAAATCAAATCTAATTAGTGGTGAAAGTGGTAAAACGAAAGTGTGTAAGTTTCCAATACCTGATTAGTGGCCAGTAAAACGTAACACCTACTAATTTTAGACTGTAATAACTATTAAAATAATCTTTGCACTTTTGTGCTAGCTTGCTTTGGAAAAACATAATCGGAATATAACAAAAAACTATTGAAATGTTGACGGTGATGTGACTAATCCTCAGCCTTCGCTTCGTCACTGACCTTTCCCAACACGGCGGGCCCGTGATATGTCACTCGTCAGATTACTCTCCTTCCACATCTGGGTACCGGGGTCTTACTTTCGATTGATCCATGATGCGCAAGAGGGGCAGTGAATAAGTTTGCAAGAGGTTTTCCATTTCCCCTGTTTCTAATTTCACCACAACTTCACCTTTCATGTCATCTCAACATCACCAAAACCCTCCCTCCACCAAAATCATCCATACCAGCTACGGCAAAACCTAGGTATGCTGAGTCATAATAATAAAACAGCATAAAAATTGCATTTGTTCAACTCTTTCTGCTCTGGCCTGATTTCTTCTCCCCACGGTCTGCCTTTGCTCTTACGGCCGCTCGGGCATCGCACTTCACGTGTCTTCCGGGAGAGGCATCTGAAGTCAGCAGCGCCCCAAAACCAAACCTAGCCGAACCACTTCCAATATTTAAGCAAATTAAGTGATTTATTCCCGAAATTTAGGTTTAGTCTAAAGATAGCAGCGTTCACCGAGAAAATACAACTTCCCATAATTGAAAGTGAAGGAAAGTGTACCCAAAATTAAAGGCTAATTAAAAGCTCTAGGAAAAAAATTGTTCCAGCACTATTTTCCAAAAATTAGAACTGTACAAAGAGAAACTGGTGTCATAGTACGTTTTAGGTGACCGCTTCTAGCTTAGGTCTACAAATAGCAACGCCCAGCTTTTAATTTTGGATGCGGTTTGGATGGTTTGGTTTTGGGAGGCTGCTAGCAATAGATGAGAGTACGAGGACATGAAGTCAAAAGACCAATTCGCTAATTCGTGAAGGGGGAAATGAACATAGAAGGGGCTGTTGGGGTTCCCGCGACTCTAGTTAACGTTACTGAGCTATTAAAATATAAATACCTGAAATGTAAATATCTGTTTCTACGGTCTAAAACTTGAACTCTATTTTCAAAAAGAAACAGAAATTAAACGATTTGAAAACGTTATCGTCTCCTCAACAAAGATGTGTAGCGTCAAGGTAGGTCTGGTTTATTTTTTCCTTATGTGAAGAAAACGCCAGCGCCTTACAATTGAGTAGCTTGTGTAAATAATTCGTATCAAGTCGGTTGTGATAACACGAAGTGTAACTTCTCACTCTCGCTTGCCTCGGAGATGGCACTTTTTTCTTTCTTTGGTAACAGGCTAATGGAAATGAAAGTTAATAATAAGAATATTCCTTTTATAAATGACTACGCGATTCCCGGTAATTTTTTCTAAACCTGTTTCAAGAATGAAAATAACGTAACAAAGCTCTAAAAACAAGTACTGACAACCGTTCCAACGCTTTGATTTGGTCCCGAATTGAAATTCAAATGTGACCATCTCGTTAGCCAACATTTAGAGGGTTAATTTAAAATCATTAAGTTCACGAGCGACATACATTACATCCACATAAACGAAAGTGAAAGTTATAAATATAGTATGAATCCTAAATATTCTCTACTCTTGTTCGCATGGAACGCAATTTGCGATGTGTTATATTTTGGCAGACAGTTTTGATAAATTTATTTGAATTTAATATATTAAAAGAGAACATCACTTTTACTCATTAATAACTCAACACACAAGAATCAAGGGAAAGAAACTGGTTATCCTCCGAGGTATAATTTCATTTGCAATTTCTCGTTTAAATTGGCAGTACCTGTATCGATTCACGAATAACGTTTCACGCCTTCCCGTTTTTACAGGAGCAGCGAGGCTCCAACGTGGATTCGCGCGGCTGCGGCGGCAGCGGCGGGGGCGGGGCGGGCGGGGGGCAGGAAGGGGGAGGGGCGGCGTTGCTCCCGCGAGTAAACAGAAGCGCCGCGGCGGGCGGCGCGCGCCGTTGCGTCACGCTCTGGCAAGCGATAAAGCAGATAAGGGCAAGGCCACCGCCTGGGGGGCGTGCGAACGCGGTCCTACAGCAGCTTTTGTTGGGGCGAAGGGCAAGGCGACGAAGCGAGGCGATTTAATGTGCAATGATCGATTAATTTTTTCGAATTTCCGGGCGCGTCAACTGCTTTGGTCATTAGTCTCGTAAGTGTAGTGCATGTTTTTTTTCTCGGGAGATGGCGGTGATCTTTCACCCCTGGATGGCGAGATCCGGTGCCGACCTACCGTTGACTAATGGGGTTTCCCCTAACCAGGACTCTCCCACCAGCGGGGCACCGCCCCAGCCAGGACAAGCTCTAAGCTCCCGACCGATCTCCCGGAATAGGTGGTAGTGTAGTGCATGATAGTGTAAGTGTGTGTGTGTGTGTGTGTGTGTGTGTGTGTGTGTGTGTGTGTAAGGGGAGAGGATAGGACAAGAATGGGGAAAGAAAAACGCGCGCGGCCCGTTTGGTAGTGTACTGCTCCGGCATTCGCCTAGTGTTGATCGGAGAAACCACGGAAAACTACCGATCAGAGCAGCCGGCCGCTAGAATTCTCCTCCAGCCAGCGACTGAATTCGGCCTAGCTGAAAAGCTAGTGTCAGAAATCCTGCCGCTGTCAAGACTCGAACCTACGACCTCCCGGTCAGAGGCGCTGCAGTGACATCAGTTGATACACTGAGCCTCCGCTCCCGGTGCGATTTAATGGAAAATACGCACGAAGACTAGTGGCCAACTGCTTCAATTACAATATTTGCCAAATCGTGATTACAAAGTCTTTATAACATTTCTATATTTGCAGTGTATTCCTTTAAATTTTCGTCACGGCAAGATCCTGAATCAAGGCGCTTACGTGCAAAATATGCATGCAGACTAGTGCCGAACTCCTCAATGAAATCACGACAAAAAGTTTTATTAACATTTCTAAATTTGCAGTCCTACATTAAATTTTCGACTGTAAGAACTCTATTAAAATAATCTTTGCACTTTGTGTGCTAGCTTGCTTTGGAAAAACATAATCGGAATATAACAAAAAAATACTGAAATGTTGACGATGATGTGACTAATCCTCAGTACGTCAGAAAACAACATTATCATAATAGACACATTCGTTTCAAAAGAAAGGAAACGCCTTACCTAAGATAACCCAACGTTAAGCGATGACTAATACGAAAGAGCATCGTACTTGAGTGGACGATATAAACACTGTCTGGACATCATGCGTCATACTGTACGACAGTACCGTACAGGAGGATGACATTGAATGGACAATTCCAAAAGAGCCGGGGCGGATTCACAAAGTATTTCGAGGTCATGAACCAATTTGAGTTCTGACCCCTCCCCTCCCTCAAAAAAAATCAGTGGTTAAACAATTGAAAATTCTTACTTTGAAATAATAAAATGCATATTCATAATTAGAAACCTCATCTTGATTTCTTGGTTATTTTGTGCTTACTGCCCGGTCAATTACTATAGTCATCAGTAGGTTGCGGATTTTGCATAATATTTGCATGTCATTTTCCTTAAACATAATGCTATGCGTAAAGAACACAAATTCATTTCTTGTTGTTCGGGATCTATATAGAAATCCTTACAGTGCACGATTATGATGATTGAGCGTATTTTCATTATAAGGGCATATAGTTGCATATTTTACATTTTTGTATTTTAAATTTTTCCTTCGTAAAATGCAACCGTTGAGATGGCTCTCGAGTTTTCATCATCTCTGAATGAAGAGAGCGGCACAGCCCATCCGAAAATCTAAATCTCGACGTGTCCACACGACCGTGGGAAAGAAGCAGCCCCGCGCCGTGGCCTGCTCCATCCCCTGCCCTCCCTGCTTGCGTTGAATTGTTTCGTCGTCGGTGTCACAACCTCATACTAAGACCATGTTATAGCAGGAGCGCCTGTAATGAAAAAAGCGGGGGTTGCAGAGAGAAAAGTTCTCATTAAAATTGAAGAAAGAATCCCGATTTGAGAACGGTGAAAAAGATAATTATTAAAGTGTATTTAAAGGGTGAAACGCAGTGTTGAAAATTACACAGCTAAAGACATTGCAGCTTTTAAGTATTGTTCCCTAAACTCACACGAACTTTAAAGAAATTTTTCTATGTAAAAGAACATTCTTCCAGATAACCGAAAAAGATTCACACCAGAAAATTTGGGAAAATATATTATATAAATTAAATTCAGTGTGTATCATTTATCATGTAACTTTTGTGTAGAATAAAAAAAACATCGAAACTCCTGCCGCCGTCAGGACTCAAACCTAGGACCTCCCGGACAGAAGCGCTGCAGTGACATCAGCTGATGCACTGAGCTACCGCTCCCGGTGATATCCGGCGCCGACGTACACGTCGACTTAAGGGGTTCACGTTGCCGGATACCTCCGTCAGTGAGTGAATTGCAGGGGGTTTATACCTGGTATTGATCGGAGGAACCATAACAAAAACGAATCAGAGGAGCCGGCCAATATTCTCCTCCAGACAGCGGCTTAATTCGAACTGGCTCTCTCGCAAGTGCATAATTTGACTTTGTGATTCCAAGCGCGTCAATTACCGAGGGTGTCTCGTAAGTGCAGTGCATGTTTCTTCATCGGGAGGTGGCGGTGATCTTCCCTAGCTGGATGGTGAGATCCGGCGCCGACCTACTTTCGACCAGCGGGGTTTTCCCCGACCAGTTACCTCCCACTAGCGGGACACCGCCCCAGCCGGTACAAGCTCTAATCTGCTCCCGACCGGTCTCTCAGGATATGTGGTAGTGTAGTGCATGTTAGTCTAAGGGTGTGTAAGTAAGGGGTGAGGATAGGACGAGGAAAATGTGGAAAAAAACGCGTGCGGTCCGTGGTTCGTTTGTCAGGGTACTGCTTCAGCATTCTCCTGGTGGTAATCCTAGAAACTACGCAAATCTACCGATTAGACCAGCCGGTTGCTAGAATTCTCCTCCAGACAACATCTGAATGTGACCTAGCTAGTATGTAGCTAGTATGGAAAATCTTGCCGCCGTCGGGACTGGAACCTAGGACCTTCCGGTCAGAGGTACTGCAGTGACAACAGATGATGCACTGAACCACCTCTCCTGGTTAGTGAACAGTCCCTTAGACATTGTGCGAACAAAATGCTAATTGTTATGAAACAACTATGAAGCATTAAAAACTGATCACTTTGGACGGTGCTTTCGAACCCTCCTGTATCCGCCACCGCACACGAGGTTGATGGTTGTGACAGTATTTCTCCCAGACACACACATTCCTGAGCCAGGGCCCACTCTTTGTTTGCGTTTCGTGGAAGGGTTAGCCAAGGGGAAGGGCGGGCGACGGCCACCAGAAGTCGCTTCTTGATAACATTCAGCGCACGCAGTCGTTATTCCTTGCTCGTGCCCGCTCCCTCCCCACACGTTGCCGCCGCCGCCGCCGCCACCACCACCGCGCCTATACATCCGCCGCCCGGATCCCCTTGTACAGACGGAGCTTCCCTAAATAATGCGATGCGTTCCGAAAATACGCGTCACAGCTTGTCTCCGGTACGCAAACAGGCAGACAGCGTCGCCTTCCCCTCTTTCTAGTTTCCTTCGGGCGTGGATCTAACGCAGCTGTAGATTTGAAAGGAAGAGTGTTTCACTGCTTGACTAATCCAACAGCTACTGCGATGGGACAGGGATGTCGCCGACCTACTCATCGGACAGAACCCTCAGTGAATCATTATTTGCACGGAACTATTGAACTTTCATCAAACGCTAAGTAACTCATACCACCATGACTTTGCAGTACGAAAAAATGATCTTTTACACGCCGTGCGTGAAACAAGGTACCTCAGGCTCCGAATGTGGATCAGCATTTTTTTTTCATTGTAACACTGTGATGCGACACTGCATCACGGAACTTTGGTTAGTAGTACACCCTTCCCACATAATTGGGAATGAATTCCATGTATCGTAATCATGTGACTGTTTTAGCGTGCGACACAAGTCACGTGATACTCATGCTAATACTATCGGAGAAACATTAGGGAGTTTGTACACCCTGGAAAGTTAAAAGCAATCGAAAGCACTATCGATTTTCTGCGCATACGCAATTCAAATTAAGAATAAAACTCGTGTATCTGCGTATGCGCAGAACATCGAGATTGCTGTCCGCTAAGGCGTGCCCAAACTCCCTACTCTCTGCTACGATTGTTAACGTAAAGTGGAAGTTTGCGCATGCGCAGGGGCTCGAACGTGGATTCACTGCGTATGCACTTCGTGCCTCAGTTGGCGAGTGGTGAGCTTGTTGACTTCTAAACTCTCAGTGCGCAGGTTTGATCGCGGCTGAGGCGCGTGGATTTTTGAAGGGCGGAAACGCAAAAGCCACGTCGTGCTTGTGGCATGTAAAAGAACCCTGGCAGGTGTCCCGCAAAATTAAATCCCTCCGGCAATTTCCCGTCGTAACGAGATCTTACGTTCTCCCAACCAGAACGCTCGGATAGAGTTAACCGAGACCGACATCTGGCCTAAAAAGTGTTAATCGCACCCAGGCGCTTAAAGACGACGCTCCAGGGGCGCGCCTGCTCGAAATGGGTTCCCGACACCGACGGCGGGGATCGGCTTCAAAGGAAGCCGGGGTCATTCGCGCAGTTTCCTGTCCTAACGAGATATCGCGTTCTCCCAATCAAACAGTTCGAAGACCGACACTCTCCGATCAACACCAGGCGAATGCCGGAGCAGTACCCTAACAAACGGGCCACGGACCGCGCGCGATCTTTCCTTCCTCTTCCTTGTCCTATCCTCTCCTCTTACACACACTACTTATACACTAACGTGCGCCACACTATCACATGTTTCGGAAGCTTAGAGCTTGTCCCGACTGGGGCGGTGCCCCGCTGGTGGGAGAGTCCTGGTTAGGGGGAAACCCCACTAGCCGACGGTAGGTTGGCGCCGGATCTCGCCATCCAGCGGGGGAAGATCACCGTTATCTCCCGAGAACAAAACCTGCACTACATTTTCGGAAGGAATGACCAAAGCAGTTGACGCGGCCGCAAAAACGAAAAAAGTCATTCAATCAATGAAGACCAACATACGGCGGAGAAAGTGAGAGTCATAACCAGGAGCATCAGGGGAGCCCAAGGGAAGGCGCCTGCTCGGAAAAAGTCCTCTAGACCCACTCCAGGGGTGTGTTTTAAAGGAAGCCTGGATCCAAAACACAAGTCCGGAACTTTGGCCGAAGCCAGGGTTCCCGCAAAATAACCCACGCTATAAATTAATTAATTCCGTGGTGGTAGCCGATAGCTTGTGGTAATCCATTATAGATATGGGGATAATTACACCACAATTATAAAATCACTGGATCATATCTGATTTATTTTAAATGTTTAGATGTTTTCCACATTGCTCGGGCAGTAAGTTATTTCAATGTTTTTCATTTTTTCAAAATGTTATCATTGTATTATTCATTTCACTTCTTTTGTGTATTTTATTATTTATATCATAATTCTCTTTATGTTAATCTCTCAATTTTTCCTTTTTGTTAGAGACTTTATTTTTATATATTTTTTTTTTTGGGGATGGAAAAATATTGTTCCCGAAAGTTACTTAGGGCATTATATATATATATATATATATATATATATATATATATATATATTATTTTTATTATTGTGGTTTGATTATCCCCATATCTATAATTAATTAATTAATTAATTAATTAATTAATTAAATCGACGCTCTCGATAGCCGAGGTCGCAGGAGAACAATAGGTGTCTCCACTCGAAGGGTCGCGGGTTCGAATCTCGCCTGGGACGTGGGTGTTTGTGTGTTGGTGTTGTCCTTGCGTGTTCTTCCTACAGTTAAAACAATGACAGTGGTCGCTATATGACGTAGTTGTTAAAAAGCGACCTTAAAAAAATACAGTAAATAAACAAATAAATGAAAGCTTATATATTCGGCTCGGTGGCCGAAATCGCTAAGGCAGTAGTCTCGTAGGCAGTAATCGCTAAGGTCGTAGTGATCTCGGACCGAAGGATCGCGGGTTCGAGTCCCGCCTCGGGCATGGTTGTATTTGTGTTCGTCCTTTCACCCCTTATCATTCTCATATCGTTTCATCTTCATAGTTACCATTCCGTTAACACCAATAGTTGTCGCTAATGACCTAGATGTTATGCGACCTTAAATAACCAATACGCTTGTAAGGTGTTTCCCGCCGTGCCCGTTGTGAAGCATTTGACGACGCGGTGCCCGCCCGGTGCGTGGGGCGCGCGCGCGCCGCGATAACGCGCGATTAGCGGCGCATCTGGCGGCCCATTGTGCGCGCGCAGGCGGGCGGGCCGAGCCGAGCGCGCAACAGGGTCAGGGCCCGGGGCGACAACGGCCGCGCCCACCGCCCGCCGCCCACCGCGCGGCCCACGCCGCACGCACACGCCGCCGAGCGCCGCGCTTATGGCTCACGGGTGGACGGTCGGCCGCTTTATAATCATCGTCTAGTGCCGTATCCACTGATATCCTTGATTGGATGCTCACGAACAGGTAGTAGTAGAGGAGTTGAACTTGGGTTTGCTGTGAAAGTTTCAAAATAACAGGGCACGTCGAGATGTATCACTGTCTCCACGCCACATACACGCAAGATCAAATATCCAAAGCCTCTGTAAGATTCGAATCCACCACGAAAAGACCTACCCGGGCGGGAGACCTACCAGGGCGGGAGACCTACCCGGGCGGGAGACCTACCAGGGCGGAGACCTACCAGGGCGGAGACCTACCAGGGCGGGAGACCTACCAGGGCGGAGACCTACCAGGGCGGAGACCTACCAGGGCGGAGACCTACCCGGGCGGGAGACCTACCAGGGCGGGAGACCTACCAGGGCGGGAGACCTACCAGGGCGGGAGACCTACCAGGGCGGGAGACCTACCAGGGCGGGAGACCTACCAGGGCGGGAGACCTACCAGGGCGGGAGACCTACCAGGGCGGGAGAGACGCACACGCACGAGAAGGCGTACCGAAAACGTTTGTACGTGCCGCTTTGTAATCATCGCCTGGTACCGTATCCTTGACAGGATGCTGTTGAACATTCATCAGAGCAATAGTTCAAGACAATGTGCAATGTCATTCTTGCTCTGATGAATGATAGTTTGAAAATAATAGGATATGACGTAATTTATCATTGCCTCTACGCCCTACACAAAAACCGATAAAAACATCCAAGCTCTAGTCGAGTCTAAACACACAATCCTAGCACAACGTAAATGACAACGCATTTAGATCAACCATACCACTCATGTTCATTCGAAACGAAAGACCACATACTTTGCGTTTAGTAATAACAATAGTAATACTAATAAAAGCAACAATTATAAATATAATAATAAATAACAATAATTAACACAAAATAACAATAATAATACAATAATAACAATAATAATAATAATAACAATAAAATAACAATAACAATAACAATAACAATAATAATAATAATAATAATAATAATGACTTTAATGGGCGAGATTCGGACCATCAAGCCATCTTCCACCAAACCATGTAATAGAAAATCCTCATTTGAATTTTCTAAAATACATTTAGTAATATTAAAATAAACATCTAGTGTTATACATAGATGCCTCTGGGCTCAGCCAAGGTGCACAATTAGTTTCCAACCGCCTACGCTGAGCCTGACCGCTTGGCCCCCACACGGCGAGGGGCGCGGCTAAACCAGTGGGCGAACACGGTTTCACGTACCGCTTTTTAATCATTGTCTTGAACCGTATCCCGCAGCTCAAATGTACAACATTGCCTCAACAAATGATAGATTACTAGATATTACTCGATAAGCTGTTGTTTGCCTTGTCCTTCCATACAACAATCGTAAGACGAACACATCCATTCCTTAAGCAATTTCGAACCAACAATACTAGTGCAGAAATCATGCTCAACTTTACAGAAAACCATTTAAACAATTCGCGATATAATTGTTCTCCATAATCGTAAAATTAGTTGTTTTGTGAAGATGTAGTGATAAATGAGAAATAAAATGTTTTATTTGACCTTTTCAAAAACACAAAATACAATTTAAAAATATGACACAATGATGATTCCTCAACAGCGTCTGGTGAATTCTCTGTTCAGAGTGGTAAACAATACAATAATATGAACATTTCGTTTCACTCTTGAAACCCGTTTGCTTATCATACAAGATTAATTCCACTGCTCTTGTTATAAAGCGAATATTACAAGAGGACTAAGAAGGCCTTAAAAAAGATATGCTAATTAATTTAGAATGGTTTCCCACCTACGTGTAGGATATTACAAAAATTTACAAATCGTTTCTTTTGCCAACGGACATCGGAAATATCTACCGATTCACTCGGAGTTAATGTCAAGTTCTCAAATGAGTATGGTACATCTCAAATGGGATCAAATCCACCAAAAGAAAATGGCGAAAATACGATTTCCTTGACAGCACGCGCATCTAACATAAATATGAAGCTGAATCAAACTAAGGTAAAGACTCAATATCACGCGCTAAAAAGCACCCAAGATTACCCTACCTCAATTATCACAAATTTTTCTGATTTTTGTCTTCCGCATTCTTAAAACATTTTAACACACACCACCCAGACACTTCGCAATCGATTGATTTGAAGAGTCTCAAAGTTCAACGAGCAATCACTGTTTTTGTCAACAGAAATGTCAAGCCACGCAGATTCTGTTATCAGATAAAACCGAAATGAACTGATATAGACGAAAGAGAAATAAAAATAATGTTACAGTAAGGTTTTTGAGATTTCATTCTAAGTATTTTTATTTGTTAACGTTTTTTTACAATCTGTTCATGTGAACAAATAAATTTGTTGACCTACATAATTAACCATGAATGGAAAATATACTCATAAGTAATCTCCATTAATGCAGTTGTTATACGTACTCTTCAAAATGTGTTAGGCAAATCCAGAGGGCAGAATCTTTTAAGATGCTTTATTTCTAAACTATTACTGTGATAAGCCAGGAACCCCGGATTTAATTTGAATGGGAAAATCGGCATAAGTTTTACTAATACCATGGGATTGTATGCAGGCTGGAGAATCAGAGAAAATACGTTTTATGGCAACTAATAAACAAAGTGTAGTATTCCATGATTGGTGTCTAGCGCTGATCATTTGGGGAGATACGGCCTCGGGGGGCATTACATGCGAAAGGTGTGGGAAGGACATTGAAAGCCATGATTTTGTAGCAAAATGAAAAAAAAGCATTTTCTAAAAAGCTACCGAAGAGAACACATCGAAAGCAATCGGTGCCGTCAGGATATTTTTCAGCATGATGGGATACTAGTTAAATGATAGTGAAGCGGGTGACTTGTGAGTAGTTTCGATAGCTAGGCATTGGGCAGGGTAAGAAGTCGAAGTAATTATTCGCATTGAAATATAATGGTAATTTTTGTTATTGTAATTTGTGATTTGAATTCAAATTGATTCAGTGTTTCGAAGGGATTTATATTAGGATAGCTCCACAGATGGGAAGAATTTTCAATAAGTTAGCTAAAGATGGACCGTCGCGCGTAGGTGTTTCACCCCAAGCACAGCTGGAGCAAGTCACGACTGCGTATTCATTTAATGGAAATTATTAAATCCTATGAAGTACCAAGCATATTCTGAGAACATTTTTTAATTTACTCTAATGATGGGCAAGAACACGATAATAGGGATATCACGGAGATATCACGGACAACATCCAGCCCGAAGCCGAGAAGTACTCTGAAAAGTCATCGCAGTAAGCTTACAAACTTTATTGAAAGCCGTACGGGGCCTTAATGCTTGTATAGAGAAAGAAGTTAATCATTTAATTGATGAGCTTATTAGAATTTGTAAAAATGTCAGAATATATGTTAATTTTTTATTTCTTGAGAAAAGAACATGGGAAGGAAAAATATTGTTGAAACGAGATTTAAATTTAAAGTGAAATTAAATAAATAATATTTAATATTCAGAAACGTTATAGCAGGGCAACGGGAGAAATAATAATATTGATAATAGAAGAGGAAGTATTCCCCACATAATATTGAATAATTTTTGTAAATAGTATCAAGATTCAGTAATACTAAATATTGTGTAAAAGAAGGTGGTATTTCTCATTACTGAATAGAATTACGCAAAGGAATAGGCATGGCTTTAATTTTTGAACACACTTTCAACTACATTATTTTAATTTCTTTATTAACTGTTGGCATTTTAAAATCACCGTGAATAACATCATTTTGACCTATCATTGGGCATTGACAATGTTTCTTAACACTTTAGACTAAAATCTTTGGATGATTTGGCTATTGAATTTGGCTTCTGGTGGCTCACAACTGTATGCAGTAGGTCCAAACAGGTTTTCATTACGGTTTATAAATACGTAATTTAATGTCTAAACCTAACACTCAGTTTCTAGGTTGAAAACGAAAGTCACTATTGACAACGAACGAGACGCAAGTGTTTATCGTCAACATCAACTACACTGATCGAAAAATCCTTTCATCAGTTCATGTTCAACACACGATTTGATTATGTTGAATGAAGCAAGAGAAGAAATGAATGTATTCAAAAGCCGTAAGATCAATAACAATGATTATTTCTAGTAAATAGTTAGGATTAACCACATTTTAAAAGCACAAAACGTACTGCTAGCATCTCATGTATCAAATCACGGAATCTCACGTATCCACATGCTGAAAATAATGAATTGATTGTTCGAGATGGGAAAACCATCCAACTCCAATTCGCAGGATTGGAAGTGAAGGAACACGAACAACAGAATAATTGGATCATTCATTTTTCCGTTACGCAAACCATGATGAATTGGAGGCGAGAGGAACCAACTGATACCGCGAATCTCCTTTATAAACGCGAGTCGCCTCACAGTTGCTCAAACAACTCGCGCACAACTCAACCGAAGGAGAAGCGTTCACAAAACATTCGGTTCCAGATCACCGGCTAGAACGGATGTCGTCAAGCGAGTCGGTTCCACAAAAAGCGAACACCGGGTGATGTATTGTCTGAAGGCGTCTGAGACCGAACTTCCGCCGGTCTGTGTCGCCAGGAAGAAAGGGCGGTGCACTCGACGAGACCCCTCGGAGCGCCGCCCCGCCCGCCCCCGCTCCTTGTGGCCCATGCCTCCCCGACACGCCCGCTCCCCCCCGCCCCGCCCCCTCCCCCCCGCTCCGCCACGCCCCCCCCCTCCTTACGACACTCCTCGCCACCCCGCCTCTTCCCTTTCACCCCACCCTGCCCCTCTCTCCCATCCCAACGCACAATCCGCAATTCTTTTCCCCTTTCGTTCCATCCTGCCCCCTCGCCAGCGCCTCCCGGCTCTGCCCTCCGAGTCCCCGGAGTCCCCGGCGCCGCCGGCAGCCCTGTTCCGTCCGCCGCTCGCGCCGCCCCGCGTTCTTCTTCCCCGCCCACCTCCGCCAACCCCGCCCCGCCCCCCCCACCGCTTCCCGGCGGATGCCCCTTCAGGCCCGGCGCTCCTGAGGAGCGCCTCCCCCCCCCGGCCCCCGCCCCGCCCCCTCCGCCCGCCCCGCCCTAGCGCTGCCACGGCGGCCTCCCCTTCAGGCCCGGGCTCCAGACGGGCCCTGCGCTCTCGGAGGCAAATTGCTCCCTACACAGGGCACGACGACGCCCCTCAGCCTCTGCTGGAACCCGCCACACAACCGCAAAACGCACCGGTCCTGCCTCGTTGACTACGTGAATGCCTTTCACTCCTGCCTTATGGAGCTGCAGCACTGAAGATTAATTGCAATCTTCCAACGAAGGTAAATTAAAATAATACATACGCGCGGATATTCAGAATATTTAATTCATAATGAATGTTCACACGTAATGTGTACACGTTTATGACAAAATGCTGCATATTTTGACGAGCTATTTCCCCGTTATATTTTCAACAGAATGTGGTCCTGTAGCGTAATTAATATTTCTCATCCCTTAGATCTGTTTTTTTTCACATTCAAATTTGCATAGTTTGAGATAATTTTCATCTTACAAACAAAGGTTAAAGCTGATTTTGAAAAGTGAAAAATTATTTATCAAAAATCTACTATCGTCCAGACTAACTCTAAACCCCCAGAGGCTTAAATTATGTTCAGAGCCACCTCAGCCATTTGCGTCGTAAACAGTATAAAATCTGTTGGGATGCAGAACATCTTCATTTATTACTCCGAGGCAAAAAAGGGTATCAATCAGCATTCCCACGTGGATCAAGGGAAATTACAGAAATAAAAAATCAAGACATTGGTCACAAATTATAATAATTACAACGATAATTAAAAATCATAGAATGTAAGTAATATTAGAATTTTAAACAAAGTATACGAATCAACTGATAATAAAACACCCATTAGCACATCGTGGTTGTGAAAATTGTATAATAGCCGTTTTTAGTCACCGCAATTCTAAAATCTTATCTGGTGCTAAAACCACTTTAGCACATTGTCTCTGTAAAATGACGAACTGCAACGCCAGGCACATGAAATGCCACTTGTCGCTTTCAAGAGAGCGCCCGTGCTCTGCATGCACAAGACGAGGTTTACGAAGTAAATGCTTCTGAAATGAGCGTAGTCGCTACCAATTGAATTTCGACTTTTGCACTCTACTAAAAATAGCAAGGCGACACAATGAACCCCAATTACTGGCAAGGACGCGGTCACGTTTCAATACTCAATTCTCAAATTCAGAAGAGCATTGACTGGTGCTAACCAATACTAAAGAACAAGAAAAATGTAATAATAAAATTATTTATTTCAAATTATGTTTAGAATGCAGTTCTGATACTTCTATTAGATTAGCGCCAACACTAAATAATTTTTCAATTTATCATTGCACGCTTTTCGTTATTACAAAATGTGAGAGAAAATGAGTACCCGGTAAATCTACCAAAAATATTCTCTAAAAACCATCACAGAGAAAAAAAAACTGATACTCATGAAACAAAGAAACATATTTTCTCCAACATACATTTTTGACTCACTATTTTCTCAACGCATGAAATGAGTATTTTCGGACATAAAAATCTATGCTTAGAATTTAGTAAACGCTAAGTATTCGTGTATCAAAGATAATACAATCAACTTTATAACCATATACCGAAGAGTTATAGAACAATTTTATTATAACAGTTCGCCTAAAAATCGCATTGTACATGTGTCGTCGAACAGTCACCACAGAGAAGATAACAAAATATCCAAAACTTCAGTAATAAATAACAGTAAACGTATGTGATTGCTGCATTACAAAGGAGACGTAGGTGGACATTCTATTGAGATAATGCACGGTTTGCGTACAGGCGGTCTACTACGTTTGTTGCATCTTGTATTTTTTTTTATTAGGAGCGATTTTTTTCTTTCCTCCTAAACTCGTATATAAAATTATTTGCCTTTGAGCGCCACTTTCACATCGTCTATTCATTGTGATGACATATTCTCACTTTTAATCTTATATTTGTTAATTTTCCGTGCTGAAAATTTAGGGCGTAAAATATTTTTTATGTTTTATTTTCATTTTACCACATACGTTTTACTCCCAATCCTTTTTCATTGCTGACCTAAAATTTTGTGTTCAGGAACAAAATGTACTCGGGCCCTTCCACACAAATCCCTTTTTCTTTATGTTTATCTCAGTCTCATTTTAATTATCCTTCTTGTCGTGGTTCTCCAACAGCGGAGACAACTCAATGACTGCGCAGAAAGTCTAACAAAATTGAGACTCAACGTGATGTCAGGCAAATGAACGTGGTGAAAATAATTCAGTGGAACTATTTAAAAAAAACTCAGTTGAAAATACAATAGAATAACTGCACAGCACTAGATAGTGAATGCATCTCTTCCTCAACTCGGCAGTATGTGTCTGCGCAACATTTCAAAGCACCCAAAGAAAAAGAAGAAAAACGTCTCAAAGGAACATAATCCGCTCTCATCCAAAGAGAAGGTAGTACTTGGCCTCTACAGTTAGCGCCACTTCTCCGCATCATCGCACCAGTGTGTTGTGCACGTACTCGCGCACACAAAGGCCAGTCCCCCCCCCTTTCCCGCCACTTCGCCCGCCGCAACTCACGCAAAAAACAAACGAGGAGAGGCGGCGCAACCAGGAAGCGCACAGCGGCCGAGCACAGTGGCCCCGGAAGGGTCGAAAGCGGGGCGTTCCCCAAGGGCTGCATACGCGCTCGCATCGCGACGTATTCACTAAAACGCCTTTAACGCTTCTGACCGGGTATACATGACGTGTTTCGTCAGTTCCAATCTTCTAAAACCATGCTAGCTGCTGTATGTCGGTGATTAAGTCGGATGAGGAGGACGGAGTGAAGCAAACGTGGTTGGTCCGCATCGAAGCTGACTGAGCCCATCCAGCTAATGGTTTTTTTTGTCACTTTTTATAGAAAATATTGCTCATATATCCAATGGTTGCGGGCTTTACAATTTAGCAACATAACAACGCGGCAATAAAAGTGGTATTACCACAAAGTTCCAACAATACCACTGAGATCACGACATGCAGCAAAATTAAACCAGATATTAATGGTGTTAACTCATTTAAGGGCCCTTTAACGAACCAGAGATCGCCGGTGATAGATCGTCAAAGCATTGTCCGTTCCTGACCAGGAAATATTCATGGATATCATGGATTAAACTTCCTTGTAAGAAATATTTTCCTCCAGCTCCAATTTAATACTAACCATCACGCAGTTTTGCAGGTTGTATGAAGCTGTAATATCTATTCAACGCAGAATTAATTTTCAGATACTGGCTCTTAAGATGATTTGCTTGCAACTCTGATATTAATTTGAGTATGCGCCCCCAAAAATGTTAAAATTATTTAATATTATTAAAACTGTTATTACATTAATTTACAAAAAAAAAACTCTATACGACGTATGGCGGAGAAATACAATCTGGGCCCGTTTTCTTGAGCACCAAAATACCTACTACAGTATTTTACTGTATTACTTATAATAGTTGACTTATGAATAAAGTTACCAAAATTATTGCTGGAAACATTTGAAAAATAAAAATGCTCCTCCCCAGCCTCTCACTGTGCACGTTTTTATCGCTGGCGGTGGCGGTGATCTTCCCCGATGGAGGGGGAAATCCGGCGCCGATCTACACGGTGGCTTCCAGTTTTTTTCCCCCAACTTGGTATCTCCAACCAACGGAGCCCTGCCCCAGCGGGGACAAGCTCTAAGTTGCCGACTGGTCTCCCGGCATATGTCGTAGTATTGTGCATGTAAGTGTATGTGTTTTTAGGTAAGGGATGAGAGAAGGAAGAGGAAGAAAAGATCGCGCGCGGTTCGTGACTCCATGGTTAGGGTACTGTCACCTGGTATTGAACGGCGAAACCACAGAAACTTACGATCAGAGCAGCCGGCCTGTAGAATTCTCCCCGAATTCGACCTAGCTATGCAGCTAGCGCCGACAATCCTACCACCGTCGGAATCTCCCGGTCAGAGAAACTGAAGTGACATCATTTGATGAGAGCCACCTTTGCCGGCCGTCGTGACAAGGGAAAGTGTTATTCGTCGCGAGTCGGTCTGCGGCAGATCACTTTTTCGTATCCTAACATAATTAGTAAAACCTTCAATTAATAAATATGAAAAAGTACTTTTAAAACTGCTGAAAGGAGTCGCCGGAGTGAACACACGAAGCTCCTATAAACCCTGCACCTTCTTGCGGTGGGCGGCGTGGCTGCAGACGCGCGCTGCTCGACTCCTCTCCGCTCCGCTCCATTCGCGGGCGCCGTAACGGCAGATGCCCCGGAAGCGGTTTACTGCGGGAGGGGGCGGCGGAGCTGCTATGCTTTACGACGGACGCCGCCCCGCTCGTCTCGTCTCGTCTCGTCTCGTCTCGAGCGCGCGTCACCACCACGCTCACCGAGAGGCCACTTCCTTTGGCTGAGGAAGGGGAGTGGCACGAGGTTTTCGTGTAATTGGATTTAATGAGAGCTGCACGTGACGTAAATAAGCTGTTATGGTGTCATCCAATCGGATAATTCAACCCCACCATCATGACGTCACTGTAGTGACGAATAAGCTCCCGATTGGATGACACCGTAACAGCTGGTTTACGTCAAGTGCAGCTTTAAATAAATCAAAGTATAGTAATGACAGAAGCGACCCACCCCTTTCGCTTTCAGCCGCATTTACATTTAGTATCTGTACAGGCGGATAAGCAACAGAGCACGACACCATCAACATACAAACCTGAAGTATGCAGACGAAATGTTGACCTGTAGATTTTGTTAATGAATGGTTGTAACTAAGGATCGAAAGCAGTTTGTAATTTGAAGAGATTAAACCACTTAGCATTGTTAATGCGATTTCGTGTTTTGTTAACGAATTTAATTGTTTGGGGGGTAAGAATTCAAAAGTTTTTCGCAAATGTTAGGGATAAAGTGCTTTTAAAATAAAATTGGCGTATTTTTGTTATAGACGTAGAAATTCTTGCAAAATTCATTAAACATTGTTACAAATAATACAGAGTTGTACAAATATTACACAGCGAGTAGATTAAATCGTTCTGATCCATTCTGAAAACCATTCAACGGAAGCCACAGCTTTCCTCCTAATCCTGGCAGGCAGCTAGTTTTCAGCACTCGCACCAGAGAAAGTTACGCGCAATAGACTACCGCACAATAATCGCTTCGAGAGCAGCGCGGTCGACCCACAAAAGGCTCCGAAAATCGAGGGCAGAGTCGATGCCCTCCGGCCAACTGTTCGCCCCGTCTTCCGTAAGGCTGCGCGCTGCGCACAGGTTCATTGAATGTGCAGTCTTCAACGGATGCTTTAAAGTGGCCACACTCCATTACAGAGACTTACGAAGCCAGCCGCGGAAGCTGAGATGTAAGAGACGCCGAGGTGGTGTTCGAAAGAGGAATATAAGTCTTACCATGTAAAGGTACGTGAATTCCTATAATTGTTTCAGACACCAAGATGCTGATCCCGGAACTAACGTGTTCACACGTGTATGACACGTAAATGAAAAAAACAACAACTTCAATTAAAAGTTATTTTGAAAACATCGTAAGAGAATTTAAGAGATAATAGTAAGTTAGGGAAACTATAGTCTACATTACTCCACCTTCGCGTGTATTAAGATGAGTTTATTCTTGTCTCTTGAGCTTGTGAGAACAAATTACAATCATTGCATGATGACAAACTACCAAAATAAACGGAATTTTTATAATAAATATAAAAATATTGTTTTCAAAATGGTAAAAAATCCTAAAGAAAAGCTATAAATGGAAGAATTCTCATGAACATAATTAAAATTTGCCGTTAGTTACCTTTTATATACCACCATAAAACCGCCCGAACTCGTTCACGAATAATGGTTGTAAACTTGTTTTCAACAAGCTTATACTGTTAAAACAGAATTCTGACGCCCGGAAATCAGATACTGAATCAAAAATTTGAAAGACTAAGAATCTCATCTAACAAAACAACATTCGAATCACTAACTAATAAGGGTCACGTGACAGCAAACACACACACACACACACACACACACACACACACACACACGAATACACAGTGTTTATTGAACCATGTAACGCAATTTCTCATTCCATTCTGCACTTACAAAAGCTTTATTTAAGTTGATTCTATTGAGGTTTATACGAGATTTGATGTAAAGATTTCGTGCATCTACCAATAGTTGGATTGTGCTATTAAATAAATGGACACGTTATTTTCGAAAAACAAGTGATCACAATGTTGCCCTATTTTACTTCTGCGTTTCGCCTAAATGTTGTCACCACACGTATGTGACATGACGTCTGAAACCGGTGGATATTCCATCCGATTCTTGGTCCCAAAATAGACTCAAAATTGACGTGTAGTGTTTAGACGTTTCAGTTTATTTATAGACACTGGATGAAGAAATGATTCCAAATTACCCGTACTGCATAATTTTTATGAAAATGATTCCCCTAATGTAAGTAGCTTTCATTTCGCGAAGTTTCAATATTGCACGGGGCATCGTCTCACCTCCGATCTCGTGCGTTTGGTTTTGCGATTTTTGTTGTTTTTTATTTGGATGGGTCAGGGACTGCAAGGGTTTTGCAGAAAACACAAACGCAAGTAACGAAAAAATTAAACACTAACTTAACTGAACGACTCAAAAGTTAGGGTAAAGTCAAGGCAATGTTAAAATTGAAGTGTTACACTGATCAAATTGTGAGACATTGTAATGGTAAATGAAGCAAGCGTAACGTTTTAAGAAAATTCAACTTCCTAAAAGAAGAATGTCTTAGAAATGACTACTCCAACAGATGAGTATACAAAAAGAAGTTTACAAAAGTGCGCTTATGTCTTACTGATGAAGTACTCATATTAACCAGTACTCTAGGGATAACTTGTCAAAAATGACGGGACGAAATCGAACACCCATCTCGATAATTCATGATAATGAATAGTAAAACTTAATTTAATTTCTTTAATATCATATTTCAGTTTCCATTTCAGACTTTCCTTTATTGTTAGTAACATTTTATAACCTTTCCACGTTTTCTTGTTTTTTCAAATGAATTTTATACTATGACAAATTCTGTGTAATAAATAAATATTTTTGGTTTATTTCACTAACTGAAAGTGGATTTAGTTGAACCTGACAGATCTAGGCTGTAGAGCACTGCGGCCAGGGATATTTAAGTCACAAACATGCAAGAAAATTACCGCCTTCTCCCTCATTCAAACTGCATACAGAACTGCGCGCCGCGAAAACTACCGAACTGAACATTCAGATATCGTTCCAATAGCACATTTTATAGCGATGTTTTTTTAAGTGTTCATTTTACGGAGACGTTTTACCGCAAAGAAATTATTTTTGGCATTATATCCTTAACTTTAATAATAATGATGGATACATCAATTTCCATTCACAATCTGTCTGGGCTTATCAGCTATCTTTTTTATACAAACATAATCAGACGGTAATTGCACTCTGTAAATCTGGCTCTAATATATAAAGTACTAGTGGACCCGGCAATGTTTCGCTATTGCTCTCTAGCCTGAATCAGTGAAAAACCACTGATTGACAGTGACTATTCACTGATTGTGGTAGTTATAAATCTGCCACCGGGAATCAGTGAATTGAACTGAATGAATCAGTGAAAAACGGGTCCACTTTTTGAATCAGTGAAACTTCACTATTTGAATCAGTGAAACCTTCACTATTTGAATCAGTGAAACTTCACTATTTGAATCAGTGAAATCTGTGACAACTAATTGAACCAGTGGAATTAATAGCTGCTGCAATCAGTGAAAGTAAGGCTTCACTTATTTGAATCAGTGAAATATCTCATCGTTTCTCCAGTATGTAATGCACAAACCCAAAATCCTACTACTGAGAATCACTGTATCGCTTTAAACAAATGCTTCAAAACATAAAAATTTAATAAATACAATAAATATAATAATAATTTATATCTGTATTTGAAGTATTTTTCCCTTGATATCTCAATAGTAGGATTTTTGGGTTTGTGCAGTATAGTACAGGGGTAGCGACATATAGTGTAAAGAAAGTCAAAGTTAATTAGGCACAAATTTATTGAAAGATTTTATGGGAAAATGATCTTGAACAGCACTGTACATATTAACTACAAAACAAATACAATAGAAATATACATATTATGGCAAAGATATTGAGTCAATATCTTAACTCAGAAAAAAAATTGAAAATTGAGGTAATAACAGACCTGTATTCTATTTCATATGAGCAATCCATTTATCTGTTCATTTATTGTCTTCAACATTATCACGTAGAAAAATTGTCCAATGTTATGGTTTAGTTCCTTAAGTCACATTATCCTTGGGGTAGGAAGAGTTTTGTTACATCATTTACTTACAAACAATTGGCTTTTCAATGAAAGGAATACTGGTAAAGAGATATGTTGGAATTAAGGTAATTTTAAAGGAGATACTGCCTTTTAAGTGAGATAGGAGAATACAAGTCTTTATTTAAACCAATGAAAACATACAACAGAGAAGAAAACCAATGTTCAGGAACTTTTCAAAACTCACTACAGAGAAAAATTGGCCTGCAGTTAACACTCTTCATTTTATGTACATATTATTGACAATTTCGGTGACAATACAACAAATTCTAAAAGAAAGATGGAAGAAAGTAGTGAAAGAAAGGACTCTTATAATTTAAATATATATAAATACATTTTAATGGATTTTTATGTGAATTTTACAATAAAAATAAATAAAGGACATTAAATCTGTCAAAATTTTTAAAGTAAAAATACAAATAAACATTTAGTATTATTACAAGTATGTGGCAAGTTTTAGGGCAACTTAATCAGCTTCCTCTGCTAATTATTATTTTCATAATTAAAATCAGCAGCATTCCAAGTTTAAAATTGGAAATGCTAACAGCACTGCATGCCTTTGTTTCTATGTACATATATACATATATACATGTACACATGTATATATACACATATGTGTATAAAGAAAACAAAGACTATTGTGTATTGTTTCCTAAAATTTCGAATCTGCCATGGTACCGAACAAATGACTGATACCTGACACCGCAATGGAGGCACCTGGCTACTGATTTCAAAGACAGGAATACAATTGATGAATGATGATCAAGAAGCGCAAGTTCTAAGATATTAATTCACTTGAGGTAAAAATTTTAAATGGCTTACCAGATGAACTCCAAAACACAAACCTTCACAAGGAGCTAATTACAACACAAATATTTGGTAGGATAAGAAATACTTAAAAAAAAAAAAAAAAAGACATCAATTTCGAAAAGTCTGGATTTCTTTATCAGAAAATCTATCAAAAGTATATTTATTTATTTATTTTACGTCAAAAAACAGTTAAAAACTGCGTATGACGTGCTATGGGGAAAAGTGAATTGTGTGCACATTTTCAAAATTCTGTGATCCCTACACTAAGTCATATACTACTTAAATTTTGAATTTTGAAAGGAGAAAAAAACAAAACTCCCATGTAGTAAAATCTATTTTCAAAATAAATAAGCAATAAATTTTGAATTTTTGAAAGGAGAAAAACAAAAAACTCCCATGTAATAAAATCTATTTTCAAGATAAATAAGCAATAAAATTTTGAATTTTGAAAGGAGAAAAAACAAAAACTCCCATGTAATAAAATCTATTTTCAAGGATAAATAAGCAATAAATTTCGCTCTTATTAATTCCTGCCGCACAACATGGAAACGATAATTTGAATAATTGTATTTTCCACTGAATTCTAGAAGACGTGCACAGGAAATGAAGTTACATTTATGTCCAGAAGCAAAACAAGGGGCCATCTCAGCATTTGCTCAATGGATCAGGGAAACTGGACGAAAAACCTGATCGAGATGGGGGTCATTGACCCGGAAGCTGTAGTACAATAGTTGATACAGGTTGTTTATACTCATTTATACAGTCCAAATTGTAAATAATGCATTATGTATCATTGGTAAAATTAATGTTACTTTTCTTGTGATGCTCAGTATAGTCTCTAATTGTATAGAAACAGTTATGCAGCAGAAACGATTTCACTTGGGATTTAAACTTTTCTATTGAATTTAATCGTTTAATGTCATCTGGCAAAGTGTTGTAAAATAATGTACATGTATTGTATGTGAATTTTTTGTAATGAGCTGTTGATACTGTCACCTGATGAATATGATTTCTACGTCGAGTGTAATAGTAATAGACTTCGGCATTTTCTGAAAATATATTCCCGCCCTTGAGCAAGTCATTTTTTACAAAAACCACTGATTCGTAAATTAGAAGACACATATATTTGGATAAAGAGGAAAATTTGCAATTTTACAACTACTACATAGAAGAGACTACAGAGGAAAAAGTTGAAAATCTACCTGAGTACTTCAGATGAAACAATTGAGAAACTTTTAAAGAAAGTTTTAGAAGATAAGCAACAAATATCTGAAGTAAAAGATTTGAAAAAATTGCCAATGATTTTATTATCAATATATTTCAATGGATAAACTCAAACGCATGCCAATGGATAAATGAGTGTGAACGCTGTTTTGTGGAAGAGAAATTCTAAAATTTTCCCTTGACAGATTGGTACTCAAGTATGATTTTGAAAAGTACAGTAGAATCAGAATGGAACAATTGGAAAAGAACTCACGCATAAAAGAAATCGGAGCTGTTCTAAAACAACGACAAAATGGGGATAATAAGCCAGCGGCATATTTTTCGAAAAATTGAGTGAAGCTCACAAGGGAAAAAAAACAAACAATTTACCTTGAGTGCTTGACAATAAAAGAGGTTGTGATATATTGGTAACATTGGCTACTTGAAGAGAATTTTTGGTACACTCCAATTATAAACTTTTAAAAAATTTAAATATAAAAGCAAGAACACATTAAGAACTGGGTGATTTGACATACTATCTGTCCCTATACAATTTTAAAGTTAAATATAATGCTGGAAAATTAAACCAAGAGGCAGACTGTTTAAACAGGCATCCAGTTCTAGAGCCTGATGAAAATTCAGATGACATATTAAAAATTGTAAACCCAGTGAAATTAGAAGACATAAAAAAGGATCAAAGAAGATGCACAGAACTACAAAACAATAAGAAAAAACTAATATTCTAAAATGAAATTTATTATAAAATTGAAAAGAAGAGAAAACTCTCATTATCAGAAGAATTTAGTAAAATATTACTAAAATATGTACACAATACTTATTGTTACCTGGGAAGAGCGTGGATGATAAATAAAGTAACACCATTCTTTACAGCGCAAAATATAAACATAAACATAGAGAAGATTAGTGAAACTTGTGACATCGGCTTAAAGAATAAATCATGAAGAAAATCAAAATTTGGATTAATGTCACACCTAGGTCAAGCAACGTACCCTTTAAGATAGTTTCTATAGATACCATCAGAGGTTACGGAGGATCCGGTCAACAAAAAATACCCACACCTACTGGTCGACCATTTCACAAGATATGCTTATATTTTAACATCAAAAAATCAAAACGCTGATGATTTTGTAAAACTAACTGAGGAAGTAACAAAAAACCATGATATCCAGATGGTACTAACAGATCAATATCCAGGAATAAATTCAAAAGAATTAAAACAATTCCAAATTTAAAAAAAATAGATTTTTTACTGCCATAGATGCGGCAATGGTCTCAATGAAAGATTAAACCAGACTTTGGTGAATAAAATAAGATGTATTATGAATGAAACTGACAAAAAGGCTGCTATTCCTATGGACAACTATTGTGAAAAAAGCTGTGGAGAAATATGAGACAGAAATTATGAATGAAACTGACAAAACGGCTGCTATTCCTATGAATTAAAAATAAAATGCACAGACGAAGATTTAGAGAGAGAGGAAATAGCACTCAAGAATACACTAAAACCTCATAATGACACCAAAAATATCTGACCTACACAGGAGACAAATTGAATTAAAAAGGAGATCTTGTGTACATAGAACATGAAAGTCGCCTGAATATGAAGAAATTAGATGAATTGAGAATTGGGCCATACTCATACCAGACACAGAACAAAAGAATCAAATTTCTATGATATAACAAACTTAACTCCAATAGTAGAAGGTTTTGATAATTGAACAATTGCAGAAGCATTGTTCATTTCCCAGGAGGAGGGTTTATTACAGAAACCCAACTGAGTTTTTATTTCAAATTAAATACTCAAAGGATATAATCATTATATACTGCTAAAAATGAAAAAAATTGCTAATGTTGAGTATGCCAAATTTGTTGTAAATATTAATTTAAAAAGTAAGTCAAATGCTGCCATGGGTGAAGGAATATTTTATTATTAAAAAAGGGCAGATGTTAAAACTAACCATCACCCTGAACAAAACAAGAATATTTTTTCTATCCTTTCACCCATATCAAATATTGCTGGACATTTTTCTTGAAGGTTTTCTCCTTTCCAATTCCTCCAGATGCAAATTAGAGCCATCCTAAAACAGAAACATAGATAGGTCAAGAAGTTATGTGAGGAAAAAATGGTTACTTTATTTTCAGATTACATACAAAATCATACTAACTGGTAGAATTATGAGGTCTGGATAGGGAACCTCAGGAGTGGCAAATGGCTTTGATGTACCATCTGCACTCCCCCTCTACTTTGCCAAACTAGCCTCGCCATGTAAATGGGTAAAATATAATGTGTTTAGTGACTAAGGAAAGCAAGGAACACTGATCAAAATAAATCAGTATTACAGCAGTCTTGGCAAATTAAAATACCTTTCAAAATATTCAGTGTTATAGTCCCCGTAAGCTCCCGCACTTTCTCTTACACTTCTTCAAAACTCCATTCCTGGACTGGTGTCATTAAACTAAATTGGAAAAACCAAAGAAAGAGTTAATAGTTTGCTGGCTCTGCTGTGGTGTAATCGAGAGCATTTTGGACTTTTTACAACTTTCATAAACGAAATTATACATTGCACGTCAGATATTTCACACTGTATCACAATCAGTTACACTAAAACTCTTAAGTTACATAAGAAGTTTTTAAGTTAATAACAAAAACAAGTACGTGGTATTTACCACGTGTTCATAACCTATATCTTAGTTTGGCTAAATGTTCACTATAAAATAAAACGTCTCACAGTTATCAACAAGACGAGTCACAGAAAAGCGAAAAATACTTACCTAACGCAATTAAAACAATCTTCAGACACAGGTCAGTTTTCTCACAGGAAACTTCTATTCCACTCGTGGGATTTTGCTTCACAACAGACTGTTGGACAGAGCACTTGGACGATCAGTCGGCGGCGCCACTGACAATCAGTGAAAGCAGGCGGGCATTATGAAAAGGTTCACATATTCACTGATTGTCAGCGAAACTGCACGTTTCGACTGAAGAAATCAGTGACTTTGCGCTCACTGATTGAATCAGCGACAATTTCACTGATTCAGATTCAGAGAGTGCAATATGTTACACATCACACACCACTGGTCATGTGTACTGTTAACATTTTATGCTATGCTCTGGAAAAATTGTAATAGATGAAAGACTTTCTCGAGAGTGAGGATTTGTTTTATGTCTTGGTTTGGACATGGTTGTCAAGTATTTTTAAAATCTTTCTCCTTCATGTTTGGGCATGCATTCGCTACGACATCTTGAAGAAATTCAATTCACTTTTCGGAGATAACGTTCAAGTAATAATTCCAGCCGATATTTCATAATCGCAGGGGCAGAACATGCAGCGAAGACGTGCTTAATACTTGAGGGAGCGGCAAGATCTTCTGTTTAGGGGCGCTTGAGCCAGCACAAACGCATCAAATCATCATCAACGCGCTCTCAGAGCAACAGGCGCACATTCCCGTTGCGCTATGCCTATATTCCTCACGCATGTACAATCAAGAGTTCATAAAGTTTTATCGCATTTGGATGGACGGTACGGCAGCGCATAAAATACGAACAAACAAACATTGATTTTTATATATTAGATTGAATTGAAGACCCTAAATTGAAACGCCCTTAAAAAAAAAAATAAAAAAAAAATAAAAAAAAATCACGCTTATAATTTGTTTCGAACAAGAACAATTCTCTAGAATTCGGATGAGATTCTTTCCCAAATCCCGGCAAGCGCAACTTCGCTTTGTTTTATGAGCGCGTTATCATGCGCATGCGCGTGGGACCACCCTTTCCCTCGGCGCGCGGTCTCGCGCAGAATGAAAAGGTGGCGTGCCCGCTTATCTGGGGCCGCGTGCGAGGCGGTGGCACATGGCGGGAACGGCCGGTGTTGCAGGGAGGAGGGGAGGTGTGTGGGAGACAAGACGGCCAGATGGGCGGATCGGCACCGCGCACCGGGACGGAAGGGTTCAAAGCCAAATAACGAAATAAATAAGTACAGAAATAAATAAATGAATACATAGCTAAAAAATATTTATTTTACCTATCCGTATTCATTTATTCGTAGATTTTTTGACAACTACCTCTTTAAGTACCCACTTCAGTATGTAATAAAGCCAAAACAAAATTTTCTTTTGCCTATGTATGTTATTTTGTACTTATAATACTATAAGTAAAGTAAACTTTGGTAAGTTGGTAGCCACAAGATCATTGTTGTTATGTTCACTAGTCACCAGTTGATCGTTGGTCTCGTGGAGATGATTGGTCTCGTACTTTGATGCGCTTTCTTATAATATATCCCTTAATGTGTTCCTCATTACACACCCTTAGACAATAAAAAATACTGCTTAAACAATGCAATTATCTTAACCAAAAGGATCAGTATGAGTGTTTCCAGTTTCTGGATTATGTAAACAGGAAAAGAGTTCTGGGGTGATTTCTTAGCAAACAGAATCATTGTATGTCCTAGCTAGTGATTCACTAATTTAAACAGATAGGCAGGAATAAAAATGACGCATGCACAAATTGTCCTCCTAGCGTTCCACTAGTGATACAAATTGTGTAATTTTCAACAGCACTGTTTTTCAGCTCGTCATGTACAGTAAAATGAGATCCATAAATCCATAGTAAAAAGTTTATTTTTTCTTGAACTACTTAGAAGAAAATAATGGAAAACTGCTGCAAACATATTCGGGATACATAAGTTCTGCGTGTAAAAGGAATACGTAACTGCAAACATACTTTTTCCCCCAAAACAATATTGAAAACTAGGGTGGGTGTTAGAATACGTTTGTAAAAATGGAATATGACCATTTTAATTTTTTATATGCATGCAGCGTTTTAAACAATCTCTTGTTCTCTGAAAGGTGTTCTCGGAAATTCAAATACTCTCACTGTTAAATAATGATTGAATGATGATGGGATTGAAAAAAACAGCTTTTATTAATTAAAACAACAATAACAACGTCTTGGCAACCGTCATGCCAACTGTAATATGCATCCCTTTACTTACGCCTCCTGCTTAAACAAAAATATCAAAATAAATGTCCTGTAAAACCACAAGCGCCCCGGTTTGTCCGAAATAATCAACACCATCGCGATCTTGGCATTCAATCCCTGACATTATTCATAATGAAATTAAATTGTAATTTTTCCTATGACTCCATTCAGACCCAAATGGAAACGCCATTCCGCCACGAAAAACATCCTCTCTGTTTCCAAGAATTAAGAACCCCTATCCGGTCATTAAATAAAATAATAATTCCTTTCCCCGGCAACCCACTCTACAATCGCCAACCAAAACAAAATAGATAAAATAAACAAATAAAAAGAACAGAAGCCCGATTGGTTTAACATTGACTGTAAACAGGATTGATTGTGATTCCGGGCGCGTCAACGGCTAAGGACACTTGTCCCGTAAGCGTAGTGCACGTTTGTTTTTTTGTTTTTTTGGTTTTTTTCGAGATGTGAGGATGGTCTACCCACACTGGATGGCGAAATCCGACGCCGACATACCGTCGGTTACCGGGGTTTTCTCCAACCAGGTATCATCCACCAGCAGGGCACCGCCCCAGTCGCGACTCGAATCTAGGACTTCCCTGTCAGAGGCACTACAGGGACAGTCGATGCTATGAGCTACCTCTCTCGGTTTAAATAGAAAATTAAATGTTGTATTCATTGTGTTGTTTACTCAAACCATCACATGTAAAGCCTATGGCTGATCTGTAAACAAAAAAGAAAAAACAAAAAAGGAAATTCAAACACGCAGTTGCCTTGTTATTTGGCCATCTGAGCGAGGCAAGCGCAGGCAGAGTCCGCACGAGGCGCGCGCCCTGGAGGAAAAGCGGGAGCGGAGAGGTGTGGCGTGGTGTAATAGAAAGAGATAAGGACGTCGGCTGCGGCGAAGACGACGCAAGGTGGTGTTGCGACGCTCAAATGAAACAACGACGCCGACTAGCAGCAGCTCGGTCTCACGCTGCGAACTACTAGCTCTAATCCGACCGCTAATGAATTGCGCCTCGCACAAGGCGAGGAATTACAGCGAATAGGCGTTTACAAAACTCACTAATTGTGCAAAATGAAAGCGAGTTCTCACAAAGCGTTCTTGAACGTTCGAAAATACGACGGAAAACATCGTAGCGAGCTAGAACGCCATACACGCTCGTGGTGCGTGGTTGTTTTTCCCATTCTGAGTTACCCGAAACCGGCAGCGGTAGCTCAGTGCATCAACTGATGTCGCTGCAGCGCCTCTCACCGGGAGGGATTTTCGACACTAGCATTTCAGTTAGGTCGAATTCAGTCGCTGTCTGGAGGAGAATTCTAGCGGCCGGCTGCTCTGATCAGTAGTTTTCCGTGGTTTCTCCGATCAACACCAGGCGAATGCCGGAGCAGTACCCTACCAAACGGGCCACGGACCGCGCGCGATCTTTCTTTCCTCTTCCTTGTCCTATCCTCTCCTTACACACACTTACACTAACATGCACTACAGTACCACATATTCCCCGTTTGTCCCGGCTGGGGCGGTGCCCCGCTGGTGGGAGAGTCCTGGTTAGGGGAAATCCCACTAGCCGACGGTAGGTCGGCGCCGGATCTCGCCATCCAGCGGAAGAAGATCACCGCCATCTCGCGAGAAAAATGTACTACACTTACGGGACTAATGACCAAAGCCGTTGCCGCGCCCGGAAACACGAAAAAAAAAACAATCAATCAAAAGTTACCCGGATGGCAAACACAATGGTGGTGTGTAAAGCCCGGCGGGTAAACCCGTCACGAAGGAAAACCACGGTTTTATGTTCTTGATGTTCTTCGGGTTACAAGTTCGCGGTTGCTGCTATTCTGAGATGTTTTGCCCAAATGAAAAAAGTGGGTAAAATTATCAGGTACCTTGACCGTGTATTACTTAACGGTGTGGGTCCTTTTTTTGTTTTTGTTTTACTTATTTAAGGTCGCTTTTCAACTCAGGTCATACAGCGATCACTTTAAGTAATATTGGTTTCGTAACTTTGGGGTAATAGTAATGGTAGCGGAACTCGCATACCCGTATCCGGACACACACAAACATCCATTCCCCGGGCGGGATTCCAACCCGCGTCCTTTCAGGGATAAGGCAGCTAAGGTTCTTCAGCCTTAGTGACCTCGGCTGGCGGTATGGAAGTTGTTGCGAGAAAGTACTTTTATATCAACTCATACTCGTATCTTATTTTTTGTCGCCTTGCCAAAAATATAAAATTGAGTATCGGAGACTCTTAAGTTCCTACGCTAGAAACCATTGTAATGCTAAACCCGCTTGTGCTACAAGCTAAAATTAACGAAGAAAAATAAAAAATAACTTCAAATAACAGAAAATAGCTCAACAGAACCAGATCATCAACATTTTTCACTGCGAAGACGCATTAAAATGCAAATTAAGCAGAAAAATCTCTGTTACTATCAAAGGAACTTGCCAAGTTTCATACAAGCAAAAACTGGCTACATTTAACTCGGTGCATCATACTGGCATTCACTTCTTCCGGTAGTGGGGATAGGCATATTTCTTTAAACTCGAGCGTTTGTGACGATAAGAGAGTACAAGTTTATCTCACAGACGAGGTCCGAAGCGCCAGAGCGAATGCTGGAATAGCAAAAAAGAACCCTGGAAGAAGTGCGGGCACGGGTCCAGGCTGCTGACTAAAGATTATCCCTCGCGTTGTACGTGCCAGGGCACGCGCCGGGGACTCCGGGATCGGAAACTTATGCAGATTAAACTTCTGTACGAAACGCAAAAATACTTCGGCCGGGGCAAAGATAAATGTTGCCGTAAGAAACATGATCACATTTTTTTCATATATAGGTTTTACATCTAAAAAGAAAGCCAGTTCTAAGCCGATTTTCGTATGAGTGTGAAAACACCAAGGTAAATTATTCAGGGAAATCACGTAGTTCGAATAGTATAGTAAGCTCGGTAATCTAGTAAATACAAACATAAAATACATTTCACATCATAAAGTTAACAGTCAGGCATGTTGAAATACATAATATCAACAGTCATGTTTTATTGCCGTTAAGGAATGTTTGTATCAAGAAGCATTTGTAATATTTCCTGAAACCAAACACATTTGATCATGCATAATATTTCAAAAAGAAAAAATGCGCCCGAACGTTTAGTCATTTTTCCATGACCACAACTCTATTATCATCCAACAATAACATATTCAGAACTGCCCCAGTTCGAAACCGGTTGCGAGGTACACTCACGCAATCATTTCGAAATCATTTGGGCAACGCCGGCAGAACAATCCATGCCGTCACGAGAATGACTGGCGCATTCGGTGACAGCCGGCGTAATTTGAAAGACTTGCGCAAGCGAACGCCGTGCTGGGGAGACAGGGACTTGCTTCGGGATAGGAGTCGCATTGGACGCAACACACAATGGTCCATCGACGGACGCATCCATCCGAATAGATGAAGCTGTCTTACTGTTAGAGGAATCAAAGTCAATGACGCTAACGTATGATGCAATCCAATCCGAACATATGACAGCCCGAAAAGAAAATAATAAACTAGTTGGAATTGTTCTTGAGCCAGAGAGTTTATCTTTCCACTACCTCTCAGTCCGGCCACGAGCAAGATAGGAGATTAGAAAATCGCCGTTTCACTTTTTAAAAGAAAAAAATATTTTCAAAAAATGTATTAACATTTTTAAATGAATAAATACGGGAAAATTTATTTTTATATGTAACTCTAATAAAATGATAGATAAGATACTTGTATTTTATCTTGAGAACTCCTTTGTTCAAAAGCAGACTGAATTTAGCTTCAAGTTCTTCCAGTTCACCACCCTGAATCATGCCCTGTGCTCATTATTGTAAAAGAAAACATCTGCAAATAAAAATTAATCATCAAAAAAACAAAGATTTGAAACGATTTTACATTGGAATATGAGTGGTTCCGGACAATAGTAATTTCAGACATATAATACTTATTTTAGTAAAAAATGAAGTCTAATAACTGACCATAATTGAATGTATTTGAAGACGCAAAACTAATAACAACTTGCAAGTGAAAAAATATTTGTTCCACAAAAAGAAAAAAGAAAGGCATCGAAGTTTATAAATAAGCTCTATTAGAGCCTTTTGCTAAAACGTTCTCGAATACGCCACAAGGAAAGAAAAGTCTCACGTTTTACTCATAATATTTCTCCTGCCATCACTTTCTTCACTTTGTTTATTGTTAGCCATCGGAAGTTCACGCAAAGCGCATCTCGCTTTCCAAAGAAAGCGGAAGTGAGGAGACCGATCTTTCCTGTTCATCGTGTTCGTGGGTCGCCAAGCGTGGAAGTTGCGTGCAGCGCTACGGCGTCTGCGCATAACGCTTCCTTCCGCTCCAGTGCCAGCCACGCACAAACAAAAGAGAAGCTCAAAGAGAATCAAGTACAGGAACGACCCGATTTCCTAGGGATGTAACTGATACACGCGTATATCAATTTATTATACTCGTAGATTTATAATTTTGCGTTAATAGCAAAGCGCATATTAAATAGAAACAATCTGGAGCACATTAAAAAATTAGAAATAAATTCATGTTTTTCTTTTTTTCGTTATCTCCAACTTCACTCTCCCTTTTTCTAAGTTTGTTTGATAGAAACTCTACAGTATGGATGGTTCTTTCTATCGCATAATATTTTCCTGGAATTAAAATACACGCTACGAAAGTACGGCACACCCCTTTCAGTAGAAAGTGGCTTCCAATAGAGGTGCCTATGAATTTAGACATAAGTCAATTCGTATTATTTACTGTTTATGGATATTTGTAGTTCTCACGGTGTGTATCTCACACAATGAAATGTTTTCTATTCACTTGTGTAGTTACAATGTGCAATGATGAGACAAAAGGCGACAGAGACACTTCTTTTGATAAATCTATGTGGATTTGTGACTTCCCCGATTCGTCACCACTATTATACACCTGAAACCTCGTTAACTCTAAGGTTAAACACTATTAATCACATCCGGATGTGGGACTACCAGTGCGGTTGTCTGAAGAGCAGTACTCGTCTACACGTTAATATAATACGTCAGAGACACGATTAGGAAGAGACCACAAACTCCATTAGACGTTGGTTATAACAATGAAAATTGCTGAAGCGTACGTAGGCATTTATGAAAGGATTGTAACCCTTCAAGTAGAAGATCAAAAGTGTTCAATTATTGGCAGTACATAAGAGTAACGTTCCGGAGAAGTACATTTGGACAGACTTTTACAGTACGAGTAATTTTGAAACTTTACCGGAGAGTCATTAAAATAAGGACTTCAATTCTAATTTTGAAACTATATCTTCCTAACACCTTACCAGAGAAAGCAATCAATATTATTATTATTATTATTATTATTATTATTATTATTATTATTATTATGTTTACACATTACTGGTTCACTGGAAAACCTAATTCTCAAATAATAATGGGCTTTTCGCCAAGTGTGTTATTTGCTATTTATTTAGAATTTGAATTTAGAAAGTTTCGGACAATGCGATAAGTGTTTTAGATGACAGACTTCTACATTAATTTTAAAAGCCTTGGAGGGATATTAAGTTTTCTACATTAATTTTAAAAGCCTTGGAGGGATATTAAGTTTTTAAGGTTTTCTTTAACGTGTTTTTCTATAAGTCTATTATTGGAAACTTGCCTTTCGCATGTTCCTCTAGGAAGGGACTGCAACATCAATAAGAAAAGTAGTTTTTGTCACCTTGACAGTTATAACAATATCTGGTTTGTTATGTTCTAGAGTCTTGTGCGTCAAAATTGTGCGGTTGAATAAATTATGACTTTTATTTTCCAACACAGGTTCAGGTTTGTATGTTATTTTGTTATAATTGTTATAATCGTTATTATTATTTTGAAAATACACTGCAGAAAGCTTACCAAGAAGTCTTGGGTCATATTTAAAACTATGCAGGAACGTTGTTTTACCTGAAACAGAAAGAAAAAATTAAAAACTATTCCAATAATTATATTTAATGCACAATAAATCAATTACAAAGGCATGAAAAATATTATGCGAGTGTTCACACGTATACTTTACAGTTAAGTGTAGAACTGGTTGGTTAATGGGTTTTCGGACTCACTTGCTATGCTCTTAGTTCCGTTGATGTAGTAAATATTTCAACATGGAATGGGATCCTGTTCTTCCTTCGCTGGAACGTGAGATTCGGCACAGACCAACACGGCTTGACCCTCCAGGTATCCTCCCCCAGCGGGGCATCGCTTCAGCCAGAACAACCTCTGAGCTCCCGCCCGTCGGTCTCCCGATATGTGTGAATGGACTACGTATGAGTATGTATGTGCGTACTTACGCGAAAAGAGAAGATAGGAAATGACAATAAGAGCGGGAGAAAAGATCGCATGCGGTCCATGGTCCGTTTGGTAGAGTTTTGTGCTCTGGCATTCGCCAGGTATTGATTGGAGAAACCAAGGAGAACTTCTGATGAGAAAGCTGGCTGCTAAGATTTTCATTTCTGACAGCGACTGAGTTCGCCGTCGCCATCTAGCTCTTGCCGGAAATCCGCCACCGTCGAGACTCGAACCCTAGGCTCTTCCAGTCAGACATGCTGCAGAGACTATGCAATGCTGGCTTTCGGCTAAACTAGCCGGTTTAAACGTACAAAATCTGCGAAAGAGAAAAACTGTTCCCTATGATATTCCCGAATTAACGTTATTCCCGAATTTATTTATCTATAACTATTTATTTATCTATAACTATTTATTTATCTATAACTATTTATTTATCTATAACTATTTATTTATCTATAACTATTTATTTATTATATATTTATTTATCTATAACTATTTATTTATCTATAACTATTTATTTATCTATAACTATTTATTTATCTATAACTATTTATTTATCTATAACTATTTATTTATCTATAACTATTTATTTATCTATAACTATTTATTTATCTATAACTATTTATTTATCTATAAATATGCATTTATTTATTAATATTTATTTATTTATTTATTTATTTATTTTTGAGTGCGACTGAAGGCCTCAGATTCGCAAATTCTGAAGTACAGAGATCATGCATGGCATGCAGTAATGCTGTGCGAGAAGACAAAAGATTGTGGAAATCAGCACTTCGATAAGTTACAAAGCTTCTGTAGCTTTTCCATCGCCTGCTCGCTTTTCCGAAGGCCAATCGCTTCCCCAGATCGTCGAGCTCGCTGCCTGTTGCTGAGGCCAGTGCCGGTGGGGCTGCGGCCGACGCTGGGGGCGGGGCTGCATTATCTCGTTGAGCGCATTGAGCGCGACGCGGCGTGACGCGGGGAGAGCCAAGTGGCTGCCCCCACCGCGACCGCACCGCTCTCTACAGCGCACAAGCGCGCCAATCGGAGAACAAGGTATTTCTGAAACTATTATTCACCAATAAATATCAATTGAAGGGACACACACTCGCATGCACTGCACTACCGTAATGGCCGGGAGACCAGTCGGGAGGCTAGAGCTTGTCCCGGCTGGTGGGAGTGACCGGGCGGAACGGTGCTCCGCTGGTGGGAGAGACCTGGATGAGGAAAACCCCGCAAGCCTACGTATAAGTCGGTGTCCGTTCTCGCCAACCAGCGGGGAAAGATTACCGCCACCTCCCGCGACAAAAAGTCATTACACGGGAATAATAACCTTAGCAGTTGGTGCGCCGGGAAACGCTAATCAATCTATCAATTAAAAGGTTAGAGGCAGTTCCAGACATGCCACGCCAGTCACACCAAGCTAATTTTCAATGTTAATATCTCGATTTTTTGAAGTCAAGTTTATCTTGTTGCTAAATATGTCTTGTTCACATTTAGTAAGGGCTTGAGGTAGTAACACGTTGAGACACATTTCGCCAAAATGTAAATATCAACATTTCCGAGCAATGGGAGGTTTTCTGTTGATGCGTCACATCCTGTTACTGTCCCAAGCCCTTCAAATGTAAATACATAACAAAACTAGAGACTAAAATATATGTATCTACCTATTTGCACTTTCTAGATTTAAAACTAAGTTTAAAATTAGACTTTGCAGCGGAATAAAACATGCTGCCCACTAGCAGTGCAAGTTTCTTTTTTATAGCTTTTGGCCCCATGAAAATGTATATTAGTATTAATTAAGGAGAAAAAATTGTAGCTTTTATAATGTAATTCAGCTTAATGCGATAGCTTATATTTTCCTAATATTAATTAAGCCATATGTATCTACTTTCTGGGAACATGCTTCCAGTAAATAAACATACGATTATCGTAAGGGACGTTTTATCCACTTTGTAAAATGTTCAGTGCTTTATTATTTTCCTTTGACTCTTTGCTATGCGAAAGTTGATAGGATGTTGCTGACAGTAGTTAATGTCGTGGTTATAGTTACTTGTGATCTAATAATGTTCATTGCGAAATGGATATCTTTCTTAATAATGGGCTACTGGGCTTAATAATGTCTTCTAATAACCCTTATTGCGAAACAGATGTACGTTTCGCAAAGTTTGACTGCAAATATAATCAAAGGGAATAAACACATTTTGGGATAAATTTATAGTGGACAGTTAAAACAAACAAACAAAAAATAATACAAAACCCCACACAATACCATCACCCAAATGCAGTGCCTCTGACCGGGAGGTCCTAGGTTCGAGTCCTGACGGCGGCACGATTTTCGACACTAGCTTTTCAGCTAGATCGAATTCAGTGGCTGTCTGGAGGAGAATTCTAGCGGCCAGCTGCTCTGATCGGTAGTTTTCCGCGGTTTCTCCGATCAACACCAGGCGAATGCCGGAGCAATACCCTACCAAACGGGCCACTGACCGCGCGCGATCTTTCCTTCCTCTTCCTTGTTCTATCCTCTCCCCTTACACACACTTACACTAACATGCACTACACTACCACATATTCCCCGTTTGTCCCGGCTGGGGCGGTGCCCCGCTGGTGGGAGAGTCCTGGTTAGGGGAAAACCCCACTAGCCGACGGTAGGTCGGTGCCGGATCTCGCTATCCAGCGAGGGAAAAATCACCGCCATCTCCCGAGAAAAACATGCACTACACTAACGGCACTAATGACCAAAGCAGTTGACGCGCCCGGAAACACAAAAAAAATCAATCAAACACACAATACTAACTCAATACAAACAAAATGCCACACCCGTCCTAGTTGCGCGTTTGGGCCTTCGTGAGGCAGATCGCGTCACCACTAAATCGCGCACAGCCGCCAGCGCCACACGCTCCGTGCGAGGATAATCGCCCCTCGCCGCCCCTCGGGCCACGCGGCCGGTTCCCCGTCTGCCCCCAGGTGCGCGCTTGTTTTTCGGGCTCTTCAAATAAGCCGGCTCGACTTGCCAGGGAAGGTAAACAAGTTGGGAGAATCTCCGATATTTCCCAACAGATAAGGTTGGACAAAGTTTGCGTACAAGGCATAACGAGAGGGAACGCGGTTGTTGTGTTGCACAAATGCTGACTGTTTAGCATATTGGAACCTTTTGGACACTACGCTCAGCATTCGGAAGTTTTACAGAATTCATGATTCTGTTAAGTATGGATGTCAAAAGTTAGACAACTCTTGAAAATATATCTAATTCTTTGTTTTCCGTTCAAGGTACGTAGTAACACACTTCAAGGGTGCAAATATACTTTTTAACGAGAAATGAATTGATTGAGCAAACAGAAACCATGCACAGCAACTCCATTGGCAACGAAGAAAAATTTCGAGTTCCGCAACGTATATCATGAACCACAGGGTCACAATAACATTAATAATAATATTAATAATAAATAATAAAAATAAATAATAATAATAATAATAATAATAATAAATTATGATAATAAAACAATATATGTTGCAAATTATAGTAGGATGCTACCACATATCGTAGGCAACGGCAATTGCTAGGGACCGCACGCGATCCTTCCCACACCCTTCCTTAGAGCCTGGTATTGGACCGATTCTCTGTTCCCATACAGTCAAAAGAGTGCAACAGTATTCCGATAGTTAACATTGGCGAATGTCCAAACTGGGCTCTAGAGCAATATGAAACCATGTAAAGAATTGTTTTATTCGCGTTTTTAATGTGCACCTCCACAAAGAAACAGATTTTGCTGCTATACGTGACTAGTATTGTTCAAATTACGGACTGTAAGTGAAACATATAACTTTCGAGAAATCCCAATGATTGAAGTCATTACGATTACTCTAGATAACGTCCGGACACGTTCGTACTAACCGCTACATAAAACATTGCAGACATTTCTAAGACACCATGAGGCGTTAATGGTTGACACCACAAGAAATGTTTCAAAGAGATCTTGTTCTGACATGATGTATTCGCCGTCCGTATACGGCAGCGCCTTAAAACCAGATCGCGCCCTGACGCCGCCAAACACAACCCACGCTGCGCCGCATGTATACACGGGAAGAACAGATTTTTATTCACGAGTGAAGACGTTTAGACCACGAGGCAACGATCGAGCTGAGGAAGTTTATCTTCACGAGTGAATAAAATCTGTTTATGCTTCTTAACATTATTATTTGTCTTCTACCATTAAGCAAACTATTTTTCGTTTTTATTCTACTGTGAAATAAAAAAAATACTTTTAACACAGCTCACACATTTTGAAATATGTAATTAAGTTACCCTGTCTCCGGCACTTGACACTCCGGCACGTTGACGAAATTAGAGTATTCTCCCAAAATATATTTAGATACACCCTTTATCACTTCCCTCATTTCGTCTACGTAACCTAAAGCATAAATCATGTACAATAATCGAACGTAAGGGTTATTACAAGTCTTGAGACCGATATACTAGAGTAAAACGGACGTTGTTGAAGTTTCTAAACCTGATCGATATTTAAGTTAAGATATCCAATCTAGGTCTTTGACACAAATTCCATAAGAAAGAAATGTTGAAAGTAAAATTGACCAGTGACATCACGAATTATATTTGACTCTCCATGGCTAGTTTCAATAAGAACTGAGAAAGGATTCTAATATAGGCATTAAAATACCTAAAATATTTATTCTAACGATAATAATAATAATAATAATAATAATAATAATAATAATAATAATAATAATATATTTACACCAGAATGAAATGCACGTCACATTGCTATAACTTGTGTAATTTCATCAGGCTTTGTATAGTCATTAAGGTATTGAAATGTAATGACAATAATTATTTAACATGCAAAATCGCTCTATAAAAGCGTGCGTGCGCCCCGCTACAGCGTGCAGCGCGCAGATCAACTCCTGGGCTCGCCCACGTGCAGCGGCCGTGCAGGATCGCTCCGGCAACAAAGGTGACCCCATCGCCCCCCTCCTCGCTCAAAGGAAACGAGCACTAAACCTGTAAGGGTAACCCACAGCAATGGGTAATCAAACGCCTGATGCGCTCCTCTGTCCCATTCGCTGCATGACGTAATCTACATCACACGAGCTGATGTCATTCGCCTAACAGTGGCCAATTATGTACGAGTACATTATGTACTTTCACTGTTATACATTACACAATTTCCCCCACTACGAGCTTCCTTTCATTTAGATACTTGCAAGAATAAACAGCGTCTTTGTGATATATTTCACATTTTTTGTTGCCTTTTAGCTTTCGAAGAAAATATCCAGACTTTCGTCGCAGTCTTCCAGATATTTTAACCCATTTCTCCACGTTTTTACATTTCTAGGATATGGCGTCTATCAACGTATTTGCTAAAAGGACTGAATGATTTACGTTCACAAAATGGGGGATAACAGTCTGTAATTCGAAATATATTTACGCCGTCAAAAACTACAGCAAATTACTACTACGTGGATAAGCAGGGGCGTGTTGTAGTACGCTGCCGGAGAGCACTTGCAAAGTGCTCATTGTCCATTTAATGGCACCTCGCGAAATGATGGAAAATACTATGACACCTTGTCATCGCCCAATCAGAAGCACATTTGCGATAAAGAAACGGTAAACTGAAAATTTGATCTCTGGGTGCTCCAATTAATTAGGCTTATATTACGTCTTGTGGGGTAGAAAAGTCATTCTCTACATTCAAAATCATTATTTCAGACAAAGAAATGAATCTAACAGAGAGAAATTAAAATATATATATTGTTCATTGTTACAAAGTCAATAAAAACATATGAAATTAGTGAAACACTAATATTTGATACTGCATGAAATCCTGCACTTAATTTCGACTCCTTGGAGCTAATGTAAGAAAACCGCCGCTCCCGTCACAACCCAACATGGCGAATTTTGCGAATAGTTAAGCTGTGGGGAGTATAAGTATGGGGAGTATGAGAAGACCCCCCCTCCCCACATATACACATATGTAGAGAATTTTGTTCTAATTTCACGTTTTAATAAAGGAACTTTCATAATAAGATATTATAACGATCCCTGTCAGTCTGTGTGAAACGAATTATGATATACACAATAAGTTTTTGCCGTCCTTAGTCAAAAATGAATGTGCAATGAACATTATGAAGATGCTCCCAAACTGGTAGGTAGACGTACTCAAACTTGCATTTTGGTACGAAACTTCCATTCTGCTAACAATGATGACCAATAAGCATATTGCCTCGTGCAACTACAACTGTAAAGGCGACCATCATCTCCATGCCTTTTTGTCATTTTCTAAGGAGATTACATTATCAAATTCATTAATAGCTGCAGCATAACTTGACCTTTTTAATATGCCGCGTGCACCTTGCCAACGTCAAGAAATTATTTTAAAAAATTGTTGGCATCAACAAAATTCAACAAAATTGCACAAAAGTCCACCCATCCATTGATGTTTCTATAAATGCGATGTACAAGAGACGCAAGTGGCGACAATCAATACACTCAACACTTAACCCTGCTTCCATGATATGGGTGATTAACCAGCTTAGCATCTTCATGGAGCGTAAGAGCCGCAACTATCGGTACTATCGGTGGACGTAGCAAAACACCATCATCTGCTCATAATCAATGCTCCGAAAGTGCCCCACATGAGTCCGTTACATTGACGGCTTTCAGCCACGGCCCTCGGTGGGGCGAACGGGGCGAACGGGGCGAACGGGGCGAACGGGGCGAACGGGGCGAACGGGGCGAACGGGGCGAACGGGGCGAACGGGGCGAACGGGGCGAACGGGGCGAACGGGGCGAACGGGGCGAACGGGGCGAACGGGGCGAACGGGGCGACCGCCGCCGCGCCACCACGGCGGGCGCTGCGGAAATTCGCCCTGGCTGCGCGCGTGGCGCTGCGCGGCGCGCCCCGCCCCCCCGGTGCCAACAGATCAATATTTGCGCAACGTGCTTCTGCGCCGCGGTCCCCGCTACGCGGAGGCGGCTGCGGCGGACGCAGAGGCACAGAACGAGATAGCGGAGGAAGAGAAAAGGAAGATGGAGGAGGAGACGAAAGCGAAGGAGGGGATGAAATAGAAGGCGAATTAGGAGGTAATGAAACAGGAGAGGAACAAAGAGGGGAGGAAAAAAAGAAAAGGAAGAAGAAGAGATTCACGAGGACGGGGAGAAACAGAAGGCAGAGGAGGCGAAAAAGAAGACAGGAAGAGGAGAAGAAACGAATTTCCTCCTTTTCCTCCTCTTAGAGATATTACTCAACAATTGCTTAGATTTAAAATAAATCGCACGTGACATCATTTAAAGATCTAGAACTGAAGTTCCGAAAAAATATCAAAGTCACAACAATCAATGTGATTGCAAAATGTCTTGGAAAATTAGGAAATATGCAGTCGGAAATGATATATGCGTAGGATATACACATATCTCAGAATTAATATTACAAACTTCTAGGACAAGTAAAGAGGTCGAAATTGATAAATGTTTGTCAATGTAGTACACGAGTGAGAAATTTCGTAAAATAAAGATACATGTATTTTTACATGTGGCCTTTTATATACACTCACTAATCTTAAAAATAACTTACAGTCTTTGATTCGCTAACTAAAACTTACAAACTACACACGTTTCCTCTTTGTGAATTAGACGAAACATGGACTGCTTTCAATAGATCGCTTCAACCCACACAATCAAACGGCGACACGAACAAACAGCAGCACGAACAAACGATAGCGTGCAAGCGTTTATTCTATTAATTTTAAGACATTGCTGAAATGTGGTGTTTATACCATAAAGTAGGTTATTAATAGCAAGCGACAATATTTTTGGGGGGTACTAACTTTTATTTAAAGAAAAAAAATCACGAAATGTGGTTTAGCTCTAATGTGTTTCCAAACGTTTCCGTCAGTGCTTTAACTATAAATATTTTTGCAATTTTAAAAAAGAAGGAAGACGGGAGATGAGAAGAAAAAGCAAAGAAGGAGAAAATGAAGTAGAGGAGAAGGAGAAAACGAAGTAGAGGAGAAGGAGAAAATGAAGTAGAGGAGAAGGAGAAAATGAAGTAGAGGAGAAGGAGAAAAGAAGTAGAGGAGAAGGAAAAAAGGCCCGGGGGGAAAAAAAGAAGAAGAGAAGGAGAAAAAGCAGGCAGAAGAGAAAAAGAGGCCAGACGAAAAAAGAAGCAGAGAAAGAAGAAAGGCAAGACGAACAGGAGAAAAAGGCAGGCACAAGACGAACAGGAGAAAAAGGCAGGCACAAGACGAACAGGAGAAAAAGGCAGGCACAAGACGAACAGGAGAAAAAGGCAGGCAGAGAAGGAGAAAAGGCAGGCACAAGACGAACAGGAGAAAAGGCAGGCACAAGACGAACAGGAGAAAAAGGCAGGCACAAGACGAACAGGAGAAAAAGGCAGGCACAAGACGAACAGGAGAAAAAGGCAGGCAGAGAAGGAGAAAAGGCAGGCACAAGACGAACAGGAGAAAAAGGCAGGCACAAGACGAACAGGAGAAAAAGGCAGGCACAAGACGAACAGGAGAAAAGGCAGGCACAAGACCAAGAGGAGAAAAGGCAGGCGGTGGCGGTGGAGGCGGAGGTGGCGAGGCTGCGGCGGAGTGCCGCCCCTCTCGACCTCTGATGCGCGCGCGGCAGCGCAGGTGTGCGGGCTCTCCGTGCGAGGAGTGCTCGCTCTCAGCCTCTCAGCGCGCGGGGCGTGAGCGGGGAGGTCAGGAGTCAAAACGTCTCGCGGTTACAAGAAACCTCGCGCGTGCTTCACCAGCAATACATTTATATTGGTAGGATTTCCATGAAACAGATCTTTCTTTACGTTCTTGGAAGCAAGTGCTCGGACGTTGCCACTCCCACGTACTTCGTTCACGCCGGGATGCACCAGCACGAACTGTTATTTTCAACTCGCAAAATTACATCATATTTTTCTGAAATTTCACTATAAACACCGCAAAAGAAATTACATTCTGCATATTCTTGTAATGAAAAAAGTATGCTTTTTTTTGCAGAACAGTTTAATAACAACATTAGGACAATCTGATTTCGTTCCAATCAACGAGGAACGACCAATTTATTTGAATGGTTTATTTCAGAAATAGCATAAGCCACTTTTTTGCTTTTTGAATCGCATTCTCTTAAAGTTTATACATTGGTTGTGACAGGTCTAGTATAAATCAAGTTATTCTGAAGGGATTTTGGAAAAGACCTTCTAATGACTTGACGGTTTCGATATTATAGCCGCAGCCGGGGATTTGTTTGTCGAAAATACAAAGTTACTTTTCTTTGAGTAATGTTGTTTTTATGAAATAAATCAATCATTTGGACAATAGAATACATGGAGAATGCCATTTCGAGAAACGAACATTAGTATCTCAGAATGTTGAGCGCGATTTACAGGAATATGCTCGTCACGTGAGATGGCACAGCTTCAAGTAGTTCACTATTGTGAAGGAGTCATATTGCAATATACAAAGCATCTATTTAACTCGGAATAATAATGTAGATACGACAGCTCTATAAAGATTGTTGTTTTCCATGGTCATCAACGACGTAAACATGCTGGGGACAACTTTCTATGACATTGGATGCTAATCTGTTACAGTGTGCCCGCGTAAAGTTCTTGTGAACCCAAGCTCGTGAATATCTAGAACTAGAACCTACCAATATAAGTATTTATACCGAGCAATCGGTTTTAATATCTCTAAGGATCATTTGCAACAAACGCAATTTTTATTTGTATAGGAGCTTAGAAAAGCTTATAACTGTTTCATACCGATATGTTAATCATATTGGGATGCAGTCAATGACTTGGTCATTAGCAACATACTGAACCACCTAGACACCTGTTAGGCAATTCTGATTAAATCATTGCCATATCGAAACACCATGGAATACATTTTATTTCCTAACCAGTGGTTGCACTATATGTCACGTGATAAAAATGTTGGCGAAGGCAACATCTCCCTCGTCCATCAGTCTCTGTACGTAGTACGTATAATAGTCTCAGGTTTCTGGATGATATAACAGATTATCAATTATGCACTCTCATAATCCAGTTCACAGAAAAAATATGCATGTATAATAAAAGTGTATCTACGCCAATTACAATGTATGAATTGAAATCAATGTTGCGTGTTGTGATATCAACATTAGTACACAGTTGGAATGTTTAAATAGAAAGGCAAGCTAGTTTTATTTCGCACTATTTAACGACACTCGCTAAAAGGATATATTTATGCAATATAAAAATGGAAGCATGGACATTTGTAAAGGTCTTCATTGTTTTGGGGAGAAGACGAGTTCGCAAATAATGGATTACTCCAGCGGTTTTAACATCTCAAATGAACCTTTTGTCTAGTAGGTATCCTCAACAGCTTTGTGGTAGATTTCCAAATTTTCCTTGAAGTGGTTCATTCTATCTGCAACTTCTTAATTTCATCACGAAGCTCCGAAGAGCATTTGATGCATTTCAGATTCTCAAGTGGCAAACACACTAGTTTTCTACTTTTTAAATGTAAGATTTCTTGGAGCAAGCACTCTTTGACAAATGTATATTTTGATCATCAAAAGTTTGGAATATTTTTTCAAAGATATTTCGTAACATATTGAATGCGTTTTCAGTTTTACCGACGGAAATTGAAAATGATACTACTCGTTGGCGATTTCTTGAGATCAATCACAATCTAATGGCATTATATCACCATCTACGAGTATTTGTCTTCTTTCGGTTTTTAACGTTGAAGATTAATTATCATAGTTAAAAAAATGTCTGACAAGAGGTAAAACCATGGTATTGCAGTTTGAAACTGCCAGCAGCAAAGAGAAACTACTACGATAAAAATATAACTTTAAAACTTTGATTGTTCAAACCATTGCTATAATCCTCAACATTGCGTCAGATTCTACTAAATAAAATATTTTTAAAATGTCCCACTCAAGTTAACTTGAGAAATAATCTGATGTGTAGACATTGCCTGTACTAGAGGAATGTATTGGAGAAGTATACAAGAAAGAGAAAAAAGAACAATCTTTCATATTACCCACCAAACTGTCGACGAAGTTTAACAATCACCCCAGAAGTTTTGAAGCAAAGATCTTTCGGCGAGTTTGAGAATTCCAAAAGAACACGCAAACTTCGGCGAGAGTGGCAACGAAATCAATTTTTACTGGACAACTTCAAATGTTTTGTTCGCATGCTACAGTGCCTACAAGGGTAACTACATGCTATTTCGTCGTTTACCATCTAATGGGAGGAAATGAAGCGAAAAATTGATGCGAGCAAAGACAAAACGCTGACAGATTTAGCGGTGTAACATGCATTTTCCTCAATAAATAATCCTTTTTGGAAAAACTCTCCAGATGGACGTAGTTGCGAAAGATTGCTCGAAAAAAATGTCACGACGGGAATACTACGCGCAAACTATACATCATTCTTAATTGCACTGAATTACAAGACGTGCGGAACGCAGCTTTCACCACAATTTCGTGCTTAGGAGTAAATGTGTTGCTCGTGCAAGGCATCAGATATACCTTTATTACCTGCCATATGGCACCCTTACGAAACCACCTCTGCTCCCCACAAGAATCCTAGAACAATTTCATAACGCTTCCGTTTAGTGGTTTCGGCGCGAATATTATGTCACGGTCAAATCGAAGGTTTGGCACTATTTGCCAAATAAGGAAACACTCCTCGTTTCGTAATGTCTTCTACAAGGGAACTTTGTGTATAATTATGTTTGGTATGAGCTTTCAGAATCGCAGAGGCCCAGAAAGTTGGAGAAAAAAATGTTAAATTGTGAGCGAGCAAAATGTCCTTATGTCGCGAGGTCGAGGACACTATGATGTCCGGTGCCCAAAGCCACGTAACTCCCGCCGGTGTCCTCGGGCTCGCCTCTCGAGGTCGCGGTCCGTCCTCCTTAGACGTTGCCACCAGGATACGTCACGCCCCCACCGTCACAATCCATAAAATACCTAGGACTTCATCTGGACACAAAACTAACCTGGAAAACCCACATAGATATCAAAATTAAACAAGCAAGAAATAAATTATTCCAACTCCGGCCACTAATCAACAAACCTAAATCTCTGTCATACACAAACAGTACAACACTATACAAAACAATAATCAGACCACTACCGCTTTATGCATGCCCCCATATGGACAAACGCAGCCCTCACAAATGTCAATAAAATTCAAGTAATGCAAAATAAATTTTTAAGATTAATCACAAATGCCCTCTGGTTCATAAGTAATAAACAACTTCATTCAGAATTAAACATCAATACAATAAATAAACCAAATAGCACACAACTTCTACCAAAACCTAACAGACATACCAGCAGCATCCCATTACTAACTACCGAAAAATCCAACCCACACTCGAATAAAAAATAGATTCCCTTTTGAAGCATTCCTCAAAATTTTAGCCAACCACGATTCTTAACACCGAGGTTCTCCTCCACCCCTGTTCTCCCTACTCTGCAATGTGTAGACTAAGTTAGTTTAGCTATTTTAACTAGAATAAGTCTGAAAAAATACATCTATAAAGTAATTGTACTGAACGATGTAAATCTTCCAAAATGAATAAATGTGAGTTATAAAAAAAAAGGATACGTCACGTATGCCGAGGAAGCTTAACTAACATTGTTATCGTGAACCCATTTTCGATCACAAGCGGGACCTCTTGTAGAACAACAGATGTAGTAGCTCCATAATTACCTTTATTTTGGTTTGAGGTGAATTCTCAATCTATTTTAAACGTTCTAATCGGACACCAAATATATGCTGAATAAAAGAATATTAAATTTCATTTAAATAATGTTCAAAATATAATTATCAGGATCGGAATATATAAAATCCAGAAATATATCAGTTGAATATTTTGCCTTTGAGTTCATATGATTTCATCTATTGACTCTCAATTATGTACACGTTATTACGGAAATTATAATTAGCTAGATAGTGTGTTCAGTGAAGTCTACGTTCCAAATTAGTGATCTTTCCTTCAATCACATCTTTTCCAAAATAACTTTTAATGCGACATTAAACCAGTGGGCTCCGAGAATTTACGAGAATCCCACACTGCTACTCAAAGAATTCTCTGCAACTACAAAACACTGCTACCACGTATCAAAAATGAAAACCGTAGTGTCGATTTATGCGCAAACAAATTGACGGAACAGTAGTTACAGGTTACGAACAAATCAAACACAAATACTTCAGTTGTGGCCAGCTGGCAGACACCAGTAGCATTCTTAAGCAGCTACCACATCATCAACAATACCTACGCAGGTGAGATTTGGCAGCCATATGTAAATAAGTATATTTGAAACACACCCGACTGTAGGGTTTGACAGAACACAAAATGACACGAGATAAAGTAAAACGTCCTTCGAGTCTCTTTCCCACACCTGTGCACTGCTCTACAGCGGATGACAGTTGAGCAGCGCCTTTCCCACCAGTCCCGAGCATCTCACGTCAGGAGGAGCGGCGGCACAGCCGGCGCATGCGTGAATAATCCAGAGATCTGCTGCGACAAAATGCTGGGCGCGTCCCGCGACGAGGGGCTTAAAGGGCACCTGTCAGCCCTTTAAGGCGAACGCGGCGGAGCGGAGCGGCAGGTAATACGCGCGCGCTCCGCATAAGGAGCCCCGCCCATTAGGGGCGGCGCGCGCCGTCCGTCATGTTTAAAAATAATCATGGCCGCGCACCGCGGTAGGGGAGTGGTTGGTTTCCTCAACCCCCGGAGCGTGGACCGGGAGCGGTAGCTCAGTGCATCAACTGATGTCACTGCAGCGCCTCTGACCGGGAGGTCCTAGGTTTGAGTTCTGACGGTGGGAAGATTTTCGACACTAGCTCTTCAGCTAGATCGAATTCACTCACCGTCTGGAGGAGTATTCTAGCGGCCGGCTGCTCTGGTCGGTAGTTTTCCGTGGTTTCTCCGATCAACACCAGGTGAATGCCGGAGCAGTACCCTACCAAACGGGCCACGGACCGCGCGCGATCTTTCCTTCTCCTTCCTTGTCCTATCCTCTTCCCTTACACGCACTCTTACACTAACATGCACTACACTACCACATATTCCGGCAGACCGGTCGGGAGTTTAGAGATAGTCCCGGCTGGGGCGGTGCCCCGCTGGTGGGAGAGTACTGGTTAAGGGGAAACCCCCACTAGCCGACGGTAGGTCGGCGCCGGATCTCGCCATCCAGCTGGAGAAGATCACCGCCATCTCCCGAGAAAAAAGAACGTGCACTACACTAGGAGACACGTAGGAGAATCGCTTTGAGAGATACTCCCCTTCCCTACCCTGTGGATTAATCAGTGATACTTCCTATATATTAAACAGAGTAGTGATATGTTATAATGATGGAATACGAAGCTGAGGAAAGTAGAGAATCTTGAGAAAATATTTTACAAAACAACTTGCCAACAAATTAATATGGATGGGCCGGGGTTTGAAATTCGGTATACCAAACGCGAAAAGCTGGCGGTCAGACTACGGTACGATCGCATTATAGTAAAAATAATACAAAATATAAATCATCGTGTCTTGATTTAAATTACAGAGGGACACAAAGGGAAAAGACTTGCAAATATTCAAGAGACCTCACAATCCTCTTATCTTGGGGGCATGCAATGACTTGAACTGGTTCCTCCACCTCAAGAGTAAACGTTGGACAGAACACAAAAACAGATGTGAAGAGGCGAGGAACGGCTGGTCAGTGAGAGGCCAAAACGCGGGAGAAAGAGACTCCCGCATGTGGGTCAAAGCTCAGGAGTGAAGGCCGAGGGGAGCCCACGCGCAGAAGCGGAGGCCGAACACACTGCACACGTCCAGAGGCAACACAAATGGCTCCTCAGAAAGAATAAACATGCCATTAAATTTGTCCTTAAGACAAACACCCAAGACCCTTGATTGTCCAGGAGACGATGCATCCAAGACAGAGTTCGTCGTCCTGTGATTTTCGGTAGGACCATTGCGATATGTCTATCGATGTTTCTCGACAAGTCAATGGTATTACCATTGGTTCCTTTAGCGCAGCGAATGTTTCATTGATGTTCCGTTTCCGGGAGCCTTGTGATTGTTTTTGTAGCTTGTTGCAAGCAAAATGAGACCTGACCATTCATAAGAGTTCGTTACACTACCCGAGGACAAAATTTTAAAAAATAGGTGCCTTTTTTTGGAAATTTTGAAGATATCCCAAACACTTAATATCAAGTATCCAAAATTAAAATATCGGTTTAAAATGCAAGAGGCCACAACAGCAGCCAGTTCGATTGCAGAATATCAATTTTGGTGACAATTCTGCTTACCGTTTAGCCGCTAATTCAGAGAGAGATGGACTGATGCCTTCAATCGATTTTTCGGTATCAATGACCCACCAATCATGGATTCTGACTACACAACGTGTTTCATATATATATATATATATATATATATATATATATATATATATATATGCATGTACATACAGATAAGATTTATCCACATTTTTCTTTACCAGGGCCTAACAAGGGTTTTTCCGCTGAAAACTCGCTTTTTTTTCCGCAGCGTTATAATGATTTCTCTATATGGCGTAAGCAGTAGCGAGAAGTAAAAACTGTTCTAGAAATGTTTCTTGTGCCCCAAAGATATGCCACTGCTGCGTATTCATCTACTTCATTGCTGCCTCTCCCCGCCACTCTGCCACCTGTCGCCGAAGATCTTTCCTGAAGGCGTCAGCATCCTACTCTCCACAAAATGGCACAACTTTCCCATCATTACTTGACAACTTTGGAGGACAATAAGGTGACTTCGAAGACACCCAAGCTCAAACATTATTCTCAAGGCTGGTACTGGTAAACATTCGAAGAGGAGAGAAGGGATTTCTGAATCTACTCCACGACTACAACTATGGTTGCAAGTTGTAGAATTGAATTATAGACATGCAATTATGGTAATGAAAGACGAATGGCTCAAGCACAAACACCCATGCCCAGGGGTGTACCATCGAAATTATAGTTATGCCGTTTGCACCTTAGTTTTCACTTCATAGCTATTTCTCAGGTATTGAATTTGTGGTACATACCTATACAGGCACGCACCTCCACATCCACGTTCCTACCCATTTATTTTTACTTTGCCAGCGGAATCGAATGAGCACCCGTGAACACAAACTCTTTCTCCGCCAACCACCCGTGCGCCATTCTAGGACGATGAAACCCAGCGGAACGGGGACGAAATGTAGCGGGGAGAGTCCTGGGGGGGCAGGGGGCGGGGAACAAATTCAAGGGACTTGAAGGGACCCTTGCGGGGCGAGTTAAGGAGGAAGAAAACGAGCGGAATCGAATGAGCACCCGTGAACACAAACTCTTCCTCCGCCAACCACCCGTGCGCCATTCTAGGACGATGAAACCCAGCGGAACGGGGACGAAATGTAGCGGGGAGAGCTGGGGCGGGAGCTGGGGCGGGAGCTGGGGCGGGAGCTGGGCGGGCGGGGCGGTGGGGCGGGCGGCGGAGCGGGGCGGAGCGGGCGGAGGGGGGCGGAGCGGGGCGGAGCGGGGCGGGGCGGGCGGGAGCGGGGGCGGGCGGAGGCGGGCGGAGCGGGGGGGAGCGGGGCGGAGCGGGGCGGAGCGGGGCGGAGCGGGGCGGAGCGGGGCGGGGCGGGCGGAGCGGGGCGGGCGGGGGGGAGCGGGCGGGGCGGAGCGGGGCGGGGCGGGCGGGGCCGGGCGGGGCGGGGCGGAGCCAGGCGCGGAGGCGGGCGCGCTGGGCGGCGGCAGCGCGCGCGGCCCATCAGGCGACCCAGCCAGAGCGCGTGCGCGCGCGTGGGCGCGCACGCGCGCGGCGCGACAAGCGCTCAGCCTGAGCCGGCCGTGTGCAGCACGCGCGGCACACACGACAGACCGGGGAAGTTTCTTGTTCAAATGATAAGCTTAGGCCTCAAACTAGTATGATTTCTGAGGCCTGTACGCGCCACTCTCTGGTTTGTGTATTCGAAAAAAAAAAAAAAAAAAAAAAAAAAAAATCTATGAAATATACTGGCATGTATATCGATTTTTCAAACTGTCTAATATTAATATACGAATCTGAGGTAATATCAACCCCTTATTTTACGCAATGAATGAAAACTCTCTCATTTGGTTTTCAGCGCCTGCATGAGTCCTTTTAAAATTGCTCGATAGGCAGTTTGCTAACATCTTCAGGATCCTTATGACGCAAGTTCTTCGTAGATCTCCCACACAGACAAAGTTTGTCAGCTCGCCCGTAAGCCGAATGATACTGTTCAAGCGGTAAGTCAGACACGTATAGAAAATTTGTCCGAGTTGTTTACTCATATTAAGGCAAATTCAATTCAATTCAATTCAAATATTCACTTCCTCCAAGTCATTTATGACGGACAGTGCAGTAGAAAGAGAAAGGGGCGGATAATTAACCGAACGTCGCTATGTGCTGGCACTCTACGAGTCTGATCGATGTGATCTCCCCGAGTGCCCGCGCCGCCCGCGTGGGAGCGCGCGTGCGTCCAGGCCTTTGCATGGCGTGGGCGTGGGCGGCTTGGCGCAGGTCAGGAAGGAAAGGCCGCCCGGTCGCCCCGCCCATACACGCGCCGCCGCTACCACTCACGACGCCCTCTGCGGAGGGATGGCAAAAAACATCGATGTTTTGCTTTCAATGCATTCTCTACACCGATATTTTGTTGCAAAAACATCGATGCTTTTTATATTTTATTTTTTTTATAATGGGATTTAGGCACGTTGTAGAGTAGGGCAGCAATCCTCAGCAATCCTCCACAACAGTATCGTTGTTTTTCCTCATCTTTATCACGCTGCACGTTTTGCCTGTGCAATCTGAGGGAATTTTTATATGGTTTTACTTTAACGGTGTATGAATGGAAGTGACTAAAGGGTAAAGTAGCGATACACTATGTTCTTTATTGTTAATTTTATTCTTTACATTCGATAATAATTTGTATCAACATACTACTAAGATGTTGGTAAACCAAAACAATAAAATATATCCCTTTTACGTACTTTAAACAAAAATGGATAGGAAAATAGCATGTTTATTAGTCTATAATTAAAACAGCGATATTTTAAACACGTAAATAGTTCAGTAAGAACCAAACATACGGACACGCTGCGAACATTTCTTAAAACAAGGTGAAAAAATTGGGGCGTGTTTATGCATATCTGTTTGTGTGTGCCGTCCATTCATCCTTCATTATCATCAGCATTCCATCTTCCAACCCTCCAGGACTATCAATCCTGTGGTATAAAAATCGGATTCAGCCTAATGCTGATCCCCCTGATTAGTTAAATGCAAGATTTGCAACGTGATAAAATGATACTGAGCCCATGCAAGTGCATGTCCTGCGTGATCCAAGATGGCCTAGTCGCGAGAAAAAAAACGCACCAAATGATACATCGAGCGATACCTTACTTGCCCTAAAGTGGCAGGAACTGTGAGTGACACAAATTGGTTGATTAGTAATTCCGTATGTTAAGAAACGATCACACTTGCATATGTAGTATTTGACTAAACAAGTACATTTAATTCACTTCATCCGAGCAACTCTGAAGCTCATCGCCCAAAGTTCAGCGGGATTCTTTTATTTCGTCATCCGTGTCGTACCCCAAACCTCCCGCCTGCTACGTGCGCGCCCGCACCCGTCCTCTCCCGACGCGCAGATGGAGCAGGCGCTAAACGCCCGCAAGGTCCTCTTCGCAGGCCGCCGTGCTAACATCCAGGAGGCGTGCGCTGGTGATCTCGCGGTGTTCGCACGCCGCCGCGTTGCCTTGCGTCATCCAGCGCGCGACACAAAGCCTGGAATACACTGAGAGGGCGGGGCGCGGGCGGGGACGGGGCAGGAGCAGGTGTGAGGGTGGGGGCAGGTGCGGGGGGAGGTGCGAGAGAGGGGTGGACGAGGGCCGCAACCAAGAGCCGCAACCGAGGCCCGCAACCGAGGGCCGCAACCGAGGGCCGCAACCGAGGGTCGCAAGCGAGGGCCGCAACCGAGGGCCGCAACCGAGGGCCGCAAGCGAGGGCCGCAAGCGAGGGCCGCAAGCGAGGGCCGCAAGCGAGGGCCGCAAGCGAGGGCCGCAAGCGAGGGCCGCAAGCGAGGGCCGCAAGCGAGGGCGGGGGGGCGCAAGCGAGGGGGCGAATGCGGGCGCCGCCATGAGAAGAGCTTTGAATGAAAGGGGAATTCAATGGGCTGCTGTTTTCTCTGCGGTCCATGGAAGAACGAATAGGTTCTGTCCTTGGACATTTAACTGAAAGGACCAAAATGGACAAGAAAGTTTTCGAATGAAATTAATGATGTACTTCTAATGCAACTTTATAAGTATAAAATATAATGTTAGATACACAGGTATGCTTTAAAAATTTAAAACCAAGACAATTAATCAAAATGTGTGGTCACCGGAGGTCAAATAGACGAACAGCCTGTTTCAAAAAAGACCCCCAGTGCACCACTTACTACCATTTCATTAACATAACTTGTCGATTATTATAGTAACTATGAAAATAATACATTCTACGTAATTTAGATTAAAATGCCTCAAGAGATCTTTCTGCTATTGCCGAGTTGAACATCAGCCTCCCGCCTCTCTTCTCAACTTCAAAATTCAAAATGTTTGATGCTTGCTAATTTCAGAACCATACATACAATACAATATTTACATCGGTAAAAAATATTAAGGGAATTAATTCGATCCTCAACTTTCCTATCTATCTTGCCACCAGTTAGAAACGTATTTAATGATCTCGAAGCATTATATATAACTCTTGGGTCTGATTCACTGCTTTAAAAGCATATTTAAAGCTATTAGCTAATACAAATCAGTGCACCAGAAACGAGGATACTAAAATATTTTTTAGGTAAGTGAAGAAATGACAGAAATGAGCTTTTTTACAAGTAAGCATTTCATAAAAGTTCACAGCAGCCAGCATTTAAAGTAAAACACCATTTTACGGCGAAATTTAAGTGCCACACACAGGAAAAAACTGTTGTCCTATAAAATGACTATTTATAAGATATGTCGCTTTTTTGTTGCGATCATTACACTGACTTTAAATACCCTATAAGTATTTATAATGTCGTAATTACTCTTAATCATTTCCAATACATGTCTTGCGGGACATATAAACAGCACGCCGGAAATGTGTTTTCCAATCTCGAAGGACAGAGACGTCTTATTTTCGATGACGCGCACGAAAGCTTTTCGCAACCCAAAGTCACCTTCACAACCCTCAAGAACGTTCAAACTGCCCACATTTCCGTGCCTACAACTAAAACGGCAATATACGGCTCTATCGCTAAAACAAGAAAAAGAATGTTTGTTGTAACGACCTTGTTTAATGAGATTGACTTTCCGCGTAGCTGTCAGGAAAGAACACGCCGAATCGACAGAATCTCACATTTTACTTCCTATGTGGCACTGTCCATTGGCATGCGGTTGGTACCGGCATTGCCATAAGCGAAAGATCGCTTTATCGGGTCCGAGAACGTTATTTCTTCCTGGTGGCGAGCACCTTATACGTGCAATGAACGCACGTGGTCGCCAAGGCGAACGTGCATTTGCGTCTCTTTACAAGCGCACTGAGGAAGTGAAACGGTTATAATTAGAAGGAAGCCTGGGACAGCAAAAACAATGACTTTGACTATGATAATAATAAATATCACATGCTATAGTCCGTATATGGAGCTCTTAAAACTTAAGATCCTAGGTTCTAGTCCCAACTGCAGCTACTTCGGATATCAGCGAATGACTAGGCTGAAAGATGCAACACTGGGGATAAGTCTAGGAAGATAGGGGATGCAGTGTGATGAGATTAGTGTTAAGAGTTTTGAGTTCGTAAAAAAAGAATTCCGATTCGTCGTTTTAGAATTTCCTCAGGAGGAACAGCTTACCGAATTCAATTATTTGATGTTTCTCAAAGAGTATCTGTTCTAACTGGAATATGCAGCAGCTCTACAAGTGTTCCAATACTACATTTTCAATTGCATATTAATACAAGTTGCATTGGTAGCACTTACAGATAAACATCCGAATAATAGTCGCTTTTGGCCAGTCATTTTAGCTTTCCATGACCTTAGGTCAGAAATAATGTAGTTAAATTAGTTCAGAACATTTTTTTTTTTTTCAGATTAGGTGCGTCCTTTTTAAAATTCTACTGCGAAGCTCCTCCAAGCACTTTCAAGACAATGTCAACACATCGCTGTTCAACCAACAAACAGTGGTGACGCAAACCCGCAACAAAAAGAGGCCACCGAATCACGAATCAACAACGTCCTCCGCGAGAGCAGACACCTGTTCCATTTAGTAGTAGATCGTCTCCTTTCCGGCGAGCACCCACTTCACCGTCACGCCACTCACGGCATTTCGAAACGCAGGTTCGTCAGGTGGCGCCGCTGTATATAGACTGCCACCACGGCGGAGACGACGAGATCCATAATTTGCGTCACAGCGCGCCGCACCTCCTCCGCGGCCTTCGGCGCCCGCGCCGCCGCCGCCGCCGCCAGGGGCCCCGCCCCTCGAGCACCTGCTTCCAGCCTCAGACCGCGCGGGTGGCCGGGCGCGCCCCACCGCTCGGCTCCCCGGGTTATGGGGTCTTTAAACTATCCAACGATTTTCCTAAGGATGAGCCAAAGTGACAGCTAGTGCTGGCAACATAAGTGAAGGTTCTGTGGTCGTAGTGCCCTTGAACTTATTAGACTCTATTCGCGCATTTGTTCGTTTGCAGTTGGCTAACTTGTAAATGGCTTCGGCTCTTCCTTTTGTGATGTCCTCATCCGACAAAATTATAGTGCGCCACGAGAAATAATTGAAATTAGGAAGTGCAGTGTTATGTGCTCTTCTGCAAAAAATCTTTTTTTCTTCATATATTACATTAAATTTACTTTTTGTGTGGTAAATATTATTTTTATTTTAAAACCGATACTTGAACGCGAGATGCATACTGATGCACGTGTGTTTGTGCTGTTGTGTGGCGAGCTACAATGGAGAGCTTTCTAATTACATTCGTGGCAGTTTTCTTTTAAATTGTGAGAGCATGTTAAAAAATTTTCCTCATACGAAATTGAATTTATATATTTCCCGGACTCGCGTACGTGCATATACTTCAGCGAAACTCTTAGACTTCTTCGTAGGGATGTTTTCACAGGAGCCATTAGCACTTTACAAAGGGGCGTAGCTGAACAGCTGTCGCGGCGGAGGGGTACTTCCCTGAAATACATGTGATGTTCACTTGTTTTCGTGAATTGTCACTTTGGCTCATCCTTAGGAAAAACGCTCTATACCAGCCTCATACCTCGCGAGTGGCCGGGCGCGCCCAACCGCCCAGCTCCTCCGGGTTAAGGGGCCCTTTACTAAGGTAGCGGCTCAGGGTAACAACTAAGGGCAGTGCCTCTGACCCGGAGGAACTACGGGTCCACTCACGACGGCGGCAGGATTTTCGACAATAGCTAGACAGCGAGATCGAATTTAGACGCTGTCTGAAGGAACAGAACTCTAACAAATGGGCTACGGACCGCACGCGATCTTTCCTTCCTCTCTCCTGTGTTTGATCTTCCACCCCTCCAGTTTCACACACACACACACACCCACACACACACACAACTACACATGTCCCGAAAGAAATCGGGAGCTTCCATCTTGTTGTGGGTGGGGTGGTGCACAGCTGGTGGGAGATACCTGGTTGGCGAACCCCGCACGCTGACGGGTAATTCGACGCCGGATCTCGCCATCCCGCGCGGGAAAGGACACCGCCACCTCCCGATGAAAAACATGCAATACACTTACGGGACTAATGATCTTAGCAATTGACTCGCCCGGGATAAGTAATCAATCAAACCATTAAGATCATAGAAACTCACGAGTGATGTGATTGAGTAGATGTGAATGATTGACTTGATGAAATGAGAGAGAAAAACAGAAACCTGCGGAAAGCTAACTCGTTTAATTTATTTATTGTGGTTTAAGAGCCCTACAACTACTACGGTTACTGGTTACTGGGATTCATGAATGATGATCTTATGAGTAGATGTAGCTACGATGAGGTGAATGATGATGGAGATATGGTAGAACGAGAGACAGGGCAAACGGGAGAAGCACGGCAAAATCTACTGGGTGCTGACTCCAATAATGTCTATATTTATTTTGTTTCTTTATTAACAGGGTTTAGCGCTCATCGTGACCAATACTTGACGGTCTATGAGCAGATGATAGAGACAATAATGAAGTGAATGATGGTGAAGATGCAATGGAATGATGAACAAGAGAAATGGAACTTCGAGAAAACTTGTCCAGAGCCCGTTCGAATATATACATTATTTATTTACTCACCTGCTAAAATAGTTGAGCCCTTCAAATTCTACGGTGCTTGAGATGCATTAATGATGATCTGAAGAGAAGACAACAATAATGATGAGGTGGATTGCGAGATACGAGAAACGGGAGGTCTGGCTAAAGCCTGCCGAGAACACTCTTAGTCCACCGCAAATTCCACGTGGATTGTCCAGGGATCGAACCCAAGCCCCAGCGGAGGATAGCGTGAGCGCTAGCCATTCTACCACGATCCTACGGATGGAATCGACCCTCATGCTTGCGAGTGGCACGGAGACGAGACTCAGCGAAACACTATACACGCGAACGAAAGGAGCAAACATCCTAACCAGAGATGCAGGTTCGAACCCCGACCTTGGGTACTCCGTGACCCTCAATCAACGGTCATACGCCAGGTTAGACTAGTACCCGTCGACTCACAATCTTCGTCTCCGAGAGTAAGTTATTGCAGCAGATAAGAATTCGTAGCGACTTGCTTAACTTCCTCTTGCATATCTACTCGGCTTTTGTTAAAGTAGATTTGCAGACTTCTACCCAACGTTCCCAAACTTTCCAATTAGAGTACACGCATCATCTGTTTCAATGCACAATCTCCAACGTGAACATCCAGAATAACTAACTCTCTCGATTTTTGTCTTCAGACAAAAGCAGCTTGTAGGCGATCTGTAGCACCTTCACATTCATTACGTTATCTCAATTGGAGTCTCTGTTCCTTCACAATGTTATCTGGGCTTCTCATCAGTATTACCTTCGCCACGCGCACAAGCTACATCGAACATCTAGATCACATGGTTTGATTGGTGTTGCTTTTACGTTGCCTGTCCTCGAATCGCTTTCTTCCTGTTTATTTCATTTTATAACATCTAAAAGAAAATAATAAAAGGAAACTGTTCTAGTTATTAACGAAATTATATTCCAAATTACATCAACCCATGAAATTACTAAGGCGACTTTTTGTTTGCCGAACTTAAACAATAAGTACACAGTGTTGTGTGCCCAGGGTGCTCTTTTAGAAATTCTGTTTTAACATTTGAAATTTTAGATCACTCTACACATTCCATTCATTTACATCGTCTTCAAATTGCCTGTTCCCGATACATTAGTGAAAAATATATTATAACCGAAACTAGTTCCAATGCAAACAGAATATCGCATAAAATATATACTGTTGATAATACATTATCTGTAAGAATGTTCCATATTATTGAAATATTCTAGAAATTGCTTCTAACTAGTGAAATTCCTATCACTTGAAACATTCTCCTTAATTGTTGGAGCTCAAGGATGGTGATATTTCAAAAATTGTAATTTTGACAAAGAACGGTTTGGTCTATTGTAGATCCATTCGTTTTCGCGACCGGAAGACAAAGCATTTTACTCAGTAAGCAGAGTATCTAGTAAACTACTTCTAAGAAATTTTTACTGGCAAAAAACGAGAATTTTGACATATTTCTTACATAAACTCAAAAAGAACAATTTTATGTATATATAGATTTTAATTAGACCACAATACAACATTTAGAAATCCCGGTCACAGAATTTTGTGAACTGAACTGAAACACGTTAATTCAACTTGATTTATCACATTAACAATTGAAAGAAAATGAACACTACGTCGTTCTAAAACCTTTTCTATAGATATTCACAAAATTAACTATTAAAAAAATTAAACAACAAATGGTCGAAACCTCCACCGTATGACTCAGCCCCCCAAGTTTTTCCTTCCTGTCCAACCACGTCAGCTTTCAAGCGCTTCCCCTTTCTCCCGGCGGCGGCGCCACCCTCGCCCTCGCCCTCGCCCTTCGCCCTTCACCTGCCGCCGGAAGCGGCACAAGGTGCACCGGAAGAGCTTCTTTGAGAAGAAACCGCATCCCGCCCGTCCCCCCGGGCAAAGCGGCGCCCCCTGGCAGATGCGGGAGCGGAGGGGCGCGACGAGCCACGGCTGTCGCAGCCGAGGAGCTGGCCGCCTGCACCAACGTGACGGACCGGTTTTGGAAATTAAGTATCGCCTTGCACAGTAGTGGATACGACCGGGAGCGGTAGCTTAGTGCATCAACTGATGTCACTGCAGCGCCTCGAACCGGGAGGTCCTAGGTTCCCGCTCCCCACGGCGGCAGGATTTTCCACACTAGCTTTTCAGCTAGGACGAATTCAGTCGCTGTCTGGAGGAGATTCTAGCGGCAGGATGCTCTGATCGGTAGTTTTCCGTGGTTTCTCCGATCAACGCCAGGCGAATGCCGGAGCAGTACCCTACCAAACGGGCCACGGACCACACGCGATCCGTCCTTCCACTTCCTTATCCTCTCCTCTCCCCTTACATGCACTACTCTACCACATATTCCAGGAGATCGGTTGGGAGCTTAGAGCTTGTCTCGACTGGGGCGGTGCCCCGCTGGTGGGAGAGTCCTGGTTAGGGGGAAACCTCAGTAGCCGACGGAAGGTCGTCGCCGGATCTCGCCATCCAGCGGGGGAAGATCACAGCCATCACCCGAGAAAAAACATGCACTACACTAACGGGACTAATGACCAAAGCAGTTGACGCGCCCGGAAACAAGAAAAAATCAATCCTCAATCAAACCAGGACTCTCCCACCAGCGGGGCCCCACCCCAGCCGGAACAAGCTCTAAGCTCCCGATCACTCTCCCGGAATATGTGGTAGTGTAGTGCATGTTAGTGAGTGTGTGTGTGTGAGCGTGTGTGAGCGTGTGAGCGTGTGTGAGCGTGTAAGCGTGTGTAAGCGTGTGTGAGCGTGTGTGTGTGTGTGTGTGTGTGTGTGTAAGGGGAGAGGATAGGACAAAGAGGAGGAAGGACTGATCGCGCGCGGTCCGTGGCCCGTTGTGGTAGGGTACTTCTCCGGCATTCGCCTAGTATGGATCGGAGAAAAAGAGGAAAACTACCGATCAGAGTAGCCGGCCGCTAGAATTCTCCTCCAGACGGGGACTGAATTCGACCTAGCTGAAAAGCTAGTGTCGAAAATCCTGCCGCCGCCAGGACTCGAACCTAGGACCTCCCGATCAGAGGGTCGTGTGTTCGAGACCCGCCCGGTACATGGTTGTTTGTCCCTTGTCTGACATGTTTGTGTTGCCGCAGAAAGACTCGCGTTCCGCTGACTCCAGATCAGAGGAGCTCGCAAGTGAGTTGGTGTATAGTGGATGGTCGAATGTGCGTCCCATCGGCACGTAAAGGGTAACTGGCAGTCGGATGGATAAAAGTCCTACGAAAAAAAGAAGTTAGCCGCGGTTTTGCAACTGAGAATATAGAATGCTACTTCATGAAGAAAAAAATATGTAGTTCATTACAAGAATTGCAATTTGCCCAGAAATTAAATACACTGAGTTCTTATCATAAGGGTTCATTAAAAAAAAAGTTCGCAAAATTTTGCTTTTTCACACACACACACACACACACACATACATCCATCCCTTGTAAGCTATAAAGAGGGATATTGGTAATTATCAAGAGTTTTACAAGTACATAATTTAATTGAAATTTAAAGTGTTCCATTCCGTACTTCAATATTTTAAAAGCGTGAAACAAAGTACTTTTCGGGGAAATTTCAACAAACAAATTAAAAGATTTGAAAAAGTTAAAACATTAAAAATATAGAAGTTCATGATATAATACTTTTTGCAAATGCATAGGAAAACTCGTTGATTCCCTAGATATGTGTAGCAAGCATTGAAGAGATATGGGTGAATACATATTGCATTGACGTTGCGTTGCGTTTCTTTGGAAGTGATGACAGAGCTACGTCAACAGTTGATTCTGCCGGTACAATTTTATATGTTTAAACAAATATGCAATTCGCTGACATTTGTTTTCGTCATGTATCGCAAGAATAGATCTCGCGTTTCTTCACAGACGTGGGGTTCGCGGTATCTTCATGGAATCACACCGTTTTGCATCTCGACCTTTCCATAACTCATCGCCCATTTTGGATCTGACATCTGCACTCACGCGCTGAAGCGGCGCACCTACCGGCATTCCCGGCAAGTCGCATCACGTGCACCTCTGGCGCAATTGTCGTTTCGCTTTCACGTCAATTCCTAAAACGAGCAGTAACTTCATGTTCAACTAGACAACACATTTTTACTTTCTCGCTACGGAGTAGAGAGAAATTTGTGTAATGATACGCGGAGAATTTTCGGCAGAAAAAGTACCATAGGGTCCTTGTAACGAAAATGTGGATAAATCCAGTGCCTGAACTTGAGAAAAAAAACAACAATTCTCTAACACGTGGTGTAGTCAGAATTCATGGTTTGTGGGTCCTTAATACCAACAAAATCGAATGGCGGGAGAACGTCCGTTGGATCGCTCTTCCACCTGCCCGTACGTACGTACGTCCGCCCGCCCGCCCCCCGCCCCATTATAAGCACCACTGTAAATTTTGTAATTTAATTGGAGTTTACATATCGTCTTGAATAGGATGAACTTTTCCACCAACGGCTCATGATTAGGTTTTTGTTAAATCCCGTCGTGATGCTACCAACTCGACAAAAAGAAGAAAGAAGTCGTAAAGCTGGTTCTATTAGACATGTCCTTCCCACGATCATCTTAGAAGTTTTCTGTGGTAGGAAATGCACCGAAGAACACCATCGTTACGAAAGCAAGAAATTCCCACCATTTTACCTTCAATAAAAATATTCTAACGGTACTCAGATGGGAAAACGAAAGGGGACACTCCTTACACTATTTGCCCGAGCATTAAGCTTCAGAATATGTAATGTGCACTACGTCCTTTTCTCTCTTGTTCTCAGGAGACTGACAAGTATACTCACATTCGGGTCATACAATTATGTACATCATACTGTGGCATGTAATGAAATAATTATTTATTAGGAGATTATATTTATATTATATTACATTTGATTAAATTTCCTCCGTTGAATAACCTTAGAAAATCCTACTAGACCTTCCGATTGATTGATTTTTCGTGCTTCCGGGCGCGACAACTGCTTTAGTCATTAGTCCCTTTAGTGTAGTGCATGTTTTTTCTCGGGAGATGGCGGTGATCTCCCGCTGGAATGAGAGATCCGGCGCCGACCCAACGTCGGCTAGTAGGGTTCCCCCCTAACCAGGACTCTCCCACCAGCGGGACATTGCCCCAGCCGGTACAAGCTCTAGCTCCCGACCGGTCTCCCGGAATATGTGGTAGTATAGTGCATGTTAGTGTAAGTGTGTGTGTGTGTGTGTGTGTGTGTGTGTGTGTTTGTAAAGGGAGAGGATAGAACAAGGAAGAGGAAGGACAGAACGCGCGCGGTCCGTGGCCCTTTTAGTAGGGTACTGCTCCGGCATTCGCCTGGTGTTGATCGGAGAAACCACGGAAAACTACCGATCAGAGCAGCCGGCCGCTAGAATTCTCGCCCAGACGAGTGAATTCGACCTAACTGAAAAGCTAGTGTCGAAAATCCTGTCGCCGTCAGGACTCGAACCTAGGACCTCCCGGTCAGGGGCGCTGCAGTGACATATGCACTGAGCTACCGCTCCCGGTTTGTGCTTTCTAAATTTTCTAAATCAATTCATGACTCGCGAAGCACGTGTGCGATTACCCATGTTAATTTGAAAACGACAGCGATTTTGAAATTTACTTTCGCAGAATTCGCGTCATCATGGATAAAAAAAGACCCGCATCACTAGTCTGAAGGCAGTTTTTAATCCCTCCGTAGCGTGACACGGAACTCCGCACCCAGCAACACACCGCAAGACCTGCGCAATTACCGCTCGCAACTTCGCAATCCCCCTGTGCGTAGCACAACCTCCAGCGCAGTCGCCTGGTATCAGGTGCCGCATCGCTCTCCGGGGCCCATTAAGACACGGCGCGGCGCTGGCGGACGCCTGCACGCTCTCGCCAAAAAAGGCCACCCAGCGCGCGGCTACCGCCAACAAGCGGCATCGCCCGACTGCAGCCCGCAGCCCGTTTCCCTCGCCTTCGCTTCCCAGCTAAACGCCTTTCGCTTTCCGTAACCTGAGCAGGCACAGCTCGACTGCATCCCGTTTCGTTCATCCGATCGGTTGGCTGACCCAGGGTATAAACTGATGTCACTGGCTGGGAGATCCTTGGGTTTGAGTCCCGTCGGAGGCAACATTTTCGACAAGGGTCGAATGGTGGCGGCCGGCTGCTCTGATCGGTAGTTTCCTGTGGTTTCTCCGATCAACACCTAGCAAATGGCTAACAAACGGGACAGGTACTGCACGCGATCATGCTTTGTTCTTCCTTGTCACATCCTCTCCCCTAACGTAAACACACACACACACACACACACTTAGTGACTACACTACACTCGTGACGGGAGACCACTGGGGACCTCAGTGGTTGACCTAGTGCCCGACGCGATAGCTAGGTCGCCGGATGTTGTGCTGTGTCTTCATTTACATCCCAACTCCGTGAATTCATACATTTTTGGTTTTCATCTTTTGCATTTAAAAAAGTCATATTTTCACCCACAATATTTAGGAATTCATTCAGCGTTTCGACTCATTTAACTCATATTCTGGACGTAATTACAAGCAGAAAACACAAGAAAATGCTGGAAATTAACGAAATGTTTCTCATCAAAATGACAAGGGGAACATTTGTTCATCTAATTGAAAAGAAGATGTTATTGTTTTTACTCTTTCAGTGACGCACTCTGTTATGCGCAAACACAGACACACACACATATATATTCACCTTTATCAGTACAACCGATTATTTCTTTCCAATGTATGCCTTAGGTTTGCGTGTCTCGGAGGCGTTTCGCCCCAGTGTGCGGCCAGCGCTCATGTGAGCAGCGCCAGCGGGGCGGGGCGGCGGCGCGGCGCGCAGTTGCTTCAATTGGCGACGCCCGCTCGCCCTTTCGCCCTCCGCGCCGCCGCCCACAATCAGCTGACGCGCACAATGCGGCCGTCCTCGCCTCGCCGATGCGCAGCGCTGCTCGCCAAGGTCCGGGCTTCTCGGCGGCGCGTGCAACGCGAGGTGACGGCGCTGTCGCACGCTATCGTTTGGTTGGTTTGGTTTTTCATGTTTCCGGGCGCGTTAACTGCTTTGGTCATTAGCCCCGTTAGTGTAGTGCATGTCTTTTGTCGGGAGATGGCGGTGATCTTCCCCCGCTGGATGGCGAGATCCGGCGCCGACCTACCGTCGGCTAGTGGGGTTTCCCCCTAACCAGGACTCTTCCACCAGCGGGGCACCGTCCGAGCCGGGACCAGCTCTAAGCTCCCGATCGGTCTCCCGGAATATGTGGTAGTGTAGTACATGTTGGTGTAAGTGTGTGTGTGTAAGGGGGAGAGGATAGGACAAGGAAGAGGAAGGGAAGATTGCGCGCGGTCCGTGGCCCGTTTGGTAGGGTACTGCTCCGGCATTCGCCTGGTGTTGATCGGAGAAACCATGGAAAACTACCGATCAGAGCAGCCGGCCGTTAGAATTCTCTGCCAGACAGCGACTGAATTCGTCCTAGCTGAAAAACTAGTGTCGAAAATCATGCCGCCGTGGGGAGTGAGAACCTCGGACCTCCCGGTCAGAGGCGCTGCAGTGACATCACTTGATGCACTGACCTACCGCTCCCTGTTTACGCTGTCTTCGATACTCCAAACAACCATTAGTACACCACTTCACGGAGACGAGAACATCAACGTTTCAATGTATTAAATGTTGGCGACAAAACAGTACAGACTGCACTTTGCCCCTTCGTACATCACACACTGTTTTAATTGTTTTTTGACGTTAAATAAATAATTGCTTTGGGGTTTTCAGATTTCAATATGCGTATTTTTTTAGAATTTTCTTGTTGCGATGTGTCAATCAGTGTGTCTCTTGTATTCTCAAACGTTCTCGAACTAAATATTTTCATACTTCGTTATTCGTGTAACTTTGAGCGCGGAAACAATGATCTTTAATTGAGTCAGGTCTGGTGAAAGTGAATTAATGTGAATAAGAAAAAATATTTTGAATTTTAAGGTGGCAAGTTTATTGTCGTGTACTCACTTTGATGGACTAAATCAATGAGGTACGTACTACAATACTCCCTGAAAAAATAAGAATATTGAACACTATTGTGACAAACTGTACAGCAAAATGCTAAACTTCAAAACATCACACATCCATGAAATGAGTGGGAATTATTTGACAAATTATCGTTTTAGTACGCCTTTTCACAAAAATAATTTCATGGCAAATTCACTCATCAGAAGCGTATTGACTTTCAGCAAGGTTTTACTAATTTACAGACCACGGGTAATTACTCACACACTGAGTGTTACTCATCCATATTCTTGGAGCAAATAAACAATTTCATAACAACGCACGTTTAGTAATTATATTGTATATCATAGTATAGTGGGCTATTTTTACTTCAGACTTTATCCAGTGAGCTGGATGAGAAGCAAATGGGTCGTTTACATTTTAATTACACATTTCCTTCAGGTGCTAAACTGGTCGTAAAGCAGCAAGGTACGAAATTGAGGAAAGTAGCTGGAGCACTGAACCTCTCCATTACCTCATTACGATAATTGGCAGGCCAAAAAGAGAGAGTATTCGTAGATCAGTAATGTACTGTCAATTGATACAAGTGAATTTTACTGATAGAATAATTGCACACAACAGTTTTTTTCTGTCAGCAAATAAATCCATATATAAACCCTTTTTCCCGAGGTTTCTGCAGTTTCATTACGAAGCCATCGGGTGATTATAAAGCGCAAGTGGTACAGACCACTACAATATAAACAATCAAGTGATAGTGCTGTCGCTTGGAGATCACGAAAAGCCAACTGCTGCCATTAAATGAAAGACAGGAGATAGATACATTTGTTGATAATGTGTATCGTTAATTTCGGGAAACAGAAATATTGCAGTATCAGAGAAAGAAAGATAAAACAATATTTTCTTTTCATTTTCTGTTCAATTTGGGTTTTATCGATACATGTTACAAGAAAGTCAATAGAGTCATTCATTCAATCATTCAAGTCATTCAAATAAAAAATACTGTAATATCACTTTATACAATAATTTTGAATGGGGAATCGTCCCAAAATTTCCACCCCTTTTGTTATGATAGACAGAAAATGATTGTAAATGACACCAATCACACACAAAATTCCTTTAACTTCAAACAGAAATTAAAAAATCTAGTAAGTACAGCACTCCACACTTTCATGCAAGATAATCCCATTTTGCAAATGAGATCAGATCTACGCGACTGAGAGTAAAGACTACAAGTAAAACTTAGGCATTACTTACTGGTGAAAATGTATACATTGCAGTTTAAAAGCTAAAGAGTAAATATTTTACGATTGAAATCACGATTTCAGTACAAAATGTAGGAACAAATTTTGAATTAATAAAAGCAAAAAGTTGTAAGAGGTAGAAATGAATAAAAAGTAATATAAATTTAAAGAGAACGCTGAATGAACAATTGTTTACACCTCAAATAGATGTTACCTTTTCACGACAAAACTTCATAGTGTAATACGTGTTTGAATGTTCTTTACCAGCTGCAAACACCCTTATCCTGGGCGCTACCATGAGCAGTCTGCATCGAAAACCGAAATGCTGGAGCTTCTACAAGAGGCACGCGAACGCAAATTACTGTGATGTGTCTTCCTCGCAGCCATCATTCGCGTGCATGACAGCTCCACGGCCTATTATCACTCAGCCGGCCACTACACTTAAACACGTTCATTACGAATACACCCAGCGTTCGTCGAAACCGCAGGGCGTTCGGTGCGCTTTCTGAACACGTGAGGTAGTTAAGTGAAGCGTTTCCCACTTTCGACTCTCGTGTGTTTCGAAGCGAAGTGTGTCCGCCGCCTGGAGAGGTTTTGGAAAATTAAAGCAAAAAAAGGACAGACTAAAAAGTGAAAGGAGCTACGGACACTTCATATTTGGCCACAAACTGATGGCTTAATAAGTTAGAGGTCACAAGGAAATTAAACAACATAATAATTCTTTACGTAAACCCGCAGAGCAAATACAATATTGATTTAATGAGAATGCTTTGAGGGCTGTGGAATGGTGTTTACCCTAAAGGAGTCCTATCCTGGAGGCAAGGAACAACCTTGAAATCAAGTTTTGAGAGTTTATTCATTTACCTAGACCTGAGGTATTAACCACAAATGCATTTTTGTTCCTTAATCACACGAATACGAGTATACTCGTTGTGATACTGATCCGCCTCTATTTAATGTTTAAGTTATTACTAAACACAAACGCTCCAATTCGCGTCACCTTGCTTTATATGCGTCATCTCCAAAGAAATTAGGCAAGTCAAAATGAAATTCCAGGAAAGGGAGTATGCGATCGGATACACTCAATATGCAACGAAATTACACATACAAACTGTGAGTGATTTTATTACGTGATTTATTACGTGATTGGGGCCATAAACTACATGCAACGCTTTTCGTAAGTTATCCTGCATTTGACTGCGCCGCCTAGCGACATGATTGCCCAGTGAACCACCATACTGGTGACCTAACTGGATCTCAAAAACGAACGCCAAATAACGCTTAAAACGATTCGTTTAAAACAGTAAGAAAAACATATGGAATGCGTCACAAATCGTAACCATTATCTTCGGTAGCGTACTCAAGGTAGGGGTGGGAGCGTCTAATGGGGTTTCAAGCCATACACTTCGAAGAATTGAATTGAATTGAATTGAATTGAATTGAATTGGCCTTATTTTACGTGGCGAGACTCAGGCCATGAGGCCTGCTCTTCCATCTGACCACGCAAATTTCGTTACACTCCTTTCACCTATCATGGGAAAAAGAAGGTATTACTTGGGCGACGAAACAGGCGATTTGAATTTAGCTCAGAGGCGTCATTTAGGCCTGAGGATCTTTTACATGCAGTAAATGTACTAACATGGGACAGCCGGCTTTACTTCCCCTCCGAAGGAAGGCGTACGAAAGATTTTTTCGCCCTTAAAAATCCACGGCTTCGATCGGATTTGAACCCGCAAACTTGGGTATAGCAGTCAGATACGCTAACCGCTACACCATCGCCGCCGCCGAAGAAGAAGACACATGTTCACAAATGGATTGTTTAATTATATGGTGTTTCCGGGCGCGTCTGCTACGGTCGTTAGCTATGTAAGTGTACTGTTCTTCGGGAGATGGCGGTGATCCTCCTCCAGTGGATGGTGAGATCTGGCGCCGACATACACGGCTTGGCTAGAGGGTTTTACCCCAACCACGGATCTCCCACTGAATGGGGCACTGCACCAGCCTCTACAAGTTCTAAGTTCCCGACTGGTCTTCCGACATATGTTGTAGTGTAGTGCATGGAAGTGTGTGTAAGTAAGGGGAGAGGATAGGACAAGGAAGACGATCGCTTGCGGTCCGTGGCCCATTGGTTAGGGTACTGCTCCGGCATTCGCCTGGTGTTGATCGGAGAAATCACGGAAAACTACCGATCAGAGCAGCCGGCCGCTAGAATTCTCCTCCAGACAGCGACTGAATTCCACCTAGCTGAAAAGTTAGTGTCGAAAATCCTGCCACCGTCGGGGCGCGTTTAGTGTCGGTAGGGAGAAGCGTTTGGTGTCTAGGGCTAGAGGTTTGGCTTCAGATGCAATGGTGGGCGGTCGGCACGTAGGTCAAGTAGCTTTGTCTTGACGCCGTCGAATGAATACCATATGAAATGGGGGTTCACGGACTGCACGGGAAGCGCAAATGTATTTTTGTGAAAATATGCTGAGGGAAAGTTCAACAATCTACCTCCAGACAGCCGCTGAATTCAATCTATTTGGCTAGTATCGAAAAAGCTTGCCTCCATCATCGGGATTCTGACACTAGGACCTCTCTCTCAGAGGCACTGCATTAATATCAGTTGATGCCCTGAGTCACCTAAGTCGCTTTCAGAAATAGATTTTGCTAATTTTCTATAACAAAAGTTGTTCAATGTTTCAACTAAACACGTAATAATAATAACCATAACAACAACAACAAAAGTAATGATAATAGTAATAAATAAAGAATGCGCGTTTGCATGGTGCGCTGCGAGGGTCGTCGCCCGCTGAACGCCGGATGCCCGTTTCGGAGAAGCGCAGCCCTCATCCGCGGGAGGCCCACGAGCCGACTCCGGCGGCCGTGGCGCAGTCTGCTACGCTGCGCACACGTTTACGCAATGTTTGGTCTCTCAAGGTGAAAACGAGCCCGTGATGTAAGGACGGCGGCTGCAAACAGGCTTGTCGCCCGCGACGCGCCCAGCATGCCTCTGGCGCCGGTGGAGCGGGGCGGGGAACAGGGGCGGAGCGGGACGAAGCGGGGAGGAGCGGGGTGGGCGGCAGGGGAGGAGCGGGAAGGGCGTCAGGCAGGATGGCAAGGAGGACGGGGGCGGTCAGAGCACTGAGGGCGAGAAGGGGCGAGGGCGGGACGTAGTGGCTGGGTGGGTGACTGGGTGGGTAGGTGGCTGGCTGGCTGGGTGGGCGGGAAGGGGGCGGACGGAGGGAGTGGCGGGGGGGGGGGGAGTTGATGGCGGGGCGGCAGCGGCGGAGCAAGTCGGCATTGAACCAGCTGACAACGCCTTGGCGTCAAGATACGTTCCCTCTCGGAAACCACTGTATGTAAAACGAGTCTGAGAAATGCGTACTCCGGAAAGGAATGAAGTAGCTTGTGCGTTCTCAGCGTACGTTTCTGTTCCTTGTTCTCGGTACTGAGGTAGATGAATCAAGAATTCCGCCATTAGCTCATGCTTCTTTGAGAAATGCATGCCTACCCACTAGCGACACTATGTTACAAACATTCTGAGAATATTTTAAGGAGCAAAACACATCTACAATTGCGTCGAAATTTTGGTTACTCTTCGTTAAGATCGACAATGGGCCCAGAAAATTCTGATTTCTCACTAGTTATTCTTCACGATTAAAATGCATGAGAACATGGCTTCATGAAATAAAATTCTTCAGCAAAAAACTTTGCAAGAAATATCTTGTGCAAGCTTACACACAGGAACAAAAATGGTAAATTGGTCATGATTTTTTTTCAAGTCTACCTACCAGCGAAATGCAATTTGTGAACGTATGTAAAACATTGGTCAAATCTACAGATACGAACCATTTTCTGAGATTAATTCATAATGCGGCTTTCATCAGAAAATAGAGTAACGATGGACTCTTGTAAAGTCTACTGTAAATTGAGACCCCAACTTCGGAGAACGCCACAATTCTTTTCTCTTTATGAAATACCACCCTACTTTCTATAAGAATTTATTTATTTACTTATTTATTAGGGTTTAGATATTTATTTAGTAAAAATCATCTGCGCACGCTTTCTTGAGTTTCACAAACACTTCCCAACAAATTAACTATTAATAGTTGAAAGATGAACATTGACACAACAAATTTCGCATCGATTGGCCAGGAATCGAACTAGCTGTTCGTTCACGCCATTACACCATACGACCCTCTGCCCGTTGTACAAGGAGCAACTTAATACAACATTTTCAGCTTTGGAGCATTTACGCAAGACCCTGATGTATTGCCAGCAAGAGTATAAGGTGAGACCTGCACTAGCCTAAAATATGAAGCAATCTGCATCCGTGTAAGGCAGGTTCGGTGAGGGTCGGATGAAATCATTATTTTCGCCAACGCCAGATCTCGGAAAGGTATGGATTGGCGCAGTAATCCAGCGGCCATGAAAAATGGAGATTGCACGATAGAAACGGCGAGCATGTAAACAAGCACAGGGGTACGGCGCGGTCACGGCCGGCGGTTTCTTTCTCCTTCACCTTGCGAGTCGAGGACCAGCGAACTGGGAGGGGTTGACGAATTACCACGCACAACCGATTTATTTGAATGGTTCTCTCACCAACGGCGAGAATCTTGGATTCTCAAGGCTAGAGAGGCAAGTAATTTAAACGCCGGAGACCAACACTTATCGGGGCAATTTCGTTATTTTGATGCCCACGGAGAAAACACGAAATGTTTAACATACCAGCAGATTCACGTTCAATCTGTTCACAGCAATAGTTAATAAAATCAATCGCACTCCTGAGAGTCATCAAAAATTCAGCATGAAATCAGATACATTATGCTTGGAAAATAGCCTCATGAAAATAACTTTTGTCCCGTAATTTCTCTGCGGTTAAATAGCGACAAATCCGTATAACTATAAAAAGACTTCATGGCAATATACTAAATGCTAGGTAGGTATATATGAATGAAATTCCATCAAGAAGTATGAGCAACAAGGAAACCAAGTGTTCTCATCTTTGACTTAAAATAATAACACATCGTATTCCACAGTTACCTCATGTTGCATGTATGAATGCGACACACTGCAATAAAAAACATTAAAAAATCGAATTATACATTCTCAAAAGGTGTTTAGGGCTGCACTCAAATACTACTAAGAATGCTTTTTCAGAACCATCTCGGAAAGAGCCATTTCGCTACGATGAGTACACTGTCAGAAATTTCCGCATTACTTCAACGTAAATTACAATAAAGCAATTATCATGCATCACGCACATTCAATTTAATGTACGCATTACATTAGGATGCAAGTGTCAAAGGTTAGGGGGTCATACCTGGAAGAAATGAATGATCTTGATGAACTGGTGGTTATGAATATACGATATGAATGATGAGAGGCAGGGGCGACGGGAGAACCTCTACATTAAATCTACCCTGATTTCAACTGCAGCATTAATTTTAACGTACAACTATATTAAGTTCTTTTTAATGTACCTTAAGTTTCATGTACATTAAATGTAATGCCATTTCTGACAGTGTAGCGCATGAGACCTTGGGTCGGGAGCGCGACCACCTGCGCTGGAGCCGTCTCGGGCGGCGCATCCTCCGGGGGCTGGGCGCGCCCGTGGGACGACGCGGAGCGGCGCGGGCGTCGTAAAGACAGGCATTAGGCGCGGCGCAGCGGACGCCGCACACCGACCTGCGCCGCACTGCGGCCCGCCCGGCCACGCTCCGCCACCTCCTCCCCCCCCGCACGCCTCTTCATCCCTAAGCGCTCGCTCGCTCGCTCGCTCGCTCGCTCGCTCGCTCGCTCGCTCCCTACGCCCCGCCCTCATCCTCCATCCCCGGCGCACCGTGCGCCCAACCCCCCCCCCCCCCCCCATCCGCACCTGCTCCCCACTGGTCCCTCCGCCCCGCCCCCCGCGCGCCTTCTCCTTCATCTTGAACCATTGCGCCCCTCCACGCCCCTCCACGCGCTGCGCTACGCCGCGCCGCGCCGCCCGTCAGCCGCTGCTTAAATGGCTGCATCCGGAGGCGGACCCGCCCGACCAGCGGCCTCTGCGGGTCCTCCGCGCCCAAATGACGCAGCTGCAGCAGCCGTGGATTTAGAGGGGGCGACACGCGACGAAGCGGCGAGCGGGCGTAAATGCACTGCTACTAAAAGACACATAAAATAGTCATTATTGCTTCTGAATGCATTAACTACTTAGGTTATTGATCCCGTATGTGTAGCACATGTAACTTCCAGGGAGACAGCGGTGTTCCTTTGCTCTGAAATCTGCCACCGAGCTACAACGTCCGCTTGCTTGCAGGCTTTCCCTACCCTAGAGACCACCCGACGAGACGAGTGGGTGAATAAGTGGGCGTGTTCGCATGCGATAGAGAGCCACGCGACGGTCCAGCGATGCCGCGCGACATGTTTCCGAGACGCGTGGCGCCGCCGCATCGACAGAGACTGGATTTTTATGTAATTACGTAATTTTTTGTCTTCTTGCTTATCCTTCTAAAAACTGTAGTCTTGACGAATCACCGCTGTCCTAACACAATATCAAAATTTTTCATTACATATTTTTACATATTTCGTACTGTTACATATTTTACATATTCTACTATTTTTTAAAAAACAATTTTGTTCTATCAATTTCCTTCAAATTTTTGGCTTTTTGTTTATGAAATGAAGTATTTTTTTACAAACAGCACTTTTCCTTTTTTTACTGTTACATATTTTACATATTTATTACATATTCTTACTGTTTTCATTACATATTTATGTGTATATTTTGACGTTTCATACTACTTATATTTCGGGTCTCTAATCGATACGCGTGGCGACATCAAGTCAAACAACACAGACAGGAGGCATCGCTGTTAAATAAAATTTTGTAATTCGATTAAAACGAATTGACTTTTGTTCAGTTGGGACTCCGTTATCAAGAGGATGATCTGAGAAGCGGGTGCGACAGTAACCAGACCACTGGAAGCAATCGGGCAATTCCTCTTTGCCTCAAGCTCCATTATTGTCAACACATGCCCTTCACTGCCCCTCAGGCACTTGGGCCGGCCTCGCACCCTCCTGGCTGCCAATACTCTGCTCAGTTGGTAATCCCCAATCCCTAAATGGCCGCCTCTTCAATCAATTCCCCATAATTTACCCGCAAGGGCTCACGGAGCGCAACGTGTTGGGGCGGTTCCTAACGGTTCTTTGTTGAAAGACGAGACATTCGTGGCATTGTGGCAACAGTTCCAGAAATATTAAAATGTACAAAGGTGTCAATCCATTAATGTTGACGTTTATATTTACTTTTTGGATATTTTAGTAATTTCAGGAAAGACCACAGTAAATACGACACATTTGTTCTATTCTATCCCTGAAAGTACGTTCTTCAGAATCGTATTTATCACATTTTGTACAACCAAAATAAACCCAAGTAAATTGCAAAGTTTCGTACCATCACGAGGTGGAGTTTCAACTAAATACAACGTCAGTTGCCTTGGCTTTTCCTTTGTTGAATTCTCACCTCTCTTCCATTTTATGCGTCCGTCACAACCCATTTTTTAACCTACCGTACGGCAGAAGCCGTGGACACCAGTTATCGCTTGCTTGCTCTGTGGAGCTTGGTACGGACTTAAGTGTCACCATGATTCAACTGATGTCGTTGCAATGCCTCACTCCAATGCTCACTGCAATGCCCGGGAAGGCCAAGGGTTCGAGTCTCGACCGTGGCAAGATTGTCGGCACTAGCTAGACAGCTAGGTCAAATTCAGTCGCAGGAGGTGAATTATCGCAGGAGGCTGCTCAGATCGATAGTTTTCCATGATTTCTTTCATCAACATCCGGCGAATTCCGAAGCAGTACCCTAACAAACGAGCCACCGATGCGAGGTCTTTCCTTCCTCTTCCTTGTCCTTTCCTCACCCCCTTACTTACACACACTTATATTTACATACCATACACTACTACACAAGACGGGAGCTTAGAGCTTATCTCGGGCGGTGCCCCGCTGGTGGGATTGCCTGGTTGGCCGACGGTAGGTCGGCGCCGGATCTCACCATCCAGCAGGCGAAGATCACTGCCACCGCCCACAATAAAACCATACACTACCCTTACGGGACTAATGACCTTAGCAACCGATGCCCCAGGAAACGCCAATCAATCAATTTCTCTTTCCCCGTCGCTATCTGCCACGTCCCCCGGGGCACAGCGTTCTCTACGCCGCGCGGCGCCGCGCGTCCGTAAATAACCGCCCACCGCCGTTGCCGCCGCTGCTGCGTGCACAAGGCACGCCCACCCCGCCCCGTCGCCTTCGTTTGTTTGCGCGCTTGTTTCTCCACTGCCAGCAACAATGAGGGTGCTGTTTCGTGCATGTATCCACGCGTGCGTGCCAAGATTTACGTATGACGTGGAGTTTTGCAGAGATTCGTGTGAGGGATGGGTCAGAAGACCTAGAACGTTAGTTTTCGTAGGGAAATGACGCGGATATGTCGGAATATGGAGTGAAGTCTCGTCTCGTTGACGCCGAAATTGAAATGGCACATGCACTGCTACTTCGAGGGAGAAAGAATACATTTCATTACACAGAGGAAATCAAATCGCGAAATATTGAAAAGTCGATATGTGTGTGATATACTGTGTTTCAAGCATCACAGAGAGTAGCGAAAAGTATAATGCATTACCTGGTCATAAAGTTTAATAACAATTTCAATAAATGGATAGAGTTGAAATATGTGATGAATACATAATTATAAATTTTCTACTTTTATTTTATATTCAAACATAGCGTGAATTAGACTGAAACGAGATCGTCTTTCGAAAAATAAGAGGGATTTTTCTTCTTAAAATCGTATCATTACAAGAGGATTTTTTTCTCGGACGGAAGGGGAGCTACAATAGTGTCCACCAGATTTGATGATTTCTAATAAAGAATATTTCTTTTATCTGGCATGTAAAATGTAATTTAATTTGTTGAATTTGAACATATTTATAACGTTAATTATCGACATATTGAATGGCTTTCATAAGAATAGAGAATTAGTGAAAGCTAGACTTTTGAATACGAATCTTTCTTTCGGGGGGCGATGCTGAAGCCACAAAAATCTCATGCACCCCCACCCCTACTTGACTGCGCCACTGATAATTACACAAAATTAATCTGTACTTAGAGTTGCTAGTAAACTATATTTCTCGAATTCTCAGGGGAAATTGTATGCATTTCCTGCAGTCTTTCGCACAGCTTAATTCAAAGACAAAAATGTCGAAGTTGAACATTCTAGGAAGAAATGAAACCGCTCTCCAAGCTTTGAAATCACCAGTAGGTCGCCTCGAGGTGTTCAGCAGTCTCAACCACCTCGAAGTGTTCAGCAGTCTCAACCGCCTCGAGGTGTTCAGCAGACTCAACCGCCACCGCCTCGAGGTGTTCAGCAGACTCAACCGCCTCGAGGTGTTCAGCAGACTCAACCGCCTCGAGGTGTTCAGCAGACTCAACCGCCTCGAGGTGTTCAGCAGACTCAACCGCCTCGAGGTGTTCAGCAGACTCAACCGCCTCGAGGTGTTCAGCAGACTCAACCGCCTCGAGGTGTTCAGCAGACTCCCAATCGACAGGAGGATCACGTGTAACATATGGCAGGTCGTAGGGGAATAGGGATCTAATTTAAAGATCAACCCGCTACACATTCTTTCAAATAATTCCTCTAAAACAGCGTGGTCTGCGTTTGATAGGTGGTGTGGGTCGTTACAATTGGTACCCAATTTTAGACGCTTAAATTCTGTCCATATTATGATGTGGAGGATCAAAATATATTAGCTGTTTTATGATTCCATTTCAGTTCAATTTTATGAGTAAACACAGGATCCGCTTACAAACTCTACTTTGATTTCCACTGCCTGATTCTACCTCTTCAGTCCTCGCAAGCCGACACGTAGTTCGGCGACGGGTCTTACTTTTCTACGGAGGAGGACTATCGCCAACTCCAGGGATTAGCATGCACAACACTTACGGGTTAAGGGCCGCATTCGTTGACGGGCCCCAAAATCTGTATACTCACTCGTTCCCTCCGGCTCTTCAGAACGAAGAAAATTCCTCGGCGACAAAGGCACGCAATGCAAACATTCAATTGGCGCTCGGCTGGAGGAGGAGGAGGCCGTGGAGCAGCCGACGCGACGGTGACGGCGCCCACCTCGCAGCGTTACGCAAGCGCCACATTTTTCCTCTCGTTTGCCCTGCCCCTTTACGGGCCGGCCCGCCCCCTCTCCCGCTTCCGAGGTGCAGACCTACGCTTGCTCTCTGCTATTGCGTATGTTGACCGAGTGGATAGCAGACGCTTGTCCGCGCGTGTTTGCCTTGCCGTCGCCCGCCCACCGCCCCTCCTCCGCCCCTCGGCCGTCCTCCCGCCGCCACTCGCACTCCCACGCCCCGCCCCCGCCTCTGCGTTTCGCCTGGGAGCCTTGCGCCAACTGTAGGGTCCTCTCATTTGCGAGTGAACAGGCAGACCGGCAAATGGCTCTTCGACCTTCGGACGCAATACAAAAAAAATTTATTTATACACAAGTCTAATTGATCACGAGCCCGGCTAGAACTCAAGACGTCAATGATGGTCTCAAGATGTGCTACAGCTGAGAAGACAGAGGGTACATCTATGATAGTAGCATTTGTACCACCGATTATAGTACCATTTGCACTAAGGAATGTTCAATGCACTGTGGAATTAAAACAATGAGTCGAAATTCTTGTTAATATAATGTAAAAGCAACATATTATGTACATTTAAATGCCATGCTCAAAAAACTGTGTCCTTTCACTCTAAGACAACATTCAAGATAAACAATCGAATTTCACAAATCAGCGCCAGATAAGCCTTACATTAAGTTGTAAGAAGTATTAATCACACCATATCACCTAGAGTGAAGGAAAATGTTTGTAATATGCTATATTCATTAAAAGAATGCACAAAAGACGAATTTCAATGCCTTCTCATGTTCCTCAATGTTTATTGAGAAATTAGATCACATTTCAGATCTCCTGTAACAGAATATCGCACGTTGAAAGTGGATCCACTACAATTATTAGAATACAAGTTCTTCCTGTCTTTCGTAGATGTGAAGTGAAAAAGTATATTCATAAAACTAAAAGTTTTATCATTATACCGTTTTTCCTCACTATATCAAATTCCTTTCATATAGCATACTCAATCACACATTTGTGTAAACAACTGCATTAGGTTACGAAATCATAGAAGAATGAGGCAACACAACGTTTATTACAAAAAATTTCCATTATTTCCATTATATAAAACTGGACGAAATTCTGAACTTGTATTCAAGGAGTGGAGAATGTCACGTAATTTCATACAATCAGAATATAACCATCAAAATACCTCGCTGCATTCCTGACATTCTTTAAAGAAATTATTTTTAACAAATGAATACCCAACATTGAGAGGCGAATTCAGAAAGGAAAACTCAGAGAGGGGAACTCCGAACTTGCTTGGTCATCTTACTCTTCTATTTCCCGTCAATTTGCGAACACGCGCATTACGCCAACTTCCCGTTTCCATTGAAGCAGCGGATTTGAAACAAATTCCGTAGCTTTTTATTAAAAAAGGAAAGTTGCCATCTATTGAATATATAATTTCCTCCACTCCTAATTTTTAAAAATGTTTTGGTACCCATTTGTTTAAAACCGTTCACTAGGAGCTGATCAAAATCGCCCTCATTACAGATTTAATATATACGATAATAATAACTAAAATGGTCACAAACAGGATGGGATAGTCTGAAGCATCAAAGCAGAGAACGAATGCCAGTTCATCGCGCTCTCCGCCAGCGCAGTAATAGGACAATCTCAGCCGCAGATCAGGAGCCCGTGGACTTCACCAGATAAAGCGAGACAATTCACAGAAACAAAACCTTGCCGATTACAACCTAAATTTAAAGGGATAAGTCGCCCGTCGAAGAACGTAAGGAGGATACCCTTAAGCTGGAAAGACCGGCCAAAGTAGTCCAGGGCATCAGTTGATGTCACAGCAGTGCCTCTGATCGGCGAGTTTCAGGGTTCGGGTACCAACGATGGCAGGATTTTCGACACAAGCTAGATAGCTATGTCGAATTAGCCCTGTCTGGAGAGAATCTAAGGCCGGCTGATCGTAGTTTGAGAAACTGTTTCACTGTCTTGATTCTTGCAATTTTCTGGGTATCTAGGAAAACCATAGACTCTCTCGCATGGCCAGAGCTGCATAGTTTCTTCCTATTTCCGCGGATTCGACATTAGAACTACATAATGACAACAATAACAGTAATAATAACAATAACAGTAATAATAACAATAACAACTGTGCCTAGGAGGTTGCAGGTTAAAGTCCTACTTAGGCATTTTGTATCTGAGATTGTCTTTTCACCCCTCATTATCATCTCCTCTCATCTCATAATTCAAGGCTTAAGAACCTTGATTTACGAAAGGATACAGCCGAAAAGCTGATCCCCATAATTACACACGTCTCTCTCTAAATAGAATACGACTGGTCTCCGAAAGAACAGGTAGCGTGGTCAGAAATGGCTGATACGCTAATAATAATAATGATAACAACAACCCGACAACAATAACGACAACAATAACGATAACAACAATAATGATAATAACAATAATGATAATAACAATAATAATGATAATAACAATGATAATAATGATAATAATAACAACATTAAACTCGAGGACAATGGCTTGCAAACATCGAAATTCAAAATCGTACGTCTCGCGGTCCTCTTCCTGAAACACAGGAGTTCGTGAGTCTTCTCACGAGTGTTGCGTGATACAGCTTGCCGTGTAGAGAACATCCATGCAGCCGCAGAGCTCAACAGACTAACAATCAAGACGCGCGCCCGCAATGCAGGATGAGGACATTTCATGCCGCCGCTAAACGAATTAGACGAAAGCAGATGAGAGTTCCAATTTGGCACATGAAATCACTTGTAAGCATCAAGTTGACACATTACTTTAACACTGATAAACAGTACTTGAGTAGCCATCAATGCAAGAAGTCATAATTATGTAGGATGATAATAATAAGTAGCTTCTTTATCGTTGATTGTTAATATATTTTTCTCTTTGTAATTATTCTTTTCAGACATAGGAAACATTTCAGTTGCATTACTTTCGAGTAGATAAATTTGTTATCAGACTAGTCTTCATCAGGAATTAAATGCGACAGATGATTGGAAAAACTATTTAAGTGGGATTGGTAACTCTACACCCCATTCAATGTCACAAGGAGAGAGATTTTTTCCATACAAAAATATTAGCCATAGAGAATGTTTCAAGACGGGAATATTGTCATAATAAGTAAACATGATCGTCAATAGGAAAAAGGTTTTTGCAAACCATACAATCGAATACATATGTTAAAACAAGGAACTAATTGGAACTGAATATCTCCAACAGGAAGTAAAAGCTTTTATTGAACATCTGTGTAACTCTGAGTCCATTTTTGCTTTTATAAGCATTACAAGATAGTAAAACGTATAAGCCTCTACATGAAATTTGATTGTATCATAGGAACATGTAATACACGTCTTTTCTGCAAAGAAAACCATAGCTTCCAAGATAGTCTTAGAATATAAAGTCGTTATTTTACTATAATATTTATATGTTTCATATTAGAATTGGAAGTGTATGGAAATTATAACCTTCTGTGGATAAATAAGTTTTCGTGACAATCAAAGTAGCCGCAATATATACATAACCTCCAAATCCTAAACAATTAGGTTGGTTTATTCCTCACATATTTGAATTAACTTGAGAAAAAATTATCCATTAAGTTATTGGCGCTATGGATATTGTGTATTTCATTATTTCCATGCTTATTGTATGTTCGTGTTTAGAGGTGGTGGCGAAAACTACGTCAAGTGTAAGTTACGAACACATCTGTCGTAGACGACAAAACAGAGAATATGTCGGGACCCATCAATCGAAATCCCGTCATTTAATGCCGACACTTACACAATACAGTTCCTCCCTGAATTGTCGTGTTACGTCCTTCAAATCAACGATTTGCAAAAACACTCTAATAACTAAATCAAAACAAAACAATGCAATGTCGCAATAACCCTTCTCAAGCAATACCCCAAAAAACGTTCAGTGGCACTATCCTTAGTAGAAACATTACCTAATTATCCACCCCAAAACACACGAACCTGATAATTACGCCATAAACTTTGAAGCTGTATGGATCAACACGATATTTACGCCGCCCGGCTCCAAACTGGATATTACGCTCAAGCAACTTAAGTTTAAAGACCCAACAGCTTACGGTCGGGTAGTAAAATCGATTCCTATCGCGGCATCGCAATGCAAATTAGCACCTCCCGCCCGCCTCCCGCGCGCGCCATTTCAACGGGCGGCCTTTAATCGGCGGCGGCGCGGGGGCGAGGATGGGGGACAGGGGGCGGGGCGCGGTGGTGGGGAGTGGGAGCGGGAGCAGGGGTGGGGCAGGGGCGGGGCGGGACACGAAGGAGGGCCGGCCTCAGGGGGCGGGGATTGAGACGGGGCGAGGGCTCGGAGGCAGGGGCGCGTGGGCAGAGATGGGACGGGGAGCGTAGAGGAAGACGGGGCGCGGGGGGGGGCACGGGGTCGGGGACGGGGAACGGCGCGCGGGGACGGGGCGCGGGGCGTGGAGGCGGGACGCGGGGCGGGACGCGGGGCGGGGCGCGGGGGCGGGGCGCGGGGGCGGGGCGCGGGGGCGTGGGGCGGGGAGCGGGGAGCGTCGGGTGGCAGGGGCAGTGGGGGACACAGGGTGCGGGGCGTGCAATGAGGAACGGTGAGGTCCAGAGCGCCGGTGGGCGGCTGCCAGGGGCGTGGGTCGGGGGTGGGCGCGTCGTTACGGCCATCTCGTGCCCGTAAAACAATCAGCGCCGCCGCTCGCGAGGGATCGGCCGAGAGCGGCGCTTGGCTGCCACCGGAGCTGTTTGGGGCCGCTCTGTGTCCCTTCGTTTAGGCCGGCAGTAAGAGACTGGGGCAATTAGTCTGCACTCATTCAAATATGGCGTTATAGTGTATTAAGCTTAGTTGATCTAATCATGTTACCAAAAATACACGTTACGACGACTGCTTTACCATTAAAATTCAGCTAAATCAAAATGATTCGATATTTACTCGCACTTTCATGTCCACTTCTAAATTATATCATAATTCTTTCATAGTTACCACGCCTAATTACATAATGCTCATGTTTATGTGATGCAAATTAAATAAATATCTGTTTCCAAATTTAATTGGAGCAATTATCAAATTTCTTCCATTTCTTCCCCACATTGTCATAGTTTTAAAAATAAATTAAAATTAGCTTCCAAATTGCAGGAGACATACAGATGAAGAAGCACCTAATATAAAAGTAAAAAACTGTGCGAAGGACCAGGACTTAAGTGCCGTGTTATGTGCTCTTCTGTAAAAATTCTTTTTCTCTATTAACATTACATTGAATTTACTTTTTGTGTGATAAATATTATGTTTATTTTAAAACCGAGACTTGAATGCGAGAGGCGTACCGGTGCATGTGTTTCCGGCTTAAAATCATTTTTCTTTCTATTTACATTCGTGGCAGTTTTCTTTTACTGATTGTGAGAGCATGTTAAGAGATTTTTCAGATACGAAATTAAATTTAAATATTTCCCGAACTGGCGTATGTGCATATATTTAAGCGAAACTCTTAGACTTCTGCATAGGGATTTTTCACAGGAGCCATTAGCACTTTACGAAGGGGCGTGACTGAACAGCTGTCGCGGCGGAGGGGTACTTCTTCGAAATACATGTGATGTTCACCTGTTTTCGCGAACTGTCACTTTGGCTCATCCTTAGGAAAAAGTCGCTCTGTAACAAGAGAGGGCGGCAGGCGGCGCGGGTGCGAGTCGCGCACGAGGGCCGCCTTCGAGCGCGGGGAAGCCCCACGCGCGCGTGTGGCGGGAGGGGAGAGGTGGGGGGGGAGGGGAGGGGGGGGGGGGGGGGGAGGAGGAGAGGAGCGCTAACGAGAGCCTCCGCGGGGTGCCTCGCCGCGCCCGTCGCCGCGCAGCTGTTGCGCCCTCGCAGCAATTAGGGGCTGGCACACGCCTCGCCGCCCGGCCTCGGCGGAGCAGACGCTCAGGCCCTACAAATTATTGTAAAACATGCCCATGTCATGACATATAACACCGCAAAACATTAATGAGAGCTTGGCCGCGAAGTAAAAAATCTCTGAATTTTGCTGGTCTAGAGCAATCTGTACAGTTATTCTTGAATGTTTCCTATTAAAAATGAAAAATCTCCATTAAATGTATTACGAAATTGTGAGAGATATATGGCTTTTGATAAATGTGTTCTAGATTACATGGCGAGATGAGTGTAGTGTAGTAGTTTAATTTGACGGCAGATTACAATCAAATGGAATGAATGGATTTCTTGTAACGCAAGGATGCTTAGCGAAAGCAACGAAGCTTATCAACGAAATTCTTTCACTCTCCAGTTTCCTTTCTGAACGACGAGACGTCCAACACGCAGCATACGAGATACATGTTGCAGATATCTCGATCTTCCTTTATCAATGAATAATGTGAGCATGGAGCTACATGCACTCTCGCAACAAGCACTAGACCCTTCAGGTCGCTAGGAATGGCCTTTGAGATCTTACAACCCCCCGGAACAACCATGATTCTTCGTTTCCTAAGTTTTTCTGGAGATCACGATATTCCATATTCGAGCAATCTTCCTGCAAGCCCTGTTTGACTAATTCGTTCCCAGTGTTAATAATAATAATAATAATAATAATAATAATAATAATAATAATGTATTAAGCATTTTGGATCGATAGTCCGACTAGTTAACGGTGTCCTTCATGCTTGAGCCTAGTTCTATTCCCACTCTTGTGGGTAAAAGGCAACGTATTCCCTATGTGGCGAACATGACGTATTCCGATTACCGTAACTAGCAAACTCCTTCTGCAAGAGCTTTTCTTCGTCAGAAAGCTACAGAGACAGACGATTTTCAAGCACAGCAACACCTCTATTTTGGCCCCGACCTTGAATCGAACCTGGAGATCGCAGATCGGGAAGCTAGTACGCTGTCCATGTGCCACCAGCGGACCTGATGGCCCGAGTCTCGCCACGTAAAATAAGGCATTAACTAACTAACTAACCATCTCAGGACAAACAATAACAATAACAACACTACTACCACTACCACTAATAATGTTGGTCGTAAGCATAGTCGATGGTGGTCCCCGGCCCCATCGCTCGCGTCGCATCCCACGCCGCGCCACGTCGATGTCCCGCTGCGCGGGCGAGCGTGGGGCGAAGAGCGTATGCAAATGCTGGCGGCCGCGCTCGCTTTCTCCCTTTGTTCTCCCGCGCAGCGCGCCCCGCCCTCCCCCCCCACCCCACCCCGAGCGTCTCCGCCACCTCCCGCAGCCACGGGCGTCTGTCAAACGCCGGCGGCTCCCCAAATTCTTCAGCGTCGAAAAAACAAATATACTGTAGCATTCATTGTTACAGTGACAAGGGAGCTTTTGCACGGCGAAGCGTTACAGCAATCGACAGCACTATGTTCTGCGCATGCGCAGTTGGCGTTTCGCATCGCTTTTGTGCATCTGCGCACGCGCAGAAGATCGGGATTGCTGATCGCTGTGCCGTTCAAATCTCCCCATTAAAGATATTCGGCCTAGACAGTATTTTATCCTGGCATTTCCTTGGGGAATGCTACTTCATCCCATTTTTTAAATACCACAATCTCAGAGACGTTTTGAAAACCACACGCCATGGAATGAGGTCAACCACACCCCTTGAGGGGAGGTCAGATGATAAAAAAAATATTGCAAACCTTGAAATGTTAATGCAAAGAAGTGTTCAAACAAAATGCACGAGTCCCTTTATAGGTCTCCAGAGTCTATAGTTTTTTATTCAAGCCACCACACACATTGTTGCTTATAGGCAGGGGCTTATATGCTAGGCTTGTGCGCACCAAAGCGCAACACCCCAGCCCCTGAAGACAAGGGCCCCGAATAAGGGCGTCCGTCGACCCGCAGTGAAGATAGCAACGGCAGTGACAGCTGTGCCCCATTTGAACTTTCTGCATTGGGGCCTCTGAGAACATCGTTTCGTACCTGCTTAAATGAAAAAGTGAACAACAGATAAAAGACATCAATTTGTCACATGGTATGCATAATACCAAAGTATTTTGCTTTGCTTGGTGTGTTTGTTGTTTTATCTTAGTCGCCCCGCGCTATTCTAGTACCAGGGTTAACGACACATGTCGCTCCATAACACTGCTAGCTTCACACCACTGCCCCCCCCTCCCGCCCAGTCTAACGACTGAATACTACACACGATGCATGCTGTCCTTTTTGGTTCTCTTTAAACACCCTGAATCGCCTAATACGGGAACGCTGGTGATTAGCTTGTACTGCTCCTTCCTTCACGAATAGTTCATTCTCCTTTTTGTGAACCGATCGTAACATGAAGCAGAAATTAACAAGAGAGCAAGAATCTACTTATCTAAAATTTAAGACAAGTTCGGATGTTAGAGTATGGAAGTAAATAAAAATTACGTAACGGTTATGGAGGAAATAGTAAAAAGAAAATTTTTTCAAGTAATAATTTACGCGGTCTGATAGTTAAGCTGCCTAAAGAAGCAACATATATAAACGTTTTCGAACATTCAAGCAGAGAACGTTCAACACGGTTTCTACCTTCTTACAAGGTAATTGAAAGGCTAGTGAAACATTGCTCGAAGTCTGATAGGAACAAAACATTTTGGCACTGCAAGATAATGATTGGGGGTTGGAACACAACACTCCTCGAAAAAACAGGAACATTCACCAAATACTAATATTGCTTTAGAAATGCATCAAATGTACACTTAAAGAATGTACTTCAATTTGACTTTTCGAATGACGAAAATTAGTATTTTATATCAACTAAATTTAAAGAGTAATTTTCCCCGATAAAAAACTCAAATAAACAATCCAAATTATCCACCGAGTTCTATTTTCTTTTCGTTCAATTCTGCCTAAAATATTTATTTTTAAATAAAGACGTACATTCCACTCGTGTTCTATTTATCTGATTGATTTTGTCGTGTTTCCGGGGGTCAACTGCTTTGGTCATAATTCCCGTTAGTTAGTGCATCTTTTTCTCGGGAATGGCTGTGATCTTCCCCCGCTGGATGGCCAGATCCGGCGCCGACCTCCTGTCGGCTAGTGGGGTTTCCCCTAACCAGGACTCTCCCACCAGCGGGGCACCGCCCCAGGCGGGACAAGCTCTAAGTTCCCGACCGGTCTCCCGGGATATGTGATAGTGTAGTGCATGTTAGGATAAGTGTGTGTGTGTGTGTGTAAGGGAGAGGATAGGAAAGGAAGAGGAAGGACAGATCGCCGCGGTCCGTGGCCCGTTTGGTAGGGTACTGCTCCGGCATTCGCCTGGTGCTGATCAGAGAAACCACGGAAAACTACCGATCAGAGCAGCCGGCCGCTTGACTTCTCCTCCAGATAGCGACTGAATTCAACGTAGCTGAAAAGCTAGTGTCGAAAATCCTGTCGCCGTGGGGAGTGGGAACCTAGGACCTCCCGGTCAGAGGCGCTGCAGTGACATCAGTTGATGCACTGAGCTACCGCTCCCTGTCTTTATTTATCGGTATTGTTAAGCTGTTTATCATAGTTAATACCACAAGTGCAATGGAAATTTTAAATAAATTCGCGATTCGTGGAGCGACGAGTGAAATTCATCTGGAAACTTTTAATGCACGAGAATAATTTTGAAAGACTACTCCACAAATGAAATTACGTTCAACAACATTTCACACTACGTTCAAATTAATGTGTCTCATTATTCGACTTCCTGAAAATCGTTAGTTAAACCCCGACCATCTATGCCTAAGCACACCTCCTAAGACACTTCGCATCTTATCACTGGTCAGTAGATAAATTGTACGAAAAATCGATCAGAAAAACCGATAATAATGTTTAGATTGGAGCTTACCTGATGTATTGATAAGATCAGAGTGGTACAGTAAAAAAAATTGACTAGAGATGCCACAACAGTACATATTGTCTAGCATTTTTTAAACTTTTTTAAAAAAATCAAGGAGCCCATCGAAAATAAGAACTGCGCCATTTAATGCCCTTAAAGCCAGCTGAGGACGTAGTTTAATCCAAAAGTTTGGAATCTTTTATGAGCAAATTTTTAAAAAGTTGAGGCTTCATGAAAAGTGCCCCAAAAATTTAAATATTCCTTTCACACTCAGCGTCCAGTTCATGTAAACCGATCAACAAATATCAGTTTTGGAGAAACTGGGCTAAACAGACAGACGTTCGCCGTCAATCTACCTTTCGTATCCAAGACCCTCAAAATCTTGATTCTGACTACAGAGAAATAATTTACAATGTATAGGAACACGATTTATCCACTTTTTCGTTACCAGGTTTCAGAGTATTTCTGACGAAAATTCGCGGTTTTCCGGAGTACAATTACAATACTTTCTCTTCTTACGAAGCACGAGCGGGAAAGTCTATTTAAAAAAAAAAAAAAATAGAACAAATTGACGCTCCGTCTGAGAGTCGCTGCTGCGAACATCTGACGGGAGAGAGCGCTGCCAGCGACGCCGCGTCGCCCCGCTCTGGCGTTTCCCTCGATCTCTCCCTCTCGGAGGAGAGCGCACAGCGCGGGCGCTATCGGAACACACCCACGCCTTTCGGGCGATCTCCCTCGCAGATACGCGCATCTCGCCAGTGGGAGAGAAATGGCGACGAGAAAAAAAAAGGCGTTTGCGTAACATACCGCGAGGCTGGGAGTTCAGCGAGAGGCTGCACGATACTGGAAGTGGTACAATTGTTCGAAACACCGCAACCGCCTTAAATGCCATCTTATTCGAGGAAGTGACACCAATGTGAGATGAATATATGTGATTTGAATGAAATTTTAATGGAAAATGAATATTTCTGATTGATTTTTTTATTATTTACTGATTAAAAATATTCAATTTGAATGTTTTAATTAAAAATGTATACGTCCACTTTTATGATAACTTTAAAATTAAAGGTGTTTCCTAAGTTATTAATAGTTATTCAATATTTCCACTTCATGAACTGAAATTAACTGTATTAATTGTACTACAATGGAATTTTATGAGACATTGGCATTCTCCGAAACCCCTTCATCATGATCAGACATAATTTTAACATATATCCTACATAATAAATATTTTTCCTTCTTTTAATAAAAACGATTACTGAATAATTATATCATATACGATTTTATGTTGAGGTGGAAAGGGTGTTACACAGAAGAACGTATATTGATCCGCGAGACAACGCTAGGCTACACAACGTATGTTAATAAATATTGCATAAAATTACACATTGTAAATCAAGAGGAGTACGAGACATTTGATTAACTATTCCAATTTTTAACTGACATAGCTATTTCATCGAATATTTAATATATGTGGTATTTAACTGATTAAAATAATGGAATATGCTTTGTTCATCGAATGTGCAACATGGGAAAAGGAGATAAAATGAGCAGTTAAGTCCTAATTTTAAAACATGGGTACCCCGACATGAATCCGACACAGCAGTTTCGAGATCTGAAAGCGGTGTACGTCACGAGGAAGACTTCATATATCGCAATTGGTGAGCCGTCTATGAATCAATTTTAAATCAAAGGCATAAGATAGAAAAAAATACAATCTCAAAAAATATCTAAAAAAGTTAGGTATTTTTGAGTTCAGCTGATCAAAATGCGCTCCACGAGATGCAAAAACCCATATTTCAAAATTTGTCCGCAATCGTCCTAGAAGTGAAAGATAAAACCCTGAATCTTTTACGTTGTTCAAGTGTTAAGTGACATAACAGAAAGTGTTTCTTTTATATCCTAAAATATTTCTTTTCTGATATGAAGTTTTGCCATCTTCACGACGACGTGCGTTTTCAACATGAGTAACGTTTGTTGCATAACTCTTCACTGATCACCGTTTTTCTGGGGTACTGCATTGCATAGAGGCAAACACAGAGGTGACCGAAGTCATGGGATAGCAATACGCAAATATACATATGGCAATGGTATCGTATACAAATGGTATAAAGGGCAATTCATTGACACGGCTTTCATTTGTACTCAAGAGATTGATGTGAAACTGTTTCTGACGTGATTATGGCCGCCGACTGGTATTAACAGGCTTTCAATGCGGAAGAGTAGTTGGAGCTAAACACATGGGACATTCCGTTGCGGAAAATAGGTTACGGAATTCAATATTCCGAGATCCACAGTGTCAAGGGTGTTCCGAGAATACCTATTTTCAGGCGTAACTTCTTACCACGGACAAACCAGTGGCCGACGACCTTCACTTGATGACAGAGGCCAGCGGCGTTTGCGTAGAGCTGTTCCTGCTTAACAGAAAGCAACACTGTGTGACATAACCGCAGAAATCAATGTGAGACGTACGACGGACGTAATGGGTTATGACAGAAGGCCGACTCTAGTGCTTTTGCTAACACGACAATCGCCTTCTGTGCCTCTCCTGGACTCGTGTCCATGTCGATTGGATCTTAGACGACTTAGACCCGTGGCTTGGTCAGATGGGCCCCGATTTTAGATGGTAAGAGCTGATGGTAGGGCTCCAGTGTGGCGCAGACCCCACGAAGCCATGGGTGCAAGTTGTCAACAAGGCACTGTACAGGTTGATGGTGGCTCCACCATGGTGTGGACTGTTTTTACACGGAATGAAGTGGGACCTGGATCCGAAACGATATTTAGAGAAATTCCAAGACTTTTGTCACCTCGGTATGTTATTCCAATTTATTGAACGAAATTTTCAGATATTCAGAACAAATGGATACACATACGGCAACTGTTGGTCAGAGCTTTAAGGCGAGAATTGAGAATAGTGAGATTAGTGCTAGTCTTCAAATCACTGAATCCTGGGCTCTCCGAAAATCTTAATTGCCATAGTGCAATAGAAATATAGCCCGTTTAATATGAAATATAGTGGAGTACAATTATACGTCACATTTTTCATTTCGTCATCAATCCATATTTTCCATTTCATTAGAAACAAACAGGGTAAAAAATTATATGTGAAGAAAAATTATTTGACAATAGAATTACATCTCTATGTTTATATTCTTCAATATGGAATAAGAAAGCTAAAGGTAACAAAAAGCATAAGTCATGACGAAGCAAGATTAATTTTTCATGCGTGGATTTAAAACCCAGAGCCAAAGAAATGAAGTGCAGTAGGAAGAAATAGCAATTTTTTATCGCTGATAAGATAACTCAGAAATTCTTCCCGTTTGCCTACCTGAAGGACTTAATTTAAGTGAATTTGAAGAAAACGAAAGAAAAAGACAATATTAGAAATATATCGTCTGCAAACGGTTGTAGTTAGTATTTTTAACGTAAGTTTCATCACATCTCTACAATTCTCACAAAAGCGGACATCGACAGTATAAAACACGATAAAAAAGAACATTCACTCACTTGGTACATTGGTGCGTGAACCCCGACCTCTTGGAGAGGTCACTTCAAAAATTTAAATCAAGTCGTTCGCAAGTATTTTAAAAATATTTAGACGATAGCATACACACTTAATATACAATGGAATATATATTTTTCCACGGTATTATGAGCCTATTAATACCGATATGACTTCTCTCATCATCAGCTTATCAATGAGATTGTCGACAACCCATTCTTCATCTCAACACATTGGAGAAGTATTGTATTTTGCTAAAACATTAGATAAAATATTATTAATTTGAGTATGGAATTACCTCACACGTGATACCAAAACTCTTCGAAAACTACATCAGTGTTACAACCTGTAAATATTGTAACGCATATATATTACGTTTCGCAGCATGTCAGACCAAAATGAAATATTGTTAGGCTCCCTTAGAAGACCGATCTAGAGAAGCGAGTCATGCAATTTTACCGACCGACGAATGTTAGAAACACGTTTTACCCCGGGAGGTGGTGGTGTTCCAGGCACCGGTGAAGGGTAAGATCTCCGGCGCCCACTTCCTCGTGCGTCGGCTTGCGGGAATATTCCGCCCTCCAGGCGGCGTCCGTTAGCGGAGCATCGCCCCAGTCGCAGCAAACTCTGAGCTCTGGGCGTGGCTTTGAAAGAAGTGGGGACAACGTCGAGGAAGGAAAGATTGCGCCGCGCGCAAGCCGTGGCCGTCTTGTTAGGTACTGCTCCGGCATTCGCTAGCGAACGCTGGTGTACTGTTCCAGCATTCGCCTGGTGTTGATCGGAGAAACCACGCAAAACTACCGATGAGAGCAGCCGACCAATGGAATTCTCCTCTAATTCATCCCCTCAACCTCGGTTGACAATCTATCCTCGTCGGGGCTCGAACCCTACGAGGGGTTCGAGGCTCGAACCCTACCCTACCCCTCGAGAAAATCCTTCGTACGCCTTCCTTCGGAGCGGAAGTAAAGCCGGCTGTCCCATGTAGTAGATTTATGCATGTAAAATATCCTCAAGCCTAAAAGAAGCCTCTGAGCAAAATTGAGATCCGCCTGTTTCGTCGCCCAAGATATAATATCTCCTTTCTCCGCTAGGTGGTGAAAGGAGCGTAGCGAAATCTGCGTGGTCAGACGGAAGAGCGGGCCTGATGGCTCGAGTCTCGCCACGTAATATAAGGCATTAACTAACTGACTAACCCTAAGACCAGCGGCGGTCGAACGAAAGCTGCGAGTTCCAGGTACCGTTTGCATGACGAGCTGAGCCGCGCTCGGCGTGGAAATGCCACGTGCAGCGCCCTCCGGAAAGGTCGGCGAGGGCGCCCTTTCGATCCGCCCCTCGCCGTCGTAAAAGGGCCTCGGAGGGGACCGCCCTCGGACGCCAGGGGGCCCTAGCAGCGCCGCCGCCGCCACCGCCCCCCGCCCCTGCAATGGGCCCAGGCGGACACCACGGCCGCTCGCACGGTGGAAAACCCTCGTGATGGTGTTGAAAATAACGCCCACAAATGTTACAAACAGTGTTATTAATGTTACACTTAATGCTACAATTAGAGGTACTCCAACAACGTCACCAGGCGAATGCCGGAGCAGTACTCAAACAGACGGGACACGGACCGCGCTCTTTCCTTTCTCGTCCTTTTCCTATTCTCACCCCTTACATACACACACACAAACTAACATGCACAACACCATCACTCCGTCGGAGCTTACAGTATGTCCCGGCTGGGGCGGTGCCCCGCTGGTGGGAGGCACCTGGTTGGGGTAAATTCCCGCAAACCGATGTAGGTCGGCGCATGATCCTACCATCCAGCGGGAGAAGATCACCGCCACCTCTCGTAATAAAAACCTGCAGTATATTTATGGGACAAATGGCCTTAGAAGTTGACGCGCCTCGAAGCAATAGAATACCCTCTCCAACTCCTGAGTCAAACACTTGAAACTTATTTAGAATTGGATGAAATCTCACTATTATGTATTTAAATACAATTTTTCAAATAAAAACAAAATATGATTTGATTAATTTTAGTATTATTTCGTGGTTTACAATTAGAAATATAAAAAAATTGTTTAAAACTGTGATGACGTTCATTTTCCATCCCTCTCGTTCGTTTTTTGGCATCATTACACCCCTAACTGTGAAGACTATTTTTGAAGCCTCTTAAATTCCAAGGGCAATTTGCGGATCATTTAAACTCAGAGAATGTCCGTTGCACATCTGAGATACGTGCGATGTTTTCAGTTATGTGCTTCACTTGTTGTACCTTTGTTACGATTAAAATCCACATTCGACAGAACACGATTGATTGATTAATTGATTTTTTCGTGTTTTCGGGCGAGTCAACTGCTTTGATCATTAGTTCCGTGAGTAGTGCAAATTTTTTGGGAGATGGCGGTGATCTTCCCCCGCTGGATTGCGAGATCCGGCGCCGACCTACCGTCGGCTAGTGGGGTTTCCCCCTAACCAGGACTCTCCCACCAGCGGGGTACCGCCCCAGCCGGGACAAACTAAGTCTCCGACCGGTCTTTTTTTAAATTTATTTATTTAGCAGAGTGAGCTGATTCTACAACGCTCAGCCATATGGCTTTTCAGTTATTCGGAGCGAGCATTTTCAGACGAAAATATGCGAAGGGGGTGGCTACGGCCACCTCCCATTAAACCTAGATTGAAGTAGTGCGAATGATAAAGTGGAGGAATACATATTGTTGACTTTTTATGGGAGGACTATTTATTTCATTATCTTATATCAGCCAGTTTCCGGAGGAAGATGTGGAAGGGGAGTCGGTTGCGGAGACGAGTTTCTACAGGATGCTCTTTACCTATGTTGTAGCGGGAAGCACCGGTAACTGAGGGTAGATTTTGGAAGAATGATGCGGAAAGTTTAATGATGTATGTTAGGACGGGCTCTATGGCTAGGTCTTTGTAAAGGTTAGTGTTGCTTATAAACCAAGGTGCGTTAAAAATAGGTTCTGAGGAACCTATTTTGGAATATTTGAATTTTGCTGATGGTTGTTCCGACCGGTTTCCCGGAATATGTGGTAGTGTAGTGCATGTTAGTTGTGTGTGTGTGTGTGTGTGTGTGTGTGTGTGTGTGTGTGTGTGTGTGTCAGAGCAGCCGGCCGCTAGCATTCTCCTCCAGACAGCGACTGAATTCGACCTAGTTGAAGAGCTAGTGTCGAAAATCCTGCCGCCCTCAGGAGTCGAACCTAGCACCTCCCGGTCAGAGCCGCTGCAGTGACATCAGTTGATGCACTGAGCTACCGCTCCCGGTTGACAGAACATGGAGCGCCTCAAATGAAAACAGACGCAAATGCAGTTGTGTTTCACTGAAAAATAAACGTGACCTGTCAAATAAACTATTGGAAAAATCAAGACTCGTCCAGGGGAAACTGCACATTCGCGAGCAAATTTAAAACTACATATAATGGCACACTTCAACCTACAGTTCGACATCATTCACCAAAACATTTCATAAAGAAGACTAATTTACAAATGAAAACAGCACCTGGTCCTAACTCAAATTAATTTTGCGACAAGATCAACAATTTCTCGTCTTCGCAGTAATTTTATTCAATACAAGCCTGCAATGCTCAAGTAGGTTTTCACAGTTAACAAGTTCTCATTTACTTATTACAGAATGCAAAAAAGGCTACCAAAATAAACTGGTGGTGCTACAGAATGGCACAGACCTTCTCGTAGTAAAGTTTTTTTCTCGTAGTAAAACTAATTTTACTGGTGTGAACTGGCTTTAAGGTCTTGGCCCCATTCTCTTGCCGACTACCATCTATCGCCGCCCAAAGTACATTTTTTTTATATTTTCTTAACTTTTCGGTTTCCTAATAGTAGAACCGAAATATAACTTCAAGAATATTAAAGTAGAGTAAAACCTCGCCCTAAATGGCAATTTTCACTGAAAAACTTATAGCTTTTTAAAAAAGGTTTAAGGGTTACTGTAAATGTGAAATTTGAAGGTCTTTTTACAGAAAACTATTGTTTTCGAAAAACTTATTTAATCATTTGAAGTACATTCACTCACAATGCAATAGGTTATACAATTGCTGGAAATATGCATATTAAAGACGAGAGAGATATTTAAAAAAATTACATTTGTGTAATTTTTTAAAAACAAAAGAATACACCAAAGTAAACTTAATGTCATATCAAACAATGCAATTAGCACTATCGGTTGGAAAATTTTGAAGAATATTTTTGGGCGTTTTTGAGAAAATTGCATTTGGGCGTATCTGAAAATGTGGAATTTTGAGCTTATTTACACAAAAAAAAAACTGTTGAGTTTACGAAAATTCGGAGATATCTGTGAAAATAGACGAATGCCACTTTATAAGTGTATTTTACTGTATTCTTACAATAATTACATAAAAAAATTTGAGCCGTTTTTGAGAAAATGTTTAAAATGTCCGCGGGTCCCCTTCGTGTAAAGTACCCCCAAATTTTAAAGAATATTTTTCAAAATTTCAAAGCTTCAACTAAAGCCAGATTGACAGGGGTTTCAATTCGGAAAAAATCCTACACATGGTTTAGGCGCTAGTAGTGTTCACAGACGGACGGACGTTTTGCTTTCAATTGATTTTTCGGCATCAAGGTCCCACAAAACTGGGATTCGGCTACATCACGTTTAGCAACTGAATTTATTCACCTCGTTATCAGGGGCCGACAATGAATTATTTTTCTGTTGAAAATTCGCATCTGTTGAACATTACATAACTTTATCTATATTACGTATATTACTCCGTACATGCGTACGTATACGAGAAAGTAAAATGTGGTTACGGTAAACACTTTCCTAAAGATATTTATTACTGGCGCTATTAGCTTCACAGATGTAATTTATCAACACATAAAAGATGACGGTAATAGGCCCAGTATTCCAGCATCAGTATCGAGGCATCAACCAAGATATTCAACCCAACGACTAGGGCAAGTAATATGTTTCGTTACATCAGTCACCGAAGACATTTTGTGGTCAGAAGCGACATAACATTCAGAATCCCAAATATACAAATTGTAAATAAAGAACTGACTCGAGAGGGACGTAGAATCAGATTCATTACGGTCACAAATTTAATGAACGAGTTCATTATGGGATCGAAAATCTCTACACTGCAACCAAACATTCAATGCTTTATGAAATTGAATGACCAATGCCTCATATATTCAATGCTTTATGATCCTTCATGAGAAGTACAAACAAAGGTCATGTTTTGCTGCATCGTCTTTTCGGCTAGCACGTTCTTAATGCCTACAAAACTCGTTCTGAGGAACATTACAACTTCAACACGGGAACGTTCTGATGAAAAGTAGTTCAACACAATCCCGTTTAGACACTTGATTACTTCGTTAGCAAAGCTTTTCAAACTTGAATAATTAATTACTATAAAACGAGAAGTTATGGAATGTAAATTTTTTGTGAAAGATTAATTCTTGCCCAAAAAGGAAGCAAAATTACGTCAAAGACCTAAAATTATGTTTGAATATTTTCTTGCTCATACATGAAAAAGCAATGTGATATGAAAAACAATGATAATTATGTTCATTATTACCTCAGAGCAACATTTTAATGATGCCTTTCAATATTTCTCCACTACGTAAATAACTTTCCTACTTACAACTTTACAAATCTTTCTATTTTTATTGTAAATTAACGATAACCACATTTGCGTAAAACCAGGTTATTTTCATGTCTTATAAATTGCAAATTCATTGAAGTTGAACAGTCATAACAGATAAACTCTTAGCCATATTGATAATTACACACACCAGGAGTGTGTCCAAAGTCAATGATCATGATGAGAAGTACTGTAACCATCTTGTAAAAAATATGTAGTCATCGTGTACATCGAATTGCAATTTTAGAACGAATATCTGTGAAGCAGCATGATTAAGCAGATATGGTGTTTCAACAAAGCAAACTAGTCTCTCCAATTTGCTACGTCACTGGAAAAAAAGATGGCGTAATCATCTCAGGAGCATGATGTCATGTCACCTATAATAGATAAACTCAGAAGATTTGTTACTGGCTATTCGATATTACACCATATTGCCAAATCAATATAATTTACAAGAAATTCGTACAAAAGGGCATTTTTATTACCTGTCAGAAGCACTGACAGAACTCCTTCGAGCATTTACGTTTGTGCACGTAAGTAATCTTGCCCAGTGTACTCCTGTGAAGAAGTTTTCGTGAGGGTCCTACAAATTAATTGCTTATTTTTTGTTTAATAGGCCCCTTCAACAATTGAGGTCATTGAGGCACATCAGGGATCTAATAAATAGATAATAATGAGGACCGGATGCGGAATGAGAGGCAGGGGAAACAGAAATAACTGAACGAAAATTAGCCAAGAGCTCTCTTTACCGCACTGGCTAAGGTGCGGCATCATCTGACGTCACTGTAGTGCCTCTTACCGGGAGGCCCTAGGGTTCGAGTCTCGATGGTGGCAGATTTTCGACACGAGCTATATAGCTAGGTCGAATTCAGTCGCAGTCAGGAAAATTCTAGACGTTAGTTGCTCTGATCAGTACTTTTCCGTGGTTAGGTTCAACACCAGGCGAATGACAGAGCAGTACCCTAACAAACAGACCACGGACCGCGTACAATCTTTCCTTTCTCTTTATTTCCCTAACCTCACTTGCACACATTTACACTCACATTCACTACATTATTACACCTGTCGGGAGCTTAGATCTTGTCCCGATTGGGGCGGAGCCCCGCTGGAGGGAGATACTTGGTTAGGGAAAATGCCCGTAAGTTGACGTAAGTCGTCGCCGGATCTCGCCAGCCACCGAGGGAAGATCATCTATCTCAAGCAAAGAAAACAGGCACTACACTAACGGGGCAAATAACCTTAGCAGTTGACGCACTCGAAATCACTAATCAATCACATGGATTGATCTAGGTTCGAACCCGCTTCGTGGCGGTGGGGCGGGGCGTATACGCCAGCCCTTACGAAGCTCCCTACTACGATCACTGATTAACTGAAAAGAGGATCTGTCAACCGTAACCTCTTCTTTCAATGTCAAAGCTGATGTAATTGTAACTAACTGTGAAGAAAAGACTATGAACATTAAATTTTTTAACACAATGTAAAAGTAATTTATCACATTGTAAACAGATTCGTTTATTCACAAACGATCGTCGCTTTATCACATCAATAAAATACATTTACAGGGATTTTTTTAACATTCTAAATTACTTTCACCAAATTACCTACTAATTTACAGATGACCGTTTACTCGTGATCGGGTCCCCAATTCGCAATCGTATTGGCCAGCGGAATACAGAGATTCGTCTGGATAATATTCGTGTTCATTCATTCACAGTTAAAATGTACGAACCCCAGTTAGTGGTAAAGATTCGGTCAGTCGCAGCCCCGGAGGGCATGGGGAGAGGTCAAATAAACTACTACAGAAACCAACCAAAGGAAACATCAAATAATACAAAATCAATTTCTCAGAATTATTTCAAACGCTCCCTGGTATGTCACCAACAGTTACATAATGAATTCGACCTAGATTATAGAGCATCACATCACCTATCTATCTACCATCTTCTTCTCAAACATATCCCAAATCCATTCACTATCAGTTCACAGACTCGGAAAAAAACGATCATATAGAACCCGAATACAAAATAAGCTTCCGTTCCACATTTTCCTGAACAATTATCTGAATTAGATCCCGACTGGAGAAGCCGCAAGGGTAACCTCGACCTTGTATTAGTTTTAAGTTTTAATTTAAGTTAGCTATTCAGCCATCAAACATATGCAGAGTCATTTTAAACTGAGCTATGTATCCACCATCTATGTAAATAATGCTCAAACTCTTGGCTCATTGCAAAGTCTTACACCACTGAGGTCCGAGTTCAATTTCCGTCGAATCTCATGTGAAATTTGTTCCAACAAAGCAAGTTTGGCCGCTTCACAAGGGCTAGTCCAACCCCTGTGAAGTGTCCTAAACCCTACCCCTTTCCTAATTCCTTCCCAATTCTGGCCGCTGGGTAGTGACACAGGGACGCGTGGAGTAAGAGGCATGTACGCGGAGATGCTACCTGGCGGTCCTCTTTGACAACTGACTAAATGAGACGAGACTGGACATATAAATACAGCTTGAAAGATATTAATGGAGGATTACTCCTTAAGAAACGCTTGACCAGGAGCGAAGAGACGCGTTGCGTCAATGAAGTCAGAATAAGGACGCAACGAATAAACAGTTTGGCTGAACGGGAGGTGGCCGCATGGCTTGGGCTGTCAAACCGCGCCCGATCCATTTGGGAGCGCTGTGCTTCATCGATCGGACGCAGTCTCCCGAGGGAGCGCTGCCGGCCGGCGCATGGTGCGGGCCCGAGGCGCCCAGCCCTTCCGGCGATCGAAGGCGGGAGCAGCCCCCCCCCCCAGCCCTTCCACCTGGCACGCCCCCCCCCCTCGAGCAACGGCCAACACTCACTACCACGATTTAAAACAACGCTTTATGCAATTCGTTTATAATGTTACGCTTCACTGCACGAGTGCATGTTTTGAAAACGAGGTGTGAATTCAAATGTGTACGAGTGCAATAAAGCAACATTATAAACGAGTTGCATACGCTACTTTCTTGTGTAACAGCATTATAAATTTATAAGAGAAGTAAAATTAATTTTGTGAAACAATTTTTATTGTGACACCGCGATTATTTAACATCTTTTCGAGAAAACGGTGGTCGGCTGCTCCGTTTATCTTTACCTCGGCTGCCTTGCTACCCTTCTACTCTCGTTGCGATTAGCTGAATGTGTGATGACTATCATTCATACCATAAAATCTAATACGTCACCATTTGTGCCGCAAAATAACCGATTATGAAGGATTTCTTGGAACTGAAAAGGTCGTTTATAGTACTGGTGTACAAAAACACATTTACCGTACTGACGAACAGACGAAATAACGAGCGATCGAGTTAAAACAATATCTAGCTTCGGTCTGTCACTTGTGAATTCCCCAAATGAAACCCATTAAAAACAGTTTCACACATATCAAATTGCTGAGGCGTCACACGAAAGTCGTTTCAAAACATTAACTTTGATTCTCTTATAAATTTATAATGATGTTATACAAATAAAAAAATAGCGTATGCAACTTCATTTATAATGTTGCTTTATTGCATTCGTACAAATTTGAAAACTCACCTAACGTTGCTCGTTTTCAAAACATGTACTCGTGCAATAAAGCTCAACATTATAAACTAACTGCATAAACTTCTATACTATTGTTACGCAGTCACAAGCAAACGAGCTTTCCAATTTATTGGCTACACCTTTAAGTGCAGTTATTAGAATATTGGCCGTGAGATACACGGTCCACAGAACTACAAGAATTTAAAGTAATCTATGAGAATACGTTTACATTTTCAGGGCTATTAAGATGGCGATCTTGTCATATGGGTGTTCAAATACCTGCGCCGGTAGCTGAATTAGTTTATTACGCTCCGTGAAGTGACGAAGGTTAAGCGAATTCGAGACTCGCGGGTTCCTGGTTGGGTGACCGGCTAGGAACCCCGGAATCTAACGGCGTCGAGCCCCTGGTCGAAGGGATAAAAGGCACTGACTGACTGCGACGTGACGAGACGAGACTTGACAAATATATTAATTATTCAGTAACAGTAATGATAGTAATTACTCAGCGCTCATCGCCCAACAGGGGGTGAAGAGACGATGCAACTCTACGGGGGCAGTGACCATAGATGGGGTAACCCCGCGCCGCGTGACCACGTGCGGGACTTTCACATGAGCACTCGGCTGGGCCCCGCCCACGCCCACGTCCAATTTATGAATGGATCCAAGGCGCTCCAGTCCACAGCGGCAACGCACAACATGCCAACGTTACGAAAACAAACAGCACAAGGTTTCCCCGCTGGGGGCCAGCAGGGCCTGCCAGCTGGATGCGCCCTCCGTCTCCGTCGTCAGTCAGTCTTTCCAGATGGATGGGTCACAAGGGAAAAGGAGTGATTATTTATTATGATACAATGCCTAAACCTTGTACCGACAAAGTTGGACATTAACTGATGTCACTGCAGTACCTCATACTAGGAGGTCCTGGGGTTCGAGTCCTGACTGTAGCAGGATTTAACACACTCGCTTGTCAGCTAGGTCGAATCACACTCGAATGTACAACAACCCTTGGCGGGAGAAAAGAGTTTGTCCTGGCTGGGGCGGTGCCACACTGGTGGGAAATACCTGGCTGGGGAAAATCCCGTAAGCCGACAGTAGGTCGACGCCATTCCACGGGATCACGCCATCTTGCGGGAGAAGCCTCCGCCCACGATTAAAGCATGCACTACACTTACGGGACTAATGACATAGCAGTTGACACACCAGGAATCACCAAACAACCTAACATAAGTCTTGTGACAATATCTACGAAAATATTAATGGTTTTGTTGTGTATGCGATTATGAGGTCAGTTGTAGAGCAGTGGTGGAAAAAGAGAGACGGGGAGAAGCCAAGAATCCCTAGAAAAAACCTGCAATGAACTCGCTTTGTCCACCTCAAGTTCCACAAGGATCGACGGGATTTGAACCCCGATCCCGGCGGTGGAAGGCGAGCAGTCGCCGCTACACCACCGTCCACCCCAAGGTAGCCATCTACGCGTGAGCGCGAATTGCGAGCCTGGCTTGCCGCAGTTGTAAATCTGTCCGTTATGCAGACCAGGCTCGCAAGCCGCTCTTGCTGGTGCATACACAACAATGAATCAAACGTTAAAACCTAAATCTATATTATCAGTATACGCGTATAAACATTATTTTCAACATTTTTAAGGAATTAACATTTCCTCAATTAACTGAAAAAAAATAAATAAAAAATTAATAAAATCTCTCAAAACAATAAAAAATAAAGTGTGTGGCAAAATATTGTCACCAAAAATCAGACAAATGACACGCAAGTAATATCTGGGGTCGCGAGAGCAATCGAGGCCTAATTACAATATATGAATATTATTATATTAATATACCAGTAATGCCACTGATGCTTTTGTGACCCTAATTATTTTATGCAAGCCTAAACTAAAATAAGTCCATCATATACGTTTCTAAACCACGGTTAAAACAGTAAAACCATAATCACAATCAAGAGATCAAACATTCAAGCTATTATCCAATTCAGGTTCATGTTTCAGATGTAGATTGCTCGTCAAGTTTATGGTCAGAATCTGAACTATAACCTTATTCAGCAAACAGAACCGTTCATCCGTTTTATGTATCTAGAGCTGATATGTATTCCCATGGGCTGAAATCAAATCAATCCCTGACATAAACCTCTTTACTAGACCCCGTGCACCCCCTGTGAATTGTCTATTCATAAACTGACATTTGGGAGTCCTGAGAGGCAGAATCGGGGACGGTGGCACGGGAGGACGCTTCAACGAGAGCAGACGCCCAACCTCTGAGGGCTTTATGAGTGGCATTTCCATACGCCAGGCGCCTAGAGAAAGTCTTGTGGCGCGGCACGGCGATTCGGGCCCACATGTAACCCTGGGCCGCTTGGAAGACCGCCAAATCGTATGGAATGGTGACCACGTTGCTACACGTCGCAGGACCCGCGAAGTCAGCTGATCATCTCGCGCACCCGATGTTTCCTTTCATGGCCGCACTCTTCGGCAAACTACACACGAAAGAAGAATCTTAAAGATTCCAACTGTTATCTCAAGTGTGCCTCTTGAATACGCATTCATCAGCCAAGTGTCATCATACTTTTGTGATGTTATCCGTGACGTTTCCAGCGTCACTTCCATTAATAACGACATCAGACAATGCTCCGAGTTCAGACTCGCTACATACAAATTCCTTTCTTTATCGGATAATCGACAGCATAAAAAGCAATACACCTTTAATAAAACAGTAAAAAGACCCCGAGGAGAAGAAGAATACCGAGAAAAAAATGTTGTGGTTAAATTGCAAATTAAGCTGATGAGATTTATCTTTGGATACATTTCGATTTGAATGGAGTAAAATCTTCTATTATTAAATAAAAGGCACGGTGAACACTCACCATGGGTTAGAACATGCATTTCATATTGAGACATAATAATAATAATAATAATAATAATAATAATAATAATAATAATAATAATAAAACTAAACTCAGTGCTGGCAGGGAAATTAAGGCTATAAATACCTATGTAATTCCAGTGCTTACGTACAGCTTTGGTATTGTCAGATGGACACAAACCGAACTAGATGCATTTAATACAAACTCCAGAGTACTTTGCACCAGATTTAGATGTCACCACCCTAAAAGCGCAGTTGAGAGATTCCACCTACCTAGGTCTTTAGGAGGAAGAGGTGTCATAGATATAGTGAATCTCCATCACCAACAACTGGAGAGACTGCGTCAGTACTTCCACGAAAAAGTTAATGGAAGCAAGATACATCGGATTGTAACATACATTGACCGGAAAATTACACCATTGAATTTGTCTGATGAAACAATGAACCTACAAAAGCAAATACAGACCAATGAGATGAAAATCAGCAACTGGAAAGAGAAGCAACTTCACGGACGCTACCCATACCAGATAGAGGGAGAACTGATGGACCGTAAGTCGTCAATTAAATGGCTGTGCTTGGGAGAACTTTTTGCTGAAACAGAGGGTTTCATGGTAGCTATTCAGGACCAAGTAGTATCAACTAAAAACTACCGTAAATTTATCCTGAAAGACAATAACTTTCGTGATGACAAATGTCGGCTATGTGGAGAACATAGAGAAAATATAGACTACATTATCAGTGGATGCAGCTCTCTAGCATCCTCAGAATATACAAAACGACATGACGTTTGTAAAGTGGTTTATCACCAACTATGCCACAATAATAACCTTTTGACGGGTAACCGAACACCATACTATAAGTACACACCCGAACCAGTCATTGACACAAATAATCACACAATGTACTGGAACAGGTCCATAATAACAGATAGGTCTGTATCATCTAATAAACCGGACATTGTATGGCATGACAAGAAAAATAAAAAGGTGTATCTGATTGATGTCGCAGTCCCGCTAGCTCACAACATCCCAAAGAAAAGAAGTGAAAAAATTCTAAAATATCAACCTCTGGCAAATGAGATAAAGGAAATTTGGAGCGACGTGGAAATGGTGACGATTGTAAAATAATTGTAGGCGCCACCGGTGAAATTCCTAAGTTCCTACATGAATCCCTAGCTGAACTGCATCTGAAGAAGGGGTTATACATCCAGATGCAAAAGATTGTCATACTGGACACGTGTAACATCGTGAGGAAGTTTATGAACATTGTTGGTTGATCCAGTGCTGATTATGACAGTTGGAACGTGTATCTCTTGTTCATGGTAACCGAGATACACGAGTGGAAACAAGTTAAATTGTGATGATAATGATGATGATAATATAAAATGATAATGATAATAATAGATAATAATAATAATAATAATAATAATAATAATAATAATAATAATAATAATAATGGAACATTAAAGAGGATGTAAATGGACAGCAGAGCGGAAGAAACAACATAGTGAACACATGAAGAAAATATGGGCCCAGAGAAAACAAACAATCATCATAAAGGAATTCAAGTTCAAACGCTCTCTTTAAATGGGAATAATCGTGAATAATAATAATAATGGAACATTAAAGGCAAATTAGAATTATCCAATTCTATTAAGACCACATTGAGACATTATTTCCTTTTGTTTAAGTTGTTTTGAATCATTTCAAGTGTTTATATATGAAAGTCCCTCATTGGATGCATGTAACCCTTGATGTTCCTATTCATTTTTTTTAAACCAGAGCCATATTACTAAAAACTGCCCAAATCTGTGAAACTACCAATTAACTAATGCCCCACCTCTTCCAATGGAAGTATAAATCACAGAATTAACTGAAGAGACAACTGATGATTCTACTAATGTTTCTCCCAAAGCAGTCGAATCTCCCCTTCCCGAAAGCGATTAGGGGAACAAAAATTCTAGCCTTAAACTTGCCCTTGCAAGAAGCCTCCACCCGCCTCTGACCAACACTCCTGCCCTTGAGCCGGCCGCGAGAAACCAAGTTACCTCAAAAGAAAACTCAAGGGACGTTGACCTTTCCTGCAACCCCGTCAGATTCAAGAGACCGTTATCTACTGTAAGCTCGATTCCAAAACCGACTATCAACCACTCAAATAGCGAGCATGAACTCGGAAATATATTTTCAGAAAATGCCGATGTCTATTACTATAACACTCGACGTAGAAACCAAATTCATCAGGTGACAGTATCAACAGCTCATTTCAAAAAATTCACATACAATACATGTACATTATTTTACAACACTTTGCCAGATGACATTAAACGATTAAATTCGAAAGAAAAGTTTAAATCCCAAGTGAAATCGTTTCTGCTGCATAACTGTTTCTATACAATTGGAGACTATACTGAGCATCACAAGAAAAGTAATATTAATTTTAACAATTATACATAAAGCATTATTTAACATTTGAACTGTATAAATGTGTATTAACAACCTGTAACAAGTATTGTATTGCACCCTCCGAGTCAATGACCTCCATCTCGATAAGGTTTTTCGTCCAGTTTCCCCTGATCCATTGAGCAAATGCTGAGATGGCCCCTAGTTTTGCTTCTGGACATAAATGTAACTTCATTATCTGTGCACGTCTTCTAGAATTCAGTGGGAAATACAATTATTCAATTTATCGTTTCCATGCTGTTGCAGCAGGAAGTATTATTCCGATGGACAACATGGATAAGAGCCAAAATGTATTGCTTATTTATCCTTGAAAATAGATTTTATTACATGGGACCTTTTTTCCCCAAATTTAAGCAGTTAGACTTAGTGTAGGGATCACAGAATTTTGAAAATGTGCACACAATTCACTTTTCCCCATAGCACGTCTTACGCAGTTTTTTACTGACTTTTTTGACGTAAAATAAACAAATAAAACTCCCAGACAGTAACTTGGGAACCTCGGTCATGGATAAGACTACTGAAGCTTAAGGAAAAATAAAGAAACAGCTCTCCAAAAATAAAAAAAGCTAAAACCTCTTCTGAAAATGTTTACGATCAGTGGGAGTCCAATACTAAAACAATCTTAGAAAATCAAGATGTTCATTACCCACTAAGTCTGCGAGTATATCAGCTTCAAAGGTTCGTTAACAGAACGAAAGGAAATAACTGTACCGTAACAATTGCCAGAATATACACCAATGGTTTTCAAGCTTTAACAGCAACGTTAAGATCTTGTCACTCAACCTTAACCAACCATGATGTGAATAATATATGCTTGAGAATACAGAGTTTGCGCCAGTCTTAGCGGACCTTCTGCGCATGCGCAGAAGATCGATAGTGCTGAAACGTTCGAGGGTGCACAAACACTCTAAATATTAAAAAACTTTATGTAGGTATGAATGAAAAACCTCATGCTAGGGAACAAGATTCAGAAGAACAGTGATTCAACCCTCCCCCTTATTGCTATTCTTGCTTAAGATAATATAAATAAACTAATTCAACTATTTACAATGAACACAATACAATGAAATTGTAACTTTTCTTGTAAGAAAACTCATTAAGCTTCTCATTAACGAATTCAAACCGATAACCTTTCAATTAAGTTCTTAACATCAAAGGTATGTGTATTGTAAATAAATAAAGTGTGTATCCATCCCAATAATTTGAACACCCAGAATATTCACCCTTATTCACATTTATATCTCAGTATGAATTGTATGTAATCGTAAAATTGTATAATATTTGTAATATTGTGTAATATCTAAATTGACCCTCGTGGTCACAGTTAAAACATGACCTCAAATTTAAAATAATAAAACACTAATGCATTATAGAATATTTTTGAGCATCATTAACACTTTGCCCCAGGACTGTACCATTTACAGGAATGTCAATATCCTGAAAGAGTACAGATTAAACTTATGAAAAATATCTGATTATTTCAAACAATGGTTGCGGTAGATATAGAGCAATATTTTAATCGTTCTCAACTATGTTATGTTATTCAATGTATTTTATTAATTAACACTATTATAACATGTGAACTAAAGCTTTGGTGCTGCCATCATGTTCAATAAATAGTAATAACATCAACAGCAATACCTCTAGAAAAAATGCTGGCTCTCCAAAAACTAGCTCTCAAGTCACTTCTCAAGAAGAACAAGGAAAGTACTCTCGTATAACATGAGCAGCAAAAGCAATAAATGAAATAAACGTATGTAAAAAAGTTAAGAAAAATGCAAAAACACAGTACAGAATTGTATATACACAGTACAGAAGTTCTTTATGTATCAAGAACATTAAAAGGATGGATTCCGAAACGCAAGGCTTGAATAGTAAATATTCAATGGCGGCAGCCTCTTGGTCCAATGGTCCATGGTCCAATAGGTCTTAATTTCCAAATACGCTTTTAGTTTTCATATTTCGAATTTTTTTCATTTCTGTTTGATTTTGTGAGATATTATTTATGATTATTATTTTATTTATTACTAGCACAAAAGTTTCATTTGCCTTGGTTCAGTAAACTCAGAGATTATCCCGCTGTATGCCAACGCAGTTCTGTCTTTATATATTAGTGTAGATGATTTTATATTTTATTTATTATTATATGTATTATTATTATATTATTATTATTATTATTATTATTATTATTATTATTATTTTATTTGGTTATTTAAGGTCGCATCAACATCTTAGGTCATTAGCGACCACTATTGCTGTTAACGGTATGGTAACTATGAAGATAAGGCGTGAGAGGACGAACACAAATACAACCATGCCCGAGGCGGGACTCGAACCCGCGACCCTTCGGTCCGAGATCACTACGACACTACTGCCTTAGCGATCTCGCCCACCGGGCCGACATTTTTATTATTATTTTATTTATAATTGTTACAATTCTTGCTGTTGTCGTTAAAGGTTGTTCCTAACCAGCAGTTCGCGAACCGAGATGGGAGGGGCAGCGCTTTCGGGCGAAGTTCCCACGCGAGTGCGAGTGCCCGCAGTGGTAGTTACGGGAGGAGTAACCGGCGCTCGCCGCACGACCCGCAATGCTGCATTATTAGCTACGGATCAACACACACACGGGAGCAATTGTTTTCCTAATTAACCTTAAACACAGCCGCCACGGAACACATCTCATGATTAGTTAAAATAGATCAATTTACTTGCTGCAGTCAAGATTTTTAGGCTACGTGTTGGCGTACTTGTAAATAAATATAAAAACGTAATAATGTATGAAGAAATTTTATATTAATGTAAATAGTCATTGTATGTTACCTAGTAGAGAGTACTTTGTGTACAAAGTAGATTTCTGTATAGGTTATCAAGTATAGTTATTCATGTATTGTACAAGTATATTTTTTAAATACACATTTTCATTTTTCGTTAATTAACTAGGGATTAATTTGTCAACATTTATATGAAGTTCGGTTCACGAATCGATCTGTTCTTCCTTTCACTGCACAAAGCACGTGCTAACGTCTTGGATTCTCGCAGCTTCCCTAGGAACCATTTTCATTTACAATTTTCATTCGACGGAAATGAATATTTCTTGTTACCAAATGTTGCCAATAACGCTCTCTGCCACCTTTATTCATAATTCAACTGAGAATAGTAAAAGAGAATGAGTAGGGAATCCGAATGTGCGACAGGATTGTTTGACACTAGCTAGATAGGTTTAATACAGACCCTGAGAATTTTAGCAGCCTGCTGCTCTGATCAGTAGTTTTCCATGGTTTCTCCGATCAATACCAAGCGCATGCCGGAGCATTACCCTAACAAACGGCCGCGCGCGATCTTTCCTTCCCCTTCCTTATGCTATCCTCCCTTACATTTACACCAGGAGACCGGTCGGGAGCTTAGAGGTTGTCGCGGCTGGGGCGGCGTCGCGCCGGTGGGAAACTCTTGACTGGGGAAAATCCCGCTGGCCGAGGGCAGGATCTCGCCATTCAACCGAACAAGATTAACGAAGGACGAAGAACAACCCCCGAGGAAAAGCATACACAACAGTTACGGGACTAATGACTAACTTTGCTGATTACGCGCCTGGAATCGGCAATCTATCAAGCAACCAATTAACCGCAAGTACGTAGATTGCACTTCTCCCACACACACATTACATGGAAAAATACGTTCTGGTAAACCGAACCCTGCAATGCGCCAGCACCTGCTTCTTCCTCAAATGCTACAAGCGCTTTGTACTCCTAATTTAATGTCACTGGAAAATCCTTGTTCTTGCATGTGTTTTACCTCATTTTGTTCAGGAATCGAAAATTTCTTAGGGAAGACAAACCTGCAAGTTCTGCTGAATTCGATATCGATAACAAAAACGATACCGATTATACCGATATTATTAAGAAAGGCATGGTTTCCGCCACGACAAATGACCGTTTTGTGCAGTTCCGACTGTTCAACGTCGGATGTAACAGACTTTTCAAGTGTTATTAAACATCGTCAGAAGTATATGAAGAAGGACAACTAGACATTTTATATATGAAATCTCATTAAATTGAAATGTGTTGAAAACCAATTTACGTAGAAAATTATTGCATTTTCTTGTCATCGCATAATAATGTTTATAGGTAGAAACTTAAAAGTCTAAAATATCCGTGTCATTGTTGGAACTTCTATTATATCGCAAGCAAACTTTCAGATATTATCGACTTTTATATATTATAGAATGAACATGTGAGATATTGAGAAGTTTCTATTGGGGAGGAAATAAATCATTCTCCCCCCCCCCAACACACACACACACACACACACACACACACACACACACACACAAGTCGCTGCATACATCTCCAAAGCCTGAATTGGAAGTAGGAAGCAGTGCACAAACATTTTGAAATAGAGGTTGGAAAGCAAGCTGCAGAAATCATTCACCCCCTAAAAAAAATTACATTCCCTGTATAAAGGAAATAACGTGATAAGCAGGATCCATTATAATCATTTGTTTGAAATGACAAAGTCCGAAAACTCCGTTCATGATGTGTTACGAAAACAAAAAATTCTGGTTACGTCAATCAAGAAGACCTTTCCTTTAACACCAGAGAACGAATTTACCTTTTCTCTTGGGGATGAGGCGTTGCGACGAATGGAAGTAAAAATATTATATTCCCTTACCCACTGTCTTAATAAACAATAACTCTTTGAAGATCATAGCCGCATACAAACCTCCCAACAAAAATAATAAATACAAACCTCCAAAATCTATTTAACCTCAATGATAAAGTTGTGCTATTAGGTGACCTCAATGCCAAACACAGTAACTGGGGATGCCAATCCAACAACCAAGATGGTAAAATTCTAGTCCAATTAGTAAACAATGCCAATATTAAAATTCTCTCCCCGAGTGAACATACTTACTACCCTCAAGACCGTTCGCGCAAACCAGACATTCTCGACATTGGTCTAACCAACACAAATCTTAACTTTTTCTAAAATATTTAGTTTAAGGTCTCCCCCACTTCCTCTCACCCACTCTCCCACTTCCTCTCACTCTAAATAACAAATCAATAGAATGGTACCCCCCCCCCAATAAACCTGTAAAATATTGTATTATATCTTGATACCAAGCTAACTTGGGGAAAACATATAAATGCCAAAGTGACCCAAGCTAAAATAAAACTGGCACAACTACGACCACTAATTTACAGCAACAGCCCAATACAATATAAATCAGCCATAGCAATTTACAAGACAATTTTAAGACCATTAATGTTGTACGCCAGCCCAATTTGGATCAATTCTGCTAAAACTAACATCCATAAACTACAAGTCCTGCAAAATAAGTTCTTAAGAATAGTTGCTCATGCTCCATGGTATATAACCAACAACCAACTTCACAACGAATTTAATTTGGAACCCATTGAACAATACATCACATATCTGGCCACCAACTTATCATAACCCCAAATTCCCCCCTTAAACCAAAAACCCCAATTCCAAAAAAAAAAAACAAATACCCATATCACATATTCCTAAAAAAATTTGCAGATTTAGATCCGGACTGAGGACCCAAAAAGGGATTTCCTCCCCCTTGTTAGTATGTAAGATTATATTTAAGGTTAGCATATAAGTCTGTAAATACATATGTATAGTTATTTTTACTGAACTATGTAATCTCTTCAAAAATTAATAAAATAAAAAAAAAACCACTGTCTTAAGAAGTCAGTTGGGAAAGTTTTCTGTTCCAGTTTTTTTGTTTGGGTAACTTAATTTGAACGATTCAAACTCTGAAAATAGTGGGGGTGGGGAGTACCTGAACGTGGATTAATAGTGGGGTCGGGACAAATAAAAACTAATTAAGCACGAGATATCAAACCTCGAGGGGGAAGGGCAATCCACGGCATTCCTTCCCCGTCAATAAGCACCCACAATATGGCAGAAGGTATACGAGATTTCGTGAAATTATCGAAAAAAAAATTAATAAAAAAAAAATCTGGTGACGACAGTGAAGTAGCAGACCCTGCCGTCGCCACGTGGGAGCTGCAGCGAGCTTTCCTCGTGAGGGGGCACCGAATCCCGCTCTCTCGCACGCGTGCCGGCTCGCCCACGCGAGACGCCCGCCCAAGGCCGAGGGCGCCCGAAAGTCCGCGCGCGCCCGGCTTGTCCTCTCGCCGGCCGGCGCGGCGCGGCGCGGCGCGGCGCGGCGCTTCAGGGGGCGTAGGACCGGGATTGCAGTCAATCGGGGTTGGAGACCGGCTGTCACGCACCTGCGAGGTCGATACACCGACGGCGTAATCTCTCCCTTACAACAGAAATCGATTTCGTGTGCGCGCATTGCAGAAGGCCGGCGAACTTTCGGAACAACAGGTAGCAAACGGTATTCAGCAGTGTTTATGCACCGAAACCTCCGCTGACTGTGCTGGAAGGGGTGGGGGGAGGCAGTACGCGAGATTCGCTCGAGCGCCCGGCTGAGAAAACAACGACTGCTGAGACGCGCATTACTGCTCTTCTCGCACCAATAACGGAGGAAAGCGTACTCCCTTCGCGTGCATCAGGAAATGAAACAAAACACATTGATGCTTTCGATTGTCATTTGCATTCCTGGTAGACAATCGAGTTTTCGAAGCCCATGCTAACTTAAAAATCGATCGAGGGACAGGAGGGGTAGCTTGTCGACAACACACTTCTCAACTTAAAACTACCAATGTTAAAACGTTTGCGTACCTATATCGTATCTCCTGAACATATTTTATACACGTATGCCCTCCCTCCAATAAAGGGAAAAACCTTTTCAAAATTCCGTGACAATGCCTTCTCGCATCGTCCGGAGACATCAATACCTGAACATCAGCTGATCGCAGAAGATCAGCTATGTTGGAATGAACAAAAGTGAAGTAATGATGAAGTCCTTACCTGACAGCCACTCGTACGCAGGTATCTTCGTCCCCCATCGTGCAGATATTTCACACAAAAAGTAAAATAAGATAAAAACACAGATTATCGATAACTATTTTTTTATGAATGGTTGGAATTAAAAAATTAATCATTTAAGAGCTTCAAAACTTATGCGGTCAAATGAAGCAGTTTTCATCCAAATGAAAACGCGTCTGCTTAGTCCTGCACTCGAAGCTGCAGATCAGCGCGTTACCCACCCGCCGCACTCGCAAAAGCGAACTGAGCCTGAATGAAGCGTCATGGAAACTCCTTGCAACGTGCATGTGACGACCGATAGAGCGTAGCACATGCCTTGGTTGCAACGCACTCTTTAGGTTATAAAGTTTACTATTTTTATTTATTTATTTATTTTACGTAAAAAAACAGTTGAAAACTGCGTATGACGTGCTATGGGGAAAAGTGAATTGTGTGCACATTTTCAAAATTCTGTGATCCCTACACTAAATCATATACTACTTAAATTTTGAATTTTGAAAGGGAGAAGAAAAAACAAAAACTCCCATGTAAGAAAATCTATTTTCAAGGATAAATAAGCAATAAATTTTGAATTTTGAAATTTAAATTAGTTTTTAATACTAAAATTACAAATTAGTTTTATATACTAAATGACGTGCAGCGTGCGTGCATCATTCTCAAGAAAGTTGAGGAAAGAAAACGATTGAGGAAAAATACTAGGTGTCTCCTCTCTGTAATAAAGGAGGAGAGTCTATTTCTTGTGATAATGACTGACGAATACGGAAAAACCTTGAAGAAACGCACGAATTTAAGAATTGCATTGTTTATTGCGCTAACGCTTTATTAACGATCCCACTGCTCTTTCCTGCAATAACTAAACCACCACCTCCTAGAGTTATAAAGCCTGCTCACTAGTAGGTGACGTCACTAAGATGGCGGCGTAGGTAGTCATGAGGCAGGGGTGGCCTAGACGCAGGCATGTTGTTTTCAGTTGAATTCGTCTGATGTTGTCCGTGTGTTCGGTGCAATTCATACTTGTATTATACTGCTGGTTTGATATGCCGTTGAGATGTTTAGTTCCGAGGTGTCGAGGAAACTGCGATGAAGCATCGAAAGTGGAAATGGGACGACTGCTATTCGCAGAGAAGATTTTGTTCCTTCCAAATCCTCGAAGGTAAGGTTGTGGTTCATACGCACATGTAGAACCTACATTTATTATATATTCAAAGCATAAATTGAATGTAATTTGCTAAGGGTTTTGCCATTACTTAGTAATATTTCTAATGTTCTATCACGAAACCAAGTTGTTGGCAATTAGATCTTGCAGTTCTTCCTTGTAATATAATGCTGAACTTGCCACTATTTTCTGTATACTGTTAAGTGAATAGTGATAGTAAAAACTTAAACTATCAGCTAAATAATCTTAGAATAGTAGACTTAAGTATAGCATTCAATTGTAAGTAATGCGTAAAAAATTCATAACCTCACAATTAAAAAAAAAAAAAATTACCTTATGAAAGTGTGAAAGAAAAAGTCTCAGTGGTGCATTTTAAATTAATTTTTTTTGTTCTTTGGTAAAATTGGTTTGAAAGTGAAACTTAAATTCTATGAACATATTTAATATTATAGACTAACCACTGTGCAATTTTAGTTTACCCCTCATTCAACCTCATTATTATTATTATTATTATTATTATACATATTATAATGTATTATTTTTTCTTGTTTCAGGTATGCCACCTTCATTTCCATCAAAATGACATTATTTGGGAAAAGATGGTGTATAATGAACAAGAAGAGAAACTGTCATGGAGACTGAATATACTGAAGTTCAGAAGTGATGCTGTACCATCTGAGTTCCCTAACTGTCCAGCTCACCTTACCAAGGAGTTTTCCAGACGGGAAGGTCCTTGTGAAAAGCGAGAAAGACTGGAAATGGAAATTACAGAGAAAACTACATTCCAATGAATTCAGTGATGTATTATAAATAGATGTGTATTATATTGTAAATAATTAGGTTTAATGTATTGTATTATAAAGAAATATGTTTAATAAAAACCATGTGCTCAGAACAAAGTTTTTAATCATGTATTGATATACTATTGTATTAAAAAAGGGAAGAACATTAAGTTTCCTGGAATATGCACTGAAGAAAATGTAAGATGAGAATGGGTGACTGCTCCCAATGACTCCTTGTAATAAGGAATGCTTCAAAAGTCACCGATGAAAGAAATGTTTGCTGTCCCAATATCTTAAAATATCTGGGAGAGAATTCGTTCATGATGCTTGTGTAAATGGTCATTCAGTAAATGATTTAGTCAAACATTTATGCTGAAAAGCTGTATTTTGGATGTTTGTCAAAAGAAAATGATAGATTATCAAACAAATTGCAGAAGATTGAATATTTTCCAGTAAATTCATCACTTTATTCCCAATAAATATGTTAATATATACTGTATTGAAAACCAGTGTTTATTAAAAAGTGTACTTAAAAGAACTTTTATCATGAATTGATAATTTTTAATACAAAAGGAGTGAAAACGTGTTTCCTGGAGTTGAAAATGCTCTGTAAGCGAGGAATGACCGGCGCTCTCCATGACTACCTGCGGTGACGTCACGAAACAGCGAGCAGGCTTTATAACTCTAGGAGGTGATGACTAAACTAAGTTTTACAATTGTCAATTGTTTCAAATATATTTAAAGATTTTTCCAATTGACATTCAATTTATTTCATTAAATCGAATTATAGACTTAAGTCAGAAAAAGTTTATCTTTGAGTAAAATTGTACCACCTTCTATTGTATTAGTTTAGAATTTTAGATGTATAGACTGGAGCTACAGCTTTAAAACCTTCAAACCTATATCGCGCCAAACTTCCTCCCACAATAATGCAAACTTCATAGATTTTAATTGATTTTTCACTACACAGTTGATGAATAGGGAAACAAAGGAATATTTTAGATGTGATCTAAAATAATGAAATATTCTGGATCCAAAAAGTTTATTTTCATAGAAGTAAGGTACTCTTCACAAACATTTTTGAATGAATTTGTAAATAATCCAAGTACACAAATAAAAAAAATATTAAGTAAACATGCATTTGGCAGGGCACTAAGTGCTAAGCAATTTGGATAACTAATGGTGGAAGAACCTCATTTCTCTTTAACATAGCTCATTTTTTAAAAAGTATCATTTGTCAATACATACATAGGCAAAATTTACTGCACATTAAAGACACTTTTTCAAAATCTGGATTATCTTCACGTGCACACAATAATTGATTAAGTTTCCTCAATTTCATAATCACACAAAAACAAAAATAGTAATTTGTAAACAAAATAAATAGCAAGATTTTACATATTTCACACAAATTAGTTTTATATAGAAAATAATACTACAAAAATTGACTAACAAATCACCAATCACCATATTTTTATGAAAAGAAACAGATCAAAATTCATAAAAGGTTGGCAAAAGGAAATCAAGAATTGTTCATCTTTTACATTTACAAGTATTACATTTTAAGGTATTAAAGTGTTTTGCTAAACACTCCTACAATAATAAATTTAACCTTTTAGAACAATAACATTTTTTCCAATGATCATTCATGTAGGCCTTTGTTTTAAGACTTTTAGATCAACCTTGAAATCTTAGAAAACATTTTACAAAGGCAGTCATGGATCACTTTCATGCTGTGCATTCAATGAAAAATATATAACCAATATTTAAGAATAATAATAAGTCACAAATATTCTTGATTAAAATTACAATATTCATTAGGCATACAATAACAAATTATCCAAAATTCAACTAAAATTATCTCAAAGTTTCGAAGACCTTTTCAGTTTCTGATTTGTGATTTCTTAGAAATTACCTAGCAAAAATACCAAGTGAAAATAGTTTTATGATCTATATAATGAATAAGAAAATAGCTGCTAATTCTACATGTAATTAAAATAATTACACAAAAAATTGAGGTAACTTTTGTATCACGAACATTTTGACAAGAAAATAATACTAAAACTCTACTTAAATATTCTCACAAATCTTAATTTTAACATGTGAGATTTCAACCAGCAATTACACAGATTATATCTACCATTAATACTACACAAAATTTTATATTTCTTTTGCAAACTTAAATCCTTCTCTAAGATTTAGTATAACCTAAAACTTGGTAATACATTCAAATTGAAAAGAAAAAAATACAAATTATCTTGTTGTAGAGTATTCTTAAAATGTAATGTCACAGTTATTTAGGTTACATTGCATTAGCCTATATCCCAAATATTCTAAAAATGCTTTCTTCTACTAATACTCAGAAACTACAGAATAGCATGACTTTTCATTTCCCAAGTTTTGAACTGTTCTGATTTAAGAATACATTTTCAAACTAGCAGAGTGCAACATACCATGTTTAAATGTAATTATGCTTTACTGAAATTTAAATATAAGACATCATCAATTAGGAACTTCAAAAAAACACTTACTATTCTAAATTATTTTGAAATTAGTTAACAGGGTTTTTAAGTGCACACAATGGTACATGAAAATAGTTGCAAGTCAATTCATTAGAACAGCAACAACACAATGACGAGTATTGCTTGATACCTTGAGTTGAAATAGAGAATCCCTGCACCCAAAATTATTTTATAATGCATTCAAATTTATCACATAATGTAATATCACTAGAAAGATTACTCAAAAATTAATTTTTTTTTAAAAGACCAAAAATTAGTAATTTTACCAGAGAAATAATGTCTTTAATAGAAATCACAAATGAGTGATATCACAGGAAATTTCTTCCTTTTTCTCTTATAAGTAGGATGATTTCCCAGGATAGTTCATTCATCCAGCCAAATCCTCCATTAGGTTATTGATATGGCCTTCATTTATGTCAGAAAGACATGAACTTCTCCTAAGGAATAATAATGTTGCTAATAAACTGACTCCCAGAACTTGTGATTATTCAAGAGTCAAGAAAATTAGCAACATACTTTAACCTCAGCAACCAGTTTTCTCAACACTAAGACCAGAGGCTTTTGAAATCTTCAAAGTGGTAAATATTTCAGCACAAGTTGGATGAATGCCTATCAAATTATCAAAATCAGCTTTCTTGGCAGCAAGTTTCAGCCCAATGGCAAATCCTTGAGTAATTTCACCAGCATCAGGACTCAGAACATGAAATCCAACAACACGTTCTCCATCACTTTTCACACATATTAATTTGGCGTAACAGACATTAGGATCTCTGTTACTCAAAACATACTCCAGTGGCTGAAAGTAACTGTGATATACTTCAATGTCATCTTCTCCATATTTGTTCTTTGCATCTTCTTCTGAAAGACCCACACAACCATATTCCAAAGGAGTGAAGACTGTTGTAGGTACATTTGTATAATCTGTCAATACTTTCTGTTGTCCATACAGTCTCTGTGCCAACAAACGACCAGCTTGAATGGCAACAGGAGTCAGTTCTAATTTACCATCCAAAACATCTCCAATGGCATAAATATTACGAACAGAGGTCTGCTCACTTTCATTCGCAATTATTTTTCCATTGCTCTTATTTACTTCTACACCCACCTTATCTAGACCCAAATCACCAGTACAAGCATCACGGCCCACAGCAAAGAGCACAGTGTTGAATTCAGCAGTAATCTGTTCACCATTATTCATTTTCGCAGTCACTCTTAACAATCCTGGAGCATCAGGTGAACTTGGTTCTTCAATTCTTTCTATTTGGAGAGGAACACATCCCTTGATGAATTGCACTCCATGCTTCTCCATGTGTTCACCAATCATTTCTGCCATTTGTTGATCAAAACCTCGGAGAAAGATGGATCGAACCATCACAGTAACTTCTATTCCAAAGCCAGCAAGAAAACCAGCACATTCCAAAGCGATGTATGATGCCCCTACTATTAAAGTTTTCCCCGGTCGATAAGGAAGAGAAAACAAGTCATCAGAAGTGATGCCATATTCAACAGCTCCTGGAATACCAGGATAACGGGGTCTGCCGCCAACAGCAATGATTATATTCTGAGCACTAACTTCTTTCTGAACATTTTTCTTATCAGTTAAAACAACTTTATGAGGATCTGAATCAACAAACTGGGCATACGCATTCAAATAGGTGACAGATTTCTCTCTCAAAACTTTACGATATCCAAAATTTAGAGACTTAACATAATTTTGGACTTCTTCAACCATCTTTTCCCAATTGTGATGTACCTCATCTGGTAACATCCATCCAAAGTAAGTACCATCTTGCAATGTGTGTCCAGTAAGAGCAGCTCTATGCATTAATTTCTTCGGAATGCAGCCAACATTTACACATGTTCCACCTAGGCCCCAAGTAGTACCTTGCGGGGATGGCTTCACAAAATCACAAACTGCAACTTTTTTACCCAACAACGCCGCTTCTTTGGATGCTGCCAATCCTCCCGAGCCTCCTCCTATTATCAGAAGATCATAATCATATTCTCTGGCTGTGTTTTGTAGTAAATCAAACAATTTACCATCAGCATGGGCTTGAAGGGTACTGTCGCACCCTCCGACGTGATTCCCGTTAATAAAAACATTAGGAACAGTCTTCTGGTTTGTTTTTTCAATCAATGCAGCCTGAATGGCATTGCCTTCTTCTCCCATCAAATCTAACTCCAAAGCATTGTATTCGACATTCAGCGACTTGAACAGATCTTTCACTCTATGACAAAACGGACAGTACGATTTGCTGAAGATCACAACACGATTGTCAGTTACAATCTGGTCCACAAACGATCTCTTGTCGGCCGAAGCCATGATTAACTCGTTACATTTACACGCTGATGTCACAAACACGCTGACAGAATTCTACTCGCGGAACTGGAGAAAACGTGGACTGTACCACTTTTATATATGGACAAAAAGTGCTTAATCACACAGCATAAGCGAAGATGGTTTTCCCCCCCACTCTTCTTCCTCTGGCCTTCAGTGCGTCACCGTTGAGGTTAGATTACCATTAAACTCTTAGATCGAATAGCGTACGCTACGACTGGCTTCGAACACCGGCTCCCCGGTTTTTTGCCCCGATTTCTCAACGAAACGACCTTCAGGCATATTTTACATTAAATGAGACACAGACTTTCTACAAATTACATAAAGCCTCCATTTCGAATGAGACATTCCTTCTCAAAGTTGAAACTATTGATTCAATTATTTACCTCTCAAAATTTGCTTTAATAGATTTATTTCACTATTTTTGCTTCCGTAAAATAATCAAAACGTAATTGATGCCTTGCAATGCAAACACAATTGATGTTCATTTTCTTATCCAGAAGTGTTGCCAATATGAACGTGCATATTCTTTAAAAATCAGTACTGACAACTGTATAGTGCAAAGGTGTCATGAAATTGAATAGAAATTTCTAACACGTCCAAGACATTTCCAAATTCTCGTTATTTTTCTCTGTACAATGTTGCAAAAAACTAATACATTACTAAAATGCTTGGTAAGACAATATTATTTGGTGTTGGCTAAAGTTATAAATTCTGTTGTTTAAATTTATTGTTATAGTATTGTATTATAGGTAATAAGTTATTGAGATTTTAAGTCCAAAAGAAAGTGTGTTCCATGTATGTAATGTATGTTTAATTACATTATGCGTATGACAAATTATTCATTTACTTTTTTTGTTTCAAATACTTACCACAGTTACAAATGAGGTTAAACAAAGTTCCTTCAAGTAGGAATATTTGTACATCACTTCTTAGGAACAGGCCATTAGTACCTATTGTGGTTGAACAAACTGGCCGTGGAGAAAGAGCCTATGACATTTATTCAAGACTGCTTAAAGAACGCATAATATGTGTGATGGGACCTGTAAGTATTTTAAATATTAAATCCGGAAATATTCACAACATAAAAGTTGGGGAAATACAAATGCAATGATTAATGCATTTAAGTGTGTATAATGTATTATTCTTTGAAAAATAACTTGCTTGTGGATATTCAAAAATTACTAATTTGTGAAAAACAATTCTGAGCATTTTGTTCTGAATTTGTTTATGTAACACTGCTTTCCTTCTTTTCTTAATTGCACATTTTCCATCAAAATGGTATCTTATACTTTTAGCTACATAATAAAAATAATTTTAAAAAAATTGTTTCTTTTTCAGGTATCTGATGATTTATCATCTGTTGTTGTTGCTCAGCTCCTATTTCTCCAATCTGAAAGTAGCAAGAAACCAGTACACATGTACATAAACAGGTGAACATTTTGTGGTATAAATATGTGTAAATATCTATTGGACTCAATGAATGTGTCTGTATTCAAGAACTGATATTTCATTTTCTTGACAGCCCAGGAGGAAGTGTTACAGCGGGATTAGGAATATATGATACTATGCAGTACATATTACCTCCAATAGCCACATGGTGTGTAGGTCAAGCATGCAGTATGGCAAGTCTTCTGTTAGCTGCTGGTGCTCCAGGCATGCGTCATTCTTTGCCTAATGCTCGAATTATGATTCATCAGCCTTCAGGTGGTGTACAGGTAAAAAATTGTCTTTGATAATAATATTATTATTATTAGTATCATTTTTAAAAAAATTTTCCTTTTGGGAAATTTTTTTTTTTGCTGAGTTAAAGAAATTATTTTGTTTTATTAATTACGGAATTACTCTAGATCCAAATTTAGTCTTACTTATTTTGATCTTCATCTGAAAATTATACTAAATACTGGAATGGTATCTTTCAACATCACACTTGGCAATGTTTCTAATTCGAAAAGTATTTTTAAGAAGTCCAATATTTTGGCAATTTAAAAATGTTCTAAATTTCTTTTTAAAAAGAAGTTTCATTACAAAAACACACCACTTGTTTTCTTGGAGGTAATGAGGATGATAATCCTAATGAATGTTCCAAAATATTTTAAAACTGCTATTATAGGTATTCTGGACATTATTTCAATGCAATGGAGTCCCTTCGATTAAAATGTGCAAATTCTGGGACAATTGATGCAAAGTTTCAAAAGAAAAAAAAAAATTTTCTGATGAAAACACTTCTAAAAACTGAAGTTCTTGTTTTAAACACAAGTCATGTCATTAAAATTTGATTCCAATTATGAATTTTATTTTGAAAGTGACCATTTTTTATCTTTCTTCTATTAATTAGCAGAAAAATGTGAAAGGGCCTGTTTCTGCTTCTGAAAGAGTAACAATGGCTATACCAAGTCTTATTAATTATACACTTTGTTTCTGAAGTTTAGATCTCAAAGGAAAAGTCCCTAACCCACTTCAAAAATATAATTCTTGAAATTGAAAATGACTTCTTTCTTGACATGTTGAAAATAAAGGGAAACTATTTTAAATATCAAGTACCATTTAAATATAAATATAGAGATAAGAAAACAAATTGTTTCAAAACTTGCCTACTTCCCATGTGCTGAAACTTAGAAATGTAATTGTATCCTGTATATCTTAAACAGTAATTAAATTAATTTGTTTAAATGGAGAGGGAGGAGGAGTGAGAGAAATAATTTTATCAATGAAAAACATTTATCTTTAAGTAAAATCAATTAACAATATTACTGAATTGTGGGAATTTGATGATTAAATTTTACAACTGTTGTTATCTAAATGAAAAGAGTCCTTAATGTTTGGTAATATATCTTATGTTTTTCCTGAAAATAAAATTAAAGACAGAAACAACAGTAGAACTTAATTTTTGATAGTGGACAGATCACTTTTTGAGTTGTTGGTTTGTGCCAGCTGTTTGGTGAAAGATCATTAGTCCCAGCCAAAGGAAAAACTTAAGTGGGGAAAAAGAAAGTGTTCCATTTTCCCCCAATGATTTAGGCTATCATAGTCTCCAAGCACAATTACAACATCCTAGACTTTCATGGTTGAAGTCAACAACAGAAAGAGTGTCAGGGCTTGTAGGCCGTGATCCAGTTGGCAGACTGGTGACCTCCTCAGTGGCAACAGAGACCTTGCCACCACTGAGAATGTCTACTGTAGTTGTGGACGAAAAGTTTGGCCCTTTTGTGCCAACTGGACCATGGCCTGCAGCCCGGAAACTCTGTCTGTGATCTAGAAGAGATTTTTTTACTAAGGATTATTTCTATATGTTAATAGGATTCCAGTCTTTCAAATGATAAAAAATAACATTAATGAATTTCTTTATTTGTTTTCAATCATTAGATAGGTATCTTCAAAATCCTGTTGTATGATTGTATAGTATTTTGTTGTTGTTGCTAGTATGGTTTTTGTTTTGTTTGTTTTTTTAACATTGGAATCCAATGTTTGGATCTTATTTATGAATAAGATATGAATGAATGAATAATGATAAATAAGAATTATTTATGAAACTATATGTAGTTTGAAGGTTCTTCTACGGTTTAAAGTGATACCAAATTGAGCAGAATACATGAAAAATCTATCACTTTCATTGTTTTTTTTATAGGGACAAGCTACAGATATTCAAATACAAGCAGAAGAAATTATTAAGCTGAAAAAACAAATTAATGGATTGTATGTAAAGCATACTGGCCTTCCTTTAGAGAGAATTGGTAAGAAGTTTTGTATTTATATATCCAATAAATGAGTATGTAACCGAAACATGCATTTTAACGCAATAGGAAGTCAAGACGCAATTCTCAAACAATTACGAGAGAAATAATGGGGTGTTACTGTTTTTAGCCAATGCAATGGTGTGTAGAGAAAGAAAGCACACAGTCTTGCAGTAGTGCAAATTAACCCTAACACCCATTCCGAAAGAGTATTTAGTAACAAGCAGTAGGTTACATATTTTGTTGGAGGCTTTGTACCTCTGTTAATGGTCTTGGACTGCTAACCAGTGACTGACTGATTTATGCATGCCCTAGGCTGTCAAATGTTTTAGCGCCCTTATTTTAATTTGCTTTTTAACATAAAAGTTATTTATAATATTTTGAATAAAAAATGTACAATATTTGTAACCGATGCAAATATTGTATACGTATAAATAATGTATTATATATTTGTTTTTTAACTTTGAACATTTATAGGTCTATAAATTATAAATATAAGATAATTATAAAAGAATTTCTATATTTATTATTTACATTTTATTACAAAAAAGGTGAATATTAAAGTCAAAATAACATTTAGGGGCATTATAAAATATGCTTGTCTACAGAATCTTGTTTTCTCGTTTTAGTCTTGGCAAATTTCTTAACACCGTCTTCAAACAGTAAGTGTCCCAAAATGTCATTTTCTATGTATTACAAAGATGCATTTAATGTTTCTTGTTTAGAACTTGATCTTAGATAATTTCTAATGCACATCAAAGCAGACGACGATCGTTCGGCATTTGCATTAGTCACAGACATCATTAAATAGAGCCTTCAAATAATCTCGTCATTTGGAAATATATCTTTTAATTTGAAGTTTAATTGGAAATGTTATTTACTATAATATTTCAGGGTTAGGTGAAAGTACAAGCAAACTCAAAAAATGTACAAGAGTAATTCTAGATGTTCGGTATTAATTACATGAAAGCGAATTTGCAGTTTTCTGGAAATTTGAGTGACCTAAATGTTTATTAAAGTGTATGCACTGAATACAATTTAGGAGTGTTGTGTTAGATGTCCATTTGATATTGTCGTCACTGGAATGTTGATATTTTAACCTTCTAAAGAACCCAGCACATGTCACTATTTTGGCGACTCAGTATAAATAATAAATACATTGTTTTTTAAAATTATCTTGTCATTTCTACATGTAGAGACACATTTTTTAAATCCATAATCCTATATCTTAATCAATTGTTACACTGATATTAAAGATTAGCATCACAGTAAGGTAAAAATGTTAGAGTCAGACAATTAATTACCAGAAAATTAGTCATTTACATATTTTTGTATACATTTTATGTGTTTATATTTTTCCTTCAATGAATGTTAACAATGTTAAAGCTTTCTTTTGATACAAATATGGAAAAAAATGTTTCTATAAAACATTCAAAAGTCCGCTTTATGAAATTTTGCGTCCGCTGAAATTCGTCCACCCCCAGGCTGCAGCTTACTCAGCCTGTTCGGTAATCTGGCACTGCTGCTAACAATAACACTTTGCTGAGATATTTTTTCTTCATATTATTTCATTTGTGATATTACAATATGAATTTCCAGTATGTGTGTGTTGTGTTATACTTAAGACTATAAGATTATATTTTTATTTTTATTTAAGACCTAAGTGTTTTTGCAGGAAACATATTTTAGAAGTCTTAAAATCACAAATATTTTAGAGACTGAAAAATATTTGTAATATTTGGGTCTAAGCGATATACAATCATATATATTTCTTTTATAAAGAAGTTTATTTTGAATAATTTCAAATGTCTTATTTTCAATTGTCTTGATTACTATTTTTTTTTAATGAATGGCAAATTCAAATTATCTCAAGAGTTTTACTCTTCTCTTATTACTTACACACGCAGCTTGTTTGTGTAAGATTTCTCTCACTTTATATACAGAAAGTAGCTTGAGGAAACTTGCCAAAGAGCAATTCACATCATATTTCAGAACTGAGTAACTGAAACAGGTTATGATGTTTAGGAATATCTTGATTAATGTGTTTTGTAAATTTACCAATGAAAAGTTTCTTATCAATATTGTCAATGTGGTTTAAGATATAGTCAATAAGTTCAAGATATATGGGTAAGTACAATGACTTATGAGTGTATGATTTAAATTTTACATTATATTTTTATTATGTATCTGATCTAGTTTTATTTATTTTTCCATTGTATTTCTATTCCAGAACAAAGTATGGAGCGTGACAAATTCATGTCTCCTCAAGATGCAAAGGACTTTGGCATTATTGATAAAATATTAGATCATCCCCCCAAGCATGGAGAAAATCAACCAGATCGTGATGTGTGTACCACACAAAGTCTTCATGTTAATTGAACCAAAATTACAATTTTTCATAATATGGGACATTTGTGTTTATAAGTAATGATGTATATTGATGTTATTGTATTTTTTGTTTAATGACAGTGATTTGCTCGATATCAAAATATATGTACGAAGAATTTTGTAAAGTCATTTAAGAACAAACTTTTTTTAGTTGGGCGAACTTATTCATAAAAATATGGTTTTGTAAATATATGCAAATGTTTTTATTAATAAATATTCTAAAAGTAATTTGGAATTTATTTTGTTTGTAAACTTTCCAAATATATTATTCACTCCATGATCCGCTATAATAAGGAACACAATATTGTTTTAATCGCAGACCTGCAACATATTTTTTAAGTGCTTTCTTTCTCACACCTGGGGATTGATTGATTGATTTTTTCATGTTTCCGGGCACGTCAACTGCTTTGGTCATTATTCCCGTTAGTGTAGTGCATGTTTTTTTCTCGAGTGATGGCGGTGATCTTCGCCTGCTGGATGGCGATATCCTGCGCCGACCTACCGACGGCTAACAGGGTTTCCCCTAACCAGGACTCTCGCACCAGCAGGGCACCGCCCCATCTGGGACAAGCTCTAAGCTCCCGAACGGTCTCCCGGAATATGTGGTAGTGTAGTGCATGTTAGTGTAAGTGTGTGTGTAAGGGGAGAGGATAAGACAAGGAAGAGGAAGGAAAGATCGTGCGTGGTCCGTGGCCCGTTTGTTAGGGTACTGCTCCGGCATTCGCCTTGTGCTGATCAGAGATATCACAGAAAACTACCAATCAGAGCAGCCGGCCTCTAGAATTCTCCTCCAGACAGCGACTGAATCAACCTAGCTGAAAAGCTAGTGTCGAAAATTCTGCTGCTGCCAGGACTTGAACGTAGGACCTCCCGGTCAGAGGCGCTGCAGTGACATCAATTGATACACTGAGCTGCTCCCGGTACACTTGTGGAATTGTCAGGTTCTGTGCTTTTTAAATACCAGAAAAATTCAGCTAGCTCATTTGTGTCGAGAAAATAAAGATGTTTTGAATGAGGTGAATTTTTAAGTTAGCCTTTGTTAAATATCTTACAAAATTTTAAGAATGGAACCAAATTATTCCCTTTTTACTTGTTTTGAAAATAGGCAAAACATAGTACATAAAGCTATATGATTTGTCCATTCATTAAATAAACTTTTAATTAAAAGCCATTCTGTTGTTTGAAAAAATTAAGTATTACTAATTTTATGTACAGAAATAAAATATGATTGAAAGTACTTGAAAATGAAAAAGATGTGTCGGGCAAAAGTGTATCCAACTTCAGCAAAAGTTTTTCATTGTATATATGGCTAGTACTATATTACTTGGTCTATATTCTTGTCAGTTCAATGAAATATACCCACCTCTTTCTTTGTGAGAATTGTTCTATTTATTTACTTAATGTTAAAGAAAACTTAAAAACTATATGTGTTTGGAAGAAAAGTGCAATCTGTGCATTTTGTCTTGAACTCCAGAATCCCTAAAACTCTCTCTTTTACTATGTTTTGATACATTATGAATAAACGTAGCAAAAAGGAATTGGCATTAAGTAATGACAAGAAACATTCACACCTGTGTAATTGAAACTATTTGCATGTGCAAAGAGCTTCAGATTGCATGCAATGTGCTACAGATTTAATTTTATGGTCCTACTGCCATAATAACATAACACCCACACAGAAGTCAAGAAAATGTGAGCAGAGAATGAAGCTACATTTACTATTCAGAAGCGAAGCAAGGAACCACCTCAACACTTACTCAGTGGATCAAGGGAAAGTGGATAAAAAACCTGAACAAAATGTGAGTCAATGACCTAGAGGGTGAAGTACAATGCTTATAGGGATACAGTTGACTCTGGTTATAGTGAACTTCTGGGGACTAACATATTTGGTTCTGTATACGAGAGGTTCACTATATCTGACGATGTCAAAATTAAAAGGAATTTCTCTACAATGATTGATATTATTAAAATACCGTAAAATTCATGAACAGTACGAACTAAAAATTTCAACATCTTTATTTGTAAGTTAAAAAACAATTTTTTGAATTGTTTGTTTCATACATTTTTTATTAGATCCTTCTCAAGAGTTCGTGCTTTCTTGATACTTGGGATTGTGTGCAATTGAACAATCTCATATTTCTAAGCATTGAGATTAAATTTCACAGAGAATCAAGTAGTCACTTTAATTTTATTGTGGAAATTTTTTTCAGTCTCTCTTCATTCAATGTAATTATTCTTCAGTTTAAATACAGTTCATATATCCTAGAAGCGCTAAATCACCAAAAATGTAATAGAAGGCTGAAAAAGTTCTCTTTCTCAAAATTACTGCTTAAGAAACATTTCTTGGACCCCATGTGTTCCCTCATCTGTCCCTAATTGTGCCTCACCATTTTCCCACATATTCCCCAAAAGTTCGTGACCTCATAAAACTTGGTAACTTTAGGGACATGAAAACCTGTTTTTTAGGCCTAGGACACATTATTTTCGATTTATGGTCAATTGTAATGTGTGTTGCAGTAATCTCTTCTGTGACATGTATAATCTCTAAACTTCCATTCTTTTTGCCTTCTCTCCATTTGTCGTTTTGTCAGTTTCATGCAGGATTGCGGTTAATTCTCTTCCCACCAGTTGCACACTTACAGGGTGTGTGCCGATGGTTTCTTATACATTTAAAGGAACCATCAAATATCCTATAAAAATAGGATATTATAATAAGATTTTTGTTGTAGATGTTCAGTAAGGTTTCTAATTGAATAGAAACATTTATGCAGCATAAAAGATTTAACTTGGTATTTTGTAAACTTATTGAATTGCTCAACCTGTTCAATATCATCTGGCAATGTGTTGTAAAATAACATATGTGTATTGTATGTGAATGCTTGAAGTGAGCTGATGAGTATGATTCCTACATTGTGTATTGCAGTATTTATAATCTATAATTATTGTAGATATCGGTATTGGATGAAAATGTTTTCACCCTTGAGTTTTTAGAAAAACATTGAATAAAGAGGCAAGGCCTCGCATTCCAATCTCAGTAAAGAGATGCAAGAATCCCATGGGTGGCATTTGCTTATTATTTTTACAATTTTTGTTTGTAATCTAATAGATTTGGAAGTATATGGACGTGTTTCCCCAGAATATATCACAGGTGGGAATGTATGTTCCCAAAATATATCCCAGAGCTGTATGAAAGCTGGCTCCACAGGTAGTTATATTAGGTAACATATAGGTAAAAAGGCTATGAGTTTAAGACGCAAAATATTGCAAAATATTTTTCATTTTGTTGTGTATTCAAAACAAAACAAAAACCTAGTGCTGTTATAATATCTTGCAAATCACTTTTCAACAAATTGCTTGAATGACTGTACACTATGTCCATTTCATTATTTTTCTAAGTCCTACATCTTTAACAAAAAATTGGAACAATATGCTTATCAAGGTTTCAATTGAATGACATTCAACAAAATTTTTTGCTATTGTAACAGTGTTCTTATACCTTTTCAGCTTTAAATACTTTATCTCCCACATCCAAAAATAAACGTTTTCCTTAAACTACATACCAATGAATAAATGTAGGATGCTATTATACTTGGAGAACATTTCAATTAACATGACACTTTAATTTTGGCCTGAAAATAAAAAAATAACATACAAATTTCGAAAATATCGAACAAAAGTAAAGATGAAAAGACGCCAATTTTCAGACATAAACTTGTAAATGTATATATTTTTGTATAACCTGAAGATGCATGAAAGCAAACACGCGAAACGTTCTGTTGAACAATAATGACATGTTGTTGTTGTCGTCGTTGTCGTTGTCGTCGTTGTTGTCGTCGTCGTTGTTGTTGTCGTCGTTGTTGTTGTTGTTTTTTTTGAAGAGAATCATTTTCACTGATTGTCGAAAAACAAAAGTTTTATCTGTAAAAAAATTAATTTCTTAGCAAAAACGTTTTATACTTGGAGTTTGCTGTTGATTTGCTCTCCCGCGTTCCTCGCGAAACGGAGATGTTTACGAGCTCCCAGTTCACAATGCGATCGCGCGAACAGTAAACGATGCAAATTTCAATTACATTCTCTCCAATGAGATAGAACTCTTAAAGTATCAGAGGTCGCCAACAAGAGCACATCAGGAATAAAAACGGGTTGATACGCAAGTGAAAGTTATTAGGCAGTGTCAAATGAAAGACGAAGGCAAATTCAACACCCAAAACTTTCAGTTGACACTAAAAAGTCGGAGGGCGACAGAAAATGATAGGTCTACAGAAAAACTACTGGTGCTAAAACTACATTTTTTCTCGCCCTTAGTAACGGCTACTTAATATTACATCGCAATTGCTGTCCATATTAACACATCTCAGTCAATGGGCGCATATTTTCTTATCTATTGTTGCTAAAACGCCATTTTGCCATAAATGGAACTGTCTTACAGTTTTCATTGTTCTGGTTTTATGAAATTTCTTATAAAGCATTCTTTACGGAACACTATTGCTTATGTTATGCAACGTCCCCGCAGGGGAGATCACGATGGCGTAGGTTGTGGTGGTCTCTGGTGGAGTGTCGTAGACGACCACCCGGACCCCGAGTCTCGCGGCGCCGCTCACGTCATTAGCTTGAAGGTGCGGGCCGTGAGAAGGTGATGCTAAGCTCCTGGTAGTTGGGTTCGCCCGACTACCCACCATGGGCCAATGGCGGTCGACCTTTGGCAGGATTGGGCGAAGGAGCTTTTCGGAGTACTCCGGATCCCACTTTAAAGTCCGCGGAAACTAGATACCACCTCAGGTTGCCCAGGTTCCGGGGGAAGGGGGCTATTCAGGTGGCCAGTGGCTCTCGGATTCGTCTGGGCAATGGCCCGATACTCTGGGCCAAGTCGAGGGAACGTGTTCCCGGCGCATGTGAGTGGCGCATTGTTTTGACTCCGGTACTAGCCTGGAAAGCTAGGAGCTCTGAGCTAGCAGGGCGGCCCTCATCCAGGCATTGTGAGGGGAAGTTGCCGTGAGGGAAAACTGGGTTCCGGTTGGATCCGGACATCAGCCCGCCGGCGTTTTGCGCGTCGGTGGGGGATGACGATAGAAGCCGAAAAGGCGTAGGTATTCCTGGGGACTTGTCCCCCTGATGAAGCAAAGACAGTGTGGTGTTGTTGACCACATGGGGGTTTCATACATGTTACACAACGTAAGACTATTTTTCGCCGTGTCTCCAACAATATTCCATGTTGATTCGCAAATTTTCGTTTTCTTTTAAATGAAGACTTACAACCAAACAAATCCATAATTAGTCTCTTCATAATTAAGTCTTCAGACAGAAATTAAACGGTAATATATGCCCAGAAATAAATAAAGCAGAAAGCTCGCTAAAACGTTTAATTTTTTTATGCCAACTCGCCTTCAAATATTATTCAAACACCTTACTACCGTACCACCGTACGTTTGAAAAAGTCAAAAAAATATGAAATAGTATAAATGAACGAATACTATTATAAACAAATTTGTAGATACAGCAGTTAAATAATATTACTCACTCCTAGCTTCTCCTTTCACATTTGAATAAACATAAATGAGTGGCAAATACTACAAAAGTTTCCAACGCAAACAAATAGTGCTAATTCTATTGAATAAAGAACTAGTAGTGCTGTAGAATGGCACAGATTTTCTCGTACTAGTTACATTTCTAATTTCTTTGGTGTGTGCTAGCTTTTCTGTCTTGCCACGTACTACTTTTCCCGGTTGACATCTATCGCCGCCCTGTCAGTTTTTCGGTTTCCTAATGACAGAATCGAAATCTTACTTTAAGAATCTTAAAGGAAAGTAAAACCTCGTCCTGTGTGTAAATTTTCGTTGAAAAATTTTGAGCCTTTTTAAGAAAAATCGTTTAAGCGTTACTGTAAATGCGAAATTTGAAGCCTTTTATCACAGAAATCTTTTGTTTTCGAAAACTTTATTGCAAGTTATTTGAAGAACTTCCACTCACAAACGTAGTAATGTATACAAATTGCTGGAAGTGTGCAAATTAAAGGCGTGAGGGATATTAAAAAATATATTTGTGTAACTGTTGAAAATAAAAAAGAATGTAGTAAAATGGCTTTTATGTCATCCAATACAGTGTATGCAGCACTATCCGTATGAAAAATTTGAAAAAAAACAACAAAACATTTGAAGCCATTTTTGAGAAAATGGCTTTTCAGCGTTTCTAAAAATGCGGAATTTTGAGCTCATTTTCTCAGAAAACTTTTCAGTTTTCAAGAAAGTTCATAAGACTTCGAAGCACATGAATAAATGCAATAAACTAATCACCGCTAATGTAAATATTAACGATATGAGAGACAAGTAAAAAATACATTTTTGTAATTTTTGAAAAACAAAAGAATAGAGAAATTTATGTTTATGTCATCTTATAGAGAACTTAGCACAATCCCTTCCAAACTTTTAAAGAACAATATTGGAGCCGTTTTCGAGAAAATCTTGTTTTTGTTATTTTTTAATATTGCACTCAATATTGCGCAAAAACTACAAAAAAAATTCAAAAAGTGTGCATTGCCTTAAGGAAAGAACTAACTTTGAAGAAAAAAAATACTTGAAGGAAAAATCTCTTTCTTCAATTTTGTAATAGTAGGCATAAGCCGAAGAAATTCAGACTTTGGAATTTTCGAAAATTCAGAGTTAACAGTGAAAAACATAAATGCCACCTTTGTATTTTACTCTATAGTTTCAAAAAATTTAAAGAAAAAATTCGGAGCAATTTTTGAGAAAATTTTGAAATTGTCCCTAGGGCTTTATGTAAAGTAACCCCAAATTTTAAAGAACGTTTTTCGAAATTGCAGGTCTAGGAGTCGTTCCAGATCGACCAGAGAATATCCATTTTTAAAAAATCGGGGGAAACACTCGCTCAGAGGTTGTCAAGCGCTGAAGTGGTGTCCCGTTGAGGGTACCTGGAGGGAAAAATCTCTCGCAAACAGACGTCGTTCAGTGTCGTATTCGAGTCCCGACCGCAGCAGGATTTTAGACACTAGCTAGATAGCTAGGTCGAATTCAGCTGCTGCGTGGAGACCTCTAGCCGGCTGCTCTGATCGGTAGTTTTCCATAGTTTCTTCAATCAACGACAGGCGAAGTAGGTCTCTAACAAACGGCCGACCGCGCGCGATCTATCCTCATCCCTTACACGCCCATTCACAATGCAAACATAAACATAAGCATAACGCATTGACATAAACTCTAACGTAAGTGAAAGAGTGAAGTATTCACAATGTCCAACATAAACGTAAGCAAAGTAAGACTTTCTGTTGTCTGTAGGACATTCTAGTTTCCTGTTTATGTGAGAATCGATTTCGAGATATTGGCTGTGTCCATGGCCTACGGGTTAGATTTATATATTTTAATTTCAATAAATATAAAAAATAAATGAATAGACCTAACTAAACTGTGCTATGAATACAACAAAACTAAATTACGCAACAAAATAATGCAGAAAAGCGCCGATAATCAACCACGCAACCTGGAAAACCAATCTTTTGTTCGATCTATCGACTTCGATCGTATTTCGAGACTCGATTTTGAGTTACCGCACTGTGATTGGTTCATTTCTTATTTCTTACATAAACAAGCATCAACTGATGTCACTGCAGGTCCTCTAACCGGAAGGTCCTAGGTTCGAGTCCTGACGGCGGCAGGATTTTCGACACTAGCTTTTTAGCTAGGTCGAATTCAGTCACTGTCTGGAGGAGAATTCTAGAGGCCGGGTGCTCTGATCGGTAGTTTTCCGTGGTTTCTACGATCAACACCAGGTGAATGCCGTAGCCGTACCCTAAAAAACGGGCCACGGACCGCGCGAGATCTTTCCTTCCTCTTTCTTGTCCTATCCTCACCCCTTACACATGGACTACACTACCACTCATGCTGGGAGACCGATCGGGAGCTTAAAGGCTTGTCCCTGCTGGAGTGGTGCCCCGCTGGTGGGAGATACCTGGTTGTGGAAACCCCGCTAGTCAACGACAGGTAGGCACCGGATCTCGCCATCCAGTGGAGGAATATCATTGCCACCTCCTGAAGAAAAGTTGTACTACACTTACGGGACTAATGACCTCATAAGTTGACGCGCCCGGAATCGCTAACAATCGATCAACTGAAGCTTGCAAGGTTATAAGTTGACGTACTAAGCTTATGCGACCGCATTGTGAGTGAGTCCGCTTATAGACGTAGTCCTAACTTTAATGTTAACGCCATGCTTATGTTTATGTCTGCATTGTGACTGAGCCTTTACACTTACATGCACTACACTACTGCACTGATCGGGAGAACAGTCGGGAGCTTAGACCTTGTCCCGGCTGGGGCGGTGGGAGATACCTGGTTGGGGAAAACCCCGCAAGCCGACGAGTAGGTCGATGCCGAATGTCGCCATCCAGCGGGGGAAGATCACCGCCTCCTCCCGCGAAAGAATGTGCACTACACTAACGGGACTAATTACCTCAGTAGTTAACGCGCTCGGAATCAGAAATGAATCAATGCACACCGTACACATTTTTGTTTCTGAGACACTGCTCCGCTTGTGCCCGCCGGCTCCATCGTCACCAGGGAAGAGACTCCTGCTCTGTTTCCCGGGGGTTGAATCTTGATCTGCAACAGCAACAACTATGCAGGGAGAGTGGCATCTACAATCAAATAATAAATAATAAAAAATAAAAAATAATAAATAATAAAAAATACTACCAAATCAACTAGAAAACCCGTAGAGAATGTTGTTTTAAAATATAACGATATAAATGTGAACGATCCGGCAACAGTGGCTAATCTCTTTAACCAATACTTTTCGAAATTTGCTGCCGATCTCACTAAGGGTCTTCAGGCACAAAACTCAAAAACAGAGAGTTCACCCAAAATTTTAGACACAATGTTCGTTTCCGAAACTTCTTCCTATGAAATTCTCAAAATAATCGGTAAACTAAAAAATAAATATTCGTCCGGTTTAGATGAATTCCCGGATTCTTTGTTAAAGACTTGTGCGTATGCCATTATACACCCGTTAACTCACATATTTAATGCATCTTTATGCACTGGGAACGTTTCCCGATATTTTCAAAACAGCTAAAATTAAGCCGCTTTTCAAAAAAGGCAACAAAAATGAAATTCAAAATTATCGGCCCATTTCTCTTCTATCAGTTTTTTCAAAAATATTAGAGAGACTTTTTTACGTACGAATGGAAACCTTTCTCACTAAACACGACGCGCTTTCAGATTGCCAACATGGATTTAGAAAATCAAAATCAACGGAAACAGCTATATTTTCTTTTCTTAAAGATGTCGCCTCATCATTGGATCAAAACGAGGCACCTATTGGATTATTTTTAGATCTGTCAAAGCATTTGACGTCATTGATCATGACATTTTACTTTCCAAATTACCTTCATATGGAATTCGTGGTATTGCTCTAGATTGGTTATGTTCGTACCTTAAACAACGATCTCAGAGAGTTGAAATACCTTACTGGAATGATGGAACATTACGTACGCACCTTTCCGACTCTTTGCCCGTTGCATGTGGAGTTCCTCAAGGATCGATTTTAGGCCCTACTCTGTTCCTACTTTACGTAAACGATATGCCCTCGACGATTCGAAACGGAAGAACGGTTCTCTTTGCGGATGATACGAACATCCTTTGCAATAAAGAAACCGTAAATAGTACAATATCAGATGTTTCAAATTGGTTCCGAAATAACAAATTAATAGTAAACGAAAAGAAAACGGTTTTAATGCAGTTTTCATTTCAAATAAACAATTCTGTGCTCCATTGAAAATGAACAGTGTACCATTGACTGATGTTAAGGTAACAAAATTTTAGGTCTCTCAATTCAGTCAAACCTTAAATGGAACGTCCATTTAAATGAATTGAACACAAAATTAAGTTCATTATGCTACGCGTTCAGAATTCTTGCAAATTCAGTCAGCCTTCATACTGCTCGTTGTGTATACTTCGAATGTTCATTCCGCCTGAGATATGGCATAATATTCTGGGAAATACATCTTATAGCTCCCAGACTTTTAGATTACAAAAACGAATTGTACGAATAATAACCAAATCCCACCCACGTGATTCATGTAAGTCTCTCTTCATTAATCTAGGAATTTTACCATTACCGTGTCTTCTTATTTACGAATCAGTGGTTTTGGTCAAAAATGACTTGCTTAAGGGCGGGAATATATTTTCAGAAAATGCCGAAGTCTATTACTATAACACTCGACGTAGAAATCATATTCATCAGGTGACAGTATCAACAGCTCATTACAAAAATTCACATACAATACATGTACATTATTTTACAACACTTTGCCAGATGACATTAAACGATTAAATTCAATAGAAAAGTTTAAATCCCAAGTGAAATCGTTTCTGCTGCATAACTGTTTCTATACAATTAGAGACTATACTGAGCATCACAAGAAAAGGAACATTAATTTTAACAATGATACATAATGCATTATTTACCATTTGGACTGTATAAATGAGTATAAACAACCTGTAACAACTATTGTACTACAGCTTCCGGGTCAATGTGAGCAAATGCTGAGATGGCCCTTGTTTTGCTTCTGGACATAAATGTAACTTCATTTCTGTGCACGTCTTCTAGAATTCAGTGGGAAATACAATTATTCAAATTATCGTTTCCATGTTGTCGCGGCAGGAAGTAATAAGAGCCAAAATTTATTGCTTATTTTCTTTGAAAATAGATTTTATTACATGGGAGTTTTTTTGTTGTTTTTTTCTCCCTTTCAAAATTCAAAATGTATTGCTTCTTGAAAATGGATTTTATTACATGGGAGTTTTTTGTTTTTTTTTTCTCCCTTTCAAAATTCAAAATTTATTGCTTGTTTATCCTTGAAAATAGGTTTTATTACATGGGAGTTTTTTGTTTTTTTTTCTCCCTTTCAAAAATTCAAAATTTAAGTAGTATATGACTTGGTGTAGGGATCGCAGAATTTTGAAAATGTGCACACATTTCACTTTTCCCCATAGCACGTCATACGCAGTTTTTAACTGTTTTTTTGACGTAAATAAATAAATAAATAAATGTGCAGCGATTTTACGACTTCAAACCAAAACGAACGTAACGTAAATATCTTCAGAATTAAATCAATCAATTCTTTATTTTTCATCAATCAAGAAAATCTCTCTCTGTAACTTTTGTGCAATAACAGTGCAAATTCGCTACCAACAAACTTCGTAGTGAATTTGCACTGAGTTCAGCGTTTCCCCTGATCTGCCTCACACGAAGTCGCGGAGGCGATGAGGTTCGACTTTGGTGAAAGTGATGAACATGCTATCATGACGTGTCATCGTAGCTCGTCAGTAGGTGCTGATGTTTGGAGATGTTCATTCATCTGTGATGTAGGTGTGCCATGTGCGTAGTAGTGTGTGGCATCAGCGTATTGATCTGTCAGAGTCGCTTATACACTGCCGGTACAGTAGGCATACTGACTCTCGAAACATGAATTACGCTGCTCCTGGCAGTGTTTAGTTGTACTACCCCCTGTAAGTGCGGGTCATACCAATTTTGGGATATTTTGCTCTTGTTAAAAGGGTGATTCGATTCTCCCTGAAGTAGAGGTTCTAGAGCTCAAGAAATCGTGCGTAGATTGTGCTTCTCTCCAAAACATAAAAACGTACAGTTTTTACTGTTTTTTAAAGATAAATGAACAAAATTTTAAAAAATTAAATTAAATCAACCAAAGTCCGAATAGGAAATCTCATGGGCGTAAGCACCTTGCTCGCCCGCCAATAAATTTGGTTAAAATGAAAGGTGCGGTGAGTGTCAGGGATTATTCTGCGTCGTTTTCTCTCGTATCCCAGTGAACCATTTGCCTTTTTAACACTACTCTCTTGTTAACTAATCTCACGAGCGCCCGCACGTCCAATTTTGCCCGACCTGGTCTACCACGTATTGCGTTTTCAACTTGACGGCCGTATGTTACCACCACCACAACCACCATCAGCTCGTGCCGGGAGCGGTAGCTCAGTGCATCAACTGATATCACTGCAGCGCCTCTGGCCGGGAGGTCCTAGGTTCGAGTCCTGACGTCGGCAGGATTTTCGACACTAGCTTTTCAGCTAGGTCGAATTCAGTCGCTGTCTGGAGGAGAATTCTAGCGGCCGGCTGCTCTGATCGGTAGTTTTCCGTGGTTTCTCCGATCAACACCAGGCGAATGCCGGAGAGTCCTCCTCCTTTCTGCCCCCACACACTTACACTCAACATTCACTACACTACCACATATTCGGGAGGCCGGTCGGGAGCTTAGAGCATGTCTCGGCTGAGGCGGCGCCCCGCGGGTTTGGGAAAGTCCTGGTTGGGGAAACCCCACTAGCCGACGGTAGGTCGGCGCCGGATCTCGCCATCCAGCGGGGAAAGATCACCGCGCATATCCCGAGAAAAACATGCACTACACTAACGGGACTAATGACCAAAGCAGTTGACGTGCCCGGAAACACGAAAAAATCAAATCAAATCATCGGCAGCTCGTTGGATGTTCACCTTTGAGGGCGAGGTGACGCTATTCTCTGGGCAAGGGCACGTGAATGTTTCCACTTCGTACCGCCGATCATTCTCTGGAAAAGGTTGGAGACATTTTACAGGCTGTTTCTTTACTACAGACGGAGTTTGTTTGGAGAGGAAACCGTGGAACGGGCAAAACTGTAACGAATCGGAAATGAGTATTTATTCCGGGCTTGTGAAACTCGTGCCGGAAGGTGGCACGTTATGAGAGGGGAAGGTGTTCCTCCTGCACTGAAACGTGAGAACCGACGTCGATTTACAGTTCGGATTGTAATTTCCCTTCTTCCAGGGTTCTCCCCCACCGGTCATCGCCCCAGCCGGGACACGCTCTAAGCTCCCGAAGAGTAGTGCTTGTAAGTGAAAGTGTGTAAGGGGAGACGAGGGAACCAGGGTAGGGAGAGAAAGCATGCTCGTAGTGTGTAAACTCTCCTCCAGATAGCAGCTAAATTCGACCCAGCCGGGGGTCGAAAATCCGCCACCGTCAGCACTCGAACCAGAAGACTTCCTGATAAACAATGCTACAGAGCCAACGGAGTTGCCGTTGAGCTACCACAGTCAGGTAACGTGTCCGGAGCGTGTGTGGGCATCTTTAGACGACAGGTAGACAGGACGCGCATCATTCCCTCATCCCTGCGAGGTCGCTGGCCCGCCTGCGTGGCGTCACCCCCTCCACCGCCATCCACGCCGCCATTTGGCGTTAAATAAAACTGTGAACCATAAACAAAACACTACTTGTAGTTTCCTTGCTTTCGGGAGACCGCAAAAAGTGGTTCTTTTATTGCGTTATGAAACAAAAAGCGGGCGAGTCGCGTTGCGTCGGCTGCGGGCGTTCCAGGAGCGACGGGCCGCAGGGTTGGGGGGAGTGAGCGGCGCATCTGAGGGCGATAGCGGAGGCGAGGGCCGCCTTTACAGAGCCGGCGGTAAATATTATTGCGGAGAAAAACGACGACTTGGAGCAAAACAGCGCTCGCCTCTTCAAGAAGGAGCCCTTGCGGCATTGCATCTTCCAAGGAGCAACTGACTCGTTCTGTTCTCGAAGCCGCCGTAAGGATCATGAGAATCCTTCACAGCAAGAAGCTAGTGGTGCTACAGATTGGCACAGGCTTTCTCGTACTAGTTAGATTTCTAATGACTTTGGTTTGTCCTAGCTTTTTTGTCTTGCAACGTACTACTTTTGCCAGTTGACATCTACCGCAGCCCAAAGTACATTTTTAAAAAATTTTCACAACTTTTCGGTTTACTACTAGTAGAACTGAAATACCACTTTAAGAATATTAAAGACGAGGAAAACCTCGTCCTAAATCGCAATTTTCACTGAAAAATTTAGAGCCGCTTATAAGAAAATGGCGTTTAAGCGTTACTGTAAAGGCGAAATTTGAAACTCTTCTCACAGGAATCTATAGAGTTTTCGAAAAACCTCATTTGGAGTCATTTAAATTACTTACCCTCACAAATGCAGATGTGTTTAAAAATTGCTGGAAATGTTCTTATTAACGGCGTGAGAAATATTTCAAAAAAATTATTTTGTAACTTTTGAAAAAATAAGAAAAAATTCACAAAAATTAACGAATAACTTACAAAGTTACTAAATGTTCCAAATTACACGGAGTAGCTACTTGTGGAAAGTAATTTCCGGTTTTCCTGTACGGTTTGTACAGCAGTTAGCCACACCAGTAATCACAACGAACTGTTACAAAAAGCTAGCTATTCTGAACAAGGCTTTTTAAATGTTAAAAACGATGCCAAACAACACAACTGAACACGAGCACAGCTATTATGCGCGCACGTTTTCTTGATTCCCCAGCTCCCTAGTTCTGGCTCAGCCCGGCACAGTACGGCCCAGTAGAAAATGAGCTCCACTCGGAACAGTTCAGTTTGCAGTGCTCCTCACCTTCTTCTTTTACAATGCGGACTTCTCAATTTTCGCTCTCTCTTTCTAACGGTCTGTGCGTACAGTACTCCTTCATGTTACTCAATAGTTTCTATAACTATTTATTTCTTCAGAATTTTTAAAAAAATCTTGTTTTTTTTCTCTCATTGTTGTGTATTCCAAGACGCTGAGTTTTGTGTCGATGAAGTTGACAGTCCAACAGCATGACGTGACAGGTTTCAAGTTTGTCACGTCATGCCATCTCCCTCCGTCTTTGAGAATGAGGATTGTTTGTGAATAAGGATTGTGTGTGTGCAAGTTCACTGTAATGTGAGCCCTACATATATCGCGGTAGGAAAGCAGAAATAAAGATAAAGAAAAAGGTATCGCTACTGTTAATGAATAATTGATCTTTCGTCGCAAAAGACATGTGCATCTTCAATTTCTGAAGAGATTGACAGAAGTTTACTGGTGAAACAGTTTTATTTACTTTTTACTTTCTTGCACTTACTTCGTAAGAAGAGAAACTAATGTAATTGTGCGCCGGAAAACGCTGAAGTTACAGCAGAAAAACACGTATTGTTGGGTGAAGAAGTGAATAAATTATGTTGCTGTGTATAGTACTGTCCTTTAACACGTGGTGTAGTCAGATTCTAGGTTTTGTGGGTCCTTCATGCCGAAATAACGATTGACGGCAAAACATCTGTCTGTCCGTCTTGCTAGCACCTAAACCATTAAGCTGAATTTCCTTCAAAAGTGATTTCCCCCGATCGATCTGAACTTCGATCAAAGCTTCGACCGATCAAAGCTTTTCACCGGATATTTTGATTTTGAGGCTACTTAACATGAAGCCTCAAAAACATTTTCAAGAATTTTTCAAAAATGGCACCAAATGTTTTGATTAAACTTTGTCCTGGAATAACGTACAGGGCGTTTAAGAGAATGGTACAGGTCTCATGTTCGTTAAAATCTCAGATTTTTCGAAAATTACAAAAGAGCAGTTTTGGGGGCAATTATTTTTCTTCCTACAGCTATAATATTCAAGCTATATTTTTCCCTTAATGAAATCTGTTATGTAAAGACAGATCTTGAAGTAAGGTCTTACTTAACTTTTCCAAAATATGCGCTGTTTTCGTGTAATTTTGCGCGAATTATAAGCAACTTTATTTTTTAACAATTTTTTCTTAAAAACCGCTCCCCTTTTTTATTCACATTTTTTCCTAATGTGTATCACGGAACGGTAAAAAATTTGGTGCCATTCTCATTTTCGACGAACTCCAAAAAGTTAACTTTTCAAAACTACAAAATTAAAGATAGATTTTTTGCCTTACACAAAGTCTGTTGAATAAAATCAGATCTTTAAAGGAGGCCAAGTAGACATTTTTGAAAAACTCGTATATTTCGCGTAATTTGTGCTTGAAATTTCTGAAACGAATTCTCAAAATCCGCTCAAAATTTGGTCTAGAATCTTTTTACACACAGAGAAAAAAGAGAACTTAAAAGAATAGCGAGAGTCCCATTCTCGTTGATCTCTCAGAATTGGCGAAAATTTTGCAAATTTAGATATAATTCGAGAAAGTATGAGCTTTTGGAGCTCCACTAATTAACATGTTTATCGTGCAGCAAAGGAAGCAATATTTCAAATCTAGCATAATAAACAACCGTCTTTCGACAACAGATTCTCTAATACACCCATTATTTTAAATGTTATAAAATTGATGTTTAAGTGATAGCAGGCGCAATCATGGGAATATATTTGAGAAGACAATTAGATAATTTAAAACCAACTAATTTGAGTGGCAAATGCGAGTGATGGAAAGTTAAAAGTGTCTCTAACCATCTTCAACTTTACTATTTAATGAAACAGGTTAAAAGATACTCTTGCAACACATTTCATCTAACAGCAATACGTCTGACAAATATCGTATATAAATATATGGTAGATAATAGAGCCATTTGTCATTAACGATTGAATATTATTCTTTGACCATCGTGTTCTGAAAGAAGGAAAATTAAATATGCACATAAATATAGACGTACTCATAATATAAATTTAACATTAGTTAAAAATGATATTAATCTGTAGAAAGAATACAGAACCGAATGACATTCAAATCAAATAGAGATTTTTTTATTTGAGATTCTTGCTTTTTTGAAGCAGATATTTTCCCTTCTTTTCCAATAAATATTCTAGAGGAGAATCGGGGTGACTACCCCGAAAAAACAACCACAAAATATTAAAAAAAAAACACGGTTCAAAGTTGGCGAACCTGCCCGGGCTGCCAGACGAAGGCGCATTACGACGAACAATCAGCTCGGGCTGTAGCGAAGAAGCCCAGCACTTGTTTCATTCCTGAAAGTCGTAAAGCTTGGTTCGCAATCGGCGACCACGTATACACGCTCCCCCTCGCGCCTGTGCCCTTTTTGCAGGGGCCTGGCGCAGCCAGCGCGTCTTCATTAAATTCTGTTCGCGTCCTGGAATCGCAGCTGCAAAAAAGGCTTGTGCCGCAGCGGCGGCGGGGGGATCTGCATCGCCGGGAGGCGCCCTGGCCGCAGCTGCCGATGCGCCGGCGGACACAACCACCCTCCGGGACGAGTTATTGGCGCAACATGAGCAGAAGGGGTGTCTGGCGCACGAAGGAAATGTTAACGGACGAGGCGACGATGATTGATTTGGTTTGGTTTCTTCGTGTTTCCGGGCGCGTCAACTGCTTTGGTCATTAGTCCCGTTAGTGTAGTGCATGTTTTTTCTCGGTAGATGGCGATGGTCTTCCCCCGCTGGATGGCGAGATCCGACGCCGACCTACCGTCGGCTAGTGGGTTCCCTTACCAGGACTCTCCCACCAGCGGGACACCGCCCCAGTCGGGACAAGCTCTAGGCTCCCGACCGGTCTCCCGGAATATGTGGTAGTGTAGTGCATGTTAGTGTAAGTGTGTGTGTAAGGAGAGAGGATAGGACAAGGAAGAGGAAGGACAAATCGCGCGCGGTCCGTGGCCCGTTTGGTAGGGTACTGTTCCGGCATTCGCCTGGTGTTGATCGGAGAAACCACGGAAAACTACCGATCAGAGCAGCCGGCCGCTAAAATTCTCCTCCAGGCAGCGACTGAATTCGACCTAGCTGAAAAGCTAGTGTCAAATATCCTGCCGCAGTCGGGACTCGAACCTAGGACCTCCCGATCAGAGGCGCTGCAGTGACATCAGTTGATGCACTGAGCTACCGCTCCCGGTGCGACAATGAAAATCGACAGTGCTTCTGACCGAGAGGTTTTATGGTTCGAGTCCCAACGGAGGCAGGATTCTCGATATTACCTGGTCAGCTAGGTCGAATTTAACCTCTCTGTGATCGAGAATTTTAGCGGTCGGTTGCTCTGATCGGTAGTTTTTCGTAGTTTCTCCCGACAATACCACGTGAATGCCGGAGCTGTACCCTAACAAACGGGCCACAGACCGTGTGCGAGCTTTCCTTCCTCTTCCTTGTCCTTTCCTCATCCCTTATTTTCACATACACTCACGTGCGCCACACTACTACCACACTTGACGGGAGACCAGTCGGGAGCTAAGAGGTTGTCCCGGCTGGGGCCGGACTCCGTTGGTGGAAGAAACTTGTGGAAAATCTACGCAAGTAGACGTAGGTCGTCGCCGAAGCTTGCCAGCTAGCGGGGGAAGATTACCGCCACCGCCCGTGATAAAACATTCACTACAATTACGGGATTAATTACCTTAACATCTGACGTCCCCGGAATCACTAATGAATCAATAAATTCCGTAATAACACCTACACTGCACTTATGGGATTAAAGACATAGCAGTTAACACGCCCGTAATCACCAAGCAATCAATCATAAGAGTGAATTTTGTTATTTTAAAATGATATTGCCAATCACACTTTCTGACGAGTTTCTTTCACTGTTACTTTCCCACCTACTAGAGAGAGTTGCTATCATTGTTCTCTGTACTACTTACGTAGTATAGAGAAAATATTGTAAAGCTGCGGGGAAAACAGCGATTTTTCGATAGAAAAAGTCAAACTGGGACTCTGATACTGGAAAAAAGGATAATTCTTGTTCCTAGATGTAGTAAATAACTACATCCTTTAACACGTTATGTAACGAGATTCCATGGTATGTGGGTCCTTATGCCAGCTAAGCACCATCGTCATCGTGTGAAGGGCGACGGCCTACATCCTGTGAAGGGTGAAGGCGCCGACCTACAGTCGGCTAGTGGGGTTTCCCCCTAACCAGGACTCTCCCACCAGCGGGGCACCGCCCCAGCCGGGGCAAGTTCTAAGCTCCCGAACGGTCTCCCGAGATATGTGGTAATGTAGTGCATGTTAATGTGTGTGTGTAAGGGGAGATAATAGGACAAGGAATGGGAAGGACAGATCGCGCGCGGTCCGTGGCCCGTTTGATAGGGTACTGCTCCGGCTTTCGCCTGGTATTGATCGGAGAAACCACGGAAAACTACCGATCAGAGCAGTGGGCCGCTAAAATTCTCCTCCAGGCTGAATTCGACCTAGATGAAAAGCTAGTGTCGAAAATCCTGCCGCTGTCGGGACTCGAACCTAGGTCCTCCCGGTCAGAGGCGCTGCAGTGACATCAGTTGATGCACTGAGCTACCGCTCCCGCCCCCCGGTATCTGGATGGAGAAGCTTGCGACTGAAATTATGGCCATCATACTTTCCTCCGGCGTTACTGGCGTTTCATATATCTGCACATGGATCTTCGGATGATATCACAGAACAAATCGAGGAGTGTCCGATCCATCGACCTCCAAGGCCAAGCAACGGTCCCTCCCCCACCAACATTAGACGGCAATTGAATGTCTCGCAAGTAACTTCACTATCTGTGCACGTCCTCTAGAGTTCGCTGGGAAATATATTGAAATTTTCGACCTCCATGTCGTCGCGGCAGGAATTAGATTCCTTCACGGAGGGCACAATGAGGGATAAGACCCCAAATCTATAGCTCATTTGCCCTTGCAAATAGTTTTTATTCACAGGATCGAATATTTTCTTATAAATGCTTACCAAAAACGCTCGCTTTTTCTGTATTCAAAATTCAATTAGTATATGGCTTAGAGTAGGCATCACAGAATTAAGAAAACGAACTCAGAATACACTTCTCCCCGTAGCACGTCACACATAGTTTTTAACTCTTTTAGACGTTAAATAAATAAAGTATTCCTGAACAAAAGCGGAAGTGTGTCGGAGCCGAGCTATTTTGAAGCCTCATGCCACACCTCATAATCGGGGGAATATGTCCACGAGATTACTACATAAATGAGAAAACGTTGATGCGTGACGGAAAATATTCTACCAAACTGACCAAACAATTGATCCCCGATTATCCTTGTCCACATCTTAACACTGATGTTTGCTTGATAAGGCGCAGCGAGTATTCTAGAAAGCCCGCACGTCATTTTTAGTGGAGTTTTAAATGTCAGAGATCGATTGGTTCTGATTGGCTGATTTAGCGTTACTGGACGACGGGATCAACGTCATTAATCCCGTAAGAGTAATACATGTGATATCCCGGGAGGTGGTGGTGTTCGTTTCCAACTGGAGCGTGACATTTAGCACCGACATTTTACTTCCATTAGTAGGTACTATATCAACCATGAGGGACCAGCCATTAGGCAACCGACTGGTCCCCCGACGTGTATGGTAGTGTAGAGCATGTAAACGTGTGTGAGTAAAGGAAAAGGAGACAAGAATGAGAAAGTAAAGATCACGCGGTCAGTTTGTTAAGGTTTTGTTCTGACATTCATCTGGTATTGATCGGATAAACCATGGAAAACTTGCAATGAGAGCAAACTGTCTTTAGAATTCTCCTCCAGTGGTTGAACTCAACATAGTCATCAGGCCAGTGTCAAAAAGCCTTCATCTTCGGGGCTCGAAATCTAGAACCGTCCTGTTACAGACGTTGCAGAGCTTAAGGCTATGCTCTCACTCAGCCGTCACAGCCGAAGTTCGAAAATGCTGCCTCGGCACCGAAAATGACGCAGTGAAGCAACTTCAGATTATTTAAAGTACGCAGTAAAAAACACAACTGTACTTCACAGTTGGTGAAAACATTTCTGAGTACAATTGTTGTGCAGGATGAGTTGAATACCAATCAAGGGTGCTATGTTAGAAAGGTCACGTACCTAACTGTTTAATTAAAATTCAGGCTATTTGTTCATTGAGAAAAAGAAATGATCGCTGACCTCCATCACGCTCTAAAAGTAGCAACATTTATTCTGAACCTTCCTATACATTCCACGCGATTCCAATCTGCAAAGGGGAAAATACCACCACAGCATGAAAGCAAAGAGAACGTAAAACCATTGTAAAATATTTAACAGTAATTTTTTTATCATTAGAATGTGAGTTGTGAACAGGGTGCGACTGAAACAGATCATCAACCTCTTCTTTCTTCAGCATAATTAGCAACATAGGGATCTGCATCGCTGCGACCCGTCTAATGATGCCGTATGTCTCGCAGCTAGGAACGTATACAGATGATTCAAATTTCTCCGGACCTCTGAATGTATTCTGTATAATATTCTATTGTTGATAGTTCGTTAGCGTATTCTGCCGGCAAAAAATAATGATGCTCTCCATGGCGACAAACCTTTTGATGTACATGGCCAGACACCGCAAACTCGGAGTTTTTATTTTATTTATTGTACGTTAAAAAAACAGTTAAAACTGCGTATGACGCGCTATGGGGAAAAGTGAATTGTGTGCACATTTTCAAAATTCTGTGACCCCTACACTAAGTTATATACTACTTAAATTTTGAAACAAAAGCTCCCATGTAATAAAATCTATTTTCAAGGATAAAAAGGCAATACATTTTGGCTCTTATCCATGTTGTCCTTGTTGTCTTGGAGTTTTGAAGGAGAAGAAAACTACCCCTAGCAAAACGATCACCGTCTCCAAACAACGAGAGTAACGTGAGTGACTTTGACTGCGAGATACTGGTTGTTTTATAATTTCGTCCGTATTATTGTGCGCTTGGCACTTAAGAGTCATTTTCTTGGACATCATTATGGAAATCAAACTTAAACCAACTAAATCAATACCCTTTTCTCTTTAAGACCATTTGACTATCCCTCTCCCTATTACAAATAAAAAATACACCATTTCACGGACACCTCAAAACCAAAAAGTTAAATACTTCGGGCTGAACTTGCATACAACTCTCAATGGGAAAACATACATTAAAACAACACTACTAAACCACTAAAACAACACAAACTACAACAAGCGAAAATAAAAATATCTCAACTAAAACCCTTTACCAACTTCGAAAGCTGTCTATTCTTAACAAATGCAGTTACACTTTACAAAGTCATTGCCAGACCCATAATGCTGTAGGCTTGTCCCATCTAGACCAAGGCATAAATTTAAAAAATTAATAAACTTCAAATTAAACAAAAAAGATTCCTCCGATTAGCAATACATGCCCAGAGGTTCATTTAATACGCCCAACTTCATAAAGAATTACATATATCACTTATTATCAAATAAATGGTCCTTCTTTATAATATTTTTACTCTAACCTAATGACTATCTGAGCAGTCCAAGCGACCGCTCCATTCGACATCCGAGCAGTCCAAGCGACCGCTCCATTTGACATCCGAGCAGTCCCCTTTATATTTGTTTCCATTATTGAATGAATCCATTTAATATACAGAATTTTTATGAAATAAAATTTATTCACCACAATTAGTTCTTTAATTAATGTTATGATTTTGAAAACATTAGAAGTTTTGATGATAGTAATTTTTAGTGAAATAACAATATTAAAAACAAAATTTCTCAAAAAACTCCAATTTTTTCTTTAATCTTTTTGTATCAATGGTGCTAGATGCACTGAATAACAACACAACCACATACAACCAATTTGCTGCATTCCTTTGATAAAAAGAATATAAATGTATTTTTCATCTCTCTCATCTCATTACTACTTACATTTGAGCGTTTTATGCATTATTGCATTTGTGAGTACAAGTGCTTCAAATGATTTCATATGAAGTTTCTCGAAAACTCAAACTTTTCTGTGAAAATGAGTTTAAATTGCTCATATTCAGAAACGCTCAAACGACAGTTTTACAAAATTGACTCAAAAGTTTTCAACGAAAATGTTTAAATGACAAGGTAGTACCGTCTATAACAGTATTAAAGTCATATTTCAATTCTACTATTAGGGGACCTAAAAAACTGAGAATATCTGAAAAAAAAAACTTTTAGGCTCAATTTTAATCAATTTTAGCTGGGCTAAAATCAATTTTAGCTGGGAAAAGGTGGTGCAAAATCGAGAAGTTAGCCCAGACTGAAGAAATTAGAAAACTAACTCTGTGCAGCACCTCCAGTTTAACGCCTGATGAGGTGTGGAGTAAGCGTTTTTTGTGGGCGTGGCCGTTCAAAATCTGGGGCGAGGTGCCAGCCCCCTAGGGAGAAGCTGGGTACAACACTGGACGGACGTCGTGGAGGGAGGATCGCGGCAGCGACAATGCGACGGCAGAAGGAACCGCGACCGCCCGGGTGCCGCCCGCCACCGCCCGCCACCGCCCGCCACCGCCCGCCGCCGCCCGCCGCCCGCCGCCCGCCGCCGCCGCCGCCGCCCGCAGCCCGCAGCCCGCGCCCGCCGCCCGCCGCCCGCCGCCCGCCGCCCGCCGCCCGCCGCCCGCCGCCCGCCGCCCGCCACCCGCCGCCCGCCGCCCGCCGCCCGCCGCCCGCCGCCCGCCGCCCGCCCTCCCGCCGCCCAGGGCCCTTCACTGCCCCCGCCGCAGTCCGTCGCTGCCCGTCGCCGCCCGCCGCCGCCCACCGCCGCCCACCGCCGCCCAACGCCTACCCACTGTCCTGCCGCCCTGCCGCCCGCCGGACCGGTTCTGACGCGAGCATTCCTCCGCTGCCGGCACCGGGCATCGAAACGGCAACCGGAGCAGCGAGCGCCGTCAGCGCCGACGCCCACTCGGGGGAGGGGGGGAGGAACCGCTCGCCGATCGATCGATCGAATATTCGATAAATCGAACACGGAGCATCGATTAGCCACCCGATATTATATCGATTTAACCACACAATAATCTTTATTCATTTCATGATACGGCTTGGCGTCCTCGTACCTTTCAGTGTTTGGTGTTTTTAGCAGATTTTTTCAATACGATTTTTAATATGAGCAGTATATGCTTAGATGCTTCAATAATGACATATCAAAATAATGCAGACATTTTGGAAAGAAACAATATTAATAAATAAATAAATAAACCAGTACCGCATTAGTCAGATTAAAGAGAATTTTAAAAAACCCTTGCAACTCCTGAAGATGTCGTTAATTAAAATTTTGGATTTAGCTCGCAATTGGAATATACCTGTTACCCTTACACAACTTTCAGCTACTATTGCTAATATATATGATTCTCTCAGGATCTGAATCGTGTTTGTTGGCGTCGGATTTACAATCTCAATGGACTTAAAATAATGAACATTCAGGTGCGCACGATGTTTCAATTTTAAACAGTCAAAAACAAAAAGGAAATAATTAAAATTCCTCAGTGACGTGAGAAATTTACTTTTTCTTCAAACCTATGAAACAAATTTTCAAAAAAATTGAACAATAAATTATATTTAGATAAGGCCCCTTTTATTCAATGAATTGCTTTGAGATATTTTAATGGTTGCACTAGATAGACACAAATGCCAAGTAGAGTATTACTTTACATGTGTCGTAAAAGTAGTCTACACTATACATTTGGAGGGTTCCTTAATTACACACTTACTTACTCTGATGCTTGTAATAAGAAAATGTACATATTAAAATAGAAAATGACTATATATTCTTTACTATTTTCTTCTTAAAGATTTACATTATCTCACAATTTTGGTTATTTACCTAGCCCTGTCTCTTGCACAATTTTATAATGATGGATTTTTTCCGCCTGCCATGTAGGCAATTTATACTACTTTTGAAATGGGATTTTCAATAGGCTGCTTCCCCCTTACACACAAGAAAAGACGCGCACACGAGTTGATTTCAGAGCGATTAATATTTGCCGTTCCAGATTTACGACATCCACTTCAATTCCTCTGTGTAAGCAAGAAACTAGGAGATACAGAGGATGATGTAGCGCGAAGTGGGATGAGCTGCAAATGGTGATGAGGTGAAAGGGATGAGGGAGGTGGTCAATTGATTGATTGACTGATTTTTTCGTGTTTCCGCGCGCGTCAACTGCTTTGCTCGTTAGTCCCGTTAGTGTATTGCATGTTTTTCTCAGGAGATGGCGGTCTTCCCCCGCTGGATGGCCAGATCCGGCGCCGATCTATCGTCGGCTAGAGGGGTTTCCCCTAACCAGGACCCTCCCACCAACGTGGCACCGCCCCAGCCGGGACAAGCTCTAAGCTTCCGACCGGTCTCCCGGAATATGTGGTAGTGTATTGCTTGTTAGTGTAAGTGTGTGTTGTGGGAATTCTGATTGGATGTTGTTGACGTTCTTATAAGAAGAAATAAAAGAAGTCATCTTCGTCAACATATCAGCTTTATTAAGATAGCCGGCTTTCGACTTTGCCGTCATCATCAGTCTCGCTGCTGTCGGCAAAAGTCGAGCGACTGTGCCTTGTAAGTGTGTGTAAGGGGAGAAGATAGGACAAGGAAGAGGAAGGACAGATCGTGCGCGGTACGTGGCCCGTTTGGTAGGGTACTGCTCCGGCATTCGCCTGGTGTTGATCGGAGAAACCATGGAAAACTACCGATCAGAGCAGCCGGCCGCTAGAATTCTCCTCCAGACAGCGACTGAATTCGACCTCGCTGAAAAGCTAGTGTCGAAAATCGTGCCGCCGTCAGGACTCGAACCTAGGACCTCCCGGTCAGAGGCGCAGCAGTGACATCAGTTCATGCACTGAGATACCGCTTTCAGTGAGATGGTAAATTAAAGGTAAGTTGACACAATATCTGGATAAAAAGAAGGACCCGAGAATAACGAAAGCATGACATGCTTTGGAAGGTAGGACACATCTACAAAATTAAGATATGGTAAACAAGAAGCCATCTCAGTGAAAACAAAAATCGCTGGGAAATTATATGAAAACCACAGGCAATATAAGATACCTCAATGAGATAGATTCAGCAGGAGATCTTATATAACGATTAATTAGTAAAAACATTTTTATCGATGCTTTCAAACAACAATATTTATTTTGACTCCCCTCCTTTTCTAACACATTTATTGTTCACAATGTAAAATATCGAGATCAAAACATTGTAGAGATGAAAATTAGTACAGAGTGCTGTATGGGCAGAAATATAAATGCAGGTAGTGACAATTTTCCATATAGTTATAGGCTAATTTCAAAATAAAATGTGCATTCAGAATAATAATTTAATTAAAACATTCTTACAATAACAATTTTCGGCCGACAACTTGCCGACCATTTCGATCATTGGGTTTAAGATTTACCAAGTCACCTACTTTTAGCCTCAGTTTTAAGAAAACAATACCTTTATCGGCCCTAGATTCTTTAAAAGGAATTTTTGTTTTACTCTTAGATGTTATAATAATGTAAACCATATTAGCCTTTTTAGACCACAAACAGATTTTAGTCTAGTTTAGCTTATATTAGCCAACTGAACGGTTGGTGTCACGACTAGCTTCGACTTGAATACTCAAATTCGCGGGTCCGCACCCGGCAGAACTCATTCATAAGCCTTCCTTTGGAAGAGAAGTAAAACGGTTTGTTTCATGCCGGCTGCAATTGCTCGGTAGCAGCACCGTTGCTTCTGCAGAATCGTTGGCCAGGAGGTCGTAGAGTTCGAGTCCCGACGATGGCAGACTTTTGACACCCGCTGTAAGGCTGGGTCGAATTCAACCACTGACTGCAGGACAATTCTTCCGACCCTGATCGGTTGCTTTCTGTAGTTGGTCCGATTAGTACCGGAGCATTGCCCTAGGTGAATGCCAGAGCAGTGCCCTTACAAATGAGCCCCGCTCCCGACCTTTCCTTCATCATCCTTATCGCCTTACGCCCTTACGAATACACTCTCACACTTGTAAGAACTACACTACTACACATGTCGGGAGACACGTCGGGAGCTTAGAGCTTGTCCCGATTGTGGCTGTGCTCTGCTGGGCAATAAAACAATCGGCAGCCGAGCCGAACTCGATTCTGGTATCTCGCCTTTCAGTGGAGGAAGGAAGACTGCACATGCACCGGGCCATGCATTATACTTGTGGGTCTTATGACCGCAGTAATTGTCCTGAGTTCACCCAGTTGATTCATTTCGCCAAATTGCATAATCTAAAATAACCTTAGATCTAAATCTGGATTCTGAACTACATTAACATTTTGCATTGCCCTGGTAATATAGAGAAGTTATTCTAAGAAAGAACCAGTTTGACAGGTCGGGAAACAAAATGTCATGTCGGATGATGGCATTGCAAGAGGTAGTGTCGAAGACATTTGCAAGCGAGCCAACCATAAAAGAACGCATTGACGAATTGAGTGCATGGACATAATCTGCAGTTTTGTTGCCAGCAGTAGCTGTCAAAGCGGACCTTCCTTCGATTAATCTCACTATACCTCCCTCTGCTACTAGGCGGTATGTCGAAAAACCTCCCTCTTCTCACGGTAACTAACACGTCGAAACACAACCAATCGTTCATCATCATTTCATGCTATTGCTCGTGAAACTCTGCATAGAATCATTCTCCACACTCAAGGAATAAGAAATAATTATCGATTTAGCTCGATCGACTTAATATCGTTCGATTGTAAATAGAATTTCTCTGCCAAACAGTTGCAGTGTTGATATCAACGAGTGTTTACGTTTACGTTCACAACCATTATGAACTGTACATCCACGTTTACATTAAAAGTACTTTTTTGTGTTCTTACGCAAACGGTAACGTTTTCATAGTAAATGACCCAGTAGGCTCTTGAAACAGGCGTAGTTTAATCCACAACTAACTCCGAAAACATCTGGATTCTTCAAATTAATCTCTGACGTTGATGGATGTCGAATCGTCGATTTACCGTTGCACGTACAAACATCGGCCAATCTCACTTTTAAGACACCGTGCCAAGCGACCCTGATCTCGGGCACCGCATTTCGGGCGTGCATCTCGGCTGGTGCGCCGCCTCCGAGAGAATGCAGCAGCGGCGGTGGCGGCGGCGGCGGCGAGGGCGGGCGGCGCGGCGGGCGGGCGGGCGGGCGGGCGGGCGGGCGGGCGGGCGGGCGGGCGGGCGGGCGGGCGGGCGGGCGGGCGGGCGGGCGGGCGGGCGGGCGGGCGGGCGGGCGGGCGGGCGGGCGGGCGGGCGGGCGGGCGGGCGGGCGGGCGGGCGGGCGGGCGGGCGGGCGGGCGGGCGGGCGGGCGGGCGGGCGGGCGGGCGGGCGGGCGGGCGGGCGGGCGGGCGGGCGGGCGGGCGGGCGGGCGGGCGGGCGGGCGGGCGGGCGGGCGGGCGGGCGGGCGGGCGGGCGGGCGGGCGGGCGGGCGGGCGGGCGGGCGGGCGGGTGGGTGGGTGGGCGGGAGGGGGGAGGGCGGGGCGAGTGCGCAAAAACGGGCGAGGGCGCAGGCGCGGCGTCAGCCGGCGTCTCCTCCTCCTCCGCCGCCGCCGCCGCCGAACAATAAAATGCAACGAGCGCAGTAGCGGGGGTTCAACATTTTGGAAGTGTAGGCAGGTTGTTGGGTACAAGAGAGTAGGGCGAGATGTGTTGCATTCAATATTGCGAAGGCATAGGTTGGCCATTGTGCAAATGATTGGAGAAATATTAGTGGTGTTCAATCACTGGAAGAGAAAGACAGGTATTATGCAAAGGAGTAGTGGATGAGTTTGGTTGGGTTTGACGTTTTGCAAGAATAGGTGGGCCATTGTACCTCTGAGTGGAAAAAGAATGGTTGGAATCAATGGTAGTGTTGGTAGGTTCTTATGCAACGTAGTGTGACATACTAGACTGTCACACAATATTTTGATGGGAATGGGGGACAAAAACTTATTAAATTCATCGTAAAAAGTGTAAATGTTGAGTACATAGGCATGCAGGCAGGGCGTTCCTTAGCAACCAGGGAAGCGGAAATAAATAAACATAGCGCGGCAAGTCACGGACAGATTGTGATATAAGGGCATGTAGGATTGGTGGTAAACTGGTAATGGGGTATGACGTAGAAGGAAACTCGAGATTGTTTTGAAAACAAGAGACAAGAATGTATGAAAGTTATGGAGGGTTGAACTTCGTAATATTTGGAGAGAGAAGCTTTAGACCGCGTACCGTACGCATCGTACTGCAGAGATTATTGTAAATGATAGATGTGAGACTTGGTGGAATTTTGCGGGAAATAATTGAGCAGTGAGGACTTATAAATGTTTTGTGGGCGTAATTCTATTTGGGACTTTGAATAATTCTGGCACCGGGAGTGCGCAAATCGGACTTGAAGAAAATACAGACGTGAGATCAGGGAAGAGAGGCTCGAGATATATTTTGTAGTTTAAGGGATGAACTTTATATTTTATTGCGTTAAAAGTTGGAGGAATTAATTAGAAGAAATAGACTTTCGTGTATCGTGGATAAAGTAAAACGTGCCATTCTTTGAGTTAGTGCCCTTCCGTGGCAAAGAATAGGAAAGTAAGTGAAACAATTAATGAGGGAGACATCGACCCGGCAGCGGACCGAAAACAAGATACAAGAGAGAAGATTGGTCGGAGCGGTGGATTTTTGCTGGCCTCATCGTTCAAGAGCGCATGGATATCTAAAATAGTAAGAATAATAGCGCTATAGACAATTTTTCCAATTGTCATGACCAAGGTGACATTTCATGTTACAAAGAATTAATCGATGAATAAACTTATAATGTTCTCATGACGAAAAAGAAAATCTGATTATGATTTGTTTAGCATCTTGTGCAATCCACAGTTTAATAATTTATTTCCAGAAACAAATTTCAGATTCCTCGCTTCTTCCGTATGGAGAGCGGATCGAATGATCGCTTGCTCGGAAGAAAGTAAGTACCGGCGACGATTATTTTCGTAAGAACCCAACCGGCAGAGCTAGTAGGATAATTATTTCCCGTTAGATGTGTTTGCGGGAAATTTAAAATCGCAACCTTTTCCTGGCGACCAAAAAACTGAAATAAATTCAGAAACCGGTTGCAGAAATAATTTGACAGAAACGGAGAGCGTTTCAATAGTAACGAACGAGATTGTTTGGATTCAACATTTCGAAACTTGAGTGGGTTCTTGAGTTTTGAATATTTATTGTGTTCTACATTCTTTGGAATCTATGTAGGGTCATAAGCACGGTTCTAATTAGAACAACACAGGTCCCCTATTTTTTATATGTTATTGTTAGATTTTTGTCACACTCATTCATGAGAATAGTGGATAGATTAAATGGCAGTTTCTTAAAGTAAATTGCAGTTTTTCACTCTTATTGAGCCACTACAGACTTACAGTCATGTTAGTGTTGGTGTTTGTTAAGCGTGTACGGGATCAGCTGCTTAAATCAAGTTCTATAAATAACGTAAGTCATAAATGGAAAGGCAACTTTGACTCTTATTAGTATGTGACGTTACACACAACATTCGTAGTCCGGTGGATCACAGGAAGAGTAAATAGGTATAAATGTAAACTATATAGTTCAGAAAAGAATATTTCACATAGAATGATATAAAATGCGAACCATGAATCTCACAGGAAACTTCAGTTAATTGATAGATTCCGCCGCACCACAACATTTTGGAAGTGTAAAGAGGTCCTTGTACAGTTGGGTGGATTATAATGTTCGCTTAATGAATCTGTATGAATGAGCTGTACCCCGTGTACACTGCAATGAAGGGTGTTCGTGACACATCCATAATGTCGAGTTTACAGACTGCACGTTTTCAGCACGTTTCGCCACTATACGCCGCCAGGGTCTCTGCTGGCACACAAATAGATTCCTGAATTGCGCCGTCCAGTACATGGATTCCCGACATTTGTGTAGTGCGTTTGAGCTTCATTATTTATACGTGTTAAAGAATTAATAAAACCTATATAATTGAATATTAGTGAAGCGTATGTGTGTGTTTGGTCGTGCTGCCTGTACAGAGATTGTACTCATCAGCATGTGTGTGATTTTAAACATGGTGCAAAAACAATCTATCTTATCTCTCCATCCCCCAGATGAACTGGTGATAGGAGAGAATGGCGTATGGGAAGCGTGAATGGATGGGTGATGTTTTGGACATGAGCAGACGGGTTAATTTATTAGGTCTAGGATTTAGAGAGGTTATTTTGTTAAAGGGAGGGTATTGTGGGATGAGATAGGTATCTTAATTAAGGTGTAGGAGGGGATCACAGGTTATTTTAATGCAGGTGAAGTTTTAGGGCTGGGAATATGTCCGACGGGTTATTTATTTAAAGGGGTTTTAGATGGGTTATTTTATTGAGGGTACTGCGTCGCGATTGGTTGTTTTGTTAAGGTATTGGTAAAACTGTATATGGTGTATGGAGATTGTTGGAAAAACGGGACATTTCTGGATTTTATGGAACTCACGTCGTTTAGTAGAGAGGTATGCCATTTCAGAAGTTTTGAAAAGTCGTGAATGTAAGTGCTGGTTGTCCAGATGCTTGGTCGTATGGTCTACGTAGCTATATTGTGGGAGAAGGTGGAGGTAGGGTGAATATGTCAAGCGGGTGGCGCTTCTATTGTGAGGATGGTTCTGTTTATGATATGACGATGAGGTTCGACAAAATCAGAGAAAGAAGGATTGTACATTGCTTCTAGCAATCGTTTCCGTGCAGTTTCGTAGGTTTCTGTCGCAAGAGGTTTAATGTCGTGCTGGGTTTTGATGTCGAGGTAGCAGTCGTCAGGTGCGGGTCTGTAATCAGTCTGATTATTCTGTTTTCCAGTCTGGTCAGCAAGTTATAGTTTGATTGAAAAGTCGAGGCCCATGTTTCAGCGCCTATGTGGCTATTGGCTTGATGTACGTATGGTATATGTAAAGTTTGGTTTTGTCTTTAACGTTCTTGTTTGTCATGATGGGCAGTAAGGCGTTGATTGTCCGGTGTGCTTTTTGGGTCTTGTCCTTGGTGTGTCGCGTCCACAGTAGTTTAGAGTTGAATGTCAGTCCAAGGTACGTCACTTCTCGTTTCCATGGAATGTCCACGTTATTAATTTGAATGGGGCTATTGCTGGATTTGCTCTTTTCCATTGAAATATAATAGCTTGACATTTGGATGCGTTGATTGTTATTTGGTTTTCTCTGGCCCAGACTGTGAGGAGGTTAGCGGCTTGTCGTAATTTCCATAATGCCAGTTGGGTCGTGTGATTGGTAACAGTATATGCCAGGTCGTCTGCGTATAGATAGTCATTTACATTGTGAGGTACAGGTATGTCATTAATGAAGATGTTGAATAGGGTAGGAGACAGCACAGCGCCCTGAGGACGCGGCTTGGATAGGATAGGAAGAGGAATAGCATGAAAGGTGTCGTACGCGGAAGGAGCGGAGGGAGAGGTAATTTCTCAGAAAAGACTGAAAGAATTCTGGGATGTATGGTTTTATTTTGAGAAGGAGGATCTCGTGGTTGACTGAGTCAAACGCACTGCTAAAATCGGTAAACAAGGCAGGACGTCGTATGGATTTCAAACGCACTGCTAAAGGAGAAGTGGGTAACAGATTGATTGGTCTGTAACTGCTGAGTTGTTTATGGTCTTTGTTTGGTTTTTGGATCATGATGACGGTAGAATGTTTCCAGATGGAGGGGTAGTGAGATAGGCGTATGCATCAGTTGAAAATGACAGTCAAATGGTGAGTCGCATTATGGGTCAGATGTTTTAGTGCCGCCGTCTGAACTCCATCGGGGCCTGCAGCTTTTGTCGGGTCAAGAAGTCGAATTTCGTCTCGTATTTCGTTGTCAGTGAAAGTCCACAACTGTTGCTGAGCAGTTGGAAGTGGCGGGGTTTTGAAGAAATTTAGGATAGCGGATGAAGGGAGTGGGGGGTTGGTTTCTGGGAATTTGGAGGAGTGGAATTGGGCGAAGGCTTCAGCAATGACCTTGGGGTCGTATGTGAGGGTGTTATCTGGTTGCATTATGGGAGAGATAGGTTGTGGGGCTGCCTTCATGGTTTTAATTATTTTCCATAGTCGGTCAGGGTGTTTTAAATTTGCGTCCCGTATAGTCTTGTCCCAAGTATTTCTATTAGTGAAGCATGAAGAGAGAAAATAGAAAGACCGTCATCGCTGTCGCTACAAGGATGGTTGTGGCAGTATTAAAATACTCGTATAAATACAACTTCGAGAATTTCAGATTCTGCCAGCTGGTTTTCAGGAATTATGGAATGTCCAGTAGTCTTGTACAACTGAAAACAAGCTATTTTCTTTGAAATTCATAATTATTTACGAATTATTTTAATGTAAACTACGAAAATACCAATTAATTGGCATATTCTTCTAATTAAGCATCTTCGAATTAACATTAGGTGCATTCTGTTAGTATTTTTCGAAGTCCATTAGGTGTATAAAAATATTAAAAAATTCCCATGAATATGTGAGCCTGTTTTTCCGTGGCAAACATTCCTCCCACTCTACGTTCATGGCCGACACCCGCTTCTTCTTGTAGTGTGTTCTTTGAAGGGTTCAGCTCTTTCAATAATATCCTTCCACATTTTTCAGTCTGTTTTTTTGCGAGGCTTTGCGCTCTTTATAAATCGTACGTAGATCAACCAGCTTGGAAGGAAATTCAGGTTAGACTAGAAAAAACAAATTATTTCGGCCGAAGCGATCACACTCACAAAATTCGAACAATGAAACCAAATTCAGATCTTGGGAAGTTTTCCTTTTGTAACAGAACAATTAAAGATTGGAACAGTTTATCCACAGCAATTTTCTAATTGTTCTTGATTGGAGAAACCATGTAAAATTACCGACCACAACAGCCGGGCACTAGACCTCCTCCAGATAGCGGCTGAATTCGATCGAGCTGTTTAGCTAGTGTCGAAAATCCTACTTCGTCAGAATTCGAACCCTAGGACCTCCCGGTCAGAGGCACTGCAGTCAGATAAGTTTATGAGCCACTTTTGCCGGTCGCCTATTTACGTTTGGAAATGTGACACCTGAAGATTCAGTACATACGGGGTCGCACTACTCGCGGTGACTGAGTGCCCTCGAAAACTGAGGCTTTGTGCGTGTTTTATCCTTCTGGTTCCGATGGGCTTCTTTTTGTAGGTAACATGTCAAGAGGTTCCGATAATTTATGTGGGAAATTGAAACCTGTGACCGGAAAGTCAAAGTTAATCATCACTATTTCACCAATATTTATCCAGGGAATATTCATGAAGATGAAAATTCTAAGAAAAGATTTAATACTATTGTTCACAAACAGAACGAACAGGAGTAACATGCTGATATAGACCCTCAAGAAATCCTCAATTTATAACAAATATTAATTACATTCAATAAATAGGACAAGCAAACATCATTTCAGTTCATCTAAAGTTTTCAGAAAAATGCTACATTGACGCACTTAGATGCGTAATTTATCAGTTTATGCTAAAATTTTGAAAAACATTTTGCATATTAATGTATAATAATGTAGATTATGACAATAGCAATGATGTTTTATAATACAGGTGCTGTGTTTTCTATATTCTGAAAATTTCTTTGGTGCACCTTAATGTCGGAAACCTCAATGAGGGGACTGTTCAAAAGCGGTATGTTTCATGAATTATCTGCGATTGTTACAACCATTACAAAATATGCATTTGAAACTCTTTTTTCATATACGCGTAAAGGTAAACCGAACTGGAAAAATGATGACATGGCAAGAAAATTCACATTATCTTATCAGAGTTTAAGATAATTTCCACTCATAAAGCTCACCTAGTAAGTGTCTTTATCATGTGAAGGAAGCACAAATGACATTGAAACAATCGTGCTATATTTAATGGTGACAGTGCGACGAAAATTATTTGATAATCTATAAATAAAAAACCATCATTGCAAACGACAGGTTTATTATAGAAAACTGATAGGTTTGAAAGCATTCTTTGTTTAGATGATCTATTATCAATACTTTTCTTAAAAATTTAAAACCGATGTGTATGTACAGCACAGACGTTTAGGCAACTCGATAATCAGACATTCGCTTCCAAGTAGTTTTCTGCGAACACTATTGATGCAACACACTAAATTTTATTCAACTTTTGTACTAAACTGATATAGTACGTCTTGCATGGTCTTCAGGAGCAATTAAAACACGAATGAAGTTATAAATTGGTTTATACCTTTCACACATTCATAATATGTTTCTGTCGCACCAGCGATAAACAAGGAGGCAAATCTTATTCCAATACTCCACTTGCAACTAGCGGTTATGTTTTTGTTATTGGGTCTTAGTAATAGTTTGAAGTATAAGAAAAACGCAGATAAATTTTGAATTGATATGATTGTCACATTCATATATTTTTGACAATCAAAAAGGCAATTTAAACAAAAGACTTTATTTCACCATCACGAAGGTAGGTTTCATGCACCATCAGGTGCGTACATAAAAAAATTCTTACACTTTTTCCTTAAACTCGAATTTTGATGATTTTCATTTTGTTTTTGTTACTTATGTTAAAATTTGTTTCAATATCTTCAAAAAAGGTTGTTATTTTTACTTGGAAACATGTCCAATAATTTATTTTATATACTGTGATATACCAAAATGACGAACCATTTTGTTTATAAAATGTCATTTATATGAAGCAGAATATAGGAATGTCAATAGACGATCGCGGAGAGGTTGCTATGTGACAAGTAAACAACACAGTGACATTCTCACAACAAGAACAGTGACACTCTCTCTAGCAACGCGGTAGTGAGCGGGTCGGCTCCTGACATTTTACCAAGTCGAGGTAAGACTGGTGATGGACAACGAAATCCGATACAATAACTTGTAGTATAATTAAGTCTATCGTTTCTTATATTAGGATAAAACGTTCTTGTGGAAAAAGACGAAGGAATTCTAAAAAGTAATAGTCAATACGTGTATATGCGTCCACCGTGATGCGAGTAGGGAAGTAACGGGTAATAATAGTATCGCTGGGAGAATTCGAACATGATCGCGAACATCAGGCGGAGGACTTTATGAAGAAGGATTCTGCTGCGACGATGGAGAAGATTCTACGGGGCGCCATCGAATACAGAAGTGAAGAGCGCGCGAAGATCCGCGAATATAACAAGGTTGATTTATAATTATTACTAGATAGAGAGAGAGTTGGTCATGACCATAGATAATTTCATTTTGAATTAACGATGTAACAAATGTTTAACTTTTATTAGAATCATATTTCAAATTATAATAAATTCCAATTTGTTACTTTAAAAGAAAGCTGATTATCATTATTCGTTACGTGCAATCCAGTAGTAGATATTTTGATCAGATTTTCAGATTCCTCGCCACTCCGTATGAATGACAGATTGAGTAATTGGTTGCAACAATTATGAACTTCGAACCCAATTTACTGAGCTAGCACGACATAATTTTGGATGAGAAATATTAAAATGACATAGGAAACATCCGGATTACAGTCGTAATTGTTTCCTGGCGCTCAAATCAATAACTAAATTATTCGGAAAATAATTACGAATGTCATTCAAACGAAACGAGTCATGAATCAACTGAATTAATATTTCGTAAAATTACGAATTTTGCTGGTAGAAAAAAGGACTTGTTTCAGTACACACCTGATATTTGCGAAAACCCATATGCGAAACGTCGTGATTGTAAAATAACGACTTTTTAATGAATAACCTTTTTGGTTACCAAAAATATAATGATATTTGCTATTTATTTCAAGAATAACACATTGAACTAAATAGATATATTCAAACCATGGCGCTCACGCCGCCACCTCTTCCGCTGACACTGAAGCGATTCTGATCTGGAGGTCTTAGGGTTCGAGATTCAATGCTGACATATTATCGACTAAGGGTTCGGTCTAATTCAGCCGCTGTCCGGAGGAGAATTCTAACGGCCCGCTGCATGATCTGTAGTTTTCCGTGGATTCTCCGATCACACCAGGCGAACGCCGAAACAGTACCCTAACAAACGGATTGCGTGTGATCTTTCCTTTCTCTTCCTTGTGCTATCCTCATCCCTTACACATACACGTACACTTCCTCTAACAGACTACCTCGCTCGGGAGAGCGGTCAGGAGCTTGCCCCCGCTCGAGAGGAACCAAATTGGGGGAAAAAAAACCCTCAAGCCGACGTGTAGGATGGCGCCGGATTTTACCGTCCAGTACGAGGATAGCCCCATCACCTCCCATGACAAAATCACGCCCTACACTTACGGGACTACACTCGCAAAGAAGTTGGCCCACCCTAAACAGACACTTCTTATTTCACGCTATGAATTTTAATTATTTTAAACATTATTTAAAAGAATGGCGGGTGGTTTGAAATTCAGAGCCGTATTTATAAACCTCTGTCAGGAGCCTGCCAGGCCTAGCAGGCTGCCAGTGTTCGGTTTAGCGATGTATGAACGGCCCCCAGCCAATTCCAGTCGTCCCTTGTCCTACCAGCAGATGGCAGGCCCCTAGGAGCTCTGCTGGCAGCCCTAAATTCTCCTTACCCCGGAATCACGAATGCGCCCTGTCCGCCCAATAGTAAATGGAGCCCCCGATGAGGACGGTCGGAGGTTCGGGCGGGCGCCGCAAGGGGCGCAGCACAGGGGCAGCGGCCGCGACGCGCGTCCCGTCGCGGGCGTATGCAAATGCCAGCCGGGGATTACCGGCTCCTGGAGGCGGCGGCGGCGGTGGCGGCGGCGATCCGGGGGGGGGGGGCCGGAGCGCACGCGAGCGACGTTATATGGATCCGCTGACGTCACGCCCCGCCGCCGCCGCCACCACCACCGGCCGCGCCCCCGGGGGCTGCCGCCTCGCCGCCGTCCGCGCCGCCCAAGATGACGCCGTTTGTGGAGTAGGACGAGTGGACGATGGGCGACAGGCGGGGACGGCGGCACATACGAATTTACTTGGACAGGTTACGGCTGGTAGGTTACGAGTCCGATTTTATGGGGTCGGTTTTGATTGAATTATTTATTGATTAGTGATTCCGGTCGCGTCAACGGCTGTGGCCATTATTCCCGTAATTGTAGTACATGTTTTTATCGCGCGAGGTGGTGACGGTGGTGAATTTTCCCCGCTGGATGACAAGAATCTGCGCCGACCGTCATGTCGGCTTTAAGGGTATTTCCGCAACCAGGTATCTCCCAAAAGCCGGGCACCACCCCAACCGGATCAAGCTCTGATCTTTCGACGTGTGTGGTAGTGTAGTGCATGTATGTGTGAATGTAAAGGGGGAGGATAGGATAAGGAAGAGGAAGGAAACATCACGCGTGGTGCGTGGACGTTCCTTAAGGTATTGCTCGTGCATTCGCGGAATGTTCATTGGAGAAATCACGGAAAACTCCGTCTGAGCAGCCGGTCGCTAGAATTCTCCTCCAGACAGCGGCTGAATTCGACCTAGCTAGGGTCAAAAATCCCGCCCCCGTCGGGCGTGGAACATTAGGACCTCCCTCTCAGGGGCAGTACAGTGACATCAATTGATGCCCTAAGCCAACTATGCCTTTTTTGTGGTCGGCGTTATGGGGTATGCCGTTTGCAATTGACCATAAACTTCCATCACCATTGTTGCCTCCGTCGCCGTATGCTCAAATCTAGCCACGTCACAGCTTGTGATTCGATACGAGTGAACCGACAGCAGTGGCGCAGCGAAGAGTGGGAGCGAAAGGGCAGTCTTCTTTAGTGTTCCGTTGTTTTTGATTGATTGATTTTTTCGTGTTTCTGGGCGCGTCAACTCCTTTGGTCATTAGTCCCGTTAGTGAAGTGCATGTTTTTTCCGCAGGAGATGGCGGTGATCTTCCCCGCTGGATGGTGAGATCCGGCGCCGACCTACCGTTGGCTATTGGGGTTTCCCCCTAACCAGGACTCTCCCACCAGCGGGGCCCTGCCCCAGACGGGAACCGGGAGCGCTAGCTCAGTGCATCAACTGATGTCACTGCAGCGCCTCTGACTGGGAGGTCATAGGTTGGAGTCCTGACGGCGGCAGGATTTTCGACACTAGCTTTTCAGCTAGGTCGAATTCAGTCGCTGTCTGGAGGAGAATTCTAGCGGCCGGCTGCTCTGATCGGTAGTTTTTCGTGGTTTCTCCGATCAGCCGCAGGCGAATGCCGGAGCAGTACCCTACCAAACGGGCCACGGACCGCGCGCGGATTTGTTCTTCCTCTTCCTTGTCCTATCCTCTCCTCTTACCCCCCCACACACACACGCTTACACTAACAAGCACTACACTACGATATATTCCGGGAGACCGGTTGGGAGCTTAGAGATTGTCCCGGCTGGGGCAGTGTCCCGCTGGTTGGAGAGTCCTGGTTAGGGGGAAACCCCGCTAGCCTACGGGAGGTCGGCGCCGGATCTCGCCATCCAGAGGGGGAAGATCATCGCCATCTCCCGAGAAAAAATATGCACTACACTAACGGGACTAATGACCAGAGCAGTTGACGCGCCCGGAAACCTGAATAAATCAATCAATGAAATCCAGACGGGAATGCGAAGGAATAGAAAATTGAAGGAGATGATTGTTGGTATGGATAAGAATAAAATGATGAAAGTTGGGACATCCTAAAATACTGAAGCTAAAGATCGAAATCAAGCGACTACTTTAAATACAACTTTACAATATATTTGTGTGTGTGTGTGTGTGTGTGTGTGCCTGCGTGTGTGTGGACAGACATTACATGCATTTTAATGTTACAGTGTTAGTTTCCAGTATCATACTAATATATATGTTACAATTAGATTTGTTTCAGAATATTGCTGTCTTTACATAATTTTAATATTTTATTTTGGTACTCGTTGGATGATAGTATCCAGGCAGGGTATTGCTCATTTCCGAGCTATGTGTGTCTGTTGTACTGAAAAACAGGACATTGAGTTAAAAATGTTGAAAGTTAAGTAGGGTATCACAGTGCTGGCAAGTGGGTGTGGAATTTCCAGTTAGTAAGTGTTGATGACTGAACTTGCAATGGCCAGTTCTTATACTTGTTATTGTTATCTAATATTTACTTGACAATTTTTTAGAAGTTTTCAGGGAATAAAATTTTTTAACTTGTTTGTGTATAGGGCTGGATTTGATGGTTTTCCAGAGGTTGCTCCACTTTTCATTCATTACTTTCTTGATGTGTGTCCACAAATCCTTGCAGGTGTGTGATATTGTTAAAATACTTTGTTTCAGGGCTTACATTTTCCTCTTTAAGGTTCAATGTATTGTTTTCAGGCATTGTTTTGTAATCTGGTATCCAGCAGTTATGAGAATCTTTTTAGGTAGTATAATGTCAAACATATATCATAAATACTGTTTATCATTGTTTTATCTGGGTAATTATTGTAAATACTGTTTATTGCTTCAAGAGTGTAGAGAATATGAAAAACTTGTTATTTCTGAAATACTACTACTTTATATGACAATGACTTCTTTGGGGTACGTATATGACAAAGTAACACTTCCTAATCAATAAACAATGAAGGTGAGTATTAGTTTCCACACATGAGTACTGACAAATTGGACTGGAATTGTAAGATATTTGAATTGCAATAATCTCGATCTACAGCCATCGTCTTACCGGTGGCTGTAGAATAATCATCGATAATAAATATCTTAATCTCTTTAATATCTTAAACATTTAAATACTTTATTCTTTTTAATAGATTATATTTTGTAGTAAACTTTCTAAAAGCTAGTTCCATTTGTCTTTCTTTTACTAGTGAAATTCAAGAACAAGTAGTAAACAATACTAAAATAGTAAAATTTATCTTATTAATGTTATATTAAAATGGAAAAATCCATGTGAATAATATTCTATCTCGTATTCTCACGATTCTGAAACTAACGGATCAAGCAATTGGAATTTTTTGGGGGAAAGTCAATTTAATTTTAATATATTGGATAAATATTTAGCAATTATCTTTCACTATATGTTGGCGAGTTGGCACTGGGTTTTAGGAATGGTATATTCCCTTCTATTGCTCATTTTTTACTCCACATAAATATTTGTCAGCGCGAAATGTTTGGTGAAACAAGGCTGAACTCAAGTTTACTATTAACGTTTTCCTCATGCAAAAATATGTTACTTTATTACTTGTTTTTTCAGAATTACAATAACATGATATAAATGTTAAAAGGTTATTAGGTGACAAGACAATTGTTCACTTGGAAAGAATCTGCGTCTTGACAGCCCATTATCGGCAGTCGACGTAAGTGTCCACAGGCGACATAAACCATTATAATTTAAGCTGCATAAACTTGATTATCGAATAAAAAATGTTCTCGGCCATTTGCTTCGCGACTTTTGAATCGTAAGTCATTGCAAGCATACATGTAATTGCACGAACATAAACTGTAATTGGACTTGGAATCGTTAGTGACAATGAACGTGTTGTTTTTCAATCTCGACGTGATGGGTTTCCCTTCGCGTTCCTATAATACATCTCTATATCCATTCATGTCATCGTTCATCAGAAAACGTGTCCAATTAGTATTCGAGTAACACGAAACCCAAGTTAGAACGAAGAAACAAACTTAGAACACAGGATAAGTCGTTTATTTCCACTTAACGAAAGCAGAATCAGTAATAAAGATAACAGAGGGCCATTCTCGACAAGATAAATACCCTCGCCCTTTCAATTTCCCCTCCACATCCATTGCGGAAAGACCTCATTCGAGCGATAGTCACAACCAAACTCAAGTATGTTATCACGTGTGCTCGGCACGACTTTTTGCCGCGAGCCATGTACACATAGACGCCCACAGAGGCGCGTTTCCAATTTGCAATTACAAGTCAAACAACCCAATCCACGCGCGAGCTCGGAAAAACAAAACAAAACGAGGCCAGACATAACCTCTAAATGTTTTTCGACCTGGTCGCAGCCGCGTCAGTAACGCAATTAGCGCCAGACGGAGCTCCACGGCGACTATAAGAAGGCAATTACATTGCTAATCGGGTGGAATCATAGCGCTTACCTTGAGAGGAACAGGGACCGGCGAGGCGGTGGTGGCGATGGAGGCGGTGGCGGACGACGATCGCTCAGCACCTGGGAAGCTGTCGGTCACTTCTCGCTACCCATCACTTCACGACTGAAGAGTGCACTGGCCATTTAAACTCTGTTCTCTTCCTCAACATTCTCAGGTTGGGTTGTAATCTCTTTGGAAAAAACGCTGCCTCGAATTAATTTATATCCCTGACTTAAGATGTGGGAATACAACTTCATGTTTCGTATTTTATTTTGTACATAATTCAGATAAATAATTTAGTTCAAACAAGAATCTCACATTATTTGCAACATAATAAATGGAACTGTTTTCTAGTATTTTATTTTATTCGTGATATTCAAATAATGGGCGTTCAGCAAGTTAATTTGCTCCTCGGCTGCATAGTTCAAGATATGTATTGGCCAAATAACTTCAAAGATGAGTTTTTTAAAATTATTCAAAAATTTAAGGTAAAATTTTTTTATTTTTATTATTATACACTTGTCCTTTGTACTAAAGGAAATATATTTTTCATTTTCTATTATGTCTTCAAAATAATGCGATTTCAAATGAATATCTACTTATTTGGAATATACGAATCAACAGTCATTACTGCGACTAGTAAATACGATCCAGAAAGAAATTACGGTGCTTCATTATTAAATACTTTTGTAATAAGCGATAATTCTGTCATAAATAAATGGGTCTGAATTCTTCATTTTAGAGAATGAAGTGCATTCTGGATACCCTTGTGTTCTCAACCGAATCCGGGAGCGCTGGCTCAGCGCATCAACTGATGTCACTGCAGTGCCACCGGCTGGGGCGTTGCCCCGCTGGTGGAAGATATCTGGGTGAAGAAAAACCCCGCTAGTCGACGGTAGGTCGGCGCCGGATCTCGCCAATCAGTGTGGGAAGATCACAGCCACCTCACGATGAAAAAAACATACACTATACTTACGGGACTAAAATAGATTAACTGTAATTCCGGTTTTGCTCCCTGTTGGCTTTACTTCTGCATTACAATGCTTACAGGGGACATTAATACTAGTGACCTGTGAACTTATCATAGCTGATATTCTTCTGTTTTTGACTAATTCGATTGTCATAATGAAGACAAGTATATTGAAGGTTCAGTACAAAAAGAGGCTATTACACATTTTTTTGTGAAATTGAGTTATTAGCTTTAAAAAACACCAAATATTATTATTTTAGTGTAATATAAATACAATATAGAACTACATGCAAGTGTACTGTGTTTAAAAGTTTTAAAATGTACTGAGCAGTGTACGAAGAGCTTCACAGGAAACAGGCTCATGCTAGCTCAAGTTTTTCAAAACATTAATACATCGGCTGGAAGAGGTCATTGCTCACTAAGATTATTGTTTTGACCATAATTGAACGTCAATATTGTCAAATATGAAATATACAGTTAATAATGTAACATCCATTCAGGCAGTTCACAATACGTTCTTGCGTCTGAACACACATTAAATGAATTCGAAGTTGACTTAATTTTAAAACGTAAAAGAGATGAAACTAGTGTTTATGTACATGACCGTTTGGATGAAGAGTTAAAAGAGCTGATGAAATATTTGAAGCTATCAAGATTAATTAAACTCATTCCCGTCATTTCCAATGATTAGTGTAACGATATCTTCTGATAAAAAACTATACAAACGGTGAGAAATCAGGTAGATTATATAGCGTTCGCCAATCAACTCGTCGCAAGCACTATAGTGTACTGTATACTGCGGCAGAACTACTACATAGCAAGACTGCGTGGACCCCTCGAAGACGGACCCGCGTGCAACGCGCCCCAAAGGGAAGAGGCGAGGGCCAGGCCCAAGAGTGCACGCCATGAGGTGGATGTCACCTGGCGCCAGATGTGTCGCTAGATCACGTGGGCGCGACCATGAGGTAGCGACGGAATCACAGCAAGTCTAGAAAGGCGGGTGACCCCAGCAAAAGGGACTTTTTGTTCCGGAAACCTCTGTCACGAGGACGCCAGGTTGCATGGGAGACAGCAAGACAGCGGGTGTGAGGTGTCAAGTTCACGTCGAACGGTTTGGTCGGTAATTGGCACTTGCTAGCGGTGAGCGAATTCTCCGGCAGTAAATGATACGGCTAATATTTACCAGCATATGTGCACATAAACTGTGTTTATACCGAAGCCATCTTGTCTGTGTTTTGTACAACCCCAGACGTCACAATTCACGATAGAAAGGAGACCATTACGTAATTCAAGACAAGGCGGGGTGCGAATTGGCATTTTTATCCATACGGGGCATTCAGAACTCCAGGAGAGGACGAAGCGAAGATTGATTAATAGATTAGTGCTTCCGGGCGCGTCAACTGCTAAGGTCATTAGTCCCGAAAATGAAGTGCGTGTTTTCCCTCGAGGGAATCTTCCCCTGCTGGATGGTGAGATTCGGCGCCAACCTACGTGATTGTGGGGTTTTCCCCAACCAAATATCTTCCACTAGCGTGACTCCGCCCCAGCCGGGATAATCTCAAAGCTGCCAACTGCTTTCGCAACATGTGTGGTAATGTAGTACGTGTAAGTGAAAGTGTGGGTATGGAAGGGAAGAGGATACAGGGAGAGCGCTTCGTGGTCCGTTTGTTAAGGTATTGCTCCGGCATTCACCCGGTGTTGATCGGAGAAACCACGGAAACTATCGATTAGAACAACTGGCCGCTAGAATTCTCCACCAGACTGCGACTGATCTCTACCCAGCTGTCAAGCTAGTGCCGAAAATTTTGCCACCATCGGGAGTGAAACCCTAGACCTCCCGGTGATAAGCACTGCAGTGAGATCAGTTGAGCCATTTAAGATGGTCGAAATCGAATCCAAGATTAGTGAAGAACATCTTTGCTAAGCAACACCAAGTAAATAAACCCTAAGAAAACTCTCGTGTATGTTTTTTGGTCAAATTTCGTTGATTTCAACATTTGTGTGGACCAAAAAGCAGCTCTTCTAGATTAATTGTATTCCTTCCATCAGCAATCATCAATCTCTTTAGCAGAGGATGATTCCCGGCACCACTCCTTAATTAGCACCTTGGCAACACAGAGCGAGGAAGACAATTTCAACGGCGTTGACTTTTGGAAATATCTTCATGAAAGGTCATGAAAGAACTCGAGCTGTACCAACAGTACATCAGTGGCGGCTGGGGTTCAGGTTGCACTAACCGAAGGTAATGCTAATCATATGTTAGCAGTATCGACGTTTGAAGTCAAGATCGATCGCCTATGGAGCGCTCTCGCTGACGTCTAGTTGCAAGCTAGACAGCACACTGATGTGATGTCACGCTTATGGACGTTTAACATTGTGAAGCAACAGCCATCCAACTGGCCGCCCTTTCCGAAGCACATTGCCTCAGTAGCCTAGGGGACCCGGAAGGGACTACCAGATTTCTGTCTTCATCTAAATATCTCTTAAAATTACACGTGTTGTTGAATTTCTGATTGATTGATTTTTTCATGTTTCCGGGCGCGTCAACTGCTTCGGTCATTAGTCCCGTTAGTGTAGTGCATGTTTTTTCTCGGGAGATAGCGGTGATCTTCCCCTCTCTGAATGGCGAGATCCGGCGCCGACCCACCGTCGGCTAGTGGGGTTTCCCCCTAACCAGGACACTCCCACCAGCGGGGCACCGCCCAAGCCGGGACAAGCTCTAAGCTCCCGACCGGTCTCCCGGAATATGTGGTAGTGTAGTGCATGTTAGTGTAAGTGTGCGTGTAAGGAGAGAGGATAGACCAGGAAGAGGAAGGAAGATCGGCGCGGTCCGTGGCCCGTTTTGTAGGGTACTGCTCCGGCATTCGCCTAGTTTGATCGGAGAAACCACGGAAAACTACCGATCAGAGCAGCCGGCCGCTAGAATTCTCCTCCAGACAGCGACTGAATTCGACCTAGCTGAAAGTGTCGAAAATCCTGCCGTCGTCAGGACTCGAACCTAGGACCTCCCGGTCAGAAGCGCTTCAGTGTCATCAGTTGATGCACTGAGCTACCGCTCCCAGTTTGAATTTGAATTTCTGCGTTGGATCGATTTTTATCCTTATTTTAGCGCAGATTATAAGTGTGCATTATTTATTTTCTCGGCATTAGATAATGAATTCAGTATGAAATATAATGAAATTATTTTTGTTCTCGTCCTATGAAGAAAATTGGAAAGAAAGAGACATGGAAGGAAGGGTTGACTTCCGCCTAGGAAATCTAGGCAGCTGTCTAGGGGCCCAAGACGTACCCCTCAGAGGATACCCAGACAAAAATAAATACAATACAAGAAGGGTCTCAGTAAAATTTTAAATATTTTTAGTCTGTATGGGAAAGTATTTTTTAACTATTTTACTAGTTATACAACTTTTTAAATATATTTATTTAATTCATATTTTAAAATATTTGAATTAATAATAATAATAATAATAATAATAATAATAAAGTGGAAATTTAAAAAATACTTAACAACAATTATTTTATATATTTTAATTATTAACATTGGTTTTGTTTGTTTTGTTCAATTACGGAAAGAAGGACCCCATTTTTTTCACCGCCTGGTTGTGAAGTGCGGCCAAACCAGGAAGACGTTTTCAAGTTCTCAAAATTTTATTCAAAATGTAAAATCTCAGCAAATGCATTTAATAAAAATTCAAATGTGTTTTTTAGGGTAAATTACAGGTGGTAAATTGGAGTCGAAGACAGATCTATTTTGTTTTCTGGATATATTTGGAAGAGGCAATACATGGACGACAACTAGGTTTAAACAGAATGAATCTCTTCGTTGTTTAAATAATTTAAACATCATAATAGTAAAATATCCTAGAAAATAATCGCAGTTGGCATAAAAGGAACTTCTCTAGCAATTTTTGTGGTTTCGATAGTGTAACAGCGTTCGGGCTATTATACCAAGTTCGCGGGTTCAAACCCCATCGAAACTATAAATTTTTGAGGGGGAAAATCCTTCGCACGCCTTCCTTTGGAGGGGGAAGTAAAGCCGGCTGTTTCTCATAGTAGATTTATTGCATATAAAAGATCCTCAAAACTTAAAGAAGTCTCTGAGCTAAAATCAAATCACTTGTGTCGTCGCCCGAGTAATACCTTCTTTCTCCACTAGATGGTGAATGGAGAGTAGCGAAATTGGCGTGTTCAGACAGGAGAGCTGACCTGATGGCCCGAGTCTCGCCACGTAAAATAAGGCATCATTGAATTGAACTCCCAGTATAGCAGAACATTAGATAATCCATTTTTTAAATTACATTTTCATCATCATTCGATGGAGTAACAACTCCCCTCTATCTTTGAGGAGCACTAGGAACCACTGCATGCTATGCATACAGCGATTCTATAACGACATTCTTATTAAGTCGAGGAATATCCATGAACGAAAGAGTTTCCCACCCGTATACCTCTCTTTCTTCCCTGACTTAAAGCACGAGAAGGGGCTTATAACAAGAACTGCGTGATATGGATGTGGAAGAGGCTGGAGAAGGAAGTTCAAAAATACTCACCCTGGATGGCCTTCTCAAGCTCTTCATGACGGATCTACAACGCTGCTGCAGAGAGGGAAGATGTGACTTCAGATGAAACTAGTGATACAATGGACAGCAAAAAGTTCTTATTTTGTAAATTTGTTCTCAAGTTCAAAGTCATTTAATTCAAAAAGACTTCAGTTGCATCATTTTCTTATAAGTGTTAGCGTATCTATTAATTAATTATTGAAACAAAACCCGAGCTCTTTTCAGGTAATTACTCATATTTAATACAGATAAAATTATTTTAATTTTCTCTCAATAAACACACGAGATACATTATTTCCGTGAATTCTAGTGAGGTTAATAAAATGACTAGTAATTTATATCCGCGACCGTAACCTCTAAATCAATATCACTTCACGTTTACTATCCAAAGACAGATATCAGAAACTTAACATGAACATATCTATTTCGAGAAGTCTTAGAACTAAACAAACTCAACGGGAATAACTTTTCTTAATATAAGCGAAATGTGTCACGATTAATGCTTTCTACGGATCTCTTGCTTGATGAGATCAGAAATTAACTAAAATCTTCCCAATTAATTGGCTACTTTAGAATACACTATTTCCGAGCCCCGAAACATAATCACTCGTACCCTGAAACAGTCCACAGCAATACTATGCACCATTAATATATTTCCCGAAGGTCTCCTCCTTAACGCTATGGGCAATGTGACCCACCCACTCCCCAAGACACGACAGAAATCGCATCCAGCTCGCTCGAGAACACGCTCCTTCGGTTGGGAAGGGCATCGAAACCAGCTCGGAGCAGCGTTGGACGGGACGCGGTCAATTGTTACTGTTTGTGGCCGTGGTCGCCTTTTTCGTTCGAGGGGCACTCCCCACCTGACACGTCGGCGACGCGGGCGCCGTCAAGCGGTGTTCGCGACGCGCGAGCACGGCTCGACGCGCGTTCGGGGCGAGAAACGTCCGGTTTGTCGCGCGCCAGGAATGTAGTTCCAATTTATCGCCGGTGATTCCAAGAGAAAAAAGGAGCCTCGTTTTTTCCCCTCTCCTCTGTACATCGAACATGATCTCAAGTAGTTTACAGGCAAGTTTCCAAGTACTGGCGAGAACGGGTGATTTCTGTTTCTTGTTGGTTTTGCTAGCTGATCCCTCCACAGGATTCGAGTAATCTACTTTATTTGCTTCATAACGACGTCACGTTTTGTTTTCTTTCTCGATGTTTTCAACGTGGTGACAATCTCAAAGCAAGTTCGTTCTTTGACTTTTCTGGGAAACAAGGGATAAGGAACAGAATTAAAACCACTGTTTAATAACTAGCACTTTATTGCGCGACGTTGGGTTAGTGTTACAGTGAGGTTTATGTCATTGTCTAGGGATTCATATTGCAGTTACATGGGTGAATGCACTGCCACAAGGCGTGCGCGCTTGGAGCCAAGGAAGCAAATTGAGGATGGGATTACAATCATCATCATTATCATTATTACTGTTGTCTTTCTACACAAATAAAAGCAGTTACTTCTAGTTTCATGGCACTATTTACAAGAACAATACATTTACAACAATACCACTCATTTCAAATGCTATGCAATAATATCGATATAAAACACCCTATCACAGATTTGCTGGGACATTACTTCTTCTGATTTTCTGACAAAAAAAATCGAGAAAATGGTCCTCGTTTTTTTCTCCGTCTGTTTCCTTCACGTTGTCGAAGCGTCCCCCATAAAATGAATAGAACACAATTCAGTCGTATGCGACGAGTGGCGCTGTCTCGGTCGGCGATGGGTGCGACTGGCATGCAGCACTCGCAGGCAACAATAAATACACGAGACAGTTCGCCATAGATACATTCTTTTCACAATGTGTATTTCCTATACAATCCTTTCGGATTTCTTTTCTTTCTTCACTTTACTAGAAAAAAAAGCTGTTACAAATTGAAAACAATGCTTCAACTTGTATTTTCTAACAATCCTTCTGGATTTCTCCTCTTCGCTTCACTAAAAAAGCCAATACGCCTAGGACACCACTCTGCCCCTCAGCAGCATTGCCAGCGAAGGTTGTGTGTAGTATTAGCTGCTTGCTAGCAATGCATTATCATATATATACGTACGGATAATTAAGAAGAGCACGTTGAAATGACGACTGGCGAGGCAGTCCAGGAATGGGAAAATAAAGACGAAAAGAAAAAGTTCCTTTTTAGAAAAGGGTCTCTTCCCCTTTTTATAAGAAATCATACAAAATTACTATAATTTCACTGCAAATTATTATACCATATTCACTCTATTAAGCACGTGATAGATTCCCACACTTTTCATTGGCATTGGTCGCAGAAGTAAGATGAAGACTGATTGCATTACTTGAAAATTACACTTTATAAATTAGTGAAAACCATTCGTGTTAAGTTCCAGTACTGTGGGTGATGTCACTGTGAACGGAGCGCTCAGTGTATTCTTAGAGAATAAAGTGTGCAGTTGGCTTTGTCTACATCGGCTAAGAGAAGTTAGTTGAAGATGGCTACGTAAAGAGCGGTAATAGGCGAGGCTGAGAGGAAGCCGGGATTGGCCGAGCGAGGCCTAGAACAGGACAGTAGGGCGGGTGGGTGAGGAGGAGCGCAGGGCGGGGGGGGGGCGGCTCCTGCCAATCAGGCCGGACGCTCCTCGTGCCCGCCTGCCCGCCGCCTCCCACGCGGCCACCGGGCGGCGCCGTGGCAACACTGCGCAGGCGTCGCGCCGTCCTGCCCGGCCCGGCCGGCCCGGCCGGCTGCGCGTCCATGTAAACCGAGCGTGGGGGATACCGCTCCGTCAGGTCCTTTTTTTTTTTTTTTTTAAAAAAAAACCTTTTAATGTTTTCTTTTTGCCCCCCAACAATTTTTATTATATTAATTTTCCAGGGCCCCCATTATTGGGCATATTAAGCCACATCGCAATCAGCGGGGCCGGCCGGGGCCCCGACGGAGTTATTATGTAAATCTGGACGGCAACGGTCGGGGCTTTGCCAAGTTTATGTAGCCTCTCGGCCGCGTTCCCCGTCGTCTTATTTGCAACCGTAATTTGCCCCATGCAAATGCGACCGATCGCTGCGCGCACGGGGCTGCGCCCGTTGCTGCGCGAGCGTCGCAGGCGGCGGGCAGGTCCGCCGGCCGGCCGCCCCCGCGCAGCACCGCCCGACCGCACCCCTCGCCGATCCCCTTTCACTTTCGGCGCCCAACTGCATCCCGCCCTCACCCTCGCTTCCCAGCTTATCTCCTTTCATTTTCGTTGCCTCAGAAGCCATCCCGCAATCGAGTCCCCTCACCCTCGCTTATCAGCTGCGTCCTCTCCCTTTTCGTTATTTCAGAAGGTAGAGTCCGTCTCCATCGCGTTTCGTTCATCCGGTGCTTCAGAAGGAGGAAACTTTAGTTAACATTGAACCCTTACGTTGCGTATGAACAAATGTGCTCGCACCAGTCGAAAGAAAACTCGAACACATGAGAGTATGGCTGAATCTTCGGAATTGTGTATGTTGCGACAGCGGGGTAAGATGATTCTCGTGATAGGAAATTTCATGTTCTGTTTCCACAATTTTTTAAGGTATGGTTTCCAACATTAACAGCGCAAATATTTCTTGAAAACACACAGAAGTAGATACATTATAATCGATCAATGTGATTCTAAGCAAACTACGGGAAACGTAGAAATTAATCCTCATACTATGGGACGGAGTGGGGCTATGTCTTTTTGGGGAGGTAGGTAAAGGGCTTAGGGAAAGTTGTCAGCGAGATGCAGTCGGTGTACGCCCCACAGCGCTGCCTCGGGACGCGGCTGTGCCCGAAAGCACGTGTCACGGCAGCCTCGGGCGCAGGCGGTCGCTCGCTCGTAAACGAAATTTGATACTTCGAAACGTGGATTCCCAAGGCATTGCCAGCAATTCAACACGAATCACAACACGTGCGGTTACACGTTTCACGAAGGCTATTTGCTTCTGCAAGTGATTTATTACCGACAATTTATTAACTATTACCATATAACTCAGCGGCAGCATTAAGAAGTAAACCTAGAAAGAAATGTCTGAAGTTGCGAAATTTTACTTGGAAGTATTTTAATGAAAAATATCACAAAGTTTCGCAAATTCGACAAACGTTTCATTCCAAATTTAGAGATGTACGTTATCTATTAATGAACTTTAATTTATTATTAATGAACATTATGAGAACTATTGCAAGAGTACCCACAACAAAATTTAAGTAACTGCTTATTACATTTCTCTTAGGATGCCAAATATAGTCAGGAATTACGAATAATTTAGGGCATTTAGATCTACGTTCTGCATGACGTTCCACATAATAAAACATAGAGACTAAATTTTTGTCTGGGCCTTCCCCCTCATAGAAAATCGCTCACTTACCCAGTGCTCGACTTTGACTTTTGTGCACCCTAGGCTGTCAAATGTTTTAGCGCCCTTTTAATTTGCTTTTTTAAAACATTAAAGCTATTTATAATATTTTGAATAAAAAATGTTGTACGATATTTGTAACTGACGCAAATATTGGGTATAAAATCTACGATAATTTTGTATTTATTTTATCTGTATATACCAATGGATAATTAACACTTTCTTTTGTCACAAATATGAAAAGAAATATTTCAATAAAAACATTCAAAAATTCGCCTTATGAAATTTTGCATCCACCCAAATTCGCCCACCCCCAAAAATTGCGCGCCTCAGGCTGCAGCCTTCTCAGCCTATCGGGTAATCTGGCACTGACTTTACCCCAGGTCGCCAGAGGCATTTGAATCCCGTCCCCAACAAAGGATGCTGCGCGACACCCCGCATGATACAAGCTGCGTGTCGCCCGAACATTCAATAAGAGGTCACTCCCCCTGATGGACTGCTACGACGGAGAGCGCACGAGGACTCTCCCCCTCCCTCGCCCCATCCTCCACCCGCTCGAGCCGCGCATTACACGCACATAATGAATGCACGGGGTCAGCGATAAAAATTCCTCACCACAGCGCTGCGATAATGTAATGGAGAAACAGTTGCACCGGAAAATTAAAAATAGAATTGTTACATGTTCTTTTTGGTTTTATATATGTTAAGCTGCCACTTATTTTGAAGTACGGATTGCATTATGTTGGCAACAGATACTGATAAGTTTCTGCTAAATGCACACGGTAACATATTGTACGATCGTGTAATGCTAATAGGTGACTGGAATGTTACCAGTTAGGCAAAATTCATGTTGGCAAGATTGTTTCAATTACAGTGACAAGCTGAAACTAATTGTCAGTCCTATCCTCATGCTGTTCAATGGCCTGGATTGATGAAAGTAACTACATTGCTGTCCCCAACGAAATTGCACTACCATTTTATTAACACCCTCTCTTGGCATGTAGTAATCTTTCTTTCACACCAGCCAAAGAATCTTAGGTGCTTGGCAGATTCTTTTTCCAAAAGGTCTATACAGCAATTGTTGTGGCAGCACTGTAGGTGTAGTATTGTAATTCTGTGGACCGAATTTGTGCAAGAGAGCTGGTCGCATTGCCATACCGCTAGTAACCCGATCGCCGCACCTATCTGGTCGGCGTTCGATCGCGCCCGTCGATATGAAGCGCGATCCATCGGTCGATACAAGCCCGATCCTCCCACAGCTCGCGGTGGTTGGCGTCGTTCCAGCCGCGGCCGCCCAGTTCCGCTTCGCAGAGGAGCCTTCGAGACGAAGGATTCGCCCAATTCAAAAGGTGTTTCTATTGGTTGATTTATATTAACTATATCTTTCTTTCTTTACTATAAAAAATTGAAAGAGTGTATTTGAAATGCGCGTCTTGGTTTTCTGGGTGAGTGGAGGTCTGAAGCTCCAAGAACCCTCCCTTCTCCGCTTGAGTGCACAACAGCGTATATGTATTTGTATGTATATAAATATTTATGATATTTATATGATTTATAAATATTTTGATATTTATATGATTATGATATTTATATGATTTATAAATATTTTGTAAATTACGTTTTTGAAATCATTGTAAATGCAGTTCGAGTGCACAAGTAAATGTAAGGGAACAGCTAAATATTCCAATCCTCGGAACAACGCAATGAACAAAGCCTTGAGAAAGTAATTACCGATTGCACTTTACATGGGTTTGCACTTCACTTTAATATCAATTGTAATGGACGTATATCTATTCTATATTTGCGGATCAAGAAAGTTAAACACGTACTGATTAGTGTATAATTTTATACGCGAGTTCAATTAGTTAGAGAGAATTGTATATGAATAATTCTCACTGGTGTGAAAGAATTTTGAAAAATTACTTATCTCAGTTAAAGTATTTTAAAAAACGTTCCTTAGATTTCCGAAGAAATATTTTATTATTTGGGGGGTGCAATTGAACTGCAACCTGTAATCCGGCCGATTTGAATTGTCAGATTCAAGAATGAAAAACCATCCACAGACTGCATTATCTTGCAGAATTGTAATATTTACGCAAAAGAGATATGCAATTTAACTTTTTTGGCGATGTCAAAATAATCGAAATACGATGATTCAATGCGTTCTTTCGGTAAAACGTACACCATTGCACCTCCAGACATCTAAATCACTTCTCGCGAGATCCGCTTGCGTCGAGATCCAGATCCGAGAAGGGCTGCTTAATTAACATAACTTGTGGTCGACTACCAGGTTGTTGCCAAGGGCAGCGACTTCATTCTATTATTGCCTGGACATAATTACTAATCCCGTTTTCTCGTGCTATAATTATTACAGAATCCGCTGTGGTTCGTTCAGGAAGCATCAGTGCACGCACAAAAGAATTCGACATGCAATATAATGAATTTCAAGAAACCGAAGGAAAAGAAACAAAGCAAAACACATCTATGCTACAGTATTTTCGTAGAAAATAACGGACACCTGGAGTAAACTCCTTTATCATTCTTTAAAATATAGGATTCGACTGAATGCAGGAATGTACGAAGCACGATGATGACGAATACAAAAGTGTCATGATAAAAATTATGGAACATACAATTTTGAAAACACAAAACAAGCGAAAAGGACATTTCCTGCAATATTAGCACAAATTTAAGTCTAAGATGACCTTGATTAATATCTTGAAAAACAAATGCAATTAAAAAAAAAAAACAAAAACCAATTTCTAAACATCTAGGTTGCAAGCTGAGATTGAGTTAAGGGGAGGGGGTGCAGAGCTACAAATCAAATAGGATTTCCACATGGAATTTCTTCGCCGCGCAACGTGCAGACACCTTCGGAAACTATGCGCATGCGCAACAACCCGCGCTCCCGACGCCACTGCACCGAGCCGCGGCATTTTTCCGGTTCTACATTTTTACGCTTCCCGCAGCTTTTACAGGCTGTAAAACGGCCGACGCGGGCGTCGAGGCCCCGACACCCGGTTAATATCAATACACAGCCGAAATAATCCCCGGTAATTATTGTAATTTTTAACGGAAATTAACCATTACTTTAAACGTGGCCCAAATTACCCGGGCACGGCAGAGCGCAGCGGCGACGACCTGGGCCGGCATCGGCCGCAGCGGCGGCGGCGGCATCAGTGGCAGCAACGTCGTTCTCATTTTTTTTCGGATGCCTGGTGCTTAAAATTCTGCCCGGCGCTCGCCGCCGCCGCCGCGCGCAGTGCAAGACTAACAAGCTGTAGTGAGGTGGAGCCCCCGCTTTGTTTCTTCGCAGAAGGTATTTTGTTGCTGTAAAGAGTTATGGTGTCGTTGGACAAGACTTGTTCTCAACATAGGTTTCATAAAAACTGTGGAGCGCTCTTCTGTTTTTCGTGTTAAGTTGTTGAAAAAGGTGCCCGGGCCGGGGGAGGGCGACGGGCGGGCAGGCGGTTGGGCAGGCGGGCGGGTCGCTGGGAGGGAGTGTGGATGGACGGGTGGGAGAGTGAGTGGGCAGATGGGCAGGAAGAGGGGAGAAGGCGAGGCCGAGAAGTGCGTCGGGTTCGAACTGGTACTTGGAAAACGGCGGCAACTGTCGAAGAAAAGGTATTCGAGAAGGCAGTTTTGACACATTGTTTAAAGTAGTTTTACAAAGTTTGCGAGTCAAGATTTATACTCAATTATACTAAAAAAAATACTCAATCAACTCACAACAAATTTTACATAAAATATGGAATATAAACCTTGAATGTTAGCCGGTTTGCGTGGTGTTATGTCTAAGTTCCTAATTAACTTTCAAACACTCATTGTAAAAAGGAAACTAAAAAAACTTACTTCAAGGGGCATTTTTCATATTTTTACTAGAACTCACAAACTGATGGGACACTCCAAGTGCACTGATACAGATATTTTGTAATATTTACAACATATTGAATAAATCTGACACGATCATGACCGTACTTTTATGTAAGCATTAACACTACTACTCAATGTTTCAATTCCTTTCCAGCAATCAGTCAACATCAAACTCTTCGATGCCAAAGTCGATATCAGAACTTGAAAGTGTGGGAGAGAATCCTCTTGAGTAGATATTTTAAAGAAGAGGGGCTAAGTGTCCCTGCCACAGATTTTAGCTCTTAAAGCGGTTTAATACAATAAAGACATCTAAAACCATGAGATCATTAATTACACACGCAGCATTCTTGTTTCTTTCATTCCTCTTTTAGCATGGTTACAAAACTGTATTTGTAACTTTATAAAAATCTCACTAGTACAAACAATAACTAAAAAAGCGATTTATGACAAGACACGCGAAACACAGAAGTCGGAAACTGGTTGCAACGTGAATATCTCTTCACGTTTATGCACCTACCGGAATAATTTAACGACCTCCTCTTCTAATTTACAGGGAGGGCCACGGAGGGTCCGACCAGTTTATCATATAACAAAGAATTACAAATGAAATGTGTAAATAAATGAAATATGTTTTGACTGATTTAAATCAAAGTGTGGACAAAAATAAATGTTTTATATCATTGGACGATATCGCACTTCTTGTTTGTGATTACGTGAAGTTTCATACAAGTTCAAAATTTGAACTCTATGTCAGCAGAAATCTGCAGAACAAATATTAAATTAAATTTTGTTCAATACACACCATAGTCAAGTATTTGCGAATGAAATTAAAAAAAAACAATGTCATACACTTTATATTGGTTTAAGATTCTATATATGAATGCTTATGGCAAAGCCCTCTTTTAAAAATCGTAATCACTTTATTATTCGTTCTGTTTTATCTTACTATTAATTTGAAACATCAGAAAACTGAGGTCGAGCAGAGCTAACCCAACAGTACCCTTCAAAGACGTAGCTGTCACAAAAGGATTTGAGAGATTATTTAAACACACTCTCGTATCATTAGGTAGTCTTGTTTCTGAAAATTGCGACAATACCAAGTGAGCGACACGATTTAGTTATTAGTTGAAGTCACGGTTTCTTGAGTAAAATCTAAGCTGCATGCAAATGAGCAATTTCCAGCATTCCCCATCGCCGACAACAGCACACACTCAAACGCCTATTCAAACCTGTCGCCCAAGACAGCACCATTCACGAGTTTGGTCGCCTACACATGGTTTGCGGCTTCTGTCGGACCGTCCGTGCTCCACATTCTGTTTCTTAAAGAATGCAACCACTGTAAGCAAGGGCCCCATACGTCAAGACCCCGAGACGTTGATGTCATCAGCACATGTCCAACAGCTCAAAACTCAAAGCGGCGACATTTTAGCCGACCAAACCAGATACAAGAGCACGACGCCCGACGCCGAATGCACATCTTGTTCACGTGCGATGCACTCGCGTAAGAGACAGTTCAGTGTACAATACGGCAGGCGTCCTTGTGGCTGACCCCCGGGGGGGGGCGGGGCGGGCAGGCGCTAGCGCGCTGGCACCGGGCACCGCGGGCGGAGTGGCGTCGTGCTGGCAGCGTTTTCTTAGGTCGCGCTCGCCGAGCAATCTTCGCGAAAAGACACTGTCATTCCCTCCCGGCAAAAAATAAAAGAGACGGGAAATGCACAAAAGACGTCACCCGCAGACGAATAGGTGCGCGCACAATTTCTCGGACTAAATTGCTTTAAAAATTACCACCAAATTACGTTTATCCGTCGTAAAAAAAAGTATAAAATGTACGAAGACAAGAATAAACACATTGTCGTAACCCGGCTCCGAATTTGGAAATTGCGAACTAATTGTCGGTCTGGGATCCGCCCTTCTGTCTTGCGCCGGTCGTGCGTTGGCCTGCGCTGCGGATTCAGGAGCGAAGACAAGGAAAGGCTCCCTGTGACTGTTCAATCGCGTCAGCCGCCGAGCGCGACCCGACTTGCAGGCGAAATTGCAGCCACCTGCGCGCGGGCGGCGGCGGCCGAGGCGGGGGCGGCCCATTTCCTCGTGATACAGGAGTTTCGCGGAACCAAAGGCCCCATGATGGATCCGCCTCGCCGAGCGTGTTCAAATAAAGCACGCCGGCCTTGGGGCGAAATTTGGATTGCACGGTTCTCTCGTTAAAAAGGCGTTCGCGCAGGCGCAGGCGACGGCGGCGGCGGTGGTGAAATACTGAGAGGGGCAGGGCGACTCGGGCCCCCGCCAGCGCCATCGCTGCGGTGCGCGCGGCCTCGCCTTGTCGCGGCACCGAGCGCTGATTGGCGAACAAAGCGGAGGCTCAGTCCTTTGATCGTCTGAATGATTCCAAGAGCGAAATGTCAGACGTTCTTCGCGGAAAGGGATCTTAGATCCATCGATTTGTATTTGGCAGTTTTTGGAAAAGAAATGTTTCGCGCAAGAAAAATTGAATAACGGAAATGCCATTCACGGAGTAGATTACATAAAAATGATGAAAATGTGTACCCACGGAAAAATGGGATTCTCTCTCATGCTTAACAATGTCGGTATACAAGAGAACGACCGATAATTTAATGAAATCACATAACTGAAATACACTTGAATTTTGAGGAAAGCTGGATGTGGAATTCTCATTGAAATATGGTTTATACTAAACGTAATGGAAGAAATATAATTTTACAAATGATTTTCGCTAACGTCTGCCAAAACGAATATCATGTGCTAATTTGCATTGTCTGAAGCCGTTTGCAGTCTTACTAATTGGAACAATCACAAAGAAGAGCAAATGGTATACACAGTTTGTGACGTATTACAACTCGTCTGCGTGATTCCCCGTCAACACTTTCAAATAACATCTCAAAAACAGACTGAGATTTACCGTTTTTTCTGCCGTCACGTATAAAGCAACGTGGTATCCAAACAGGTGGAACACCTTTTGAAGGCTCTAGTATGTGCAAGGGCTTTCGGATGTATTCCACTTCCGAAGATCGCTCGCGAGTGTAGGAATTGAAGCACGCCTAGACAATTTATCGAAAACGCTGCCACAAACACGATTCGCGTGAAGGGTCCGACATACGCCACATAAGCTACATGTAATGCCGAAAATAATTCGGCATTCGGTATTATATGGACACATGTTGCTCCATAAATACACGAGTTTTCTACACATTTCGGCTCATATCGTCCCAGCGACGTATGAGACCGCGTCATGTGAAAAGCAACGGGTCACCACTGAATTCCATTTATGGAAATGTCCCCTTTGGGCCCCTGCGATGCAGCCTTTTCGGCGCACTTGGGCTCGGCCTTGCCCTCGCCCTCGCCCTCGCCCTGCTCGACCGCCTCCTCTCCGCCCTCGCCCTCGCAAGCGCATGCGCACTCGGTAGGCCGGCGCTCACAGCGAGGACCCACGCCGCATCCGGCCCCGCCCCGCCCCGCCCCTTCCTCCGCGCATGGGCCTGCATCTCTGGCGGGGCGGGGGGGGGCGGGGCGGACGGCGATGTCGGCGGCGGAGAGCTGCTGCCTTAGCTGGCGAGCCCCGCGCCGCCCACCTGCGTGTGCGCCAGCATGAGGATGTCCTTCTTCTCCTTGGGGAAGCGCAGCTCGCGGCCCGCCAGGCGCGCCGCCTCCAGCTCGCGCTCCGCCAGCCCCAGCTCGCGGCCCAGCGCGCCGGGCTAGTCTTCTTCTGGTTGTACGCTCAATCCGCGCCGGTTCGAGTAGTGCGCCACCACCTGCGCACCAACACACGCGCTCGTCACTTCTCACCTCTGGCTTTTTACTCTCAATAACTTCGTTGAGTCAACTCTTAATGTTAAAGAAATAAATAATAATTTATATAAATAACTATAAATAGGGTTATAAAAGCCCTGCATATGCATTAATATAACAGAATCAAATTTCAGGGCCTGCCTACATAACTTTTGAGAATTTTTATTTTGCCAGGGACCAAAATGAAAGTAGGAAGATAGAAGCAAGATTACACGGAGGGCAAGCTCTCAGAAAAGCAGCTGTGAAGAATAAAAAGCGAAATAACAACGTTAGGGCCTGTGGGAGGCTGATCCAAGGGTTAATAATGTTACATCCCTGGAGGAAGCGGGGTTCCTAGCCAGCTGGAGCATATTCACTCTGCTTGCTCCCAGGAACCTCCCCAGCCGGGAGAGCCGCTAAGCGCCCGATTGGCCTACCGACGTGTGTGGCAGTGTTGTGCATCTATGTGTATGTAAGGGACACGGATAACGGAGAAAAGATCTCGTGTGCTCTGAATCCCGTTTTGTTATGTTACTGCCCTGGTATTCGCCTGTTATCGGACGGAGAAACCACGGAAAACTACCGTTCAGATTAGCCGGCAAGCTAGATTTTCCTCTAGCTAATAGCTGAACTTGATCTGATTATGTAGCTAGTGCCGAAAATTCAACACCGTCGTGACTCGAATTGTAAGTCATCTCCAATAACAATGGCAGACGTAACGCTGTTGCCGCTGAGCTAATGTGAAGTAGCGTGTGAAGTGCATAGAGATGTCTGCAAGGTTATCCCCAAAATGCTAACATTTTGAGACAGTTCAAGACTGCGCATTCGGGGTCTATGTGCATGTAATTCTGGCTAATGCTTAGATTCATAGAAATCGATTTTTCAAATAATTAACATACTAATAATCAATCATTTTTGTTTGCAATAACTAAATATGCTAATGATAATGGCCATGGAGTGAAATATTTTCAGTACTGAACTCACCAAATGCATATGGACGTCTAGATTTCAAAGGTAGCCCCACACTCTAATCATAAAAAACAACAAATCCCTATGACTATCACAGCCTTCTTAGGGGACTTATTTTAGGACGAGTCATCTCCTTGCAGCACCGACATGCTCACCGTATACATTTTCTACTCTACAACCCTTCTCTCTAGCATTATAAATTATCTCAACAACATAGGAATCATTAATATACACATTAGGTTTTTTTAATGAAAGTCTACTCGAAGTAGAATTTATTAGAATCGAAATATCGATAACTCTAACTTTAATCACTCGAATTACTGATTCATTTTTTCATCCCCATTCATTCTCGGTTTAAAATTTTTTAAATTTTCTCACTTTTGTTAAAAATTTCATCTTCGAAATAACTACTTCTACTCTATAAAGGCAATTAAATATCACTGCATATGCAAGATCCATCAATACCACAAATTGTTTCTCACGCCTCATTATTCTAGATTTTGCTAATTTAAAATTGAATGCAATAATCATTCCACAGTAATCCATTCCCTTGGATTTATGCCGTTGTGGATAAACAATTTTAAAATTAATTTTAGTGTCCAATATATCCGTTGAAGAAACAAAACATTCCAATACATATGTAATGCGTATAAATCACTAAAGGAAATGAAATGGATAAGTTCATTCTCAAACCAATCACATTCAGAACTAACGTTTCCTTTTCAAATTTAATATTTAGAGGAGGTGAAATCAGATTATTTTAAAGAGTGTTAAAAAATGCACCAAATTTATAACTTCTTATAAAACATTTCAGAACAAAAATAACTCCAATTAATTAAAATACTACTGCACAAATATGCAGTATGCTACAAAAGAAAAGGAAATACATTTTTCGCATAACTTTTCACAATTGCTGATACTTATAGGAAAACGCACTCCTGTCCCTCTCTCCTTAACTTACAAGAAAATCTCTTACTGTTTAGAGAAAGCTTGAAGAACACGTACATCACTGACACATTCTTACTTTAAACAGGTTTGCGTCTCAGACATTTCACTAAGGAATGTCCCCGATCCCAGGGCGCAGTGAATGAAGACCGATAGGGAGCGGTGACAGCTGGGATAATCGCCCTCGCCCCCTTTCCGTAATGGGAAGAACAACGTATTGCCAGGAACTGGATTGCTAGCTTTCGTATTCTTGGAACGACTCGCTATGTTCCGAGAGATTTCTTACCAATAAAGGAAAAGGTTCTGCCTGGGAACTGTGGGCATGAGACTATTGACAAACGCACGAGATTATCTTGGCAAAGAAATGGACACGCCAATTATCGGAGACTGCTTGTTATATAAACAGGTAACATTTCAATTCGATTCGACTGCGACTCGCAGCGCACCACCATTGTCTGTAGAGCGTCGTTGACTGGGAGATCCTAGGTTCGAGTCTCGACGGTGACGGATTTTCGACACTAGTAACCTAGCAGGACAAATTCAGTCACAGTGTGGAGAAGAATTTTATCCGATCGTGTTTCGTGATTTCGCCCATCAATAACAGGCCAATGTCGGAGTATTACCCTTTGCTTCCTTTCCCCTTTAATATTCCCAGTTAACATATGAATTACACGATCACATGTCAGAAGATTATAGCTTGTGGCTGGGCGGTCTCTGCTGGATAAAATACGTGAAGTAGGAAACCAGCAAGACGACGTTAGGTCGCCGCCGGATCTAACGTCCCAGCAGGGTACAACAATGAAACCTCCCGGGATGTGACACGCACTGCACGTACGAGTCTAATTTCCTACCAAGTAATTGAAGCAGTCGATAGTCACTTTCAATACGTTTCAACCCTCCGAATGCCTCACCCGGGCCAAGTAACAACTCTTTCTAAAGTGAAATGAAATACGAAAACAAAATTAATTGCTCTAAGGAAATTGTAGTAGTGAACACAAATTATACTTCATGCCATTACTTGTCAGAAAGAGGAGGTTGGGTTAAATCTTAATGTGAAAGTACTACAATAATTGAGATCTTTAAATAAGTAATTGCACCCTACCGTTCCAATATAAAAACATGCTTACTAGTTTCAACATCATCTTAACGATTCGTTTTCTAAAGAGGGGAGTCTCACACTTAATGATTTGTTTTTATTTATTCTCTGACTTTCTCTCGCAGACTCTATAGAAAACATTTGAATCACCTTTAGACATAAATTTCTTCTAGAAATTACCATTTTATTCAATGTGAATGCCATAAGTTTTGTTAGTGAAAAACAAAGTTCTTTGCAGTATTCTTTCTAAATTCTTTTTGAAACTTTTCAAGAAAAAATGTTGGTCACATAGGAATAATCATTGAGTTCAGAGGCGTCAGTGAGTATAGTATCACATTGGAAGTGATAGAAGTATGTAGGGAAAAAATTAGAATGGAAATGAGTTTAAAACGGCGTAATTTCAACAGAGAGGCACGAAAGAAGAATGGGCATTGTGAAAGAACAGAATAGAGAAAAATGACAAAGATTCAATCGAGTTTTTGACGGCATCCTGTATGTTGTAAATCTGGTAACTTCCATATGAACGTTCGTTCGTCCCTCACAATTAGCACTCTCCAGTCCTCCATTGGGGGCAACGCAATCGACCCGTCTTGTTCTACAGCTGGGGAACTGGCCATTTCTTTTCGGATCCTCCCAGAACATTTTAAAAGAAGTCTCAATAAAGCGTGTTTGACATGTTTTAAGTATCTAACGTTTCGGAGGTTGGGGTTAAAGCGAATTCATTGATAATCATTAGGTCAGTCAATTACTCTCCACAAGACGAATTGATTTGCACTGGTTTCTTTTCGGACCTTTCTAGAATCTCCTGGAAAATTTCTAGAAAAAAGTCTTGCTTCTCAGGATTTCAAGGCAGTTATAGTGGTTAAACTCTGTGAATTACCACACACATTATTAATCATTTCGGCGTGGTTTATCAGATTGAGAATAAATATTAACCATAATTGTGTTATGAAAAATGTAATAAATAAAAAAATATGGATACTTTTCACACAGGTTTCTACGCTAGAGGGTGAACAACCAGACAACTGCAATTTAAAAAAATTATTAGGCATTTCCAGAGCACGAAGAAAAACATTAGTATGAAAATACATCACATTCGTCCACAGTCGGGAAAGTGAAGCATAAAAAAAGGGAAGGCTTGTGGTCGTTATCGAAGACTTTCATAAATAATCTTAATATTTATTAGATAATTAGTGAATGAAAATTCTAATTTTGTTTGGCCATTATGAATCTTCACTTTTTCTAGTATATTAAAGGTCATAACAATTTCACAGAAGAAACTATTTAGGAAAACAAATGACTGATGGCGTTTGGCGCCGTTCCATTCACTAAAATTTTAAGTAAAGAAATTAGTGAATGAGGATAGGTAAAATATATATTAAACAACACATTTAAGAAAAAGAAGTTATATATTATAGAGGCGAGCGAATAAGATTGGCGAAGAAATTTACCGAGAGAGAATGTAATATATCTGCACTGATCTATGTAATAAACACTGAATAGGAATCTACTATCCATGGCGTGGATGGCAGAATTGAGAAGACGTTCAGCGGTCAGACGTTCAGAATAATAGCGGCATATCCCAATCGAAGTTCGTTTTGAGAAAAACGACTTCTTCTGTTTTCGTTCACCTTCATTTTAATTCCAGGCAAATTTTTGATAGTGAAATTGGAGGGTTTTTCTATATTCCAATTCATTTAATATTTCAGATAATAATAGCTGTATCGCAGGAGTTTGCCGTCGTACTTCTAAGTGAAAATGTAAGGTCGGTTGGAATTTGCCGTTATTATCCTATGCACCTCAATTGAATCGTTCATTTCAGAAACCCGTCAAACGCTAAATTTCTCGTTTCGAGAAAACTGAGAAAAAGTGACCCAGTTTTTCTGATTCCAAAATATTTTTTAATATTAACTCAGTTGATAAATGAGTATTTTTATGTAAAATGCGCAAAACAATGTGTCTACCCCCATGGAACAATACTCCACCTCTAACGGGTTTTTTAGATTCTGGTGGTTGATAGGTTTCTGAAATAATCGATTCAATAGATAAAAATATATTCAGACGGTTCATTCATTCAAAAGGGGCAGTTGCTCCGCTGAACGGGTGTGGGATGGTGTGGTGAGGAATAACATGAAATGTCGGAGGCGGCAGCGTGCGCAGAGGAGGGACCGAGGGCGAATGATCGGTTCGATTGATCAGTCGGCAACGCTCGACCACAGGGAGTCGATCGGTTGCCAGCGCGCGAGCTAAGGTTGCCAACAGCCTTGAATTGGGAGGACAGCCCTCCATTGACGTCAATTGCCCTCTCGACCTCCCTTGTATTCTAAAAGTCCTCCTCTTAGTAAATTTTTAACATTTGTTGTCATTTATTTTATCATATGACTAACATATATTACGTTGTATCGTTTACGTATTTAGAATAGAAAATATGAATATTCTTTTTTCTGAACGCTGACACACGCATGCATAATAGTCTATGTTTAGCGACTAAAATTAAAAAAAAAAAAAAAAAAGACGTTCAGACCATCTTTAAGAACGAATCTTTTCATTTGAATCACAAATAGAGAGAATAAAAATGTGTTTCCGTGTTTCTTTTATGGTTATCGAGTGTCCTCCCTTCTCCATGAGTGTGGTTGGCAACCCTGGCTGGAGGAGGCAAGCAGCCGGCGTGAGCGCACCTCCTGGCGCGAGCACTGCCTCTCGCGCATCGCCTTGAGGCTGCCGTTCCAGTGCAGCAGCTGGAACACCGTCATCAGCTCCTGGAACTCCAGCATGGTGCGCCCCTTGTTCGTCTCCAGCATGAAACGGAACGCGCCGATGCCGGTGTTGGGGTTGTCCGCTTCCTCTGGGTCACCCTGCAAAAGGCACACACGCGTCAGCACGAGGACAGCGAAGGTCTCAAGCAACACTAAATGACCAAAAGAAATGGACTTTTTATACAGAATTATTTTGCAACCATTTATTATTTTAAATTTACTCTTTAATTGAACAGATTTTTCAAACATTTTCAGTAATTTATTTAGTATTTACGAAAGTTTTAGTTGATTCTCGAAAACAAATTAAAAAGTTTATACGTATTTTATTGCGTTTTATCACACTTAGCAACTCATTCAAAGGTCCTGTCCAAAGAAAGTCCTTTTGGCAAACTTATTTAAATAAATCCGATTCATTATTTTATTTTTTTATTATATATGCGCTTTTGAGCAATGATATTATCTCATGCTTTTCTTTAAATTATACACTTCATTTCACAAATTGTATCTAATATTCCAATGTAAATGCAGTAATTTGATTAAGTTGCGTTTCAATAAGTGAAGAGAGAGTAAAGAGTAGGGGGCAAAAGAGAGGAGCTCGGAAGTTCAGGCATTTATTTTACCTAAAATAGGTAGGCAAAAAGGTATTTATTCTGTATAAAGTATGCGTAAATCACAGGACACATTAAAAAATCACTATTTAAAAGTGATTAGTGAAAAAAATTATAATTAAATGATTCTAATTTTTCTATTTTAACTCTAAAAAGTACATTAGGTCTCACGTAGAAAGGAAACTACATTTTCTTTGTAATCTTGATTGCATATGACCATCCGGTATGGCAACTACTTCCAACCCTGTCTCTACGAAATGCTATAGTAGACTCCCTTTTGAATCTTGGGGGCAGTGACAACGGAATTGTAGATTTCGTTCTTCGCAATTGTGTAATCGCTAAAAGGGGGCACAAGAGAGAAGAAGAAGGAAGAGAGAACAAGAAGGAACTGAGAAGGGTACAATCCTGTACAGACAGCTCTCTCCTCAAAAGGGATCCGAAGCCACACACAAACAGGATGAAATTTCTCGTGAGCGAACAAGTCTATAAGCATCAATGAAAAATATAAAAATCTTCACTGGTATAATTTCCTTTAACTTTTAGGTTTTTAACACAACCTGTCACTGGAGCTTCCACGTCCACAGAAAGACAAAACACGACCGTCCCATCATGTTGTCCAGAATAGCAGGTATGTTTTCAACTTGATACAGATGGGTGCCAGGAGGGAAAAAAGAAAAAAAATAATAACGAAAAATTAAGAAAAAGCCACAAATAAGGAAGGAAACGATGCAAATAAGGGAAAATTCGAAAAATTGGCATCAGAAGCTAAAATAGGCAAAAAGGGAAAAGAGGAAATCTACTAAAACAACTCCAGAAGTACAATTAAGTGATTCCTATTGTTGAAAGTCATAAAACCTTAACAATTATAAAAAAGGCATTTTGCCAAAATTCCGAGCTCTAATTGTGAGATTATCTTTGACAAAGTAAATTTGACACTGAGGACAGAGTTTGAAAACAATATTTAGTGTCAAGCGAAAAGTATTTTGTGGTCAAAGATTCAGATCAACACACTCTTAAATAATGCCTAAATATCGACATTTTAAACCCATTTCGTTTTATCCATTTTAAAACACAATCCAACTTAAGGAAATTTCAACGCAAAACTGCAGCTTGCGTCCTTGACCCAACCCTACACTTTCCCTCCCTTTCGATAGCAGGCTTTATCAACCCAAGGCCGCAACGCCTTTGTCCCGTGCCCGTGCGTCTTCCGGAGTCGCCGCGAGTGCCGCCACTGGCTTCCGGGCCACGCGCCTAGCGGTGCGTCCGATAACGCGCGAACGCGTGCGGTGGCGCGGCGGGCGGGCGGGCGGGCGGAGATAGTCGTGGGGGCTTTACAGCGCCGTAAATCCCCGCGCCGGATCAGGAGCTGTCGCGCGGCGCCCGGACAACCGCTACCGCTGCCGATAAGCCGCCCGCGCCGGCCCACCGCGCGCTCCGGAACACTATGGGGAGCGGCCACCAACAGCCGGGCAAAATACCAGGGGGCGAAGTGGAATGTGACATCCATCTCCATGTTTCCAAAACGTCCATGTGTTTATAGAAAGGTTGATATATCGTTACATTACAGCCGATGTTTTTTAACATCGATGTTTGGGCTCGATGTTTTGTGAATGAAAAATTCGCGTAATCAAAATTTTGTAAAAGTTAAAATATGAAACTTAGGGTACCTCCAACTTGATGGTCAAATCTGTGTACTATCCAAACGGACCCTGTTTGTACTCCATCAAGCAGGCTCTCTTTCTCGCCCGAAATGACTCAAACGCCCTTGTATTTCGTATTTTTTGCTAATATTTCGCATATGCAGAGGCGTTTTAACTTTGTTGTCACTTAAAACTTAATTAACAAAATTAATATACTCAGCCACTGTCAAATTTAATTTTGTTGTGCACGAATTTAATGTTGGACGTAAATAAACCACTTTAGAACATCGATCTTTAAAACATGAATGTTAAGTAATCGATGGCGCATCACTAGTGCGAAGTGGAAATTTTCTGCAGCTGGACGTTCAGGGAGTAAAGAATAAAAAAAGCTTATGAAGATCAGGGGAAAATACCACGGTGCGAAGCGGACATATTCTCCAGGGGGATGTTCAAGACATAAAAAAATCTTCTAGTGAAGAATCAGAGGTTGCAATAAAGTTTTAAGGTTTGAATACTTTTCGTAAAACATTGAAACCAATTCTTACAGATAATATTTATTCTCGTAGATTTCAATCGAGTAAATATTGTCTGAGAGAATTGGTTTCAATATTTTACAAGAATCAGAGGTGATGCAGCAAAATGAATATTTGATTGTTTTCACTAACTGTGCATGTGATAAACAATGAACACGACTGTAACCTTCAATTGTTTTCTTGAAGGTAGGTCCCATGCCAATTGCAACTGAGCCAATAAACATCCCCATATTTACCAACTCTAAATTTTCTTTTTCATTTTCCTTCATTTAGGTTCCATGAACCCTTGAACATTTCAAAGTATGGAAGTCATAAACGAGGCACCTAGAAGTGTATTACGATAACGGTGGTCCTTTCAGGGACAAATATTATTTTTCCATCCAGTCATGTATCTGCCCTCCTTTTTTTGTAATTTGTTCACAATTGAGGCATTCAGTTGTAGGAAATGACTTCCGACATTTTCCGAAAGCGTTTATGCAGTTGCTGATGACAAAATGAAGTCAAAATGTCCAAAATTAAAATAACAGATGCACAATTTAGTGAAAAGAAATTTTGAAAGAATTCCAAAAAGCTTAAAAAAATGAGAGAGTTGCTGAATTTCACCGAAAATAGTACTTGAATGATTCAATTTGCTGAATGACGAATATGAACACCTGAGTTCCAGAAACCAAGATTAAAGTAAAATCAAACTTAAACACTTGACGCCACTTAAAATAAAAGTAAAAAGTTAAAAATTATAATTAATATATCAATAAAATGCTAGAACAGTGTGAACATTCAACATGCTTTAGCAATAATATAATATTTAACGGATTCAAATATTTAAGAAAACTATAATATTACTCCCGTCCTTTCAACTGCAACATCTTATCGCTATGTACCGACTTGTGAATCGTATCTCCTTAAAAATGTTCACATTCAAAGCGATTTGTAAATTCAGACAGAAGGACGAAGTTTTTCAACTTTCGTGATTTCAGTCTCTCCAGAAAATCACTTCCAAACCTCAAAATATTAACTTTAGTCCTGGATTTTCAAGCTGCATCGGGGACCTCTCCAAGTGATCACTGTACGATAGGGAGCGTCTATTACGCGGAATGGCTCTCAAGACGGTCGAAGACGGTCCTCTTTTGGCAGAAATCAACAACTTCTCACAGAAAGAAAACTAGTAAATATCGTGAAAAATATCGTTTCTCAGATCCAGGGTAAAACTAGAGCTTTATACTAATCGAGCTATTTGGAGAGCACACTGAAATATGATCATATCACATTTTGAAATGAATTGAATCGTAAATACACATATCTTGCAGTCCGTGTACACATTGAAATAATTCGTTCACTGTCGATATTTAGATCACACACACACGCACACTCACATAATATAGTACATTTTATCAACCAGCAAAATTAATGACAATGGAAAGTGCATGACGCCAAATTGTCGGTGCACAAGAAAATTGACAACTCAAAAAGCGTAATTTTTTTTGTTTATGTGAAGAAATATGATCCAAATTTTATTTACATTTGTCTTATAATTCTTTTGAACCGTACATTATTTCTGGCCAATATCTAGAGACAATTTTTTCCTTTGCTTCTTATAATATTTTTTATTGCCAAAAGGTTTTAAGGATAACAACGTTTCTGGATGTTTTTCCGTCGTATCATTAGGTTCTATAATGTTACAAAAGTAAAATTTACTTCTACTTCAAATTTTTACAATTTTTTTCATTCCAAAACATAAATACACATAAATAATTGTAGAATCTGAAGAAGAGATGGAAAAACATCCAAAAACGTGTTCTTCTTAAAAAAAACTTTTAGTAATAAAAAAATTATGAGAAAGCAAAGAAAAAATTCATAATCTTTAGATATTGGCCAGAAATAATATATACTAGTTCAAATATGTTCCAAAAATGATATTTCTACAATATAGAATGCAGATTCAAACACATTCACTATTGCAGAGGGAACAGGAAGGTCCCACAACGGTGACAAAAGCAAAGAGAAGAGATTTATGAAAAATTAACGTTCTTGCAACATTCTGGGGATTAGCATATTATTTCTTTCACTTTCAATTAGAAATATATTTTTCTCTAAAAACGAAAGTTCATCACGGGAGAGAGAAGTTTTGAACTGTTTTACAATATGTTACAAAGGTGAGAAGGGGGTTTACGCAAAACTTAATTTTGCGAGCGCGTTTTCTGAATGGCTCTTTGGAAGTAAAAATAGTTTGTCGTTGGAGAAAAATAAACGGCTACGCTCACAACAAAACTGTTCTCATTCAAACCGACAAGTTTTAAGACGTCTAACTTTTCTTACATACCAACAACAGGGTGCGAATTGAAAATTTTCTCCACGGCGACGTTCAAAAATTAAGACGAAGTAAGTTAACAATCGGAGATGATGACCAAATCAGAGTTTTCATTTACTTTTTCTTCACTATCTTTCATGAACAATATTCGCACATGTAGCCTTTGAATGTTACCTTGAAAATAGCACCGATGCCACTACATCAATTGTCGCTTTTACCAACGAAACATTTTGTTTTCCGTAATCTTCGATTTTAATATTCGGAGGTGTGGAAATCATCAACGAGGACTAAGAATGAAGCAACAGATTATAGGCGAGATAGTGATTATTTGTGTCCGTAGACAGTTCGTGGACAGTTTGTAGATAGTCCGTGGACAGTTTGTTAAGGTACTGCGCCGGTATTCGCCTGGTGTTTTTTGGACACACCACGTAAAACTAGCGATCAGAGCAACCGACTGTCAATCCTCCTTCAGATAACGGTTGAATACTGCCCTGCTATACATCTATTGTTCAAAAATCACTCACTATCGAGATTCGAACCCTAGGACCTCCCCAGCCAGCGACGCTGTGACGGCAGAAGATGTCACTGAAGAAGCGGAATATAACTGTTACTCAGACAGGAAATCCCAGAAGACGCTTCCCATTCGCGAGGAAGGGAGAGACACCCCCACACCGCCCCCTGGATTCGCACCCTGCCCGCCGGACCAACGCGAGAGCAGCGCTGGAGGCGCATTTTCGCCGCTTCCGCTGCGTGCGCACTGTGCGGCCCCCGCGCCCTCCCCGACTGCGGCCACACGCAGGGGCCGCGGCCAGCCGGCTCTTTCGGGGAGATGTGCTTTACGACTCATATACCGCGGGCGATCGACTAGAACAAGGGCTGTATTACACGCCCCTTAAGTGCTGGGACCAGACATCGCCATGCCCCACTGGTAGAAGAAACAAACGAATTTACGATGGCTGGAATCTGGAAACAATTCCGAGGATGACCTCGAAAGGGCTGAGCGTCCAAACGGGAATGTTCTTCAAGTGGGACAGGCAGCGCCCTCAGCACTTCATTTCCTCTCTCTGATGAAAAGCAATGATAATGAGAGGTGTTACAACCGAATTGTCAGAAGATGGAAACTTGGAGAGGCAATTAGAGGTACGCGGTCGGACGAGCAGGGTTACATTTCCGAGCCCAGGAAATCGCTAGATGTTGTATCTCTACTACTACACATAACTTTTAAAAAACTTAAGTTTCTAAAAGCCTTTTCACCGGATAGAAAAGACAGTCTGTCTGTGAAGGCATGCTATGCAGTCAGGGCGGAGCGGACTACGTGGTTTATTCCTATGCGTTTTCCCTATTCTCTGAATCACCATGAATTGTGTTGTGGTATTTTCGAACGTGGATCTGGTAGCCATGACTTGTGAAATCAGTTTAATCATGGACGTCGAGGAAGCAATATCTATACTACTGTTGAAAAAAACATGGGGTAAAGAAATAATTATGCATTGGTGCTTCCACTCTTCAAAAATAAATTGACAACATTATTTCGTTACTTCCCAACATACGTTTCAGAATATTCAAACAATTCTGTTGTTTTGGATCATCAGTGGATGTTTTCGATTTTTTATAATAGTATTTTTAAACATTACAATTAGTTGGTTAGCAAATCTCCGAACATCGTTTTGGTGACTAGTTTTTTCCTTCTTTAATATCATTATAAATTTTCAACTAGTGCAGACATATTGTAAAGAAATGGAAATGAAAATGTAATGAATTTTTTTTATTAATTTCTTAAGACACATAATGAGGAAGTTAAATGATCGGATGAAAAATACAACCATTAGTTAACAGAAAAATATACTTAAAAGTGTTTGAAAGATTATATTATTATGTAATATTATATTATTATGTATCGAATGGCCAGGTATGGCATTCTTGCGTGGTCATCGCTAGATTGGCCGAAGTTCGACACGCAATGTAATATGGTGTACTGTTTTTCAAACGCTTAAGTACCATCTCGTTTTTCCGACTTTTTCATAAATCTGCTCATATAATGCAGAAGTGAAATTAAAATTGCTTTAGAAATCTTTTGGTTTGACGACGTACAAACCCATACATGAGACATGAAATAATTATTTTAAATTTCGTTTCATATTTGATTATCATTCATTATTATTGCTGCTTGTTCTGCGACTAACCCCGCCCCTTCTACGCAAAATTTCTAAATGGTCGACTGGTCAGTCGCTGCTATTTCAGCATTCCATATATCGAAGGGATGTTATCTCGCAGGACGAGAAAAAGCACAGTGTTCAAACAGGGGAAAATCTCCATGTATGGCCGGCAACAATCGCGACGATGCAACGATGTCTGGCGAACTCATCGCCGTGGAAAGGAATAAGGCTCCAGCGGCCCGATGATTCACCGTGGATGGCATCGTGCAAATGCTGGTGAATCGTTTGCGTGCTTCCCGTTGTTTCAAACCTATTTCTCAATTGCTTTTTACTACTAGCATTGACATACCTAGATGTTTACTAATATTCATTTCTTTTCTATAATATTGGTAATGCATTATTTTTATCATTTTGTTTGGTCTTCGCCCCATCTATTGATGACGGATGAATCGCCACTGAGTGTGTCGTTAACAACGAACAACGTTATTAAACTGTTTAATCAATAGCGACGGGTTAAAGCGAACCCGTGATTTATTTGCAATTTCCAATGACACAGCATAAACATCCAAGGTTAGGGGTTTAATGATTAGACAATACCAGAGGACAACAGCGCAGTGATCGAATGGCTAAGGGCAATGACATCGACAGGTAACTCCAACTGAAGGAAAATAAAACTAATTTAATACTTCCGAACAATAAAAACCTGAGATAGGGCACAGAGAGAATACAATGACTGAGCTCAGATCAGCTGTAAGAAACGATACAACCATTTCCGTGACTAACATGCACAAAAATACCGTGATATTGCAGTTGTCAGTCACAAAGCGCGCAGTGAAATGCAGGTGCAATGATTAAATGGTTCGGTAACGTACTGGAAACGACGCTTAGAAATACCAAAATCAATCCAAGATCAGAACTGTATCTTTGAATATGATTGAACGTCTAGAAAATATATCAGTTACATCAGACATCAAGATGTCACATCTCAAATGCTGAAATTCAAGACACAGGTATTATAAATAGTGCAATACATATAAAGTGAAATAATTACTATGTGCATAAAGGAAATAATATGAGCAGCAGTAGCAGGAATAACAGAGAAATACCAATAATTATTATAATGATCACTTATAAACAAAAACGCTACATGTTGTAACATCGCATGGACATCATTCCAACATCAATAAAAAGAAAGGAGAATGTAAAAAGACAAGAATAAAGACGTCAATAAACAAATCATCAAAGAAATCGGGAAGCCAAGAGCCAACCTTTTGAGGTGGGATCACCAAAGCGACTTGTATCAAAAGAGTTTGAGTTGAAGTTCTCACAGATTAACAGAAGAAAACTGTTAAATCCATCCCCCGTTGAATTTCAACGGGTAAAATGCATGATAAATGGATACAGCTACATGCCTTAGCTCTTCCCGTGGACCTAATCGAGGACATGACACCGGCATCCCAACAAAATCCCGCGGCAACACCTCCCCAGAGGCGAGGCACGTCCCAGCAGTGCTAACAGTAGCGGCGCTCCGCTCGCAGGCGTTGGGAGCTCGTGTCAGGGCGGCGGTGGCGCACCCGCGAGCTGACGCGGCAGGCTCTGGCATGCAGCGGCGGCGGCGACCGCGCTGCAACATCCCTGACCTTGCGCCGCCTCCGCCGCCGCCACGTCATTTGCGGCTTGCACGGCCGGAATGCTCCATGGGACGGCGTTCGCCTCGCCTCTCCGGCATCTCAACGCGACAAAAGCGTATAAGCCGTTCGCACATCAGGCGTTGAGTCGAACCTGAGACCGAATTTCTGCGAAGCGCAAGGGCTTCAAATCTCGTTCAAATGCAGTCGGGGTATAATATAGAAGGTGACTAATAATGCTTGAGTCACCGAATATTGCTGAAGCAACTGCGTATGTATTGATTTATGAAGAGATTCATGATCTTGTTTTTTTCATGGTAGGTGTGTCCTGTGACTGAATTGTACGAACAAAGTTTAAGAAACTTTCTGCTCAAAATAACAATTACCTTCGATTTATATTACCTAGCCACTCTTTTTGACAAACTGTGTAGCTTCCTTTCAAGTACAAACATGAAATTAAGGCACTCCCAACATGGTAAATCTTTCAAAAGACTGCACTCGATTTATCACACCTCGTCAAAGTACACTCGTGGATAACTTTAAAAACTTAAATATCAGGACGAAAAAGGACAACAAGAAAATATTAAATGACAGAGTTTCTTTTCAAAGAGTGTGCTTGTTTGTCACTGACTGCGGACAAACTGCTTCTACAAAGAATTAAAACAAAGATCAAATTAGCAAAAATAAATGTTGCGGATGACCTCGTTTCGCCCTTTCGCAGAAACAACGGACTCGGCGGAAAGAAGTTGTCGGAAGCAGTTTCCCGTTGGTTCTTCGGAAATAATTATTGTCCAAATACTCAAGTTATCAGAATACCTGTCCTCTTTTTGGAGGGGAAGATTTCTTGGAACCGAAGAACGAGTGGATCATGTTATACTTGACAGAAATAAGTGTTTTGCGAGTTAATAAATGAGCGCAACAAGAGGAACTTCAATTTTATTAACTTTTAATAGAAGAACCTACTTGATGAGTAAAAATTATTCTTAGCCCTAGAAACCTTGCTGTGAGTTTGGTTGCAAAACAGACTCATAAAATCAGCAACGCAGTAAAATAAAAATCTAGGCAATTAGTTCAATCATGTGAATGTTGCTAATGGCAATTGAGAAAGTAAAATAAACAATATTTCGCGTTTACTGCATAATAGTAATAATAATAATAATAATAAAATAATAATAATAATAATAATAATAATAATAATAATAATGTCCACAAACACATGTGGCAAAAATCATCCATCAAAATTTAGTAGGAAGCACAGCGTCAGCATTGCCTTATTGCAAGTACGAGCCATCCCCAGTCATTGATAAGAGTTACCTCAAACTCTATGGCGTAGAGCTGACAAAACTGGCTTTACCACCCCAGCCAGTTGACCTGATATCATTCTGCTAGACAAGAAGGAGCAAGTCCATGTAACTGACATAGTCACCCACTCTCCCATAACATCGACAATAGGTATAATAACAAGATCAATAAATACAAGGACCTAGGAGATGGAGTTAAAAAACATTGAAAAGTAAAGAAAATAGACCTATTATTATTTCAGCCGCTGGTCTCATTCCTATAAGCAGAAACATCACTATTCATAAGAGTAGCGTATTTGTTGTTGTTTTCTTCTCGAATAAGTTATATCTGTTTCTAATATTTGTGATTCGAATGAGCCAACCCACAAATCAATTTTCCTGATCTCCGTAATCCAAAGTGTATATTATTTTCTTCTGCGGTAGTAGACTAAAGTCATAACTAAAACTCTGATCCATTTTATATTTCCCCTTACAATTGTCATACTTGAATTGTTGAAATTTAGAATACAAGTAAAGTAAATGAGTAAAAGTACTTGTTACTGCAAATGTAGCATTATTAGCATTTTGAATACTTGAATAATGCAAAGGTTCATAAAAAACAGAAAATAATATTCTGGTGAAATGGTGTATAAATGACAAAGTTTATTGTTATTTAGTCAGTGTTGTGACGACTTTTGATTTTCAATCTGTAAATCAAAATATGATGGCTAAACCATCTAACATTGCTGGGCAGATTAAAATTTTCAAATGTTAGAAAATATATCAACCCCCTTACATTTGAAGAGAAGGAATCTGAAATATTTATCTAGCAATCTCCTCTTAATGCCGATCTACCGAAATAGATACAGGATGACAATACCACGTGCGCTATAACTATTGCTAGTCTGTATTGAATAACGGCAGAGTCACATCAACGACAAAACGTTTTGGCTTCCCTAGGATATATGAGACACATTGATGGGCAGTTGATGAAATGATGGAACAACGGTGGAATGAGGTGCAGGAGGAACGGAAGAACCTGGAGAGCACATACGTCGCACATAGAGGCGGATTTATCCATGAGCTAAATAAGCCACAGTTTGGAGCCTCAGAGTCCAAGTAACCTAAAAATTATTGAACAAAATGGCAAATTTACTAAAAGAATATAAAATATACTTATACAGATTTATAATTATTTCCCGTGAAGAAATAAAAATTAAATAAATTTGATAAACACGCCCGTCACAGCGTTCTGATTGATAGAAACGAACTCTCTTCATTTTCCGAACGTTTGGCGTATTGGAGCACAAACGTTGATGTAACATTGAGGTTGCCTTTACCATTTTCTCAACGTTATGAATTACAAATTGTACAGGTAAAATATCATTTACTAAATTTAAAAAGGGGTATCAAGCTAAAAGGGGACAAGACAAACTCAATTCACTAACAATAATGTTTGGTCAAAATGATAAGCTCTGAGGTTTCATCTTTCAAAGATACTATTCTCATTTTGTGAAAAAAAATCCGGTAAACGCCAATTTTAGACGGTTTTGATTCTATTAATGATTAATAAATTAATTATATTGAGACGTTTATAAATGTTATGTTATAACGATTCTTGTCAATTTATTAATTTAAAATTTCAAAAAATTATTTGAAGGCATGTTTTAATTCTTTAATTAATTACGAGTAAAAAGGTTAAAATCTACTATCTCAGAATTTTATTGTTGCCAGTAAAAAGGGAGAGGTTCAAACTATTTTAGCTTGGGTTCCCAAACATTGAAAATCCGCTTTACCGAATTTGCCCCCAAATTGTACGCGGGTCGCCAAGGCGTCGACCCCCGGCCGCAGCGGTGGCAAGGCGAGGGGCCTGACCGCTGCCGCACGTGTCACCCAGTGACGCTATTACTATTCCTGGCCAGCTGACCTGCAGGGAAGCGCGCGGAGGCTGAACAGAGAATTTCAAGCGAGGAAAAAAGAGGAAGAAAGTGGCTGGCTGGCAGTCGCTCGGCGTCGTCTTACCTTGAAGGAGGCTCTGGCCTCGGCCACGGCCTTCTCGATGAAGTCGTCGGATATCCTGCGGGAGGGGTGCTCGTTGAAGACGGAGTTCATGAGGGCGATCTTGGCCGCGCTCCGCCGCGCCTCCGCCTTCGTCGGGCAGTTCTGCAACAGCGCCGCCCCCGCTCAACATCCCGCTCGCCTCGCCCTCAGCCCAGGCAGGCGGCGAGACCCATCCGACACGCTACATTTATTAGTCACTCATTCGTTATTTCGTATTTATGGGCGCGTGATATGCTACGCGCATTATTCTCCTTAGTGTAAGCAGTGTTCAACCTGCTAGATGGTGTGTTCCCGCACCGACCTGTTCGTCAGCTTGCGGGGGGTTCCCTCTTACAGGTATCTCCCATCAGAGGGGCACTGCCTCTGTCGGGAGAAGCTCCAAGCTCCCGACTGCTATCTTGACACGTGTGGTGGTGTAGTGGATGTGAGTGTAAATGTAAGTGTAAGGGGAAGGAGAGGACAAGGAAGAGGAAGGAAATATTGTGCGCGGTCCATGAACCGTTTATTTTGGTACTGCTCCGGCATTCGTCTGGTGTTGATCGGAGAAACCGCGGAAAACCTCCAATCGGAGCAATATTCTTTGTACAGTCTTAATTATTGATTCTTATAGTGTTTTGTTTCAAATCCCATTAATATCTATGATAAAAAACCATTAAATGGAGTTGAAGTAATAATTTATTACAATACATACTTTGACAAATCCTTATTTCCAATCCTTCAATTTCTTCAATCAAAAAAAGACAAAAAATATGAAATTGCCAAAGGATGGAACGCAGAAATCAGGGAAAAATTGCAACAGTTTTGTGAATATTTGGAATTCAATATTATATTTATATTTTCCTATTATCAAATATTGAAATCGGCTTCCCTTCCCAGATGGCGCGTTTGCTGGAGGAGCGCTGCATGACCATGAGACTGTTGACGTTAAATACGAGACGAAAAACATGAACAAAATTACTAAAAAAAAAAAAAGGCTTATCTTACATACGGCAATATGTACATCATTCAATTTGTTTTTTTACGCTCGTAATGATAGACTGAAAAAATATGTGTAGTTCCATTTGAAAAAAACAGTTTCCTCAAATATCTTGTAAAATACAAGAGACAAAATATTAATGAATACACGTATCTATTGGCCCCATTCCCTCATGCATTTTCGTGAAAATTGTATTGCAATAACTTTAACCGTTCAAAAGTTACAGTAGGTGCTAAAATTACGTAACACATGTATATGATAAGATCTACCACGTTTTCTTCATGACAGTCTTGTGCACTTATTTTTTTGTATAATATTTTATTAGTTTTAATAATCTGGTTAAATAGAATGTACCTTACATTCATTATTTTAAATGTTAAGTCAGGTTTAATATTGTATTCACATTCAACGTTTTCGAGACTTTGGGTTTGGCCTCATTATTACAATCTCTATATATAAAATAAAAGATGAGCTTATAATTTATTTATTTCTTAACTTTAAAAAATTGGTGTTAAAAACCATATCAATAGTAAAAATAAAGTAAAAAGATATTTCTACGTTATTGTTGCACCCCGACAATATTTTAAAAATTTGACCATGAACTAAGATGACGAATCATTAGTCATGGGCACATCGAAAATATTGAAAATGTATTTTTGGTTGATGGACTGGTTAGTTTTCCGGGCGCGTTGACTGATAAGGTGTTTATTCCCGTAAGAGTAGTGCATGTTTTTGTCTCGCGGCAGTTAGCGGTGATCTTCCGCCAGTGGATGGCGATCTACACGTCGGCTTGCCCCAACCTCGCTCCACACTCCAGCATGGAACTGCCCATGTCGAGATAAGCTCTTAGCTCCCAACTAATCTACCGACATGTGTGATAGTGTGGTGAATATAAGTGTAAGTAAGGGCTGAAGATACGTCCAGGATGAGGAAGGAAAATATTATTTAAAAAAATCAATAATCAATTTATGGTTATTTTGATGAGAGCAGTACAGGGTACTTCTTCAATAACCATCCGGAAAATATTGATATAACCACTGCAACAAAAATCCTTCAAAAGTAGATCAACATATTTCTTTAAAAGCCAATATTTATTTCAAATATTTAAAAAAACGTTCAAATAAGTAGAATTATATGCGCAGTAGCTGACGCACTGCCCTAGCCTGCACTGCCACGTCCCGCTCAGCCTCACCCTGACCCGTTTTCATTGATTGTCAGTGATTCCGGGCGCGTCCACTGCTAAGGTCATTAGCGCCGTGAGTGTAGGGCGTGTTTTTTACTCGAGAAGTGGCGGTGATCTTTCCTCGTTGGGTGGTGAGATCCGGCGCCGACTTTCCGTCGGCTATGGGGTTTTGCGAACCCCTTGTGAGAAGGTATCTTCCTCCAACATTGCACCGCCACTGGCACAAGCTTAAAAGTTCCCGACACGTCTCCCGGCATGGATGGTAGAGTTGTGCACGTTAGTGTAAATGTGAGTAAGTAAGGGGTAGGATAGGACAAGGAAGAGGAAAGAGAGATCCCGCGCGGTCCATGGGCCGTTTTTTAGAGTACTGCTCCCGCATTCCACTGATATTTATCATAAAAAACACGGAATCCTATCGACAGAGCAACCGGCTTCTAGATTTCTCCTCCAGACAGCCACTGAATTAGACCTAGCTATCTGGCTAGTGTCGAAAGTCCTTCCACCGTCGGGACTTAAACCCTAGAACCTTCCGGTCAGAAGCACTGCAGAGACATCAGTTCATGCCCTGAGCCTCATCTCCCGGTCACCATGTCCCATCCGTCCTGCCCAGCTCCATCCTCACCCTTCTCAACCTTCCCTGCCACGTTTTAGGCCACATGGCGCCGACTCGCACAACCTGACATTGCTACAATTATCATCGCTGCAATCACTGTTGCCACGGTCAGCTGTAAACAGGTGTATTGTTGCACACACCCGGCCTATTTCCAGAAACAATTTTGACTTTTAATTAAAGTGTAACTACGTTAGCGTAATGAATTAAAAATATCTAATAAGAAATTCTTTGGGCTTTAATAGTTATTTATGCACCAAGGACATTATAAGAGATCTAATGATCGAGCGGCGATACAAGATCCTTGGGCCTTTGGTCCTAAGGCATTTTGTTCCTCGAGATCATTATTACCAGTTAACGCCTGTGTACATACATAATTTTATTTTTTTCCTAATTTTATTGATTCATATTTACTAAATAACTAGACGATAACTTGATTCAGTTTATCTTTTCACATTTCCCTCCCGTAATTCCCTCCATAAAAGAACATGTCGCATTTTTCAACCGTTTTCATATTTCCCCCGTAACAATAATCCTTTCGATCCAGGTAAGTTATGCAGTGTATATTGAGCTCCTTATCGAAGGCAATAACAAGCTATAACGTAACAGTAAAAAATAAAAATGTTTAGTTTACTTTGGTGAATTTCCTCACCGTTTTTGAGATGTTCGGGAAAAACTGAAAGAATACACTTAAATTCACTTTCAAGAGGGTGGAAAGTGAGAGGGGTAGTTTTACGAACTCTAATGCATTTCTCATGTATTGACGATAACGCGTCCACAATTTTATTAAGATAGGAATAAAACTTTAGATTTTTATAATAAAAACATCACGCGTTATGTGAAATTACAAAAACGTAACCTAAGTTATGCCCGACAAAACACTACTTTTCAGCGAAAATTGTTCTATTTAAATTCGGTCAGCTGTTCCAGAGAGCACTCTAGAGGAACAGAGACAAAAATCTTAAAAAAAAAAATAAAAAAAAACAATTGAATTGGTTTTACGTTTTCTAAATATGCATATGAGATCATAAAAGGGAATTAATTTGAAATCACAGAAATACAATTCAATTTTATTTGCATAGATAAAATATTATTCAATGAAAATAAAGTATTGATTTTCATTGCTTTAAATTTTACATCAATTAAAACAAATACATTTTATTAAATTATTTAAAAAAACTTTCATTTCTATCTTCGTTGTTGCCACTATGATTGCCCGGCGAGAATATCTATTGCTGATGCTATTCTTTTTAATGCAAGTATAGAGGCAGGAATAACAAGATACTCCACACCGCCTAGGTACGAGGCCACCTTTATGTTACCGTCTGTTACGGCAGTATTTTTAAATAAACGAATTTTTCTTCAAGTTCCAAAATTATACACATTCGCTATCGAGTTTTTAATGTCGATATGTTATTTTTTCTTCATGGGACTGTTTCCAACTTCAGGGGATGCCGATTTTCGACTTCCACGCCCATGTCCCTCATGCTGACACATATTAACCTTTTCACTAACACACTTGTGGGCTGCTGTGTCTGTGGTCAGCAGACTCTCAAGGCCTTCCGCGACAACACACACATACATAATAGGCAAGGGACAAACACGGCGGGCCTGGAGCATTCAGACCGAGGCGCTTAATCGGCACACACTCTTGCCACCTCGGCCAACCACGTCGGCATAGATACAACATTATACTATCTGTGTAGAAAATTAGGATAAGTGGATATTTTAGGTACATCCCTAGAGAACACTAGCGACCCACAGTGTGTTGTGGATTGTCTTGCGGTACGTAAAGAGTTTTGTGAACTCAGATTCAGGTCAGCACTGGTAAAAGCAAGGTCTTTGCTACAATTTATTAAGATGCATCGTCTTAAGTGTATCAGTTTTTAATAAATATTGTCTCCAATTCTACAAACTAATAACACTTTAGGTAGACAGTTTATAGTTTTGGAAAGCAAGTTATTTTAAAGTAAAACAATATTCCAGGTGACAGTTCATCTGTAATTCGCAAATAATGGACAAGTAAATGTTGGCATCTTACAATTTCATAAAAGAGAATAAAATATTAGACTAAATTAAGGAAATTATGATACTTTTTTCCTTCCGTGTTTCAAGTACGCAAATGTTTGCGTTCAGTTTATGATATTTGAAATTGCATATCCTTTGCTTTGCTTTGTATTGCTTGTTACTATGTTTAAAATTCGTCAATTGATATATCCTCTTCGTGGTGGTGTATCTATCGCTCAACTTCCCCCCTCTCACACAACTCTACTAAACGCGCTCATGTCCTCTAAACCCTAGTTATGTCTTCTCATTTATTTGTTTATGTTTATTTATGAACCTTTTTATACTACAGTCGACAAGTAAATTAAACTTGCATTCATTTCACAAACCTAAATTAAAATAAACTTTTTTATACTGTTTAAAACTAAATGCAAGCGCATGAATAGAAAGGTATGACCACAAAGAAGTCAAAAGTTGAAGGTACTAAAAAAATCACTTATGGAGTTAATTGTTTTTCATTGAAGCACGGTTCGTGTCCTCAGGCACGGAGAAACGGGGAGGAAAATAATCCCGTCTGGGCTGCTCACCAAGATCAGTTGTGGGAGCATCACTCTTCAGGAGATGACAGCACAAGTCGCTTACGTCAGCGTTCCATCGTTTAGATTTTCATCATGCGCTATTGTTAATATGCCTACTTGAGAATTCTGACCCTGCTTAAGTAAATGTCCAGCATCCAGAGATAAATTCTTGTAAGACACTGTAAAATATTGGTTATCAGTTTTCGTATTTTTTGTTATCAATTTCCTAATAAACTTGCGTTAACATTCCAAAATACGCTTTAGAAAACTAGTTCCTCATTCTGCTAAGTAATCATTTCAAAATGCAAAATATAAATAAATATGTATTTATAAAACCACAAAAAAAATTATAAGAGAACATCTTTCAAAATTGTAAACACAACCACCATCCCATTTCGAATTTAAACTCTTCCTGAAAAAACTTGTTTTAGTAAAAATGACTCAGAAATTTCTTTGTTGTGTCTGAAATTTTGATCATACATCCCATTTTGGAATTTATTCACTTTTTCGAAAACTGAGCACGAAAAAAACGAGTTTTTCTACTAAAAAATCGCTCTTTTGCCGCAGCGAGAGAATATACAAAAAAGGAATTCTAAATAAAATTTAAGATTCCTTGTTTCTTAAGTAGTGTAGGATGTTTTTTTCTTTCTTTTTCAATTTGATTTTCTATTTTTATATAGTGGCTATATTTTTTATTGATGAGTCGTATTTCCGAACTCGATACAAGTTCTAAGACGTATTTATTTCCATTATAAATGTTTAGCAGCGGCCCCATCACAATACCAGGACTACGGCGGAGAGATGTTTCATTTCACGAAGTGCGAGAGTGAGTGAACGCCAATTGATTTTTTCGCGTTTCTTCCAGCACCAAATGCAATAGATATTAGTGCCGTGGCCGTGTTGTATTTGGGGAGGTGGTGGTGTTCCTCCCCAGCTGGGACGTGAGATCGGGCGGAATTCTTCCTTGGCGACGTCTGAGCCAGCGACCACCCCCCTCCCGACCGAATGATCACTACGCCCTCGTGTGGTTGTGTAATGAATGTCAATGTAAATGTATGTCTACAGGGGAAGGGATCAAATTTGAAAAAAATGAAGGTCATGACACTGCACGAGATAGTGATGAAGCCGTTTACATTGCAGGTTAACGAAAGCACGGACAAAATGAGTGCATGGGTGTAATTTGTTATATTGCTACCAGTGGCGAAGCAGTAGCTGTTAAAGCGGTCCCTTCTAATAACAATCTCTCTATAAGGGAAGAGGAAGGAACAAAGATGAGAAAAGACAGATCGCGCATGATCCGTGGCCCTTTCTTTAAGATTCTTCTCCGGTATTTGCCTGATACTGACCAGGAGTAACAGAAAGCCGGACTTCCCGTAGACCACAGCTGAATTTGCTCTCGTTATTTAGTGCCGAAAATCCGCTAATAATAATAATAATAATAATAATAATAATAATAATATAGTCTCATCTTCAATAAACTAGAATAAATGAGTGTATTGTCAACGAATTTTGGACGTCACGCAATGGAAACCCGAAAGGCTTATTGAATCATATACCAAGGCAAAGTGACACACGATTATAAAAAAAACACGTTTAAATAATGTAAAATGTGAATAAATTAGAGTTCCATGCACGTAATGTTAGGAAATGATCTGAAATAAAATATAGGTAAGATGTCTGCCTCCAGAAGACGATCCCACAATGAAGTGCAAATTCTTGTAGTCTCTGCACGTTGCCGCATGCCAAACAAAACTTTTAGATGCGACTGACGGCGATTCGCGATGCCAAAAGTTTCTCGCCATCAATATGTATGTTCGAGAAGAACTTTGTTTAAGAATTCGGACAGTGTGCTGTAACATTCTTCGCCTTGAAAAGGATGGTTTTGAACGAACACATTTTATTCTGCCTTAAAATTACAACGTTCCTTGTATCAGGAACCAATCTCACTATTACCTGAATTAAATATCACAGATTTTCAGCGTTTTCAGTAGATCATCAATGAAGGAAAGTTGCGTAACGCATTTTGAAACTCGGAAGGGACTTAGATGTGAAGAATATCATCATAATGAAGGAGATCATACTCTTAATCCTGCTGTCGAAATTGATGATATTAAACGCTATTTTTTAATATTTCGCATTGTAGAAGTGAAAGTAAGAAATCTTGAGAAGTCTTGACACGAGATGTAGATACGATTGATTGATTGATTTTTCTGTTTCCGGGTGCGTCAACTGCGTTGGTCATTAGTCCCGTAAGTGCAGTGCATGTTTTTTTCTCGGCAGACGTCGGTGATCTTCCCCCGCTGGATGGCGAGATCCGGCGCCGAAGTACCGTCGGCAAGTGGGGTTTCCCTAACCAGGACTCTCCCACCAGCGGGGCACCGCCCAGCCGGGACAAGCTCGAAGCTCCCGACCGGTCTCCCGGAATATGTGGTTGTGTAGTGCATGTTAGTGTGTGTGTGTGTGTGTGTGTGTGTGTAATGGGAGAGGATAGGACAAGGAAGAGGAAGGAAAGATCGCGCGCGGTCCGTAGCCCGTTTGTTAGGGTATTGCTCCGGCATTGGTGTTGATCGGAGAAACCACGGAAAACTACCGATCAAAGAAGCCGGCCGCTAGAATTCTCCTCCAGACAGCGACTGAATTCGACATAGCTGAAAGTGTCGAAAATCCTGCTGTCGTCAGAACTTCTAGAATCTCCCGGTCAGAGGCGCTGCAGTGACATCAGTTGATACACTGAACTACCGCTCCCGGTGTAGATAGGAACTACGCTATTTCCCTTCAATATTTGGGTGCTTAAGATTTAAATCAAAAATATTATTTTTCACGCCATTCTCGGTCAATTGGAAAACTTAGTCTTACAAACAATTTTTGTTAATATTCGTAACGTTCTGAAGTTAATTCGGGACATATACGAAATCAACAATACGAGTTTAGTTAAGTAGTCTTTCAGGGAAATATTCTGAAATAGTTAACTGTTAACTAATAATTTTGGAATTAAATACTATTTAGTATATTGTTACAATAGTCTTAAGTCCGTGAAATAATTAATTGGCATTGTTTATAAATTGAAGCTAGTTGGTCTCATTAAAATAATGTAAATAGTTCTCAAAAGAAGAAACGAAAAGATATCAAAATAGTACATTCTTTCCACATTCATAGAAACGTCTCGAAATGCGTAGCAAGTAACAATTACACATTAAAGTTTTTAATTAGTAATAAAAATAGTTTTAATTCCACAAACAATAGCTGATTATCACTATTTAATTGTACACTGGAATTCAAACTCCACAACTACCAAGAAAACTCATGGAAATGCTCAAAATCGTGTAATTAAGTTACTATGTACACAAAAAGAATGCACATTACGTAGAACATGAATCTGAAACATTTAGGAGCAAACGCATATTTGCAGCGGTCGCAAGTATGGCCACAAGCACTTTGGTTTAACACTAGCTGATTATAAATAGAAAATGTATAAATATATAAATGTATAAATGTAAAATATATTTGGTGTAAACTATTACAAATGTGAAAAATATAAGTCGTTTGATTTACCTTCTGAAAAGTATGCAAGCAAAATCACTTCTGAATCAAAAGTGACTAGCTTTTCCATTTCCCTAATATTTACAAATATTCTCTTCTCTCTCACACGTGTCTTCACTTTTGCTCGGAAGAACTGTTGGCAGTGTTTTCTCAGCTTCGAGTTCGATCGCTTGATCCGGAAAATGATCAATATCTTCCATGTTAATACCGTTGTCTCATCCTCTAAGTCAATACGGAGATCGTAAATGCTCAATGCAAGGCCCATAAAATAAGTTTTGTCAGAACGTATGCCACGTTCAGATCTAATATGTCACCCAATGTATTCAAATGGTAAATATTTATCATTACAATATCTTTGAGAAATACAAGTATAGCTTCACCAAATTTAAAATTATTCTTAAATGGAAAGGAAATGAACGTTAAACGTGGATTAAAGAATATAATTACACTTGTAATAAGAGAACTCGCTCCTATCGTCGCTCGTTTTCTGGAACATATCACAATTATACATTTCTTTATCCACTAGTTTCGTTATTTAATATATTAAACCTTATAACGTTAAAAGGTAATAAAGTAAGTCAACTTTATTACCTTCTTAATCATGCTGTTGCCTGATTTGAACCGTCTTGATTTATGGTACGATTATTTTGATGGAGAAGTTTCGTGCCAGAGTACCATATTTATAATGGTTGGAAACAACATTTCAGTGATATTTATTTCTACGATACTTGCGCACTTCGGAAATGCATAAAAATACCGAATGTCCTGCACTCATACGTTGTCCCTGCCATCGGCGACCATGAGCGAGGGCGTCGTACATGGCGCGGCTGGATGGTTTCCAAGTCGTTAAAACTCTTATAAATCAATCAACCAACGTCATGGCCGGACAATCCATGAGGGTCTCTCTCTCACGAAAGGAATGTTTTTGCATTGGATTCTGAACATCTCGGTGGTTCTCCTTGAAAGTCTTTAATCGCTTGTGTTAATTTTTGTAACTTTGACATTTCTTGACATTGGAAAATGGAAGTCATACCCTTAACCACCCACGTTAACAAATGTCTCCCATACGGTGAACGAAAGCGAAGAACCAAGACAGGCACCCGCGGGGACGAAGTTATTCCGATCCGCAATTCAAACGCCCTAGCTGAACTTCTTGACAATACCTTCTTTTCATTTCGAGCGATTGTGCAAAGTTTGTTACAAGGAGAAGAAAACTGGATTAAATTTGTGCCAATAACACTATTATACACAAAGAAAGACAGTGTAGAAATAACAGTACATTGAACATTAGTTCGGATGTGCAGAAGATTTAGAGCTTTGTGGCGTGAACAAGCCAAGAAATTGCAATAAGACTTTGTGATATTTTAAAAGCAACAGTTCCAAATTGAAGGCAATTTACTTCATAAATTCTTTGAATTCATTTTCTTCTCCTAATAAAATGTTTGGCAACAATGTATGTCGCCAAGCTATGAGGTGGGCTGACTCAAGGAAAGGATGTTTTATTTTAATCAAACGGTATATGGTGATCAAAGGCCCAGCCTCATCACTAACTAGGGCGCGTGTAGAGAAGCGTCAGCTGAGCCCTAAATGTGTTAGGTTATAATATGCCCTTCCGCTCGTGTGTTCACTTCCATTTTCTCATGGAAGCGAGTCGATTCCTTTACGTGTGCCAGGATAAGGGTTAAGAGCCGGAATGGCATTGATAGGTTTTCAGACTGGGAGCCTTTCCATCAACAGAAGAAAAAGCGGGTCTCCGTCACAAGAGATCTTTCCTACAAAGATGTGATTCCCAAATAATTCAGCTCACATAATATTTAAAATCCAAGAAATTACTGTTTGTGTAAATCAAACCTCTGGATGTTGATCAAAAAAGAAGGAAATAAATATCACAATTCCTAGAACATCAAAGAAATGAGAAATAATTTTAAATTGTACCAAAATTACTAGGGTAATGTTAATGAAACTGATTTTTGATGAAATATGAAACTGGGAAACCTGTTAATGAAACTGTAAAACCTATTAACACGCGGAAGCATCACGGTATTCATTTCTACTAGAACGTGTAGTTCTGATGAAAATAAAAACATCAAAACATTTTTATTTCAGAATGATTGTAAACTCACAAAAATAAATTTCTATATTTTTCGAAATGACATCTCTAGGAAAGGATTTGTCCGAACTCAGAACTGGAGAGAAACAAATTCAAAAACAAAAACGGGAGAAACTTTTTCCATGTAGCTAAATTGATATAAGAGTGAAAATATTATTAATACTAATTACATCCACATACACCCTGGAATATAATTTATTTTCCTTGCATAAAACAATGGGAAACTACTTATTTTGATTTCCTACGTTAAATGAAATTCTTTCGATATCATAAGGAAAATTTCAAACCTTAGGAAAATGTTAGACCCTTTATTGCATAATTTTCCTATTTTTCAGTCTATAATAGAAATAGAACTGCACAGTAATCAAAATTTGGGTCGACGAACCTTCGTCTACTCATCCGGCGACGATGAACATCAACCAATTAGTTCAGGATGTGATCACAGCGGCCGCATTGCCGGCCGCATGAGCTGGCAGCCCCTTCGGGACATGCCGAAGTATGAGTCACCCGCGTGTACCTCCTGTACGTTCTTGGAGGTCTTTTTATGAAAATGCCTCCGTTGTCTGTGCCCTGTATTTGAATACTTCAGAAAATATGAGGCGATGGGAAATGAAATTCGTTGAAAATAATCTTCAAATATCTACTTTGCATGGTAAAATCAATGCACATTAACAACAATGAATATTACTAGTTTCACACAAATTGAAGTGATCCTTGATGTGATAAATAACTCATATTTGAATGAAATGTTACTACTTTTGAAATATATTATTGGGAATACTCAGTTCTTTTTATTCTAAGAATAAAATATACTAACAAGACTATAATGTATATGTAATACCAATGGTTTATTTATTATTATTCCATACAAAATAACCTTGAGTTTTTAATATCAGTGTCTATAAATACTAATAGTTAAACATTATCTTAATATATTGTTAGATTATTGAGTCACCCTACATATCTAATAATAAAAATTAACCTTGATTTGCAGCAACGGTTACTTAGAATTTACAAAATCGAAGACGAAATATAGCGTATAGTTTTCATGGATAATAATCAAGCTTCAAATAATACCTTAAAGTGACTAAATTAGAAATAGGGATAAAGTGACTTGAATAGTTACGTATACACGAAAAAAATGAGAAAAATGACAATATTTGTAAGCAATGATTTACTCATATAGGCTACTTAAATCTTAGAGATAAGAAATAAAGAAATGACGATATGAAAAACCCAAATTGTCAGAAAGGAAATTATTAAATTAATAGAAAGAATGCTCATAAAGAATTTGTTTATTTATTTATTTATTTATTTGCGTCAAAAAAAACAGTTAAAAACTGCGTATGACGTGCTATGGGGAAAAGTGAAATGTGTGCACATTTTCAAAATTCTGCGATCTCTACACCAAGTCATATACTACTTAAATTTTGAATTTTTGAAAGGAGAAAAACAACAAAAACTCCCATGTAATAAAACCTATTTTCAAGGATAAACAAGCAATAAATTTTGAATTTTGAAAGGGAGAAAAAAAACAACAAAAAACTCCCATGTAATAAAATCCATTTTCAAGGATAAATAAGCAATAAATTTTGAATTTTGAAAGGAGAAAAAAACAACAAAAAAACTCCCATGTAATAAAATCTATTTTCAAAGAAAATAAGCAATAAATTTTGGCTCTTATTACTTCCTGCCGCGACAACATGGAAACGATAATTTGAATAAATGTATTTCCACTGAATTCTAGAAGACGTGCACAGAAATGAAGTTACATTTATGTCCAGAAGAAAACAAGGGGCCATCTCAGCATTTGCTCAATGGATCAGGAAACTGGACGAAAAACCTGATCGAGATGGGGGTCATTGACCCGGAAGCTGTAGTACAATAGTTGTTACAGGTTGTTTATACTCATTTATACAGTCCAAATGGTAAATAATGCATTATGTATCATTGTTAAAATTAATGTTCCTTTTCTTGTGATGCTCAGTATAGTCTCTAATTGTATAGAAACAGTTATGCAGCAGAAACGATTTCACTTGGGATTTAAACTTTTCATTGAATTTAATCGTTTAATGTCATCTGGCAAAGTGTTGTAAAATAATGTACATGTATTGTATGTGAATTTTTTGTAATGAGCTGTTGATACTGTCACCTGATGAATATGATTTCTACGTCGAGTGTTATAGTAATAGACTTCGGCATTTTCTGAAAATATATTCCGCCCTTGAGCAAGCCATTTTTTACAAAACCACTGATTCGTAAATAAAAAGACACGGTAATGGTAAAATTCCTAGATTAATGAAGAGAGGCTTACATGAATCACGTGGGTGGGATTTGGTTATTATTCGTACAATTCGTTTTTGTAATCTAAAAGTCTGGGAGCTATAAGATGTATTTCCCCAGAATATTATGCCATATCTCAGGCGGGAATGAACATTCGCGAAGTATACACAACGAGCAGTATGAAGGCTGACTGAATTTGCAAGAATTCTGAACGCGTAGCATAATGAACTTAATTTTGTGTTCAATTCATTTAAATGGATGTTCCATTTAAGGTTTGACTGAATTGAGAGACCTAAAAATTTTGTTACCTTAACATCAGTCAATGGTACACTGTTCATTTTCAATGGAGCACAGAATTGTTTATTTGAAATAGAAAACTGCATTAAAACCGTTTTCTTTTCGTTTACTATTAATTTGTTATTTCGGAACCAATTTGAAACATCTGATATTGTACTATTTACGGTTTCTTTATTGCAAAGGATGTTCGTATCATCCGCAAAGAGAACCGTTCTTCCGTTTCGAATCGTCGAGGGCATATCGTTTACGTAAAGTAGGAACAGAGTAGGGCCTAAAATCGATCCTTGAGGAACTCCACATGCAACGGCCAAAGAGTCGGAAAGGTGCGTACGTAATGTTCCATCATTCCAGTAAGGTATTTCAACTCTCTGAGATCGTTGTTTAAGGTACGAACATAACCAATCTAGAGCAATACCACGAATTCCATATGAAGGTATATATGAATATATATAAATATGAATTTGCACTAGAATCTTTCATAAAAAATTAACGGCAAACAATATACGTACGTATTGATACACAATTTAGTAACTGCCCTAAAACAATAAAAAAAATCGCCGTTTACCTCGCACGATTACATTATTTAAGAAGTAAATAAAGAAACCGCAAATAAAAATTTAACCCCGAGAAATAATATCAAGAAGAGAAAAGCGGACGACAAAGTGGAAGAGGAAAAAATATTATAGCCTATAGTATTCATGGATAAAAATCAAGCTTCAAAAGGCCAATTAAAAGAAATTAAAAGAGAAGGGAAGAAAACTTCAGAGAAACGAACGGCACAATAATACCAGCTTACAAAGAGGATGATAAAAATTAACGCAGGCGTTTAAATATTGCATCACGGCATTGCATGATGATGGGTGACCTACTCATACTATCTGAGCTAAGGCGAAAGAGGAAGCATCTCCCTTTATTTCTTCCCCTTTGATTGTTTTTTCCGGGCGCGTCAACAGCTAAGGTCATTAGTCTCATAAGTGTAGTGCATGTTCTAAATGCGACAGGAGGCGGTGATCTTCCCAGATGGATGGCGAGATCCGGCGCCGACCTACACGTCGGCTTGCTGTTTGTTTTTTTTCCCCAACCAGGAATCTCCCACCAGCGGGACACAAACTGTGAGCTCCTGACATGTGTGCTAGTGTAGTGCAAATAAGTGTAAGAGTGTGTAAGTAAAGGGCAAGGATAGGACAAGGAAAGATCAGCGTGCGGTCTGTGGTCCGTTTGCAAGGGTACTGCCCCGGCATTCACCTCCAGTTGATCGGAGAAACTACAGAAAGCTACTGTTCTGTGCAGCGGGCCTCTATAATTCTCCTTCATACAGCGGCTGAATTCAACCTCACTATGTAGCCAATATTGAAAATCCTCTACCCGTCGCGACGCGAACTCTGAGCCACCTAAGTCTATTTTCTCACCCTTTCTCGCGCTTGTGATCAGAGCGCCCGATGCCTTCCATTCGATGATGCATGGTGGGACGACCATAAAGGGAGAATTTTCTTTTATCCAGTTGGATTATCTACAGTCACACTTTACAAACCTTATTTCAGTTTCGTACTAAGAGGTATTAGAACACAAGTGGTCTAACTGTCCATGTCCCACTATTAACAACTATGATTAGTTTCATAATGAAAAAGAAAAGTGTTTATACAAGGGTTCTAATATAATCATTGGCCTCCTATTAACTACTTCAACACCAATCCATCATATTTCGCAGGATGGATATCCCAATTTCAACGAAAATATTCTCCCTGGAATTTTTACAAAGTGGATAAAACGCTATATAATTTTCTTATCGTAAAACATCTTAAATACTCGATTGGTCACGGCCTAGTGGTCGTTTGATAATTCTCCAATCTCTTATTGTAATAATTAACTTACGAACTTATTTCGTAAATAAGTATTTAAAAAGGTGGTATGCGGAAATGAACATAAATACAACGATCTGCGAAATAGCACGCAGGAATACGTCTATCAAAGTATCTATCAAAGTATTTTGCTCACCATAGCAAAATCAAACCAAATTAGTACCAGAATTTTTACCCATTTTATTACTACTTTATTACCGCAAAACCATTTCTTTACCGCTCAACTTCACCCCCCCCCCCCAAAAAAAACGGGTGGCGGGCTAGCTTGATATGAAGTTTGATTCTGCTATGGTGGGCGGGTCAGCTTGATGGTCCTCATGGGATCGTATTTTGCCTGTGTCGCCGGAAGCGGTACACATGTCAGTTTTTTAAAAACTCATCACCTATAAATAATAAAGAAACACTGCAGCAACGTAATATTAACCACTAAGCGGAGTCTTTAACATTTTGAATAAAATAAATTAAATGAAATATTAATTTTTAAATAGATGTTACACAATACTTTTCTACCTTCAAATTGAACCTGTCAAATGGGTCCTCAGGCGCCGTCCCCTCCCTGGTAGTAGAAATGGGCTTAACAGTTTTCTTCAATGACAGTTATCGGAATAAGAGTTGGCTCGTATTAACAGTTAAAAATAACAGTTGAGAATAACATATTCCTGATCAGCTACCTAACAGGGCCAACTACCGTGAGCAGCTATCAATTTTTATTTATTTAGTTAACAGAAAAAAATCTCTATGTGACGTATTGAGGAGAAAATCATCAATTGGACATGCGTTAAAACAGTTGTGGCAACACCAGGCAAAACGAATTGCGTTGGTACGTCCTTTCGCTTGTGCAGCTATCTTACGGCGTTTTTTATCACTACTTCTCCAAACGGTTAAGTCAAAGAATCAGCTCATATGAACGAGACCAAGAGACTGGATGAATAGCCAAGAAAGAATTGTAATTATATAATACAAGTAGCGAACATATAGAATAATACTTAAATGACACTGATTCCTGATTCGGGTTCAGATAGCAAATATCCTTTCGAGTAGGCTACTTGAATACGGAGGCGTTATTTTCATAGTGATCAGTGGCGGCGCGTGGTAATGCCATTAGGGTGTGGTGTGCAACGTTTTTCAATTCTCCCTTCCTCCCACTCCCCCCTCCCTCTCTCTGTCTCTGCCTCTCTCTCTCTCTCTCTCTCTCTCTTACACACACACACACACATACACACAGGCATACATTACATGCATGCATTTATACTCATTAACATAAATAATGACAATTAAACGCAAATCACCTTATGAAGTCTGATAGTATGCCGAACAGTTCCATTCCATTGTTTCTTTTCAGCAAATTTTTCTGTGAGTTTTTCATTGAAATAATTGATTTCTTGCGCTTCATACTTTCAACGCTATTCATTGTTAGTTGCACAAACACCTTTGACAGAAAAACGAACTCTCTGATTTAGCTTTCTCAAAGCACAGTGAAACGTAGCCTAATACATGCGTTTATAAAATGCGCTTGGTGTTTGAATACTTCGGAATGGTTTTGTAATAACAACTCACTTTAAAACACAAGAGAATACACTTTTAATATTCAATGAAAATTTTTATGAATGCAACACTGCACAGCTATGCGTTTGCGTTTCGCGCGCTAGTACGAAAGTTCATTCAAGTAGAGATATATCTCACACGTTCTTCGGTCAATGTCACACGTACTTCTCTTAAAAACTTGTGCTAGCCGACTGTTATATCTTCGAGACATGTCAAGGATTTAAAAAATCGCCAGTGCGCCGGCGCCGTAGAACGCGCATCGCGGGCGGTGTTCCAGCCCTTCATACGCCACCGTGGTTCCCCTCCTTCCCCTGCAGCCCCGCGGCAGCCTGAGCAACACCGCTTCCTCGGTCGCATTCTCCCGAGTGTGCTCCGGCATGCTTTCGCGAAAGATAGTCGGTCGGACTGGCAATCGCAGCTTCCGAACAGCGCGTGTTTTGAAATACCTTGTTTCATAAATGCTCTGAGAGGACTTGTATTCACCTCTTGTTAAGTCATGTTTAAGAGAAATGGCACAGAATTAATTTGCGTGTGCACATGCGAACGTGCGAATACCCACGAGCCGTCACTGATAGTGATACAACTCCTCTTTTTTGAGAAATTGAGTTAACTCCATTTTCAGGTCCGCGCAAATGTTATACATTTATTCTGAAAGTGATAGAAATCCAAGATCTTTCCGTGGACGACAAAACGCATCATAATAAAAGTGAATTACAGAATATTGCAAACTATTAGTTTTGATAGTAGTACAACTCCAGTGATATGGCTATGTGGTTTTCTACAAGTCTCGTGATGAGTGATTTTCGATATATTTATAGCGTCTGCAATAACATGATAGTTTGATCCATATTTGGTAAGAGGAACAACAAAAATAATGTCAAGGAGAAACGTTTTTTGCTTACCAACGGCTTAAGTGGTAATGACTGTTCGACATTTAAAAATAATGAATTATTTGACCGAAACCAATCATTTTATTTTATGACTTCCGGAAATATTAGTGGATGATGAGCAGCAATGTGGCAGATGTCATAACAACATATTATACAGATGGCAAACGTTTTTTTTAAAGCAGAGTACATAATAATAATAATAATAATAATAATAATAATAATATAAAATATTGTAGCATGTGTAACAATAATGAATAATTTATTAGTGAATCTATAATTTGAATTAAAAATAGACTTGCTAATCACTTGTTAAACTGTTATCGTACAAAATGCGAAATCTTCCACCTAGTTCAGTTTGGTCAATAAGTTGCAGTACTAACAGCCAATAACAGAGTAACCGAAATAACTCTTGACTGGCAAGAAAGAAGCGTTGAGCTGCATCCGTACCTGGAAGCTCCCGAAGCAGGAGCCGCCGGGCAGCGTGACGTAGCACACGTAGGGCGGGCTGGACGCCGGCACCGACTCGTAGATGACCAGCGCCCCGTTGCGCAGGTCGGCGCCTCGGGCCTGCTTCATCTGCCAGAACTCCTGCAGCGCCTCCACCACGTTCACTGCAACACACACCACGCTCCGTCACGCTCGCTGTCACCCACCAGCCAAACAAAAATTCCCCAAGTAAATGAAATCATTAGACGATTAGCGATTACTTCTGCAACTCCTGTGTAAAAATTCCACGCTTATTCCCGTGTCATTACGTAACTTTTTATCTACTACACATGCGGTAGGGAGAAAGTAAAACTGCATTCCTTTTTAACTATATAAAAATATATTATTCCATCGTTAAAAACTTACGCATTCTCTGATGGATTTCAGACCACATTAAATAAATTACAAAACTATCAAGACAAATTGTTAAGACTATCAGATAATGTTCCCTGGTTTGTCAGGAATAAGGCCCTCCACAACAAACTTGCAACAGTGCAACGACCTTGCAATTACTTTCTTTTTAACGAAACTGGCACTTATTTTCTAAAATAACTTAAATCACATACAAGGAGCACGAAATAGGAACTGATCAACCTCCACTCTCCCGCCTAAGGAGCAGACTCCCTTTTCACAATTTTTTAATATCTCTCTGACATCAGATTAGCACAGAATATTTTTTAAATTTACCCCTCTCACCTACCGTATTGTATTCTAAACCCTCGTCATCGCCCTATAACGTTTGTTCCCAGAATTATCCTCGCAATAACCTTGGTTGAAGGTTTCAGCTAACAAAATTACTATCGAGGAGGTGACAAGTTACCCCCTTCACATCTTACTGGTAGAAAATATCTCGGCTGAATCAACTGAAGAACCTCACGGCTGAACGATGTATGTCTGTCATTCTAAAAAGAATCAATTAAAAACCTGCCAAAATACCTATTAGCAGCTGGAAAATACATAGTATTTAATATGTCACCTCTTTTTCTGCCACAAATACGATTGCTTGAAGGTTTTCAAAACATTTTCATGTACAAATTATTAAATTGATTCTTATTAGTTAAAAGATCGGAGATCTATAAATCCGTTCAAGAATCATCTTGTGAAATACCATTAGCAAAAACTGAAAATATTTTAATATGCATTGTAGCTCTAAATAATTTTATTTCTATATAATGATGGATACGTAAAAATTTTTTTAAAATCCAAAAAAATAAATTTTTATAAAATTTGTGAGCCCTTAATCAGGAGCTCTAAGCGCGCATTTAGTTTGCGTATGCATTCATGCTTAGGAGTCGCTGGTGGGGAGCGGGGTGGCAAGTCTCCTCCATTCTTTTCTAGTAAATCCAGTGTGTAAGGTGAAGGTAAACTTATTTTACCATTTGAACAACACAAATTGAACTGATTTCCGAGTTTCTGTCAAGAAGAAAATACTTGTACGTAGTACTGCTTTTAACCTATCATTACACCACTGTGGAATACTGGTGGGCACTGGTTCGGCGTTTTCACCACTTCTCCAGACACGCTCTCATTTAATAATATTAATATATAGAGCGAACTTTATCAGTGTGAACTAGGTTTTTAAATCCGATGATCAGTGAAGGTATTTAAAGCGTCTAATTTTGTCAGATTTTCACTATACATTTAAAGAACAATTAGCTCGCCAACTTCAAAGTTTTCTGACATTAAGATAAAACCAATGTTTTACAAGCATAATCACTCATATGGAGAAATGTTTACCTCCTGTACATAGTATAGGTAGTATTTGTTGGGATACTTTGTAAAGTAAATATAAAATATATTTAATACACAGTTCACATTACATACGGAAATGGCAGTTTAAGCTAGTGGATGAACGCAAACAGTTTATTAAACGTGCTAACTACATTCATTTATTACAATCGTGCTTTAAATGCATCGCATATACAATGTATAATATATGATCAATTGAGCACCGTCGCAGGAGTTGGGGCGGCATACGCTGTTATGTCCTCGCTTTTCTTGACACGTGATCACACTGGTCGATTTTTCCTCCGCCTTTCACTCAAACAAGGATGGTAGGCTAATCGTCAGGGATAAATGATGATATAATAATGAATAACATTCATGTTGTAGATATGTTATATTTTAACTAATGTATGATGTGTTCTTGTCAATATTCGGAGATAAATGGTTAATGTACTGCTACCTCGTCCCGGGGTGACTAATGACCTAAACGACTCGGTGCTCCGCCTTCGTCATTTCCGTGGCGCTCCTGAAGACCCAGCTACACAAGTGGCCTTCGGGTGCCTGCGCCTTCCGGTGTTGCACGACCGCTTTCGGGGCGATAATTTGGCCATTCATCGTCCATTTTGTGAACATTGTACATTTTTGCAAATGTTGATGGCAATACTGTAGGACTTTTAAATATACTTTAATAATAAAAAATGCTAAAACGTGTTTCAACATGCTGTGCAACTACAATAAAAAGGATGTAGTTTGCCAAACTTATCATTCTGATTGGCTTAGTTTTGGCTTTATGGTTTACTAGTTCATAACTGTGTGTTTATGAACTAGGATTGAAACACGTAATGCTCTACTTAATACCTTCGCGGCTTTTTCGGATTCTTTACCAACTCAACAAATAAATGGAATACAATAAATAAATTGAATAATACACAAATAAGAAAAATAATTCGATACAAGCATTATTTTGTTGAGTTAATATGAAAATTGCAATTTTGGAATTTCAATGAATTGAAAATTTCCATCACTCACTTTATTGCACTGTTATGTATTACATTTTCTTTTATAGATCTGATATGTCTTGATTAGTAGTAATAGTTCTCTAAGTAGTAATAGATGCAGAAGACTCACCGGCTAACAGCCTCAAAAATTTTTTGATGTAATGGAATCTTCTGAATAGCTTTAGGCAATACCTAAATAAATAATAATCGCAATAAATAATAACCGCGCAAATAACTTAAAAGTACCCTTTCATTTATGCAATTCCCATTGTCATTTCCCATCGAACCCTCAAATACACCATATTAATTTTCATATAATTATCAATATTTTTCTGGAAACTCACTGTCCATAACTTGTTGGCTATTTGAGAACGCACAATATTTTCCGTAATAACTTCACAATTTTTTTCCATCTGGTACGCAGAAACCTGTCCAACTATGAGTATAATAGTTACTATTTAAATGTGGCGTCGCCGACGCTGTAAACTATTTTAAAAGGATTTTCCTGTCTTGAAAAATTGTATGCGAATCTATATCAACATTAAAAGGCAATTGATTTGTACGTTTATGTGAATAAGGTGTTTGTTAAGTTTAATAAAGACTACATGGGTCACATTCATTGGAAACTCGATATTTGTACACTTAAAAACGTAAAAGTGAGAAATCGAACGTAAAAACGTTCATTCATTCTCTAACATTATTCACAGTTTTTTTTTCGTATTCACATGAAATTCTTCAAATTTAATAGGTTCCTAGGCAATACTGTTTGTATGGTTTTGCAATTTTTTTTAAAAATATTGCATCAGGTTTACGGAAAAAAATTAAAATGAAATATTCCGCGCGATCCTCTTAAGTTCACTTGTTCACTTAAAGATGTCGACATCAGTGTTGCCAACGTGATGAAAGAAAATTATGGCGTATTGAGCGAAAAAGCCTTTAGGTACTGGAATTTAATCAATACCACCTAAATATTTGTAGATAAATTTATGTGGCGTTGATTTAATTCCCGGCACATTTGCTAAGATCGCAGGGCCAAAACATGCAAAAATAGGTTTTTGGAAATTTCTTTGACTCTTCTGGCCGGATTCGTAAAGAAATTATCAGTTTCCAATCAGGATATAGATACGCGTCGAATGACACATCGTTCAATGGTGCAAGGGACTGGTGCAAGCGAAGCGATATATAATATTCATTTGCGCCGAATATTTTAACTGTAATATCCAATTTGTTTGTAACAAATACATAAATTATTTAATATTTACCTTATATTTTTAATTTATTGTCCTAAAAAGTGAATTAAAAACAAATATTAATCAATTATTTATACCTATGCAATATTTGCATTGGTTACAAATATCGAATATTTTTAATTCAGAATATTGTAAATAACGTTTGTCAGAAAAGCAAATTAAAAAAAGGGAAAACTTTGGGAAAAAAAAAAAAAATTTTTAATTTACAAGTACGCATATAAATACTTAGAATATTTTTCGTGTGAACAAAATTAACAATCTGACGAGCCCATAGCTTCTTCAGTCCATTCCTGGAGAGAGTGCGTCTAAATCCCTAAGATCGCGGCGTAGTGTTCACCTTGGAAGGCCTGTAAGACGGAATCTTTCAGTGCTGGCGTACGTGCCGCTACGTCAATGACACGATGGTGAATTGTGCACGCACGAAAAATCTTACTTGTTTTTCATAATTAAAAAGCATACGCCATCATTTATTAATAATAACGATATATTCATATAAACAATGAATTTATTAATTACAATTTTTTGAACCATCAAATTTTAACATGGCCAGCCGCAAATGATGCAGAATGAAATGTAGAATGATTTACGAGATTAAGCTGACAATTAAGAATAATAAAATAGTGGATTTTTCCTCCGCTTTACATGGAATTGTAGTAAAGTAAAGCCAAAAACAAATGCGTAAAGCATGTATGGCATTTCTTTTCAATACTAAACGATGACTAAAGTCAAAAATGATGAATCATTTAAATGTCCTTCGTTTGGTGTGTCAATGAGTTTGTGCAAAATGTTCTAGCAATAAATTGTCAAGTAAGTATTATAAAAGCTAAAATCTGGGATATATTGAGGTGAGTTGCAGATGGCATTAATATACAGTAAAAAGTACTAACTAAATAACATTCTTATTAAATTTGTGTTTATAAGAAAATCCGCATCCTATGGCTTAACTCATATTACGAGATATTACAGAAAAATGTAATTCGACGTTTCCAATAAATAAGAATGTTAGAAAATACGACCTTGTAGTCGTCATCGTAAATTGAGTTCTATTAATTGCATATATTTTTGCACATACTACATTCTCTCAACGATTGCCCTGCTCGCAACAAAGAATGTGTGAGCCCTTTCGGAGCACTGCGCGGGCGCCTCCAGCTGGACCAGCGGCCCGGGGGAAGGGAGGGGGAAGGGGGAGAGGGCGGGGCGGCGACGACGGCGGCGACGCGTCGGGGGCACCCATTACTCGGCGATTACGGGGGAGCTGAGGCGGCGGCGCGGAGTCGGCGCGATACCATCACGAGGCCTCGGCGCCCCGCCCCTCCGCGCCCCGCCCCCGCTTCGCCCCGGCCGAGGCCCCGCGCGCCAGGTGCCGGCCCGCTGCGACGGCTCCGTGGCAGCACCGTTGCCGCTCCGCTTCACCCCGTTGACCGGGGACTTCTGAGGTTCGACTGAATTTTGACACCAGCAGTTGGCCTACGTCGAATTCAGCTGCTCTCTGTAGGAGAATTCTAGCGGTCAGTTGCCCTCATCTTTGGTTTTCCGTGGTTGCTCCCATCAACAACAGGCGAATACCGGAGCAGTACCCTAACAAATGGGGCACGGGCCACATGCGATACGGATGACGACTGGGTATAATTAATTATAGCTGTATTGTGAATGCGAAATAAAATAAAACGGCACCTTGAGACTGTCAACCAATTTGAATTCTTTTTCAATCGCGCGTTTTACACATTCACTTTACCCTATTGATATTGAATAAGGAAAATTGAGTAATTGAGGAATAAAGCTAAAGTTAAGGAATACAGGAGAAAATAAAATATGAGATTCATAAATGGTCAGGAAAAAGAAACCAAGTGAATGAACATCTCAATAGATCGAGAGCAGTGGGTACAGTTATTGAAGGTCGCGAATGGTGAACGTGAATGTTGCAGCCCCCTAGACGAAGGCAGAAGGACCTGATATGTTAGAAAAATACTGCTAAGCCGAGATACAAGACACTGCAATTTTCTAATTCGACTAGAAATGTTTTCACGTATTAATCTGTGTTATAACGAACGCTATGCATAATGTATTACCATTAAACGTAGAAGAAAGTAATAATACTACACAATGGGGATGCATAAAACAAGCATCAGCATGGCATGTGCAGAGAACGGAAGAAAGGGTGTGCCGGTTCATTATTGTCAATTATTGCAGCTTTGCGAATACGACAAATAGCAAAACGGTACCTTGTTATCCGCACATCTAATAATATCAGATCTATTATGTAGTGAAAGCTCATTATAATGAAACTCAAGAAATAGAGAATATTCTTTGAATAGAGTTTTCTTCGTGTGAAGAGCAAGTAAATCAATGTAAATGGTCATAAGTAGGGAGCGGATTTTAATGAAATGTTATTTTTTTCTTTTCGCTTTAGAGAAGTGCCGTTTGGTATAAAAATTATTTTTATGTTATGACAAAAGTAAATGACCCATTTTTATGTCATTTGTTACATTTTTCGTCGATTTCGACAAATAAGTCTTTTTTACCCTTTTCCGTAATTTTTAATGCATTTTCGCTGATTTCATCGATTAGTATGTCATTTTTATGGTACCTGCTTCAAATCTTATTTACAAGATGCAACAAATCATTAAACGTAGATATAGAGATCATTACAGATCGGGATTAAAAATCATTAAAGGCGGGTTCGAGTCCCGCCTTGGGCATGTTTCATTGTCCCTTGTCTCCCGTGTATGTATTGTCGCGGAGGGCCTCGGATTCTGTTAACTCCAGATTAAAGGAGTCCGCAAATGTGTTGGTGTCTATCATGGTCGAATATGCGTGCCATCGGGATGTCAAGGGTGACCGGGTGTTGGCTGGATAAAAGAGGAAAGAAAGAGAAATGGGAAAGAGCATTGTTACTTTTTCCAGCGTTCTTTAAGATATTATTATTTTTCAAAACAACAATATGGAACTAAAACTTCAGTAACAGTTTCAATGCTTAATGAAAAATATGCATCTAACTTCTGAAATTATGTAATTTACAAGTTACTTTACAAATTATGTACTTTCTATACTTATATGTGTATTGTGAATAAAAATATGTAAATTTTAACAATTTCCAATACTACCTGAAAATTGTATGATTATATTTAGCATTGTAATGTATATTCCCGAGTAAGTACTGAAACTCATGCATAATGCATATACATTTACGCATATGGCATGCAAAGAAGGTACGAGAATACTTATGAGGCGCAAGAGAACAAGAGTAAACAATGAATAATTAATAAATGACAGACGCAGTAATCACAGTGTACGAAGGTATGAACGAGAAAGGACGTATGCCCCGCCAAAGTTGAGAAACCGGTCGAAGATTGTAAGTAATCGAAACGAGATAATCCTGCATCGCTCTCCGTAACCTCATTAGCACGGCTATATAATTATGAAGACAATATCTTTTGTTATTAAGAAAGATTTGAAGAACCTGTTAATATCGAATTCAAAATGGTAAATAACACTTTAAAAGAGTTTGTTTTCGTCAATTGCAACTTCTTGATTTTCTTGTCTAGTTTTACTCGTAAAATTGGGAAATCCTCGTAAAAATGAGAAATTTTATTGACAGCAACATTCCGAATAAATCGAAAAATTAAAGCATATGAATAAATAGAATAGAACTTAATAGCGAAAGTAAAGGGTTGGAGGTGAAGTAAAGAGTCTAGTCACGCATCGCCATCAATAAGCGAAATCAAGTCTTAATGAAACATCTCAACATTGCAAAAAGATGAAATTGAAGTCAAGAAAAAGTAAAATAAACCAGAAATGTACGGCATGTTAACAACAAAATATTTTCATTCAGTATATAATACAGTACACCTCGATTTAAGCCCAGTCCTCTCGAAAATCAAGACATTGATAACTCACATTAATAAAGAATTTATTTTCGAGACATATATTTTACAGTACATATAGTATGTATAAGTAAACCTAAGTAAACTTAAGAATATCACGAACCAATATCCATATGTAAATCTGTCTAACCGCCCAAGCTGTAGAATGGAACAAAGAAATTTGCATCGCAAAGTCTCCAATTACACTACCTCCTTTCTTAACTTGTGCGGGTAACAAGTTGCACGACAGATATAGAAACACTTTCAAAGAAACGCAAACGTACGCGAATTAAAAATTATATAATTTTAATAATTCCATAACAATGGTGAACACAGAATCTAAACACTAAACATAAATGAAGTTGCAGCTTCCAATTTTTATGCATTTATTCCAATCTCCTTTATTTTCTAGAGTCGCAACTTGAAGACGACCCTCCAATTCCGCTATCTCCAAGACTTAAGAAGGATACCCGGAAAGTAAGGTTACAAGTTGTTTTACACTTACATAATTGCATGTATTTAAATGAAACTTACAAGAAAATAAATATATATTAAATCTTTTTAAAACAATTACTTTTTACTTCAATACATTTTGTCATGGGACATCATGGGACGATGTTTGTCATTCCTTCGTCGTGGAAGAGTGCCAACTCCTAAAGGCACGTCTCTACTTCGGTTTTCACCTTGCCTACATCAGGACAGGGTTCCACTCACATGTTCCTTTAGAGAACAAATAGAAGTCGCTAGGTGCGAGGTCGGGTTTAAGGAAGGGGTGGTTTGAAATGACGTCAACAACTTTTCTGTTGCCCGAGCGCAGAGCAGACGAGCACTGTCATGAAGGAGGCAGACTCCCTTCGGTAGCATCTTGCAGCGTCTGTTTAGAAAGTATGTATACATGTAACTGAAATTGAGTATCCATCCTCATTTCGTCACATTTTGCCGTGACGTAAAGTCCTCCCCATAACCTGAAACGATTTCGCGATGAACCGCGTCGGTGCTCATGCCCTTGGCACTGAGGTAGCGTATCACAATGCGAGCCTCGCATTTGGCGCGAATGGGAATAAGAATGTTCATTTTCAACCATCATCACAACCACCGGCGGGGCGCTACGGATGTCCATTACCACTCGTTCGCTTCTGCGAACTTTGCTCAATTCAACAGTTGTACCAACTGCGAAGAATACATCTGCCTGCAAGAGCTGTACGTTCTGTAGCCTTACTTTGCGGATATCCATCGTACTCAATATGCATCTGTGGTGTACCAGGAATGGAAAAAGAATCTGTATACATGAGATCGTTCGAGAAGAAGATGATTGTGTTGTATCTACGTGTAAAAATACACCTTGGCTACACGACAACCAATTAGAAGTCGAATAAGAGCCAACACCATTTCATTTAGTATCATTTGATAGGCTTCTGTCAATAATGCGCGATAATTTATTACGTTCTAGAACTCTGAAGTAATAGAAATGTCATTTTAACAAGAGGCGATCCAAACGCTTCTTTTAACAGCGTCTCAGAGTGGCATTGAAACCTTCACACTGAAATTTGTTATGAATACCCTTAGGATTGCGCTAACGTTTTCTTTGTGAAAGATCACACCCACATCGTGGTCGCATTTCTCCGCCTCGCCAAAGCTCCACGTATCCACCCCTCCGTGGATCACTCCGCCCCCTCCCCGCCCCTTCCCCCACCCCCCACCAGTCCCGCCTGCCCCGCCCCGCCCCGTCCCAGCCCAGCCCCGCCTCCTGCCTTCTCGTCGCCCCGCCGCGCAACGCTCGGGAATAGATGGGTTTGATCAACGGGACGATTTAGATTGATTGAAGGATATGGATCCAATTTCGAAAATGAACGCAAAGAATAAATCAGCGGGCCGATTTATATAATTGGGTGAACACGGCGCGGCGGCCATCAGTGCAAGTGGCAGCGGCGGAGGCGGCGGTGGTGGATCCGGAGGTTTCCGCGGGGGCGGAGTTGCTCCCGTCGCCATCGACCCGCCCAGCGGCGTCCAAGGGGTGCACGGAGCGGAGAGATCTGCAAATCTCTCAACGAGAGAATAATAACGCGGTTTGGCGAAGGTAAAGAAATGTCGCACTTTTTCTTGAAAGTTATTTCGGAAATAGAAAGAGCCTGTGAGTTTACACACCCACCTTTCAAATGTTCTTTAGATATAGCGGTGATTTCATTGGTTAGAATTGCAAATAATAAAGGAGCAATTTATTAATGGAAGATACTGAACTACTGGTCTCTTCATTACATTCAACCTTAAAATTTTTGAACATACAAATTTGAAAAATAGCTTCAATGAAATATATACTCAAACACTCACTTGTAATGCCAACTGACTAACGATACAAGAAACGTGTCCAGCTATTAATATTCAGATCCACCTAATATTTATATGAAAAAGTGTGGTTCAATGTTTTGATAAGAATAAATTGGAACATCAAATAATTTAGTAGAATGGTTGTTAGAATATGGCGACTAGTGGTCACCTAAGAAACATTAGTTCTTAGCTGGGGAATGAAGATTACTCTTCTTTATCAGGCTGCAGAGTGACTGCGCTATAGAATCTCGATTTACTTTTTCTTTCATTCATTCATTCATTCATTCATTGATTCGTGATTCCATGAGCGTCAGCTGTGAAGCTCATAACTACCGTAAGTTTAGTGCATGTGTTATCATCGTTGGAGGTGACAGTGATCTTCCCCTGCTGGATGGCGAGATCCAGCGCCGACCTACACGTCGGCTAGCGAAGTTTCCCTCAACCAGGTATCTCCCACCAATGGCGCACCGCATCAGCCGGGACAAGCTCTAACCTCCCGTCAGAGACACTGCAGTGAAACCATTTGATGCGCTGAGCCACCTCAGTCGGGAGGCGGAATCTCGAGCAAGCTCGCGTTTGCCCACGAAATCCTCCCTGTAGAAAAGCAGTTTTTCCAGCGCCGGGGCCATCGCGGTGCGCCTGCCTGCGTGCAGCCCGAGGGCGCCGTATAAGAGGGCGATGCGATGGCCCCCATAAAGGCGGGGGCAGTGACGCGGCGCCGAGGCCACTGCCCTCGCGCGCGCCCACGATACTCGGTCATTTCGCCCCTCCCGGCTCTTACCCACGCCGGGGAATATAGAACCGCTGTCTGGACGAGAATCCTAGCGGCCGGCTGCTCTGATCTGTGGTTTTCCGTGCTTTCTCCCATCAACACCAGGTGTATGCCGGGAGCCGCAACAAACGGCTCAACATGGTTCGGCTATGGATAGCGCACGAACTTCCCTTCCTCATTCTTGACCCCTTGTAACGTCGCAATCGACAGAGATAGGTACGTCATCGACTTCCCGTTCATTCCGTAATCTTCAGCAAAACATGCACATAATGCATAAAGCTCACAATCCGTAGAACTGAGAAGCTCTTGATCTTGTCTCGACAATCTCACGAAGCTTTCTTCTCGTTTATACAGGATCTTCTAACATGACACCCCGTTGATAGATGGAGGCAAATAACAACATAACCCGCAACGTTTCACCCTTCTCTCCTCTATATGTACACTTACCCGCACAACACTACCACACATTTCTCGAGAAAATGGGGGCTCAGGTAACATCTTGGCTGGGGTGGTGCTCTGGCAGACAAGTTGAGGGAGAAAACGGCGCAAGCTGACGAGAAGGTCGGCGCCAGATCTCCGCGCCAGTGGGAAAGGAACACCGCCACCTCTCTGTGATAACACACACTACACAGCCATGTGCTATACTTACGAGACTATTGACCAAACTAGTTGACGCGTTCGTAAATACAAAATAGTCTCGAGCTATCACGAACGAAGCCCGCCGGCCCTTGAAGTTCTTCTGAGGAAGCGATGTGGTTGCCCGACTCTTCAGAACTTAGGCACGAAATCTTGTTCCTGATGCACTCCTTTACAGAGGAGGCAGCGACACTCCCTCGCTGTCATAAAGGCGCACCTCGTCCGCGCTAAAGTTAGAATACGAACACGAAATGCGTTAAACCCGGACGAACAAAATCGGGCGACTTTGGAGCCCGGTATGCCCTTACGCCGATCGGTAAAACGGTCTCGTATTCAGAGCGTATGGACTCCTCTACGTGCGTGAAAGCATTCATATTCACCTATCACCTGGGCACGTTTTGTTAAAAATTTTGTTGGAACTGGAGAAGTGTAGGAAGCTACAATATTAGCTACGAAATTGTGAGGGAATCAGTTATGGTGAGAGAATCATTCATTCATTCATTCATTGTTTCATTCATTCATTCATTGATTCATTCATTATAAAAGTGTGCTAGATGTTCCATTCGATTGGCTCTTAATTCAAGATCTCGGGAAAAGAAATTAAATGTTATATCTTAATCTAATGTAACCTGCATATCTCATTAAATAATTAAACACGTGATGCTCTATCAGTTACACTAATCCTACCCTGTAATAATAAAATAATAAGACGGGCAGAATTTGTTGCTACATGCTACTAGTAGCCTGTCTTACGAGAAACGAAAAATCCGATAATTAACTGGTCGCTTAGTAGCAGTACTGCGCGAAGGAGAAAGAGAATCGTGGAATGGCCCAGTGGTATCAGTCAGTGTTCCCTGCTAAGAGCATGTGCCGTTCGTCATTGCGGGTGCTTATTCGACAACTAATTGTTAAGGAGTAAGCCTTGTTAGCAATGAATATTACGTGTGGAAGATACAGAGGTAAAACTTACGCCTGTACTTTACGCCTTAATACTTTTTGTGACGATCGTCGTCAGATTTCTGTTGCAGAACAACAAATCGCAGTACCAGGTAATATTGATGAAGAAAAAGAAGAGGAAAGAACACAGGGATACGTTTTCATTTAATCCACAAAGATTTTTTATTACTTATTCCACATTCAGCACCGAAGTGCTTTACAAGTTATATTACACTTAACTACAAATGGGAATATTATAATAAAATATTATTCCACAGAGTTCCGAGAAAAAAAATTGAATTCACGTTTATATGCATTTTGACTATAACTGTTTTTCGGTATTTGTCATAAATCATGTAATTTAGTACTTGTTCGATAAAAAATGTCTAGATTATATACCTGCTCTTATTTGCGTCATTTGCTGGTGATTTTCGATAAGATGAAACGCAAAATACGCTCCCCTGTAAAATTAAGGGTAAATGACGAATTATTCTATCACCTCATTTGTATCCCATCATCGTACAGCAGCCGAAATTCCAACTGCACACTTGTTAGTCCAACGAGCGCAACCTCCTCACGGTGAGGCGCCGGCGGCCACGCGATTGCAGGAAGGGCACGTCTCGCGAAGGAACGCAGCGAACCGCGACCTGCAGGGGACTAATTACCACCTTCACTAGAACAGGCGAACACAGTGCGCCTCTACGCGGCCACTTCCCACGCCGAATCCAGGGCCTCGCATCCAGCGCGGCTTCTTGCGGCCTCCTTTGTTCCCTGCCGTGCGTTTCCTCGTCGGCGAACATCGCTCACCACTTGCATCACGGTTGCATTTTATTGTAACTCAACTTTTATTCATCAGCATGTGCTCCGGTTTAATTATATGTAGTAGCCGAGTGTTAATAACATATTACAACGAAGGTTCGGGATACATTCTAATCTGAAAAAGTCAGAAAACAATATCTATTTTGTAATAACATACGATTCACGTCATGCTATTAATTATCATTTTTCAGTAGTGATTGTCTTTACTTAAGTATTTATTACAAAAATTAAACTCCGTTCAATACTAAGCAATGAGTAACTTTATTGCAATTCAACAAATATCAGATAACTGGGTGTGATTACCACGTTCTTTTTCTTCACACAAGAACAGCTGAGGTTGTAATACAATGCAGAGAAGTCAACGTTTTTTAACGCACATGCCAATTCAAGCAGTAGGTTCCACTTAATCGCGGGGTGATTTGTATTCCATCCGCGTCGTGCTGCGTCCTGCTCGCCTCGCTGAAGGAAAACAGACCGCGAAATGCGAGGCTGGAAGCATACCCAGCGCCTGCATGCGGCCGAGTGCAACCAACACATTCGACGGAGCAGCCAGGGACGGGCACTTCTTCGGATTTCCATGTATCCCAATACAATTAATCGAAACACTATATATTCTAGTGTAGACGTGTAGTTATTTTGTTATGTTTTTTGATATGTTTAAATCTAACGATAGGCCACAGAAAAGATCTACATTAATCATTCCAACGCGCGCAGAAATTGAAAGAAAACTATGAAGCCTCCGGCTTGGGAGAGACGTCGATGGCTACGTTTGATTGTCAGACACTCGTGAAAATCCAAAAACTATGAGTTTCGATTTCGATCGAAATATGCAAATACAGGTTTGTTTTATTCTGGTTATTCTCTTACTGTGCGTGCCGACTGAATGTTAACACTCATTGTGTCACTGGTTTCAAAACAGCGGACGTCACGCGATAGCAAGGCTTCAAGGAAGAGGCCGACCCCGTTCAATATTTTCTCTTTACATGATCCGTTATGGAACAACATTTTTTTAAAAATTATTTATATGTAACGAACTGCTGCTGTCCTATATGTAAAATATACCTACTATCTTAGTTTAATATTCGTAAAGACAATTTTCATTAAAATATTTAATTTAGTTTGCTAGCTATTTTCTGGAAAAACAGTTTGTGTGTGTGTTGTTGAACAGCATTTTTGCTGTTACAGCCACTAGCTAATAACATTACAGAAGTAGAAGATAATCCGAAGTGAAATAGTACATTAATATAAATATACATAATTAATCATTACAAATGTAAAAAAGCACGTCATTTCACAAAAGGTCGGATTGTACAAATCATCTACAATTGCTCAGACGGTTTTACGAGAACAATGTCTAAAAGTATTGACAAAAATATTTCCAACCTTTACTTTAAAATATACACTTATTATTGGCATCCATAGAGTATTTCAACACTGTATTTTTGCGAAATCGTTTTGCTAAAATTGTAGTTTTAGTAGCAGAAATTCGTATTTGTTTAAAAAGTTGAGTGATGAATAAAAGTGCGTGCGTGCAGACGATAGCGATGATTATATTTCTGTAGAGGCCGAAATTTCGGCCCCAGTTTTCAACCTGAGTAGGAATGGGAAAAATAACATTCAATTACTCTACGTGTTTGCGCATGAGACAGAATGTGTGTGTGTGTGTGTGTGTGTTTGTGTGTGTGTGTGTGTGTGTGTGTGTGTGTGTGTGTGTGTTTGTGTTTTAGGTGTGAGTTTCGAAGAAGAGTGTAGTCTTACAATGCAGGAAGCGCACAGAAAGGTAGGGGTGCGGCGAAGCATGCAGCGAGCTAAACGGTCAAAATAGACCTTGGCTGTCAAATACGGACGGGTAAAATTCGTGCCTACTTTTATGAACTCATACTTCGATCCCGTAATGTAGATGACGTCAATTTTTTTGCAATTAAAAACTACGCATTGTAGCTGTTTATTTTCCTCTTTCAATAATGCTATTTTAAGAATAAGAACTACATGAACGTAACTGTGAAGAACAATTAAGAGGAAAAAAGTTCTCTACTGACTTCATATTTAATTTGGAAATGATCGTCAGAAAGCAATAGTTTACAGAGCAAAACACAGGACATTTAGCATAAATTGGCTACTTTTCACAATTGTCACAATTACCATAAAAAACAAAAAATCTCACATCAACATTAAAAAAACAAAGTATTTCATAAGAAATATTTATAAATTATTATTTGGGTTTACAGTTCCTAAAGTACAGTTACGTTGTACCTCTCTTCTTCACTTGTTTTGAATGACACCCGAGATACAGTCGACACCGGTTATTATGAACTCAGATACAGTGAACCCTCGATTATAGTGATCTTAAGTCACTGGTTCCGTTTCACTTACATTACAAATAAATATAAGAAGATTTGGTTATAGTGAACCTGAACCTCGCCTATAGTGAACTTACGAAATAATTCCTGGAAGTAAAATGGATCTCTCATGTTATTAGGCGAGTAAAATGGCATTCGGAGATTGGGGCGGTGTTCCAACAGTGCAAGTGGCATTGAAAGATATGAAGATCGCATTACAATACTTAGACACAGCAGAATCAAGTATAAAGAGAACACGAACTCTGGAGAAGGATATAGAAAAATTACTAATGAAAAATCTACGAATCAAATAATTGATTTTTTAAGCACAATTAAAGATATTGAAATTTTCAGTTCGTCCTGTCAATGAATTTTGCTGTACCTCTGTATTAATAAAATCAATAATTGTGGAGAATTTCTATTTAATTTTGACATCATCGGATATACTGAACCGAACATGTTAGTCCCCAGAAGTTCACTATAACCGGAGTCATATAAAATTAATTATTAATTAATATTAGGTACGTTTATGATATATCTGTAAAATTGCATTTGCAATGATGATTAAAAATGTAGCTTTGTTTCGCATTAGAAACTTTCAGAACGACGATTCTGTTGAGACGTAGTCTCAGAGGAAAATCAATCCTTGTGTACCCGTTCTAAGGCTGCCAATCCCTTCCGGGGTTCAGCGAGACGTCGTGGCCGGATTCGGGCCGGCGGACGTGCGATCCGACAGCCACCGGGAGTCGAACCGGGTCCTTCGTGGGAGCGGGCCCGCAATGCGGCGACCGCCGCCGCCGCGCAGCGAGCAAGCGGGGACACGACGCAGCAGCGGAGGCAGCGACGGCGGAGAAATAAAATAATTAGGTAGGCCGCGCGGAACCGGTTCTGCAAATGATAGCGGCGCCGGGACACAGTCGCTGCAGCAGCTCTCGTTAGGCAGACGCCTCCCCCCGTGACCCCGCCCCCGCGCCCCCGCCCCCCGGGCGTGCATCGCCCCGCTCGCATGTTCCACGTCACAAAGCGGCGATTCTGGGCTAGTGGGGTTGCAACGCCCCCGGGTGCGCCGCCCAGCACACGACACATGTCGCCTTGCACTTATGACTCGCGATCAAGCTCATTTCAAGAGGCGTAGGGCGGGTAATGAATTTGCTTTTTTACACTAGTGCACTTACGTTCTTCAGTGATGTGAAGATGTAGTAAGGTATACAATATAATATTCAGAGTCGCCGAAGAGTCAACGTTAATGTGTGGCTCTGAGCTAACTCAGCTGGTATGGCGCTTATAAGATGAGACGAACTCATTTCTCTTCAAAACACGGTGACATCTTCCATGGGTAGTAGGACAATCCGTATTACATTTTTATTGTCGGTGTTCCTCATTTTGCACTGAGGTTTCCATACAGTAATTTCAAATACAATGCTTATAGCTTGTTATAAGTATCCGTGAAAAGCAAGGATGAACAATGAGAAAGGGAAAAGACCCATGATGACCAAAAGAATAGAAAAATAATTAGAATGATGTTGACATCCATCCTCAAAGTTTGCTCGTAATCTCATCTAATTTCAGTCTTAATACTCTCTCAAAAAGTACCCCAGTGGTGAATTCTCGTACTCAATAACTTGAAGTTATACAGCAAAAACGAACACAGTATCAGCGAATCATGAAGTTGCAAAAGTCAAACAAGAAAAGAAGTCTACTGTCACCAACGCAGAACGAGCGAGAAATGTAACACTGTTAATTACGACAATAGAGCAATTTCAATTTTCGTCATGGTCTGAGGACGACTGTCAAATTTGAAAGGAAAACCGGTTCTAAGTCGCTTTATTCACAATTTTCTTGCTCTTGTTTAACTGCCAATGTGAAATAATTGTTGAGAGAAAGTCATAAATGCTGTTGTGAAGACACTCTCATAGCTTTCTATCAAAGTGAACGGTTCAATAAATATAAAAGATTTAAAAGCTTTTACCACATCAAGTGTGTTACAACAAACGATCCTTTGTGTGACATAGAAGCAAATTATATACTAATGTTTTTTTTCACGTCACTATTTATTTCTTAATTTGTTTTTGTATTATCCTATGGTGAGGAGTTTGTAATGAAATAATATATATTTAAAATGTATAGTTGTTTTGATCGATATCAACATTCATTTCAAATATTAAATTCAATATCACTGTAGAAACAACAACAGAAAAAGAAACACGTAAAATCATTCTCAAAGAATTTGGCTTCACAATTTTTTCTGTATTTGAGCGGTTAAATGCGGAATATTTTTAGAGGTCAAATGGCTTAAATGACACTTCATTATCCTCGTCTGACTTGAGTATTAGTGATCCAGAGTTTCAAGAAGTGGAAATAATAGTCGGTTACATATTCTCAAATTAGCTCAAAAAAGCAACGATTGCTGAGTCGCATTAATGTAGATTAATGATCAAAAATTCAAATTCACAGAGGAGCGTAGTTACAAATATAGGTACTAGTACATCATCATTCAAGAATAAAAAAATATTTTCTAATATATAATATTTTAAAAAAACATCTATTCAAGACAATGTTGTGCATATTTTTTGATGAATCACAAATATCTTCCCTAAATTTCCATTTATTTATTTTTTCGAACACAAAATCTAATACCGTAAAATTTATACTGTACAGATTCCTTGACATATTCAGAAACTCCTAATGTTCTCTTTCGTCATAAAACAGATCCGGTTATTTCTCAAAACACGAATTAACAGGTAAATATTCTAAACGACTCTTCCGGCCACTTCCACGAACGACATTCTTTACTAATGTGCCCATAAACAAGCAATAATTTCCTCTCCAGTCACAAGAGTCGACCGAAAGTCGGAAGGCAGGCCGTTCCGTACACGCTAACACCCTTTGATCGCGCCTCACCGACCGATTGAACGGTTCCAACTGGCACTCGCGCCGATAAGTCGACACACGCGAGGTGGGAAGGTCGCAGCGCCCACCACGACCGCCCTAAGAGCTGCCGCGCGCGCCGAGGTGGCTGGCCTAAAATGGCGGCGACGTCCATGCGAGTCGCGGGCTGTGCACGCAAAACCCCTTCTCGGAGAGCAAAACGGTTTCGTCACTCATTGATCGAGGATTTCGGGCGCGTCATTAGTCTTGTAAGTGCAGTGCATGTTTGCGATGGCTGTGATCTTTCCCTGATGGATAGTGAGATCTGGCGCAGACCTATCCGTAGGCTAGAGTGATGTTTCCCCAAACAGATATCTCTCACTAGCGGAGCACCGCCCCAACCGAGACAAGCTCCAAGCTCCCGATTGATGTCCCAACATGTGTGTGTGTAAATAAGGGGTAAATATAGGACAAGAAAGAAGAAGAAGAGATCACAGGCGCTCCTTGGCCCGTTTGTTAGGGTACTGTTCCGGTACTCGCGTGGTGTGGATCGGAGAAATCATGGAAAACTACCGATTTGAGCAGCTGGCTGATAGAATTCTCAAGACAGCAACTGAATTCGACCCTTGTCGAAACTCTCAGCATAATACGCCTTTACATATTTAGTATAATACATGATATTCATTGGTTTAAATGTTCTTTAAATAAATTTAATCAGTGTACTAACTCAAGTTTTGTAGTAATCCATATTGGCGATCTAAAAATACTCGTAAAACTATTTGTCCAACAACCCACTAAAACTGCTTCATATGCTCTCATCATTCACATATTGTTAATGAGAAGTTGCATGTATGTGAATTTTACCTTCGGTGAAACATCAGTTTTTATTCAAGCATTAAGACGGCCGGTAGCTGTGGCTCAGGGCATAAACTGATGTCACTGCAGCGCCCCTGACCAGGAGTTCCTAGGTTCGAGTCCCGTCGGTACAGGATTTTCGACACTAATTACATAGTTTAGACGATTTAGCTGTAGTCTGGAGGAGAATTCCGGTGGACAGCTGCTCTGACCGGTGGTTTTCGTGGTTCTTCTGTTAATACCAAGCGAATAGCGTAGCGTAGCAGTATCCAGCATCGGACCACGGACCGCGCGCGATCTTTCCTTCCCCTTCCTTGTCCTATCCTCTTCCCTTACACACACACTTACACTAACATGCAATACACTACCACACATGCCGGGAGACCGCTTGGGATCTTAGAGCTTGTCTCGAGGTGGAACAAATAATAGTGATCCTTCAGGCGGTCTCCAGGTCCCCGAGACGGGACAAGTAAGAAAATAAATGATAGGGATTCTTCCCAGTCTGTGCCCGGTTGGTGGGAGACACCTGGGTGTGGGAAACTCCGTTTGCCGGCAGTAGGTCGGCGCCGGATCTCTCCACCCAGCGGGGGAAGATCGTCACCCCTCGAGTAAAACTGTTGCACTATACTTTCGGGACTAATGATCGATCCAGAGATGGCAGCCATCTTCAAATATTAATTTTGAATGGACGGTTCGTTGCAACTCAGACAAAATTGTTTCAGAATTTTTTTCGATATTCTGGTTAATATGGATAAAGGCGGAAGAGCGGGCCCGATGGCCCGAGTCTCGCCACATAAATAAAGTCATTATTATTATTATTATTATTATTATTATTATTATTATTATTATTATTATTAAATACAAGTAATACATTTTTCACACTGTTTTGATGAAATAATATACTATTTTATACGATTTTATACGATTCTTATGTTTCTAGAGATTCATTACTTTATAAAATTATAATTGCAGGAATTATCACATAAGAACATTGATACCCTTGAAACAACACTACGTCTGAACCCTCAACTTTGAACGCTGGCTTTGGAACTAAGAATGGGCATTTTTTAAACATCGACTGATGAAGTTGTTGGGAACATTTTAATCAATTGAATGTTTCTGACAAGACAGATTTGTGACCGATTTTTTTAATACACAAAGTGTCCTCATAATTGAGTGGTGATTAAACGAGTTGTTTAAAGACTAAAAGAGAACTAAAATTCTACTAAAAAAACGTACATTTCATTTTATTCCATTTACAATGTAATATGTAAAATTGACATATAATTAGTTTCTTCAATTTATTGTAGACATAAACAAGATGGTACCACATTATTTTTCTGTGCTACTATTTTTATCGAATCTTCAAACACAGGTCGAATCATTAATATATTGTTCACAACAACAACAACAATAACAATAATAATAATAATAATAATAATAATAATAATAATAATAATAATAATAATATGACGATGAAGAAATATTGTAGCAAGCAGAAATAGAGTATTACAAAATAAAACAAAATATATTTGAAGCTAGAAAAATAATTTGAGAATACTAAGCAATTCATTTGTAAGTAACCATTTACGAAAAACCTAAACTTTTCTTCTAGTTTTGAGCCGGCTCCGAATCGAAGGCAGCGGTGGCGCGTTTTACGGTGCGGCCGGGGGCAGCGCCCACTGCGGCGGCGGCGGCGGCGACGTCCACAGCGCTATCTCTATCACATGCAAATGCGCGTAAGGACCCGGCGGAGCGCGCCCGACGGCCTCCGACAGGGAACAAATCGACACTCGGGCGCGCGGGCACGCGGCGGGCCCGGCCCCGCCCCCTCGCCCCTCCGCCCCCCGCGCGCCTCGCGATAAACGTAATGGTTCCATACGTCAGCGCGCAGGCGGTGGTGGCAGACGACGACGAGAAGAAGAAGAAAATAGTGGTGAGGAAATTGGAAATGAAGCTCACCACTTCAATTGACTACCTATTTTCCCACATTCCAACCTTCGAACAATTCAGTCTTATATTGTTCTAATTTAGTTGAAATAATAATTCTTATAGAAAGGAACCCATGCGCTACCCCGTTCTAAAAAGAATTATTCTAAAACAATTACTCGGTTTCGCTTTACGTTCTGTCGTCTTATTTCTTCAATAAAAAATAAACTAATATGCGTTTGGTCACTAAGAGACGATCGCTACGTAAGGAACGAAGGGTTGTGCGGACGACTACCTCACAAGATATTTCACATCGTGCCTGCGACATTGGAAAGCAATGACAAACCGACTTATTTTATCTTATCATAGGTAATACCAGGAGAGGTTTTGACTTATTGAGTAATTCACAAACAAAGCGAGGATTAAATAATACAAGTTTATACAGCAATAAAGTTTTCGAAAATGTTAAAATTATTACTTATGTGTCAATGACGCCGCAACTTTGGATAGTAGGGTTGTTCCCTCGGGTTTTATGGTTATTGAAGTTCTAAGAAGAAACATAACTACTGTCAACATCTGCATAAATAGATGGCAAAGCCGTAAAATTCTCTGGCTATGCTTGTTTAGCAACGACCAAGTAGAATGACGAGCACAACGAAACAATGAGATTTTCAAGAAGGAATAGAGTAGTGATAGGTTCATACGAAATGAAATGACCAGGGTCACTAGTCTCAAACATAAGTGAAATACTCATAATATAAATTCATAAGAGGCAGAGAAAAAGCTGAGTAGGCTAAAGGATGACGACCAAAAAACGTCGTCGCATATTGTTTAACTGGCATGTGGTTCTTAAGAATCTCTAAAGTAATCAAAATGCCTGTAACCTTCATGTAATTATGCTTTTGGAGTGATAGTAATACGTCAGAGAGTAAAATGTAGCAGCGCAGATAAAAATTTATCTATAGGCATTTTTTTAGATTTCCATACTTTATTTTCATTTCTCTACGTGTTGAAATCGAACTGCTCTTCAAGGGTTGGCAAATGTGAAAAACGTTACAGAGCTCACATTACAAGAGCTTTTGCGGCATGGTTTCAGGTATTTACAAAGTCTGCTTTGTTCCTACCGTACCAGTAGTGACAAAGGAAGAGATGTGCAGGTTATGTTTATGAGGAGTGACGGTCCCAACAGTCGTGGCAAACGATGTGACAACAGATGTACGCAAGACACTGTATGTTGTGTAAAGACTGTAACAAGTTTGTTTTAGTGCTTTGTGCTCACATTCACCTAGAGACCTTCCTTTATACAGGATAACCGCCTAACAATAGAAAAAAAATTACAAAAAAAAAAAACAACAACTGAATGGGTTAAAAAATTCACTACATATAAAACTTTTCTATTAAATTTTAATTTTCTAGCTGAAATGATATTTTACATTTATTAATAATATAATAAATTAATTCTGTCACCAGAAATAGCAATTATCTTTTGTTAGGAATAAACTTTTTTAAATTTCTAAATAATGCTATACCCTTATACGTTATTTACAATCTTCCAGGCGCATCAAATGGAATGCCTATTGAATTTTCAAAGTTCCAAAGTGCATTAGAATCAATAAAAAACAACTCCGCATTTGACTTCAATAATTATTTAATATTATCAATTTAAACACAAAACAAAAAAGAAAAACATAAAAGTGCATGGATGTGACCAAACGATCTCGCAAAATATGCTAAAATGGAGAAATCGAGATATCACAGAGGCAGTTTTACAAAAGATCAGGTCATCCTAAACGTCCGGAAGCCCATCCGACAACTCCCAGACGTTTAGATTGCACACAAAATATATACGAATAATAAGCAAATCCCTCCCATGGGATTCTTGTAAGCATCTCTTTCTTAAGCTATAAATTCTTCCGTTGTTTTGCCTCTTGACTTACGAAACAGTGTTTTTTGTTAAAAATGATAAGGGTGGGAACACATTTTCAAACTATTACAGATATTTACACTTGACATAGTAATCATATTCATCAGCTGTCACTATCAACAGCACACGTAAAAAAGTCACTTACAATACTTTTACATTTTTTTACAACACATCTCCAGATTATATTAAAGATTAAAATCATACACAAGTTAAAGTGAAAAATTAAAAATATTTTCTGCTGCGTAACTGTTTCTATGTAATTAGACTATTCTGAGTTTCAAAAAGGAAAATAGCTTTGATTTTAACAATGATTTGTAGGTATTAATTACTATTTACTCTGTATAATTCGAGAAGTTAAAATATGCCAGTAACAAACGTTGAGCCTCAGCTATATGGGGGATGAAAACCCCCATCCTTATCAGTTTTCTCGTCCAGTTTCCTTGAGCCTTTGAGGAAATGCTGAGATGGCCCCTAGTTTAGCTTCTGGTCATAAGTCTTGCACTATCTTCTTGCACTATCTGTGCAAGTTTCCTTGAGCTCAGTCGATTGTGATACCAATCACGTCAACGACCAAGTCCCGTAAGTTCCCGTAAATGTGGTGCATGTTTTTGTCGCGGAAGGTGGCGGTAATCTTGCCCCACTAGAGGGCGAGACCTGGCGCCGACCTACCCGTCGGCTTGCGGGGTTTTCCACAACCAGGTATTTCCCATCAGCAGGACAAACTCTAAGCAAAAAATTATTCTACTAAAGAACTCTTAGTGAACAATAATAAATTATGCAATTGTAAAAATATAACACTCCTCTTACAAACCTTACAAATATTACAAACGAGAAATTCTAGGAATTACATTTCGTTGGTACATGATCATCTATCTCATCAATCATGATTCTCATGTGACTGTTGACAAAAAAAATTAATATTATAAGATGGTTTCAATTCTATTGCGTAAGGAGGAGAAGGTAATTTCGGAAACGAACACGATAATATTTTTACAATTAAAAAACATACTTGTAGTCATAATTTATTCACAATGACTAAATAAACGAAAACAATCTCAATTCGAAAGTAGCTAACATTTTCTAAATGTTCTAGAAAGATGCATGAAGTATTGAAGTTGGCCTAAATTGCTATTTGATCGTAATAATACAATTATTCAAATTCTTTTTCTTTGACTTTTGGTAATGATTACTACGAAAATTGCGTTCGATTGCAGTACATGAGTTAACTTGTGTCGATACTCGATCTTATACGCAGAACATTACGTTATATTTAAAACCTTGCATAAAATATTGACTGACTTGGTTTTCAATTCAAGAAAACATAATTTTTAAAAGCGTCAAATATTCAAATTATAAAATAAACTCCTTTGTAGGAATACTCCACATTAAAAATTCTTTACTACGACAATACACTGTGACGCAACACAGATTTCTTACGGTTTAGATTATGATAATGATCATGATGACGATGATACAAGATTGTCGAGCGTAAATAAGGAAGGCATATTCCACATTCACGTCCTGTCGATTCGTAGACAGGTGATCATAGCAATGGTTTCCCATTTCCTTCCACTATATGGTAGAGATGGCCATGAATGACGAATGGTGACATGATTAGGAAGGGGATCATGCGAAGCGTGTGGTACGAGAGCGTGCTGGGAAGAGAATCTAACCGCTTCTTCACCACATGCAAAGAGGAAGGGTTGATAACGAAAACAAAAATCATATTTTCCTGCCGGCACCCCGTTCACTCCAGCGTTTGTGCCACTCCCCGACTGTACCTCGAATCTTGTTCCCGAGAAGAACAAATGACGGCGGCGCACGAGCAACGCTTTGCTTTCGGCGACGAGGGAGTTTCCCGCTGCTGGAGACTCCAAATGGTGTTCTTTGGTCACCGATTTTTAACACCGGAGTCGACGATAGCGCTTCTGCTTTGCTGGACACAAAAGGACAGGACCAGAGAGAGTTCCGTGATTTTCTGGAGGGTCACAAATACCCTCTCATGGCCGTGAAGAAGAATACAGGGAACTTACAATTTTAGCTTCTGCATTTTCTCCAGTCGTAGGACATTTAATTATTTCCAAATAGGATTTCCTTGAGTAATATGATGGATCCGCGTTTTTAAGAGTGCGCCCTACAAATTCTAAAATATTTATAAGCAAACACACTAAAATGTACATTCCCAGTCAATACATTTTATTACCTGTTTTCTTTCTTCAGTTGAACCTGTTCAGTATTATTTCAATCGCATTAATCTGTATCATGCAGACATAAAATTTAAAGATGTGATAAGTTCATGCTTTTTCCAATTTCTGATATTGCCTAATATTGAGCTATCCGGAATGTGGAGACAAGCAATTAATAAGACGGCAACGATGACGTTGCAAGTACGGAGGTCAGAAGCAGAGCGAAGATATGTTCAAATTATGTTGAGAAGTGCATTGGACCGTGAATCATCTGTCGCGTTGATAGTTACAATTTTCTGAAAGCGCCAAAAGTTGTCAAATTTACGTGTTCTAACAACTGTCAAAATGTGTTCTTCGATAGAGATTTTGTTTGAAGTTTTTCTGCAAAACAAACCACCACTTTCCCCAAAGCAATACATAACAGTCTCTAATACGTATATTAATCCGTATTTGAGAAAATGAAGAGGAAAATAAGGGATGAAGGAAATATAAGGAGTTAAAATTTAAACACAAGTATTGAGGGTGATAAATCGCGAAAGGTAAACAGACAGGAATAAGTGTAGATGATTGAAGGAAATATTGCGGGAAGCTACTAAATGGAGATAAAAAGAGGAAGATTAAGGAAGGGGTTAAGAAAGAAAAGGAAAAATGGACGCGATGAAGATTTCGGGGTAGAGAAGATTAGAAATGAGGTGAAAAATTGAAAGGGTTACAAAACATCAACTTCCAATACGGGAAATGAGGTTGTGAATTTATAGGAAATGGAAATAATAAACAAATATGACAAGGTGAATGTTCACAGAAATTGTAAAAAAAATAATAGGCCGGTATAAAAGAAGAAGAAAGAAACTGCAACGGATGTAGGATGTAAAAACACAGGTCGATAGTCATCAGAGCTCCAAGATTTTGTTTCGCAAAATTTGTTTAAGAAATTGACCCAACAAGGAATTGGAAAGTGTAAGATGTTATTGGGGAACAAATTATCTTTTGGACAAAGTATTGTGAATACGCTCAGTCACTAGACCTGATTCTTAAGAAACTAACACTCAACATCTTTATTTGCCAATTTATGGGATGATAATAAAATACGATTTTATTTACAGTGATAATCAGGTCATACGGCTTACTCTTCCACCTAATCACAATAAAGGTAACTGTTTATACTCTTAATCATAATTCAATCGTGCTTTTTAGATATCACTTTCTCTAAAAATATTTCTCGACTAAGCTTAAAAAGCCAACAGCTGCTGTCATTGTCAAACATTTTTAGGTCTGAAATATGCTTTCAAACACTTTCTGCCATCAGTATATTTAGTATGAATAATAGAACAGGAGTAATACATTCAAAAATGTGTAAATCGTTTTGATAGGTACAGGAGACCATCCGTTTTTTTAAAATTGCTTCACTCAATAAAAGCTGTGAGGCACTGACAATTGTCCCTTCACCATTAGTGACCCCATTTTAAAATTATTCCATCAGAGAATATGTCTTTCAGAGCGAAATGTTATGTGGAAAGTTCGAGATCTAACAGGAATACCACTTACTGAATACACTTAGGAAGAACACTGGCGCGCGTGACAGCGAAACATTTCAGATACTGAACGGCTCCAAGCTTATCCTAAGTAGGTTGCAGATTTTGTAGAACTGCATTTGTTCCTTTAAACATAGTGATATGCAAAAATCACACAAATCCATTTCTTGTTGTTTGGAATCAATAAACAAAATCTTATTGGGCATATTTCAGCGTACATGTGACGTCTGAGCATATTTTTACTTTAAGAGCATATATTGACATTTATGTAAGTAGATATACTATACCACATATTTAAATACAAGCATGTCTTTTTCGGTAAAATGCAAAACTCGATTTGAATTGTGTGTTACATTTCATCTGATTGCAGTATCCTGGCGTGTCTGCACGACCGATCGACTCCGCGACACAGAAACAGTGCCGTGCCCTTTGTCCCCCGACCCCACCTTCATGAGTCGAACGAACTCTTTCGTGATCGGTTGAGTCTTTTTTCAAGGACTCGGCGACATGACGGCAACAGTTAATCTGCAGGGTCTCTACACCAGAGCGATGTATAAATATCGTCGATGCACAAGAGAAGTGATATGTAAAAAAATTTTTAAAACATTTTGCAGGAGAACGGTTTTCACTTAAATGAATGTCAAGTAATGCTACGACCAAAAGAAAAATCTATAACTAGATTGTCTAATGAACCAATTTTTGAAATTGTGCCAGTTTTTTCTATCCTCATTGTATAATGCTCGCATTAGATGTGTAACTAGTTCCATAATGATAGTCATTAAGATACCGCTCCATTATTGTGCACGTGTTTTGAACAATCACAGATAACTTTATAGTTGAGAAGTAACCAGTCACTGGGAATCGTTCTATTAAATATTTCGTTGGATTGGGGAGGTGATGGCAAACCACACATGCCCTCCCTCGTTTCCAACCCCCCCTATGAGGACTGTATCAGTTACTGTGCAGAGACAATCCATGGATGGTAACAACAAAGCGCAAATGCCCGCCCTTGCTTCCAAAACTCACAAAACAAATTATGCTAAAACGGCACATACTTTCTCGCCCGAATTTTCACGCAAAGTCACGCGAAAAGTACTCAAGTTTGCAAAAAATTGTACTTGACCTTGTTTCAAATTGTATCTTTAAGGAACAGATTTCATTAAGAGAAAAATGTCTATCTTCATAATTGTAGTTGTAGAAAGACGCCTAAAAATGTTTCAATTTTTGAAATATTAGGTTTTCAACAAACATAAGACCTACACCATTCTCTTAAAAGTCCTTTCCACCCAAAAAATTTAATAAAAATTAAGCCCTTTTTGAAAATTTTGAAAATGTCCCAAGGGCTTCACCCCACAAATTAAAATATCGGTTTCAAATTCAAAGGGTCATATCGTGGATGAAATCGTGAACGGTTTAGCCGGTAATGTTATTCACAGCGGAAGACAGACGTCCTGCGTCTATTAATTGTTCGCTATCGAGGACCCACAAAACATCGATTCTGGCTGGGTTAGAGGATTTTCTTTTTAATTTAGCAAACTGCATGTAACGACGTTTTCGTTACCAGGGCCCTGTAAGAAGAGCTTTTCTGCCAAAAATTCGCGGTTTTCTCGCGCAGCATTACACAAATTTTCACTCTACTCCTTAGCGAGAAAGTAAAAATCAGAAGCCAACAAGAAGAAATCACAAGAAAACAAGACAGTCTGTCTTGTTTGAACCGAGGCCCCCAGCCGCCTCAGAATAGCATGGAAGATGCGGCCGAAAAAGCTTTATGCTAAAAAAAAAAATATACGACAAAACAACGCCTCAACTTCATTTACAAAAAACAATACGTATAAAAAGAGTACCTAGAAGTGTACATAAACCACTGACTTTTATTAGGATTTACAGAAACGTTGTTTTTCCTCTAGCTTACAATTTTTAAAAAATGGAGGGTTCTTAGTGGGTTGCCATAATCTCTCCACCTTACTTCTCCAAGACTATCAATGAGAAGAAGCTCAACAAACTACTATTTTTCAAATCAAAGATAATATCTCACAATCTCAATTTTTGGGGTGGCGATCACTTACTTCCGATCAATTACTTTCATCAGCGTTGCATTCTAAATTGAACTAAATCTAAACTAAGAATTCACATTTTAATTATTTTACTGATAATTATCAAGTACGTTATCATTCTGACCTAATACATTTTGGTTCCTTCTGCTTTCTCAAGGACGCTGTCTTGAAATGAATCACGACATACGTTATATGATCTTCACTCTCTGAACTGAAATAATCTGCCTTAAGGCCATCAGAACAAGAACATGAAAACCTAAACGTATTTACCCAATCGATCTACCGGAAACGATGTGCCGTCATTCATATCGATTTTCATCAGCGAACGATAGCCTCCGGAAAAGCAGGTTGTGGCCGGCACGCTGTCAGAGACCCAAATCTCGTGAATGCCGGGGATGTTGCGCCATCATCTGAGAAGGCAGGCTTTAATGAGAGTGGATCCGACATCGAAACAAGCAATCGGAACCGCGGGGATTCAACGTGGATTGAATGTACGAGGACGAGAAGGAAGCTTATGACTTCTGGAATCAAGACAGAAATTCATTTTTTTTCAGATTTCATTACAAATATCTTTATTGTGTGCTGCATGAGCTGATTCATTATACCAAATCGTAGTAGGGATGTAAGTGTCGTCTGTCCCCTTCAGTGAGCTACTACTGAAGTAAATCAGCATCTAGAATTTAAAAAGAATTATGTATGATTCAATTTTATAACCGTTAAACGTTTATATTTTAACCTTTAAAATTCAAAGCTGACTTTAAAAATATTTGTCTTTAGAAACAGGAGACACACTGAGCACTTCAAAAAGAATTATCTAGATTCGCGCATTTGATATAAAAGGCATGTTTAAGATTTATATTTTCGATTTTAACGTAGAAGGATCGAGAATAATTGAATCTGCATGAAGAGAAAGGAAACAAGTCAAAAATGCAATTTTTTTCTTATGCTAGAAAGTTCATCTTAAATCCTAGGCAAATTGAACAGTGAAATTAATCACCTCATAACAGTGTTTAGACAATTATTAGTGAATTCACACAGAAAAATTGGACAGGATATAATAGTATGTGTGAGTATTATTTAATGTTTCCTTCCTCCTGACAAGAAATGACGACTTTCTCCTTAGCACGATTCAATTATTTTTATCCCACAAATGCACAATAGTGTACTACTGTTTTTTTGTTAAACAAAATATTCGATCAATCTTTTGTAAAGTACGGTTTATAAATACATGACACCTACATTAATTAAATAGTGTTACGTAATTTAATCGTTTGTGTATCAGATCTCTCTGGTTTGTGTTTCAGAGCTCTCTCGTTTTTGTAGCAATTTTGTATGTGTAAGGATTAGACATGTAAGAAAATTGCTAGGTATGGTCTGAACCTCGGGAAATTGAGTGAGTATATTTTATGAAGCAGAAATATTTTTGAAAATAAATTCAGCGTATGCATGTTTTTGGGCTGTGTGTTGGGCAACGTGTACCGTAATCCAGCCGCCGCGTCTACGTATGAACGTTTTAACCACTACTCGTTTTGTTAGAATTACTGTTATTTATTATCCTTTTCCAATACAGTTGTTATTTAAAGTTTCCTCAAATATTTTTATTGCAGAAGTAAGCCCATCAACTGACGTTCGAAGCACGTCAGTACTAAAAGTAAATATTGCTATAATTAAAAAAGACAGTGGAAAACCCACATGAACAAGAGAAATGGATAGGATACTTACGAGTATATCTCATAGACTAGATAACAAATTGTAAACATCAACAGATTTTCTGCAATATACACAAATTTTAAGTTAAGTGTGGAATTAATAATATCTCAAATGCAATAAACAAGCAACGCATTACTCTTATGTAAGTGACAATTGGAACACAGTACTATAGAGAAAGTCTAAAACTCAGATCTACTCAAGATATCCATTCGAACAACTCAGCGTGATGTTACAGAAAATAACTACCACTTGAATCATATTTCGTGAAATGTCAAATGGTTCTTTGCAGGAATACAATGCCGGAGCGTTGGCAGCATTACACCCATCTAGGAAATTCAGGATCCTTTTAATTTATGGCTCTTCCTTTCACTCGACATCGACGAAAATAATCGCAGCTCGGTTACGAAACGCAGGAAAAGGCGCTGCACGACCTGACACCGTATCTGGCGAAGCATCTCAATTGGAGGAGAAATTAAATTAGCGCCGGCGAGCGGCTATCCGGCCCTGGAGCCGCGCAGGGCTTTAAATCGCGTCCCAAGCCCCTTTGCTTCGGATGCGGCAGCCACGCAAAAAGTTGGAAGTGCGAGGACCTCGAAATCTCCAAGCTTTTTAACTCCAGCCCGCAGCGATTTTTCTCTTTCTCTTTCGCCTTTCCTATACGCACTACATGAGCTCAGTGAGACTCATATTTGACTACTAGTATTTTCTTATCTTTTCCTTTTTTACATTCGGGGAATCGAAATGCCCTTCTATATCTTCAAATTTTATTGTGCTAAATAAACAATGTAATCCTTAAACTTGGCGCGAGAATGAGATTACATATTTATTTTCATAAACATTAAAATGTAGTCTTGTAGATTAATAAAATTATTTTGTCCTACACTATATTAATAAAATTTGTTCAAGAGCTCCCCATTAGCGTTCTCTTTTATAATTGAATTTAAAAACTCATTTTCTTTGTTTGTAGATAGCGGTATTGCACTGATATGCAGTTCTTAGTCTAAAAAAACTTTGACACCTCACTGTATTTCTCTGGTCCATCACATAATAAGCGCGTGGTTTTGTGAAAATTATCGACCAGATACCAAAAATGCTGGTAGTTTAAAAAGTGGTAATTTGTTCATCGGTAGGTAAAATAACCATATCACAGAATGTGCTGTGAATGCTCTGTCTACTCTAAAATAAGAACATGCATTTTTCTGCAAATTCCCCATCCTCCTACAGATTTATATAGTTTAAATGATATTTTACAGATGATAGTTTTTCTACCTTGGCATTAGTAGCCTTCATACGTTTAAAGCTGCCACAAAAGATAATGAAGAGAATTGCATTGGCAACATACGAACGTAGACTCGAGAACAACCTCCGACTTCAGTGCATTGGCGCGCACACATTTCGAACGTGACAACTGATTGTTTGTTCTGATAGAGCAGTAATCGTTGAGCTCTGAAAGTTAGAGGTAGAAAACTGGTTACGCTTCAGTGACATACAACCACGAACGCTGCAGAAGTATTAGCCGCCCTCCATCTCAAGAGCGATGCGCGTTAAATCGTTTAAGGTGACGACAGATGCTGACTTGTACTGACTTCTCTAAATGCAATGAAACACAACTGAACTTGCGTGGGCTGTGGTTTTACGTGCCACGCCTATTGACAATTTATAGAGAAGTAACCCTAAAAAAGAAATTAGTCAAGAAAATTTAAATATTCGGAGTGTTGTATTAGTCTGCAAAAAAATGTAATTGAGTTTCACATTCTTCATTTCCTAGCACCTAGGTATCTTGAATTGGAATGTTTTTAAAATATTAAGAATAATATTACGACGTTCATTAACAATAACTATCATTTTATGCCCATACACTAATTATTTTGAAGTAAAGGAAGAATAATTTCAACTTATTTTCATTTTAATGATGTTTAAGAAAACTATCGTTCGTATTGTCAGTAAAATCACAAAACAATTCCTCGTACATCTGTGGAAATTATCCCACTATCTTTCTTACAAAAATGAAATTTAGGAGCGGAATAATGAGTGAAAACTGGAACATGTGAGCGTTCAAACCCCCTTGAACAACAACCTTAATTGTAATAGATAAAAACAAGGAAACGAAATTATACCGATCTTCTCTTTTTTTATTGTAATTTCCAGTTGTGTTCCCAAGTAATGTTTTGATTATATATAGCTATCGTAAGGCGTATCTAGCACTGATATGTATAAATACAGATCAGTGGTATCTAGCTTTTAAGAAAAAATCGTTATTTTCCAAATACTCCAAAATCTCTGACAAAGTAATGAACTTACACTTGAGACAAAAACCAAATGACTCTTTTGTCGAATATATTGGTGTGCTTTCGGAAATACCAAGTAATATTTATGATCAACGTCGATGGAAAGTATGTCAAACAATCGTTCATCAAAGATTCTGAAATCATGACACAAAAATACTAGTCGTGGGATATTTCATTAACCTTTATGTACTTATGACTTCTAGCTTCATTAGGTAGAACAAAGCAAGATCCTGCAGGTTGAAAGTAAAGAAAGCAGTTGTAATTATTGATTTTGATAGTTCATAATTCAAATTTCACAAAGCACCAAGTTACATATTTCATAAAACCATAAGGGAGAGTCCATTTAGAGTCCAAATTCTTGTAGTTTTGGGTGTAGTCAATTGAAGGGCTCAGAGGAACAAGGGGATATCCCACATTGGTCTAGTTCTGAGATATTGAAGATTGTATACGAACTTTCCGTAAAGTAACACTTCTAAACTTTCAAACACAGTACACTTGAATATAAGTCCATACGGGATTTAAATAACATTTTACACTAAAATAATAATATTTGAAGTTTTATTTAATGCTAATAACTCAACTTCACAAAAAATGTGGGATATCCCCTTGTTCTACTGAGTACTTCAATTCATGGCCGAGATTAAGGTAGTAATATCTTACATCTCCCCTATGTAGAAATGTTTCCCCGTTTTTATTGTTAAAAATCCACTTCCTAAATCATGTACAAAAATTACGAAATAATATACCATGCTAATTAGAAGTTATCACGTCAATAATCTGATGTATATCAGATCTGGTGTCAAGAATTTGATATACTGCAGAAAACTAACTTCATCAAATGACAATGAGATCAATTAATTCCAAACATTTATAACATTTCCACAAAATCAATCAAGGAAGAAAGGAATACTGCAGAAATAAATGAACAGAATTGAAAAGAATCTTCCGAAAAAGTGAGCTTGTATTTCACTATCTGGTTTACTTTCCGATTACTTCACACGCTTTGTTGTGTTGCAACTAACGTTCGAACTCGAAAATTATCCGGATAATATACACATTATCCAAACTGGTGGATAATTACGAAACAGGAACAGTTTCAAAGCATACTTTGGATTTAAGCTGCGTGAAGTGCAGATAAGTGAACTCGCGGTGGCTAGATGTACTGTCGAGGAATTGCAGATATTATGTGATAAATAGAAATCAGACTGCTGTTGGGAAATTTCGAAAACTAGTGATAAAGGAGGTGCGTAATTTCGATGCTTCTGAGTATCCGCCGACACTCTGTAAATTTGTACTAAACCCTCTAACCTTATCTCAGTTAACAATCTTCTAGGCATATCTAAGTTCACGCAACAAGGCTTCGGCTTTCGCAATTTACATAAAAAATTGAGTTGGTGCAAAGCGTAAACTCCAACGAATTTGCAGGTCCAAATACTTACCGGGAACACACCAGACGCATCATACCCGGGCAATAACCTTATTTTAGCCAGCGGTCTGTGGCAAATGCAAGTATTAGCGGAATGATATCCGAAATTATCCGTACATCGACGTTATCCATAGCGTTTGGCTAATACGTGAATTAACCTGCTAATTCGCGAATTAGCTCTATATCGAGTTACGCCGTAATATGCAGGCGGCGGTGGAGGTAACGGCAGAGACGATTGGTGTCCGGGAGACGCATTGAGGAAGGCGCAGTAAGCGGCTGAAACGTTGGCAATATTGCCTAGGACGGCCCCGGACAGCCAAGTATCTAGGACAGACATTTTCCGAGGCGAGGGTGGAACGAGGCCGGCAGAGGCCACGAGGCTGCGGCGACTGAGCAAGTCGAGTGGCAGCGGAGGCGCCGCCTGACCACAACGGTTGCAGCGAGGGTGGTGGCTACGGCGGCGGCGTCAGAGCCGCGTTTGCAGTGGCAGCGTCACGAGCGCGCTCCCGGTGGCTGGCAATTTTCTACTTAAAGCGCGCGCCATTATAAACCCATTTCCCTGGCGCGCGGGCGCCCGCCACCGCCACCCTCGCGCCACGCCGCGCCGCGCCCAAGGCGACACGCCCGGCCGCGCGCCGAACGCGAAAATACGGCGCGAGCGGCGCAGCGCACCGCGCCATGGTGCGGCGGGGATGGAGGGGCACGGCGGTGGAGCGGAGCAAGGCGGAGCGGGAGGAGTGGGGCGGACCGGGTGGGCGGGGGGAGGGGGAGGGGCCGGGTGGACGAGGGGGGTGAGGTGGGATGGGGTGGGGAGGGGAGGGGCGAGATGGGACGGGACGGCGTAGGGCGCGGGCGACCCCGCGCGGCGGAGGCGCTTAAGATAAATGGACTTCAGATGCGCGCCGCGGGCTGTGGTTGCTTTGGATTCATCGCGTGAGCGCGGATTATGCGCTGACCGTTACTCTCCTCTCCACCAACTGAAATAACTTTGATTCGTCGCAATTTGCATTCACGGTTTTGTAGCTAAAAATACTAAATAAAGAATTCCTGGTAAATCCTACAGGTAATATTTGGGCAGTAATGTTTGTTTTTTTTTCAATCTCATACGAAAAAATTCGTTTAATCTCACATTTTCTTTAATGTTGGTTCACCAATCTCTGTTTAACATAAAGTTATTTTATACACTTTAATACTCGCAAAATGTTTTCTAGGTATCTATATTATAATTATTCATGTTTACTGATGACAAGACACTCAATATAATCAGTACTACATCTTTTAAAACGTGCAAAGTTAACCTCAAGAACATCAAATGATTGATAAGTGATTCCGGGCACGTCAATGGCTAAGGTCGTTAGTCCCGAAAGTGTAGTGGGTGTTTTTATTGTTGGAGACAGGGTGATCTTCCCCGACTGAATGACAGAATCCGGCGTCGACCTAGGTCGGCTTGCGGGCATTTTCGCCTACCAGATATCTCCCTCCAGCATGGCACCGCCCCAGCCGGGACACGCTCGAAGCTCCCGAATGGTCTCCCGATTTGTGTGGTTGAGTAACGCATGTGAGTGAAGTGTGTGTAAGTAAGGGGTTAGGATAATACAAACAAAAATAAGGAATGATAGCGCGCGGTCCATGGCCCATTTGTTAGGGTACTGCTCGGGCATTCGCCTGGTACTGATCAGAATAAACACGGACAACTTCGAACAGAGCAGCCGGCCGCTAAAATTCTCCTCCAGTCAGCGGCTGAATTCGTCCTGTCAAGGCGGCTCCACACATTCGTTATTCGGCAAACACCGAGCAACCGCTCGCAATCCCGAGTAATGTGGATGAGTTGCTTGCTGTTTGCCGAGTGACGAACATTCGGTGTTCACCCTACCCACCGTGTGTCGGGCTCTTGGGCACATCAAAGGGTGAGAATATTCGCCGTACACGTCAGCTGCTCGGGATTGGGCGAGCACTAGCTGGCTGCTTGGCGAATTACAAATGTGTGAAGCCGTTTTCAAGCTGTATCGAAAATTTTGCCAGCGACGGGACTCGAACCCTAAGACCTCCCGGTCAGAGACACTGTAGTGGCGAAGGTGTCTCAGGATATCAATTGATGCTTTCTGCCACCTTTTCCGATCAATAATTCTGAGCTCAATGTTCATTTCCTAACCAATCGTTAAAGTCTCCAGATCCACACTCGTACTCCTTTACAATGAAATTTCAATCTTGGCCAAATATTGATATGTGTTCAGCCAACGTATAATTGGAACATTTACTCACATAAATAACATTCAAGATAAATCTTCTTTTCATGTACTTGAGAAAAACTTTTATCTTTAGTGGAAAGCGTTGTTCAGGTTAACAAAAGGGACGCTGCCTTCGTGACACACAGGCCTCAAGGACTCATGTTGGGAGATGATAACTATGAAAGGAAAGAAGACTTTCGAGAGACGAAGAAGCGGCGGGAGGCCTGGTACCCTCATGCTGCCTAAGGACATTTACGTTTGTCACTGTCCAGCTCCAACATTTCAACGCGTGCAAGTACCACAAAGCGGACATTGATAATGAAAAGTAAATGGGCATCCACATACTTAGTTGCCCGACCACGCTCCTAGGTGGGCTCTTTTTTCTCTAAGGCAAAGTATGTGGATGTAATCTGATTAACACGTGGATGTTTCTGAACTATTCTCCGTATACTGACCGCATACGTGCTTTCCCTTAGTCAATATTATTTCTTCAAGTGATTTCTTCAGACAGGCAATCTAATTCTTCTCCTTTACTAGGTTATAACGAATTTCCCCGCTTTCTAAACTTCAAGAATTTTAAGTTGTTAATTGTTTTAGTATATAAATTTCAATCAATGCCGTGTTAATACATGATTAAATCAGAAACAAAATCGGAAATGGAGTCTTGCTGAAGGACGAGACAGATGAAACTTTCTGTATTGGATATTGCGACACACGCTTGTTAACCACAACAACAACAACAATAATAATAATAATAATAATAATAATAATAATAATAAACGTTGCCGGTACAATTAGAATATCATCACCCTAACAGTGCAAGATCATTCCGATCCACAGCAATGGAATAGATCAATTATCATTAAAATCATATCACAAAAATATATTTAAATTAATCCATGATAATTCCTACGACTTACGTGCATTTTAGACAAAGAAACTGAACCATCCACCAATTTACATATGCGTTTTTTTCGGGATAGACTTTCATCAGATGAAATACCGATTATCAAATTTTAGTTCATCAAAATTTCTTTAAAATCTTCATATAAATATTAATGTGAGGAGTATTTCTCCACACGTGAACATTACGCTACACTGAAACAGATGACAACATCGTTGAAAAATCACACGAATATCGCATTTTTATATAAATATTTATCCTCTTTAATTTTCACTATTTACAGATAGAATTAATACAATTTATTTCCTTGACGAGTACATTTCCCACAAAAGCTGCCACGTCATTGGTGGATAGCGATAAATTCTGTATGATAGTCATAGTGCATTAATTGGTTTATGAACTTACAACAAACACCAAGGGAAATACAACAAGAATTATTCTGTCTAAAAAATAAAAAGCGAACCCCATCTTAAACCCAATGAAATTTGGTATCTTCATTAAATAAATGCATTTACTTTTTATCATTGGAAGATACAGCAGAGATGATCACTTTAATGGGACAAATTCACCTCGCACAAATAGCTACGAAAAAGAAATTAAACGAAAAGCAATGTTGCTGGTCAGTATGGGTTCAGTAGTGACCCAAAATATACATTACACACTCATAAACAAAATCGAGTATAAGAACATCTTAGCGGAAACCAAATCTGACCATCAGCCAAAGGCAATAGGAATCCAGATTCATTCACTTTCGTCTTTTTCTAAAGGTCGCTTTGTAACTGCTGAGGTTTTACAACGGCCGATCTAAATATTTCAACATTGGTTTACGTCTATGGTGACAACGGTAAGGGGAACGCATACGGTCAACATAGTACAACACCCACGTCCCTCCGAGCCAAGGCAACCCCGGCCATTCAGCCTTAGCGACCTCGGCTATCGAGAGCGGCAACTTGGTGCTCATTTCTCACGATCGGAAGACCAACAAAGACGCCCGCTTTCCTCGAACCGTCCATTTCCCCAAACAGCTGCCGCGCGGGGAGCGACGTCATCGGCCGGTAGCGTGTCGCGCGCGCCGCCTGAGCGCGGCGGCGCCGGGCGCCGGGGGCGGGCGAGGCGGCGCGGGCGCGGCGCGGGGCGGCGTGTGAGAAGGTGCGTGTCGTCCCGACCGGCGACGGAGCGCATATTTGGGGGGGGGGTCATAAATATAAATAAGGACGCGGGCCCGCTGCCGTGCGCCGGCCGGCACTGCGCCGCGGAGACGACTCGGGGCGTCAATTTAGAAGGCAGTGACATTTGTCGCGGCGCGGCGCGGCGCCACGCTACTCGGAAGGGAGCTGGGTCGCGTGACGGCGGCGCGGGCCCGACGAGAGGAGAACGCAGCCGCTGGAGGAGGAGACTCGGTGTCTGCGGCGACGGCGATAGGCGAGAGAAGGGCAAAAGGTAGAGGACATAAGGATAGAGAGGGATGGAAATGGAGGGAGAATGGAATGAAGGGGATGTAAAAGGGGTTCAGGAAAGGGAGGGTGGAGGGAGGTCAAAGAGGAAACAGGAGGAGGGCAGGAGGACGATCGGAAGAGAGGGAAAGGGGGGGGAAGTGGGAGAGGAAAAACAGGAATGAGTGACACAGATACAGTAATGAGCGAGGGGAGAAGGGATTGATTGTATAATTGATTAATGATTTTGGGCACGTCAACTGCTAATATCATTAGTCCCGTAAGTGTAGTGCAATTATTTTCTTCGGGAGGTGGCGCTGATCTTCATCTGTTGGATAGTGAAATCCGGCACCGACCTATCATCGGTTAACGAGGTTTTCCCCATCCAGGTATCTATCACCAGCGGGGCACCACCCCAGCCTGAACAAGCTCTGAACTCCCGACCGGTCTCCCGGTATATGTATAAGTCTGTGTGTAAGAAATGAGGATAGGACAAGGAACAGGAGGGAAAGATCGCACGCGGTCCATGGCCCGTTTATTAGGGTACTTCTCCGTCATTCTCCGGGTTGGGGTTGGTCGGAGAAATCACGTAAACTGCCGACCAGAGCAGGCGGCCGGTAGAATTTTCCTCCAGACAGCGACTGAATTCCACCAAGCTATCTAGCTAGTGTCGAAAATCCGCCGCCGTCGGGGCGCAAAGGAAGGAAGGGATGTGAGAACGTAAAGAAACGGGAAAGGGAGGAAGAGAGGGGCGTTTAGTGTCTTAGGCTGGAGGTTTGGCATTAGATACGACGGTGGGCGGTCTTTACGTAGGTCAAGTAGCTGTTGAGTACGCGATGCTCTGGATGCCGTCGAATGCACGCTATATAAAATGTTTCACGGATTGCACGGGAAGTGCAAATGTATTTTGGTGTTCCTTCCCCTGTGAAAAAATACTGAGAAAAGATTGTTTGTTCATGATCAATTATTTTAAAGATTTCGCTCCAAATAGCATCCTTTCTAACAAAGGAATAGAAAACTGTTACATCTGGAGATAAAACTCTAATGTATTGAATCTTAATATGTTTTTATTGGTTGCTGCACTAAAATTCGACTTTCAGCGTTTTGCAAATTTTCTTAACTTACATTTCTGATAGTACAAGATAATGAACATCAGGAATCGTAATATAACTTACAATAACAAATCGTTCGGCTCACTTACATTTTAATTTCAGGCAAAACGGCCCTTTTTTCAAAGAAGTTTGGCACTCCACTCCCACAATAAATGTTAGACTATCGAGGTGCATAGTCTAGAGAGGAAGAATAATCTAGATTAAACGAAGTAATGTCGTGACGGGAGGTCAAGACCGCGATAGAAAGCAGATGAATTTCATAGGGAAATGTATTCACATTGTAAAACACAGTATTTGTATTAAAATATTTTTGTCCTTACCTCTCTCAATAACGATCTTCAATCTACTGAGAAGCAGAAATAACTAACAGCTTTCTAATTGTAGAAACTGATATAAGATACGTGTCTGATAACTGATATCAGATACGTGTGATTGGAGATAAGTTCCCGACGACAGAGAATTTGTCGGCAATGACCAGCGCGGTAGTGACACTGGATCCAGTGGGAGCGTCAGATTTCTCCCTCGTTTAATAGATCTGATCACAATATCCTGTTTTCTCTGACGTTGTGTCACCCTGCGAGATTATTCCATTGACGGAGTGCCACAGCGAAAGAGAAATGCACTTCTTCTTCCTTCCAACAACTGCACAGAATTAGTAGATTTCACTCAAACGTTCGTGTGCTACCTTTACAGGAGGAAATATTAAATTTCTTTATAGATAGGTATAATGGAAATTGCAATTAACTGTCAGGTTCTTTAGTGAAGCGGAGATTGCAATCACAAAAATCACATTCAATATTGAAGTATTTTTTCAGGGAATCATGCTGAACAGCTGTCTGACTTTACGCCGTTATAAAAACGACAAAAATTTGGGTAGAAATAAAGTAACTTTACCACACAATACTTTTACTATTTTATTAAATAGTAGACGAATTTCTCAGAGTCCCACAAATAATTTGGAATAAAACTATTCCTGTGATCAGTGCTGTAAATCGCACAGAGGGTAAAGGGGGGACGTTTCTTTTTCGTTTCCGAAATCAAGGCCTTCCCCGATCGAAACGCTTCCAAAGGACGTCGTCGCAGCGCCAGAGCGGAAGCGATCTTTCACGATCCCTCGGCCGACCCCGAGTTTCACTTCCCGCGGCGAGAGCGCCTTCCGACGCGCGGCGCGGCTCGGCGCGGGCCCCTCTGAACATCCATCGACATGCCGTTCGCTTCACACGATCACGGGCGAGGCCTTCCCCGATCGAAACGCTTCCAAAGGACGTCGCCCACCCTGGGCGGTGGGAAGGCGGCGGGGCGGGGGGGGGGCGCGGGGCAGCGCGGAGGGGGCGTGGCAGGGCGGGGCCGTCGATCCGCGGTAGCGAGCCCCCGCCCCCTGCCGGGAGGTGCCGCCGGCCGGCTGCGCGGCCGCCCGGCCGAGCGGGCGGACGGGGTCAACGGCTACGGCCAGCACGACCGCCGCCCGCGCAGCCCTCGTCATCCCACAGTGGTCGGGGAGGCGCGAGGCCGGGGGCACAAATCATTCTCTTTTCTCCATTGATGGATTTATACATGTTCTCGGCCGCGACAACTGCTGCGTTCATTATTCTCGTTAGTGTAGTGAGTTTTATTGCACGCGAGCTGGCAGCCGTCTTCTCTTGAGGAATGGCGAGACCCCCGCTGACCTACACGTCGGCTTGCGCGAGTTCGGCTTCGATGTATCTCTCCCAGCGGGGATATGCTCTAAGCTCCTCACTGGTCTCTCGACATATGTGAAAATGTAGTCCATGTTCAGTGTGAAAGTGTACGTGTTTAGGAGATAGGGAATGGCAAGGACGAAACAAAGAAAGATCGCGTGCCGTCTATAGCCAGTTTATTGAGGTTCTGGTAGTGTTTGATACATCACGGAAAACCACCTATCACAACACCCGGTCGCTAGAATTCTCCTTTAGACAGAGGCTAAATTCGACCTGTCTAGCTAGTGTTGAAAATCCGCCACACCGGACTCGAATTCTAGGACCTCCCTATTACGACGCCGCAGAGACAACGGCAATGCTGTCTCTGAAGAACTCAGCCGGTCTCTTCGCGAGTTGGCCTTATTCGATCCAGGGCGAACGCAGGATGGAAAATTGCCGCCTTGTGCGTACCCTTTCCTTTCAGATTAAAGTTGTGGTTAGTTATTGCCTGGCACAGGACAGGTGATAGCACGGGTGATCAAGAAGTATGACTGATGTTTCTAGAATGGGAAACCAGCCACACTGCGCTATCGAGGCCAACTAAATACGACATGAATATATGATCAATTTATATGAAAATAAATCCATTAGAAACATAGACGAAAATACAATTTTTGTGAATCTCCAATTGCGTAAAAATATTTTTTGAAAATATCTGCCGGTTGTCTTGCTTTGCCCGTCGGCATATAAATCCGTCCGACTATGAAAACGAGAAATTAGCACGTCTCTATTAACTTAAATTAAGATTTTATTACAATATTGAATCAAAATCGTAATACATTTTTCATTTAAATAAATAAAATGAAGTAATAAAATGATCTCTTGATCAATTCATATTTGTTTTCATCAATTCCAAATCATTCTTGACTTTAGCTCAAAGAGTCTTTTTTTAATTTACTTGTGTATTAGCTTTGGGTCCACTTAATCATGTAAAGCTGCAGTTGAAACGGCACGATCGTAACGATTGCCAACACTTTTCCAGCAAAAAATAGATCCGCAACTTTCGAATTCTTTTAATCCATATTTGTAGAATAAAACATGTGGTGACATATTTTTCTTAAAACGACTCAGGTAGTGAAAGATGAGATATCATTGGTGTGTATCTTTAACATACAGAAATGAAAAACCGCACTTAAAGGACGATGGGCGCCAAGGACAATAAAGACAAAGGAGTTGTAACTAAAGGCGTATGAGCAATACTCTTCCAATACAATGTTTTTCTTATGTGGATTTTTTCTTGTAAGAAGGTCGTTTGTTGGTGTTTTTTCTTAATTATGTGGATTTGTTCTAGTAAGAAGTTTCATGATTGACACGGCTGATATGCCAAAAAAAGGATTTAGTTATAAGTGTACAAACTTGAACAGCGTCCGTTATCTGCTCTATATATGCCTAATGACGTCTGTATCTGCCTAAATATAACCAATATTTTACCAAATGTGTATTGGGAATCATAACAAAATAAAATTCAACGTAATAAATCAGAAATTTGAGCACCTTCTATGAGAGCATTTGATGAGTGTCACTTTCCACACCACATTAATGCAAAGTTTTAATTTGTTTCCCTAACACATATGCTACATATGAGTAGTGTAGGGAACAGAAGGTTAAAAATGCAACACCATCCTTTATTCTACAATGAACTTCATTTATAGGAACCTAAGAATTCCAATCGCAAACCTGAGTAGACGAGACACGCATTAGCCTCAAAATGAAGGATCTCCTGATTTTGGATTCGACTTCAAAACCTCAGATGATGGATGTTCCCTTGTGTGTTGTGCGAAGGTATGTGTAAAAGGGGGGAGGGCTGTCCCGACTACCACGAATCAACCTTCAACCCTGTTTCTTGAACTCCCGACCGGCAGTCGGGCCCAGAAGTTTGGGGCAGTTGCGTCCAAGAAAGGTTTACATTCAGGCTCGGGCCTGGAATCGCAGGTAAAGCGACTTTATTCGTGTTGAGTCATGCATCATCTTTAATACCTCCTAACACCTTGTATGATCTTCAACCACTTACCATCCTACCTGCAGTACCTTTCCCATAACCAGGTAACTATGCTTAAGATATCCTCTACGCTAGACACAGACCTGATAGACTTGCGAGCTTCGTCTGGCCCGAGAGTTTAGAACAGGTCCTTGACGTAACCGGCTTAGGTTGCTCAGGGCATCAACTTATCTCACTGCAGTGCCTCTGACCAGGAAGACCTTGAGTTCGAGATTCGAAGGCGGCAGGATTTTCGACACTAGCAAGGTAGAATTAAGCCGTTGTCCGGAGGAAACTTCTAGCGGCCGGCTGCTCTGATCGCCAGTTTTCCGTTGCTTCTCCGAAGAATGCGAGGTTGTACCCTAACAAACGAGCGCAGTCTTACTCGACCTATCCTCACCTCTTACTTAAACACACACATACACACACACACACACACACACACACTCACTTACAACTACCACACACGTCGGAAGCTTAAAGCTTGACAGGGCTGAGGCGATGCTTCGCTGGCGGGAGACACCTGGATGGAGAACCAGCAAGCCGACATGTAGGTTGGTGCCGGATCTTCCCATCCCGCGCGAGGAAATCACTTTCACCTCCAGTGAGAGAAACATGCACTACTCTTACGGTTTTACTGATCACAGCAGTTGACGCGGCAGGAATCACTAATTAATTTATTTATTTATCACTGGGAGCGGTGGCTCAGTGTTTCAACTCATGTCACTGCACTGCCTCTGGCCGGAAGGTGCTAGCTTCGAGTTTCGACGACGGCAGGATTTCGGCACTAGCTTGTCAGCAAGGTCGAATTCAGTCGCTATCCTGAGGAGAATTCTAGCGGCCGGCTGCTCTGATCGGATGATTTCCCTGTTTTTTCTGATCAACACCAGGTGAATGCCGGAGCAGTACCGTAACAATCGGGCCACGGATCTTTCCTTCCTCTTCCTTGTCCAATCCTCACCCTTACACACACACTTACACTTACATGCACAACACTACCACACATACCGGATGACCGGTTGCGGACTTACAACTTGTCCCGGCTGGGGCGGTGCCCCGTTGGTGGGAAATATCTGCTTTGGGAAAACCCCGCTAGTCGACGGTAGGTCGGCGCCGGTGGTCGCCATACAGTGGGGGAATATCACCGCCACCTCCAGATGAAAAATATGCACTACACTTACGTAACTAAGGACCTCGGTAGTTGACGCGCCAGGAATCATTAACAATCAATCAATTCTTGAGATGAGAACTTAGGAGATCCCCGACGACGGGGAGTCCCGAAGGTGGGTGGATGCATGTGAAGCGTGAAACAGGAATCCCCCAAAATGGCTATCGCCCCTTCGGCCACCGCGCCGCGCCGCGAGCGCTCGTTGCGAGTGAAAGCGCGCCCGCGGCGCTGCAGCGCAGAACGCTCCAGAAGGAATAGACTCGTGACCCGCCCTCCCCGCCCCTACTTCATCAATGCCACATGCATACTTGTAGATCTATTTAGGTTGCCTTGATTTAATTTCCGGCACAGTCGCTAAGATCCCAGCGCCAAAACACGCCAAAACAATATTTTGGAAATTTCTTTGAATTGTCTGACCTGATCCGAAAGCAAATTATCAATTCCCCATCAGGAGCCTGAGACGCGTCGAATGACACCTCACACATCTCAATTGGTGCAGGGGAAGTGGTCTAGCCGTGAGTGACGGAAATGGAAGGCACGCACATTTGTACACTCGGGAGTTACTCAAATACTGTATAGGGATAATTCAGCTTGAGTTGCGACGAGGCGATATGCATTTATAAACACTTCATTTTATTGATTGATTGATAGATTTTTTCGTGTTTCCGGGCGCATCAACTGTTGTGGTCATTAGTCCCGTTAGTGTAGTGCATGCTTTTTTCTCGTGAGATGGCGGTGATGATCCCCCGCAGGATGGAGAGATCCGGCGCCGACCTACCGTCGGCTAGTGGGGTTTCCTCCTAACCAGGACTCTCCCACAAGCGGGGCACCGCCCCAGCCGGAACAAGCTCTAAGCTCCCGACCGGTCTCCCGAAATTTGTGGTAGTGTAGTGTATGTTAGTGTAAGTGTGTGTGTGTAAGGGGAGAGGATAGGACAAGGAAGAGGAAGGACAGATCTCGCGCGGTCCGTGGCCCGTTTGTGAGGGTACTGCTCCGGTATTCGCCTGGTTTTGATCGGAGAAACCACGGAAAACTACCGATCAGAGCAGCCGGTCTCTAGAATTCTCCTCCAGACACCGACTGAATTCGACCTGTTTGCTAGAACTCTTCTCCGTGCAGCAGATGAATTCTACTTCACTGTGCAGCTAGCGCCGAAAATTCGCACCCGCTGGGTCTCGAACACCAGGACCGCCCGGTCAGAGTTGCTGCAGAGACAGCAATACTCGCCATGAGCCAACTGAGCCGGTGAGAGATGATGGGATAGGAGGTGGAAGGAGAAGCTGCAGAAATGGAAGAACCCCGAAGAAACTAACTCACATGTTCCAAACTCACTAATCAGATATACCGAAGGGGATCGATTCAGATGTGAATTTCGGTACCCTGACGCTACAACGCGGCTGGCACTAACTAAGGATTTTGTGCTTCTAGCTAAGACCTCTGCTCCTCGCGCTTTGTATATTGATTGAGAACTTGCGGTCCAACTGATCTAGCTAATCCAGTGTCACCAAGGTTATGGAAATAGTTCCCGTCATTCTCAAATTATCTACCAGAAAGTCTTTCCTGTGTTTAACGCAACGACAAGGTCACATATACATTTGAATCTATATCCAGAATTCGTTACGATAAAAAATTAAGTTATCAAGCAACTTTGAAATATTATACGTGAATCGTTCTATACATGATGTTTATATAAAAATTAACATCATTTTCACGAGCTAAAACATATAGTGATAAATATTTTCAACAAATAACACGCTCAAAAAAGTAGAAAATTTAACAAATACATGAAACAATTAATTTCAAAGTAATTAAATAGATTAAAGCAGCATCTTCTGACGCATGCACGTTTTCTTTCCTTTACAATTTACAATGATTCTCAAATGACATGTTTGCACCACAAAGTGCAAGAGCATGTTTTATAATAACCGTTGCATAATAAAATTTAAAAGAGATGTCCCACTCATCCGAACTACGAACGACGTTATCGAGGCGATGCCACGAAAGGATGCGCTCCCGACCCCTTTTGTCTGCCAAGGCAGGTTAACGGAAGACAGATAGCCTTCGGGGTTGCGAAGTTCACTGACGGGGTTCCGAAGAGGGTTCTCTGGATCTCCAGCGAGGAGGAAGAACTTCTTGAAAGGCCCCGAAGCCAGCTGGCGGACTTTTACTTTCGCAATATATTCGAGCCACGTCCGCCAACCAGTCGGGTGAATCAGGGATCTTCTTTTTTTATTCGCGAAACTCATATCTGCTAGAGTAATTTGCAGAAAGAAAACAACAAATTGAAGGTTTTGAATACCGAATTAGAAGCTTAATAAAATTTGTCATTTTAGAAAATTTAACAGAAAATATCATCGATCTTCTTAACCTAAAAATAGAACGAAAGACCTGTTGTACGCGATTATTACACGGCAGAATCATAAAAAGTTCATATTATTTTCTTTAATGTGTTTTTCTTTGGAAAAATTCTTCCGGGCTTCAAAGTAAACAATTTTTGACATTCAAGGGTTTTCAGAAACTGGGTGTGCAGCAAAATTTTCATACAATAGTGCACTTTGAACTTTGAAAACACATAGATTTATTACAAGACTCTATGCATAGTGTTCATTGCTTTTTAAAAAATTAGTTTTGTGCTTCTAACCTACTAGGGGCGAATGATCGGATGCATTTCACTTGAATGAAATGTTTTTTCATGACTTTCAAGTCATTGGCTATTAAGACATTTTTTACATTAATTTTTACTATTTCTATTCCCCAGGATAATACAATTTTGGACGTCCGAAGCCAAGGATTCAAAATATATTCAGAGGATACACAAGACCATTGTCGCCCGAACGAGAGAGGCCCCTTTTCGATAGTTCAAAATCGGTAGTTCAAAGACTGGCATTCCTTCGACGCAGAGAAAACTCTGCACGTCTGCTCCGAGGAGAGGCTCCTGAGAGGGCGGGCGTGTGCGTGGGCGGGGCGAGGGCGGGGCGACGGCGGCGGCGGCGGCGACGAGAGAGGAGGAGAATACGCGCAAAAAACGCACGAAAATAAATGACGCGCGGAGCAGTTCCCGCCGTTAGAATCTCGTTCTGGACGGTTTTATCGATTATGCGCATAAAATCGCTATAAAACACAAAAATGGCGCCTTTTTGCCGCGCGGGCGCCCGCGGCCGCCGTCGCCGCCTCGCGGGAGGGGGCGTGGGGCGCTCCGCCGACCTCGTCTGTGAAATTTGACGGGCGCCGTACGATATAATTTAGTCGAGATATGGTTTTTAAAGGGCTTCGACACGGCGTTTCCCTATCTCGCGGTATTTGCATATTCGCCGCCTGCGCGCGGCCCGGCGCCGCTCCGTTGGGCGGCGCGGTCTTCCTTTTTTTTTAGACGACGGCGCTGCGGCATACGCGGTGCATTAGCGCGTGTCCCACGACTTGCACATGGGCCGACCATGAGCAGGGAGTCAGTGCGTGAGCATTAATTCCGGCTGAGACAATTACGTACGTCATTAGTCCCGTTAATGTAGTGCATGTCATGTCCTTCGAAATGGCGGTGTTCCGATCCCGTTGGAATGAGATATCCGGCACCAAAGTATATGACGGTTTGAGGGGAGAGAAGTGGCTCAGGGCATCAACTGAAGTCATTGCAGTGCCTCTGACCAGGAAGTACTAGGTTCGAGTCCCGTCGGTGCCAGGATTTTCGACACAAGCTACATAGCTGTTTTTGTTTGGGGGGGGGGTGACGATACGAGAAACAAACTTGTTACAAAGCCAACTTGTAGCGCGTTATACAGAGACAAATTCATTTCAAATTTACTTTATTATTTATTCTCTACTCTTTCTAAATTTATAGTCTCTAAATCGTTATAACCATTATTACGTCAATCTGTCTAAATTAATTCTCAAATATCAGTTGCAAAATGGAATGCAAGGGTTCAGTTTCAAATATCTTTTGTATAAGGCACAAAACATTTCGGGATGTGCTTGTAAGAATGTTTGATATTGAGTCCTAGAAAAACTATGCGAGCTTCAGTGCAGAACGTTCCTCTGGCATTGATTTGCAGCTCACCGTACCAAACGTGTTTAGAGGGCAACCAACTGTACCAACGCTTTCTCCCACGGTCTCCAGTTCGAGTCTCGATATCAGAGACCGAACAGACAGGTTTTCGATGTCAATGTTCCCCGTACGGTCAGGGTTACTTCATTAACCCTTCCTCTCTTACTGGTTGCTACTCATTGCTTTCAATGCACTCTCGTTTCCAAGACACACGGGATCGACAAAAACAAGCAGATAGTAAGCACTCTTGCCGCGCCCACAATCTTTCTTCTCTAAAGTTCTTTGTTCTTTATTTACAATGTTTTTGACTTGGCAGTGAGACTTCAAATTAAGGTTTTGTTGGGCTTGCAGATATGAGTAAAAACAAACAATTTAATGCAGCATCATCTAATTGCTTCAAGTCTTACGAAGATAAACATTTTACCTGCTTACTATGACCGATCATGATTTAGAATTAAGTATTAAACATCAATTACAGTCTGTATTGACAGGTCGTTGAAGATCATAGATATTTTACTACGTTTCAACTAAACATTTCTTACACTTCATACTCTTTTCCTTTCTGTCAATCTTTATTTATTTTCTCTTTTTCTTTATATGTACATTTATTTTGCTTACACTCTACTCTGCAATTGACAATTATTTACAAGATAAAACTTAACGTAGGAAACAAAATCGATCATCACTTTCACAATTACAGAAAGATAATGACAACATATTTAAATTTCAATAACGAATGTTATCAACAATTGTAACTGATTCACTCTATTATTTTGACATCTCTATTATCGTTTATAATCAATATTATAATTCAATGAATCTACTGCTTATAAAACTGTTAATCATGTAACGATTGGTAGTGGTAATCACTAATTGTGGGAATTCCAATGCAGTGTTGTTGGCATCATTATATTAAGAAATAAAAGAAGTCATTTCCGTCAACTTCATATATTTATTTAGAGAGCCGGCTTTTAGCGACACCATCAAATACAAACAAAACAAAATATACATAAAATACCAAGTAAATACAAAATAAGGCAAGGTGGGGATTGATATAAATAATAATTATTTAGCAAATAAATTCCAAAATATGAAATGCAAGGGATATATTAATATAGAGACCAGTAGAAAATGAAATTACAAAATATTTAATGAAAAAAATAAAAAAAATATTACAGACCAATAGCAAATAATATTGCAAACTATGAAATGCCAGAAGTAAACACAAGGGCAACTTTGCTTGGAAACACCGTCAGTACACTTGCCCACCTGTCACTTTCAACGCGCGCAGCATTGAGCGGGCGCCGAGCCATCGCGATGCCCAGCTGGGAAGGGCAGGCGTCGGCGGGCGTCGGCGGGCGTCGCGCCGCGTCCCGGCCCAGCGCCCCACCGCTCCAAGAACGTCGCCAGGAATCTTTCCCGATCAAGATAGGTGGCGCGTCGAGCGGTGGTGGCGGCGGCGGCGGCGGCGGCGTGTCAAAGGAGTTGGGGCGGCGAGGCGCAGTGACACGGCCAGCAACGATGACGGCTCGCCGCTCGCAATACGAACCCGCCCGGTCCCCGCCTTGCCCACCCCATTCACTCTGCTTACCCTGTCCATCGACAAGCCTCGCCCTTCCCCACCCGCCCACCGCTCCACCATGCCCAGAGTTACACGCACCCTTAGCCCCGCCCACCACGCCACCCTCCTCACCCCTCTGCCCGCCACTCCGCCCCGCGCCTCGCCGTCTCCCCGCCGCCCGTGCCGCCCCCGCCGCCGGCGCCGTAATGAGGGCGGCGAACCTAATTGGCGCTGGCATTCCGCGCCGCCGCCGCCGCCGGCGGTCGCCCGGCTTCCCGCGACGGCGCGTTCTGCTCACGATGGTTTCGGTGGGCGTGGATCGTATGGTGTTGAGGATGATGGTGGTTATTTATGATTGGCTGATGATAATAAGGATGAAGCAAGTTTGGTATAATGGGAATTATTCTTGATTGATTAGTGATGTGGTGATTAACCATGATTATTGCAGTGAGTATAGTTTTGAAAAGTTATGGTGTGGAAATAGTGGTAGTATGGCGATTCGAGGAAATTATGAAGGTTGATGTAAAGGAGTGAGAAATCTGTAGTGACCACGAAGGAAGAAATCGCGGCACCAATGCAAATATTGGCTACGGCGGTGAGGGAAAACATGAACATCGATATGTAGTAAATGTAAGTGAAACGAGGATGTACGAAGAAATATGTTCGACGATATTCATTACTTTCCAATCACATTTTATTACAAATGCAAATGGATATTTTTACATGACGTTTACACGCTTAATAAATGAGAGCGTATTAATTTTATTATTTATTATTTTGAACATTTTACATACGATATAATAAAATAATATATATAACGATATAATATAATATAATAAACATATACATACTCTATACCATATAGAAGAATATCTTTGACCAAGTCACCGCTCGCAGGTTGCATTCCGCGGAACCCCAGGGCTTCCCGTAAGCCTTTTAAGTATTCCGCGACAATTTACAAGCAATTGTAAGTAGGAAAATGAAAGTTTTATTCATCAATTTAACTGTCAAAGTTTTCCTTTAAAAGATTTTTTATGATTTATTTAGGATTTAACGTAATAATTCTTTTGAAAATATAAATATCTGCGGATTTGAAATATTTTATCTTTTTTTCCCTTTTAATAATTGAAAAATAATTAAGCAATAATACGAAAAGACGGACTTACAAACAGTAAACTAATAAAGTTTGTGTGCTGGGTTAGGTTTCGCAGTAGAAAAGTGCCTTGCAACGGGTTCCTTATCAAAACGGTTTAGGAACCGCTAGTCTAATCCATTTTTTTATGATGATTTTTTAGTAATACTTAGAATGTTTTAATGGTAGAAACATTATTGACGCAAGCTATTTTGTTGTGCTTCAATATATCTATCTAAATACTTAAATAGTTCTAAACTTCAACAATTGGTTGGGTTGCGGCGTCCATTGCAACCCAAAACGCACACACTGTACGATCGCTCAGACAGCATGGCTCAGTCCTGAACCCAGGACTATGATTGCTGAGTCACGCCATTCGTCATCAGCGCTACCACAACTCCCAACACAACAAGCCTCTCCGCAAGAGGCGGCGGCGGCGGCGGCGGCGGCGCTGGCGGCGGCGGCGGGCAACCTCGCCGCACCAAAGCGGAAATTTCTCGCACCGCCTCCCTCAGCAGCCACGAGTTGTTCACCTTCGGGTCAACGGGCGCCGAGGAAACAATTACGCGAACAACCAACGACTCCCTCCGTTGGGCGAACTACTCTATGTCAAGGAATGCATCCTCCAGAACGAATCATGCAGCCCGAACGGGTCCCGCGGCGGTCCCCACGTGTCCGCGTGTGACCGCCTCCGCCGCCGCCGCCGCGGGAAGCGCACGTGTCGCCGGCGCGGGCCGATCGCCGGACGCATCGAGGCAACAACTATCGAGAAACCTGATTGATGCCGGGCGAATGCGTTGTTATTATATATTTCATATTTTTACACTGGCAAGAAAACAGTTTGCAAATTGTAATCGTTTTGCTTCTATAATTACGCCCCTTAGTATAATATAACGATTATCCAGCGGCTGCGGCCCGGCCTTGCGCCGCCAGGCTGGGACGTGATTAATTTGATTGCGCTGGTAAACGGTGGGTAATGCAGTCCGCTGGAATGTTTCGAGTTTGAAGCTTATAAAAGGCCGGGCACTCGGTCGAATTAAGGAGCGTTAGTATGCATGATACAGGAGCATTTAATAGCGCGCTGTTGGGATATTCTGTCGGGCTGGCCTTGAACCGTGCGGTGTGCACGCTGCCCGCTGCCGGTTCTGATGGACGGACCGACGGGTGGACGAACGCGCGATCGAACACGGATGGGTAAACGACGGGATCGAAGGAAAGAGGCGGAGAGGATGTCGCGAGAACGTGGAGGGCGTAACGTCCGAACTGAACGACTACGATCCATGTACGGGGAGCGTAGGTGAACGAATTTGAGAACAAGTCGGGGAAGCTGGTGAAATGAGGTGTGGATGAAGTGAAGAGGATGAGTAGCTGATGCAAGTAACGTGAACCAAACAAGGACTTATTTTAGTGACTTATCCTTGTCAAGGATAATACCAAACCGGGGAACCGATATTAGACAATTATTAGATGATGATTGACGTTTTACTAGATAATTACATGAGAGATGATGTTTGCCCCCACCTTCCACACAAACGAGGAATTGTAGTAAGGAAGAAACACGACAATGCAGAAGGACTCCGAAGACGGATTGGGGATGAATGAACTCGTTGACAATGCGACGCGCGCGGGACGAGTGGGCAGTTGATTGGCCGATGGGGCCGTAAGTGGTTTGATTGAGGAAGAACGAGTAGGTGGGCGAGTGGGAAGGCGGGCGTGCGGAGGGGAGGTCGCCGCCCGGGAGAGCGGGCGGGGAGCAGATACTTGATTGGACGGATGGCGATGCAGTCATGGCAACTTTTGAAGCTGCTAATTAAGTCTCTGGGCAAGGAAATTCTTTCTTCTTACCAAGAAGTTGCATAAATATCACAAGCATATTGCTGTGTTGGGTTGCAATACATGTATAAATATTACTTTCCAAAAACAGTCTTGGATATTATATATATATATATATATATATATATATATATATATATATATATATATATATATATATAAAAGTTTAAATATGACGCTCAAATTACAGAAAGAATGAGCGAATGAATACAGTCCTCTCACTTATCAAGTTTTATTTGCATCCAGTGGCAAAAATTTATTTTTATTAGTTTCTTTGAGGAACTGAAGTTGGGGCGCTTAAAAACACTCGTGTTTTCCTGCAGGAAAATATTATTTAAGACAAAACGCGAAAGCAAAACGTTCAAATATGAAATGGAAACTGTTCAAACATGACTCCTGTATAATCTTTTTCCATCAAATATTTTGACATCCCCGAAATCTTTTCATGTGTTTAGCAAAACGGTTCATAGGAAATTGATTCTAACAGACTAGAGAAAATAAAACATTGATGTGATTGTAAACAAGTACTGACAATTAAATTATAAGAAAACGCAATGAACGTTATTATAATAAAATTTTACGATTTTTTACTTTCCAATTCTTACAAGCAGGTGGAACATGTCTACACTACTTTAATAGATGTTCTAATTATTATTGCAAATTCGAATTGTAGGCAAATAAATAACTTTAACATTTTACTTCTTAAAAAAAACAGAGAGAAATATAGACGAAAGAGAAATGTACGAAACAAACTGACAAAAGATAGTTCTCCAAACTTCACTTCTTAGTGATCGTGGTTTAAAACCGAGCGCACGTAATATCGGTAGTCAATATGTCTTACAACTTTTCATAGTATTGTACTTTGTTGACGAGCTCCTGCGAGAAACTTTCCTTTAAAAGGAAAGTCTGTTCTATAAAGCTGATTTCATTTACGAAGAGACTTTATCTTGATCAGGTAGGTTGCTTCGTAGCGTGTGCTATCCATAAGAAAAAGTTCATCATCATTACTTTAATTATCGCTATTAAGTGATTCCAGAATTAGTTCTCAACAAGTCTTCATCCCGCATGAGCTTACCACCACTTTTTGACGTTTGCCTTCGACTATTTTCCAATTCTTTATTGGCACTTCAATTCTCTTATTCGAATAATATTTGAAAGTCTTTAGTTGGAATTTAATTATAACTGCAAGAAAAATAATTTCAGTTTTACAAAAAACTAACATTGCTCAAACCTGAGTTTGTCAATTTTACACAAATCAATTTGCCTCATAAATGGGCTTTTTATCACGCACATTTTTTGTGGTCGTAAAAATTCTTACGACGATTAAAAAGTACCCGAAAAGAAGCGTGAAAATCAGCATGAAAAAATCAAATATTTTTTCCGGTAGGTAAAGCACAGAAAAAATATTTTGCATTGGTTATTAATTTTATGATCCTTTTCCGATATTTCTTAGTAAAATGTCGGTTGTTTTTAGTTCCCTTGTTCCTAATATTAGATTCGGAGCTAAAAATAAAAGATAGAATCGACATCAATTCAATTCAATTTACATCATGTGAGAAAAGAATGATTTCATAATTGAAGTTTCATGGCTTCTAATTATTAAGGCAGTTGAATTACTTTTTCTAATTTTGTTTCCTTTCAAATGCGATATCATTATGATGACAGTTCCCGGGCTGTGACATGTTAGATCACGGCTAGAGGATGGGCAAAACAGACTACACCGTTACTAAATATCACTGCATTCGCAACGACGAGCCTATTATAGGCTCACTGGGTTCAGTGGACCGCAGATTATTGTTGCTTTTCTTGTGAAAATAACGTGGTTTTTGCTATTATCATGATTCTTCAGATTTCGTGCTACAAGACCACTAAACGCTTACAGAACTTTGTAATGAGGCGTTGACCAGCCATGAAAGTTTTGACTTTCATATGGATCGACCGAAACTTCTAAAACATTTCGTGAGAAACGGGCAAAGAAATCGACAGAATTACAATATTTCCTGCATTCAATATTTTACTTGCAATGGCAAATTCGCCAGTCATATGCCACATGCTCCTAAACTGCATATCACGTGGATTGGAGATAAAATTGTTTTGACACCCTCTGCAATTTTGGGGGTCAATATAAATGAGGTGTAGTTCACGTGCAAATAATTATCGTAATCCTATCTCACAAATTCGGCGAAATCGTGATCATTGACTTATATCAAGGAGAGGAAGTACTTATTTTAGCATTCCGTTTTAGCATACTTATTTTAGCATTTCATAACTAACAACAACGAGCAATGACAATGGTATGTGCGGGTCGTTCGTGAAAAAATGGAAACAACCCTATAGATTCAAAATTCGTAGGAAAATATATAAGACACCGTTAAATATACGCAAACGACTCAAATTCCAAAACTGCGCAGATTCCAACTCCAAACAACACCAAACCCTCCCACGAACCATTGTCACCTGGCTGCCCCTCCCCCCCCCTACCACTCCCTCCCTTTCCGTGAACGGTATCAGATTCAGTTAAAAATCGCTGGGCGGGGAAATGCTGGCGCGGCCGTCCGGGCAGACGGTAATGAAGGGAGCGCGATCGGAAGCGGCCTGGCCCGGCCCGGCCGATAGCCAATAACTTATAGGAGCGCGCGCCGCCCGGAGCGAAGTGGCAAGCCCGCGCGCGTAGCGTCGGCGGCGCCCGCGCCCGCCTCGCCCCGCCATCGCCACCGCCCAAAGAATTTCCATATCAAGAGATCGAGCGCGCGTCTCCGGTATTATGCCCGGACGGCTCTCTCGTAGATCAGGCAGCTCGGGAATTTGTCGGGGGAGTCGCCTCTCGAGGCTTCGACGGCTGACGCCGCCTCCGACGAGGCGCTTGGCGACGGCCACGGACCGATCGGATGAGCGCGAGATGCAATCAACGATTTTGATTTTTACTGGCGATGCAGGTATACAAACAATTAAAGTATTTGGAAAGAAAAGAAATAAAGTTACGACAGTATGATTAAGTTGGCATCATTAAGAATGAAGTTTAGTGACAATGAAAAAATCAACAAACATTATTTGAAACGTCCGTTGCATTAGGCGACATTAGGTAGTCGGAACAAATTTAACAGTGTATTATAAGCATCAAAAGAAGTTCAGGATAAATAGAATCTGGGTACATTACTTTTGATACTGAAACGTCCGTAGTATTTTTTTAGTCCGGAACAAATTGGACAATGTGTTATAAGCATGAAAACTACTTGATAAATCTACACTCTTCTTAGAATAATGTGAACACTATTTGTCAGAGATTCTAGAATAACACAAAAAGTGGTACAGTTATCACGAAAAACATTTCCTGGTATATAATTCAAAATAATGATATTGTATACAATTTTCCAGTGGCTTACCGTATATTTTTACTGCAGGAATTCCGAAATAAAAATGTTTTCGTTCCTTTTACTCATTTAAAATAAATCAAATCACGATCAGTAAATTATTTTCCAACGGCTACACATTTTACAAAAGTTAATAATCCATTTAAATTTTTTTTCCAGTAGAGGAATGTTTTACGATGAATAATGCTTTTATCAGAATCCCTGTCCACTACTTCAAAAAAACTTCATTTTCCATCATATACACACGCTTCTTCCTTTTATGAAAACCAAGAGACCCTCCTGGAACAACACGTTATCTCACCGCATTAAAAAAATATACGACCATCTCCCGGGCGTTGGCCCCGGGCCGGCGGCCGCGTACGCGCCATAGCGTTTTTTAGAGCACAGCATCCTCTTTTGTTTCTCCTTTTTTCCCCCCGCGCGCGCGGCCGCGTCGCTCGCCAGGACACACCGGAGTAAGTGGAAATTGAAGGGCTGCGTCTAAAAACGGGGAGAACCGGACATAATTCAAGGTAAAACCGCTATGATGGCGCCCGCGTTTTGCCTCCCTTCCTGGGAGTCTCCGGCGAGCACCCCGACAGCGGTTCGCCGGCGGCGGCCGGGCGGAGGCGGCTCAAATATTTATAACGACGGCGTGATTGGCCCTGACGAGGCGAGGGTAGTTTATGGCAGCGGGTGGCGCGTCTCGGGACGCCATTGCCGACGATTAGCGGTCCAGGGGAATGTCGGAGTGCCGGTCCTCGTCATCGCCGGCGACGTCGAGGCCGCCCTGGCCACCGCGCTTGCCCCCGCAGCTGCCCACTCCCGACTAATCGCAGCAGCCGACGATGTGAACGCAGGTGTCATCGTCGTCGGCGCTGGATTCGACGTTTCCGCCTGCACCACCGTCATGCTTCTTAAAAAGTCGTCAACACAGTCGCTGTGATCGATAGGATCATCGAGATATCGGTAAATCGCGCATAAAAACAATTACGTTGAGCATGCGATAAAATTGTGATTGACCACACTCCCCTCACCATGGATCATCGTAGTATCGCTCCGCCTTCGGAATCGGTGACAGTTTATGTTCGGCGAACAAAATTGCGTGAGACGCCCAGGGCGTCAAGTGCGTGGCTTCGGTTGAACGTTGTGCAGCCCCATGAAGTCGCTCTAGTTTCTCACGCGAGGAGCACGCTGACGGGGCCGCTTCCCCTTCGCCTCCAAAAAACAGAAACGCTCTCCAGATCGTATTTACCGCATCCATTAAGGTCACTAAGGCGCAGAAATGATCCAATGAGTACATGATAATGATGGTGATGGGATAAATGATGGGGAAATGGCGGGATGAGTGGCAGGGAAAACAGAAGAATACCGAGCAACCCGACCGAGAGTTCGCTTTGCCTTCTTGGAGTGGTCGGTCATCGAATCCGAGTCGCAGCGTCGGAAGGCGAAAACGCTAGCCGTAACGCCTCTCCAGATTCTCTCCCACACGGCACATCTATACTCGTTGTTTCATTGTTGCATTCTCGTCCCCCTTTGACGATAGTGTAACGTATTCGGCGTGGACGTCGTCCGAGCAGTCAATCGCTGCGTGCGGAGGCGGCGGCAGCGGCTGGCCCAGCAGATTTGGAATGGCCACTTCCCACGCGGCGGCAGGCGGCGATTGGCGGGCGCTGGGCGGCGCTCCGCCCTCGACTGTGGAAGAGCGGGCAGGGGCAGCGGCGACAGGCAGATGTGGTTGTACCTGCGGTGTTGCGATAGAACAGCGGTGAGAGAGAAGAGAATGGATTGCCGTGATAGAGGGGTTTTCCAAATGATAAGCGCAAAGTTGAGAAATGACAGAATGAACGAATAAGGATCGTGGAGACAAGTCAACGATAAATAAAAACAAGAGAGAGAGACTGAAGCTACAGACATTTCTGGAAATAAAAAAGAAGAAGGCCACTTTAGGAAACGCAAATATATTACATTTAAGAGATTTTATTATTATTATTATTTATTATTATTAAGAGAGTATATCCAGGCAGAAATCTTCTTTAATAGTTCGTCCTACGCTTTAACTGAAGGTTTACCTCGCGCTTTACGGGTCCTAACTCCGCGGAGGGAGGAGCAGCGAGTCCGGGGACAACGAGGACCCCAGCAGCGGCCGCTGGCTGCCCAGGCGGCCGGCGACATGTGTCCATCAGATGCAAGCGATAGCGCGGGGCGGCCGGGGCTCGGGCGGCGGGTGGGGGCGGGGACAGGGGAGGTCGCGTGTCCGGGGGAGGGGCCTTCGAAGCAGCCCGACCGGAGCGGGGCCGGAGCTCGTCCTGACCTGCGGCGCTTCTTTTGTCCTTTGTGAACTCTACTGGGCAATGAACCATGACGCTATGACGCCACGCGTGTGGGTAAAGAGGGCCCGTACAAGGCTCCCGCATTCACTGCAAGCCAGCTCGTATTCATCGAAGCACTGTTTACTCCCAAGGGAGCTCGTTAAAATGTAGCTACTCTGCCTTTTCTTTCTTAGTACGGACTCGCGTACTGGTTTCGATGACTTTGCCTGTCACCCGTGTTAGGCAAGGAGAAAAGGTCCAATCGTGTGTGAGGAAAGTCTGTTCCGCGCATTTAGAAGGAAGTAAAAGTAAAAAGTGAGAGATGAATTTGTAAAAGACAATTTAGGCATTTTTAAATTTCATTTCGCAAAGAACGCAAATCTACACATCCTAACATTCTAATCACATCGCTGTGCGTTATTTATAATACATCAGTTATATCTTTAGTAATTACACAGTTCGCCTTTGAAATTTAGTCACAATGTCCCCGAGAGAATGCCGTAGCACTCCCAACTCTTTCTCACCACCAACCACAACAAACAAACTGAGTTTCCGCATATGTGGTAGTGTAGTGCACGTAACTGAAGTGTGTGTAAATGAAGGTGAAAGTAGGTCTAAGAAGAAGAAAATATGGCGCGCGGTCCGTGAGCAATATGTTAGGGTACTTCTCCGGCATTCATCTGGTGTTGATCGGAGAAACCATGGAAAACTAACGATGAGAGCAGCCGGGCGCTAGAATTCTCATCTCACTCATTCATTCTCACAACAGCTGAAATTCGACCTAGCTACGTAGCTAGCTATGAAGTCGAAAATCCTGCTACCGTCCGGACTCGAACTCTAGAACTCCGGGACTGCGGAGGCACTAACTGATGCCCTTAAGAACCTCAGCTAATGCGAACTCATTCGCGTAAATAGCGTGCACATTCATACAAGTCATTTTCATGTGATGATCATTTACTTACTAATAGATCTTCTACTAGTAGAGAGGGACGTTACTATACGCTACATTTATAATTCGTTCTTGGTTGACAATCAAAAAAGTGTTCATTGTAACAATGTGATTACATTTGTTCCCTTTGGAGCTCCTTTGGCGCTGTTTCTCGCGGACACGATCGCTGTGGGTGATAGGGTTGCTATATTTTCTTTATGTCACCCTCTTCTGACCCCACCTCTTCGGGTGCTAGGAGTGTGTGACCTTGTAGCATTGTTTGCATTAGAAATTATGTGAGTACTAAGCTGAAATGCCTACATGCAATTCAGTTAACCTGGAATGCACACGCACACACAACAATCTTTATTCATTATGTCTGCCAGACGCGTGTTGAAGAACACTGAAGTGCAATATTTTGTCATTTTTAATCAACGTCGCCGTCTCGCCTAGCATTCATCATCTCGCTCCTTACGTGAAAATGTTGCTATGATGAGAAGAGCAACGCGTGCGAAATGCGAAGAGCCCATTGATTAAGTTCTCGGAGCTCAAGTCTGGGGGTTCGAGACCCATTTTAGAAAAGCGAGTTTTCAATGTATGCTTGTGACGTGCTAGTGACGTTCGCTTCTTAAACGCGTATACCATCTGAACAATTTTCCATCTTTATCATTCATATATAATTTATCCGTTACCCCTCATAATCACCTTCCCCACATTCTACGCTCAGCCGCTGTCGCGTTCGGACGTGCTCCGCAGTGCCGTGACCGACCTCTAGCTGAGTGCAGAGTTCTACGAACTTTGATGCGCCAGCTGATGTTCTAGTCGGCACATTAGTGCATCGATTATTAAGTAACAATACAATTACTTAGAGTTAATAGTGATAAAGTCAGTTCTCGTGATAGTGATAAAGTCAGTTATCGCCTGCGGCGATAACAAAATTGAGTCAACATCACAACTTATCGGTGAGGCCATCCGTGTCGGCAATGGCCTCACTGAATACTCATCTGAAGAAAACATGGATTCATTCCAGCTTTCTAGCACATCTTTCCCATATGAAGTGAGTTTTTAACAGCCTTATCCACATCAATATCAACCCCAAATGCTATCGTCAACGCATGATGTGTCAGAAGGAAGTAGAATACAGGCTCAAGGTAACGAAGCAATGCCGCAAGGTGTAGCGTCCGCTAGTCTCTATCCCTCGTTGCACGAGTTCTCTTCATCGCCTAACGTAGAAAATATTGAAATCAACTCCAATGAACAATTAAATGGACAAACTTCAAAGAGACCACTTGAAAATAACGAAAACTTCTACTCCTGCCAAAAAATGGCAAATGAACTCGTTTATGCAGTGCCAGCCGATGTAGCCGATCTCAATGAAACAGAATCACCAATTAACGTCCCACCAACATTTGTTTATGATGTAACCGGCATGATTACATTTACGGTATTTCTGAAATCAGTGATAAAAGAAAACTTTTTCACCGAACTTAAATACAACAAAGTAAAAGTACAAACTCACTCAAGTGGAGATTACAGCCTGTTGATTAAAACTCTAAACGAAATCGGAAAGCAATACCACACACACTCAGATCCAACATCTAAAAAACTGTCAATAGTCGTTAAAGATATTCATCAATCAATAAGTGAAAGTGACATTCAGACGAACTAAAACAAAATCATCCCGTAGTTCAAGTGACAGGACTTCACACAAAGAAGGACTGCCAGTTCCTGTCGTTGCAGTAGTATTAACTAAAGAAAACAATTGGAAAGACATTTATAAACTAAACCAACTTTGCCATGCAGTCGTGCGTGTGGAAGATCGAAAACGTCGGCCTGGTCCCATCCAATGTGCGCGGTGTAAGGGTTATTATCACACAAAGGACTACTGCACACGTAATACTATATGTTCCACATGTACAGGGAATCATTATACCAAAAGATTGTAAAGTGGCGAGTAATTTCATACCAAAATGTGCGAATTGTAATACAGAAGGTCACAGAGCTAATGCACGGTCTAATGCTTGTGCTCACTATACGAAAGTATTAGAATTTAAATCAGCCAAATCGGGAAACACTAATAAATCCAACTCAGAAAATTCTAATAAATTCAACCCATTATCAAATAAGAAAACCTTCAACCCTCAGCCAAATGATTTTCCTACTCTTTCAACAACTTCTCACATTCCTCACTTCAGTCAAAATACTTCACATCCACATCATCCAATTTTATATATCCTCAACAATAAAATTCATAAATATCCAGTCTTTATCCATCATAATAAATTCAATAAAAAATTCTATAATAGCATCATTTAACAATAATTGCAACAATGTACAGCGTACCACGCCTTAACAATCTAACGATTCTAAATTGGAACAGTAACGGTATAGTACCTAAAAGACATGCTCTCATTCACTTTTTAATATCACATAAAATAGACATAGCTTGTATTACTGAGACCCACCTTTTTTCTTCTAAAATACTACGCATTCCAGGTTATAAGTGCTACAGAGCAAATCGCCCCAACAATACTCCAGCCGGCGGAGTTATGATCCTGATCAAAATTAACATTAATAGTTGCCCCAGGTTCTTGCCCTTCACGCCAGGAGTAAATACAATATCAGCGAAGGTTTCCATCATGAGTGGTGACTTAATAGTTATCTCAGCATAGAAATCACCGAATAAATCCCTCCTTAGGTGACATTTTTGGACACTTTTCTCTTCAAATACTTCCTGTATTTTGTTGGGTGATCTGAACGCAAAACACACGTCATGGGGTTGCAGAACCAATTCTTCAGACGGAATATATTTACACAATCTATGTCAATATTACAATTTAAAGGTTATTGCTCCGGTCGATCCCACGCACTTTCCATACAATTCGAATTGCATCCCGACATCCTAGACATAGCCATTACCACTTCAAATATTCCATTAGTCTCCTTCTCTATCTCAGAGCTGGATTCGGATCATAATCCGGTTATTTTAACTGCCAGCACAACTCGACCAATTATAAATAGTCTACCAAGTTTAAATACTCACAAAGTTAACTGGAAGAAGTTTCAACATCTCGCATCATACATCCCTCCTATTAAACAGTTAACAACGCAATCGGAAATTGATGAATCCACCTTCATTCTGACCAATGCTATTATCAATTCTATCCAAAATTCTTCCCCAAGCACTTTACAGACAACTCGCGCTTTAAACCATCCTCAGCTCCCGGAAGACATCCAAATACTGATAACAAGAAAGAACAATGTAAGGCGTTTTTGGACTAAACATAGATTACCTCACTTAAAATCAGAATACAATACCTAATCAGACTTGTCCGCAACGCATTAGACTCATTCCACCTTGAGAAAAAAAATACGTTACAGACCAAAATCCCCACGATGGCTCCTTGTGGAAAGCTACACGCAGGTTGTTAGGAACTAAATCAAACATTCCAATTTTGAAAAATGGCAACATGACAGCTCATAGCGATAAAGAGAAAGCCAAAATGCTTGCTGATTACTTTACCTCCATCTTCCAAACTCACAACATTCGGGAAGAATTTCATAATGAACTCATTGAATTTAATAGTTCCCCTAATTTCGACACACCAAGACGGATTCCTTTTATAACTCCCCAAGAATTATATCATACCATTAAAAACTTACCGGCAAGGAAATCACCAGGTCATGATCACATCAACTCCATTGTTTTGAAAAATGTCCCCAGAAGTGCCATAGCATTTCTAACCAACATATATAACTCGGTGCTAAGGACAGGATATTTCCCCAGTTCCTGGAAACATTCCGTAATGATTTCTGTACCAAAACCCAACAAAAACCATGCCAACCCTACTAGTTACAGACCAATCAATCTCATTCCCATTTTGTCAAAAATGTTAGAGAAATTACTACTAAATAGACACCGTAAAGATATATATATATATCAAAACAACATTATTCTTCCCTTTCAGTTTGGTTTCTCCCCAAGTCGCTCCACAAGCCACCAATTACTGCGTTTAACTGAAAATATTCACGAGCATTTCACTCTGGACATCATTTATTAGCAGTCTCCCTCGATGTCGCTCAAGCATTCGACAGTGTCTGGTACGAAGGAATCATACATAAACTAAGAAAACTAGGTATACCGAAATATTTAATCAACACCATATCCAATTTCATTAAAGTCCGCACATTTATTGTACAAGTGGGCTCAATCTTCTCTTCACCACGATATAGTTCAGCAGGAGTTCCACAAGGTTCCCCGTTGTCGCCAGTCCTCTTTAATATATTCATTTCAGACATTCCAACGCACCCTAATGTACACACTGCCCTTTTTGCAGACGATACTGTCATTTTTGCTTCTGACCAATATCTCAATACCACAAGGAATTTAATTCAAACACACCTCACGACTATTGAAACATGGTGCAGAAACTGGAAAATCAAGATAAATCCAAACAAATCCACATCCAAAGTTTTCACGCTACGATTTCCAGTCTTCCCACTCCCACAAAAATTTGACTCAGCAGTAATACCATGGTGCTCCTCAACCGCTCCAGTCCGTTATCTAGGTGTCCTAATAAACACCAGATTGACTTGGAAAGACCACATCACCTCCAAGGTGAACGAAGCTAATAGACTCCTAGGCATTCTTTGACCAGTAATCAACCGACGCTCATCATTAAAGCTCCATTCTGCTCCCCTTATACATAAAGCCATTTTACGTCCATTACTTACGTACGCTTGTCCAGTCTGGTGCAATGCCGCCCCTACAACCATCAACAAAATCCAAATATTCCAAAATAGGTTCCTCAGAACTGCCGTTAACGCACCTTGGTTTATAAGCAACACTAAACTTCACAAAGGCCTAGCCATAGAGCCCGTCCTATCATTAAACTTTCCTCATCATTCTTCCAAAATCTACCCTCCGGTCCGGTGCTTCCCACTACGACATAGATAAAGAGCATCCCGTAGAAACTCGTCTCCTCAACCGACTCCCCTTCCATCTTCCTCCGGAAACTGGCTGATATAAGATAATGAAATAAATAGTCCTCCCATAAAAAGTCAACAATATGTATGCCTCCACTTTATTATTCGCATTACTTCTATCTATGTTTAATGGGAGGTGGCCGTAACCACCCCCTTCGCATTTTTTCGTCTGAAAATGCTCGCTCCGAACAACTGAAAAGCCATATGGCTGAGTGTTGTATAATCAGCTCATTCTGTTCAATAAATTTAAAAAATCACCTTCCCATCGTTCATACAGACAAAGCACTACTGCGATCACCTTCTCAACGAGTGGACATAAAGTCCTAAGCTTCCTCCCCCACCTGCACTCCGAAATGAGAATGATCCTCATCATCAAATAGTTACGAACGTCAGGCCGGCACACAGAAATATCAGACTCGGTTGAAGTTTGTACTGAGGCGGCAGCCCAGCTTCAAAGCGGTCAAGTCTTATTTTCACGTTATCAGCCGCGTGTCGTACAGTACTCTTCAGACAGCCATCAGTAAAAGCGCTGCTTTCAGGGCATGCGTAGCGCGCTAAAAGTTCCATTTTTAGCACTAATGGTAAAAGTGAGGCGATGCTCAAGTATTCTGATAAATCTATGAATGCAACAAAGAAAACAAAATAATTTCGTCTACTGCATTAGCTACTACTGACATTCATGCATCATTAAGAGATTTCTATACTTGAATAACAATAACATTAAAAGGCAGGAAGGCTATCTAAAAAGAATAGTGTATGACACACGGGGCAAAAGTGATTTTGCTCTTAGGATTACCCTGCTGAGCCAACGGGACACTTGGCAACCTTTCCTATCGCGGAATAAAATGTCGCTTTTACGCCCGAATCATAAATAATTATTTCGCAATACAATTTTCTTATAAGAAGAATTATTTAATCAAGAAATAGCATTTTTTGGAATAAGTGCACTCGGAATGTGCTTGTTAATTACTGAAAACAATGTGATTTAACTTTATAGACCTACTGAAGATGAGCGAACTCGCAAGTTCCAAACGTCGAAAATAAAGAAATCATGAAACTCAGCACCATGTATTAATGAATCGTGATAAAAATTGGCCTTGATAAAATAAATTACTGAACAAAATTATCGGACAGATATAATAGCACATTCTTACGTTCTGTACTTCAATGTGCGCATTTTGGGATAAGAGTTTTAACCCGCCTTTCGTTTATTTTCCCCGCGCGGCTTGCGGCCCATTTCGGAGCAGTGCGTCGGGCCCTATAAGGCCTCCGCCGCCCCACGCGCCGCGCCGCGCGCCGCACGCTCCCAGAAAAAGTCGCCTCGGCGAATTCCTCTGCCGTTACCCGGGCTCGAACCCGCGCCTGCAAAAACCGCGCGCACCCGCCCCTGCCGGCTGCTGCAGCGTGGACGTAGGCGTCAAACTGGAGAGGAAAGGGGTGCGAGCGAGCGGAGTTTGGAGACTACCCCTCTTAACTTGGAGCCTCTGAGTTTACTCTCCTTATTTATATTTGAATCGTTTGCTTATGAAAGGTCTCATGACGAGGTTTTCGACTTCCTAAGTTACCAGCCTTTGGGTTCCTAAGTTACAGCTAAGAACGCTTACAAAGAAGTAGCGGGTCTCATTTTTACTTTCTCCTACACAATAGAGAGAAAGTTAAGTAATGCTACGCAAAAAAACGGCGAATTTTCAGCAGAAATCTCATATTACAGGGCAGGCATTACAGGGCCCTGGTAACAAAAAAGTGGATAAACCCAGCTGCTAAATTAAGAAAAAAGTATTCTAACCCGTAGTGTAGCCAGAGTTCATGTTTTGTGGGTCCTTGATAACGATAAATCAAATGACGGCAAACATCTGCCTGTCCGTCTGTGAACAACGCTAGCGGCTAAGACGTTCAGCCGATTTTCTCGAATCGACGTTCAGCCGATTTTCAGCAGATCCTCAATTGATCTGACAGATGTCGGGTTCCTTTCAATTTGAAACCGATATTTCAATTTTGGAAGCACTTTTCATGAAGCCCCTGACACATTTCCCAAATTTTCAAGAAAATGGCTCCAACGTTTTGATTAAATTTTGTTGTTGGATAGAGTGAAGGAAGTTTAAGAGAACGATGCAGATCTCATGTCGGTTGAAAACATTGATTTTTCGAATTTGGCAAAACTTCAAAATTCTTTTTTGAGTCTTTCTACAACTAAAACATTAAAGATGGAGATTTTTACCTTAATGAAATCTATTCCTTAAAGCCAGATATTGAAATAATTTTTAGAAAATTTGAGTACTTCACGCTTAGTTTTGCATGAAAATACAGGGGAGAAAGTTCGTGCTGTTTTAACAGCACTAGTTTGAAAATATTAGTCGTTTTCACGCAACTTTGAGTTAAATATAAGCAATATTAAAAACAAGACTCACAAATAGCACCAGTGGTGCGCTCCCGCCAAAAAAATATACTTGAAGTTTCCTTTAAATTCGTCTCATTTCCGTTGTTGTGTGACGAAGAAAACTCAGGAGACGTGTTTCTAAATGTGGTGAAGGGAATATGGCATATTCACCACATTGCGTGGGAATTAAATTAAGCCTAGGCATGGAGTACACCGTTAGCTAGCCGGCAAAACCTGGCAATTAATCCAAAATGCCGAATACTGCGATGCGGACTACAATGAAAATAAATGCACTTTCATACGCAGTTGCATGGTTAAAACAAATCTCCCCACTTATGCGTTGTCCTCTAATTATTTATTCTTAAATTTAATCTTAAATATACTATTAAAGTTAATATTAAATATTTCTTTACTACTTTAAAAAAGATATTAAGAGATCATTAAACTAGAAATAATACAAATTTAATATTCATCAATATTAAAACCGGGAGCGGTAGCTCAGTGCATCAACTGATGTCACTGCAGCGCCTCTGACCGGGAGGTCCTAGGTTGGAGTCCTAACGGCGGCAGGGTTTTCGACAGTAGCTGTTCAGCTAGGTCGAATTCAGTCGCTGTCTGGATGAGAATTTTCCGTGGTTTCTTCGATCAACACCAGGTGAATGCCGGAGCAGTACCCTACCGAACGGGCCACGGACCGCGAGCTTTCATTCCTTCCTCTTCCTTGTCCTATCCTCTCCTCTTTCACACACACTTACACTAACATGCATTACACTACCACATATTCCGGGAGACCGGTCGGGAGCTTAGAGTTTGTCCCGGCTGGGGCGGTGCCCCGCTGGTGGGAGAGTCCTGGTTAGGGGGAAACCCCACTAGCCGAAGGTAGGTCGGCGCCGGATCTCGCCATCCAGCGAGGGAAGATCACCGCCATCTCCCGAGAAAAAACATGCACTACACCAACGGTACCAATGACCGAAGCAGATGACGCGCCCGGAAACACGAAAAAATCAATCAATATTAAACTGAATCATGCAAAAATAATTCACCCAGAAGTCTCAAAATGCCTTGCCTTTTGAAGATTAAAGAAAAAATTATTTACACCATAGAGTAATTTTTTTTATTTCATAACATCAACTAGTTCATAAAATTGTTGATTATAAACGATGAAAATAACATTTTTGAAATTCATTTACATCTTATGGAGTAATGTTATGAATCGGCTGAGATGTCTCCATTACATCAATCAATGCCCATTCAGTGCCTCCGTGAGGTTAAACGGTTCCAGCCCCGACAGGGGGGATTTTCGACACTGTCACTAGTTGGTCGAATTCAGCCGCTGCCTGCAGGAGAATTCTAGCTTCCGACTTTCTTTGATTAGTAGTTTTCCGTTGTTTCTCCGACCAATACTAGGCGAATGCCAGAACAATTGAAAACCAATGCCAATCCAATATTTTAAAAACACCAAAGTCCCCGGTGGGATCCAGAATGAATTGCAATATAACTGAAGGACAATTTTATATATTTAAAAACTAATTCCACTTGAATTTATGAAAAAACAGCAATAATTTTCTGAAAGTTGATGTTAAAAAATGTTCGAATTTGAAAATAGGAAAGGGAATAAAATATTTTGAATATTTTCTGCACGTGCAATAGTTACGTCGATGACACAGATGGTCAAGTATTTCTTAACAACTTGTGCAGCGTTCATTATGTTCATTGAAATGCACACCTTTTCTTTACTTCAATAGATACTAAAATAAGATGGCAACGTGTTTTTGAGCAGGTCTAGATGCAAAATGACTGAGGAGTTTCTACGAAGACTTTAAGTATGACCACGGTTTCGAATTGTTATGTAATCATCCAATAAGCTGAGAAAGACGACACTTCACATAGGGTTGAAAAAGGTTCAAATTATAAACATTCTAAACGATAAAACAAGAAAACCTCCCCTAAACAAAGAGGTGAACAATTACGCTGGGGTCCATTGTTGATCCCGCGCATTGGTATGTCAGTTGAAAAAAAATGCCACAGGCTGTGAGCAATCTGTCCTTTCTTGCCTCCCCCCCCCTCACACGCATTTTCAAGCACTACGCTATCACACATATTGGGAATTTCGAGATAGACCTGGCTGAAGTGCTGCACCACAGTGGGTTATATCTGAAGGAAGGAAACCTCACAGACGACGAGCACCTCCCTTCCACTCCGGGAGGAACACCGCCACCTCCCAGCTAACACATGCACTACATTGACAGGATTAATGACTGAAGTCGGTGACGCGCAAAGTCGGAAATACCAAATACTCATACTCATTCTCAACGATAAAATCATAAAACAAAATGCGAATTTTCGTTAAATTAGAAAAACGACATAGAAAACATGAACGAAATATTCTTTGATTTTACATACGGAAAATTATATTTCAAATGATAATCTATCAATTCTCACCACGAAAAATAAATGAAACAACCCCCATCCTTTAGCTACCAACAACACGAACAATTCCCATCACTACCATTTACCCAACCAATCCGAAATTTTACTAGGGCCAACAACCCTGAAAACCAATCACGTTCCGTCAACAATAACAGTTCACGAAGAAACCTCACACAACAAAACCAACAAAGTAATAATATTAATCCTCTTCTAAATACAATAATTAATTCCATAACGTCCTGTGTAATTAACTTCATCAACTCCCTTATTCCATCAATAATCAATACAATTCAGAATACAGTAACAGCTTATTTTAATAACAATTTCAACACAAGCCCGTAGAAATATATCATTCACAAATTGGAATGCCAACGGCATTACATCCACAAAAACATAACTGACACAATACTTACATACTTACATCATAGATATAGCATGCAGAACAGAGGCACATCTAAACGATAAAAACAAATTTTATATACCTGAATACAAAATTTACAGAAATGACAGGATTGAAAATAAAGGAGGCGGGGTACTAATAGCAATCAAAACATATAAACCATCACGAAAATGATAAATCAAACACCACAGGAATTGAAACAGTAGCAATTAGCCTAATAATAAATAATCAACCATGGAATATAATAGCTGCATATAAACCTCCAACAATAAAAATACCACCCCTAAATATACTTAATCTATTCACCCAAAATAAAACTACATTACTACTAGGAGATATAAACGCCAAACACACAAATTGGAGATGTCGAACAAGCAACCAAACAGGAAAAACACTGTCACAAATATTAACTAATACGACTATCAAAATATTATCCGCTCCAGAACCAACATACTATCCAAGAGACGTAACTAAAAAACCAAACATCCTAGACATCCGACTGACAGATGGAAATATCAATTTTTACTCAATCCCATATCATGAACTCGACTCTGACCACATTCCGGTAAACATACTAACACAACAAATCTCACCCCCGCAATCCCCGATGACCAAAACAAACGCTCGTAAATTGAACTGGATTAAATTTCAAAATATAGTAAGCAATTTAATACCTAAAATAAAAATCCTAAATAATTTATAGAAATTGACAACGCCGTAACATTACTAAACACCATAATACATACAGCAATAACAGAAACAACCAAAAATACACAAACCCATAACAGCATAAAAAATTTGGAAAACCCACAAAAAAAAGAAACAAATTATAATATTTAAAAATCAATAAAAAATCATATAAATATCAAATTCCAAAACAAGATACAATCTTTAAGACACAAAACAATTCTTATGGAACTTCCAAAACAAATACTTAAAAGAAAATCAATTATTCCACTATCAACTCACTAAGAGCTAAGTTATTCACCCCAACCGACAAGCTGAGGAAATAGCCAATTATTTGAGTCGACTTTCACCCTCAACAAACAAAACCGCACCCGGAACGCAACACAATAATTCAATCAATAAACCACCCAAACTATGGCCCTCACTACAAAATCCATTTTACAAACCCTAAAGAAATAAAACAAATCATTAACTCTCTCCCGATAAAAAAAGCGCCAGGTCACGATAATATAAATAACTCAATTCTAAAACACTTACCTGCCCCCGCAATTGCATACATAACAAACATTTACAATTCATGCTTCAGAACAAATCACTTTCCATCCACTTGGAAGCATGCCATCATACATCCCGTTCCGAAACCAAAGAAAAATGCAGCAAACACCGACAGCTATCGCCCAATAAGCCTTCTACCATCCCTGTCTAAAATCTTCGAAAAAATAATACTTCAACGTCTGAAAAAACACATGCAATTAACAAAAGCAATTCCAAGAGAGCAGTTGATTTACTGATCACATGTCCACACAACACCAACTCCTCAGCATTTCAAAAAAAAATTCAATACTCATATACTTGACATATCAAAGACATTCGATAAGTATGGCACCAGCACTAATTTACAAATTAAAGAAAACTGGACTCCAAGTATATCATCTCAATAATCGAAAACTATTTATCCAACAGAACCTTTGCAGTAACAATTAACAACCATCATTCAAACCCCAGGTTAATCAAAGCAGATACCACAAAGATCCCCCCTCTCACCCACACTGTTCAATCTCTATGTGCATCCCCAAACATTCAACAGTAAAAACAGCACAGTTTGCAGACGACACCCTTATATTCGCTTCCAATCACTCTCTAATTAACATTAGAAACGACATACAGTTATATCTAAACCTAATAGACAGTTGGTCATCCAAATTAAAAATAAAACTAAACCCAAACAAAATTGCAGGAAACATTTTTTCTTTAAGGCCATCCACTCCACCAACCACATTAACGTTAAATAACGAGCCCATCCCATGGTACCCCGCAAACAAACCCATTAAATAGGACAAGCCCATTAAATTCAGGACTGCACTTTGACACCAGATTGAATTGGAAAAATAGACACCAAAATAATTCAAACTAAAAACAAACTTTATCAACTAAAATCACTAATTAATAGGAATAAATACCTTCCATACAAAACAGCAACAATCTCACAAAACAATAATCAGACCGACTCTTCTCTATGCCTGTCCAGTATGGATTAATGCTGCAAAACAAACATCAACAAAATTCAAATAGAACCAATTCCTACTACTAATGCACCCTGTTCATATCAAATCATCATAATTATTCAACCTCGACCTCATCATTCACCACATTTCTTACCTATCCCATACGTTCTTCTCTAATATTCACCATATTTAAACATCATCCTCGTTGAACCTCTGTAAAAACCCCACTCATCCCACTCGCATCAAAAATAAATATCCATTCCACATATTTTGTAAATTATTTTCAGACCTAGAATAATATCTACGAGGTGCCATCATGTTTTCCTCAACCACTGTATTAGAGTTAGGTTAAGTGTTATAAGTTAAGCCATCGCTGCATATGTGTCGTTTTATAGGAACCGATCTATGTACAAAAACCATCAAATAATAAAACATAATTTAAAAAACCAGTGCGTGGAGTAACGTCCATTTGGGCGGCACTTCTGGGAGCGGCCCAGGGCAGAGCGCATCCCCAAGGCGGCCTCACAACTCGCAGAGAAGTGGCTGGAGCGGCAGTCCACGAGACCAGGAGATCTATTATGTTATGATTATAACTACTCAACTTCACTCCTTATGATTTTGCTGTCACACGCTTTTCGTTTGCGGGCGGCTATCTTTCGTTATACACACAAGGAGGAAAAACCACATTACAATTTTAATAGTAAGTACATTAATAAATATCATTCTCATTCCTAGTCCAAAGAGATAGAGTATAAATAGGTTCCTGAAACAATATTTACAAAACTTAATATGAATATAATTATTATAATACGCTCATTATCCATCATGGTATTTAAGGGAAGAGAACAATTAATACAATCTGCTGTGAAAACTAATTGTATGCATGGAAGTGTGCACACCATGTGGTCAAGAGTGACAGTATCAGATATACAAAACCCTTCTTGAGTTCCAAACATCTAAACTTATTGACGTTCTTTATCATTATTAATTTCCTAAGCTTTTATGTAAACAAAATTACCAAACATTATTATAGAGTGTAAAAACATTAAAAAAGTAAAGAGTTAAGATGAACCTTTAGAGATTTTTTGTAGTTCAGCTCACAATAATACATTAATTTAACGATTCCTCTAAGGACAATTTTCAAGCGTTTCATGTTACCTTAGGCGGAAAATAATTTGCTTCTTTCCGTCATCACTATCACCATTACTCAACGATTCTAGATTTTATCTATATATGTAGATAAGCATTGTAGGGTGTTCCAACACCTCTTCCTTCTCCTTCCTCCACGAGAATATTTGTTTAGCCTTTTGTCTGTTTATCATTCTAACCATTCGTAAATAACTACTTCGAAATGAAATGATATTCGCAGAGGTATTCACCACATGGCTTACAATCGGTGCCATGTCGCCAAACTCCTTCTCTCCGTTCGCTCCAAGAGCCACGATCCCTCAAGCGAAGGTCCGCGCTCGAGCCCCGACCGAGCCGCCGCCGTGAGGTGGAAGGCCAAGCGATCGAGCGCGCGATAGTGCAATGCGGGTAATGATGATTCATCATCACGCGGCCCTTCGTGCCACAGGCGGCGACGCGACGACCGACCGCGCACCCACACTGCAGACGAGCGCCGTCGTGACTGCCTCGGCTCCGCCTCCGCTGCCCCGCCTACTCGCCCCGTCCCAGCTCCCCCCCCCCCCCCCCCCGGCCCCCCGTCGTCCCCGCGACCTCGTCGACCCCTCGTCGACCTCGTCGACCCTCGTCGACCCCTCGTCGACCTCGTCGACCCTCGTCGACCCTCGTCGACCTCGTCGACCCCTCGTCGACCCTCGATCCTCGTCGACCCTCCTCGACCCCTCCTCGACCCCTCCTCGACCCCTCCTCGACCCCTCCTCGACCCCTCCTCGACCCCTCCTCGACCCCTCCTCGACCCCTCCTCGACCCCTCCTCGACCCCTCCCCCCTCGACCCCTCGTCGCCTACAACGCTATCCACTCTGCTGCTGCCCCGGCGCTCCACCGTCTTCACCGCCGTCGCAGGTAGCGCATGCGGGTGAAGGGAAATAGCCCCCGAGCCACTGGAAGTCAAAGACGAGCGAATGACCGGGCTGACAGTCACGCGCCGAAGCGGCCGCCTGCCTCTTGTCGAAAGTCGCCTGCAGGCGAATGTTGGAGTAATGCCAACCGAGAGGGGTACGGTTTGCGACGAGTCGCCGCTTCGTTCTTCCTCTCGTGTTCTTTCCTGGTTGATGTTCTCAAAAGAGATTCCTGGCATATTTCGTAATAAAACAAAAAGATAAATTAAAATTAAATAAGCAACTCCCAATGGAATAAACACTAATTCTAAGAAGATTCAGAATTCAATGGATATTCGAATCTTCAATATCATTTTCCAACGAAGCACCATCCTCTGAGAAAAGCAACAAATTGTAAAATAATGTATTTTCAATATTCAATATTGTGTTGGTCACGTCGACAGACTTCATTAATTTCCTTTTCTGAAATATCACTTGGCGCGCAGTAGATGTCATTACAATTCTATGATTTTAAAAGCATTCCAGTTTCCTTTGTCAAAAATATCTAAAAGTACCATATGCACTACTTTATGACTTGTGAATACCAAATGTTTGAAACCATTTGCAGAGCTGTCTCCATAAAGCATTTCATAAATGTATTTCGTTGTTATGTTCATTTCACATAAAGATTCCATAAGAGAAAGTCCGTCCGTTTGGGAGACATGATCTGTAATCCTTTTCACTTTTGCCGTTCCACTCCACGATGTAACTTTGAACCTTTGGTTGATATTTCGGTGAATTGGTTGGTTTGTTAATGATTCCGGGCGCGTCAACAGCTTAGGTCATTAGTCCCGTGAGTGTAGTGCACGTTTTTTCCTCGGGAGATGGCGGTGGTCTTCCCCCGCTGAATGGCGAGATCCGGCACCGACCTACCGTCGGCTAGCGGGGTTTCCCCCTAACCAGCACTTTCCCAGCAGGGCACCGCCCCAGCCGGGACAAGCTCTAAGCTCCCGCCCGGTCTCCCGGAATATGTGGTAGTATCGTGCATATTAGTGTAAGTATGTGTTTGTGTGTAAAGGGAGAGGATAGGACAAGGAAGAATAAGGGAAGATTGCACGCGGTCCGTGGCCCGTTTGGTAGGGTACTGCTCCGGCATTCGCCCGGTCAGAGGCGCTGCAGTGACATCAGTTTATGCACTGAGCTACCGCTCCCGGTATTTTCAGAGAATAAAGAAAATGATACTTCGAAAATCATATTTTAGGTATGTTAAGAAATATGTTACAAAAAAAGAGAAAATATTTAATAGCAGGCGACCTCTTCCTTGGAAGCTTGCTGCCGCATGATGTCAATTGTCAATGCCCGATTTCCTGGTATCCAACAAAACAATTGACGCCCCTCACATGGCCGAAGGCTGCATGGTTTTCTTTTAATTTCTGCACGCATTCGAAATTATTAATATACAAGTGCCCCATTTCCTATTCACCGACGATATGTGGGCACGCAACCTCAGCTACAGAGATTTCATAAGCAACAGAGTTACCTTCGGTTGTGGTCCGCAAAATTCGTTGTAGCGAACAGTAGTGAAAGATTATTAGAAAACAGTTGAGGTTTTATGTAAATACATGAGAAGAAAAACCGACGTAGCAGTTCATTATCATCATCATCATCATTGTTATTATTATTACTATTATCATCGCCATTACAACTAACGATTAGTTGCTCGAGCGTCGGCGTAATCCCGGCCAATTTTATTTCTGATATTGCCATCATGAATGGCGTGATCTTTTCATTCCGTGTATTAGTTGCGATTTATTGTTTTTTGTAAGGATGGCTTAACTAGAACATTGTTATCATTGTACATTGTTTTTCAGTGATGTGTCAATTTCGCTCTATTAGATTACGACGCGATCAGGAAGATGCATAGAAGACAAGGGAAAAGTCAGGTGCGCGATACAAATACTGAATTTCATGTTAGACAAGATCTCGTAAACATTTGTTATGGTAATCCATTCTTCTAGAGCGGGGATCTCCAAACTACGGCCGCGGCCCACATTCGACCCTCGACAGTATTATAAGTGGACCGTTAACCCAAAGTATATACAAATTCAATTTAAGACACAGGTTATATTATTTTATTGCAAGATACAAGAATCTGGTTTCATATGGTTACACACCTTTGGTCCACATATCAGTCATTTGAGAGGCATTTTAATAACACGTGAACCAGATCACAAATTAACTTATTGTTAGAGTCTAAAAAACGTCTCCTTCAGTAGGTTTTAAAATTATTTTTTCATTTCTGTTTTAGAAAATGTGACCGCAATTAAATTATGAAATTTTAAAATTGTAGCTCTCAATGAGTATTAATTATTACAAACATTATGTCCAGAATTGTGTGCGCATATGACCATATGTGTTTTAAGAATTAAATTGTGAATTTTTTAACTGCTTTGTCATTCTTTAAAGAAAATTTAAATACATAATTTTGGTCCCTCTGGCCTTTAAAAACATTGCTTTTCGGCCCCCAACTCTTATACTTTTGTGTATACTCCGCATACTCTTATACTTTTGTAACCTGTCAAAAGAGTTTTGACTATTTTTTTCTACAAAAAATAATGGAATAATGCCCAAATTGTGGTAAACATTAAAAGTTGCATTTTTTCAAAAAGAAATGAAAAATAGTGAAACTTGGCGCTCAATTACAAATCTTGCGTAGAAAACACTTACGCGCGACTGCAAGAATAACAAAGGCAGGGCGATCGTCTAAGAGTAGAAACAGAACGGCACGCTCATAGCTACAAGCACTTAATTTTTTTCTTTGCACGCCGCGTCCAGTCTGTTTCTACCCTAAGGTGAAGCCACTCGGACGCAAATTAACGGTCGTTAATAATCCGACCGATGAAGAGTTTACTGACACAGATGGCGCCCGGTACTCGATCGTGCTACGGGATATCTATTGTCCTCTGCTTGCGTGCCCGGTGCACTGACATCGTGAAAATACAAACGTTGTGGCGTGCGTTACGCGATGTTGGTGTGTCCGCAGCGTAGGGGCGAACCCTTTCGCTATGGGGGCGATAAAGCTCGATCATTGATTGATTGATTATTAGTGATTCCGGGCGCGTCAACTGCCAAAGTCGTTAATTCGTAAATGTAGTGCACGTTTCTTTTCCTCGGGAGGTGGCGGTGATCTTCCCCCGCTAAATTGCGGGATCCGGCGCCGACAACGTCGGCTAGGGGAGTATTCACAACTAGGTATCTTCCACCAGCGGGGTGTGATAGTGTAACAGTAATTTTAGTGTACGAGTATGTAAGGGGGATACGACAAGCAACAGGAAGGAAAGATCGCGCGCTGTCCGAGGCCCGTTTCTTAGGGTACCGCTCCGGGATTCGCCTGATGTTGATCGGAGCAACTACGGAAAACTACCGATCAGAGCAGCCGGCCGCTGGAATTCTCCTCTAGACAGCGGCTGAATTCGGCCTAGCTTTGTAAGTAGTGTCGAAAATCCTGGCATCGTCGGGACTCGAACCAAGGACCTCCCGGTCAGAGGCACTGCAGCGACACCAGTGGATGCTCTGTGCCACCTCGGCGGGTATGAAGCTCGATGTGTGTGTCTGGGGAGGGGAACGGAGAGGCGTGGCGCGGTGAGGTGAGGTGAGCGCACTGAGGGAGGCGGGCGCGGGCAAGAGAACGGACGGACGGACGGATCGCCGACGAAGCATGTCACGAGCGGGAGACGGATGGCGCCATCGGCGGAGTAACGGTCGCCGGACGGAGACAAAACGGGCGCCGCCTCCGCCTCCGCACAAAGGAACTCACTCGCTCAAGGGCAGCACCCCAACCCGCAGCCTAAAGTATTACAAAGTATCAGGGTAGAAGGATTTCGTTTGGTTTAGGCGGCGGTCACAATGAGCCGATTTCGGCTGAAATTATGGTTGGCCGTAGTCGTGCAGAGAAAACCAAACGAAACAGATCTTCGTACGACAGCCGATGTTTTCTGACGCCGTCAAAAGAGATCGTTTGGGTCCACCTTGACAACTTCCCTTGATCAGCGCGCATTTGAACGAATCTGATACATCGAGTGGAAAGTTCCGAGGTCTGCTGGCCGAAATTGTGGGCAAAATCATCTCCACTGGGACCGCCGCCATATCCATGCGATTATTACCAAACAAACTATTTATGGATATAATCATTCGTTGTTGTTTTTGTTTTTTTTACTCTCTCGCCTTTTTTCCAATTATTGTATTATTTTGAATGGTATACATGATTCAGTTTTACAATAAAACGTTTTCACATGACTCTCTCGCCTTACGAATGTAAGAATAAAAAGTATTGATATCTTGGGCCGAACAACGGCGAATTTTTGGCACAAAAAAATTTACGAAAGCTTTCGCGAATTTCTTGGAAAATAAGCTGCTGCTGGAAATATGCTTTTTACCAGTGTATTCGCCATTAAATTTCGTGTTGCCGGGTCCAGGTAACGAAGTGGATAAATCCATTTGCTAGGAAAGAAATTTTCCTCTAACACGTGGTGCAGCCAGAATCCATGTTTTGTGCGCCCTTGATACCGAAAAATCAATTGACGGCAAAACGTCTGTCCATCAGCCCATCCGTCTGTGCACAACGCTAGCGCATAAACCATTCAGCCGATTTTATCCAAATTTGATATTCCCCAATCCTTATTACTGATGCCGCGATCCCTGGAATTTGAAACCGACATTTTAATTTGTGTGATACTGTACGTGAAACCCCTTCGGACATTTTCAAACTTTTCAGAAAAAAATGTTTATTTAACTTTGTCCTAGGATATGGTAATGTACGCTCAAGATATAGTGTAAATAGTGTAAGAATTACAAAGCTTCAAAATTTTTTCCGCGCGTTCCTATAACTGTACAATTGAAGGTAGAGACTGGTTTGCTAAATGAAATCTGTTCTTTAAAAACAGATCTTAAAATAAAGTCACGTTCAACTTTTCGAAAATATTAGTAGTGTTCGTGTAATTTTGCGTGAAATATTGGCAATTTCTTAAAACATTTTTTTCAACAACCGCTCCAATTTATTTCTTTAAATTTTCTCCACACATGTAATAAGGGATGGTAAAAATATGGTTCTAGTCCCATTTGCGGGTATCGTTCACTTTTTCGAAAATTACAATAAATTAACCACAAAACCACAAAATTGAATATGGAGATTGTTGCATCACACAAAGTCTGTTATAAAAAGTCATCTCTTTAAAAGAGGTAATGTACAATTTTTTTGAAATTGAAAAAACAAATATTTTTGCGTAATTTGCGCTTGAAATTTACGCAATTTTTACACAAATTATTTTTTAAGTAGGTCCAGTACGTGCGTCCAACGTAAATGGCACAAGGCTCATTTTCGTTGAACTCTACGTATTTTCGAAAACTGGAAAAACTTAACATTTGGAAATTACATAATAGAGATTGTCTTAAACCAATCTGTTCTAAAAAATCAGCTCATTAAAAAGGGCCATGCACATTTTTTTAGAAAAGCTATTAGTGGTTTACGCAAAATTTCTGCTTGAAATTAATGAAGTATATGTAGGTCCCACTACCTACGGGCTTTGAGAAAAATTCTCGAAGAACAGAAATAGATCCAAAGGATATGAAAAATAAATAATTTAAATTCAATTATAATTTACTATTGAAAACGCTAATATTAATTATATTTTTACTCTATTCTACAATTTGTATTCTCAATGCATTGATGTGGTTCTTTCAAGCAATCCATAAACCTTAATTGATAATATTCGCCAAGCATATATACCAAAGGAATTGCTCATAGTTTTGACCACGCTGCGCTGGCAAGAATACGTTGCTTGCTTCTGTACAATTTGCTGTGGATACTTTCACAGTCAAATTTATTCCTGTTCGTTTCATTTGTAAAAGTAAGAAATGATTACAGCTCCTGACTATCGAAATGAATACAAATATGCATCACAGACGCTTTGTTTGAATTGGACGTTTTCAAGTAATATCGAGGTATTAGTAGCGTAGAAATTGCAAAATTTTAATATTACTTGGTTTTTAATAACGTGAGAAGTATGTGCAGTTGTAGCACTAGTTCTTTTTTTGTTAAAAAGCGTTAGTATACAAAACTTATCATTTCCGTTTTACAGCAAAAATATAATTTATTTTACATAATAATAAAATCAAAATAATTACATTTTTACATATTGTATGCAACATATTTCAATAATCATGTTTATGAATAAAAAGCAAAATTCCATTTAAAGTAAATCATAAGGGCGTTTTTTATTGACTTTTTCATGTTTCCGGGCGCGTCAACTGCTTTAGTCATTAGTGCCGTTAGTGTAGTGCATGTTTTTTCCCGCGAGATGGCGGTGACCTTCCCCCGCTGGATGGCGAGATCCGGCGCCGACTACCGTCGGCTAGTGGGGTTTCCCCTAATCAGGACTCTCCCACCAGCGGGGCACCGCCCCCGCCGGGATAAGCTCTAAGCTCCCGACCGGTCTCCCGGAATATGTGGTAGTGAAGTGCATGTTAGTGTAAGTGTTTGTGTTAAGGGAGAGGATAGGAATAGGAAGTGGAAAGAAAGATCGAGTGCAGTCCGTGGCCCGTTTGTTAGGGTACTGCTCGGCATTCGCCCGGTGTTGAAAGGAGAAACCACGGAAAACTACCGATCAGAGCAGTCGGCCGCTAGAATTCTCCTCCAGACAGCGACTGAATTCGACCTAGCTGAAAAGCTAGTGTCGAAAATCCTGCCGCCATCAGGACTCGAGCCTAGGACCTCCGGGTGAGAGGCGCTGCAGTGACATCAGTTGATGCACTGAGCTACCGCTCCCGGTCCATAAGGCCGTATGGCATACATTTTTATACTTAACACAGTCTTAGAAATGTAATATCTTCTAAAAAACAAGCTTTCTATTGAAAACTAATTCTTTGATTTATCTCTTTTCCGATGCAAGTTTTGCTCAATGATTGGATTTTAAAAATCGTTTGTACCTGAGTAAAAGGAAAACGAAAAACTTTGAATCGAATCAAAATGAAAGGTTTTCTGTTTTAACCGGTAGGTTGCTCCCAGCCCCTCCTCAGCCGAGCGCGCGGTGCAGCCCTATTCACCCACTGACAGGCCGCCTCGTCTGGCGCAATTTCACGCACCCAGGAGCGTTGGAACAAGCCGTTCTTTCTCGCCTTTAGCATCAATATTTTATTCCTATTCCTCGACGAAAAGAAACGCCGAGAAACAAAGAGATCAACCACTGACGCTCATTGAAATTCCCTCTTCCCAGGAGAAAAATACTCTTACCTTTCTATTAAGAAACACATACATAGTCTCCATTTTCCTTGGGATGAATGTTAGTCGACAAACCTGAAGAATCTGAACTAATAATTTCGTAAGTCTTAATAACCGCTGCGTCTCTGCACAGCAAATTACGATAAGTTAAGAAAGTGAGAAAAAACGTGTATCCCTAATTTTAACTAAATAGTGGGAATTCTGATTGGATGTTGTTGACGTTCTTATAAGAAGAAATAAAAGAAGTCATCTTCGTCAACATATCAGCTTTATTAAGATAGCCGGCTTTCGACGGCTTTGCCGTCATCGTCAGTCTCGCTGCTGTCGGCAAAAGTCGAGCGACTGTGCCTTCTTTAACTAAATAACTCATAACATGGATATCACTATCCTATAATATTAATAACAGGTTCATTAAGACTGGTGCTGTTATTCTTATTGCCTGAAAATCATTTTACTTACATTTAGTGTTTCTAATGTAAAATTTGCTGGTTTGGACGTTTTTTAAAGAAATGTAGCGACGAAGTTGTAGTTTTTTATAGTTGGAAGTCAAAATATTTTAGTTTTTTAAAATACAAAGTATCCCAATTAGGCAAACGATACACAAGATGAAGGTTTTCCGTTATAAAATATTGGGTTTGTACCCACTTAAAAATGCTTTGATACTTTTCTGCGGATATAACATTTATGCAGTAATTCTTAGAAAATAATAATAATGGAATCCAAATAACCCCTTACCGGTCGGAAGTTCCGAATATAACATATACTGCACTCGTTTTTGTCAGACGGTATTCACTAAACATTCCCTAAACTTATTGTACGGTCACTCCATCTGCCATATAAAATGAGAGATCTTTCCCCATTGACGTGTTTTCAAAGGACAAAGATAGGGAAATTTTCATCGCTATCGTTGCTATAATCTCAGATTATTCTCCTATTTATCTACCTCAACACAGGAAAAACAGATTTCTGCTCGTTTCCACGGTCTATTATCATGCCAAGCATCGCAGTCGCTCAGGTAGGTACGAATCATCATTAATTAAATGTTTACTGAGGGGACTGTTTAGTTAACGTTCCTATCACAGCACAACCTCAGACGTTTTTGAGCGTTCTCTGAAGAAACGTGGAGTGCAAAAAATCTGCTCAAATCAATGCTCTAATCTGTTCAACTATTATTCTGGGTGTAGCGCTGCGGACCACAGAAAATGCACCTGCGGGCCACAGGTGCACAGCCACTCTGTATTTCCACGTTGGTGAGAAGTGCCCCGTGGCCAGTTTCTGGTAAAACGTTCCACGTACACCTGGAGATTCGATCGTCGACCTCTCGTCTCGGCCGTGCTCCATTGTTTCCGGCCGGCGCTACGTCAGGACGTGCCGGAAGCCAGGCGACCTCGTTTCTTTCGGCCGCCGCGGCCGTGGCCGTGGCGCTGAGATCGACCGCGCCCCACGGGCCGTCAACCCCCCCCCGCGCCTCCAATTCTCTTTTGGCTTTGGAACGTTTTAGAATTCGTGCGGCAGAAGGGAAGAAATATTGTCATCAACGACCAAATTGTTGAACAAGCATCTAACCTTGGCTGCCAAATATCTCATGACGTCAACCCTGAAATGCATGAGAACATAAGTAAATAAAATAGGTTGAATGGACTTCTGAATAGGTTTTTTAAAAATAATGTGTTGATTAGCACGCTAATAAGATTTCGCAATGTGGTATCTCAACCCACACTACTGAAAAAAGGATGAAAGATGATTAGAGACTTCGTAAATGAATTTCTTAAGGGCCCTACTGGGTCTAACTTTGAAGGACGGAATTCCAAAAGAAAACATAAGGTCAAGGTTGAATACTGATAGTGAGGTAAATGACATTAAAAAATACCAACTGAAATGGTTTCGACATGTTAAGAAGATGTAGCCAAATTACCTACCAAAGTAAGCTCTCTTATATATACCTATTGGCTTCAGAGATGTGGGTAGAAGTAGAATGAGGTGGTCAGAACACAACTGAGTCGCGGAACCGGACATTGGCTCACAACCATTGCGAAGGAAGGAGAAGGGATGCAGGTCTGAAAATGTAGTGTAAAGTAAATGTCAATTCGTAACTATATCGCAATTCAAACTGGACGAAATTGCTATATATACATGAGGTGATCGGCGATATCCGCGTATCGTCATCTTTCTAGGATCTAAGAATAGTAATTATTGTGTGATAAATTATATTAATCACGGACTAATTACTTAAACTTGTGACTTGAACACCAAAATCCTAATAGACGTGTATTTTGATAAGGTAGATTTTATCGTTATAAAACCCAAAAGTCTTTAGGGAAATCAGTCACATAGCCGCCTCCCTTTCGTTGAATCTTCTTCTCTACTCACGAAAAAATAATAGATATATAAACTAAAACACAGAATATATAAATCGAACTATAAACTAAAACAAATATATAATACTTTTGTTAATATGAACTGTATCGTAAGACGTCTTTTAAGTATGGAAAAAGTTCGAGAAGGAATCACGAATGAAGTGTCGAGCATTATGATAATCATATTAACATTTTGTGAAAAGGTTATTTTTTTCGTTTCAACACAAAAATGATTTCCCAACAAATAATTTGGAGACAAAAAACAAAGGATTTGCTCCTTTGCAATACCTTTCGAGTGCGTAATTATATATTGTGGCATTGCCTAAGAATAAGCACAAAATGGTGAAATTCCCGCGCTCCACGGATTTTAGGACTGCATTACTTGATGTTAAGTACAAGTATAGTGAATTCTTGGAGGGCGATGTCCGAAATTAAATATGGAAAATATTTAATGTCCAACATTAGATTTAATGAAAGTCTATTTTACATTAGCATAAAGTCAAAAACGATATTTTGCTCAAATTGAAAGTAGAAGCAGTCTACATCGTGGTGCAAAATGATGCACCCTAAAATGTTAACTTCAACATAAAAGATACACTTGAAAAACTGAAAGTACATGAACTCCTAAATGAAACATTTGAAGGTTCCATTTTATTTCTCTAATTTACATATTATCCTTGGCAAGAAAAGGTAAAGTTTAAATTGTAATTTAATACTAAATGATAATTAGCAGAGGTCACAGAAAAATAATAATAATAATGAGCGATTCATGTGAGATGAAACGCACGGAGAGTAAATTTGACACCAGTTGGGCTCTTTAAGACATTCGAGGGGTTATTAAATAGAACATAACAATGAGGACACATCAGTCTACATCACATAGATCACAGCTCAAATGTACTTGCTATTAGCTTATATAATCTCTGTACAATTCCTATTTACATTTATGACTTATAACAATGTACTATTGAGCTTATCGCACGTGAAAAAATCAGTTTATTACAATCACTTGTCTTAATTATCACTTTGTCACCAGCACTTCATGGAGGTTTCAAGCGATCTTTCAGATAGCGCGACAATACCCCGGATTGCGCAAAAGCCATGCGGCCAAGGATGAACGTCCTTTTGATAGCACAATTTTCGTGGCCCATTCGCTACGTTACCCGTCGTGGCCCATCCGCTACGACGTCGTGGCCCATCCCTGACTTTGACACCCGTCATGCCCCATCCGTGACTTTCACACCCGTCACGGCCCATCCCCTACGACACAGAAAGAAGGAAAGAGAGAAAGAAAGAAATAAAGAAAAAAGAAAGGAAGAAGAAAGAAAAGAAAGAAAGAAAGAAAGAAAGAAAAAGAAAGGAGTGTAAAAGCAAGTGCAGAACATCAAATGCCATCTCGCGTGCGCCGACCCCCTTCGCCGCCTCCTCGCGCCCCGCCTTGACAGCTCCGAGAAACAAATGAAGGCGCACGGGCGTCGGCGGCGTTGCCGCACGGGCGGCGCGGCGGGGCGAGTGGGCTCCGGCCGCGGCCGGCCCGCAGCGCTAGCGGATTACAGCTGATCGCCCCCCACCCACCCACCCAAGAGCGCGGTCGCCCTTTGTCCCGCGCAGCCGCCACCTATGCAGCTTCATGCAGCGGGATGCAGTCTCATGCAGAGTTCAAGCGAGGAGACGCAGTGCTCAGGCTGGGTTCTTACCATGGCTCTGGCTCAGGGAACCACATTTGCAACAGTACAGAAGGCAAACCCAATATTTTATCAGTACTTCTTTTGAACAGAACTTTTTCATGTTTTCTGTTTTGTAATGGATAAATCAATTGTTTTCATGTTATATATTTTCGTTGCTCTATCCTCCGTTATAAAAATCTTACAACTTTCTAAATTAGAAAATGTATAGTATATTTATCTTAATTATCCGCCTTTTTATAAATATAATTTCATTTTAACAAAGTTAAAAGTTCAAAGGCTCATCTCAATAAAGGAACAAGATCGATGCTTGGGATGTGAAAAATTGAGGGAAAAATACAACTACACTCACTTCGGGGGGTTTCAGGATTGTAAACCCTTAGTTTTAATATTTTAAAACTAATTAACCCCATCAAATAATACCTTTAAATCATCCACTCTATATCAGACTTCTCTATTGTGACAAGGAGCTAAGATTGACACAAAATCAGTGATTCGAAATACTTTTGGAATTCGAAATTAATTTTTATAGCATGTATTATTTGAAACTGTTTTTCGCAAGGGTACAAATCATATATATGGCTCTCATCTCATTGCATCCGAAAAAAACTAATATATTATCTGATGTCTAGAAAGAAAGAAAGAACCTAATTTGGAACTCGGCAACTCGAGATTTCGTGTCAAATTAAGCTATCCAGTAATTAAAAATCTATATTCCAGAAAACGAGATTTCATTACCTTCCGTGCTATAATAATACTAATTCGTATATCAATCTTCTTCAGAGGCCTCCGTCCCGTATTGTTAGCTCACATTAGTCATTCTGCACTTGGAATCTCGTTATGTCGAATTATTCAAAAGCTCAAAAAAATGATGTTTTTCCTTATATTTGGGAATCCGATGTTCCACGGTATTCCTCCTTTGGCCGTCGTCCCCTAATCAAGTCATTCCGCCGTGAGTTCCAGCAGAAGAGGGACACGTGCCGTGTTGTGGCCCGCCGCTCCAGTCGAGTCGAGTCCCCTCTGCCAGGCGCCCACGCGCTGGCTCGTGACGGCCGCCAAGACGACAGCGCGGCGCTAAGCCAACAATCCCGGCGGCCAGGTCGCGCGCCGCTGTCACAGCCACTCCGCAGCGGCCACGCTTTGCTTTCATTTATTTATTTATTTTACAAACAATTAAAGCAAATGATAAATGGAACACGTGATGTATAACGGGTGGTGATTCAAAAAGGTAAACGTGTTACGTTGGTTGTTACGATGGTTAGCTTAGCAAAACCATCAATACTGTGACATAGCCAATTTGACTCGCTTTGCACGCGAATTTCCAAATCGACGGCGACACTCCGGTCATCGGCCTCCGTGATTAATATAAAATAACCTTCATTGATTGACTAGTGATTCCGGGCGCGTCAACTGATAAGGTCGTTAGTCCTGTAAGTGTATTTCATATTTTATCGTGGAGGTGGCAGTGATCTCCCTCCGCTGGTTGGAGAGATCCGGCGCCATCCTAGCGGTCAGCGTGCGGGTTTTGCCCCAACCAGGAATCTCCCACCAGCGGGGCACCGCCGTAGCCTCACTTCCGACTAGTCTCCCGGCACGTGTGGTGCTGTAGTGCATGTAAGTGTGAGTGTATCTAAATAAGGGTAAGGATAGGAGAAAGAAGAGGAAGGAAAGCGCCATCCATTGCTCCTTTGTTAGGGTTCTGTTTCGCCTTTCGTCTGATATTGATCGCAGAACCACAGAAAACTACCAATCAGAGCAGCCGGACGCTTGAATTCTCCTCTAAACGGTGGCGGAATTCGACGTAGCTGCCTCGCTAGAGATAAAAATCCTACCACCGTCGTGAATAGAACCCTTGGACTTCCCAGTCGGAGGCAGTCTCCCGGTTAGTGACATCAATTGATGCTCTGAGTCACCTCAGCTGGGAAACATCGTTGAGTCAATGCCGTGAAACACTTGCATCCAATTTTATACATCAAAATTCTGATGCAGTTCGTCTGCCCTCGCGTACCTACTACTACTGAGGTACTTCTACTTAACCAAATACACGAATTCCACACATATTCCATTTCTCCTTAAAATTTAGCTTTTGGATTAAAAAATACTCCCTGGCGGAGCGGAATCGGCACGGTAACACGTTTGGCGTTGCAAAAGGCAAAGGCTCAAAAAGAGCGGTTAGTGTTCCTGCGACCAAATCACGCGTCAGCCGCGTTTCTGTCATTTCACAAACACAAAGGTACAAAATAGCCCACAAAAAGACACGCTACTGTTTCACTTGCTGTTTTACTGGTCCAAGTCGGTGGTCAGAATCAGACTTGTCAAACTGTCAGAAATGAAAAATGTCAGCTCCCAATTTGCATCTAGTAATTGTTCATACTTGGCCGCATCGTGATTGTCAGCGCATGTAACATTACTTGAGCAGCTCTTCGCTACAGGGCAGGTAGTGACGCGCCATCTCCGAAACAAACGCTCACCTATGCTGGAATATCCTCATTTATCCCTGGCTGTCGAGCCCAAATCATTGGTCAAAGGAAACACGGACGGACGAGACTGGGCGTCTGCAGACGCCTCAGTTCGTATACAGACGCGAGACGCGTGGTAGCTCAGAGCAACAACTGATGTCGCTGCAGTGCCTCAGATCTGGACGTCCTGGGGTTCGAGTCCTGTGGGAAGTAGGATTTTTTGACAATTGCTTCATAGCTTATGTCAAATTCGGCCACTTTCTGCAGGAGAATTCTAGGGGCTCACTGTTCTGATCGGTAGATTACCATGGTTTCTCCGATCAAAACCAGGCGAATGCCGAAGCAGTTCACTTACAAACGGACCACAGACCACACGCGATCTTTCCTTCTTCTTCCTTGTCCGATCCTCACCCCTTACCTATAAATACATTTACACTACCACATACGTCGTAAGCTCGTACCAACTGGGGCGGTGCCCCGCTTGTAAGAGATTCCTGGTTGGGGAAAAACAGCAACCCTACACGTAGATTGACGAAGGATATTTTAACCACTGCCCCATCCAGAGCTGCAGTACACTCACGGGACTAATAACCTTAGCAGTTGACGTCCCCGGAAAAACTAATCAATCAATCGAATGGTTGGAGCTCCGCACCCCTGGCAAGTCTTCCTTGACGAGTTTGCATCGCGACAGTTTTTAGTGCCCCATCTTTCTCCGTCATTACGCTCTCGACTTGCTGAATTCTACGCCTCCTTTTTAACAAAAGATACCGAAGTTTTAGAGGTTGAATGTCTCCCAAAAGGACGCTTTTGGAAGACCAGGAGGAAGCATCTAAATCTGGTCATTGGGCACAAAGCGACGCGCGGCCTCACATGCCACGACCCCGAGCGCGGCGCGTTGCTCCACAGAGCCCTTTAAACGCCCCCCGTCATTGCACATTTCACCGTAATGCAGGCAATCAGCACTCTGAATAAAGCCTTATTGTCCATGAGACAAAAGCATTACAAAAGTATTCGTCAGTGTATTGCATAAACGTTTAATCGCTTCAACTTAACACGTTGAGAAAGTATTAGCAAGAATCTGTTTTTAGTTTTTGTACTTGATACCCTTTTATATTTATATTACATTCTCTATCTACTTTCTTACACTCACGGAACTGTCATATCATGTCGTTGTAATAAACTGTTTCGCCATTCGTATTAATTCGCAAGTAAGTCGTGTGAGTGTTGGCGTTTTGGTCTTGCATAGACCTGGTCGAAGCACATCCGCAGACGAGATTATCTTCAATGAAACGTTAAACAGCATTAGGTGGTTTGATCCATCTCAAGAGCAAACGTAGGCACATGCATGTATGAATGTATGTATACATATATATGTGTGAATCGTATATTTTTTTCAGCGCAGTTTTAAAAATTGCTTTCCGCTATTTAAAAAGAAATAAATGACAGCCAGGTAACTATGAAATTCTGACTTGAGACTGTTGTATTAGAAGCATGCTAATTTTTAATCAGCACAATTTGATATCTACCAGCATTTAAGATTTTCTAAATTATTAACTAATACATAGCATTTCCAAACGTCAGCAAGAAATACACTTCCTACGTACTAAATGCTCCCAGTTTGCAAGGAAAATGGTGCATGTTATAAATAAAGATAGAAAGCGGCCCCAAAGCTAACAGAAACGAAACAGGCTAGGCGCAATGTAGGATAATGCCCTCGCCAACACCTTCGCCCGTGAACATCGAAATGCATTAAATGACGCAAGCACTCGGCCCCGACAACGATCAAGAGGTCCTTCAGCGCGCGGGCCGTGAGTCAGCGAGAAGTGCGCCTGCCGCGCCGCGCCGCGCCGCCGCCGCGCAGGGGCCACCGCAGCGTCACAGCGCAGCCCCCGGGAGAGGTGCAGCATCGGCGGCGACGGCAAGGGCAGTGTCAGGGCCGGGGAATTAGTGGAACGCGACGCCCGAGATCGCCACGGCGGCCGCGGCGGCGGGCGGCGGCGGGCGGCGTGGCGCGGCGCGAGGCAAGGCGAGGGCGGTGACGACGGACCGAGGCGACGGCGGTAGCGCCTCCCAGACAGCATCGCAGGCGGCGGCGGCGGCGGCGGCGGCCGGGAGGCGTCGCCGGGGCTTGAGCCGCCGAAACGGCACGTCATGGCCGCGACCTACCTCGGGCGCCGCGGCCGCCGCCTCCGTCGCGGACTCAATGGGCGCCGGCGGCAAGCGCGCGGGCGGAGAGACTGCGGGCGCGGCGCGCGGGGCCGGACGGGAGGGGGAGGGGAGGGGCCGGGCCCGGGGCAGGGGCCGGCTGCGCCGCAGTCGCGGACAAAGGCCTGCGAACGGCGGACGCGGCTTCGAGGCTCGGCGCGCGCATTCCGCGAGTTAAATATAAATCAGCGTCCAGCGGCGGCGGAGGTGGTGGCGGCAACGGCAGCGCGATCCGGCCGCCGCTGCCAGCACTGCCGACGACAACAACAACAACAACCACCACAACAAGGAGAAGAGAACCGCGGGAGACGCGGAGGAGGAAGAGACGAGGAGCGGCGGAGGCGCGGAGGTTTTTGCTTCATTCAAGGTGTCATTAACCTCGTCTTCTCCCGTGCAGCGCGGCGCAGCGCAGCGCGGCCACTGGCGGTGATGCGGAGTGGATCCGCGGGCGAGTGGGCGGGCGGGCGGGCGGGCGGAGGCTGCGCGGCGGGCGCTGGCGCAGGCGCTGGCGTCGGCGTTGGCGCCCTGCGCGCACTCACCTGGCGAGGGCAGCCGCGCGCCAGCGGCGGCGGCGGAGGCGGCAGCGGCAGCGCGGCCAGCGGCGGCGGCGGCGACTGCCGGGCGTCGCGCCGCCCCGCAGCCGCTCCGAGACGACCATCATGGCTGCGGCGGTGCGCGGGCGGCGGGCGGCAGGGGCGAGCGGCGCGGGCGCGGGCGGGCGGGCGGCGGCGCGAGGCAGGCGTCCGAGCGAGCGCGCCGAGCGGCCGTCGCCGCCGACGTGCGCTCGTCGCCCGCCGCCGCGCCGCCGCCCCGCCCGCCCGCGCCCGCGCCCGCCCGCCCGTCTGCCTGCCTGCCCGCCCGCCTGCCCGCCCGCCTGCCTGCCTGCCGGGGCCCGGGCCCGCCGTGAAACGCGGGAGGCCAACGAGAAGAAAAAGAATTCGAAACGAGAGAGAGAGAGAAACAGACACGGACACGCAGACGGAGGGAGGGAGAAGGAGAAGGACAGAAGGAGCCCCCGCGCGCGAGAAGCGGAGGGAGGAGGTGGACGAAGCGCGGCCCGAAAAAGAAGAAAGAAAAGTTAAGAAAGAGAGGCAGGCAGAGGCGGAGGAAAGAGAAGGAAACAAGGCGGGCGCGCGCACTGTCTCGGCGGCGGCCGCCCGCCTCACCTTGAGGCCCCGGCGCGGCCCCCACTGCAGCGCCCGCCGCCGCCGCCGCCACCGCCACCGCCACCGCGCGTCTGCGCTGCCTCCATTGTCACCCTCCTCGTCGCAGGCGCCGTCGCCACTGTCAGCAGCTCAAGTGCATTGCTCGCGTCGGTGCCGCTGGTCAGCTCCTCCCCGCCCACGCCACCCGGCGTCGCTCTTCGCCCCTACTACACAGCTTCCACTTGTTTATTCTCCTCGCCACTGGTGACATTGCTTCTTAATTACACTTCTCCTCTCCGGTAAGAATCATCAGCCCTACTGCCGAACTCCTTTGTGACTCGTCTCTATTGGCCACTTACCCCTTTCATGCGTTCGCTCCCCACCCCACCACACCCCCCTCCGTTTCGTGACCCTCGTCTCCGCGGAGAAGTATGGGACCTCGCCCTCGCCTTCCGTTCCCTTCGCCCCCCGCGGAGCAGTGTGTGCCCCGCCGCCGCCCCGCCCTCTCCCACGCCCCGCCCCCACCCCCCCGGGGCCCCCCTTGTTTTCCCACGTCCTCGCGGATCTCCACTACCTGCGCCGTCATCTCCTCCCCCCTCCCCGCGCTTTCACTGAATCTCATCTCCATCGCATCAAGTCTCGCACGCTAAACGCTCCTTCACGGCCAGCAGCGGTGTGTCTAGGCGGGTATGGCGGGGGAGGTGTTACTGCGAGTTGTAGGCTCAGTGGATTAGATAGTACAAATGGATAAATAAACATCAAAGCGTCAGTTCAGAAACTGGACACTGTCACGCATCATTCGACTGTACGACACTATGGTAATATTAAAGTGACACACACTAATGTGTGAATGAACTGAAAATATTCTAACGGTAAAGTAATAATCAAATTGAATACATGTATAGGTAATAGGTTAATATAAGAAAAAACGTAAAGTAAACCTGCCTACCTTTGGTTTTAATGATGTGAGATTTATATATTTCTCCCAAAATCAAGTGACTTTTTTATTTTATAGGTTTTATTCGAAATACACCTTTATCATTTAAGAACTTATTTCATATTTTTAATTTTCTGTCTGTATTATTTTTACACTGATTTACCCAATACTGTTCATAAAACTTTTACGCAAAAATACAACACTGTGCAAACGCACGTCGATAATGACTCATCGTGGAACTCTACAGATTCTACCTGATCCTAACGCCAACTAGGGTTCACATCAGCGAGTTTGTAATCTTCCAGTGGCATCCGCCTAATTCGAGCACCAATCACCGCCCAGTCTCTCGATCCCAACGCCCGCTCTCCAGACTGTGACGTCAGGCATTACTCTTCCGCCCCCGCCCCGGATGGAAGCGCGCTCCAAAAACGCCCCACGTGGGGCGTCCTCCATAAATCACCGTTGCGTGGGGGTGGGGGAAGGCGGGGGCGGGGCGTCTGCGGGGGCGGAGGCCGCGGCGGCGGGCGCGTGCGGGGTCAGACCGCCGCCGCCGCACGCGCTTCGCCGCTCCGCCTCCCGCCGCTTATTAAAGTGGAGGCGATCTCCCGAAATTACACGTTCCGTACGGCGGCCCGCGCGCGCGCGCCCGCCACCGCCGCGCCGCTGCGGCGGTTGCTGCTGCTGCTGCTGCGGCGGCGGCGGCGGCGGCGGAAGGGGGAGGAGGAGGAAGGTGCCGCTGCATCACGCGAAACTCCTCCTTGCAGCGAACGCCGCCTCCGCCACGCGCCCGCCACGCGCCGCCAACTCGGACCGCACGCGCCTCACGCCGCGCCGCACGCCCACGCCCACGCCCTCGCGGGGCGAACGGCATGCCGAGCGCCCCCGCTCGCGTCATATGGCAGGTCGGTCGTTACTGGTGAGACGATCATGTCCATGGGCGGCGTTCATCGCATCCCAAAGACCCCTCGCATGGGATGTTCGAATATTTCGATTCGTAAAGAACCAGTGTCTGAGGTGGCGCAAGGTAACAGCTGCTGAAACTGCACTATCACTGACTGGGAGGTCCTAGGATTCCAATTCAGACAGTCGCGGATATTCGGCACTAGCTAGCTACCGAGGTCCAATTCAATCGGTCTGAAGAAGAATTCTAGCTGCTGGATTTTCTCCCATCCATGTAGCCAAATGCCAGAGTAGTATTTTACTATACGGGCCATGGGGCGCGCGCGATATAGCCTTCCTCGTCCTTCCCGTATTCTCTCCCCTTACATACACAATTCCAATGACAAGCACTACATTGCTGTTGGAGGAGCAGTCGTAAACTTGCAACATGCCCCGACTGGGTTGGTGCACGACTGGCGACGTATTCGAGCAGGGGCAACCCCCACCAGCCGACGTGCAGGTCGGCGCCGGGGCCCACGCTCCAGCGGCGAAAGAACACCGCCACCTCTCAGGATCCAACATGCATTACACTTAGAGACTAATAACCAAAGGAGTTGATGCGTTCGGAAACAAAATAATCATTTCCTCTCTTCCAATACTAACATTTCGGGTCCTGTGAAACGATAATATTGACCTCACATGACATTGCTATACAATCAATCTACATGAAGTACCAAGTAGTGCTTTTATTAAAAAAACAATTAATCTTATTGGGAGTGATTCAATAATTTTCTCACTAGAAACTGATACATTATTCTATATTAAGCTCTTTTTCAGCAGCACTGCGAGGTATTATACATTTTTTTAATCAACTCAGTAAATATAAGGTGTTTATGAAATATGCACTGTTCGATTCCAACAATATATTTTAAAAACATCTGAAAATGTTTGTAATGACTAAAATCATGCCATATTCTTCACTTTGTACCATGTATCAATATTGAGGTATCAATATTGGAAACACCGAGACCGTGATTTCAATACTGAATAGCATTCTTAGTCCTGTCGTTATCAGCAATGTAGACTTCTCGTATGCATCCAATAATCCTGCCCTTTTTAGCGGTGCCCACATCCGCCACCTGGTTTGCGCACAGACTAACGAGCACACCGGCGCCTGCGGTCCACTCGGCGCCGAGCACTCGGATTGATTAGTGTTTCCGGGCGCGTCAACTGCTTAGGTCATTAGTCCCGCACGTGTAGCGCATGTTTTACCGCCGAAGGTGGCTGTGTTCCTCACCAGCTGGACGGTGAGATGCGGCGCCGACCTTTCCGTCAACGCGAGGAATTTCCCCCAGACAGGTATCTCCCACGTGCGAGGCACCGCCCCAGCCGGGACAAGCTCTGAGCTCCCAATTGGTCTCCCGGCATGTGCGATAGTGTAGTGCATGTTTGTGTTTGTGTGTATAAGTAAGGAGTGAGTATAGAACAATGAAAGGGCAGGAACAATCTCTCGCGTTCCGTGGTCCGTTTGTTACGGTACTGCCCCGGAATTTGCCTGGTGTTGATCTGAGAAACCACGGTAAGCTGCTCATTAGAGGAGCGAGCCGCAAGAAGTCTCCTCCACAGAGTAGGTGAACTCTACCAGTGTTGAAAATTCTGTCGTCTTTGGGACTCGAACCCTAGTACCTTCCAATCAAAGGCACTGTAGTCACATCAATCGACGCCCCGAGCCGCCTTAGCCGGTCCGAGTAGCTCTCGGGAGCTGCGACCTACTTCAAATTCGGGCGCTATTACAGCAACTGGAAATTTGATTTTTGAAGTAGTTTACAACAGAGGGGCATCTTATGCAGCCCGAGGGACAAACATTTACGTGGGGTATCACGGAGAATCGCAGAGACATACGATTTTCCACTTTCCTAGCATAAACAGAGAAATGCATCACCAATGGTACAAGTACCTAGAATTTTGACATTTTGAAACTTTTTCGAATGGTAAAATGAGAACTTTACCATCATTGTCTCAAGAAAAAGTATCTTTCCCTCCATTTTTCCAGAAAGGACTGGCGCTCCTTCGCAAATAGCCGCTTTTTGCGAGATGCAACGTTCAACCTCTGCCACAAACGGGGAATAACTACCTCGCTTTTCAAAACACCGCTAACTCGCACTCCACATAAGAATCCTCCTTCAGAGCAATATTCTGACCTGGCCTCAATCCCCATCAATTGACATTACTGAACGGTCCCTGTAAGTCAAAGCTTCTTTCACAATGCTGGGTCAGAGACGTTCTCGAGCATTTTCTGAATAAAATATGATGATGAGGGTGTGTAATAATTTCCGAAATCTGTTTAAATATTATTCAGCATTTGACACTCGTAGAGCGTAGAAAATATACTCGCGGGCCGCTGAATAGTTGGTCTATTAGTTAACATGTGGATGAACAGCTGGTGTTATAACGCAGAATTTCCTAAACGAGGTATTCTCCAATTTCTTATGAGAACACAAAATATCTACAAATATTAATTCCTCTAGCCTCTTTTTCTCCACATCTTAGATGGCACCTAGAATTTGGGTCTATTAACGAATCGAATACAAGCTAAAAATGTTTCCGCCCTTTGCTGAGCCTTCATCAGAGCTTTTAGTTCCGCTTTCACTAATATTCCAGGCATATTACTAATATTCCAATAAACACGCATGGTGTTTTCATTTATCATCACAAAACGCATCGCTTCTTTAATTTGATGATTTTACAAAATGACATTTAAAAACAAAGTCCCTGACGTTTTCTGTGAAGATTCTACGATGCTTCTTTTTATTTGAACTGTGAACGATAATACATCAGCGATTTTAAAATCCACATTGCTTTCACAAATATAGTTTTCAGAATGCAATGATATCTCTTATTGAGACGGTACCGGCAAACGCATTACTATCATCACATCTTGCAAGTGATCTCATCAATGTGTCAAAAGTATCGTCTCTTTTTATGACAGAGTGGTCAATTGTATCCTTTTGTGCTATGAATTAGCAACTTAATTAATAAACTCTCAAATATCGAATAGGTAATGATGCGAGGAGTTTCTAGTATTAACATTACAACAGCGCGTATAGTAAAGAAATACGCTACGCCTCATAAACAATTGTCGATTACCTACAATATAAAATAAATAATCCTTTACACTTTTCCCGTTCACTACATAAGTACTTACATTGAAACAGATATGCGTGTGTTTTTCGACTAAAAATAAAGCTCGTCTAAAATTGTTTAAAAAATTAAACAGGTTTTCAATAAATATTGTTAATTGTTAGGGGATACGAAGAAATATACATACGTTAGACAGCCATTGTATAAATCTGCACAGCGCCCAACTCACCTGCGAAAAAAGAGATAAACTACATTAAGAAGTGAATATTACCACAATACATTTCCAATACTTTTTTGAAAAAGATTCCAGTGAAAAACAATTCAAAAAAATACTGAAAATACCAAGTGCGTGATCGACCTGAATACGGTAGTAGAATAAGTGAATAATTCGAGTTTGTAGGAAATCAGAGCGCTAATTTGTACGAGATCTACAATCCTCAAAATCGACCGCGTTGCATACGTATTTTCGTCGCCCCCACCCCTCTTCAACGCAAGTTAATTGCTGGTTTACGTTGAACGGCTGAATATTGCATTCAGTTGACTTGAGTGACAATTGTATTATTTATAGATCAACTGAACACTTCCAAGAACTTGAAAAGAAAGCCGAATTTTTTTGTCACTCTGTAATTGGTATAAAAATAAAAACGCGGTATTTGTACATCATGCTCCAACATTGAAAAACTGTGCCTCATTGACGAGCGTTAAATAGGAAACCTTATATAGTAGTAACGAGTTTTATTTTAATATAATATATCTAAATAAATACGTCTCAACATATCTAAAAAAATACGTTTCAATATATCATAATACTGATTTTTTCAAATAGTTGTATTAGCTCTTGGTAGATATTTGCAATGAAAGATGAACTAAAATTACCTCTCAAGTAAAAATAATCTTCCTCTACTATATTTTCCTTTTTAACAATGAGACACTTAAACATTTTAAAGTGCGAGTACGTCAACTTTTGAATCACCTTTGAAGATGATTGTCGCTTAATATTCATCAGAAGCTGGACATACGAGAAGGCTACATTCCTGCATTGACAAACAGGAACATGCAGTCTTGAAGGTTTATGCATAGGAGTACGGGTAACTTCCATTCAAATTATTATTGATTTAAAATTATTTTCATATTAGTGCTACTAATGCTTTGTGGCAAACGCAATAAAGATCCTTTAAAATTGTATCATTCCGAACAACGATATATTTTTTTTATTCCTTTTTACATTTTAACTGAACATTCAAAAAATTATCTTAGTGATAGATTTCGAAGAGATTAGACCACTCATGTACTATTTACCGAAGTTTGTAAGGGCATTTGCAACGTCATACGCTGTTTTTAACTGTTTTTTTGACGTAAAATAAAAAAACTGATGTCTCGAACCATTGAAAGTTTCATTACTGAGGTTGATAAGCAAGGTGTTGGGTAGGTACTTAGTAGATGATGCTGCTTTCATTAGTTTCTTCCGAGATGGTTAGGCCTCGACAAAGTGATATGCACTTCATACGAGAGTTCGTTAGCTGCAACTGCTGACAGAACCACATATCTGAATTCCTTAGCTCTATACTAATCAGACTGTTGCTTTGAGGAGAAGAACTTCTGTTCTGCAAGGACTAATAAGAGTGGTAATTAGCTACACGACCCGATAAATTTTCACATTTGCTTCTTTCTGGATCATCGACACTTGAACCAGAAATCGTCTTCGCTCAGCGTCTTCGCCGCCGCCGCCGCCGCCGCCATCCCCGCCGCCCGCGCGTTCGCCCACTCGCCAGCTCCCACGGCGCCCGCGCCCTTGCGTGCTCCAAATTGCCGCCGCCGCCGCCTCCACGGCGGCCCCAAAAAAGCGCCCGGGGGCCCCCCCCCCCCCCCCCCCCCCCAACCCCCGCCGCGGGCGCCGCGCCCCGGCCCTTGGACACCCCTGCGACGTCGCGGCGCCCCGCGCGCCCATAGCCCACAGCGCGCGGCCACGCGCGACAGCCAACACGAAATACCATCCATAATGTTAAACATCGAGAACTTTGTAAAAATATTTTAGTATTTTTATCTCCAGTATCAAAGTTTACATGCGGTGGAGGGGTGGCCTGGCCATCGCCTGGTGTTGATTGGAGAAACCACGGAAAACAACCGGTCGAAGCAGCCGGCCGCGTGAAATTGACATCTATAAGGTTTGGTTGTTTGTAAATTATTTTATTTGCGTTAGCGTTTGTAGGATAAGTTAATTTGAATGTGTGTGCGTCCGCAGAGAATAAAAGATCACGCGTCGCTTTCACGATGAATCCTTCATTAACTACTATAAAATTCCAATGGAATGCAATTAACGAATGACAGTAAACGTCATCGGTGTATTGTTTTGCGTCAGTGTTTGCGTCAGCGTCAGCGTATCCCAAAGGACAAATTATTATTAATAATAGTTCACGGAACAAATCGTTTGCTATCTCTTGACATGTGTCTGACATGTGCTGGTCGGCTGTTACTGTTCCGATTGAGCTACCTGATTTGGACGTCCCTGAATTCAGCTTAGACCGCAGAGTAGATAGTCGCGCAAAATGATCACTATCCTTGATGAACACACTAACCCACAACTCGTTCTGTAAACTGTAGTTAATTTATGAAACATATTTTTTGAGATTATAGAGACATTCGATTCCATTTTTTCTTCACGAACCACGTTCTAAAAAATAGTAAAACGATCCAAACATGTCTTATGTTTGTAAAATATGGATAAAATTGCACACACTAATAAAACGAGAAACCTTTTTTCGACGTGTATTGTTTTGGTTAAAAATTGCATTTGTGGCACTACTGCGTCTATTTTCTACCCAGGCGTCTCGTAAAGCGAACGTAAAATATTTCTAGAAAGCTCTCACTGACGTCGCCTGAGGCCAGGACCCACGCGGCTGGTCACCCCTAAAACCACACGGCGCCAGACGGCCCCTCAGCCTTTGGCGCGACCCGTTTCCCTTCAGCTGGTGTTAGGTCACGCGCCTACCAAGCCATTCCGTTCCTTTCAGGACGAGGTTAACAATGAATGATGGAAGGCAAAAATCCAGAATACGTGATTGCATTAACACGGTATGTGTGATTTATTGAATGATGTTTCCGGGCACGTTAATTGCTATGGTCATTAGTCCCATTGGTGTAGTATAAATCCTGGAGTTGGCGGTGTTCCTCACACGCTGGAAGATCCGACGCCGACCTCTGCGCTTTGAAGGTTTTCCCCTCCAGATGTCTGACCCGCGGGCGTCCCTCGCCAGCCAGGACAGCTCTAATCTCCTGGCATGTGTGATAGTAAGTGCTGGTGTGTGTGTGTGTGTGTGTGTGTAGGGGGATGTCAGAAGATACGAGAACAAGGATAATGAAGGAATGAAACGCGTTCTTTTTTTTGAAAATCTTTTCTAGAAACCCGATTTTGATTTCCAGGTTGAAACCCTTAAATATATTTAAAATAGAAATATTTATGGATTTTCACCTTTTCTAAAATCTATCCTATCAAGGAAAATACAGATCACTAACATGAAATAACAAAAGTTTACGAAATACTAATGGAGTTAAAAAATAGAGAAAAAATGTTGCACAGCAATACTTTTCCTTTCGTTAGTTTCGTGAAATGCTAATATTAGAAATGTTTGATGTCAACGTAAGAATTTACTGGAAAAGGTATTTACAGTCCACTTGCCTGAGACCCGATCTCACAGCCCCGCGGCCATCGGTAATGTAATACCTAAGAATTTTACGTTTTTGGTATTTCAATTGAAAACTATTTATTTCCCCCAAATTATCCACACTTAGGTTCATGGTTGGAACTGGAATCAAGAACCGACCGACTTAATGCTTCCTTTATCCCTTCGTCTCCGCCCCGGCATTATAAGATAAAATGGCATTGTTCACAATTTTGTACTATTTTTGGCACAAACACCACATATATTTCCTCATCACCTGCACCAATCTTTATCTTTTGAAAGGCACTAACAGACATTACTCCTGACGAAAGTACCAAGCGACAGCTCAAAATCACCTCATCTGCTCGCGTGATAAAAAGCTTCATCCAGACTTCCATCGAACAGTCACTGTGGTAAAAACCTCTTTCTTCACCTCAGATCTTAAAAGCTTATTTTAACATCTAAATCTTCACCTCGAATGTTTGAACCGATTGTAATATTTGTTGTATACTACATGTAGCCTCGGAAAAGTAAAAAGAAGATATACTATTCTTTGTGTCGAGACTTCTAGAATGTAAGTACGTCGTACTGGTTATACCATGGACAGAGAAATCAATGAAAACAAAAAATAGGTTTCAAGACAATTAATAGTACATTATGAAACAATGATGGATTAATACCCATTACATCGAGTTTTGAAGGTACTTTTTCTACGAATTATGGTAACTTTCATAAGTTAAACTTATATTTTGAATCGTTTCCTGGCAGTTCACAAGCATAATTCAGCCAAGGCCACCTAGCGGACAGCTCCTTAACTCTACCCTCGCATGCTGTCGCATGTGGCTATGGTAACCAGTCAGCCTGTGAGGAGAACTGGGCTAGTCAAATATGATCAAAGTGAAATTACGATGTTATTACGATTCCAATTTATTTTAAATAATATTCCACGAAAAAATTACTAGTAATAAAAGAAATTAAAACTAACAACTATAATATAATAGAAAATGCAATTTTAATGTACACAATCGAACGAAACTTTTATTAGAACGATTCTCAATTATTAATTGTAATCTTCTCTGTGATTGGTCATGAACCTGTGTCATAATGGAATCTGTATCGTAATGATTATCAATATGCAACTGGTTGCAGTCATCGAATGACAGCATTATACGATGGGAGTAGAAAAAAGTATTTTGTATATTGGTAAAATATTAACATTTCATCGGGATGATGCCTACAAAATAAAAAAGTTATCGTGAGCTCAAAGAAAAGCATAATTTCGATAATATGACGAACATAGTTCATCAGTTATAATGTAATGAAACAAAGCAGCTACTCTAATATAGTTTGACTTCAATATAATTAAACATTTAATTGATCGGAATAAAAAACTGGACTTCTACTACTCTCCATAAGAATTAGCATGGTCTTCACGAGAGTCAAAATCTTGAAAGATAATTCCGCTCCTGCTGTAGATTATATTTAGTAAACAATCATCGTATTATGCTATTAATAACACAACTTCATGACAGATGCATGCAAATGACCTACTGCCCTTTAATTCCCTCAGTAGCATTCTAGTATCCACCAACAGAGGTTCCATCCAACGTTGGCGGTGTCCAGTGCGTTTCGCCGATGTCAGAGCGATAAGGACAGCATCGTCCTAACCTAGAAGCGCGTCCGCAGGCTCTTCGAGGAGGGGGAGGGGGAGGGGAGGGGGAGAGGGAGATTCCGCGGTCGCCCACGGGGGGTCTCGCCGCCAGCGGGGTCGTTAGCCCTAGCGCCGCCACGCCGTCTGGCATCGGTCGGGGTCGCTGCCCCGGCCGCCTAGGCGAGCGCTGATCTTCATCACCGCAACCCCTCTCGACCCCTCCCCAAAGTTTCGTTTGCGGAATGGGCTCCCGAAACTGACTTCGAGCATCTTCATAGAAAATCTCTAATTAATTGGAAATGCTTTCTGAATTTCATTCTATGACTAGAGTGTTGCAGTGTATACGTAATCCACACTTCGACTCCGAGTTCTAATACTAATTTTACAGCCACATTATATTGACTAAAAAATGAATGCTAGAAAATTTAATTGTGAATTCATTTATTTGTTAAAATTATATAACTAATGATTTTTTTATATTTTAATAAAAGTAATGAAATAATTATATTTTTATCATTTCATTTTTTTCAGAATCTTTATTATTATATTTTTTCAGATGATTCAGTAAAATTCCCTCACTCTTTCCCGAGCGTAACTTTCCCTGGCATTTGCAGGTTTCTCAGACTCACATCAACTATGAATTCGTCTTTTCACGGTGTTTTGCCCCTGAACGGCGGTGTGTGTGCGACGCTCCCCAGGCGTCTAATTAGAGGGGCGCTTCCGCGTCATCTCGCTGGCGACCGGGCGCGGGCGCGGGCGCTGCAGCGGCAGGAGCGGGAGCGGGAGGCGGTGACTCCGACGGGGGGTCGAGCGACGAGCCCGGTGCGCATCCCACGCCCGCGGCGAGGGGCGGGCGAGCGGCCGGTCGCACGCGTGAGGAATGTTAACAGGCGCGGGTGCGCGGCAGCGCCAGAGGCCTCTGGCGGCCCGACGCGACACTACTGATTATTCACTCGTCCGTTTGTTCATTTGTTCGTTCGTCCATTTATCTTCACTACGTGGAAACGTTCTAGGGGTTGAACAAACAAGAGAGTAAAAACTAAGACTTCAAAGTTATTCGTTGCTCTTATCTGCGGCCAGCTCTGGGGAGGGATAATATGTTTTACGGCACATCAGCAAACATTAATGTGTCTACCTATTATTACTGCTACATTTCAACCAATACCCATGAACCTGATAAATACATTTCTTATATTCATGACTATAAACGATACGACTATGTTGGATGTGAACTAAGTCTTCAAAAATACTGTTGTAAGAGTTCCGCGAGGGTCAGTGATGAAACACTTTTTGTTATTGGCAAATATTTCATTTCACGTCCCAAGGGATGAGATGTAGAAAAGGCAATATGTTCTAATTTTGTAAGCAACGCCCGCTGTTAATCGTTTGTAAATTGAATGTTTGTGCACTTACGTCATCAAGCGGGCTAGGTTTGAATAGGGGTCTTGAAATTCACTTTCTGCGACCAATACATCAGCGATAAGTCCTCAACTGCAAGGGACGTAGAAACGATTCGTCAGTCGTCGGGTAAATTTAATTATTGCATCTAGATATGGTAAACATTTCAAACGAGTAAAGTGAAACGTTTTGACACGCAAACAGTTGGAAAACGATAAAAGTGTGTCAATTCCAGAACATTCCGCACAATAACGAAAGCGAAAAGCTATAACAGAAATGGGAAAGGGCTCGAGTTCTTATCAGACCAAAGAATCTACTAGAAGTCAACAACAGAAAGTGCCGTCATAGGTGGCTCAGGGACTAATGATTTTACTGCAGTCACTATGGCAGGTGATCCTAGGGTTCGAGTCCTGACAGGATTGCAATTCTACTGACGGCAGGATTTTTGACATCAACTACAAAGCTCGAATTCAAAGGATCGAATTCAGCCGCAAACTGGAGGAGAATTCTAGTGGTTGGTTGCTCAGATTGGGAGTTTTCCATTGTTTCTCCGATCAACACCATGCGAATGCCGTCGGAGCAGTACCCTAACAACCGGGCCACGGATCGCGCTCGATAGTTCCTTCCCCTTCCTTCTCCTATCATCACACACACTTCCATGCACTACACTACCACCATATCGAGAGATATGCTCAGGCGGGAGTTTAGAGCTTGTGCTGACTGGGGCGATGACCCTCTGGCGCGACATGCCTGATTGCGCCCCCCCCCCAAGGCGACGTGTAGGTCGGCGCCAGATCTCTCAATCCAGCTAGAAGGGACTACCGCCACCTGCCGCGACAAAAAGAAGCATACACACACACGGGACTAATGACTTTAGCAACTGACGCGCCTGTAATTATCAATCAACAACAGAGCGCGAGATGTGCCTTCCGGAGTGCCGTGTAACGGGGTGGGCGGGCGCTGCTGTTGGGTAGATGATCGCATTGACCAGTTCAGAAGCTGCGATTCACTCGGACGATGAAAACAGTCTCAAAAGGACCAAAGCGAAGCGAACGAAACACCTAAAGCTAAAGTTCCTTATATTTTCATGATCCATTAATAATATCGTTTCTTATGGTTAAGTGTCACGGAAGGAAGAGATATTCTGAAAGTGGCAGTGAGTGACATCACACCGGGAGATTATAAAAACATCAGAAGAATTTCTGAAATTCCGACCCACCCTGATAACCTGAAATTGTGTTTCAACACTGCTTAGATGGTTTAGCTCCCAAAGAGACGGTTATTTCGACGATAAAAATGTTTACTTTAACAACATATAAGAAAGAAGTGTGAAGAACAGTAGGAAATTTAGGTTAAGAAAAAGGAGGGAATGCATTTTTCGACAAGCAAATCAGTACCCTTTCAATTAGTCTAAACGTTTTCAGAAGCAGAATATACACCTGGCATTATACAGACGTTGAGGGGAGAGGGTACCATTATTTTCGAGAGTTGTTGAGGGGAGATGGTCAAATTATTTTCGTGTATTTATAACTAAATATTTCAAACTTTGCTCTTTCCAAATATATTAATATTTTTCTTCATGGACGCCTGAAAGTCCCTTTAATTATTATTTCAGTGTCCTAGTGAGCCACGCCCACTTTTTGGGCACTTCAAACAAGTGTGTCTTTTTTAACGTACTTTTAAACCCACGTGGGGCTGTTAATGAATTGTTGAAACATGATCTTGATCATACGTTGGTAGCATGATATGTACAGTACAACTTCTAGTCTGAGAGCCAGAACTTCCGGTGCGACGAATTTCGCAGCAGCTTCTTATCAATTACTCCTCAGAATGGCCCGTATGGTATGTTACATTTAATACCATCTAATACCTACAATAGTTTACTAAGTATTGAATAAAAGAAAAAAAATCTTCCGACGTTTACCTAATTCAATAGCTTTAAAAAAACCTACACCAGAGAAAGTTTTTCCATAAGAGCCAATATTAATTTAAACTTTCTTATTCAAAATTTAGGTCGGCAAGGACCAATTTCATCGTTACAATCTTAAAGAAATGATAGTTTGTTTCATTTAAAGTATTGGGGGTGGAATATTTTACAATAGTCGATCTATGGAAATACCATCGTAAGTAAGGACGCATATGTACCTAATCATAAAATTCCAAAACAAACTCTGCGGGTACGACGTAACAGGCTAAAATAGGGCGAGGGAGTAGGCGCGAGGACGAGGGCGAGAGCGTGGGTGCGGTCGCGGGTGCGGGTGCAGGCACGGACGCGGGCGCGAGCGCGGGCAGGGGCGAGGGCGAGGGCGAGGGCGAGGGCGAGGGCAAGGGCGAGGGCGAGGACGAGGGCGAGGGCGAGGGCGAGGGCGAGGGCGAGGGCGAGGGCGAGGGCGAGGGCGAGGGCGAGGGCGGGGGCGAGGCGGGCAGGCGGGGGCAAACGGGCCAGGGCAGGGCCTCGCGATGAGGCGAGGGACCATTGGCGAGAGGGCGGGGGGGCGGCGGAGGCGTGGGGAGCGGCGGCGGCGGCGGGAGCGAGCGGCGGCGGCGGGGGTGGGCGGCGAGGCGGCGGGGGGGGCGGGCGAGCGAGCGGGCGAGCGGCGAGCGAGGCGAGCGGTTCGGCGAGTGGGGCGGTGGAAGGCGGAGCGCTGGTCCGGCCGCCCATACGCGGCAGGCGCCGAGCGCGAGGCGACGCGGGCAACGCCACGTCGGGCTCGCGCGATACGACTGGGGACCCTTTCGCGTGAGACAATGACCATTTTGCAATTTTGTTCATTGGTATGATCCGGAGAATAGTCGCTGACCTTCCAGGTGTTGGAATTGGCGTTTCAAACCCTCTTTCTTGAAGAATAATTGGTTTTGAATAAAAAAGTCATGAGGCACATTTCTTGGAGTTATTCAATTTCTACACATCTCATTTCTTTTCTTTGTCATTCACGCCCATCATCTTCATTCATTCGCTTATCAATACATCACAGTTAGACACTGTGGGTTAAGTTGTGTAATCGTTATTCAAGGAATCTTGCGATCTATAGACAACGGCTTAACCTACCGAACAGCACCTCACCTTTCTAGTTCCCAACATTTCTGCAGTTACATAACATTAAAGCAATGGAAGGGACAACGTTATTATTTTAATTCAATCATTCCGAATTAATCTTTAAAGAAGACATTTAATGATGGGTATATTATACATATGAAGTGAATTGATATGTATCATATACATATGATACATATGAAGTGAATTGATTAAATTTCAAGCATCCATTATTCTTAGTGGAAATGTTTGTGTGATTTATGTGATGTTTCAATGTAGCTTCAAGATCAAAACGATCAATCAATCTTTGACATTTTGCGACGTAGTTGCTCAACATCCATCAACAAAAATCAGCACATGCACATAATCGTCGAAATTAATAATATTTTGGAAAGGAGGACCTGGCGATTTTTCGATTACAAATCAAATAACACACGAATTTAGCTAAAGCGATGTCCTGCGCAGAAAGCCTGGTGAGTAATAAAGTGAAGCCTAGCGAGCAAAGTGAAAACTAAATGCAGAAAATGCAAGCTTAATGCGTTGTGCTTTTAACGGCCGAGCAGCTGGCCATGCGCTCAGCTTCAAACGGGCAACGAACCCTGGCCACCGATAGCAACAGCCTCAGAGGCTTGCGTCGGGTCGCAACTCGGCGCGGTGGGTGGTAACTGCTATGTTTGATTCGCAGATACAATTGTGACACAAATCAGGTTCATAGCACGTATGAAAACAAAATCTTTGGCACATTGCTAGTTTGCGAAATGCTTCTCATTTAGAGGTAGAAGTCGCCAAGGCGTAGCATGAAAGGTGGATATCAGAGCATAAAAATACGGGAGAGGACACTTTCGAAATAAAATTTAATTGTTGTTATGTGATGAGCTCGTGCGGATGCTTATGCTTAAAATTATGGCTACAGCTCTAGGGCAACGTATTCTGTCTTTGATGTTTATGAGCAATATTCTAATTCATGCGACTCTTGAACATGAGTAATGTATCTTACAGCTCACTCCAGATTATAAAATTAAAAATTTGTGAAGAAATTTAAGATTTTACTTATAATTTTTAGGCGATAACAAAAATGTTACGTAACAAACTCAGATCTTTCCGATCATAGAAACTCTCCGATCATACAAAAATAAATTAATGTGGTAATTCACGAATTTGATTCTATGCAACTCACATTAATTTAGGGCATGAAATAATATTGACGATAATAAGAAAAAATGCTACGAGTCCAATGGGAAAATTGTAGGAAATAAAAGGAAAGACGCTCGAATATATACATGACATCACGTCACGGTGGTTGTATGTGCGCAGATGAGCGCAATTATTTCCAGACACTAATGCAGTGGAACTCATTAATCGAGGATAAGATTTCTACTTTGCAATGCGATTCACATTATCATCCTTTGACAACGAGACGAACGAAATGGACAGGTAATTATGTTATTTAACCGTTCAAGTAGAGTAATAACAGAGAGCTAGGTATATATTTTCGGTTACATCAGTGCACGAAGAATTTCTGGATTATATTTCTAGCATATGGATTATCCACTGACGAGAACCCGCAATTTCAGGGGAGAATGAATCATCCACATACCTCAAAATAGATATGACACGTTAGAAATCTGGAGTAAATGTATGATAGAAACTGATACAAACTTGTGTGATACAGTCTCCCATGTTGCAATACCTACTTAGTATATAATTACAAACATGCTTTTAACAAATTTGAAATGTGATTTGACTCGGTGATTGCAGTCTGTGACATTGTTATGCGGCAATGTATGTTAATTATTTTAAGTAGATTTATTATGTAATTAAACATTAATTATTATCATAAATTGTATGTATAGCTTATAATTGTCCCAGTGTTTTTTCCTGCATCCACGACGACATAAAATGATTTCAAACACTAGCTTCGCATAGTCTGTATTTACTCCAAATTTCTAACGTGTCATATGTTTTTCAGGTACGTGGATGTTCATTTGTGAAGAAGACAAAAGGAGAGAATATTGAAATATAGAAAATAATTGCTAATTTACAATGAATTATAGAGAACCTAGAAAACGAGATTACTTGAACTTGAACAAATAAGCTGTAAAATGAGTTATTAATATTGAATTACCTTGCAAATTGTATTTTTCTACCTGGCATTAAATTATTACTTTTATATTTATATAATAACCACGAAACAATTTAAATTTTTGCGCCAAGTATACTCAGCAAAAGTGGGCACAGGATAGCACCGAAGAGTTCTCAGGGCTACGCAACACATGTTCTACGCCAAGACCGTAGTCTAGTCACGAGAAAAATATAGTGCTCATCCCAATAAAACAAGATCTCACGAAGGGGACGATGTCAGTTATTTGATTCACCTCCTCCTCCACATCCACAGAGTGAAGTTCCTTCTCGGGCGCCTACACGTGCGGGCGCTGGCTGCACTGCGCGGCCGAACTGCGAATAAGAGACCAAAACCTCCAAAATAAAAGGGTGTTGGAGACATCCGTCCGTCCGTATTCCTAGATGAACGTTTACATTCTTAAGATACCAATAGCCTGCTATGGAGAAGTAGACATCAACAAAAAAATTGAAAAATTCAATCACATGTGTGGTACAGTAAAACGTTACTTATCAAACAAAACACAAATAGAAAGTCAAGTGAAACTCTATAAAGTCATGGCTATTACATGGGTAGTAAAAATTGGACCATAAGCAAAAAGACGGAAAAAAAAGAATTCAAGCCGCAGAAATTAATTTTTTCAGATCCACACATGGGGTGTGCCGAACAGAGAAGGTACCCAATATTGAAACTTGCGAAAGATTACATGTGAGCAGCTTAAACACTAAAAAAAGTAAAGATTTATACTTATAAATGAATAAAGAATATATACTTATAAAAGAAGAAAGAAGAAAGCTTATAAAAGAATAAAGAACAAAATGATATGACAACATACAACGAATGCCCCCAACGACACTTCCGCTGAAGTTCCTGCAATATTTAGTTTCCGGGGAAAGAAACAGAATTCAGGTGAAGCTGCAACGGACGCCAACCCAATGCCTGAAGGAATAGAAAAGGAGAAAAAAGGAAAAGAAGACGAAAAAGAAGATGGTTTGGCACATCAGTTATAAAAGAATGAAGGCTGAAGGGTCAACCACAAAGAAACAAACGTAAACGTAACGTGAACCCAAAAGAGAAAGTCATATAATAGAGAGATATTGCAAATCGTTGATTTGAAAGACGTAACACAATTGTGGGGAGAATTGTACTGCGCATGCGCCGGCATCAAACAACGGGATTTCGATTGTCGGATCCCGTCATTCTCCCTGTTTTGTCGTCTACGATAAACTTAGACGTAGTTTTCGCCGCCATTACTTAACACGAATTCAACACTAACAACAATGAGAATGGAAGTAATGAAAAATACAATATCCATGCTACCAACCATGGTAGGAACTGCCAAACATATCCCATTCCTAATATAAACAAAATAAATGTTATAGTAAAATAGTGGAGTTATCTAGAAACCTGTATTTTTCTTTGGAGATAAACAAGTAAATTAAGTAATCATACTAATGTTCGTATGATACAATGGATTTCATGAATTATTATGTATTTCCTATCTTGTACTCCTAATAAAGCAAAAATAGAGTCAGAGATACACGGATGTTCTAAACGGGTTTTTATACCTGTTAGAGGTATTCAGTTCCAATTAGTTCGTAGCTTCAACGTACGTTTTCGATTGTACGACATGCAAAAACTAATTTTTTAAAGATATGGTATTTCCTTTTGACGATTATATTTTACTCATCGACAATTTATTTCCCATTTTTCAAAAAGTTTCTAATGCTACGAGAAAAAATTGCGAATTATCGGCAGAAAAACTCTTATTACAGGGCCCTGGAAACGAAAAGGTGGATAAATCCAGTTGCTAAATTTAGAAAATAGTTCTCTAACAAGAGGTCGGAATCCATGTTTTGTGAGTCCTTGTTACCGAAAAATAGAATGACGCCAAAACGTCCGTCCGTCCGTGAACAACGCTAGCGGTTAAACCGTTTAGGCGATTTTCTACAAAATTGATATTCTCTAATGAAACTGGCAGATGTCGCGGCTCCTGAAATTTGAAACCGATATTTTAATACTGAGGGTACATAACATGAAGTCCCCCGGACATTTTCAAAATTTGCAAAAAAAAATGACTTTTTTATAAAATTTTGTTGTTGAATAGTGTAAAGGACGTTTAAGAGAATGTCTCATGTTCGTTGACGACTCTGATTTTCCGAAAATTGCAAAAATTCAAAATTTTTTCGGCGCCTTCCTACAACTACAATTATGAAGAAAGAGATGTTTTCCTTAATAAAATCTGTTCCTTAAAGATATATTTTGAAAAAAGATCATGTACAACTTTTCGAAAGTTTGAGTATGTTTCGGGTAATTTTGCGAGAAAATACGTGCTAGCACCACTAGCTCCTTATTTATAGTTTATGTCTGAGTGAGTGAGTGAGGTTTCCGGGTGCGTCAACTTTTTATGTCATTAGCCTTGTTTACATACGAAGGGTGGGGGTGTTACTTCGTCAACGTGAGCGCCGATCTAAATATCGCTGGCGCCGACCTAAACGTCGGCATGCGACGTTCCCCCCGGGGTATCTCCGTCAACGAGGCAAGCTCTAAGCGATTTGTGCGAGAGTGTAATGCAGGTGAGTGTTAGGGGAGAGGAGGCAACAAGGCTGAGGAGATCCCACGCATTCCATGGCCGTTTGTTAGAATACTCCCCTTTCATCACCGACATCCCCTGGTATTGATCAGAGAAACCACCAAAAACTACCAATGAGAGCTGCCGTCCGTAGAATTCTCCTATTGTAGTTGAATTCGGTTTGCTATCTAGCTAGACTTATAATCGTTCCACCGCCGGGACTCGATGCTGCAGAGGCCCGGCAGCAACGATGCTGTGGAGGCCGCTGAGCTATTGAAGCTTTTTCGAGTTTTGTCCTAAACCCGATTTACACGATTATTTTTTCATAATTTTTCTGTTCACAAAATGAATGGAAAAGGAACATTTATATCTATGCGCTAATACTTGGATACCGAAATATTTACCGGTCATTTCGTTTTCTGCATGCTATCGTGATGAAAATATTTCAGGATTCAATATTATAACAGGACAAAACCCCAATCGAGATGGGGGTCATTGACCCGGAAGCTGAAGTACATTATTTGTTACAGGCATATTAAGTTTTTCTTTAATTATACAATACAAATGAAAACTAATTCATTATACATCATTATTTTGTTAAAATAAACATTATTTTTTCTTTTTGATGATCCGTATAGTCTCTAATTCTATAGAAACTGTTATGCAGAAGAAAAAAACGGAACGAGACGAGACGAGACGAGACGGGACGGGACGGGACGGTTACAGGCATATTAAGTCTTTTCTTTATTATACAATTCAAATGAAAACTAATTCATTATACATCAGGACGGAACGGAACGGACGGACGGACGGACGGACGGACGGGACGGCGGAGGCAGGGGCGGGCGGAGGACGGGACGGACGGACGAGGACGGGACGGGACGGACGGACAGGACGGAGGACAGGACGGGACGGACAGGACGGACGGACAGGACAGGACAGGACGGACGGGCAGGACGGACGGACGGACGGGACGGGACGGACAGGACGGAGACGGAAGGACGGGCCAGGCGGGCAGGGGCGGGGCGGGCGGGGGCAGGGCGGACGGGGCGGACGGGCCGAATTGGCCGTGCGGGGCGGGACGGGGCAGGACGGGGCAGGAACGGCGCGGGCGGGCGGGGTGGGCGCGGCGCGGAGGCACCGCTTCGGAAAGCTGTGATTTACCGCTGCCTCTCACGGCCGCGGGATAGCAGACTGTCCTGTTCTGAAGAGGAAAGTAGACTGGAAAGAAGGCGCCGAAGAAACAAACGAATGCGGTTCAGTGGGCGAGAGCTGTGGTGTTGGAAGGCGGACTCATTGAAGTAAAACATGTACACAAACAACTCGTGGCAAGGCGAGCGCGTGATTCGGAGGCTGCGTGATCGATCCCAGCGAGACGTCAGGGATTCTCTTCATGTGTTGCAAGTCTGTGAGGCTGTGGCGCCTGTCGAGGTAGAACTCGCACGTCAAGTGCTCCGATCAGTGGTTTTCATGATTACTCCCCGGCGTATGCTAGAGTAGCACCGAATGCGGATAGGATTTTCTAGAGGGTTAGGAACTAGAGAGTTAAATTGCATTCAGCCGCAGTCTGGAGGATAATTTTTGCGATCGGCAGCTCTGTTCGGTGGTTTTCCGTCATTTCTCTGATCCACACCAGGCGAATGCCGGAGTAGTTCCCTAACAAACGCGCCACGGTCCGCGCGCGACGCCTGCTTCCTCTTCCTTGTCCTGTCCCTTTCTTACACACACTTACGCTTACATGAAATTCACACATATCGGGAGGCAGGTTGGGAAACTTACCGGTTGGCCCGGCAGGGGCGGTGCCCTGCTAGTGGAAGGTACTTGGTTGGGGAGAACATTTCTAACTTGTTCTTACCTCGTATGAAGCATGTTCATAACATTTTGTAGTAATATAACCGGAGTGACAATGCAGAAATTAGTATAGGATTTAGTTTGTTTCAAATATTAAATATGTTAATATCTTTTGAACCTGTCGTGATAGAAACTTTTATCATGATTTTCCAAATCAGCGTAATCGTTTCCTTTGAAATCATCTACTTTGATCCTGGAGGTACGAAAAAAGAATTATCTTGTTCTCTAGTGTAGTTATAGTATTAATGATAAGAAAAGCGTGTCATGCACAGAATTTTTGTCGTTGGCTAACTAGTTTATTGGACATTTGCTAACGAATCTGGACTTGGAACAAGCAAATAATAACAATGAGTATGTTGCGAGATTTTCACAAAGCGAGAGCGGAGGTTGTGGCGGGGCCAGGGGCAGCTGGGCCAGCGGCGAGCCGCGCGAAGGCAAAGGCGCGACCTGTGATTCACGCGCGGGCCGCTCCTAATGGGCGGCTGGGGCGGCGGGGCCCTTGGGGGCCCGCGCGGCCGCCAGGGGGCGGGGCGGGGGGCGATGAAGCTGGGGGGGGTGGCAGAGGAAAGGGGGGGGGAAGGGGAAGGGGCTACGATGGGGGAGGCATGGGCGGACGTGTAGATGGGCGCGTGGGTAGAAGGCGTGGGGCGGAGGCATGGGCGGAGGCGGGCGTGTGGGCGGGGGAAGGAGAGAGGTGTGGAGGGTGGGGGCGGGAAGAAGGTGTAGGTGGAGGCGTGTGCGGAAGCGAGAGCGGGAAAGGGGCGGGGCGGAGGTAGAAGAACGGCCGGCATGAGCGCGCCACGCGCCGCGCCGCCCACCCAGCCTTTTTTTGTGGGCCGCCGTGGACGACGGTCGTTGTGCGTCGGCCGCCGCCGCCCAGCGCGCGATTGTTCCCGCGGCGACGGAGGCGGCGGCCACGAGGGCACAGGTCAAGTGCGCGGCCGCGCCCTCTCGCCGCTAATGGGTCACACGGTCAACACGCGGTTGCGGCGGGCAGGGCGTGATGGATACGAGACGTATTATGTGTGGTCCTGCGAGCAATAATAACAAAGGAAAGAAAATTGCCACGAGATAAAACACTTCAAGCTGACTATGATCATTTGGCAGACAAAACCAGCTTTGAAGATTATTAATTCTGGCTGTAATAAAGGTACATTTAGTCTGATGATTGAGACAAATTAATATTAAGAAACACCACGAAAGCAAAAAGGAAGCCCGAAAAGAGACATAAGAGGAGAAAAGAAATAAAGAATGTTCAACACCATATGGAAACAAGTGCATACACTAGTTACGTGGCATCACATTGCAAATGTTGCAAGATCTTCTTTTACACTTTTCATATATGCGAACCCTTAGGAACTATTATAAAATCCAAACAAAGATCTTTATCATCATTTCTTGTGTCCCTGAGATTGTGTCGTAAAGTTTGGGCCACAAGAACGTAGAAATTTGGTGTTTGTAACTTTTTCGTATTATTTACTCATGGATGAAGCGTATGCTGCCCAAAAAATATTTTTGGATAGAGCGTTTCCGTAAGTAATAAAAATTTAAAAGCCTAAAAGCCCGTCGCTATTAAATGTGCTATTGGAAGGACATCTCGCAGTACAGTTCGGCAGTTTTCGCGTCGAGCAATTTGATTTTCCCAGATTGAGTGATGTTAGATGAAACGGCAATCGTCCTTGCAAGTTCCTGCAGGAAAATAGCACCGCACGCGTACCCAGGCGATCGCGCGTTTCGGAACTCGAGATCTACGAAGGTAGAAGCATTGATTTCCCTGGCGGCGATGCGCACATGCAGGTGGGTGATTACGAACACGCTGCCGGAGCGTGCATGTAAATACGCTGTCACGTTCAACTATATCCACTATCTATTCGTAAAAGAAACCAAACATACTGACTTATTACGAAGAACATAATTACGTCATAGTACAAAATTACTTTATAAAAACAAAAAATGAAGAGAGGATATAATAAAAATACCACTGTCAGGGGAGGACAACCCTGAATAGATAAGACCGAGCTCTCTACTCCAGTGGCAGAGCATTGGAAAATGCCTATACAGGTGGGCTGCGAGCACATATGTGCGATTTCTGTGATCACATTGGATCTATTCATAGATGCAGACGATGTTGGAATCCGATAACGCTACGTCTCTAACGAATGCCAGGAGAATTAAATTCGATTCCTACATGAGATGTATTATCACAAAAATTCACCTGGGCCCCCAACAGGGCCTTCCTAAAATCATTCGCGGTTCCTTAGAGGAGCACGGTTAGAACCTCTTATTGATAATACAGATAAGTTTGAATTGAAAAAAAATTAAAATCTAATTTTAAAAGCTTAGTATTGAAGAAATTGAATGGTGTCCTATTCATTAATATATTTATTAATAAGTTATAAATATGGCACTTTTATTTCGTTTCGTCATTTTGACGGGTTATCTGTAGTCAGCACATATTAAAAGAAAACAAATTAATGGCAAAATTAAAAAGAATCCATCTTAGAGCGTTAGGTACTTTTAAAATATTTAAAATAAGAAATAATCTACTGATTCTGCGAAATGTATAAAACATTTATTATTATTATTATTATTATTATTATTATTATTATTATTATTAAATTGATCACCGCAAAATTTCGAGGAGAGAAATTTTCGTACATGCCAAGTCTTCCTCATCATCAAATCAGTAGTTCTTCGCGACACAAATGATATTTGCCCTCCCCCGACACTCCATACACATCATCTCCTCCTCCACCTCCCGTCGCCGGCCCCGCCCCTCCCTCACCCACTGCGCCTCGCGGCGGCAGCGGCCTGAGTTATCGCGGAACAATGAGCACCGCGTGCTCGCGCCGATTTATCGGCAGGCGAGCGCCGGCAATTTGGGCACATTAGCGGCCCACCCCCCGCGCCCCTCCCCGTCCCACCCTCCGTCTCACCGCCCTCCCCACTCCCCCCGCGCCGGCTCCGCGCCGGCTCCATCCGTCAGTCCATCGTCCATCCGTCCGTCCTCCTCCAGCCCCGCTCGCCACTCTAATTGTTTTTACTATTACCCTTAATAGCAATCATCAGAATTAGCATGCTTATTAGAATGATTATAATAATCGCCGTCGTAAACATGACAATAAACATCATAATCATAAATTCGTATCAAAAAAGTCGCGGGCTGAGAAATTTCCGAAGTGGGTGTGATGGGGGTTTCCGCCCATGTACCTTAAATTATGATAAACGCGGCCGCGGCCCCGGCGCGGGCGCGGGGGCCGGGCGCTCAAGTGATAGACCGGGTGTTGAACCCGAGCCGCTGGGGCGGCCCTCCGCATTTTTCGGTGCGCCCGATCACAAAAGGAGGAAAAAATATCGAAAAATATTATTAATTCAAAATTTATAAAAAGAGTAAAAAAGGTGGGAGTAGCCGGCAGGGCGTCCCGCTCGCCGACGCGTCCACCGCTCAAAAACTGAAGCGGGCCATATAAACCACCGCGCCCCGGGCGCGGGTTACATTTTACGACAGGTTCATGCGAAACAGGGCCTTAGGAGCGGTGGCGGGGCCCTGGGCTCCACTAATTTGAATATGTTATTGCGGCAATAGCCGCGCAGCTCCCCGGCCGGTTTTATTGGCCTGAATTACAGTGGCCGAGCGCGCAGTTCCCAGAACATTCCCATGCAAATGCGCTGGACGCTGCCGTCATAACAACCGGCAATCAGGCGCGGGCCCGGCCGCCGCTCCGGCCGGGCGACGGATGGGCGGCGGCGGCGGCGGAGAGCCTGAGGACGCGGGGCACGGGGGCGGGGCGGGGGCGGCGGGGTCTCCGCCCCCGGGAGCCATCGGCAGAGGACGATATGGGGTGACGCACCAGCGGGGGTGGCTCCAGCGACAGGCGGAGGCGGGGGCGGAGGCCCTGAGGACGCGGGCCGGGGCGGGGGGGGCAGGGCGGGGGCAGGGTGGGGGCGACGGGCCTCCGCCCCCGCGAGCCATCGGTCGAGCCCCGCGTACGGTATGGGGTGGCGCCCGCAGCGGGGGTGGCTCCAGGCAGGCGGGAGGGGGCGGGGCGGGGCCGGAGGCAAGTGGGCCGTGGGTTATCAGCGGTATTACGCGCTTCCAATACCTCTCATTGCAACGCAAATTTGTAACGATGCCTGCACTCGTGCAGAACTTTCAGCACTCAATTGAATTGCAGTGCTGTATCCGCACTTCTGATTCAATGCTACCAACAAGTGTTGGAATACATGACTTTGCCTTCGGAACTTAACAATTACTTAAATTCTACTGCATCACAGGCAAACAAATTAACAAAGTAAAGTGGCTAACGACTACGTTACTGTAAAAATATGAATAAAAAATATTATTCGAAACTTGCAAACAAAATATTTTAAAATTAATGAAATACATTTGTATAATAATTCACTTACAAGTACGTCCAGCGAACTTAATTCCACAATTGAAGGGAGAAAACGTATTGAGTATAGATATCACAAAAGTAGTTTAAATAATGATCATGTATATTGTGGAATGTATTGACCCAACAATAATTATTTCAAAAGTCCTATTATTTCTGCTGTGGTTAAAATTTCTATTACTAGGTTGAGTTTAATGAATTGAGAATTGTCAGCTCAAAAATAATATTTCACTATGATGCATCAATTACAATATTGTGTTGTAACAGCTAACAATCAGAAATAAAAGATTGCCTAACTCAAAATTATTATAAAAAATATAAAAACTAAAAAAAATCCAAATAATTACCCAATAATTTTCTTCAAACCATTGTAAGAAGTCTGCCATACTTGACATTTACCATTATATTTTACAGCAAGAGGTTGTTAGTAAAGGAACATAACTCATGTCACAGGCGGCTATTAAGAAACGTCACAATGGGCTTGACATTGCGATTTGCCTGTAAAGCAAACGCCTGTATTCAACTCCGGAGAGCAATTTATTTAAAAAAGTATTATTTATTACTGTTTCATGCGATAGGAATTGTAAAAAACGTTGTGCGTCAAATGAATGTAGTTTGAGATAATCAGTTTTTAAGAGATCTCAGAAAAAAAAGGAACGCGAAATATCGAGAAGGATATGAAGACTTATCACTTTAGGGTGTGATGTTATGTGAAGACTCTGTCGAGAACCCCTTCAAAGTCCTATTTTAATTTTAAATGTTTATTCAAATTTATTGTTAAATAATTCGGCTAAATTTTACCAAATTAGTCTTTCATGTCAATCAAATATACTTCCACAAATCGTGAAGTATATAGTTCAAGACTAAATTATTCTGCGATGATAGTCATATTTTTTTGCTTCTGGTAGGAGAAGAGCAAAATCTCGTTACATTTCATTTTGTAATTACAAGAAGTAAGGTGTTAAAAAATTTTAATTTAAAATAATTGAATCATAATTCACAGAAGATTATATTTTTTTAAATTAATAGATTTATATATTAATAGATAAATTATAAGATATAAATTAATAGATTAATAGATAAATTAATAATTTTTTAGATTCCTACTATTTTCTCACTTAAGAAGGCATTGCAATGAAAATAAGATGCTTTAAGAAACGCATTTATCTCTATTTATTTCCCAAATAGTCATCTGAAAACAAGGAGATAGATACATTATTTTATCTTCTGAGGACGAGTGAAAGGAAACATTGCAATTTTATAAAATAAGCCAATCAGGAGACTAACACAAAATGAATGTAGCATACCAGTTGTGGACATTCCGCTAATGATTATCGATTTTAATTACTCGACAGTTACCTACCTACCTTAACATATCCCCTATTCTAAAGTAGTTGTTTAGTATTGACACAAAACTTCAAATTGATGATCTTTATTATATTTTCAATGAATATATTGAATTTTAAAATTATACGTAAATCCAATTTTTGTATTATTCACTACTTTACTTTAGTTCAATTTTTCTAATGATCCAATATGATTTTTCAGTTGAGATTTTTTAAAAGAATTTGATAAGTGACCAAAATCATTGCGTATTTGAAAACATTAGTTTATCCTTCAGATATACTCGTATATACTTCACAAATCCAAATTATTTTTTTATACGAAATTACTTATGGAATTGAAATATTCAGTATTCTTTGAGATTGCTATAGAAAACTGATTCGTTCTATGTGCATTTTATGACATTACGTTTAGTTAGTTAATGCCTTATTTTACGTGGCGAGACTCAGGCCATCAGGCCCGCTCTTCCGTCTTACCACGCAAATTTCGCTACGCTCCTTTCACCACCTAGCGGAGAAAGGAGGTATTATCTTGGGCGACGAAACGGCGGATCTCAATTTTGCTCAGATGCTTCTTTTAGGCTTGAGGATCTTTTACATGCAGTAAATCTACTACATGGGACAGCCGGCTTTACTTCCCGTCCGAAGGAAGGCGTACGAAGGATTTTTTCTCCCTTAAAAATCCACGGCTTCGATCGGGTTTGAATCCGCAAACCCGGGTACATGAGTCCGGTACGCTGTCCGTTATACCACCGAATCCGCATTTTTCCGTTTTCCGCGTTATTACGTTTTCATTAAATTACGTAGAAGCGATGACGTAGTTGGCGAGGTTCTTTACAGTTGACGCCCCTTCTCGCATCCCAATCGCCACGTCCTTCGATCTTCCCAATCTTCCTCTTGATACTGTTCCTTCATCGCCTTTTCTATCTCATTTCCCCATTTTTTTCTTGGTTTTGCTTTCTGTTTCTTTGAGGTAGCCATTTTAAAATTTTCTTGGGCCATCGACTTCTCGTCATCCATCTGACCGCTGACCGACCATTTTATAAATTACGTATTGTCAGCAACATGATACAATGCAGTGAGCTAAAGATTTAACATAACCTATTTTTGTAACCCTCAAGGAGGCACTACAATTTCCAGAACTGCTCCGAATACAATATAAATCATATTACAAGACATTTTGAAAATTAATCAGATTATAAAATAAAAATAACTAGCAAGCTAATAAGAGTGAAACGAATGCATGCACCGATCGCAACACCAACTAACAATCCGGCGCTTTCGAGAACTGCTAATCCATTTCGCTGCAAATATATGCGCAGAAGGTGGCAAAACGTGTTAAGGGAGTTGGTTGCTTCAAGATTAGCGGAAGACCTCTTCTGCACTGCGGAACCCTGCCATCTCGCTATTCAATGCGAAGATATATTGCTGATGCTAAGTCGCCGGGGGCCATGACTAAGAGGGCTCACGACTTCCAGGAATCGTTGAAAGGCCACGGAACTGGAGGCGAGACAACGCATAGCGATGGGCAGGCGACAAAAGAAACCTCGGAACGTTATAAGACGACTATTCAACCAGACATGTATTCTCACACTCTTAATTTAATACACTTGCTGTCTTTTATCACACGCCCAGTCAATTCTTTTATTTTAATATGAAAAGTATTACAGTGATGCTTTTTTAAATAGGTCTCAGCTCAATAGAAAACATTTTAAATAGTTTAAATTAAATCTCCAGTTATACCTAAACCAAGATGAGTTATAAACAAATTATTTTTTGAATAATTGAAAAGTTAATATCATTAATGCATTAACAGCTTTTTAGTGAAATTTTAGTAAACTTAGCGACAATGATTTTCGAGAACAATTGTTTTAGGAGATTCGGAACCCCAGTTGTGATTATTTTCTTTCTAATACAAAACCTAGCTTCCTCAAAGCTGCAACGCAAGTATGGCCATAGACAAGCAATGCCATTTGTCACTGGAGTACCATATGTCGAGTTCAAAAATTTATTATTGCAGCATTGACAAATAACGCCGACAACCAATGTTCCACTTTCCTTTTATCCGCCGCCATCACACGCCACTGCTGACATGCGAGTGCATATTTTGTACAAAGGATGCAGAACATCGCGGCGAACATGGGCGTTCTGACAGAACAAGGCGGGCACGCGTTCTGAACCGCTCCGCATTGCGTGTGCGGTGAAACAGAACGCGAGTCGAAGCCACGCTGCCAAGAGCTAGGCGAGGGGGGCGTGGCCACAACGGAGGCTGGAGAGGAGGCGCTAGTCGCGGCAACGGCTTCTATCTTTATTGGGGATTGCGAGGGCTTTTGAAGTTAGTGTGGCATCGGCTACAAAGACGACATCGAAAGAAGAAACCGGGAATTTCAGCCATCGAACGAAACATGTCGACATGTATTGATAGCAATGCAAGTTGTATTAGTAATGATAAGACAAGGAAGAGGAAGGAAAGAGGCGCGCGGTCCGTGGCCAGTTTGTTACCGTGCAGTTACTGTTTTCATCATCGGAGAAACCACGGAAAACTACCAATCAGAGCAGTCGACCGCTAAAATTCTCCTCCAGGCAGAACCTTTCCACAAGAGGCAATGAACAGCTTTCAGTGAATGTATGGAAACTGGAAAACGTTGTTTGAAGTTTTATTATTTTATTAATACTGTAACGAAATATTTAGATATACAAATATAAATGGGACAGCGTGACATCTTCAGCCAGGAGAGAGAAAAAACGACATGAAAAATAATGACTTTACATACCCATATCTGAGACATTATATATTATATTTTAACGCTCCCATAGTAAATGGGTCCTTTATTGGGGTTATTCTTTACTAGTGACATCAAGATAACATCTTTGAAGGTATTATCTCCAAATAAAATATGAGATTATTCGTCCCTATTTCACGTCGTAAAATACAGCCAGTCACCGTCGTCTCGGAGGTCTTGTTTCGCTGGGTCAGTGAGGCAACGAGCCGCAGAGGGAGGGCGCAGGTCGGGTCGGGTCGGGTCGGGTCGGCGCCCCGCGGGGAGCGGCAGGGGTGGGGCGGACAGTCGAAACAGGCGGGCGGGAAGAGCCTGCGCCATAAAACTTCCAGCCCGCGCGATCCGGGGTGCGGTGGCAGCGGGGGCGGTGCGGCGGCCCGTTGTGTGCGGGGGCGGACGCCCCGTTGCCCTCCACCCCCCACCATCGTCTTCTCCGCCCCGCCCCGCCCTACCGCGCTCCGCGCCCTTTTTGTCCGGAGCCGTCGCGTCGGGGGCGCTGTCTTCATCCCCCGCAGCAGGTGTCAGGGGTTGGCAAAGCGGATCCATGGCTTGGCCAGCGAAACTTCCGTCAGGCGGTTTCTTCCAGCTCGTAAGACTGTTTTGTTTGCAGGGGTTAACGCTAACTGTAAAATCATCGAAAACTTAACTTAACTTGAAAGAGTGCGGCTTGAACTAGGTCATCAAGGTTATTCCTGCAACAAATGATGTAACATAGCCTTTGTTTTTATCCATGAAGTAACAATGGCATTTCATTCGGCACTTCAATTTTGTCAAAAATTATAAGAATAAGTAATGATTTTATAACACTCCCAAAACTTTAAATTATAATAGTTTTCTGACCTTAAAAATCTTCCAAAAATGACTCTCCATTTACAAGTTGGCTACCCTTTGTGAATAAGAAGAGGCAGCGAGCGCACGGGGAACGCGACGCCACGCCCTCAATGCACACACGGAGGCGAGTCGTGCCGCGTGAAGCGAAAAGTGTGAGAATGAAAGTGAGAGTGAATGTAAGAAATAACAAAAAACAGAAGAAATCTGGACATTAACAAGAACGTTTAAGAAGAAATTATAAATAACAACTGTATATAACTAATGAGCCCAAAGTGGCACTCTGTTTAGTTATAATTTAATAATAAGCTAGTTTTTAAGAAGTATTTTGCGGAAGCGAAATTGCGATTTTGTTTTGAAGAAGTAGTTTGTAAGAAGTATCTGCAGGATTGTATACCCTAATGTGGATAAATTCCCGCCTCTCCAGGATAACTGGAGAGGGGAAAACTGACAAAAATACGTCGTGCCGTGGCGAACAGAAGAAACAAGATAGTGCATGATGAGAGCATGTTCTGAATAAAAGCTATGCAAATAATGTAGAAAGAATATGAATTTACTGTTAATAAAAAAGGGAAAATTGAATTGAACAGATATAACATTTTCAATCGATGATATTATTATTATTATTATTATTATTATTATTATTATTATTATTAATTTTGAATGAAAGTGTGTAAATAATTTAAATAAAATATGAATGTAGTACGAATAAAAAATGAAAATTTAAATTGGACAGAAATATATTTTCAACACCATACTATTATTGGGGAGGGGGAGCGAGCTAGGTAGACGTTGATTTTAGCTAGTATGTTTAAGATGAAGCCCTCCACATAGTTACTGAAGCCGCAAGGCTGCATTCTCACTCAGGAAATAAATTCCCGCCTCCTCACGGTTACTGTGATGGGAAGACGATAAAAAATATCATTCTAATTATTCATTTTTTTAACCAAAATGTTTAAATACCTACACAAAGTTCAATATTATTGCATGTCCTATAGGTGTATATGAAATAGTTCGTTTCCCGTTATTCTAGCCTTCCATTCCTTGAAACCTGCGCATTTAAATGTCCTATCTTGAGTTCTCGCAAATAGTTTCATATCCGTTTATCAGAAGGATCAAAACTTGATGCAAATTCATTTATTTCTAAAACCCAAAATTTCTAATACTCTGGTCTCCATGCTATAATCCCACTTTCCAACAAAATCTCAATATCCCAATAACCACCCAGAAAACACTAACGAAAACACTGTTCGCATTTGTCCCAAGAGGCTCCCGCACATGACCTCGCGAGCGGGCGGTGGTCGCACTAACCACGCACTTAACACGCTCGCTCATTAAATATTGACACAACTCAATACGACCAGAGGAGGAATGTTTGCATCGACGAGGATCTCCAGACTTGTTCTCCCGAGAGCCATAAATGAAGGAGTCCCGGGGCGCACGCGATGGGCAGGTTACCAACCCCTGCCTCGGAGGTCAAACGCGCCGCGCCGCGCCGCGCCGATCTGCTCGAAGGGCAGCGGAAGGAGCGGGGCTGCCACTGGAGGAAGATTCTTCGTCCTGAAAGGCTGCGGCCGCCGTGGAGGGTTTTAAATAGGGAGGTGACTATTCAATTCGTTTCAATGAAGCTGTATTTTACGTGGCGAGACTCAGGCCTTCAGGCCTGCTCTTCCGTCTGACCACGCAAATCTTACTACGCTCTTTTCGCCATCTAGTGTAAAAAAAGGTATCATTCGGGCGACCAAACAGGCGATTTAAATTTAACTCAGAGGCTTATTTTAGGCTAGAGAATCTTTTACATACTGTACATCCCACAAAGGCGTCGGTTTACGCAACCGAGGAAGCGTCGATTATTACCCAGTATGCTGTTGGTGCTGAATACCTAGTAGCAGTACCAGAACAACGGCTGTAGCTGGCTTTATAGGTAGTATAGATAGCTGCAGTCCTAACGGGAGCAGGGCGGACGTGGGCGGAGCCGAGGAGGCGGAGCGAGGCGAGGGCGGAGCGGCGGAGCGGGCGGGCAGGGCAGCGGCAGCGGGGCGAGCGGGCGGAGCGGGGGGGCCCAGGGGGAGAGGGGGGGCGAGGCGGAGCGGGCGGGGGCGGAGCGGGGCGGAGCGGGGCGGAGCGGGGCGGAGCGGGGCGGAGCGGGGCGGAGCGGGGCGGAGCGGGGCGGAGCGGGGCGGAGCGGGGCGGAGCGGGGCGGAGCGGGCTAGAGCGGAGCAGGGCGGGGGCAGGGTTGGGAAGGGTGGGGGTGGGGAAGAGAGGGGCGGAGCGGGGCGGGCGGCCCTGTTGCTTTCAGAAGAGCTGCGGTCGTCGCCCGCCCCAAAGGTCTCTTTAGTGGCCCGTAAATCTCTCGCTTTCTAAATATTGGCACCTCCGCTGGGCCCGTTCCGTTCCGCAAGGGGCGCTTTCGGCGCTCGCCCACAGGGGCTGCGGCCAGGGCCCTTTCCAAGGAATCGGAACACAGAAACCGACCGTGTGAAATATTGCGCTGCTTACTTTGAGAAGTCACTACAGAAGGAGAGTGCTGCTTCGTCACAATTGAATTTTCCTTCACGCGTTTAGTTCACTCTTACGAACTTTAGGGCATCTTCCCTGTCGTTATTACGGTAGCATAACGGATTGAACTCCTACTTGATTTACCAAGGTATATTTTACGTTTTATAGGTTACGTACTACATATTACTACAACGATGGTGCGGTTCATGGTGCTAGAATATCATTTCTGCACAACATTTCCTCATTTTTGATTTTTCATAGACAGAAAATGTGCAGTGCTTAGTCTGCGGGCCATCCTTCACAGTGGGCAATAAGAAAAACAAAAAAAAGCAACATAAACCTTCACAGCTCACGCAGAGCGCCAAGAAACAACAGTATTTGTCTTGGAGGAACCACGCGACTGGTTGCTCGATAAGCAATCAGTGAAATTGGCATTAGAAGTAAAGGATCGTAATATGTCTGTAATAGTAAAATACTGGAAAAAAAAGAAAAATGCGGGTGCCTCATTATTTTAGAAATTCATTTTCATTTTTGTTAACGGACTGTTTAGACCAGCACATATTTCGATTTACTCACGCCAAGTATAAATGTAGTACCATGGGGTTTTGTGAACACGCAGTGACAAATTTCTTACGATTGTTCTCACAATTCATTAAAACTCATTTGTTGGTATAAAACTAGCCGTCAGGCGCTTCCTAGTAACGCCATTGCCCGAGTAGAGTGTTGCATTACGTTTTCTGTAGCCACCACATGAAAACTAACTAAAAAGATCTTGTGCGTTCGTCTAACTTCTCCACACAGTTTCTTAAATTTTCAGTCCAGTGTGGAGAATATCCTGTTCATTCTCTTTTTCTTTTCTTTAATTCTGCTGAAGTAATAATTTTCACGAAAACACTGGATTGTTAACTTTAGAAAAGGACCGCCTACCTTACCTTGCACTGATATTGATACTGATGCGAGAGGTACAAGAAGCTCTTGACTCAGGAAAACTCACCTGTAAAAGAAAAAAATAATGCGTATAATATTTTCTATTCCTAAAATATACGTTATAACAAACGAAGAACTTCATAACAGGTCTGACAACGACTATTTTGCGAAAAAAAATTCAAAACGAAAATATGCAGCAGATATGAGCGTTCCTTTTATTCCAAAATGTAAGACTATATACGATAACAAAAAATTAAACTTTTATAAACAAATATCGCCACATTCAAACAATGAATTCAATAGTGACAATGTTAAATAATAATCGGTAAAAAATATAGAATTGAAGCTTGACGTTTCCCAATGTTCTTATCTTTTAATATAGAAGTAATAAAGTAATATAATTAACATGAAACTTTTCACATAATAGGACTTCTTCACAAATTCGAAAAAGAAAAAAATGTTTAAAATATCTTGAGCATTGCATTCTAATTACAATTCTTCAAAGCGATTTGCAATTACCAATGGTTCCGATGCAAGCTAACAACTGAAATTATTCGTATGGAGCAGGGCGGAGTGGGGCGGACCGGCGCGGGGCGGAGAGTGACGAAAGGAGATGGGCAGATGGGGCGGGGCAAGACTAGCCGAGATGTCGCGGGACGGGACGGGTGGTTGGGGTGAGGCAAGGAAGGAAGGGGAGGCAGGCAAGGCAAGGCAAGGCAAGGCAAGGCAAGGCAAGGCAAGGCAAAGCAGTTAATTGATTGATTGATGATTCCGGGCGCATCAATTGCTAAGATCATAGTCCCGGTAGTGTAGTGTATGTTTTAGCGTTGAGGGTGCTCTTCTTCCGTGGCTGGCGAGATCCGGCGTCGACCTACACGACTCTTTCTGGAATTTTCCCTCAACCAGGTATCTCCCACCAGGTGGGCACCATCCCAGCCGCGACTAGTTCCATGCTCCTGACGTAAGTGGTAGCGTTGTGCATGTGAGAAAGTGGGTGTAAGTAGGGGTAAGGAAAGTTACAAGGAAGAGGAAGAAAAGATCGCGCGCGGTCAGTGACCCGTTTGTTAGGGTACTGCACCAGCATTTGCCGGGTGTTGATCGGAGAAACCACGGAAAACTACGATTATAGCAGCTGGCCGATAGAATTCTCCTCCAGACAGCGACTCAACTCGGCCTAGGTAAGTAGCTAGTGTCTAACATCGTGCCACTGGGGGGTGGGACTCTATAATATCCCAGTCAGAGGCATGGCAGTGACATCAGTAGATGCCCTGAGCCACCTTTGTGGTTGGCAATGCAGGATGCAATGAAACTCGACGAGACGAGTCGTGACAGGAAGCGACACGCGACAGAATGTGACGCAACGCGACGGGACAGGGTGTGACGGAACTGGGCGGGAGGGAAGGGGGGGAAAGAAAGGGGAGGGGTGAGCTATAGGCGGGGCAGCACGGGACAGGGAGAGTATAACATGTAAGGTAAGGTGCGTGCGGGGTTAGGCGGGGGAGAATGGTAGCGTGGTGGGGCGTGGCGGCGCAGAGCGTGGGAGGGTGCAGGGCGAGGCGAAGGGCGTGGCGGGGGACACGTGGGCGCCGCCGGGGTCGACCCCGCCTCCGCCTCCGCGAGGTCGCGCCTTGAACTGCTCGCAGCCAGCTTCTCTCGTACCGGAACAAGAGGTATTGCGATGCTAAATTGATACAATGTCTCACTTGGATCTTCCGATGCGAAATGGAACCGAAAAGCTATTTAAAATAAAGGTGCAAAGCGTGTATTACACAAACTACGAATATGACCAGAATATTTCGAATACATTTCTAAACATAAAGATATTTAACATTCTTTTTTTATATTTTTAATACTTAATATTTAAATGTAATTAATTATTTTTTACATTTACTTAAAGTTATAATAATGATGATTTTCATGAGAGTTTGTTTGATATTGATTTTACACTTTTGATGCTGATACGATGACTGATAACTTATCAGTGATACGTATCTGTACAGGTGTGTGTAATTTGTCCAATGTAAGTGATATTTAAAGTATCGATTGTAAGTTTGTAACTAGGAGGAATAATTCCCGATTTTTCGGTGATGAATGTTTCACCACAAGAAAATGCCCTATTTCAATGTATGTTGTTGTTTTTGACGAAAGGAACTTTCTCTACCTTACATAATAATTTATTGATTCAGAACACAGCTTGCAAGTCATTAAAAAAATTCAAATGTCAAATATTATTAAGAATGTGGAAGGTCACCGACACCGATACACTTAAGTAAGTCGTATCTTTTGAATTGCCTCAAATCCCATTTTAGTAATATTATTCACAAAATATTTTCGAAGATAATCACGCAATAATATCCAAGCATGCGTATGTCTGCGTATTCCTCTATTTTTCCTAGCCTGCCAGAATTGCAAGAAGGTAAAATAAAATTGTAACATTTTTTCGAGTACGCGTATGGTAAATGTCAGTTCTGCCATTCTACTAACACTAGAAAGTGAACGCAACTTACAATGGAGATGTATAGATTCTCGCCAACGACATTGTACGATTAGTTCTAATTATCGGGCATCAATAATAAAAAGAACCATAATTACAAGAATGCAGGCTATTTTTTCTGTGTTGATCAGGCAGTTTCTTTTCCGCAGGACTCGATTCCTCCGTGGACTTAACCTTCAAGCAGACGCGCTGGTGCGTCCCTCACATCAGAAGAACAAAGGACTGTGTATTTTTACTATTTACACCATGCGGCATCACCTTACCTATATATTGTTGCAGTAAATATTTCGCCTACAATTCGTGTCGTAGCTGCAACAATACTTCTACTTGAATTACGCTTTTAAACATCACATGATCTGTAATATACATTCGTTGAGCCATGAGGATCGAGATTATGTATACTACCAGCGGAATATATCAACTTTCTCCATGTTTGCAATGTAATTTCTGTTTATCAATATATGCCAATATATCATCCTCCCAGAATGGTTATTCACCGTTATCATCTGCTCAGGAAAGTGAAGGGCGCAAAAGAGTATTTATTATTTTACATCAAAAAACAGTTGAAACTGCGTATGACGTGCTATGGGGAGAAGTGAATTCTGTGCACATTTTCAAAATTCTGTGATCCCTACACTAAGTCATATACTATATGAATTTTGAAAATTAACAAAAAAAGATTTCATGTAATAAAATCTATTTTCAAGGATAAATAAGCAATAAACTTTGGGCTCTTATCCATGATGTCCTTCATCGAGAAATAATACTTCCTGCCGCAGCAACATGGAAACGATAATTTGAATAACTATATTTCCCAATGAATTATAGAAGACGTGCATAGATAATGAAGTTACATTTATGTCCAGAAGCAAAACAACGAGCCATCTCAGCATTTGCTCAATGGATCACGGAAACTGGACGAAAAACCTGATCGAGATGGGGGTCATTGACCCGGAGGCTGCAGTACAATACTTGTTACAGGTTGTTTATACATATTTATACAGTCTAAATGGTAAATATGATTTCTACGTCGAGTGTTATAGTAATAGACTTCGGCATTTTCTGAAAATATATTCCCGCCCTTAAGCAAGTCATTTTTGACAGAAACCACTGATTCGTAAATCAACAGACAAGGTAATGGTAAAATTCCTAGATTAATGAAGAGAGGCTTACAAGAATCACGTGGGTGGGATTTGGTTATTATTCGTACAATTCGTTTTTGTAATCTAAAAGTCTGGGAGCTATCAGACGTATTTCTCCAGAATATTACGTCATATCTCAGGCGGGAATGAACATTCGCGAAATATACACAACGAGCTGTATGAAGGCTGACTGAATCTGAAGGAATTCTGAACGCGTAGCATGATGAACTTAATTTTGTGTTCAATTCATTTAAATTGACGTTCCATTTAAGATTTGACTGAATTGAGAGACCTAAAAATGTTGTTGCCTTAACATCAGTCAATGGCACACCGTTCATTCTCAATGGAGCACAGAACTGTTTACTTGAAATGGAAAACTGCATTAAACCAGAGTGACTGCAGAATGCTGCAGAAAACTGCAGAATGTGAAGGCTGACGTGTAACATTCAAAATCAAGAACAATAATTACAGAAACATGAACAACAACAGCAGCAACTCCAACAACAAGAACTGTGACAAAAATGGCAATAATAAAAGAACGTCAATAACAAATGCAAGAACGACAATAACTAGAAAGACGATAACCAGAACGTCATAAAGAATACCCAGAACGGCAATACTCATACCTAAAACGCAAATAATCTTAACTAGAAAGACAATAACCGTAACTACAACGACAATACAATAACCAGAACGACAATAACAATATCTAAAACGACAATAACAGTAACTAGAAAGACAATAACAATAACTAGAATGACAGCCATAACGGCCAGAACAGCAGCAGCTGCATCGCGTCGCGTCGCCGGGAGGGGGGGAGGGGCGAGGTGCAGGCGGAGGGCGTGGACCCGCAGTGCCTGCCCGCGGCGGGCTTGGAACCCGGGCCGCCGACTAACGGTGCGCGCCTGCACGCGCGGGGCCCCGCAACCCGCCCGCCGCGCTCTATATTTCCCCTCGCGCCCGCCTCGCTCGCGGGGGGGGGGGAGGGGCGACCAACCAGCGAGACGCGGCGGCCGGCCGACGCGATGTTGCATCTGCAGCAGGTCACGCACCGGGGCCACGTCGGAGATGATGCACTTCAACGCGACTTCCGGATACCAAAACGTGCTGCGACAATCAAAAGAAGAAGAGTCGAGCTTCGGAAATGGAATGCTACTCACCTAAACTAGCCAGGAGAAGTTTTGTTCGAGAAACGAAGATACCGATTCTTATCAGATATTTCTTTTATTATTATTATTATTTTTATTTTGTTTGACATTACATTGTTCAGTTCACATATTAACTGTGCAAATGTTTGATGGACTTAGTCTATCTTATACCAACTTCAACTAACTTAAAATTATACACAATACAATTATTTTTAAAAAAATGTATAGCGGGAGAGGAAGCAGGATGCACCTCAGATAAGTATTATTCCAGGTTTGCGGACATTTTATAGAATGAGTGAAGTGGATATCTGTTTTTATTTTGTTGGATAATTGGGGGTTTTGGTAGTTTATAGAAGGATGATGCTTGTATTTGGGGAAGGTTGTTAGAAATTGTGTGCAAGATAGGCTACATGTTTTTTATTGTGTTTATATTCAGATCATTATGTAGTTGGTTTTACTGATGAACCAAGGTGCTTTTGTGATTAATTTAATATTTTATTTTGGTCACTGGCATTTTATTTAGGTTTGTATTGGCAGTGTTGGTCCAGATGGGGCAAGCATAAAGTAGAGTCGGCCGGATTATTGATTTGTAGAGTAATAGTGCATTAGATGTGGAGAGGTGGCTGTGATGGTTCAGTAAAGGGCGTAGTTGAATTAGTTTAGTTTTGGCGTGCTGAGTTTTTACCTCTATATGTTGCTTCCAGTTGAGTCGAGTATCCAAGTTTAAGCCCAAGTATTTTATTGTTTTGTTTGTTGGTGTCCAATTGATGGTGTCGTTATTTATGGAAAGTGGAAGAGGGTGTGTGAATGGTTTTAATGTGAATATTTTTGCTACAGATTTTGTTGGGTTCAACTTTATTTTCCAGATACTAGACCAATTTGCAAGTAAATTTAAATGATTTTGAAGCTGTGTTTGATCTTATCAGATATAGCTAGCTATATATAGCTAGTTAATTATGTTAGTTTCTGGTAATCACCAGGTCACTTCTTTATTGACACTGTCAACGACTCCAAGTTGCAAAACAGACATCCTTTGAAGTCTGGTTCATGCTTCTTTCATTGCGTCATATAAATCAGGAAATTACAATTAAATAATTACAATGTCTTTTGAATCCAATGGATTTAGTTAAACAAGAGATTTAAGAGTACGATGTGGAACGATTTTAAGTAGTTAAAAAGAGAAGAATATCAGGGATCACGCTGTTCTTGATCCCTCAAAACAACAAATTGTTCACTCTTTAATAAACAGCTCTCAGAGTTCAGTAAATAGCCGCTAGACGGCGTAATTGTTGTACAATAATTCTAATTATTGACGGCGGTAACTGCTAAAAACTTTTGCGTAGTAATATAACTAATTCTTATACCTAAATATAACAAGACAATATGATTTTAGAAAGTTTGAAAATTAAAAATGCCTTTTTTATACCATTCTTCTCTAGTTATTGAAAGCTCTTCCTGATTGTAATTTAGAACGATTTCACGATATATTTTCCACATTTTTTCTTTCATAATATTTTGCTTTCAGAACAGTTGACTTTTCCTTATTCTAGAATAATTATTTCTCCTATACTTTTGAAACCTTTTAAATTTTTAGAAATACAAATCCCCAAAATATTTTCTGAACTATATTATATAACCATATTTACAAACATATTTTTATTCGTAACAGTAATCTGCCAGACACTTTGTTAGACGTTACGCCACTTTTAACCGCTGGCGCCAACTGAGAAAACAAAGCAACAGCATCTATAGTGGGATTGGAATCCGCTACTCAAGGAACGCTGTCCCGTGTCTGCACCCATTGCCGCTGTCTTGCTTTGTCATCGGAGGAGGCGGTTACCTATCAGACGCCGCATTACACAATGTAGCCATTGGAAGTCGGGGAATGGAACGAAACTGATTTTTTGTAATGAAATTGTATATCCACAAATCATTGAAGTTGCAAACATGCAAGAGCAGATATTTGTACAGACATGGGTGACGGAGTAAGAGTACGACGCCTGGGCCATGGGCGTTGCTGACTCCGTGCTGTTGCGGCTGATCTGCTCTGACCCCGTTATGCCCTCGCCCACACAACGTCGTGCTGTGGCTGCTTGCCAAGGGCTGCAGACCGGCTGCGTCTTGCCTACTTTGGACACGGAACGAAGGTTCATTATCGACTAGAAAATCCACGTATTAATGTCCTAAGTATACATAAAAAAGAAGTTAGTGGAACCTTAATTAATGTAACTGTCTACACCTTGCAAATCGATTAGATAACTATCGTATAATCGTAAAACGAATGGAATGAAACGTCCTTTCAATTATGAAATTCAAAATTCATTTTCATAAAAAAATGTGCTAAGACACAGTATTTTAGAACATCGAAATAATGAGATTTTTTAGAATAAAGTGAGTTGTCTTGAAATGCTACAGTTACAGGACATTTCATCAGCAAAAGTGACAAGACCTATTTTTCTCCCTGGACAGCAATATTTTTGCTCTTAAGTTTCGTTAATCTATTTATTACATTATTTTATTACTATCCGTATTCTTACTATATCAATTAGTTATTGTTGAAAATTCAGTCATCGTTTAAAAATACCTATTCAATTTCAAATAAAGCAATATGTAAAATATACAAAAAAAAAGCGTGGAAGACTCTTCACCTCAGCTCATACAGACGATATGCTTAATTCACTATAAAGAATTTGACAAGCAATGAGTGAAAACACACTTTTCTGAATGCTTAAAGCCACTCGATTAGTCCCTTCTCCAACTTCGCAACTTCACGACGACGAATCAACGACCCACGACGACTAAACGCCGCCGAGGAGAGACAAACCGCAGTCCTGTCACGTAGCCCAGCGGGCAACGAAGCCTCGCCAGTCGGCAGGCAGGCAGCAAGGGGGGCCCACCCACCCGACTAAACGCCGCCGCCGACCGCCTCCGCCGCCTCCGCCGCCGCCTCCGCCGCCGCCTCCGCCGCCGCCTCCGCCGCCGCCTCCGCCGCCGCCTCCGCCGCCGCCTCCGCCGCCGCCTCCGCCGCCGCCTCCGCCGCCGCCTCCGCCGCCTCCGCCGCCGCTGCCGCCGCCGCCGCCGGGTGAGTGACCGCGGGCGCTGCAAGGCCGGCACGTTGCAGCGCAGGGACACGCGGGCCCCGCGCAGCCTCCGCCGCCTCGCTGCACTGCAGAGTAACCGCCCGCTCCGCGCCCTACCCCGCCCATCGTCGACCGTCGCCCGCCGGGGGGGCCCCCCGCCCCCCTCGGTGCAGGCGAAGAGGTCTCGACCGCCTCCGGCGCCGATGCGGAGACTGCGACGCACGGGAAGCGACGAACGCAGCCGCCCCAGACGCGAACCATTTGCGTTTCGCGTCCCGCAGAAGTTGCTTTGGCGCAAAGAAAATACTGAATACTACGCCTTGTGTAGTTGAAGTTAATTACAAGCATGTAGATATGCGATGTAGATATTCATTGATTTTTATGTCGAAGTGTGATTATATCTTTTCAGCGATTTGACTGAATTGTTCTTCACTAAATGCTTTTACGGTGTATTTGGCAAATTCCAGTGGTTGCAGAAGACGAATAGTAAATATGCGATCGTCTTCTTTGAATCACAAATGTTACCATTTTCCTCATCAATCAAAAAAGTTTGTATGTACGAGAATTTAAAATAAGACGTAAAAGTTTAAGCTCAACATTTTAAAACTAGTTCAATGCAATCAGATAAACATGTTTGTATTACATAACTCACACTAATTTCGAATTACTAGTTAGAAATGCAGCGATCAATAATATGTAATATATTGCCAATACAATATTTATCATCAATTTATTAAATCTTTGTTAGTACTGCTAGTGTTATACAAGGGTAGTCAGTCATGTTTTCGCAATCAAATCACGTTGCCATAAAAATGCCAGGGGCTACACATTACAACGAAGAGAGAGTATGAGCATGCATAAATTTCGGATGTTCGTGCATGTTTGCCATACGAAAGTACCCAACTCGTCTCTTGCCTAAATCTTTTTCTTCTGAGAGATATTTATCATACTAGAACCTACCTCCTTTTCAAAGTGCATTCGGTATAGTCTGAACTCATACAAAAAAGGAAAGACATTTTTATTTCTGAAATAATAAAACGTTAGTTGTTTATTTTCAGTAGGATGTCTAAATCTAATTTGGTTAACTTTGCAACTTTAAAACACGAAACGACTTGATTTCTTTAAAAAAGACAACTAATCGGATCTAAGTGCAGACAGAGTCACAGGTACAAGGAGATCAAATATGTTGATATGATCAATGCTGTAAATCGAAACTCAGCAGATGACACAAGGCTAAGTAAGTCATTAATACGTGTATCACTTGAGATATTGATTGATTGATTGTTTGATTAGTGTTTCCGGGCACGTCAACTGCTATGGTCATTAGTCACGTTAGTGCAGAGAATGTTTTAACGAAGAAGGTGGCGGTGTTCGTCCCCGCTGGACGCAACATCCGGCGCCGACCTACCCATCCCCTGGCGGGGTATTTTCCTCTCCAAGTATCTCTCCACAGCCGAGCTCCACACCAGGAAGAACAAGTTCCTCTTTCGTCTCCCGACATGAGTGCTACTGTAGTGCACGTATAAGTTTAAGTGCGTGTGTATGGGGAGAAGATAAGACAACGAAGAGTAAGGAAACAACGCGCGCAGTCAGTGGCCCGTTTGTTAGTGTTCTAATCTGATATTCCCCTAGTAATGCTCGAAGAAGTCACGGAAAACTACCGATTAGAGCAGCCGGTCTCTGGAATTCTCCTCAGACAGTGCCTGAATTGGACACAGCTATGTAACCCGAGTAGAAATTCCGCCACTGCCGGGATTCAAACCCCATGACATCTCATTCGGAGCCGCTGCAGACACAGCGGCAATGCTAGCCCTGAGCTACATTCAGCCCTTTTAGGAATAGATTGATTGATTGTTTGATAGTAATTCCGGGTGCGTCATCTACTACGGTCATTAGTCTCGGGCGCTGTCGTGGCCTTCTCCTGCTGGATGGCCAGATCCGGCGCCGACCTACCTTCGGCTAACGGGGTTTTCCCCAACCAGGTATCTCTCACCAGCAGGGTACCGCCCCAGCCGGGATAAGTTCTAAGTCCCCGACCGGTCTCCAAGCATGTGTGGTAGTGTAGTGCAGAGAAAGTGTGTGTAAGTAGGGGTGAGAACATGACAAGGAAGAGGAAGGAAAGATCGCGTGCAGTCCGTGGCCCGTTTGTTAGGGTACTGCTCCGGCATTCGTCTGGTGTTGATCATAGAAACCACGGAAAACTACCGATCAGAGCAGTCGGTCTCTAGAATTCTCCTCCAGACAGCGACTGAATTCGGGCTAGCAGAAAAGCTAGTGAATCGAAAATCCTACTACCGTCGGGACTCGAATCTAGAACCTCCCGGTCAGAGGCGCTGCAGTGACATCAGTTGATGCACTGAGCCACCGCTCCTGGTTTTTAGGAATTGAAATGGGTGTTTTCTCTGATTATACTCTCAGAATTTCAAACAATTTGCGTAGCGTATACTTTATCACTGTCTTTTTTAAAACGAGGCATTCTAAGATTTGCAATCGCACACTATGTTGACCTATTAATTTTCTCAACATAATTTACAGCATTAACACAGAGTACTACAATATCCGAGGGAATTCGACACAACATTCGTTCCCAAGGGACAATGTTCGAGCGAGCGCGGAGTCGGGGCGGGAGGGGGCGAGGCACTGCGCGCGGTATCTCGCCTTGTTAGGCGGCACCGAACGAGTCGCTTTCTGGAAACAAACGGGCCTCGTTTGCGGACAGCGAGAGCGCAGAGCGACTGCCTTGGCGATGGCGTGGCGGCGGCGGGGGTGGCGGGGGTGTAGCGGGGGCGGCAGGGGCGGCGGCGGGGGCGCGTGCGGCGGGAGAGGCAGCAGGGATGGGGGTATTGGCGGAGACGGGGCGGGGCGGGCGGGGCGGCGGCGGGGGCGACGGCGTGGTCGGTGGCGGGGGTCGGGGTTCGAGCTCAGCTGCGCTCCACGCGGGCGATCAGTCCCCAAGCGGCCTTTGTTCTCCGGCACCAGGCTTTGCACTCCACTGGGCGACGCCAGCAGATTCTCTCATTGCGGTAAACACTAAACTGTTTCGTCGTTGATATTTAAGAACGTCGAAACACAATCAATTCATGAACCAATCAATCGATAAACAATTGTACTTGCAAAACTCAAAAATATCAATATTTCAATTCAGTCTACCAACATTCTAGTTTTAGGTATTAGTAATATCAACACTAACGATAAATTGATATACTTGGTATTATTTTCAAAACCTGCGGCATTCACATTGAAAATAATTATCTTTTTGGATTTAGGAAGCGCCTATTCACAGCGAGCGCAGTCAAATTTCTCATCAAAATCTCTGTAACGTCCTCAGGAGAGTGTTCTACGTCCGTTGCTATTTATAGTACACATTAGCCTTTTTTAATGATCAACGTAATAGAGATACATTCTTCTTCAATGGTTCTTCAATGGTCCAACTACAGTCAACCTCGGCCTCCAGAATTTATTTCCTTCATCCTCCCCAGCTTTCAGCTGCTCTTCTCCATATCCGTACTCCCAATAATTCTCTTGAATCCACGTCATCTTTCCATCTATTTGTTTTTTCCGTTGGTCTACTACCGTACAAGATACAAAAACAGAGATATATTGCTTTAATCGTAGTATATTAAGTTATAAAATTTTAATATGCATTTGGTTTCATTGCGCAAAGCAGTTTACATTTCTATTTGTATATATGAATTTATACATTGGAATAAAATGTATAAAAAACTATCATAAAATGTCTATCGGCTTGGGTAGAATCACAATCTTCGTTTCGTGTCTCCACAAGTGCTTTTTATTCAGTGTCATTTTTATCACATATTTCGTCTCGTTTTTATCATCATTAACATCATTATCATCATCGCATTCATCGAAAACAACATTTTGTTTTCTTGAACACAAAATTCTGCTTCGAAAAGCGTCAAAAATAACTCAATCTTATGTCTCAGATATATTACGCTCAACGGAACGTTAATGATACTTGGTAGAGAATGCAATCAAAAATAAATATTTCCACCGACACATTTATCTGAAAATTAATAATGGAAGTGTTGGAGAAATATTACAGGCTGATTTCGTTAGCCTGAAAAGATGGAAACCTCAAACGAAATTAATTAAATCCCAGTAAATGCAATTTAACAGATTAATGCGTTCTAGAAATACATATCAAATAATATAAGTTGTGAAATCTTACGCTAGTCAAGTGCTGGAAATATTAAATAACTGTACCAAATGAGAATCTAGGATTTTGCAAAATATGAAAAATAACGCAGAAAAATGGACGTCAAAGGTACCACATTTTATGATCAGGGTACACAGGGAAAGAAGCAATACAAGGAAATGAAGTTACACGTATCTAGCATGACTGACACTTTGCACACGCTACTATATGTTGTAACTCCCTATGGTGTATAGCAAATAAAAACAATTCGAAAACTACAAAAACACGCAAAAATTTGTTAAAACAGAACGTACTGTTTCTGGATTTTTTTCAAATCCCGCCTATTTGAACTTTGAATCGAGAGAAGATATCCAATATAACTTGAGGTAGTCATAATAAACCACATCGGACAGTTTAAATCGTAGCGTGAATCACTACTTTAGATTCGGGTTCCAGTCTTCGAATTTTCAAAAGTAGTACAAGACCAACAGACCGATTATTCATTTTTCATATTTGTCGTAGGATTTATATGATGCTCTGTTGAATCACAAATAATTTCCTTCGTCATTTTTTTCACTCGAAACTTGGATAAAAAAGTTACCTTTACAAAGCAATTGATATCCATCTCCTTCAGAAGCTGTTGCACGAATCAGCCTAAAGAAGGAAGTATTCACCACGCTCTTGTACGCTGTCTGTCCGCGGGAAGAGGTATACGCGTTGCGGGGCAGTGTGTGACGCCGGACAATAGGTTCAAAGACCTTTCCTTGGCATTGGCCTCTTCGGTTATATGACAGTGAGCGTATTAGGATGTTATACCCAAGTTTGCGGGTTCAAACCCAATCGAAATCGTGAATTTTTAAGGCCGAAAAAATCTTTCGTACGCCTTCATCGGAAGGGAAGTAAAGCCTGATGTCCGATGTGGTAGATTAATCGCATATAATGATCAATCCAAAAAGAAGCTTCTGATATAAATTTAAATCGCCTGTTTCATCGCGCGAGTAATACCATCTTTTTCCGGTAGATGGTGACAGGAGCGAAATTTGCGTGGTCCGACGGAAAAGCAGACTTGATTGCCTGAATATCGTAACGTAAAATAAGGCATCATTGAATTGAATTGAATTGAATCGATGAGGTGTGTAGTGAATGAAATTTCCTGATTCCCGGGGCATCAACTTCTTTGGTCATTAGCCTCGTGTGTGTACAGCATATAACAGTCAGGAAGTGGCGGCGTTCCTTCCTTATTGGAATGTGATATCCAGCACCGATTTACATATCGGCTTGTAGGCTTTTTTATTCCTTCTGGTACCTTTCCCTATGGGGCACAGTCAAGATAAGATCTAAGCTCCCCATGTGTGAGATTATGTGTGTATGTATGTGTGTGCCGGAAAGGGGAGAGGGAGGAGCAAGTATGAGGAAAGAAAGATTGCGCGAGGTATGACACCCGTTTGTTACGGAACTGCTCAATTATCGTATGGATCTGGCCTGGTATATATAAACACAGAAAACGCCTATTAGAGCTGCCGGCCGCTAAAATTCTGCTCCGAACAACCGCTGAATCCGACCTAGCTATCTACCTAGGGTCGCAAATGACCGTACTCGAATCCTACGACCGCTGAAGTGTCAACAGGTGTTGCACTCAGCCTAGTCAACTAGTCTTCGAAGTTGGACACCCCTGCTCTAAAACGGTGCTTCCTAGACCCAATGGGGCTCCAATTAGGTTTACAATGCCGAAATCTACAAAACGTGACTTTTTTAACGTTCCATTACATCTTTAGATGTTTAACTCTTCTAGATCCCCCAATTAGCATTAGTGGTCTGATTCGAGAAAATCAAGAAATTTATCAAAAATTCAATTGACCACTGGACATTCTATGCCATGTACTCCACATGTATTTGTCATCTTCATTGCAAACAAACTTAGGAACATTAATATGTTTGCTCGCGTGTAGATCCAAGCGTAAAAGATGTGCCGCACAAGTCTACAGTATGAAGGCATTTTTACTTTTAAACATTTTCAACATAAAAGAATACATAATGTAATTAACAATATGTAATAAATATATTTCTCCTTTTCGAAATTTTATACCTTTCATGTAGATTATAAATAAATGCCTTTTGCAGATTTATCTTGTATCCCTTGAGTAATAGGTTGCCATTTAACGAATGGTATTGTTTTATCACTCAAATGTTGCGGCATATGAGAAATTAATCACTATTATGAGTCTTTTAATGGGTAACTTGCGCTAAACAATTTTAATAATCACAATTCGGCGAAAATATAGAGTACTAATGATATCAAATTGACAGACAAAAAGTATCCAAAGTAGAAACTCAAAAAATTAACATCAGAAGCAATAAATATTTCTGTATAAGACATCATTTTTTGTAACCCGAAATGTAGAAGACGATAACTTTTTTATAGTCTTATCACTACCGTGTCCAATAAATCAACCTGTAAACCAGCCTCATTTTACAGAAAGTTATAATGAAAGAGCAATTTGGAACAGCTGGAATAATTTTCGAACAACCCTGTTAACTTCTCACGTAAATCTGAAGAAAATTCTATTTCTAACAACTCTAATTCGTGAAGAATGCACAATACGTGTTTGATAAGCTACAAGTCAACGAAAATTAAGGACAAAATATTAATTTAGAGATAATTAGAAAATAATTAGAACTAACTTATGAATTTCTAATTCTAATGTAATCACATTTGCGACTGAGCAGTAGCCCAAAGCGAACTTTAATAAATTTGTCTATGTATCTATCTACGTACCTCTCAATCTACCTATCTGTGTGCCTATCAATCTACCTATGTGCCTATCTATCTGCATCGCTGTCCTCCACCGAGCCTGGTGCGCAGTCTCCTTCGCGCCGGCGCCGGCAGAGTGGGTGGGCGGCGCGCGATGGGAGGTCCGCCGCTATCGGAAATGTTTAAACTGGAGCCATTAGCAGCAAAGGGGCGGGGGGGGTCTCATGCAAATGGAAGCGCACGGTGCGCACACACTCGAAGGACGCGACGCGGACCCCGCGGCAGAGGCGGCGGTCACCGCGATGGCGGCGATGGCGGCGACGGTCCAAGTCAAGCGAGGTCCAGAGGCGGCGCAAATGTGTAAGAGCGGTTGCATAGAACGAATGATTGATTAGTGATTCCGGGCGCGTCAACTGTTCCGTAAATGTAGTGCATGTTTCTATCGCGGGAGTTCGCTGTGATCTCCCCCCTGATTGGCGAGATTCTGCGCAGACTTACACGTCGGCTAGCGCGGTTGTCCTCAACCAGGTATCTCCCACTAGCGGGGAACCGCTCCAGGCGGGACAAGCTCTAAAGTTCCGACTGGGGTCCCGACTTGGGTGGTTGTATAGAGCAAGTAAGTGAGAGGGTTATGATAGGACAAGGAAGAACGAAAGATCTCACGCGGTCCTTGGCCCGTGTGCTACGGTTTTAATTCGGCATTCGTTGCTTGGAGAAAGCACGGAAAAATCACGATCAGAGTATCGGCTGCTAGACTTCTCCTCCAAACGACGCGATGGCTGAATACGAAGTAGCTCTGTAGAAAACTCTGCCACCCTCGGGGCTTCAACCCCACCTCCTCCCGGTCAGAAGCGCTGAAATGACAGGAGTTGATGCCTTGTGCCACTTTTACCAATCGGCGGGCGATGGAGGCGGTGATTCTGGTGTCGGTGGCTGACTGTCACGTGACGTTCACACGCGACGCGAAAATACGGGAGTGGTTGCTTAGAACGAGTAGCGAACCACAGTCGGGTTTACATTTAAAGTTCCAAAGGTAAGCTTGACTCATTTCTCTCAATTGTTCCATTGGGCAGTGCGCCAAGTTTCGTTATAGCGCTATGTGTAAAATCTAATATTTTAGTAGAACTGCAATACGTCCAGTTTGCATTCGGTATACTGTAGGAAGAGATTGAAGTAGGCACAAGAATATTAGTCATTGTTGAAACTTCCTTTACCTTATTTCCTTGTTTTCTGCAGCGGAAGTTTTCACGATCTTTCTTGCATTTTACTTTCTTATTTCCTTTACTAAATTTATCAATACCGTCACAAATTAACATATTATTTATATAATTCTTAGTTTCAACAAGTGAAGTGGTGAAACCCGTGAATTGCTAAAGGTGTTAATCAAACTGTGTTGAGGTGATTTTTCCAGCCTCGTTTATGTTAATCATAGCGTCCGCAAAGAATTCTTTCGATATTTTTGTTTCCCGTCCTCATTTCTACTTTTAAACTGATTGAAATTGAGCTACCGTGAGTAGGATGAGGAACTACATTAAAATGTTTTCGATCACTTGTAGCTATCGGATTAATTCATGTAACTGCGTTTATTTGCGTTTTGGAAAAACCTATTTCCCCAGAAGAATGTTACATTCTGAAGACATGATTGTTGGTTACAAAAGCCGAAGAAGATTGAGGAGATAGAATAATCATGCGAGTGTACCGGCGGCAGAGTCAAGAGAGAGGGTAGTCCGAAGGGCATGTCTTTAGGCACACGATAGGAAGACCATGGAAAAGATAGCGATTTCTAACTGATACTTTCAAAGAAAAATAAGAAAGAAGAAGAAGAGAAGGGAAAGAGAAGGAGGAGGAAGAGAAAAAGGAAGGAGAGAAGAGGAGAAGAAGAAGAACGACAAGAAAATGAAGAGGAGGAGGAAGAGAAGGGAAGAGGAAGAGGAGGAGAACAAGAAGAAGAAGAAGCGTTGTGCTCTGGGCCCAGAGCACCCAGACGTCGGCTGCGTGGGTGTCGCACGTGTGTCGGGCAGCCCCGCCTCCACAGCCGAAGGCCCTTCCGACCCTCGCGGAGGAGGAGGCCTCGGCCGATTCGAGGGCAAACAGCGCGGCAGCGCACCTGCGCAAACGCCGCGGGCCTCGCTCTCCACCCCTTCCCCACCCCCATCCCTCGCCGCCGCTTCTCCTCATTTGATTTGTGTCGCCACTTGAATCGGCCTCGGCCTCTCGCCGGCGACGCACGCCCGCCTCCAATACAAACACGCGGATCGAATGCTCTGTCCTCTTCAACGCTCAATGCCAATGTTTATGGAATTAATTATCCGCACTTTCAATAAGTAATTGAGAAATAATTCGGGATGATCACAAGAATAACCATGAATTTTAAAATATCTTTTCTATAAAATTTTTTAAATTTCTGAAGAATACTTCAATATGAATTCTGTTTACTTAGAATTTTTATGACGGACTCTTGAATAGTAATTAGAAAAATTCGAATTATCTATTCGAATAACATGAATTTAAAATATATTATTTCTTATCAAAATCGATTTTATGCTTATTTACACGCATTTTGGTCTGAAGAATATTCAATTTATGAATATCTGAAAATTACTATAGAATTTTGTTATGACGGACTTTTTAAAAATATCGACATCGACGTTTAAAAAACATCGGTTTCAAAAATTAATCTTGCATACTTCGATGATCGATAAAAACATAGACACTGATGTCGCATTGCTGGCCCACAGCGCCTTATGGCTTGCTAGCGGAATACAGAAAGGATTGCTCGAACGTTAAAGCAATCGACTGCACTGTCGATCTTCTGCGCATGAGCAGTTCAAGTTTCGCATCACTTTCCTTCATCTCCGCATACGCAGAAGATCGAGATTGCATTCGATTGCTACCCGTTAAGATGTGAAGGAACTAGAGAGTTTTGAGAGTAGGGAGTTTGTGCACCCTCGAACGTTAGCACCATCTATCTTCTGCACATGCGTAGTTCAAGTTTCGCATCACTTTGTGCATCTGCGCATGCGCAGAAGATTGCGGTCTGCTAAGGCGTGCAAGATCTCCCTAAGGCCTCATCGAGGCAGCTGCCTGTGCGAGGCGCGACGTGTTGCCCGCTCACCCCGCGCTGTCGAAAGGGGCCTGATCGCGGGGGGGGGGGGCGGTTGACGGATGGGCGGCCGGTGCTGCCTGGACGCGCGCCTCGGCGGCGCCGCGCGGCCCGACCGACGCCCAGCCCACCGACCGACACGACACGACCGACGCGACGCTCGCTCGCAACGCCTCCGCTCCTGGCCGGCGCGCCACGGCTCCGCGCGCTCGCCGCCGCGCCGCGTCGGACACCAGTGGCGCTACAACAGCACTACCACTTTCTTTATACTTTTCACTGATGTCACTGCATGTCTCCAACCGCGAGGTTCTAGGTTAGTCCTCACGGTGGTAGGATTAACGACTAACTTGTAAGCTACGTCGAATTCAGTCGCTGTCTGGAAGAGAATTTTAGCGGCCGGTTGCTCTGATCGGTAGTTTTTCGAGGTTTCTCCGAACAACACATGGCGAATACCGGAGCAGTACCCTAACACGTACCGTTCTTCCTCTTCCTTGTCTTCCCCTTCCCTTGCTTGCTTCCTTGTCTTGCCCTTCCCCTTCCTGCTTCTTCCTTATCATATCCTCACCCCTTACACACACACACACACACATACACACACACACATTCATTACACTTCCACACATGCCGGGAGACCGGTCGGAACCTTAGAGCGTGCTGTTGGGAGATAACTGAATGAGGAAACCCCGCTAGCCAATGGTAGGTCGGTACCGGAACGCGCAATCCAGCGGGGAAGATCACAATCACTTCCCGAGAAAAAAACATGCAGTACACTTACGGGACTAATCACTTCAGCGCTGTACGCGCTCGGATTCACTAATCAATCACTTTCTATTTTTTATATATTTTGTTATTAACGTCTGTTGTTATTTTTTAACGTATTTATAAGAAACTGACCAAATTTAGCAGACTGTGCTGTTATGTTTCAACATAATTATTCCTCTATTAAATTCACTCGGTTGACAAATAATAGTATATGATACAATTTTATAAAATTGAAAATATGTAACAAATCAAATAAAAAGTAACCTAACCTATGGTATCACAAAAGTAAGATTGCCCAAATTTGGCAGACAAATTTGACAATAACTTTCTTATAAATATGTTTATAATTTCTATAATTTGCAGTACCTAATTTTTAACTTTGAATAATCATGTCATTTATTTTGTACTTTAATTCTAATAAAATTTTGTTAAATTCATAAAATAGAGAAATTTATCACACAGTTTCGGAGACTGTTCCGTCTCCCTCATCAGGTGCTACAATTGAAAACTACTAAACTTTCTGAATGCAACAAATTTTTCTTTTGAATAAAATTATGAAATAAATGACATATTAATTTATGATGGACCAAAATTAAATAAGAAACTGAACAAATAAAATATATGAACTATCATAAGAGATAACCAAATCAAAAAACATGTACATATACTTTCTGGTTTTGTTTGTGACATTTGCGTAATTCAATGCTAGATGCACCCGCAAATGTGTTTCCAACACGCAAAAGATTTGTTCCTACTGGGATTTGAATCCGAGCGCGTAGACTTTGCCATCTTATCCTCTTGAAAAGCCGGCAGGCTTGGTAACGCAACAAGAAGAAAATTCAACTTGTGCGAATTTAGGGATTCCAGAGGTTTTAATGAAAATGTCGTAGGTCGTATTATTAAGCAAATATTTCTTTATTGGTGGGGAAAAACTGCAGAAACAAATTTGACCCGTATTTTTTTTTAATTGCCACAATCTAAATTACGAAAAAACTATAAATTCATGGGGTTTGACTAGGGTGTATATCAATAGCGCCCCTATTACCGCATTGCCACAACCGATTCTTATGAATTGGTACATCTTCAACCCACAAACTTGGTATCTCTTTATCCAAAATTATCAATGTAGTGCTTCTCTGCTCTCCGTTTGTCAATGCTTCACGGGATTCAGTTTTCCCCCGGTAAACTCAATTCTTTTTCTGCCATGTTTGTGAACACTATCCTTAAACTACTTTCGAAGAGTGGATATTGGCGTATCACCATCCTCGTCACAGTCGATTATTATTTTCTTCTTGAACCAATTATATAACATCCTAAATCATAGTGCAAAACTATTACCGCCCAAGTAGTCTGTAAAATTTAGGATCACTGGAATCATTTATCTTCCTGTATTGTTCCCTTAACTATATTTTTTTAAAATAATTCCGCGCTGAAATACTGAATTAGAATCAAACCAAATTTATTCAGGAATACTTAAATGAGAATTCTTTTTATTAAAAAAACTTCAATTCGATAAAGAGTCGCAATATCCTACATAACTGCGAATAACTGCTTCGCTGTTACTAGTTTAAACAGAACGGGTACTTTTTAGATTTGCCAACTCTTAATTTTAAGTGAGACGTTCGTTTCGAACCACTCCCATCGACCAAAGTTCCGAGTGCGACGCTGGTTGGCAGCTACAACGATGACGGGTCACAAGGCACGAACGGAGATGTCTGTTTTTCCCGACGGGACAAAAGGAGCTGAGAATAGCTTCTGCTCCGCGTTGAAGTGTAACTTTAGTTTTTGTTACAACACGAAAGTTGGTCATTCAGCCAATGCGACAGTCTAGTGGAGTTTGGGACGCGTTGTTACGCAAGTAATGGAGCGTAACGTACCGGAAACACTGTGAGATGCTGCACGGCAGTACGAGGAACTAAGAATGGAAAAAAGGGATGCTAAAATTATAATCATTGTAGGGTGAATTCTCTTCACAATGTTGTATATTAGTTCTCTAATGTTAAGTAACATCTAATTGTTAAATTTTGCCAGAAGTTATATAGCTTTCCAATCTAGAGTAGTGTCGTAAAGCCTTGTAAAATTGGAGTTACAGATGACAGAAATATTGCATTGAAAGGATTATCTTATAGAGAAGAAAGAAATACAAGATTCGTGACGTAAATTAGAGCAATCACCGTCATATACAATAGCTTTTTACCGCAGTTCACCGCAGTCGCCTTTGCTCCCCACTGATAGGGCTTATCAGCTTTGTGAAATCGAAGAACAACCCGCCGACAGGAATGTAAAGGACGGTATTACAAGAACGGAAGAAAGAAATTCTCAAATAATAGCCTGAAGATTCTCTTCTTGCTCTTGAAAATCATATCCTACTCGCATAAACAACTTGTGAATGTTGGGGCGGTGACCCGATGGAGGAAGATATTTGGTTGGTGAAAACCTCACAAGAAGATATTTGGTTGGTGAAGGTTTGTCCCGGCTCTCACCATCCAGCGTAAGAATATCAGCGCCACCTCCCGTGATAAAAGAGCATGCACTACACTTACGGGACTAATTACCTTTCCAGTTGACGCGCACGGAATCACAAGTCAATCAATCAGTTATAAAATCTGTAACGCACAGTTAATAATTGGCAACCGTCTGTGCAACCGTTGCTGCGGCAAAACCGAATTGGGTATCTTGTAAACAAAGGCAAAACGTTTAAAAGACAGAACCGTCGGATCGCGATGTCCCAGTTCAGAGGAGCGTGTCTGCGGTGCGCCAAAGATCCCGTCGCTGCCGAAGTGGGTCATCGGCCCCGGCTGTAAAGCTGCCAGGTGCTGTGGGCGCTTGGGCGCGGGGCCCAAGGGCGCTGGCAGGGCCTCTGTCCATCCACATTGAATAGCAGCTGCTACCTGGAGGAGGCTACCGCGGCCCAAACACACACAGCCTGCTTCCGAAAATTCTCAACCTTTCAACGCCCAGAAACGGAGACATTCCAACTTCGTACAATTAAATACGCAAACATATACTGAAGGATAAAATAATCAAGCCTATGATTTTATTAAAACAAATATTCAGCCTCAAGAGGTACAGTTTCGTCGTCGTATCGTCTCCTAGTTGCGTCATCCAATCATTTATTACAAATCAAGATCATTCCGGTACCCGAGATTCAAGGATTTAAACCTGGAACGTGCACTCGTAAATTTGCCAACACTGCAACTTTACATCCGTGAAACTTCGAACCACGACCTTTCTCGTCGAAAGCATATTTACACTCTTGTCTTTCCTCTCGACACACGCCTTAAAATCCTGAAAGACTCTTTTGAAACACTACGGAGAATAAACAGCGAACTTCACACCGCGGGGCGCTGAACCAAATGAATGGGACCTCGCGGGCGGCGCGCGGTCGTCGACGCCCGCGGCCGCACTATTCCTCAAAACCCCACAGCGGACTTTCGAAACAGCCTGTGTAACGGGATTTTCGGCGGGTCCAGTGCCGGTCGAGAACCCATAAAAACCACGCGGGGGTGTGGCCGCTTTGTCGTCGCCTCAATAAAACGTTCGCAGACGGGCGCGGAGGCGGCGACGGGGACGGCGGCGGCGGCGGCAGCGGATGAGGCGGAGGAGGTGTGGCGGCGGCGGCGGCGGCGGCTGAGCCCAGTGACGGCCATGCGGCGCCCGCACGTCTGGTGGGAACCTCCGCCTCCGCCGCCGGCAATTACAGCGGGCCTGCACGGCCCGCCGCTGCCATTTGGACGGCGATTAATTAAGTGCTCCTGCACTTAAAACGGCTGCGCCGCTCGCCTTTTTTTTTAATCTGCGTGCGAGAGGAAAGGGTAGAGAGGGCGTTGGTGGCCTCGACAGCCACCCTGCAACCTGGTGCAGGTAGAACGCAGATGTAGATATTCGTCTCGGGATATGGCGAAAGTCATCCTTTTGTACAGGCCTGGCGCAAATTTGCCACATTTCCGTGATTAGCTTGAATCGTTTTCTTATTCTTACTCCTCAGAATTGGAATCTGGTTGTACTATTATTTGTGATTTAAATAGTGTTCAAACTTTAAGCATTGTGACAAATAGTTCGGATTGCTTCCCCATGCGCTTTCACTTTCAAAGTTAACAAGTGTCCTCTCCTTTACATAATTTCAGTTAACAGAAAACCTACACACCACCTGGCATTTTAGTCAATCACACGTATTTCAAGTCGTAAGCGTTGAAAAGATACAGTAATCAATATAACATCTATACTAAAATTAAAATAAAATCGGTACCTTTCCCTAACAATTCGTCTCATACTTCTATTACGAAGTGCTAGCGACATTTACATATGAAAATTTGTTAATTCTCATCTAGAGTTTTACCCAACACAACAATATTTCAATGATACTATAATGTGATCACCAACGTACGCTCACAATTTCTTTATTGTGAACATGGTAGCACTATGCATTATTAGATCCGATGAAGACTCTGTAAGCATATAGGTAACAAGTGTTCCATTCTTACATTCACCCAAAAGATTCTCTTTCTTTCCGATTCATTTCTGGGGTTTCCAGTTAGCATGCCTTAAGAATGCAGTTCATACTTGAAATCTTCCTTGGGTGTACGTGCTCTAAATGAAGGCGGCAGACTTGTGTACGTTTTGTATGTGGACAGATGAATTGCGGGGTCGGTCAGTCGCTACTCAGGAACCCTACCTCCACTTCTCCTCTCCCCTCCCCTCCTCTCGTCGTGTCCCATTCCCCACCTTTCCATCCCCGCCCGCCCCATGGCATGACCATCCCATTCCATTCCCCGCCCAGCCCATCCTCGCCCCGCACGGCAGAGTGCGATGACGTCATGGGCCACCGGCGGGGAAGGAGGAGGAGGAAGCCCCAGTGGGAGGACGTCGGCTGCATTAGCGCAGCCGCCCGCGGAATCGCCTCGTCAGAAGCAAGAGCGCGGTTCACGAGTGAAATGTGAACTCGTGAGCAATATATAGTCACATCTATTCCTCAACTTTGACTAGTAACCAAAAGTACTACGTTGACTCTTTTGTTCTAGACGCAAGAAGACAGTGAAATTTACCACTGGCATACTTTCACCACAATAATTTGTTATTGTCAATTGTCAATTTTAACACTCGTTATTTTAACACTAAATACGTTGAAAATTCACTTTGTTCAGAATTTTAAAAAACGCACTCGCTGGACCATACCCGGGATTTGCTCGGCACTGAATGTAGCTTCAGACCACGAGATGTCATGCAGTACATGTACAGAGCTGCAATCCGCCCCAAAAAAAGTTTAAGTGACCCATACACGGCTCACGAGCCTGACTTTCGCTGCAACATAATCAATGAACCCTGACTAAATGTGTACATAAAGTGACGAGAAGAATGAGAGGCACAAAAAAAGCATTCTAGTGAGACATTCCCGCAAGAAATTCGCTCCATGCACAGCAAAATTTCGTATCGTCAGATTAAATGAAAGCTCAGAAGCAACACTGATCGATCTTCTTCCTATCACATTTCCCAAAATAAAAAGTCGTGAAAAGGTAGAAAAGTTATTAAAATTTCTGGGTATTCTTGCTAAGGCAACAAATTTCGTTTAAGTAACATCTGTCCTCTGACCCCTCCGCGGTCAGAAAAATCTATTGATACATACACCTATTCAACTTCGATAAACATCAGAGATATAGTACGTATTGCAAATGAAATGTCTGTAAATGTGAATTTACACATGTAGTGAAACGAGTTTCAGAACGATGTGACAAAATTGTCATTCAGGGCTCTTCTTCTACTAGGTTGAAAAGAGATGTGCGAGAAATGATAAAAAATAGAATTGCATTTGAATAAATGAGTTATTGCAATTTTATATTTGGCACTTTGGTTAGCCTAATGTGAACAAATCTGTACGCTAAAACTCGAATGTAATTACATGATATGGGACCGTTTACAGATCCTTCAAAAAGGATACGCTCTAATGATAGGCACCAACATGTAAGCCTCACTTGACGAGCCTGTCTTACTTCAGTTTTAAATCTATCGCCGCAGCAACCTGATTCATTATTCGCATTAAGGACAACGAAGAAGCGGATTCCGAGCAGCCCACGAGCGCCGCTTCCTCGCCCAGAGCCCTCCAAACTGCCCTTGCACAGGAGAGCCAAAGTTGACGAATCTGCGTCGCGCTGGTTGTAAAACAGTTGAGACTCGTGGTTTTCCAAATGAAGCGTCGCTAGCTTTTCAAGCCCGGCTTGCCTGTGAATGGGTCACATTCATTATAGCACCAGTAGATTCTTTGTTTTTTCGATCTGGGCGACGCCACCGCCCCTTACCAAAGGGCTGCCCTATCCGGCCCCGACCCTTGCTGCGCGTCTGAGAGCAAGTAGGGCGAGAAGAAGCTGTCACAAGGTCGGTGTCACATGACACTCTCCAGGCGCATCCGCTCCCCCCACCCCACCCACGACGACCTCTGGCGGCGTGCGGGGGCACTACGCGGCAGATGATGGCTGCCCTCCGGAATGTCCACGCTTGAGTCGCTCTTGGCGCTCTTGGGCTCCCAGGGCACTCCACGCACTCCTGCTTTCTACAGAGATCGTGACGTCATGGCTACTACATACACCTTCCACTTCTGGGGCCCGGATTCTATCCTTGGCCAAAGTTGTGGAATTTGTTGTAGTGAAATAAGGGAGCTCTAAGTTTTCTCCGAGTTCTCCCATTCCACAGCCTGACATTTCACAATTTTTCGACCACCATTCACCCACCTCATCAGCATCAACGCTCCGGCAATCTGCTTCATCAGACAGATGCCCATCCCCCTATCTATAGAATCGACGTTTGAGTGTTTGATAATTGAAGCTTTGATTTCCTGGAAAATTATAAACATTATAATGATGCTTGAGATGATTACATGGAACACGAGTAGAATTTCACAAGGTGACAATATTCTTGCATAAATTATGCATATTTCATGCCCCCGGCATCAGAATAGAAAGCTTCAGTTCCGTTCGTCTGTTTTAAAATGACGTTTCTGAGTTTATATACACTTTTATTATAAAACTTTAATCTAAAATTCAGAACCCCCAGTTCTTTGCAGAGATTAAGATAATGCCTAAGTCATTTATGGAACACTTAAAATGCTGTTACTTCTGATGCTAGAGGGCTCACTCATGGAAATAAACATAAAAACATGAAAAAATAGCGCATATATATTTTATAATCTTCCGAGTTTCTAATTCCCCGGCAAATATTCGTATTAAAATAATAAAGTTTAACATATTACACCTTCTGTGGGAATCACAGCAAGAAATTCCAATTGTATTTCATTGCACTTTAAGTTCTTGTCTGCGTGGGAAACATCGCAAACTACACAATGTTTTTCGACCACCTACGTCCAAGATATCGTCCGCCTTTCAACGTTTAGATTCATTTGTTTAAGAGCAGCTCATCAGAAGAATAACATCTTTAGCACAATTTTGCTCTCATTCTCTAAATGAACCACTTTCCTCCCAGTTTGTACCTGCCATGTATTCACAAGTGTAAATAAGATAGTTCCAGAGGTTGGAATACGTTCTCGACTTCAGACATCTCGCTGGTTCTCCCTGGAAAAGCTGGTAGGACGCGTACCTCAGCCATGAAGTCACGCGTTGAAACGCCGCGCAAATTTGTTAAGCCGTCACATTTCCACTTCTTTCATTCGTCCTTCTGTAAAGTGCTATTTCAAGACATGTCTCCAGTAACGACCTGCGAGAAGTTTACGAGAGAGACTCTTATCGCTTTACGTTCCTCCATTGAGTGGAACACCTACTCAAAATATTCCAGACTTGGAAAGGATGTAGAGGAGTATGACGGAAAAGGAACTTAAAGGAAACTATTGATTTTAGGAAGCAACACATGGTTCATGTTGAACAAGCAAACTACAACGCAGAAGAAATGGGCGCGAGGAGTCGAAAAAGCGAGTTAGAATGACAATAGATTAGATTAAACAATTACAACAGACACTGTAATACTTATTTTCTTTTGAAGGCAGTACAAATTGCACGCGCGGCACAGCCCTATGTGGCTTTCGCGGCCGGGGGGTCGCGAGAGTTCTTACTATCTAGCTAAGCTAATTCGGCGAATGCGCAAACCACCACATTTCCAAATGTGTAATATCAATATGTTTCTTGAACCTCACCCTGAAGACTTTGTATCAATATGATATTCTCTGAATCATTCTGTAACTTATTTTCAACATTATCTGTAACAACGTTGTTCTGGAATCTTGTCTTGTAAAGATGTAAATCCACATATAAAGTAAGGAACACGACAGCCGAGCAGCATTCGGTTATCTGCGACAGGACCCAGATCATACTCACAGGACTAACATAGATCGTTAGTTTCTGACTGCGGATTTGCAAATTCAACTCACGTTTGTGGATGTTCTTAATAACTCGCACACTGTCGTAAGTAATGATAATGTGTTAATATTGGCGAGATGAAGTTATAAGAATGAACGCTATGTACAATGTATAACGTAAATAAAGTGTAAATACTGAACGAATGAAAAAGATCATGAAATATTAAAAAATACAGACAAAACAATTATTATTACTTGGTACTACCCCTATGAAGAATATGAGTAATTCCCGAGTGTGCAATGTACAGATGTGCGGAAGTACCATTCCGTCACTCACGGCTAGACAACTTCCCGTGCACCAACCGAGACGTATGAGGTGTCATTCGACGCGTCTCGGTCTGCTGATGGGGAACTGATAATTTGTTTTTGGATCCAGCCAGAAGATTCAAAGAAATTTCCAAAAAAACAGTTTTTTATTGTTTTGGCGCTGCGGTCTTAGTGAGTATGCCGAGAATGAAACCAACGTCACCTAAATAGATCTAAGTAGGTGGCGTTGGTTAAACCCCAGTACCCCCTTGGTTTCAGTCCACGTCATTAAGTAAAGGTTATATAAAGTACGTAAGTACACACCTTCCCTCTTGTTACGTAAGGTATAAGGCAATAACAAAAGCCTGTAGGTCCGAATAGTGGTACAAAAAAATTAGCATATGCTATTTTCTCGTATTGTCTGAGCTGATGCAAACTCAGTCTTCACGTTGAAGTCAACACGTTTTTTAAGAGAAACGTATAAATGAATCATACCGAAAAGCTAAAAAAAATGCTTAATTAAATCTTTGCTTCTGTTTTACTGTAGAAGAATTTAAATCCCGACGAAGACGTCCTGCCCGGGTAAGTGAAGCGGTGGCATTAGAAGTTGGGTCCCAAGGAGCCTTCCGGCCTTGGCCCCGCTCTCCGCCCGCTCGCCCCTGTTTACTTGCTGGCGGCCGCGGCGGGGGCGGGGGAGAGGCCGGCCGCCTGTGTGCCCACGGTCGAACGGGGGCGGCTCGGGTTACCCCGGCTGCACTCGCCCGCGCCCGCGCCCCGCGCCCTCGCCCCTTGGGCTGCCGGCGACCGCCGCCGCCCCCAGCCCCCTCCTCTCTGCCTGTGCAGCTCTCCCTCATCGACCCGTTTATCACTCCTTCACCGTCTCCTTCTTTCCTTCCTAGCAAGTCAGCCCAGCGAACACCAAAGACAACAAACAAATATTACCACTAGAAAATTTGATTATTTCAGTATTATTAAGGTACACCCATGAGCTAATTCATCAATTAATTGTACTGAGGATTTGAAGCTAGCGTTGAAATACTTTTAGTTCGATTAGTTGTTGTATGTAATATGTTATGTGTAATGTGTAATGTTGACTGTTATGTGTAAGTAAAGAATGTAGGTATATAAAATACGAAGAACAGTTATTACATAAAACCTACCATAATAGACCGTATCTTAGTTTTAAGATTGGCGGATATATAGTAAAGTTAATTCCCCTCTTTCCAAAAACCTTAAGAGTACTGCGGATTGCACGCATTTTTAACCATCGCACACAATGCAAATAAAACTTTCGCTTCGTCAAGGATATTGGCTGGGGGTGACAGAAAAAAGGCGCTACAGTCAAAATTGAGCGAATGTCTTCCTAGAATGGAATGGACCATCTGAGACGGGAAATCATCTCATTGCCCATCCCTCCGCAAGGAACAAATTGGGGAGCGAAGAATCGCGTGCCGCGTCCACGTTTCAGTCCCTTGGCCGGCTTCAGGGGTCAGGGCAACAACGGATGTCACTGCTGTGCCTCCGACCTACAGCTCGAGTTCGAACTGTGGGAGGATTTTCGGCACTAGATATATAGTTAGGTCGTATTCAGCCGCCGTCTGGAGGACAATTCTAGCATTCAACTACTCTGATTGGTAGTTTTCTGTGGTTTCTTCGATTAACACCAGACGAATGCCGGAGCAGTACTCTAACAAACGGGACACGGACCGCGCGAGATCGTTCCTTCCCCTGCCTTGTCTCCTCTCCTCCTACGTCCATACACGTACACTCACACTACCACACTTGTTGGGAGACCAGTCGGGAGCTCAGAGCGGTGCCACGCTGGTGGGAGATATCTGGGTGAGGAACTATACCCGGAAGCCGATGTTCGTCTGCGCCGGATCTCGCCATCCAGGGGGACGGAAGGTCATCGCCACGTCCCGCGATAAAAGTATGCACCACACTTACGAGACCCATGCCCGTAACAGTTGACGTGCTCGGAAACACTAATCAATGTCCCATTGTCCCGGCGTCCACTTCAATTTGATCAGAGGCAGCCACATTAAAGACGGAGCAAACACCGAGGCTCTGCACGTCTAATCCACGCAGTATCGCCGAGTGATCCAGCTGGTAACGAAATTACTATTACCTCTATTTTAAAAAGCTAAAGGTAAAACTTACTACTTTATCGAAGAGTCGCGCGAATACAGTGGAAATTCTTTATGGTATTTCTTTTCTTGCATATAGTAACTATCTCAAACGAATTATACTTTTACTAGAAATTTGTGAATCCCATCATCTATTAAAATAATTTCGGAAAGAAATCTATAAACATATTTCAAAAACTAGAGCAAAGCCAATACAATGACATTATTTCGAAATAAATACATGGTGAGATATTACGTTTATCTTTGTGAATTTCAATGTTTGACAAACATTTGAATAATAGTTCATAATATAATAACCCGCACTGCGATTTACTACATCAATATTTAAACAAAAAGAAAAGTAAGAATAGGGGCCGTACGGACAAAGTTATGCGCAAAAAAGTGTTTTTGAAAATGACAACGGAATGTTTTAAATTCGGAATACGTTGCCCTATTGAAGGGTACGCTGCGGTTTCGGCCGATCACAAACACTCCGCGGGCGGCACTTTCTCATTTCCATGATTGGCTCAAATGGCTGCGGTCGAAGCGTCCGCCTTGAAAGGCCCTCTCCCAGGCGGCGATCGGCAGCGGAGACCAAGATGAATCGCCGTTTCGTCCAGCCCCGCCGCGGCCACACCCCCTTTTACTCCCTCGCAGCGGAAGCCGAGCTCCCGCTCAGCAGCGTCTTAGACCCGATTACGCGAATCCTATAGACCTGTGGAGGTGGGCTTTACGGCTTAAGCAGCTACAGGGGGGACTTTTACATAAAACAACGTCATATCGCGTGAAGTACAAAATACAATGTCATTTATGTTGTCGTTATGTCTGAAATAAAATCACAATATAGTGGAATTTACCATTTATCAAATTAAAATTTATAATAAAAACTCATCGAACTATCATTCTTCATTTGCGCGTAATGACAAAGTTGTAATTTTGGTCTGCAGCTTGAAGACCGCAAGACTACTGTAAAATCTCATGGGGCTTTATGGTTTTGGGAATTTGCTACTACTATCTACTTGCTTTTGATTAATTTGTAAGGCTCTGTAAATAGATGATTTACCCTATATTATTGAGTATTTAGCCATGTCAAGTATCGAGTATTTAGCTCTTTATTTCTCTCATTCCTCTCTATATGTTCCAAACATTCCATACGAAATGAATGATGGGATATGGTAATTTTTGAAATTTAGAATGCCAGTCTTCAACGACATTTATTGCAGGATCTCCTGCGTAATTTAACCCTTCTCTATACAGACCTCTTGTGTTACTGGACTAATGTTCCTATTTCATCTTAGATCTTTTGTTCTCTAACAATCAGACACTTTAAAAGTATTTCACAACCAATGCCCATTACCAAAAAATATATTTTTATTTAAAAACATTATCATTACTATTATCAATCAACATTTATAACTCTCATGATCTTACAACGTTAATAAATATTGAATACAATGCAGTGTGATTTCCAATAATTTAAGATTGGGATTTGGCAATTTCAAGGAGACTCGAGAATGCTATAAAATGTATAGTATTAGCAAAGTAATAAAATGAAGGGAAGATGAAGTAATAAAGTAGAAGACAAGATGAGAAGAAGAAAAGGTTTTCTGCATCAACATTACAGAGACAATGACAACGACGTTAAACCATGCCGCAACGTGATTTTGGACACTAACTGGGTAGCTTCAGTGCCTGTATGAGTCTTGCATGAGCCTGAATATTTTGAATGATCCTGTTTCCTCCAACGCCGGGGGACGTTAAACCAAAGGCCGCGGATGGCGCCTCGCCTTCCACACTGCCCATTTCGAGCAGGCCGCGCTAAACGATCCTGTCTCGCGGCGGCTGTTAATTTGCCGGTGCCACCTGCTTAATTGTTCGCACAACGAGCAACAATGCGGCAGATCAGATTTACAGTCGGCGGAAGCCAGGCTCCCGTGTGCAGCTTGTTCGCGAACAGGGCTTTACGATGGGGCGATGGACTGATTCCCAGGTGCGTTGTAGTCCAGTCTCGTGATCTAATCGTCGATTTTGCTCGACCGCGAGTACACGGATGAGACTAAGGCTTTTGAAGTGATGAATTAGACAAATGTAGGTTATTGTCATCACGTATTTCACATACACTTAACCACATATACTACACTAAATTTTATATAATTAATTTTCCATTTTTACATATTAAATATTTTTTCTTTCAAATCCGCAATTTGTCACGTTTTAATTTCCAAAGCTCACTAATTATTTCAAATCTTTTGTGAAATAATCTGCTTATGGCTTGTACCGTTTTACTAGCTCAGTGGTTTTGACTTTCTATGTTTATATTTTGGCGCCGCATCCAGTGCTGGCCAGATGAGCGGCGGTGGGAAGGAATCCTTGAGCGCGGTGGGCGGGTGCAAAAAAGGTTGCCCACCCGACCCGCGGGAAGGCGGTGCGTCGGCGCGACGCGGAGGGCCACGCACTGCCTGTAATGCCCCTGCACCTGCACAGCCCAAGGGGGCCCAAGAGAGGCCCAAGAGGGGCCCAAAGGGGGCCCAAAAGGGGGGGCCAAGGGCCCAAGGGGAAAGGGGGCCCAAGAGGGGGGCCCAAGAGGGGCCCAAGAGGGGGGCCCAAGGGGCCCAAGAGGGGCCCAAAGGCCAAAGGGGCCAAAGGGGCCCAAAGGGGCCAAAGGGGCCCAAGGGGGGCAAAGGGCCGGAGCCCAAGAGGGGCCCAAGGAAGGCCCGAGGGGGCCGGAGGGGTGGGAGGCAGCGGCAGGACGCGCGCCCGTGCGGGCCCCTCGGAGCCACGGGCCGTGACGACGCCGACGCCGACAGACGCCTCGCCGCGGGCGACCCGCGGGAGCCGGCCCGGCCCCAACCCCAGCCCCACCGCGCCACTCAGTGGGCCCCACACGGGCGACGCCGGGGCGCTCATTGTCACCAGCTTCCCTCTCCTCCCTTCTTCATGAATAGCAAATATCGCGTACGTGTACACGTCACGAGGATGTTTGGTGATAGATAATTGGTTGATTGGAAATTCCGAGCCGACTAATCCTAAAGTCATTGGTCCCAGAAGTGTAAATGCACGTTTTTATCGCGGGAGGTGGCGGTGATATTTCCCAGCTGGATGGCGAGATCCGGTGCAGACCTACCCGTCGTCTTCCTAGGTCTTCTCTAGACAGTTATCTCCCACCAACGGGGCATGACCTAGCCGTGACGGGCGCTAAGCACCCGACTGGACTCCCGGCATATGTGGTGCATATAAGTGTAATAAATAAGGATAGGACATGAAAGAGGAAGGAAATATTACGTGCGGTCCGTAATCCCTTTATTACATTATCGTTACGGCATTCGCCTGGCGTTGATCGGAGACCCCGTGGAAACCTACTACTAAACATCAGTCGATTCCCTGGGCCACCTAAGTCAGTTTGGTGTTAGATAAGCAATGCGATACAATTAAAACTGTATGTTATTCCATTCATACTACAAATTTGTTATTAATATTATATAGTTAAGTGAAATTTCATCATCACTTTAACAGGAAAGCGTGTCTTATTACCCTGAGGAAGGCTTAATAAAAGTATAAACGTACACGTTTTCAGAATTGTTCAGAGTTGTTATCTTTATTACCTACAATCGAACTATTTCCTTTAACTTATTTTTAAACTCCCCTTTGTGGAGGCGAGAATTTATTATTTCGTTTTGGAGCGAACATCCTTATGGTACTGACTTACTGCTTAAGTAATTTAAAAGGAGGGCGTTTTCTTAAATTACTAATTTGTATTAACGTAGTGTTAGCTAAAATATGTTACAAAATCATCGGTATAATGCATTTCACACAGTCCTATGGTATTATTTTGTCACTATGAAGATTCAAGAGATTATTTCATTCACACATCGTTCAGACTGGCCTGTTATTCATACTATTTTCTAGTTAGTAGTTCATCTCCGAGCTCGGTTGAGTTGGTCTGACAAAATGCCTTAATTTTAGTGTTATGATGTTATGATATTTATTAATAGAAAATACTTAACTGTTTCTTAAATTGTTTTTAGAAGATTTTTATTTTTGCGTTTTTTAGCTGCCGATACCTATTATTAGTCATTTGAATTATTTTGAGTTTTTTCTTCCTTTTCATCGTTTTTCTTTCCTCTTCTTGTACCGATTTCCATAAAACCTTTGAAATCTGTCTTGAAGATTGTCATGAAACATGTTTGGTAGATTGGGCAATACTTGAGCACTGTTGCGTTTTGTCTTTCCATGCAACTGAACGCGCCATTTCATGCACCTTCCTATAGGTAAAAACTGTTAAATAAGCGCCATACTCTTCTATTGCTTATAACAAGATAGAGTCCCAGGTACCGAAAGATGCTTGAAAGTAACCAACTTCCTGGCTCTCAGCTTGTTAGACAACAGTGGGAAAACAAGATTTAACAGAAAAATATGATTCCACTTTTTCGTTACCAGTTCCCGACAATTAGAGGCTTTTTTTACCAAAAATAGCCTATTACTGCTGCTCGTTTACAATACTTTCTCTTCACTAAGTAAGTACCCAGTAAAGCAAAAAAGCAACAAGCCTTTTATGAAGATACAACCGTTAGGCCCTAGTCTCACATTCAGTTGAATTCCCAGTGAGTAATATCAGTGTTCTAATTATTGTTTTGTGTATAATGACGATGGTTAAATGACAAATTGTATTCATAGAAGTATTTATTTACCAACTCAAAGGATACATTCTGCCGCAAGCGGCGACAAATCGCGGCGTTGACACAAGTCCAACTCAAACCTGTGTGCTCCGTCGCTTACAATACGCTATTGTTCTGTCTACACGATTTGTTACAAATCAATAATTGAAAAGAAAGTTAAAACACAATCAGTTTACATTTAATTGTTCTTGTGAACCTATTGATCAATAATTGAATTATCATAGCAAAATATTTGAGAAGCTCTTAATTTATCAGTAACATTAAAAACTGTATATTCCCAGTTTTAACATTATTATTTGAAACGTGAAATTAGGATTAACATTATTATACGTACATTCTCACATACATATGGATACACAAATATCCATGCATATACATTCACATGCACATCATATAAATACATACAACAAAAGAATTGTTGGGCAAGGATGTTTCCCAATTTGGAATCAGCGCTTCTTTACTAATTTTTGTCTAAAAAGAGATGGCCCAGATGAGCGTCCTTAACGTGCAGCATACATAGCCCGGTGAGCACTGATTGCCTCTTATAATATTAGTAATTCTACAACTTTTCTACTAACGTAAAGTGGAGATTTGAGCTGCAATTAATTATCGGGCCATCATTTCTAATTCGGCATACAATCTTTTGATTGAAATTAAATTAGGAAGCGCACATTCAATCACCTGAATGCCTGTATTTGCTCCCCCTCAAAGCGCATTCTTTCCCGGCGTTGGCATTCACACAAGAGGTGCAGTGCCGTCTCCTGGTTTCCACACGCACAAACGGGAGAGTCGACTAGTTGCATTTTAAATAATTTTGCTCTACATGGACCATGGCTCTTGATGGCCGGAAATGTTTATATTCCATTTTTGCTTACACATTACGTGGAAAAGCATAAGTGTCTACCCGTGTCGCTTGTCTTCCATTTGTACTGCCACACCTCTATCGCTTTAATAAATAATGTTCTTAAACCTTTTTCTAACAAAAGATGTCAATCTTCCGATGGTTGCTTTCTTCCAGGTGCTGTCTTGAAAAATTCCGTCATTGTCATAAACTTAGGGTTCTCCACCGATATCCCGAGCTTCGATTTACCACACCACTTGGCTAACACTTCCAAGGCCATCTTCGCTCGCTGCTCAGCATCTGTTCAAGATTTGCCCCGGACCACCAAACCAAGATCGTCCGCATACACAACTGCATTTATGTCTTCTTCAGGCAAAGTTCGTAACAAATTGTCTATAATAATATTTAGAAATATTGGTTCCCAGTTAGACCCTTGCGGGCAACCTGTTGTCAATTTATGTGACTCTCGAAACCAAGCTTCAGAGATTACTGCCTTCCTATCAACAAAGAAATTTTGATGGAAGCTATATAGATCTCCTGGAATCTGCCAATCAGATTTTAGTTCATGCCATAGGAATGGTCACTAAGCGTTATCAAAAGGCCCTTTAATATTTAAAAATATAGACAATGTGTACTTGAAATCTGTTTCCGTTCGCAGAATATGGAGCAGTGCAGCTTCAGTTGACAGTTTGGCTCTAAACGCAAACTGCATTGGAGAAAAATCACCTCTAGATTTAATGTGGGACTGCATTCTGGTTATCGCCAACTTGTCAAAGAGTTTTTCTAGAACTGGCAACAGACATATAGGTCTGTATGCCTTGGGATTAGTCAGAGCTTTATCTCCTTTAATCTTACTTTTACCACCTTCCATTGATCGGAGAAGTATGCTGTAAGAACTACATGCGCTAGAAGAACAGATTGCGACCCAGTCACGGTTTGTGAGAAGTTAGCAAGAAGCGAACATCCTATTTATTTCACAGAAGTATCCTTCCGCCGTGTTCATTGATGACTCCCATAAAGATATCATTGATGGTCGTGGTGAACGTACGCACCTAACATTCAAACTGCGAAAGAGGCAATCATAACACTAATCGCGAAAATAATGCTAAGTGTACTTTATAAAAGAAAGGAATTTTTAAATAAGTATAAACAGGACGGTACGTCCGAATTTCAATTATTTCTCCTAGCGCACTATATGTTCATATGACGATGAGATCGCATGAAGAATTTTTAAAGTTATCTAAAAGTTAACCTATTGTTATCGAACGACTGAAGGCAGGAGCGCCATGACGAGGGCATGGAGAGAACCTTCAGTTATGCTGCCAGAGCTGCCAGACAGAGTTGCCATACGGCCTTCACTGAGATCACGGCAGCGTCTGTGACAGTTCATACAGTTCGAGCCTCGACAGAGACAGGATATTCGATACTAGCTGGATAGCTAGGCGAATGCCGGAGCAGTACCCTGATAAACAGGCCATGGACGGCCCACGATCTTTCCTTCCTGTTCCTTGTCCTATCCTCTCCCCTTACGTACACACACTTACACTTGCTTGCACTACTCAACCACATATGCCGTGAAGCCAGTCGGGAGATTAGAGCTTTCCCGGCTGGGGGCGGTGCCTTGTAGGAGGGAGATACTTGGTTGGAGAAAATCTCTCAAGGCGTCGTGAAGTTCGGCACCGGATCCCGCCCCCCCCCCAACAGGGAAAGATTACCGTCACATCCCGCGGCGAAAACATGCACTATACTTAAGAGACCGATGTCCTTAACAGAAGACGCGTACGAAATCACTAACCAATCAGTGGAGAAGAATTAATTGAGAATCGGGCAGAAGCGAAGCTCTTTGCTCCGCGCGCCTTTTGGCCCAGTGTGCGCCGCCCGCGAACAAAGGCAGCGGCCCGCGGCGACGGCCTGCCTCGCCCCGCCCGGACACCTGCCGCCGCCGCCGCCGGTCGCCGCCGCTCCCAGCGCCACCTGCGCGCGCTTCCGGTGGCCGCCGGAAGCCCCCGTCGCCCCCGCCCGCGCCGTCCCGGACACATCCTAGCGCTCCCTCCCAAGAGCGCAATCTGCCTCGCAAGCGCATTCTCATCACGAGCGACTCAAGAGCAGAATTCTCAAGCGGAATCTACGGATGAAGCTGGATGACTCAATCGTCGTGAACGATGAATGGAGTCTTAATGACTAATAGCAGAGCGAAGCAGTGAGAATGAATGGTGAATTCTTATCACTTCATCACAGTACGTTAACATAACGATGACAATTTTCGAACGAACAGGTGGAGTTTTACGTGACATCGAGCATTGTTGAAAAGTGCGTCTAACACATTTCTAGAACTTCGTTACTTAACGCCACATAATCGTGATAGTTACAACTCGACGTACATTAATTTCAATAAAGTCACTGGCTGTTATGAAATTTCTTAATCTTTCCATTATAAAACGGTAGTCCACAAGTCAACACTGAATCTGGCATACCTGTGGATGGGCGAACCGGATCATTGCGCCCTTTTCATCACTACATGTCAAATTAACTACCGCATTTTAGTTACTATTTTGATACCTACCAATATTGGACTTCAGCGACACATTGGTATCTTTAATGAAGGCTTCGCTGCCAAACATGATGTCGAATAAACTATCGCAATATTCCTAACGAGATGATTGTAGACAATTGAAGAGATTATTTCCAATTCAGGTTTTACATATCAATATATTTTTAAGTCGCATCGACATCACATCAAATATTGTGTTTAAAAATGGCGTGTCAATGATAAACGGTATCCGAAAACGTAGAATCCTAACTTGAATTACTATGATGACTTTCTGTTCTTTCCTTTCCTGAACATTGTATTTATTAGGTTTATTTATTTATTCATCAGAAATTCCGTGCAATTCAAATGCTAGGGTCATAGTCCCGTAAGTGTATTACATGTTTTATTGCAGGATGAGGTAATGATCTTCACCTGCTGGAGGGCGAGATCCGGCGGCGACATTTCGGCTTGCAGGGTTTTCCCTAAACCAGGTATCTCCCACCAGAGGGCACAACCCCCACATGGGACAACTCTCAGCTGCCGACTGGTCTCGTGGCATGTGTGGTAGTGTAGTGCATGGAAGAGTGAGTGTGTGTAAGTAAGGAATGAGACTAGGACAACGAAGAGAAAGGAAAGATTGCCCGTTTGTTATAGTAATGCTCCGGCATTCGCCTGGTATCAGAGCAGCCGGGCGTTAGGATTCTCCTCCAGACAGCGGCAGAATTCGACCTAGGTGTCTGGCGAGAGTTGAAAATCGTGCCACAGTCGGGACTCTAAGTGTAGGACCTCCCGGTTCAAGGCACTGCAGCATCATTAATTAATCCCCTGAGCCACCTAATCCGGTGTACGTGACTTTGGAAGCCAGCGCTCTACGCTCCCAACTGCGCTCTGCAGAACGGGCGTGAGGGAGCCGCTTTGTGCGCGCCAGCACGCGAGCGACGGCGCGCCGTCCGCGCTGCCGCCTGCGTGCAGGAGCTGCGAGTCAAAGGATATCCGCTCGAAGGCCAAGAAAAGAACGGGACGCTTACGATTGTGGGAACGGGAAGGGAAGAGAAAGGAATGCTGTAGGGGAGGAACGGATGGGAATACAAGAGCAGATATGCGGGGACGAAAGATCGCGAGAACGGCGTTGAACATGGTGTCACTACCGAAGTAGGAATGGCAGTTGCGAGGGCCACTCGTGGCTAGAGGGAACATCCGCCAGCGCTGCGGCCATGTTTGATCCCGGAGGAGTCTATGCGGGCCAAACAATAAAGAATTTGTGGTGGACAGCGACAGTTACCGGCAGGTTTTCTCAGGAAGGTTTCCTCTGTCTCTCATCGCACCATTTCTCCATCGTCATTCATCGTATCATGGTCACTCGCGGTCTCAAACCATTTCCTACGTCTTTGGATTCAAAGTTTATTTTTACTTTCTCGCACTTACTGTGTAAGAAGAGATAGTTGTGTAATCGTGCCCCGAAAAATGGCGAATTTTCGACAGAAAAACTCTAGTGCCGGACCCTGGTAAGGAAAAAAAGTGGATAAATCCTGTTTTAACGAAAAAGTGGATACTACATTTCAAAACTACCAAATTAAAGATAAAGACTTTTGCCTTAAGTATGTTCAAAAAAATCAGCTCCTTAAAAAGAATATGTACAATTTTTGGAAAAACAAGTAGTTTTTGCTTAATTTGGGCTTAAAATTAAAACAACTTATAAAAAACCCCAAAACCGCTCCAATTTTTTCTTTAATTTTTTCCACGGATAGAAGAAAAGACGCTTAAAAAATGACGCGGTGTCTCATTTTCGTTGAATCCTCTAAATTTTCGAAAATGGCAAATCTAGAATTCATGCGAGAAAGTATGTGCTGTTGCAGATGATTATATCAATTTTTTGAATTTTTAAAGCATCACTTAAAAAGTTTTTGCCGCTAGTAATAACAGTGAAATTTGTGCGTATGTGCAAATGTTTCTTGTACCTTGGCGCGAAGTGCAATGTGGATGCGTTGCAGGCCGAGCGCGGCGCGGCTGTGCATCCCTGGCGGGCCCCTTCCGAAGCCCCGGGGCCGCAGACGCACTACCTCACACGCTCGCGCGCTTGCGTAACGTAATTGGGGCGCCCCCGGCCACGCGCCCGCCGCCGCTCCACCGCCAGCGTTACCCCTCTCCCACTTCATCCTCCGCCACCGTCCTGGCATCGTCTCACCATCGTGTGCGACTCCGCCTCGTCCATCGCCTTGCACCCTCCACAGCCCCACCACCATCCTCACTACCACTCCCACCGTCAGGCGCCAGAGCAAACACCCCCAACCCCACGCCGCCAAGGCTTCGCTGCTTTTCCCACACGGTCCCCATCCGGCAGTTTTCCCGGAAAGTACTATAAAAGCGAGCCCCACCGCAGCTATTACGTATGCAATCCCTCCTTATTAAGGTAATAGCAGTGTCTCTCTAGGCCGTTCGCGTGCAGTTTTTTCTTGCCCATTGATCGATGTCTTATTTACACACAAAGAACAATATCTACACGCAGAAGACGACAAAGCCTATTAAATGAAAATGGGTCGGAAATGGTTCGTACTTTGCATGTGAAAGTGTTTTGGTGACCTCGGACGAATAATGACGTAATTCAGGAGCCAGTATTTAAAAATTATTTTTCCATATATATATATATATATATATATATATATATATATATATATATATATATATATATATATATCCTCTGTAGTTTTCGTTTTTTCTCCCCATCAACCCCAAGCGACTGCCAAAGCAGTACCCCAACAAACGGGTCACGGACCACGGGCGATCATTTCTTCCCCTTTTTTGTCCTATCTTCGCCCCTAACTTGCGCACACTTACACTAACATGCACCACACTACCACACATGTCGGGAGATCAGTCGAGAACTTACAACTTGTCCCGGCTCAGGCGGTGCCCAACTGGTGGGAGATACCTAATGAAGATAACTCCCCCCACCCCAAGTCGACGGGTAGATCGACACCGGATCTCGCCACCCAGCGGGAGGAAATCACAGCCACATTCCGCGATAAAGCATGCACCACACTTACGGGACTAATATAGCCGTTGACGCGCCCGGAATAGTAATCAATGAATCCATCAAGCGAGCGTGCAGAGGGCGTGCGTCCTCTGCGAGGCGCCTCCGCGGTGGCGGAGCGTTGCAGGCGCGTGTGACAAGCGGCGTCGGCGCGCAGCTCATTAACAGGCATTTGCACCCGAGGGGCGCCGGCACTCCGTGGTTGGGAGTCCTCGCCAACGACCAACGACCACGTGAATTGGCATTCGGAGCAATGGACAGATGACAGATAAGGTTTATTTTAGGACGCAACAACCTCTTGCGTGATAGCAATAACTCGCAACAACGGAGTTTCCTTTTCAATCCTTCAGATGCGCTGTTTGAATGGATCCCAAGCCACCTGACTGTCAATCGTCCTTTTTTGATGCGGTCATTGACCTATTTCCATTCCTTATTCTTATGTTTCGAAGAAAGTTGTGTGAACATTTGAAAATATTTTGCAACGTATGTGTGTCAAAAATGGAAAGTAAACTTTAGTAAAATTACTTATCAACATTACATTAATTCTTCTTAGTTTTGTATGTGAATTGAGATTTAATGGTAAAATATTCAACTATGGGCATTCTACCTCTCAATCAATCACGTTTTTTGCACCTAGCGAGTGAATTGTTTCGTACTTTGCATATACTTGAAAAGACATGTAGGTGTTCTGTTACCTCCACTGGCAGATCTATATCGCCCTCGAAGTTCCAAACACATGCTCCAAGTGGTACGAGCACTTACCATAACCGCTGACGTCCACTGGACTGTATACAATATTGTTCGACTAACAAATTCAAACATCGCACGATAGCGGCAAACAAACCGGATATTGTTATCCGAGATTTGGAGAAAAAAATAGGCTGCTTGCAGATGTTCCTGTGCTGTGCGATCAAAATTTCGTTACCAAGGAGGCAGTGAAACGTCTTAAATACAATAGTTTGGATATCGAGATACGCCAAATTTGAGGTGTAAAAACATAGGTCGTACTGATAGTTATCGGAGCTCTGGTATTTGTTCCGCGATCTTTATGTGAGAACTTGGCTAAACTCCCAGGACATTTAAAAGATTGGGAAGACATTAGTTTATTTGAAACAATCCTCGTTTTGCGCAAGGTATTATAGAGGGACGGACGGTCCCTAGGGCTGCGCCTTAGAAAACTGATTGAAACCTGGAGATGATTTTACATGTAATCGACCAATAACATCTTTAGTCGTGAAGTAGAGGAATGATAATAATAATAATAATAATAATAATAATAATAATAATAATAATAATAATAATAATAATAATAATAATAATAATGGGAGTGAAGTCACAGACAGTGTCACTATAAGAGGAACTTGTTAATAATGGCGTGAGTTGATAGAATGTAAATTCCTTCGTATTCCTTTTGTACTATCAGTTACAAGTCAGTTCAGTTACAACGGAAGCGAGTTTGTCCAGTCCCTTTTCACGCCGAGCCTCTGTGCCGACCTCGGAGGACCCGAAGAAAAACTCCCACAAGAGGCCTCCGGAGGCCAGAGGCGGGAAGGACACTCCCCCGCCCGGCAGCGCCCTAAACGCGCCCTCGGGGCTGTCCCACGCGCCGGTGGTGGTGGTGATGGGGGCGGCGGAGGAGGAGGAGGATGCAACAGCGGCAGCAGGAAGGAGCGGATGGCGATGGCAGCCGCGAACCTCGACATGCTGTGTCGCAGCCGCCACCATCTCCAATGCCACCATCGCCAACGTCAACAAAGCCATCGTCAGCGCCATCGCCATGGCCACCGCCTGCTGCGGCGCGCAGCGAGGTGGGCGCGGTGGCGGCGGCGAGCGCCCCGCCCTGCGCCCACAAGGCGTCGCTGCTGCCGTGGGAACCGCCAGCGGCGCCCCTGGCAGCAGGAGAGAACAGAAGACGGCCGCTACGCGCCTCTGGGACTGACCCCGCGGCGCATCCATCCCGGACACGGCAGCCGGGCTTTTTAAGGCTGAATTCAAAGTGGCCATCGGGGAGCACTGCTAGTTCCTAAGGCGATCTCGTACAAGCGTATTCAATACCTAGCGCATCTGCAGCGTTTGAAACAAGTCTCCGAATTTTTTTCTGCCGGAGGCTTTTTCCATCCGTGCCGGGTATTCACTATGTCCTTCATGGGGACACGTATTAACCTTTTTACACCACTCTGACACACTTGCGGGCTCCTCGGTCTGTGGTCGGTAGCCTCACAAGGCCTTCCGCGACAACACATGTGCATGAACGACAAGGCAGAAACAACCATCCCACGGCGAGACTCGAACTCGCGACTCGTCCGACCGAAGCGCTGAGTCGGCACACCCTCTAGCCATCTCTCATGGCCATTCAGGGCGGCTTCACAGAATACACCCGGTGGATCCACTCAATGCTTCCGTTTATGTGGTCATAGCAAAATGTAAGCATACGAGTATATGACACATCTCATTAAGTTATTATACGTTGTAAGTAAATGAACACAACCCTAAGTGAACGATTGAATTTCCTTTTTTATCCATATGCAGATACAGTTGTGGTCAACATGCACAATTTAAATTTATACAGCGTCTATACACCGTGATCATCCATTTACACATTTGAAAATGTCTTTCTCGACCTTCGTTATCCTGGAAAGAAATAATTGTCTTGAATTCCGCGGTAACTCATATGTATAACGTTCCAAGCATTACGTTAATATGTTCTAACAATGCCCTGTTCTCATGAATAAATGTGGCACTACTTCTGTCCTGTAAATATCGAATGTGTCTCAGCAACAGTTATTTAATGCATGTGTAAGTCCATTGTAGAATGTAGGACAATAAATTATATTTTATGAATAAAATGAGAGTAAAATCTATTGAATCTGTATTTCTGCCCACAATCCTTATGACACAGGAACATCACACGCAAACGCAATCATAAAAATGAGGATCGAAATCCTGAACCATCGTTCACAATAACTCTACATGTTATCTGCTTCGACTTTAGATAAGGTGACTAGTGCTTCTTTCTTTTATTAAAGCAAATAAATTATGTTCACTCCTTATGTTCACTTTAATAAGATTTCTGCACCACAGTATGATTCCGGGGTACAAAAATAATTCACTAAAAAATAACATTCGTTAAATTAAAAAATAATTTCTAGCTAACTTAAAAAGCTTTATTCAGAATATTTAATATTTCCTTTGAAAATCAATAATCTGTCTCGGCCTCTCTACAGATTCGACATAATGTAATCTCACAGTCGTACAAATTGATTACTCAGTTAAAAAAGTTTTCTTCAAATGTATTGTAATATTCTCAAAAAAATTACAACAGACTTTCGTACCCAGTATGTATCACACGAATATCACAACCGACCTCGGTTGTTGTTTTAAGCAGTGCCGCGTAATTTGGAGTAATAGAAACAAAAGTAAGTCGTTGTAGGGCTGCATTGTGCTCTGAAATTGTAATGACAATATCGTAAAAAATATACACTTCGCGAATAACTCCAAACACGTTTAACAAGTTGAGACACGTTCAGGGTATTTATTACCCGTAATGTAGCAGTCGGCAGAAATAGCTTCTCTTAATTATCACTATACAGCGCCAACATTTACGCACGAATGCCCACAAACCCGTACCTTACAAAAAAACTACTTTCGTGTCTACTTTTTCTGGAGTGCCACCGCCGGATACAGCTGAACAAAATAGACAGCAGCGGAAAGCGAGACCTCCACTTCAACCAGGATGCTGTTCGAAATTCTTAAGCGTATTTAATTACTTTTCATAAGGTCTGAAGAAAATAAAGGATTCGAAAATCAAACATAGTTGTTACTAATTTTTAAGCATATCGTGTAGATACTTCATTATGCACCGTTCGAAATAAAAACTTATGAATTCTGTTCGCTAAGCATGACTGTCCCATGATGCGCACGTGCATAAAATAGTGAAAAACTTCGTTCATTTTCATCTGTGAGAAATAAATCTCTCCTTACTTTAAATAGCTGGAAGTCAGTAAAGACATGCCTACCGCCTTCATTTTGTATGTAGTGTAACGTATACTTTTCATTCTTGCTTGACGCTATGCATCCTTAAATTGAAACGAGACTAGAAAAGTAATCATAATCATGTTAGGATATTCATAACTAGACCGCGGATATTTAGGTAAAACCCTATTTTTTTCCTTGTACTAAATGGAGTTTTATATGTACATTCTAGGATTATTTGAACAAAAACTCGTCAATTTGATAGCGACTAAAAGAATCTATTTCAACATTAATGCGTATTTCTGCCTATTTCACTTTCAAAAACCTAAAATGAGACTAATTTGCTAGATTCCTTTTGTCTGTGGCATTTTAAAACTTTTTTCTTTTGTGTAAACCCGAAAACAAAGATGATATTAATTTTAAGTTGTGTTAATCTGTAAGATAGCGAGGAATATAATACTGGGCAAGGATCTTGCGATTAAAGACTCCATTCCACTACTTCCTGACTTCGTGGAAAAGCCTGCCACTGATTCTAAGATAAAGAGAGAGGAAAGGAGCAATGAGAGAGGAAAGGAGCAAAGAGAGAGGAAAGGTGCAAAGAGAGAGGAAAGGAGCAAAGAGAGAGGAAAGGAGCAAAGAGAGAGGAAAGGAGCAAAGAGAGAGAAAAGGAGCAAAGAGAGAAGGGACAAAGAAAGAGAGAAGGGACAGAGAGACGATATATGGATAAGAGGAGGAAAAGGACAAAGAGACACCGAAGAAAGAGACCAAGAGATGGTAAAGGGATAGAGGGGGAAGGAACAAAACTAAAGAGTATAGGGACAAACAAAGATAGAGGGGAATAGGACAAAAAGGAAGGGAAAGATGGCCGAAGACAAAGGTAAGGAGACCGAAGCGAAACCAGAGTTCGAGAGAGAAAGAAGAAAAAGTATGAAGTAAAAGGGAAGTGAAGGTAGCGGCAGCGAACGGAGCGTGGCGTTGCCCCATAAATTCGCGATCGCGCCTGCGCAGCGCCGCCTCCTTCTGCGAAGTCGTAAACGCCGCGGGGCGGGCGGGGGCGCGGGCGCGGGGGCCGCCGGGAGTCGACGCGCGGCCCGCCAGATGCCGTTGGCCACCGCCCGTGGGAACGGGCGAGCAGCGCGGGCGACGGGTCTCCGCCGCGGGCACCCGCGCCCATCGCCCAGCGCCCACAGCCCAGCGCCCAGCACAGGCTTCCCGCAGCGCATCCGGGTGTAGCGGCCGCCACGCGGTATTCTCCAACGCGTTCCGCGTCTACGGCACCCCCGTCGCTATCAGCCCCCGTCGCTATCAGACCCCGTTGCTATCAGACCCCGTCGCTATCAGACCCCGTTGCTATCAGACCGCATCGCTATCAGCCCCCGTCGCTATCAGCCCCCGCGCGGTGCAGCGCCCGCTTCGGAAAGACCACATTTACCATCTTTACAAAATTGAGAGTGTTTTTACCTTCTAATACGATCTAAATTTGCTGTACATGTGATAAAGCAATGTACCTGCCTATCATGAACATAATTAATCTACGCAAATGTGATTCCTTTTTCTTTACCTTTAAATGTATCACTTCCCTACGTATTCCAACAAGGTGCACATGCTGAACTGCTGCTGGAGAAGTCTGTTCCTTAGTTGGGCAATTTACCAGCATATATGGGAAGATGACATACATGCAATGGTATAAAAATCAATTTGGATATCCGGGGATTAAATTCATGCCAAGCTGACGTTCAATTCATTCCAAACGCAACGCCTTGCTTTTCTTCTTGTTTCGAGCAGCTCCCATGATTGCTTTAAAGTTCATTTATCGTACGTAAACTTGAAAGTTTTATTTTGAAGTCTTTCTAAATTTTCTTTGTGAGTAAATCTACTCGTATGAATACCAAAAGTCTAGGTATTTCATAAAAGGATGGACAAGAGACGTACATTCCAATTCTTTCGCGTTTACCGTACTTTTCTTCAATATTACAATGTTACAAAATTCAAAGTCTTCCACGACTTTGTTGGTTCTTGATTTATTTGATTCTCCTATCCTAACTTACTATCCAACTGAATACAAGATACTTACACGACGATACTCGCGGAATGAAGTCGTTATCCAAATAGTAATCAGTCACAGGAAATTACGACCTCAGTCAAATGTAATTGCTCTAATTTTCCATCCGTTAATCCCCATACCATTTATTTCAGATCAATATCCCAAGTATTCTAAGTCCTGTTGCAAAATATTTTCATCGTCCTTTGATATAATTATGCAATATAACGCAAATTGTCTGCAAATAATCGCACTTTCGAAAGCATGTTATTTGGGATATCATTTACAAATGCTAAGAAAAGTATACGTATACCAATACAGGACTGATGATGTGTAAGAATGTATGGGGAATGTAAAGAAAATATACATCTTCAAAAAAAACACCTTTTTTTACTTCTGCTCAAGTTTTATAATCGTTAGTAATGTTAACTAAACCTAATTTTATACGATATTCATTTCTGTGAATTCTATTATTTCTATGAAAATATTATTTTAGTAAACGTACTAAGTATCGACTGTGGATCACAATAGCATTTCTTGAAAAATGTTCATGCATTTATTATTAACGAATACAAATTAAAAACCAATTCAACGCCTAATTTCATAATGCTGCATTCTTCAATTCACATTTACATTAAGCCTTTCATAATTAAAAACCCCAAAACAACAAAAGGTACGAGACACGAATATAGATGCATTTATTTTTCCGCCGCAAAATAAGAATTTTTAATTTCGGAGACGGCGGAACGAAAAGCGGAACGGCAGAGCGCATGGTTCGTTGGCCTAAGCAGGGTGACGGATGGTGTCACGAGGAGAGGCGGGGCCGAGGGCGGCGGATTTCATACCCTCTTTACGGGCGGGCGGTTAATGGGGGGAGCGGCGCGCATTATATGACCGTCTCAACTCGCAACCTTTACTGCAAGCGGTGCGAATCGACAGGAGGTTTAACGATTGCATTCTCGTCTCTCCTTGCAGCGTGGCCGACTGCACCGCGCGCCGAGGTCGCCGTGGCTCTGCGAGCTGCATTTCCCATCCGCCTAGACGGCGCGGCGGGCGCGGGGCAGCACGCCTGCACGAGGCCGTAAAACAGCCAACTCGTGAAGCAACGTTCCTTATAGGATCGGCGAGCGACATCGTTTTAATTACCTGGAATAAGCATAAACAATAAAGCCAGCTTTCTTCCTCGTTCAATTTGCGCGAGTAAAAACGAGAAAATGGCTACGGAAGCTTAGCTTTTTATTGCAACGATTATACTAGAGAAATAAGATGTAGAAAAGTAGTCATCATGTAGTAATTCGGTGCTAAATCTCACTTGCACGGCGCGAGAGTCTTAATAATAATAATAATAATAATAATAATAATAATTAATGGCGAGGCTCAGTCCACAGGATCTGTTCTTCCGCCTGATCACTGAACATTCTAAATTATTTAGACTGTAAAAAGAATGGGAGGAAAAGAATGGAATGACAAAATTTACAACATGGAATATGATTTCATACAAATTTTACAGCAGCGAATGAGTAGCAAAACTGAAGGAAAAGGGGGAAAACGTGCTGGCTCATACCGCCTTACAAATTTGCTTACTTATCAATACTTTTAAGAACAAAAAATTTGATTTTGAAAACTTTTAAGATGTGTCAATATACACCTACAGTTTAACGTTTCATTACCGTAGTTAAGAGAGACTTCATTTTAATTACGAACTATTGTAGTGAATTTGAGTGTATTGAAGTGTTTAACTAACATTATAACTTTCTGCCATTAATACTGTTATATAAATGTAAAGCAGAATAGAAAGTTTCACAACTGTAATAAAAAAAACAATTAATTGTCAACTCTGGGTTGACTGTGAGAACGAAAACGCAGAGAAGAACAGCATTCGCATGGGATCCGCCGGCTGCGAGGCAAGCAGGCGGGGCAGGAAGCGGGCCGGAAGGCAGCGGGGCGGCCGTAAAGCGCGGCGCTCGCATGCCTCTCCATGCAGCTTAACGAGCGCAGCGCAGCGCCGCGGGCGAATCGGCGCGTCGCAGAGGGCGCACGGGCGCCGCTGGTGGGCGGGGCAGGGCGGGGCAGGGCGGGCCGCGGTTCAGGAGAGGAACGTGTCTGTGCGCGTGGGTGGTGGAGCGTCTGTGACGGAAATATATGTGAAGTTGATCGAGAATGGAGGGTGGCGGGGAGCGTGGGCGGTGGGAGTGGGGCGGCGGAGGAGCGGGGCGGCGAGCGGGCGAGCGTGGGCGGCGGGGAGCGTGGCGGCGGCGAGCGAGGGCGTGGCGGGGAGGTGGGCGGTGGCGAGGCGCGGGCGAGCGGGGCGGAGCGTGGGCGGCGGGAGCGAGGGTGGCGGAGCGGAGCGTGGCGGGGGCGGAGCGGGCGGTGGCGGTGCGGGCGGCGGGGAGCGTGGCGGCGGAGCGGGTGGCGAGCGTGGGCGGCGGGGGGCGGGAGCGTGCGCGGGGAGCGTGGGGGCGGCGGGGCGAGCGGGGGCGGGGAGCGTGGCAGCGGGGCGTGGCGAGCGCGGGCGTGGCGGCGGGAGCGTGGGGCGGAGTGGCGGACGAGCGGGAGCGGGGCGGCGGGGGAGCGTGGGCGGTGGCGAGTGCAGGCGGCGGGGAGCGTGGCAGCGGGGACGTGGACGGCGGCGAGCGTGGGCGGCGGGGAGCGTGGCGGCGGGAGGTGGGTGGCGGGCGTGGGCGGCGGGGGAGCGTGGGCGGGAGCGGGGCGGGGCGGCGGGGAGCGTGGGCGGTGGCGAGTGCGGGCGGCGGGGAGCGTGGGCGGCGGGGAGCGTGGGCGGCGGCGAGCGTGGGCGGCGGCGAGCGTGAGCGGCGGGAGCGTGGGCGGCGGGGAGCGTGGGCGGCGGGGAGCGTGGGCGGCGGGGAGCGTGGGCGGCGGGGAGCGTGGGCGGCGGGGAGCGTGGGCGGCGGGGAGCGTGGGCGGCGGGAGCGGGGCGGGGGGAGCGTGGGCGGCGGGGAGCGTGAGGCGGCGGGGAGCGTGGGCGGCGGGGAGCGTGGCGGCGGGGAGCGTGGACGGCGGCGAGCGTGGGCGGCGGGGAGCGTGGGCGGCGGGGAGCGTGGGCGGCGGGGAGCGTGGGCGGCGGGGAGCGTGGGCGGCGGCGAGCGTGAGCGATGGGGATTGCTGAAGGACGGAGATGGAGGGGAGTCGCAAGTGGATGGAGTGGCGTGAGGGGGCGACAGACGAAGAGGCATGCGGGACTCAAGCCAAAGCAAAACGGAGTCGCAGCTGGGCGGGGTGGGGTGGGCGGGGCGGGCGGAGCGGCATGTAGCCTACGACTCCAGACGTGCCGGCGGGCACCTCCCAACGAGACCACACAAAAGGCGGAAACGGAGAAAGCGCACGCGTATAAAGCACGTCTAATTTACGCCTCAGCAAACAAGGCAACTGCCCAAGGCCCGGAAAATTACGACGAGTCTTCGCTCTGCGTAATAAAACAAATTTTATTTACATCTCTAGGCACGAAAAGGACCATTAAGGCGACAAATGGTATGGGCCGGCATTAAAATCTCTTTACTTCTTGTCCTCCCACATACATTGTATTTTAAGGGATTGAAGGAATATTCTACGCAAATGTGGGGCACTTTCGTACAAAATGAGGCGTTTCTCCACAGAAATAACTCAAATTTTCAAAAACATTTCGATCAATTTTCTGAGGCGGCTTCTACACAACAGCCTGGGTAATGAAAAAGTAAACTTTGGAGCACAAAAATTGATTTCCATTCTCAGATTCTGCAGATAATTTATTATTACTACAGCTTGTAATAAATTTTCAATTTTTTAAGATATATACACAATATATATATATATATATATATATATATATATATAATATATATATTCATTTATAAAATTAATTTATGTACTTTTAAAAAAATATTAGTTACTTGCACAAATTTTTATTCAAAATCTGTGTATTTTCCAAAAATTTGTTAACAAGATGTTTTTAAAAACGTTATCCACATTTGCTCTTTAAATGATTTGCTCGGATAGAAAACGAAGCTCTGAATTATTTGCCATAAGAATGTATTTGGCGTTTTAGGTCGATTGTCTGACCTCGCCGGTCAGCTAACGTTGTCCCCCATGCCTGGGTGCAGTTTAATTTTGAGGGTACGAAAGACACGTGGCGCACATGACGTATTCCCTTCGCCGTAACTAGAATATCCGCCTGCGTGAGCTCCGTCACACAACTACACAAACTGCGGCGATTTTAAAGGAAAGCTACCACTCTGGTTTTGCCCCGTCGGGGAATCGAACTGGAGATCACATCACACCACAGGAAGGTAGTATGCTACCCGGGAGCCATCCTAGAGGCACGTATGTAACAAGTACTATTTTCATTTAATCCTCGGAAGTTAAAAAAATTATACAATAACATAATGTGTGTGTGTGTGTATGTGTGTGTATATATTCTGGTTTATTTATTTCTAATCGGATATCACTGGGGAGGGAACAATTGTTTTCCGTAGTTACGAACAGCGGAGTATTTGAACGAATCGGATTCTACCACGTCTACAAGCGCCTTCGCCTTCGTCAGGTCCCGGCGGCGGTGGCCAAGTTGACGGCGTTGGCCGTCGCGTCGGCGCCTAACGAGCGAAGCAGCGACAACGAGCGCCTCGCCTCTCCCCGCCCCTCCCTCGCGTAGGAGGCGACAGAGGCCGAGGAAAACGAGGTGCGCGCCGTTAAAAAATGACGCGGCTGCAGAAAAAGCACCACGGCCGCACAAGCGTATGGCAAGCGGCCATTGCGGCCCTCCTGGATTGAACGCGGTTCATTCGCGTCGTTGCAAACAAAAGAACAAGATGTCAATTCGTAGAAATTATTAAACTTTAAATACCTCTACATCCAATAACGATAGGTTCTGATAGATTCAAATAAACGAATTTTTTTCTTAAATTTAAATTATAGTTCATTAACATTAAATTATCGTACCAATGTTACATTACATTAGTATAATAAAATAATATTACTGAAGCGTACGTTTGTCGAAGTGGAGACATTCGATCACCCAGTTCTCACCAGGGTCGCAACGACAGGACCCACCGCGCGTTGCAACCGGTCCAAGCCCAACGGGCTGGCCTTGCGATGTCTCTGCTGCGCTGCGCGCGCCGTCTCCCGACACAGCGAGCGCGACGCGCGTGCAACCAGCGACAGCTCCCTGACGCCGCCGATGCGACTGTCGCATGCGATCGGCAGCGTAGAGGCCACGTTAACACCCGACGGCGTACATGAAATCCGCATTCGCTTTTGATTGATTAGTGACTGCGGGCACGAAAGCGGCTAAAATCATTTCCCGAAAGTGAAGTGTATGGTTTTATTGGGGGAAGTGGCGTGGATCTTTCGCCGCTGGATGCCGAGAACGGGCGCTGACCTTCCCGTCGGCTTGCGGGGCTTTCCCTAACCGGGTATCTCCCTCCAGCACGACACCACTCTAGCTGGGATAAGCTCTAAGCTCCCGACTGGTATTCTGACATGTGTGATATAGTAGTGCATATGAGTATAAATGGGTGTACGTAAGGGGAAAGAATATGACAAGGAAAAGGAAAGAGATTGCGCGCCGTCCGTGGCCCGTTTGCTAGCGTACTGTTCCGGCATTCGCCAGGAGCTGATCGGAGAAGCTACGGAAAACTACCGATCGAAGTACTCGGCTGCTTGAATTATCCTCCGCGGATCGGAATTCGACCTATGTAACTAATATGGAAAATCCATCCATCGTCGGGGCTCGAACCCTAGTACCTCCCATCAGAGGCACTGCAGAAACATCAACTGATGGGCTGAGCTACCTCAGCCGGTACCGGTTTTGTCGCGAGAGAAGATTTGCAGAAGTGAGAGAGAATGGGCTGAATGAATGATAATGTATATGAAGAAAAGTACGAATGATGCGTCAATGAAAAAAAAATTAACTAAGAAGAAAGAAGCGAATGAACATCACTTAGCATTAAGATAAAAAAGGTGTTCAAATTAGATATGCCAAAGTGTTACACAATAACTGTAAATCGATTTAACCTAAAATTAAGTTAATGTTAATTTGTTATTAAGAAAAGTCTTCATCCCCTTTACGGGCTTGCTTAAGCCGGAATGCAGTAGCTCAATGTATCCGCCTTCATAGGGGTACTGTGGAGGGAAAATTGTTAAAAAAAATAAAAGATTCGCAGAAGGTTCGGGCAGCCGCGGTCTGGCAAGAAGCGCGCCGCCCGCGCAGGCCGACGGCGGCGGCGGGTGGGGCGGGGCGGGGTGGGGTGGGGCATTCCGAGCGGGCGGGCAGGCGGCCGCATACGATGCATAATGGGCGGCGGCCAAGGAGCTTTTTTGTCGCGACGCCGCAGTGGCCCCGACCGCCGCCGCCGCTGCAGTTTCCCCGCACACAATCGCGCTGCCTCCACACAAACGCATTTCCACGAACCCGCCCGCTCGCCCGCCCGCCCGCCCGACGCAAAAAGGTTGGCGAATGCAGGTCGGCGAGCCAGCCGCAACGGCTGTGGCTGCGCCGGTACAGCCAGACGGAGTGGAGATGGCGGAGGCGGGGAGGTGGGGGCGCGGACGGCGAGTCTGATGGGAGTGGTGGCAATGGCGGCGGCTATGGTGAGGGGAGACGGCGGGGGCAGCGTCATCAAAGGGGTTGAGGGAGACAGAGGGGACGGAGTGGACAGCATGGATGTTAATGATACTCGATCCAATATGATGTTCTCGATTTTAAACATCGATTTTATCGAATTTCGGTAATTAAATTTGATTTGAATTCCAATTCTTTTGGAATCGCATATAATAAGTTTCAACATTACATGTGTTTTACTTAAATATGAAAATCCTTTTCATAATGATTTCAACAAAACATGACAATAATAATAATGTTTTATTCTATAGATACAAACTCTTACGATAATAAGAATACATTTATAGTATTATCTTTAACAAGAGAAAAGCGTACTAATTCTTTCTCGGCTAGGAGAAAATGTATTAATTCCCGAATAAGAGAAAGATGTTTCATTTCACTTTAATCTAGGGCTTTGGGTTGTTGTTAGTGATGTCCGTATTGCAGATTTGGGAAATACGGAAGTCGTGTATTACGTTTCGGCTTACTAGCACTCACGGCTGATCTGGTGATTTAAAATACAAACGTATAAACACAGAAATTAAGAGAGCCCGGAGGATCCCATCGTCGCTAGACAATGGGAAGGAAGTTTTCAAAGGCAGCGGCCCTGGGAACAAATCGATCAGGTTTATTTAACACGGGAAGCGAACGACAAAAGGTGGCTGTCGGCCATATAAGGGCGAAGAAACCGTGTCGTTCTTCCTTGCTTGCACCGTTGCTCACGCAAGGGATCATGTAGACTATGCCGAATATTACGAATCAATCAAGCTCCGGAATGTTCATCGGTAATTGTTAATGTTGATCGTTAATTACATTAATCACGAATAATATGCACAAATAGTAACAAATTAACATCTATGGTCGTTATTTAATCATTTTTAGTTTGTTGTCAGTTGCAAATTCATAAAAATGTTCCAAGATAATTCTGAAAAGCATCTGTCAAATCCACACTAAATTCTGGTTGTAATATGTATTCGCACGTTTTTTGAGCCCTCTTTTCACAAGATGCGCGTGAATTGATTATTTCGACGACAGGAATTTTAAATCAAATATGTAGCTCGTTTTTGACGCAATAGTAATTTATATCATAAGACAAGAAAGTCGACCTTATCATGACGAGAAGGGAGAGTTCACCCGCAGAGGCGGGGAATCCTGTTGAGTCATGAAAAGGGTATTTTGTCGTGTGATGTGCAATATTTTATTCGAGAACGTTTTTATGCATGTTTTCCTGTAATGAAATATTATCACTGACATGAAATGTTAGTGAGTTATCACTCGATTATTTGTTCTGTTACCATGGTCATATACTTTTTTCTTGTGTTTTGTTTAATTGTACCTTAATGTCAGGTTCTATCAATGTAATGGATCTTGAAGTGGAAGATAATTAGCATGCCCAATATACTATTAAAAGAAGCAAGAGCCGCAACCTTTGATGTTTCCATTAAAATCAAAAGGTAGATATGTAAAATAATATAGGGAATTTTGTAAGTTTCGAGATGCGAGAGCGGTAAGAAGTATCCCAGAAAACGTGCTTCTTGCATTATTTTCTGAAATTAGTGGAAATTACAACCGTTAATAGATTGTTTAATTGCCATTGACGTATTTCCAAATAAAGTATCAATTAATAAGTGGATGTATTGGAAGCTAACTTAATATATTTTGGCATGGAATCTTTGCTATGTGGCTTGCTGATAGTAGTTTGTTTATTAGCTAGATGAAGACGTGGCCTGTGTCACAAGTATAAGCGCTGTATGCGTTGACAAACGAGATCAGGTAAACCAACACTAACTCACTGACTCACGAAATTTTAATACAATGCAACGCTCCGTGGTTCTTCATGGGAAGCAGTTAGAGATGGTAACCGTGGACTCAAGACATATTCATTACACGTCGCTTTCAACAGAATCGTCATGTAATTAACAAGTTTCTTACCGTAAAACAGTCGGCTACTTTCCAGACAGTCTCGAAGAAAATAGTTTTAATTACACGGAAGCGAACATTTCTGGTTACCAGATTTCGTCAACAACGCTTGTTGCTACCATTTATTCATAATTAAAATGTTAGTAAAGGAGTGCTGGCAAGTATTCTGCGATAAGAAAAAGTGCGAGAATAGTAAGTGCATCGTTCTCAACAAATATCGCGTTTCTATAGAAATGAGTATACGCTTCCTCTGGTTACCGAGAACACAAACATACCAACTTAGAAATGAACTCATTCAAGAAGAAAATACTTCAAGGACACAAATCTGAAACCGCAAACCAAAAAAGAATACTATTTGGCTAAATCTTTAAGTATTTATTTCACATTGCGGACGACACAAAGTTTTATTATTTGTTTTCTTGTGTTACTTATATTTCCTTTTACTCTTTTCGGTTTTGAAAAAAACAAACTAACATACATTAACACGCGGGATTACCTAAAAATAATTATAAATAGTAACGGATAACAAATTTAAATACGATTACACAATATCTTTCACATCACACTTGATAAAACGATCGCATCAACCAAGTTGCATGCTGTACTTAACATATTTCAGATTTAAATATATATGAAGAATCATTCACGGATATTGCAGATCCCATGTGCATTCCTTCCATTTTAATTACACAAATTCCAAAAATTAGATGTTCGTAAATTTACGAATTTCGTAACTTCTTCCATTCCTGCTTCACACATTCTAACCAGATGTAATAAACTATTTCCAATTTTGTAAATTATATTTTTAACTCAATTTCTGTAGCATTTTTTCGTGAACTTTGCAAAATATTACACATAAAGATTAAGTTTGTATCATGCAAACATTACAGTTTTCCAATGATCATACCAATGATGACTTCTAATGATTCTTCTAACTGATTAATTCTCAGTTCAAATAGAAACGGACGTCTTAAATCAAATGGACGTCTTAAATCAACGGACGTCTTAAATTAAATAGCTTCGCTCGTGGCACATACCGAGTTCGCTAGCCTTTCACCACTGAGATCCGGGTTCGATTCCCGTCGAATCTCATGTGAAATTTGTTGTAACAAAACGAGTTTGGCTGCTTCTCAAGGGCTAGTCCAACCCCTGCAAAGTGTCCTAAACCCCACCCCTATCCTTATTCCTTCCCAATTCTGGCCGCTGCGTAGTGACAAAGGAGGCGCGTACGCGGAGATACTATCTGGCGGTCCTCTTGACATGTGACTACGATCTGACGTAAAATGACTTCAAAAGGTAATGGAGGATTACTCCCCAGCGCCAAGCGCTCAACGTCCCTTAAGGGGCTTGGAGACGCGTCAATATGTAGACGCAACAAATTTAAAAACAAAAATGCCGAACTATTATATGGCGGCAATTCATGCGCGTCTACTTCAGGCACACTCTTAACTTGACTTCTGCCCAATCAAAACGACTGACCAGCCAGATACTACGTCTTTCAAGACTTGACAATTTCACCAGTTGTTTGAACCTAGTCTGAATAGTTTCAAATCACGAGTGGACTGCGATTAAACTATTTCACAAATAAAAGTCACAAATCAATTAAATAATATGAACATAATGTTAAAAATAGCGGAAAATATTCCTTGTTGGGTTCTTTCAGACCCAGTATTGATTAATGCAGTTTCTGTCATGAAAGGAATATTTATTTATTTTCCAAAACAGTTGAACCTCAACTACGGTAAGACGTCTGCGAAAATTATTACCCGCGCAACTTTTCTTGAACATTGACCTTTCTTCCCTCTCCCTAGAGAGATAAACAGTTGAAAATCAAAGCTCGCAGCGAGCACTGATGATAACATTTCAAACACATCTTCAATGTCGAGTAAGAAAATATATTTATGCTGAAACCCAGAACTCCTGGTCGTATTTTTCTAAACTATATCTAAAGAAATGGCCAAAGCAGATCCAGATCCATCGGAGGAGATACCTCGAACTCTTGGAAAAGAACTCAATTATCGAGAACTCAATCACTTTTACTTGTAAAACTGATTTGAAACTGAAATAATAACTGAAATTTGTAAAACTGAAATGAATTTTATGAAATTTTAATTATTCGTATAACCGCGTCTAAACAGCATGAATACAAATTTTCCCTTCAGTGCAAGGCAACATCTCATTAATTATAGTAAGACTATTAAAATTTACAGAAACATGAAATTTAAATCGATGTATTAACGTTTTTCAAGAAATGTACCATAGTATGTACACGAGCAATACAATAATCTAATGTAACGATCGTCATATTGCTCTACATTCAATTGAGTTCTACAAACGGCAACATAACTACACGAAATGTTTTCCTTCTTCGACTCATAGCACGTGTGAGATATAATCGCGTTTATTGTCATTATAATAAAATATCAATGAAAAGTTGGGCACAAAAAACTTTCAAAATCAATCGTCTTAAAGTGATCTCCTGAATATAGACAAAAAATCAATAGAACTGTCTACAGAAAACAATATTTACGATAATTTCGACAGAGCTCGCAAATACCACCAAAAAACAACATTCCAATCACAACCGTGGGTTCATTTCCGTCTCAATGTCCTTGAACACGTACAAATCGTATGCATTTTCTTGTCGCGAGCTAACATGATCGTTCGTTAATAGGTGACCTAGGGGTGCACATTTCATTTCCATTACGCGGGTGTATTTCAGGGAACTTTGTTTCATAGAGGACGATATATTTTTTTAATTTCTAAAATTCGGACAACTAACTTTTTATTTCTTTGTAACTGTTCTAAAAAAGGAAAAGTTCCCTAAAATATTCCCGCAGCGAATGGTTGGAAACCAAGTACTGTAACGTGCGTGCCTGTACGCTACCAATCTAAAACCGCATTTCCATATCTTAAACATACTATTTGGGCTACTGGTAGTTATTAAATCACATCTTAACGAAGGCTCATCGAGCAGGGATGGCCCATTTAGCTCCAACTGACAACGAATATCTGAAGCGTTTATGTTTTCTACCGCAATTGGCTGTCACTTTCCAGACCTCCACAATGCGGTCTTGCCATTCCTTTGTAAGGATACCGGGGGACGTCTCTCCTTTCCCTTCCCCTCGCGCGGGCGGCGACTGTCCGTGAAACACGCGCCTCGCGCCGTTTTTGCCCTTGGCCGGCGCTGGGCGGCGCGGCGCTGCGGTCGGTGCCCGCGGGAGCGGAACCCGGGCAGACACGCGACCGGCACGCGGAGCGTCGAACCGGGGCGGCACCGTTAGCGGCGGCGGGTGGCTTCAAGCAGCCCGCCGTACACGGTACAGCTTTCGTGCAGTCCAGACTGCACGTTTTCTCTACGAAAATGTTCATCATTTTTCATGCAGAAAACCTACAGTTTTACTCAAGCGCCTGTAGCGGCTGAATCTTTCACTAATGGTAATCGGCCATTTCGATTTTTGGTGAGGTGTGTCAAGGTGCGATTGGGTGAAGTGACATATTGTGATAAACTTCCTTTTTTCCCCAATTCCTGCCATCCTATTTTTATTCTCTATACTCCTCATGGTTAATTAATACTAAATAAAGATCACAGCCAGAAAGCACGCACAGAAATACCAACACTGAAAGCACTCGGACGATACATTCCATATTAATTGCTGACTTAATAATAAAAATTATGTGATAACAACAAAAATAGTATAATAATTTAGTATCTAAATATGATTCAATGATTAGTGGTGGGAGGCATTCACCCTCTCATGGCTCTCCCTGTGACTTGCAGTCGCCATCGGCGGAGGAAGAGGACCGGCCTGGCGGGGACCGAGGTTCGACGCCGTGGGGCGGAAGCCCGGCGCATGTCGGGGTGAGGCGGGACGGGACATGGCGGGGAGCGGGGACGTGAGAGGGGGAAGACGGGGCGGTGATGGGAGGGGAATCCCGCGCCGCAGCTTCCTCTTCCGCCTGGCGCTCACGCGTGCGCTGTGGTGGCGCTGCAATTGGGGAGGGGGAAGCAATGGGGGAAGCAATTATTCAAAGTGTTTAAAAACGCTTTTGAGAATGATTCTATTCATGTTAAAGATGCTCCTTAATACGTTGCGTTTTGATAGCGTGTCACAACATTATCTGTGAATAGGCACGATTTGTTTCTCCAAAGCGCTGTTAACAATATACGGTTTACTGTTGCCCTATGATCAGTTGGATTTGTTGGTCGTACAATATTGTGCATTTCCGGTTTTTGAAAATGTTCGTACCTATTGGAAAATGAAAATGGAAATTCTAAGGGGGTTACAGATGTGCCAGTATAGTTAACTACACAATCTAACGTGACTATTCAGGTATTGGGACTTGGCTAGGATAGGAAAAGGCACGTTTAATAAATGGTTTCAATGCTGACGATTTAATAAATGATTTCTACCGTTCCCGTCGAAAACGGTACATCTCTTTTGTCTTTTGAATTACCCGGGAGTTTGGACAAGTTTTTACACAAACTTTGCGGAACAAATATCAGATTTCCATCATTACCGGAAAGTCAAGTGTCCCACATTCGGCGAACCACTTTTTTGCAAATTCTTGCATTTTAATTGTATTATTAAATTATTATTATTATTATTATTATTATTATTATTATCATTGTTATTATTATTATATTTTTATTATTAAATATTTGCTGAATGCGCCCTTGCCATACAGCCCCTACAACGCCTTCTTGTAGCCCTACGCAGGCTGCTCGCAGCTTTCTGTGGTTTCTCGGATCAACACCAGGCGAATGCCGGAGCAGTACCCTAATAAAAGGGCAATGGATCGCGCGCGATCTTTCCTTCCTCTTCCTTGCCCTATCCTTATTCCTTACTTACACTTAGTTACATGCACTACACTATCAAGCATTTCGGGAGTCCAGTCGGGAGCTTCGAGCTTGTCTCGGCTTGGGCGGAGCCCCGCTGGTGGTAGGTAGCGGGTTGACAGCGAAACCCCGCAAGCGAACGTCGGATCTCGCCATCCAGGGGAGAAAGATCACCGCCACCTCCCGCGATAAAAAGCATGCGCTACACTTATTCGACCAACTGCCCTATCAGTTGACGCTCCCGGAAACACTAATTAATGAGTCAATCAATAAAGCCAGCGAGGTGTTGCGGAGCTCCGAATAGTAATGAGGCATGGCGGGGGTGGGAAGGAGGAGGAGCGAGGCGAGAGGGCGAGGCGAGAGGGCGAGGCGGAGGAGCGAGGCGAGAGGAGCAGGCGAGGGAGCGAGGGAGAGGGAGCAGGCGAGAGGGCGAGGCGAGAGGGCAGGCGAGGGGCGAGGCGGAGGGCAGCGAGAGGGCAGGCGAGAGGAGCGAGGGAGGAGAGCGAGCGCGAGGAGCGCAGGAGGATGGCGGGCGAGGAGGTGCAAGGGTGATTAGGCGGAGTCTGCAGCAGCTGCTGCATGCGATCGGAAGCGCGCGCTCGCTTCGCGGTGATTGATCGACGGCGCGTGGCCGCGCTGCACGGATCAGCGCGCGCGTGCGGGAACACACTCCGGAACACCCTCATTTGGCGCTAAACGCCCTCGCGCCGCGCCGCGCCGCGCCGCTGCCCATCTTGGCAGGCGAGCAGCAGCAGCGGCGGCGGCGGCAACAGCAACAGGAGATGGTGGAGGGGAGCAAAAGGAGGAGAGCGCGTTTTCAATACATCCCACCCAAGTCGCGTACCTCTGCGACAGCTCATGCAGCGGTACAAGAATTCCGACAAGAATTTTATCTTTAAGATTCATTGTTTCCCATTATAGCAGACTGCGACGTAAAGAAAGCAACGTGTTTTAGGTTCCATAATGTGTCTGTGTAATCACAGACTCAAATAGAATTAAATAATGAATACAAATAGTACAACAGTGATTTGGCTATATTATAATTAATTATAACATAAATATTCCAGGGATCGCTATTTCATTGAAACGAGTACAATAAAAGTAATTATAACTGTCAATTAGAAATGCATTCATTCCGTGAGATAGAACAAACCTGCGTTTTAAATCATGTTTTTCCCTTTGTTCCACAAAGTGGAACTTATAAAGATCTCAAGCAATATCATACGCATCACTCGTTAGCAATGCTATAATTAAGCTTACTGAATATACCCTGACGAACTTCAAAAATAAAAATTATCGTCGTCGATTAAAGTGCAAATGACAGTCATTGTTTCTAAATGGTACGATCTTTGCTTTCCCGAAGAACCTGTTTCAGATAATTCTTTCGTATGTCTGTCTCGGAAAACAAAATATTATTCACTGCATCCACAAAACAATACTTTGTATGATTTGTGACTTATTACAGAAACTGAAATCGTCAGTACCGTGCAAGTGAAAAAGAGCAAGTGAAACATCTTATGAAATCTTGGAAGAAATCTAATCCAATAAGAACGATTTAAGAAATATATGTATGTACACGCCTCTTATCCCTTACTACATTTTTTCTCTGATTACGCAATCATTCACGGTGTATTTGTTTACATCACAGGTTTCTAAAAATGCTTCCAGGAATCCCAATGTCACACAGAGTGTTTTTATATAAGATTACCAGTTGTGCAATCAGTGTTCTAAGAATCTGGCTCACAAAAGCATTTTTACTGTAAAAATTTCATTTGGGGTAATTGCAAATTAACTAATGCAAATTAACCATTTACTTAACGTAATACTACATAATACATTACTATTTGCATTATATGATCTACGTAATCTTGCAAAAGAAAATGGTTGAGCACAAAATGAAATATGTCTATGTTCAAGAGGGGGGTACGTGCCCCCAGGGCAGTATACGAGGGTACGTTTCAATATATTCCAATAAGGTGATTTTCTACATGGCGCGGGATCAAAAATGCCATACACAATGCATTAATGTAGAGAATACATACGAACACAAAAAGATCTAATACTCCCAACCACAGTTTGGTTGAACCTTAGCACAGTTTGGTTGAAAGTGTTTGATGAAAATAGGAAAATTGAACTGTCGTCTCCTGGTTAAATGAATTCACTGTTCAGTTGTATAATAAAAGTTCACTTTGTTACAGTAGCATAAATGTATGAGTGCAGTATAAGCAAACAATTATTTTGCTTAGTAAAAGAAAGAATTGAAACTATCGACAATTCAGTGAAGGAAATATTTCATGGAGTGGCATAGCCCACATAATAAACAACAAATGCTCACAAAATTCTATATATTAAAGTTTTCCAAAACTTTTACCTCACTGTTAAAATTAGAGTACAGCCCAAATATCTTTTCCCGGCCATTTCTGATCTCTCCCAAAGGACCCAGGACGTGTCTAGTGTGTAGATGTGCTAGTCTCTAGATGCAGGTTGCCCTACTACACGAGGCACATCCCCTCGCATCATGTGCAGAACAATGTTGATAAGAGGATACCAAGCCTGTCAATTGTTAAGGTCATCAGTTCATTAAGTGTAGTGCATGTGTTTTATAGTGTGAGGTGGCAGTAATCTTCCCCCGCTGGATGGCGAGGTCAGGTACCAACCTACGAAATCAGGGTTTTCCCCCAATCAGATGTCTCCCACCAGTGAGGTACCGTCCCAGCCGGAACAAGGCCTAAGCTTCCGACCGGTCTTCCGACGTGTGGTAGTGTAGTGCATGTAAGGATAGGTGTGTGTTTGTATGTGTAAGAACGAGGGTGTAGAAAGGAAAAATGGGAAGAAAAGATCGTGCGCAGTCCGTCACCCGTTTCTTAGGGTACTACTTCGGCATTCTTCAGGTGTTGATCGAAAAAAACATGGAAAACTACCGATCAGAGCAGCCGGCCGCTAGAATTCTCATCCAGACAGCGGCCGAATTCGACGTAGCTGACAAGCTAGTATCAAAAACCCTGCCATCGTGGAGCCTGGAACGCTAGGACCTCCCGGTCAAAGGTACAGCAATGGAATCGAGCCACCTCAGCCGGTTCGCGCATTAGAAAGCCCCCCCGCCCATACATTTGGAGGAGAGCCTGGCTCAGTCACCGAGCTCGGCCGCTTCCCAGGCCCTGGCAGTGCGAATCACGGCGCGCGAGCCCCCGCGAGGGCAGGCGGAGCCCAGTGGCAGCGCCGGTGCGCCCGCCGACGAATCCGAGGCGAAAATGACACGCGGGAACAAAAGAAAGCGCTTCGCACGAGTAGCACTCATTTGTTCACACGCGGGACGTCCCGGGGCCGCCCCGGCGCGCGCGTCGTGACCATGCGCAACTCGCGCTTCGCGGGGACGTCTGCGGCGCGTCTGAGGCGGCGCGGACCTAACCGAACGCGAGCACACGCCGTTGCACACGCGCTTGGGTTCGTTGGTTGTTAGTGATTCCGGGCACATCAACGGCAGAGGTCATTAGTCCAGTAAGTGTAGTTCATGTGTTTTCCCTCGGGAGATGGCGGTGATCTTTCCCAGCTGGATGGCGAGATCCGGCGGATGTGTTTGTTATAGTGATGCATTATGGTAAAATCATGTTGAAAGTAATTGTTTAATTTTATAATAATATAGACATCATTTGAGGAATAGCATCTTTCACACAAAAATAGTGTACGTACTACTCTTGCTTCAAACCATACGCATAGTCAGTCCATATTCTGATATCGATATCATTTACCGATTAAAGGAGTGAACAGATTCCCTAAAAATGACCCACTTTTTATTCACAGTAAAATTATTTCAATTTCTTATTTTTACTACTATTGTGATTATTATTATTATTATTATTATTATTATTATTAAAATCGCAATATTCCATTAAACTAAAAAGTCCGCTAATGAAAATAAAAACCACACATTCCACGAAAAGTTCCTCGAAAATGCATCTTGAAGTATGTATGTGTAACTCGAAAAGAATCATAAGTTCGTCGGCTACTCCAGCGTTGATGTCTCTTGTTCTGTTTTCGTATTTCATTTAAATATGAAAGTTCACGTATTTTAAATTGATTTATCGCTTTATGTACTAAATAAACAAACAGTCGTTTGCCGATACAAATAGATTCTTTTTTCACGAGAGCCAATATTACTCGTAATTAAAGGTTGACAAAACTCTGGTTGTAATATACTCATAATTCAACTGAATATATCACAAGATATATTACAGTTTATTTCATGTTTTGTAGTGTTAAATAAATAAATAAAGTAATTCATAAATAAACTCCTAATAAATAAATATTCCGCATCTACCTCCGATAAATTTACTCAATTTAAAACACAAGATAACTTTTCTATATTATATCATGCTCAAAATTATTTTTTCACATGTTTTTGAACGACACATGTATGCACAAGAAGTCCATCATTACGGGTCGACCAAAGTGAGCAAAAGACAGGAAGCGAAAGCTACGAAGAGGAAAAATTTAATCAGCCCAAGCTATCACACAAATTCGGATTTTCAACGCTTTCTGTAGCATCGTTGTGTCAAAACCCCTCGTACTACTTCGTTACGGCAGACACGTACTTTGCGGCAATCTCCGGACAAATTTAGGCAAGCCGAAAAACAAGAACCCGCGCGCCGCCGGCCGCTGGGCCCTGCGCGTCCGTCCGGCGACAGCGAAACCGGTCGCGGCGCTGCGACGCGGCGCGCGGGCGCCTGACGCGCGGACCGGTCGAAAAACGCGCGCGCTCCCAGGCGCTAACGCCACTTACGCGCTTCAGCGAAACGGCCCCACAGAGTAATTGCCTCCGCCCCGCAACGACACGGGAAACGCGCCGCGCCGGCCGGTGGCAGCGCACGCGGGCGGCAACAAAGTCTCGCGTAGCGGTTCCATGTTCCGGGTGGGGAAAAACTGCCCTTCTTCTGTTGCTGCTGTCATCGATGCGATGACGATTAAAGCTGATCCACTTTCGTATAATGTTTCCTTTCCGATGTACATGATTTTGGTATGCTTATAAATATTTGTATACCCATCGTTAGCGCACAAGTTGAGTAATACAGCCTGGCGCGATCCGACATTTCTGTAATATTATATCATTTGTAATTTTCCATAATGAAAAGATACGTTGATAAGGTAATTGTAGTTTAGGAAGAATGCTAGTATAAGTAAATATTCAGAATGAGAGGGAGAGAAATAGAAATGAAGAGATACAGAGAAAGAAATATAAATCAGAAAGAAAGAGTAATATTGAATGAAAGAGAAAGGAAGAGGGAAGAAACGCATATCGAGATATCTGTTTAAGCATCAAGGTTTCATGTCATATTTATGATATCGTCTGTGTCCAAGAAAGGTGACATTTCAAAAATCGTCAAATTTTGAGTAAATGAAGACAAATATTAAGAATAGTCTATATTATCCCCTAAACATTTCATAAAGATTGCTCACAAGGCAGCAATAAGATAGAGTAAGACCATTTTTGCCTACAAAATAAACGTTCCGCGCATATTACAAGCGTTCCTCTATATAATGACATTTTTGGATACAAATCAACATTATCCCTATGTTTATACGCCAAGGCAGAGCAAGCAAACTATCGCACTGTACTAACAAGTACATGCTAGAACTTACTCGTAACATTTTTTCGGTGATTAATAGCGATTTCAATGATAAAAAGTTTCTTCTACGGTTCTGGCGATGAATGTAACAGTGCCAAAAATAGACGAAATGACGAAGAATGAGAACACATTCGTCATGCTTTACCTGGGGGCCTAAGACAACAGCACACACACACACACACACACACACACACACACACACACACGAACGAGTGCGCGACCCACAAGTTCACGAGGGCTCTGCACATCGGCGGCGGCGGCGGCTGTGGGCGTGGCGTCGTCCAAGCCGGCGCTCCTGCCGCGCTCAGATCCGGTTTAAAAGGAAAGCACCCCCGGAATTAAATGGCCAGACGTGCGCCGCCGCGGGGCACAGCGACGCAGGCCGCCGCGCCGAGCCGTGTCGGTCGCGGCGGCGACGGAGCAGGAGATGGAGAAGGAAGAAGAGAAAGATGGAGAAGCAGGAGATGGACGAAAAGAGGTGAAGAAGGAGGAAATGGACTAGAAGGAGATAGGAGGTAGATGGAGGACGAAATGGAGACATGGAGGACGAGATGGAGAAGGGGGAGAATGAGGAGACGGAGAATGATGAGGAGGAGACGGAGAATAAGGAGGAGACGGAGAATGAGGAGAAGGAGACGGAGAATGAGAAGAAGGAGACGGAAAAAGATGATAAGTAGAAGGAGATAGGAGGGTAGATGGAGGACGAAATGGAGGACAAGGAGGACGAGAATAGGAGAAGGAGACGGAAATGAGGAAAGGAGACGGAAAGAGGAGAAGGAGACGGAAAAGAGGAAAGGAGACGGAAAAGAGGAGAAGGAGACGGAAAGAGGAGAGGCGGAGAAGGAGGCGGAGGAGAAACTGGAAGGACGAGATGGAGGAAGAGGGTGAAGCGTTGGAGGAGGCGAAGGGGGGCGGCGTGTACGAGGCGAACGCCGCGCCGCGCCGGTCGCGCAGCCTGCAGCAGTCGCGGCCAACGGCCCGTGGCTCGCGCTGTTTGTTTTCGTCGTGCTTTGTTGCGCGCACGAGAAGTCGCATCACAGCGAGACCGGGAATCTCCAAACCGTGAAAATGAAAACAACGTCGCTTTTTCAGTGCTGCTCCACGCAGCACGCTTCTAGTTGTACGCTACATTGCTCGGTCTATCAGATCTCAAAGATTATTTCACTTGGGATTTCCATCCCTAAAGTCATACTTGATTCCTAACGAGTTCATAAGTGCATTTCATTTAATATACAAAAATTGTGTAGATGAAAATATATTGTATTTCACTGACCGAATTATCGATCGTTAATTATTAAAAAATCATTCAAAATCAATCGTTATTCGTCTACGCATGCCAAGAAGTGCGAAGAAATAATGGCGCAACTGCTACTTAATTGGTCTTCAAATGTGTTACTGTTCTTGGTGAATTTCGGTGAAAAATTAATCAAGCAATTATCAAACCTCAGAATATTCATGTATTATATCTGACACAACTTTCACGTGTTGAAATGGTTGCTTATTGCAAATGGCTACTGCAGTATAAATAACAAATTGTATGGACCATAATTTTCATTATCTTGGAACAAAGAAGCAAATACGAAAAATGTAAGGAAATTTTACATGCTTTTTATACGAATTGTATCAGCATAGATAAGAAAAATAAAACCCCGACGTATTGGAAAGAGGAAGATTAGTAGTCAATAGAACCAAAGAAAAGCATTAAAATGCACTCTGTTTCAAGTAAAGGATTTAGAAATTTATAATTACGAGTTCAAAATTTAGGTTTATATTTATTCATGCTGTATGAAGTTTGTTATTATCCAGATAAGGTGTTGATCATATCTTAATTCCACAATGTTTAAGTATCAATAAAATTCTATCAACAAAAAGGAAAGCAATTGTGAGAGAGAATTTTAACACAAATTCTGGGAGTAGTCGCACTAAGAGATGGGCAACACACGCCGTCGTCTCTTGTTCATCTATTCATCAATACACCCTTCGAATTCGCATTCGTCATTGTAATCAGAATTGTAATCAAATTTGGAATGTTAAATGAGAGAATTACGAGTATTAATATAATTTTCATTATCCTAATTTTTTTAGAGCTAAATAGTTCAACTAGAACTGAAAATTACATAAATTTATTTTAATTAATAAGCAGCTACAATTTATGAATATAAATCAATTTAAGTTAATAGGGATCCAATTATTTTCCATAAAAACTGCTACATTTTGAATTTTGCACATTATTCTATATTTTGCCAGAACATCATGCGAATGACCGTTCATTTGAAAAGATGTCTTCCATAGATAAATTGAATGATACCTACCAAACACTGTACAAGAACTTAAGTTGCAATTTCTTTGAAAAGGCACATGGTATCCATTCAAGTCTGAAATACCGTTTTATACAGTTCTAAACACAAATAAATTTGAAACGTTAACTGTCCTTCGTTCATTACTGAATCTCCATTCATTTAATGTTCTTCACTCATCACGTTAATTAAACAATGAGTAGAATGATATTGAAAATGATTTGGGATACACTTTTATTAGTTCCATATAGTTTTCCACGAAGTGTGTTCTCCTAAGGTTCATTTCGTGTCTAAGAAACTGGTCAACGAATAAGTAACGTTGAAGCACTACGATTGGTCATGTTCAGTCAACTTTCTTCTACAAAAATCACGAGAGTTATGCATCAGAGAACAGATAAAATTATCATCGGACGTCACATTTTTTAATCACACTTCTTCCAGAGAAGAGTCTAAGAAAAACATTTGGTAATTCATCAGTCTGAAACTCCAGAACAAAGATTATCCATGGGTATTGGAAATATCTTGGGTCAATTTTCTCCATGTAAAAAATGTTTTTGTAAAAAAGCACTAGCTTTTCGAATTATGTCAGAATGTCAAGACGCTGTCAAAAATTACAATAATATGACAACAAATAATGTGATATTATCTAATTACTAAAAACATTTGACAGGAAAAACTAAGGGTTATCTATAATCATCAACATACACCAAAAAATCTTTCACGTCTAGATTCTCGAATGTATCAGCAATTCCCTGAAGATACTTGCTTGAACGTCAAGCAGTTGACATTTCGATCACGTCTTAATTGATGTTATAGTTACGTAGTATATCCTATTTCCATATACTTCCTCGGTTGTTTAACACCGTGTATCTATCATAAATCCCCGCAACTTTTACAAGTAAAAAACTGGAAATTTGACACATTTTAAACCTTCTATTTATTAGAAAACTCTAATTACTTGTGCACGAATAGGAAAACAGTTTTTAATTCTAGCCGCAACAGATGAGAGGGTAAGTCCATGATAACCGTAAGTGCTTCATTGAGACGAGGGCCGTGAGGAGTACCGTGGAGAACATTCAATTATAATGAACTAAAGGGCACGTTGAATGTTGCCAATAGATGTAAGCTGCTAAAGAAAAACTACACAGCATTTATTTTCTGAAGCGCTATCACAAAATGGACATAATTTGATTTTGGAATTGAACAAGAAAATTTAGCAACATTAATTAGCAATTAAAGCAACATACAGTAGGACCGGGTGAAGTCACTCTCGCTTGCTACCTCACCAATCACTATGCGACAACAAATGCCCATTGTTCGAGAACTTATGAGCACTACATTACGAATGCTAGTTACAAAACTGGATTAAAAGTGGCCAATGCAAATGACAGCTCCTCATGTCTGGTTACATTCATAGTTCGTAATTTAAATGCTCAGTGCAAATATTTCACAATTTTTAATTCATTGCTTTACAGGTAAAAATAGCTTCACACATGAACCAAACTTCAAACAGCCAGATTCTCAACTGTTCGTTACATCATATAGAAACTTTACAGAACGCGAATGAAATGAGCATTACAATAATGCTAAGCACAAAGCAGGGCAAAAGTTATTTCTATAATGAATTATTAAAGGTATTTTATGAAAACAACTATCTTTAATTTAATGAGATTAAAAGAGTAATATAAATTATATTAGTCCCAATCTACAAATAACTAAGCACGTTAAGTTAAAATACTTTGTTCAGCGCAATTAAATTTCACAGAATGTTAAATAGCCTACTTAATATCATACTGATTTTGAGAGTTTGTACGGTTCTGAGTACCAATAGTACCAAGTACGAAAGCCCAAGAGCTATGTCTCTAAACGTAATAAAAAGTCCGATAAGCAATAATTTTGTATATTACGGTTTAAGAAATATAACTCGTTCCCCTAGGTTTCGAAAAGGAGTTTTCACAGGCTAGAAGCACAGTTCATTGTGTTGCGCAGGGCGGTAACGCGTGAAGTAGCGTAATGTGTGTTCCTTAGCGTGTAAAAGCATAATACTAGTGGTGCTAAAACAGTATGTACTATCTCGCCCGTATTTTCACGCTAAATTGCGCGAAAAGTACTCAAATTTTTAAAAAATTGTACTTGACCTTATTTCAAAATCTATCTTTAAGGAACATTTTGGAAAAATTCGTCATCTGAATATTTTAGTTGTAGGAAGACTCCAAAAAAATTTCAACTTTTGCAATTTTCTAAAAATCAGGGTTTTCAACGAACCTGAGATCTGCTTCATTCTCTTAAACAATCTTCACACTATCCAACAACAAAATTCAATCAAAAACGATGAAGCGATTTTTTTAAATTTTGAAAATGTCATAAGGACTTAATGCAAATTACCCCAAAATTATGATATTGGTTTCAAATACAAAGGTTCGCGACATCAGCCAGACCAGATCAATTGAGGAAAATCAGTTTAGGTCAAAATCGACTGTTTAGTTTAGCCTCTAGCGCTGTTCACAAACAGACGTTTTGCCGTCATTCGATTTTTCTGTCTGAAGGACCCACAAAACATGGATTCTGGCTACACCAGCGTTAGAAGCTTTTGTTTCTAAATTTACCTACTTGATTCATCTTTTTTTTTCGTTACGAGGGCCCTGTAATAAGAGTTTCTCTGTCGAAAATTCGCCGTTTTTTCGTGCAGCGTTATTCCGTAGCGAGAACGTAAAAATTTCTAGTTTTCGTCCGTTCGACGCGATAATTTCTTATCAATCAATATTTTATTTACGAACTATTATGACGATGCTGTAAATCGTACAGAAGCATCATTTTTCGTTGGCGTTTAAAGATAGAAGGTTCTATTCTATAGCATAGCATGTATTTGTGATTGTATCGGTCTAAAAATAAAAATCTTCCCATTGATGATGTGCTGATAAATGCAATCCTGATAATGAAGTTCAATACCGACAAAACTCATTTCTATCGATTTGCACATGCCGCAATTCCCGATAAACTCCGTTTACAAGTTTGCTGTCGATTCAGGATTCAACGTGTTAGACGCTGCCCAGTGACTTTCACGACTCTCATTTTCTGATGACGAATACCAATAAATTAATTAATCACTATTTGTGCTCACAAATAGTGCTGTTTACTGAAAGATGCAAATCAACGTCAATTTCTTCACATCTTCACAAAATACCTTTAAAAAATTGACTCCCTTAATGCACTCATGCGGAAAACCCGCTAAAAATTGTTTTATTTCCAACATACGTAAGCGATCTGGAGAGACGATCATTACATATGTGAGTTTTATATAAACAGCTAAAGATCCACAGTAAATTTACAGAATGCGAAGACACTAGAAGTGAGATCTCTGCAACTGATATACGTCATTTTCGACCAGCTAACCCTACACATTAATCGTACACGTATGGCCATTGCTCTGAAAATTATTATAATCGCACGGTCTTGAATCGCTCGCCATAATGGCAAATGTCAACGTGACTCGTGATTAATAAAAACCATTCTGAGTCTGCACAACATTGAGCCCCATTATTTATTCTAAAAACATGTACTTCCTACTTTAACAACTATTTTTTTAATTGGCGTCATCTGCGTCATCACGTAAGCTACGCCGTCTCGCCTTCCACCGTTCAGCGCGCAGCCCGTAATTAAGCATATCGCATTTGTACAACTGATGTCGCTTTTACCAACGTTTTCATTATTAACCAGTTAAGCACTTTCCATAGGCTAAATTTGCGTTGGCAGTCGTCATCAGTTTCATAACATAAAATTCAAGAAAGGCATGTATGGCAACATTCCATTGACCTATCCGATAATGACTAAGCCATTGAAAGCTGTTAAATTGATTTGCAATAAAAACTGAGAAGGCGACATTTGCCAACATCTTTTAACCACTACATCAAACTGTGAAGCCAACAGTTTTATCCTATCATTGCTTGTCAAAAAAGGACTCTCCATCGGACGATTAGCGGTAGCAGATATGCCTTCCATGCAGCAATTCAGATATTGGCAAAGCTAATGATCTGATTGATAATTAAAACTGAAGACAACGAACGTTATTTACAACTTTTGAACGCATCACCAGTAAGTAATCGGTGCCACTGTTGCGAGAACAACTTTTATTATAATCGTATTAGTAACTGAATAAACAAGTCATGGAATTATTCTATTTATTAGATTATATTTACATTTAAAAAAATGCCCGAAAGGTGACTGTTGACAACGTCGAAAACTGTAAATCTTATTTTGTTGATGATAATACATATGTAAAAGCGACTAATTCAATAAATAACACACGAAGATACCGTATGATTCGTGGTAAGTTTTGCCCGTTTGGGAGAAAAGAAATCTCGATTTATTTTATGACAAACGTCTTAAGTTTACAGTAAAAAGGAAAGTGTGGAATGCCCTATATAGTTAATGCTGATTCAAAACTTTGTACGTTTTAAGACAGTAGGTTTATATTAGCAGGTCAAAAAAAATCCCACTTTGATACGATCGGTTTGACTGGCTTCGCTCACGCATTTCTAAGGCAACGGAGCGGCTGCAGACTCCAGCCTATGCGACTAACGCAAAACATCTTTAAGTGCAGGCAACACGAAATTCACAACACGTTTTACACAAAAATGCAGGTCATCCTAAATTCACTTGCCTTCCACGCATGTTACATTTATCCATTGTCCAAAACTACTCGCATCCCTTCCTGACAAACGGGGAAAGCATACAAAGAATACATTTGACAGTTAATGTTCACGGGCATTGTCTGTTGAATATGACACTGAAACCTACCATTAAATGGAATAAGTTTATGCCAGGGTGTACAACTAAAGATCAAGCCTGTTTAAGAGACAATGATGCTCTCTAACTGCTCCTATCAATAATATGTAGGAATCTCGTTCTATGCATGAAGTTTATCCTAGGAGGGATTGAGAGCATCACTGTATCTTAAATAAGCTTGACATGTATACCCTGGCAAAAGTTGCTGGATTTGACGGTAGGCATGGGACGTATTTTTACGTAATTATGATCGTATAGAAGGCTCTCCGCTAGTAAATTGTTTTCATTAGCGCGTTTAAACTTAATACTTTGGCTACAGTTAAATCTATTATTCCACTAAAAACAATATAGAATTTTAGTCATATATTTGCTATAAGTTCCTATTATTCATATTTATTTTCAATTCGTTGTTCTTTCTAAATGAGTGTGTAGTTGAGGTGTCTTAATCTTGTGGATTGAGCGATATGTTTTCCGTCCCAACAGCAAAATGCGTTCGCGCGATCGCGGCGACGATCGGGACGACGACCGGGGCGGCGGCGGCGCGGGGCGGCGAGGGCGCGGGCGCGGGCGCGGGCGGCCGGCCGGCCGACGCGCGCTGCAACAGGTTTCTCGCGCTGCATCCGCCCCGGTTCGCGCGGATTCGCCGTGCACGGCTCCTCGCCGGACGCCGCAGCCGCAGCCTCCTCGCTCCGTCGCCTCATCTCCTCTTCCATCTCCGCGGACCTCGCACTGTCCAAGCGTGGGAACGGACTCGCTGCTCTCGCCGCACTCCGGCGTCGCGCCGCTGCACTTGGGCTCGCGAGGAATGCCGGTGTCTCGCAGGGCTGGCGTCGGCCGCGTTCGGGAGAGCTGACACCCGAGGCGGGCGGTGGCTGACGCCGAATGGGAAACGTCAATGTCGCCGGTATCGAAGGGACGCAGGTGCACCCAAAACAAACGCGCCCGTGTGTGGACTCGGCGAACACGTAGGATTTCAAACGATATGGCGCAATTGTCAATGGCGCGTTGTAGCCGTGTTGTCGGAACAAGTCACGCATGAAAGGGCTGTATTTACACATATTTACACAAATTAGAGGGTCAACTCAATGCATATTTGTGTTGTGTGATGCGGCATTTAAATTCGGAGGCAGCGCGAAGACGTAGCGACTGACAGCGGCGTTTACTCTTCTGTAATAGATTGGGCTACGTTGTGAACGATACGTTTTCCAATGCACTGTTGAACCAAAACGGTATATTACGAGGGAGTAGCTACACTGCAGTGTAATTCCTGGCTATGAAATACCATGAGCAGGCGCGATTATGCCACGGAACTCGGTGCAAACGTCATGGGCGTGGGAAGCGGCTGCCGCCGAGGCGCATGCGGCGCGCGCGAGGCCGCCGGCCAAACGTCATCGGCCTGACAGCGAGCCGCAGGGCGCAGGGCGCGGGGTGCACGTGGCGCGGGGACTCACCTCGGCCGTAGCCCTGCGTGTGCTTGGCGAAGCTGTTGACGACCGCGTCCACGGCCTCCTTGAGCACCTGCTTGGCGCGGGCGTCGGGCGGCGCGGCGGCGGCGGTGGCGGCGGTGGCGGCGGCGGCGGCGGCGGCGGCGAGGCGACCGCCCCGGCTGGACGACCTGCGAAACAGGCAGCCTCGTGTCCTCGCCGCCCCTTCCCCGCGACCGCCGCCGCCGCCGCCACAGCAGCACTGCCCGCGCCCCCTCCCCTCCCAGACCGCTCCCGCACTCACACAGCCACACACACACACACATAGGTGCATCCACACAGGTGGCAACCCACACACACACAGCGAGCGGCGCGGCGCGGCCGTGCCCCGGCGCGGCGGCGGCCGCGTGCGCCCGCAGGCCGCACCTTTAAATCACGGCGACCGCGTCGAGCCGGGACAGACGGACGCGTGAGAGCGACTAAACAAAGGTGTGAAAAATCCTCCGTGTCCGAGGGCCGGCGTCACAGTGCTTTTATACTCGGCCGCGCGGCCCGGCTGGTTGGCTGATTCCGCGGGCGAGCTGCCATCGCCGCCGCGCCGCCAGATGCTGGGGGCGCGGCGCGGCGCGCCGGGGAAGCAGAGACATCTGGCAGGCGCGCGCTGAACTCGGTGGCCCGAGCGCGACACGCTGCGCTCTGGTGCCGCCTCCGCGCCCGCGACGCTTTGTTCTACGCGGCTGGCGGCGCGAGAGCACGCGAGGAGCCCAGGTCAGGAAGACTGCGCCCTCGCCTTCACCCACAGGCTGCGTCGAAGGAACGCCAGTAAAGTGAATGTTTCGCCGTGTCTTTGGATCACATTATTAATTACTGTCGGTCACCGCTTCACATTCATTTCAGCTCCTAAATTCCTGTCAAGAATTGTAACATAGTGTGTATTGTTTCGAAGTATTAATATGGATTTATTAGTATCCCCTAGTCTCAACGACTCAAACGCATTATTTGTGTTGAGTACAGTTCTCAGTACTCAACTCGGACAGTCGGTACTGTAATTATTAACACATTGGTATTAATTTAATACACACATCTCGTAGCATTTAACACAATACTCGTATACTCTTAAACAAACCTTGTAGATCGAAACATGTTACGACCAACATCAAATAGAAGTCACATAGCTATTTGTGTCGTCCTATAGTACACGAAACCTTCCGGAGCGAGCGAGAAACGTCGTGGAGTGTGTGCAAAACGTTGAGCGTGCGAGTGGAGCGAGCTCCCATGATCAAAATGAGTGTAGATAACAGGTGCGCGAGGTGAAGCATGTGCTCGTCTTTTGTCGCTTATGCTCAGGGGACAAATTGACCGTGCGCAAATCGCCTTTTGCCGCACTTGTTACATTGTATATTACAGCGATAATTTTCTTAATTTTGAAATTAATATTATTATTATTATTATTATTATTTTATTATTATTATTATTATTATTATAGACCATTGTAAATATAAAAACTGTTTAAATTGCATTTATTGTTGTTTTATTGGTATTCGCATTCAAGAGAGTTAATTTACGTGTTTTTTAATAGGGATCCTTTGGATTAAATGCTAGTTACAATAATATATAAATAGCTAATCACTTGAAGTTTGGTGAAGATTGTGAAGCTCTCAGCCATCTAGAGGTGATTGAGAACTCAGTACGAAGAGCAGGCAATGTTTTATTTGGATTCTCTCCTACGATCTGCCGGAAGACAGGAAGTGCTCCTAACTTTTGATATCGATTGTTGACCCAAGCTTCAAGAGATGTGTTAAATTTTAAAGCTTGAGAAACGGTGGAATTTTAAATTGGCCATACCCCATAGATCTACCGGGAAGAAGGGGGGGGGACCACACATAACATTTGGAGTAGATTTCGAAGTTCCAGACCATCTAGAGAGATGGTTAAGGGATTATTTGAATACTTGGTAAGCCTGTTTCACTAAAAATGTTTTGTTCAAGGATACTTACTTTATTTAATGGAAAATTGAGAACTTAAAACTTTTGGTCTATAAAATTCACATTTACAGTTTGTTGTAGTTTTTATTTCAATTTTCATAAATTGAATGTTCAATAAACATATATTATTCTTGGTGGGTCAATAAGTAACAATAAATTATTGATTGAAATTCTTTAATTCTTCAAAGCATTTCTTGTGCTATGAAACTTGTTAATTAAATTACAAAACAATTTTGTTTTTTAAAAGACTTCATTTAAAAAGCAACTATAGTTCAGAATAATCTTAGAAAGTTAGCGCCTCATTTTCCCTAAGGCTCATACGATCCTTAAATAAGACAGTGGTAAACCTAGAAAGGGTAAAATGCCTGAGAGCACAGGTCGTAGACGGTACTTATTTCACGGCAGACCCATCACTTTTTGGCATTTTTTGCAGGTACTCCCTCGTAAATAATGCGTTTCTGAACAAACCCAGAATATATTATGGCAAAGACTATACACAATCTTCAAGGTCAAATCCATTAAATTTCATGATCTTGTGGCACTTTTCAGTCAGCGCCACGGTCCCATGACGGAACCAGTTCTTATATGAATAACGATGTTAACATTCCACTATCAATTATGAAACAACATACTTCGTTCAAAAACAGAAATAAAAGAGTTAGTACTCCAGCATGATATCATGCAGAAAAGCACTGAGAAGCATTCGAGGAAGATATAATAAATGTATACATAAAGTGTAGATTCTTCTCTTAACCAGCGGTACTATTAAGAGAATAAATTTTCTCGCATAATTTATAACTATTGCAATTTTCGAAAATTCAGAGAGTTCAACGAAAATTAGACCTGCCATTTTTAAGCGTTCTCTGATCTACCAGAAGAAAAAATGAAAGGAAAAAAATTGAAACCGTTATCCAGAAAAATGTAAATTGCATGAACTTCAAGCTAAAGTTACGCAAACGCTACTAGCTTTTCGAAAAAATTGTACAGGATCGTTTTTAAAGATCTATTTTTTGAGTAGTTTTATTTAAGATAATAATTGCTACCATCGACATTGTACTTTTACAATGTTCGATTTTTCCATTTTTCAAAAATAGAGCTCACCATCAATAGGGCAAGTATAATTTTTAGCCTTTGCTGGTACGTAGAAAAATGTTAAGGGAAAAATTGGATCGTTATTTTGAGAAAATAATTGTTTCTGTATTTCACAACAACAATTTATATTATAGAAAAAATTATAAGTGGACATATTTCAATACATAACTTTTAACAACAGTTTGTATATAGGAAGAAAATCTTCTGCAATATTGTAGTTATAGGAAGACACCGAAAGAATATTGAACTTTTGCAGTTTTCAAAATTCAGGGATTCAATGAAAATTATATCTGCATCAATTTTTAAGCGTCGTTTAAGCTATTCGAGGACAACGTTTAATTAACAAAATAGGAGCAATTTAGGAGAAAACTTTTAAAATGTAAAAGCTTCATACAAAGTACCAAAAAAATATAAATATCTGATTCACACTCGCAGGGTCTCAAGTTCGTTCAGATCGATCGGAGAAAATCAATTTTGGAGAAAATCATCTGAACGGTTTTGGCGCTAGTGTTGGCCTCAATCAGACAGACCGACAGACAGACAGACAGACGTTTCGCCGACAGTCAATTTTTCGTTATCCAACCAGCATTCGGACACCAAAGAGCTTTGTAAGGCGCTTTCGCCTAAGCAAAACTATCATCGTTCCGTAGCGTGTTATAAATGTGTTACGATTTTGGGAAAAAAGGAAAAATCGATTTAATTTAACCATCAATTATTCATCTACATAATAATTAAATGTGTGTTTTTTTAAGTAAATCTTACATATTTACAGTTTCTTCACATATTTACAGTGTCTTATATTTGTTAAACTTACTTGTTTGCTTTTGTTGACTTGATTATTTCGATGACTGGCATCTTTTTTCCAATTTTTAAGCTTTATCTAGTCACCCGAACTTTCGCATATAAAAATGTTCCAATCCTTCTGCACTCTATCTGGGATCATTGAAATTCTCCAATATTTCTAATAGCAGTACACGGAGTTTGGTGATGAACGTATCGATACTTATACAATGGCGTAACTTTCGGGCCCACAAGGCCCGCAACGCGGGTGGGCCAAGGCAAAAGAGGGCCTACTTTTAGGCGAAAGATTGTGCGTTTCGAAAAAATATTAATTACCTGATACTTTCTCAGAAATTTTGCGATAGTTGATACAATAAAAGATTAAAAACAGCAACTTCCAGAAGAACCATCTTTTTCCGCTTCGATAGTTTCTGTAACACTGTTTCTAAATCAATAGAGATAAGCAATTCATTTGGGTTTTATAAAAGTCTTAATTTCATAAAATTAAATAATAAAGGCAGATTTTTCCCTATCGGTTATTAATCAAGACTGATGAATTCGAATTTGTTAAATGATATTTTTATTATTTAAGGTACTAACTTTACCTGTGTTGCTATACTCTTTTATAAAGGACCCGGATAAAAGTTTTGCGGGTGGCCTCTCACTCATTTCGTTACGCCCCTGTACTTACAGTTGTTCTTGGTATTCATCTAGTATCACACCCCCATCAACGGTTAAGTATGTAGTGTTTTCTGGCGCGTCAACTTCATTGGTCGTTGATGGATTGTTAGTGATTCCTGGTGCGTCAACTGCAAAGGTCATTAGTCCCGTAAGAGTAGTGCATGATTTCCCCAGATTGTGGTGGTGATCGTCCCCCTCATAGATGATGAGATCCGGCACCGACCTACCGTCGGATTGAGAGGTTTCCCTCAACCAGGTATCTCCCACCAACGGAGCACTGCCCCAGCTGGGACAAAGCTAAGCTTCCGATCTGTTTCCCGGCATGTGTTGTACTGTAGTGAATATCAGTGTAAGTGTGTGGAAGGAAGGGGTGAGAATAGAACACAGAAGAAGGAAAAATCTCGTGCGGTACGTGGCCCGTTTGCTAGGGTACTGCTCCAGCACTCGCCGGTGTTGATCGGAGAAACCACGGACTGATAAGAGCAACCGCCTGATAGAATTCTCCTCCAGAAAGCGGCTAAGTTCATCGTAGCTAGTATCGAAAACCCGCAATTGCCCTGTCTCACTAGGACCTCCCGGTCAGAGTTAATTCTGAATCTGCAGTGCGGAGCAACGGTTATCACCGAGCCATCATAGCCGGTCGCCATCAGAAGGATCGTCGCATTATCCACAGCCCTGGAGTCGACGTCTGAAAATGAGTGGGAGGGCGCATGGAGGGCGGGGCGGGGCGCCGGGCTGCGGCCGCTGTTGCTGCTGTGCTGACGGGCGCGGCGCGGCGCGGCGCGGCCCGCACGCCCGTCCGCGACAACCGCCGACAGCTGTGAACAACCTCCGGGCAACACCTCGCCGACCTGTCCGCAGCGGCGGAGGCGGAGGCGGCAGCCCGAACCAGTCAGTCCCCTATGGTAATGTGACGGCGCGGTGGCGCGGTGGGCAGCGGCGGCGCAGGGAGGGGCGGGGAGGGGCGGGCAGCCGTCGGAGCCGCTGCACCGGACGACCGTCCCCGCAGAGACCATGGCCGCCTCCTCCTACCCTCCCTTCGCGGGCCCACCGCCAGAGCTCCATTTGCGGCCACATCACCCGTCCCCACTGTCGGGCTGTCTCTTTTCATTATATTTGTGTTTGGCTCACGCTTTTCATTATTCTTTTAGTGTAAACTGGTTACGGAAGTAGACAGGAGAATATTAAAGTTTAGATGCCTCACCAACTCAGTGTTTACGGTATCATAAAAACATATATAATAAGAAACAGCAAATGCGTGTGTAATTTCAAACAAAGGAAAGTGTTGAAGTTCCAATACACAATGGTGGATTGATAAGGAAAATAATTTTTTTTAGCAAATAACGTTGTGTTATTAGTAAATACATCTTTCACTTCTTAGATAAAATGGCAACGCAATAAAGCGTATCATTTAGACAAAAAATTGTTTTATAAATAATCAAAACTTACCAAAGCAATCCCTACAAGCCAAACAATAAAGCCATCTAATATATCACCCCATAAAAATAACAAAACAGACAAACATTAATTATTTCCTTTCTTGAATGTACTAACACTTGTGGAATATCCACTTTTATAACCCAGCATCTTCTTACCATTGAGCCAGTGTAACGTCTGTATTTCTCATCGGGATTTGAATACCAAGCATTTTGTATTTCTTCCCGCAGTTTCTCAAAATTGGTCGATTTGAATTCATCAATCATACTATTAATTATTTCTCAAACATTTCCAATTGGATATAAATCAGGTACCAAAACTAGGTCACTCCAAAATGTCGTTTATATTTTCTTGCCTTACTACGTACATGAAAAAAGAGAAAGTATTTTAAGTGTGGCGGAAATCGGCGATTTTTCGACATAAAACTGCCGGATCCTGATAACGAAAAAGTGGATAAAACTTGTTCCTTTATGTAGTAAATTTCATTCTGTAATATGTAGTCTGTATACACGTTTTGTGGGATCTTAATACCGAAAAGCCGATTGATGGCAAAATGTCTGTCTGTATGTATGTGGTCAATGTCAATGCCTAAACTGCACAGACAATTTTTGTCAAAATTAATATTCCTCGACCGATCTGAGCGAACTCAAGCCCTTGGGATACTTTACATTAAACCTCAACATTTTCAAAATTTTCTCAAAAATTGCTTCAAAATTTGTTATTGAACTTTGCCCTTGGATAGCGTAAAGAACGCTTAAATATGACATAGGTCTCATTTTTATTCAAATATCTGAATATTCAAAAATTGCTTAAGACCAAAAATCTTTCGGCATTTTCCTACAATTGAAATATTGAATATGAGGATTTTCTTTCTGAATGAAGTCTATTGTTCAAACACAGATCTTGAACTAAGGTCATGTACACTTTTTCGAAAATATGAGTAGTTTTTACGAAATTTTGCGTGAAATGTAAGCAATTTTTGATCAACTAAGCGTTTTCTCAAAAACGGCTCCATATTTTTTCTTTGTATTTCTTATTCATCTAGCAAAGGAGGTAAAATAATTGGTACTGGTCCAATTTTCAGCAAACTTTATTTTCGAAAAGTTCCAAAATTAACATTGCAAACGTGCAATGATATAGATTTTCTCTTGTATAAAACCTTTTCTAAAAAATAGATCTTTAAATAAGTACAAGTCTATGAAAATACGAGTAGTTTTGGTGTAATATCTACTTAAATTAAAGCAAAGTATTTTAAAACTGCTTCAATTGTCTCTTAAATATTTTCAACGAACAGAGCAAAAGACGCTTAAAAAATGACGCAGGTGTCATCTGATGAACTCACTGAATTTCCGAAAATTGCAAAAGTTAAAAATAATGCGAGAAAATACGTGTTGTAGTAGCAATACTAGTTCTGTTTCAAGAAAGGACTTCGCTGTATGTTTTGGGTCATTGTCTTGCACAGATTTTCAGATGAGAGGAATGTCCCCACCAACGTAAGCTAAAGTATTATTCAATTTTATTCTTTATTCATTTCAACTTTCATGATTCCTTTTATAAGAAACAAAGAATTAGTTCCATACCAGGAGAAACATCTCCACACCGTTACTATACCACCTCCGTTTCACGGTTTGTAGGTGTTCTTAGGTGGAATTATTTTCCTGGTTTGGCAGAGGTCGCGAGTAGACTTATTTCACTTAGATTAATTGGACCCGGCACCAGCAAGAAACCTCCCTTATCTTGGGTCTTCACGCGAAAGCTAGTCGCTTCGAAATTTTGTTTCATAAGTTTGATTTTCTTTTTGCAATGCGTTCATTGAGTTATGCAGAACGTAATTTTCTCTGAACACTTGAAGACAAGGGAACACCTTAAACCTGAGAAAATTACGTTTCAAGCTAGTTCCGTCAGGAAAGGATCCTTTCGAAAGAGAGACCATTTACTGATTCTGCTCCCGTCAACTACTTAGGTTATTATTCCCACAAGTAAAGTGGATGTTATATCCCTGAGGTGGAAGTGTTCCTCGATTTAATGGATTTGGCACGGACCTACACTTGGACTTAGGAAAAGTTTCCTCCCTCCAGGTCCCTCCCCGAAGCGTCTCAACCAGGATGAGGCTTATGCTCTCGACTAATCTCCTGCGCGGTCCGTGGCCCATTTGGTAGGTGCTGCTCCAGCATTCAGCTAGTATTGCTCGAAGAGACCCAGGGAAACCGATCAGAGCATCCGGCTCCTGGAATTCTCCTCCCGACAGCGGCATAATTCAGCCAAGCTGTCTAGCTAGTGTCGAAAATCCTGCCATCGTCTGGACTCGAACCTAGGACCTCCCGGTCAGAGGCACTGCAGTGACATCAGTGTCGCCCTGAGGCAGCTAAACCGGTCATCCCAATTGAAAAATCTTTCCACGAAATGCGATTTTTTTTGTATTGCCCACATGAAGGGTCTTCAGTAGACAGCTAGTGGTGCTAAAACAGCACGTACTTTCACGCAAAATTACGCGAAAAGTACTCTAATTTTCAAAAATTGTACAAGAGGTATTTCAAAATCTATGTTTAAAAAACAGATTTCATTAGGAAAACATTTCTGTCTTCATAAGTGTATTAGTAAATGCTCAGATGCAATATAATGAAAGTTAGGGACAACCTGATCCTATGGAACACCATGCTACAAATAAATGGAGTTTTCAGGGAAACCCCTTAAGCCCTCTACTATTTAATAATACAGCCGCTGGCATCTTCTGCTGCAGGTAGAAGAAGCGGAAGGAGTCTCGACACAATATGCGTATGCAGATGATTTAGCGGTGGCATCAAAGAATCTAGGAGATCTGCACCAAGCAATAAAAGAAATGGCACGTTGGTGTCGACATCACGATTTCCAATCAAAATAGAAATGATGGTATACAGAAAAGAAAGTACTCGTTGCAACAGACATATACATAAATTACAAAAAATAAAGATAACTCCAGAAACCATTTAACTTGGACTTGTACCGCAGCCCAGCGGCACATGCCTTTCAAGACACATAACAACAAAAGCTGCACGAGCTGTACTAGCAATGAATGATGTAAAACACCTACGTACATTAAAATTAGAAAAGGCAATAAAGCTATCTCAGGCAAAAATATTGCCAATCATTTGTTACGGGATATAAATAACGTGGGAACCTCTGACGGAGACAATCCTGACCATCATAGAAAAGGTAAAAGCCTTGTTCCTGAAAAGGGCGCTGGAAGTGTTCAAATGTACACAAAATCAAGACTAGTATACGTTCTGGCAAGAGAATCGTTCCTCATAGAGGACATAAGAATGAAATTCCTTCTCTCAATTACTAGCCGGGGGAAAATTACTAGCGAAGCTAAACAAGAAGAGACAAGAGATATGGTCGGAATTCTATGCAATAGGAGGCATGATTGATCGCACTTGGACGGATGCAAACTTTGAGACGCGACACGTCCTCGCAAGACTCGCGGTTCACGGCGTCCATCATATGCTCTGCAAAAGCACGTACTACCACGAGGCGAATGAGCAGTGCAGATGCAAACTCTGTGACCTGCAATGTCCCAGTTATCACGTAGAGCAGTGCTCGAACAGAGTACAATCAATCACAGGGTATTCAACCGCCAAAAGATCAGAAAAGTGAAGTGAAGAAAGACTAATGAGAAGTGAAAATAAGTGTATATAGTAAAACTATATATAATTGTAGTAGAAGGAAGACGCCGAAAAAATTTTCAACATTTGCAATTTTCGAAAAATCAAGGTTTTCAACGAACATGAGACCTGTACCATTCTGTTAAACGTCCTTCACATTATAAAAAGAAATCAAAAACAAATGGAGCCTTTTTTAATTCGAAAAATGTCCCAGGGACTTCAATTACCCCCCTCCCCAAAAAAATAAAATTTTGGTTTCAAATTCAAGGGGCCGCGACATCAGCCAGTTCGAGATTATTCAATTTCGGGAATTCGGCCATTCGGGAATATCAATTTTGGAGACAATCACCTGAACTGTTCAACCGCTAGCGATGTTCACAGATGGACAGACAGACAGACGTTTTGCCGTCATTCGATTTTTCGGCATCAAAGATCCACAAAACATGGATTCCGACTACACCACGTATTGGAGAACTTTCTTTCTATATTTAGCAACTGTATCTATCCAGTTTTTCGATACCAGGGCCCGTCAATAAGAGTTTTCAGACGGAAATTCGCCGTTTTTTCGCGCAGCATTATATAACTCTCTCTCTCTCTCTCTACTCTGTAGCGAGAAATAAAAATATAAATATCACACCACTTCTATTAGTGCAAAGTTTCACTTCCAGTCTCCTTATGCGAGAGGTCGCCATGACCCCCTTATAATTTTTGTCTAGCCTATGTAAACCTGACTTTTTTTAAATTAATTCTACCGGTTGAGTTGGCTCAGGGCCTGTCCTGGGTTGTGCGTTGCCCCATTGGCGGAGATACTTGGAGAGGGGAAACATCCTAAACTGACATATGGGTCGGCGCCAGTTCTCACTTTCCAGCGGGGAGGAACACCGCCACATCCCGCGATATGACCTGCATTATACTTACGTGAGTAAAAATCTTAGCAGTTGACGTGCCCGGAAACACAAAATAATCACATAAATTATTTCCAGGAGCAGCGGGGCGATGGCGGCGGGTGCAGATCGCGGGGGGCGGGGTGCTTGCAGCGGGCGTGCAGATGCGGCCGGGAGGCCAGCCAGTCGCCCCAAGACCGTTAGGCCGCTAGCCACCCGCCCTGCCACGTCCCCGCCCGCGGAAACGCAGGCGCCCGGCGCGGAGCACCGTGGAGGGGTGGGGCGGGACGGGGCAGGGTGGGGCAGGGCAAGGCCGGTCGGTGAGGGACGGGCCGTGCGTGGCAGGGGTGGCAGGGCGGAAGGGTGGGGCGGAGGGGAGCGGGAGGGGAGGCGGGGGCGGGCGAAGTGGAAAATACATTTCCCTAAGATACTAGTTTTTTACGAATATCTGGGGGTTGTGCAACCGTACACCTAAGCATTAGCCCGCACTGGTTAATATTATTTTACGAGCAATTTTTAAAAAATGTATACTTCCACTTTCCATTATCTTAATTTGCGCAATAAAAGTGACTAACGAAAAACTGAGCATTACAGTGAATAACATACTAGTACAGGTATTTGTTATCTTAAGTTGAAGTTTGATACAATTCCGAATTCATAGAATGTAATTTTAGGATACAAAATGCGAACTTAATTATACTCTACAATTAATTGTATTAGTATACAGAAAGAGAGATTCTTTAATGTTTCTATTCAAATTGAAACAGTCAAACGTCTATACTGCGGAGGAAATTTAAGAGAATTCGTGCGTAAGTGAAATGCAAATTGCTCTCCTATGTCTCAGAGAATAATTCAATAAATAATCATCATAATCTTAGACCGGAGACCTAAAAATCTGCTTGTATCATGCTGCTCATCCACGAGCTAAGATTGTAAACTTAATGTGTCATGCAAAGAAGGAGAGAGGGGACTCAGATAAATTGAAGCGTCCTAGCATAATGTAATTGTAGGAATTGAAAAGTATGTGGTTACCATCAAGATGAAGCATCCATCAATCTGACCATTAAACGTGACCGGAAGTAAAGGAATTGTAAGTGTATTCGTAGTAAGAAACATTGTACAGAAAACTATGCAACACTCGCCGGTTATACAGACACAGAACTGCTGATGCTAGTTGAGATGAACTGTGGGGCACAAAATAATGTTAAATCTCGGAAGGACAAACAAGTTCGTAAACATTTTCCATCCACATTTATTTGGCTTAAAAGGGGAAGAACGAAACCAGAATCGGAAGCTGTGGTAATAGTTAACCAAAACCGGGCAGAACATAATAAAGTGGTTATATCAATGAAAATACAGCGGTACTCAAATTTTTCCATGATGAATGCTAAATTTATCAGGAACAGATAGAAACTACAAATCATATCGTTTCGGCTTGTCCCAATATAATGCACGTATATATAGCACCATTCGGTGTGTAGTTGTCTCCAGCAGATAACGCCCTCATAGAGTGGAACGAACACCCATCACAACCAGTGATGTCAAATTGTGTACAATATTGCACGATTAATAAATCCATACTGTAGGTTAGCAGCAAATAAATCAGATAGTTATTCGGGGCCTGGAAGGAAAAAGTTTGTGCTTGTAGATGTTGCGGTGCAATGCGGTCAAAACTTCGTAAACAAGGGGGCAGAGAAACGTCATAAATACAAGACTTTGGAAATTATCGAAATGTGGGGCGTAAAATCAGTGGTTGTACCGATAGTTATGGGCGCTCTGGATTTTGTTCCTTGAAATCCTAATAAGAACATGTCCAAAGTCCCAGGTCGTTCGAAGTTAGATCGATATCGAAGATATCGCTTAACAGGGAACAACATAAAGTATTTTGCGCAAAGTATTACAATACTTTGCACGAAAATCTGTAGAAGTGGCAAAAATGAGTAGATTTGCATCTTAGGAAGCTGGTTGGAACCTGGAGTAGACATTATATTTAACCGACACCAAACATCTTCAGTTGTGAATTCAGGGAAATTATTATCATTATTATTATTATTATTATTATTATTATTACTATCATTAAGTAATTTTTAATCCTAATATTAAGAGGAAATAATATATTTTAGGCTCGGATAAATCAACTTCTGCCACCTAACGGTGGGCCCTGTTTTTATATATTATCCACGCCTGGGAGAAGCGAGACATTTGGCGAATATCACCGTCCCTAGCATACTGCACCTGCCTGCGCTTTTCTTTCGTCAGAGCTACAGGAACTCAGACGATTTGTTTTAGAAAGCAGCAGCTCTACTTTTGCCCCGACCGGGAGTTGAACCCTAGATCGCACCACGGAAAGCTAGCATGCTGACCATGAGCTACCTCAGGGGCTAATAGTAGTAGTAGTAGTAGTAGTAGTAGTAGTAGTAGTAGTAGTAGTAGTAGTATAATAATAATAATAATAGTAATAATAATAATAATAATAATAATAATAATAATAATAATAATAATAATAATAATAATAATAATAATAATAATTTGCAATAATGAATATACCTACACCCTAGATTCGTTTAAGAAGAGGAATTTGTTTAACTCGTGTGAACATTATACGCTTTTTTTTTATTATTATTTTAAGAGTGAAAAAGCTTCAAAATGGGAAGCAACTTCGCTCGTTTCTGGCAACTCATGGTACGGAGAGCGGTTCCTTCGAAAAATGTAACAGAACAACTAAAAGTTTCATTTTGTATATTAGGGTGTAAGAAGCATTTACTTGTGTCCCGTTACGTACACGAAAAGAGCATTTACGAGCCTAGAACGAACCGTTTCCGAATTGGCCGCGATTGCAACATGGGATGCAGATTGCATGAGCGCCTGTTGTTTTTCTTATATCACACGAATGCCTGCTGTTCTTAACTTTTCGGGGGGGGGAGTAGAAAAATGGGGATTGAGGTATCTTGGCCCAAGGAGGAGGCTGTGTAAAACATTGCGTGAGCCGCCACAGATTCACAGGGATGTGATGATTCCACAACATTCCGTTTCTACAGAGGACCGTTCAGATCAGTAGCCACCGGATCACGTCCATTTTCTGCGGCGTGGAGAGGCGTGGGATTAGAAAATAGGCGGTGGTGACAAGGAAGCGGCCCTCCGCAGCCACGAAGCCGAAACCCGCCTCGCCTCGCCTCGCCCCACCCCGCCCCGCCCTGTCCCGCCCTGTCTAATCAACACATCTCGAGCGCCCGCTCTAATGGCGGTTTCTTTATTCAGCGCTCCCGCTGCCGCTGCCGCTCCGCTCCCGCGCCGCGCCGCGCCGCGCCGCACCCTGCTCGCCCTCTCCTGTCCGCCTTCGGGGAACGGCGCCGCGGGCGGCGTCGGGGCAACGGGGCAGCGGTAGGAGACGCTCGGCCTCCCGCGTGTTGACACGGCAGGGACGCGCCACCGCCGCCGCCGCCGCGATTCCCCGAACAGGTGCTTTTTACACACCGCGCCCCGCCCCTGCCCCTGCGGTGCGCCACCCCCTCGCCGCCGTCGACCCAGCGCCGTCCACGCCGCTCCGCTGCGTTCGCCCAGAATGCTCAAGAGGCAGGACGCTCGCCCGCCCGCCCGCTCGCTCGCTCGCTCTCTGTCTTATTTATTTATCCGCCGAAGAGGCTGCGTTAAAGAAGGCTTTCCGAGTAAAGAGGCTTCTCTGAACTATTTGTTCTTCCAGTTTAAGTAGGGCCGGCGGAGGGCCCGGACGGCGGCGGCCGGCCCAGCGAGCACGCAACGCCCGCCCCACGCAGGCCGGCGGCGGCGGAGGCGGCGGCGGCGAGCCCTGAGTGCACGCACGTGGCCGGGCCTCGGCGGCAGAGGCCCTCCACCGACGCGACGCGACGCGACGCTCCAAGAGGCGGATCCGCACACCAACACACTCCAAAGGCCCTGGGCACGGCAGGCACTGCGTGCTCCAGCAACGGCACTCGGCGGGACGCGGCCGACGGCTCTGTGTGGTCTTCGGGTTCTGTTCTAATGACTGCCAATGGCATATTCTAGGGCTAGGTACATTCAGCCTACGACGGACGGGCCGATATTTGGTGGACAGCAAAACTGTGTCTATTATCATCGACGGACCCCAGCGTCGTTTTTCTATCGTTGTTTAGATAAAGAGTTTCTGCTTCATCATTTTGTGCTTTTATTACTAGAACCTTTCTGAAATCTTAGTAATAGTTATGACGGAGAGGTCTTAGGGTTCGAGTCCCGACGGTGGCTAGATAGCTACGTCGAATTCGGCCGCTAACTGTCTAGAAGAGAATTATTGAGGTCGCTTCCTCTGATCGGTCGGAAGGAAACACGGAAAGGATCACACGGAAAGACATTAAAAAATACAATAAAAAAGTTTTATCTTGGTATCAGGGATTCCCGAAAACATGCATTTTCATAAAAATTTTTGATTTATGGATGGGACTTTTATCCCACACATATCGTACAAATCCGAACATTGCATTTGCTTAAATGCCGTTTCTTTGTTTTTGGTTTTAATTTTGTTGTTGTTTTTTGTTTTCTTTCTTCAGGTATCAAATTTAAAAATACCCCATTCTTGTTTGGACAGTTTATTCTTCATTAATTATCTCTCATGGTAAAAGCTGGGACATTACATCAATATACAATTGGAAATTCTCATTTCGTCTCAATGAAAACCTACATAACTGAGTGGACTGTAAAATTATTATTTTTGAATGTTCATAGGCACGTTTTGCGAAATCAACAGCTGTATACTTGATGTATGCAGTAAATATTATAATTATCTGGAAATACGGAAGATACTTATATGTTGTTGTTTGTTGTTTTGGTTTTTTGTTTGTTTTTTTTGTTTTGTTTTGCTTTTGCCTACCCAATTGAGCCTGATTGGGCCGCCCTGCCTGTCAGTCTGTTCATTATACATGATAATATTTCTTGAAGTATATGCAATACATTGCTTCATCACTAATTCATGTAAATCTCTATTTCTGTTTATTGTTTATTGACAGGATCGTTTCAAATTGCAGGATGCGTACCACGAAGTAGTCATGGGCATATAAATTGTACAGTGAAGTACTGACTGCTGTCTTTTTTGGGGAAGGGGCAGTGGGTCCCTCCGCAGTACCCCTGTGGAGACGGGAATTTATTTTCTTACTTAGGTGTACAGTATGCTGCTTTCTTACGTCTTAAGCAGCTAAGAGGGGAAGGGCTTTTCCTCATAACTAAAACTAACTTAATTTTACATTTATCTAATTGTATAGTTAATAAGTATGCGCTTTGGTATACCTAACTTGAATTTCAAAACAATTTTTTTTTCTTTCTTTCTAAATACTCCCATTTCCGAGCTACTAGCTATCCATGTTGGTACAGGAGTCGAATCGAGCACCGGTTACAATATGCCGGAACAAATCCCTTCTCAATACCTATGCTTAGCGGGCTCTGACACGACGAAGCTAAAAACCCAACTGGGAGCCACCAGGACCGAAATTCGTGAGTGCATTTGTGCAGCTTTGTGAACGTGCGGAAAGTGCAATGCACGATCACGCCACTGCGGTGTGACCATTCCTACCCGTAACGAAACGAGCATCTATGGCCAAACCAGCGACATAAATAAACTAGTGGTGCTAAAACCACGTACTTTTTCGCCCATATTTTCAAGCGAAAGTGCGCTAAAGTACGCGAATTTACGCAAATCACGCAAAATTACACGAATACAAACGATGCACGTTGCATATTTTAGACGTAAGTAAAACTTTCAGTTTATATTAATGCGAAAGAAAAGGCAGCAGTCATTATCGCCTTCTGTTATCAGTGCGCGTTACAACAATGGGTTACAAGCAACAATGACCGCCAATTCGTATATATTTTGACACATTTCTTATACATGACCGTACATTCGTACACATTTTGCCAATTAGCATTGTTGACTCCACAAGCAAGAAAATTAAAATAGAAAAATATATTAATTAAATATATATTTTTTTATATTTATCAAAATTACTCGGTTTTTACATGCATTATTTTTTATTCCCACATCATATTAAACAATGCAGACGATCAGTTCTGATTGCTGAAACAGAGGGTGAACTTCAGCTCAATATCCACAAGCTCAGCAAAATAGCTAGATATTATAACTGTGAAATATTCACATCAACAACCCATATTATGGCATTTTGCGGGAAGGAACCAGTGTGATGTAAAATAGTGGTAGAAAACCAGGTTCTGAATCAAGTAACCAATTTTAATTATCTATGAAACGATATATCGTACAACTACGACAGAAACATAATAATAATAATAATAATAATAATAATAATAATAATAATAATAATAATAATAATGAAATACGTTACTTTACAACGCATTGCAAGATGAAATTAAACAATTAAAATTGGTACACAAATTTAAGTTAAAAGTAAAATCTTTTCTGCTGCGAAACTGTTTCTATACAGTTAGAGACTATACTGATCGTCACAAAGAAAAATAATGTTTACTTTAACAAAACCAAGATATAGTATAATGAATTCGTTTACATTTGCATTGTATAATTTTAAAAAAGACTCGATGTGCCTATCACAAGTAATGTACTTCAGCTTCGGGGTCAATGACCCCCATCTTGATCGGGTTTTTGTCCAGTTTCCCTGATCCATTGAGCAAATGCAGAGATGGCCCCTTGATTTGCTTCTGGACGTAAATGTAGCTTCACGATGCGCACGTTTTGTTGAACTATGCTTTTGCTTGTAGTGGTAGTAGAGCTTAGGGTGAGTTTCTATTTTGTTAACAATACAGAAAAATCAAATCTCTTCGTAATTCGGCAACGAAAACATCTAGTTTTTAAAATGTTAATCTCTCGCTTTTTTAATATTTTTTAAATTTATTATTATTATTATTATTATTATTATTATTATTATTATTATTATCTTTCAACTATTTATAGTTAAATTGTTGGGAAGGGATTCTGAAACTCAAGAAAGCGTGCACAGATGATTTTCTCTCCCATACGTCACATACAGTTTTTGACTAAATAAATAAATAAATAAGTAAGTAAATAAATAAATAAGTAAATAAATAAATAAATAAACAAACATAGAGAAGAAACTCTGGAACTGTGGAACCACAAGAAGAACCCTTGGTAAGAACACCCGAAAAGACAGCTAAAATTCCAGAAGGCGATGGCAATACCAACCCTGTTATATGGTAGCGAATGCTGGGTTTTGAAACAAAGGAAATGAGCAAATACAGGCTTCAGAGATGAAGTTCCTGAGGGCAATGGAAGGTTGTACTAAAACAGATCACGAAAGAAATGAAGATATCCGAAAAGAGCAAAAAGTTGTATCAGTCCTCGATCAAATCCAAAAGTACACAAGAAATTGGACCCAACATCTAAGTAGAATGGAAGTGCAATGACTTCCCCAAAAGGTATGGAAATATCGACCCCTTGGGAAACGAGATCCCGGGAGGCCAAGAAAACGGTGGACCATTGACCCGGAACAGGCCGTTAGGCCTAGACCTTGATGATGATGATGATGATGATGATGATGATGATGATGATGATGATGATCTTATTAAGCAAAGAGAAATGTATTCCTTTTCACATTTAATTCAATTAAAGGACACAATTTAAAATACGTTTTCTATAATTTCTAAAAGATTAATTTTAAAACTTATATCAAAAGCTCGAAGAAGAACCGCACAAAGAAATATTAACTAATATACAAATTCAAAATAACATAGCATCCAACTGCTTAGCATCACTATTCATTTTATGTTCAGGAAACGCAGTATATTGGGAGCAGTCGATAATTTTTGTCGCCAAATTACTAAAAAATACTCATTTTCGTAAAATTCAACATGACCTTATTTGAAGCTGTTTTTGATGAACACATTTCGTTAAGAAAAAAATTATCTTCATAATTATAATTGTAGGAATACGCCGAAAAATGTTGATTTTTTTCAATTTTCGAAAAACCAGGATTTTCAACCAACAGAGACCTACACCATTCTCTTACACGTCCTCAGACTATCCACCAACAAAATTTAATCAAAATCAATGGTGCAATTTTTTTTAATTTTGAAAATGTCCTAGGGGCATCAAGTAAAGTACCCCCAAAAAATTAAAATATCGGTTTCAAATTCAAGGGGGCACGACATTAGTCAGATAGTCTGGGGAATATTAATTTTGGAGACAATCGACTGAACGGGTGAACCGCTAGCGATGTTTACAGATACACAGACAGACTTTTGCCGTCAATTGATTTTTCAGCATCAAGGACCCATAAAACATTGAATTTGGCTACACCACGTGTTAGAGGATTTTTGTTTCCAAAATACAACTGGATTTATCCACTTTTTCGTTACCAGGGCACTGTAATAAGAATTTTTCTGCCGAAAATTTCCCGTTTTTTTCTCGCAGCATTACATAACTTTCTCTTCTTAAGCCCCCATCTCGATTTTTGTCGAGTTTTCCTGATCCATTGAGCAAATGCTGAGACGGCCCCTTGATTTGCTTCTGAGTGAAAATGTAGCTTCACTATGCGCACGTTTTGTTGAGCTCTCCTTTTGCTTGTAGTAGTAGAGCTTAGAGTGAGTTTCTATTTTGTTAGCAATACAGAAAAATCAAATTTGCAGTTCGTTTACCGTTACAAATAAGTTTTCTATAACTCGGAAACGAAAATATCCAGTTTTTGACAAATTAATCTCTCGCTTTTTTAATAATAATAATAATAATAATAATAATAATAATAATAATAATAATAATATCATTTTTCCATCTTTCAACTATTAATAGTTAAATTGTTGGGATGGGATTCTGAAACTCAAGAAAGCGTGCGTAGATGATTTTCTCCCCCATACGTCACATACAGTTTTCAACTAAATAAATAAAATAAATAAATAAAGCACGAGAGAGTAAAAACAGAAGGTCAGAATGACTTTAGTTTGCCAGCGCGCATTGTATGTGTAGAAATACAATAGTACATTATGAAACGATGATGTAATGATGGGTATTAATACACGAGTGTGATACGAGCGAGGTACGAGCGAGTATCTTAAATTTCACACCGGTGTATTAATACCCATTACATCGAGTTTCATACGATACTTTTTCTACAACTTATGATAACTTTTATAAGTTAAACTTTTACATTCAATAGTTTCGTAGCAGTTGACATGCAGGATTCAACCAAGGCCACCTAGCGGACAGCTCGCTACCCTTGCCTCAGATGGCTTTGGTGTTCTAGTCAGCATGCAAGAGAATACAAAAGTTGCAGTAATAATTCCGACTCACCATTTTCGCTTTTTCTCTTAATAATGGAGGTGCCAACTCCACTTCTGATTCACTAGACATTTTAAACTAAGGAATTGGCCGGCTTTTAAAGGTACACGGCAGCCACATATAACACAAAATCACTTGCGTTCAGATCTTATCGACAGTCAAATGTTCCCTCTAATAACTATCACTGCTCTAGTCAAATAGGTTCAAAGTGAAATTACGGTCCAATCTATTTTAAATATTATTTCACGTCAAAATGCCTAATAATAAAAGAAATTAAAACTGGCAAGCATAATATAATATTACATGCAATTTTAATGTACACAATCGAATGAAATATTTACTAGAAAGATTCTCCATGATGAATTAAGTGCAAATACTTGGTTTGTAAACTTCTCTGTGATTGGTCAAGAACCTGTATCATAATGAAATCTGCAGCTTAATGAGTATCATTATGCAACGTGTTGCAGCCATCAAATGACAGAATTATACAATGGGAGTAGAAAAAGTTTGATTCCTTACTCCAACTGGTGCTTAGGTCGCTTATTCTTTGCCCGACGGTTGCGTTCACATGATGTGAGCTCAGAAAGGAGAGTATTGTCCGAGACAAGCTTTCTTTAAGCTTTATCAAAACATTTGATTAAATGTTTTCACATGCCCAACGAGTAGTGGCATTGATAAATCGCGGCGTATTTCTGCCAAAGGAATGTACCAAGGCGTGCAAAGAAATGCCTGGAGACATAGATACTGAACTGCTTGCGTTTTTTTTCTAAATGCGCATTTGAGCGACGACCGAAGTCCGAGGGGCTGGGCACTTCCCACGCCCTCAATCGGTCGCCGCATGGAGTTTACTGCCGACGGCAGCTCATAGCTTCTACGCGCCCGCGCGATCGGCCACTTGCAAAACTGATTTTCTGGGGCAATTCAGAAGCTCGGGTGATCAATTGGCAATCACCATATCCCCACTGAGATGCGAATTCGGCCAATCACATAAAAGCGTTACTCATTACCGGCCGGCGTTAGGCATGGGCATAGCAGGCGATCGCGCGGGGCCCCGCAAGTCAAAGAACTCGATGATGGAAAAAAATAGTAAAAAATAATGAAAAAGAAATTAGAACTCGAGAAAATGGTTATCGTAATTGTAGAAGTCGTGGTTCAATAGTCTGATTTCATAAAATTTTGAATTTTTTAAAATCTTAAATAGTTAATTATAGTCATTTATAAGGTAGGGCTCAATAAATAAATCAAATGACGCTAACATTAAAATAGGCTCTACTGAAATTAATTGGATTTCATGTACTTAACAAGTTATTTTTTTAAACACTAAAGACAATTTTTTTTAGTTTTGGAATTTTTTACCGAGGAAATTGTATTATTTTATTGTAGTATTTATTCGCATGGTCATTAAAGTATTGAGCGTCAGAAATGTAACTTACGAATTCATTTGTGTTGTGTTATTGTTTGTGCCGACATTCCCATATGTTAATTAAGCAATCCAATGCTACGTGAATTTCTGTAAAAAATATCTATATGAAACAATTCCCCACAGGTCTACAATAAAAAATACTGTATGGAACAATGGATTCCATTTATGGAAAATTGGCGATGGTCCCATCTGGGTATCAACTGACGAAACAACTGGCGTGCGAGGAAATCATATTCGGAATGTTGGAATAAGTTTAATAAATAGTTAAAAGTGTAAGTCTGTATTGATAACTTGTAAAGTATTACCCAAATACAACCATCAAACTACTGCAAAACTGTTACCTATACAATGGGATTTTTGTGGTCTCATGGAGTTAATCTCTTCCTTCTGATGCTAATGTAGCGCCGTACATGTGCTAGACAGCGGAAGTCCTGCAGGTGTTGTATCCAAAATTACTACTCCTAACCTGACTTGTACATGCATTGTGTTGCAGAACTGATTAGATCTCAGGTTGAGCATTGATTTCCAATAAAAAAAAAAAAATTAACGAGATGGGGCATCTGAAGTGATTCTATAAGCTAAAATGCTTGAAATTTTTATTTTATTCATACAAGTTATATATCAATTTTATTCTTATTCTGCGGCATCCAAAAGCATTTCACAGCAATTGCTTTATGCTGAAAAATTATATTACCCCATTTTCAGTAGAAACTACAATTAAATCTTTGCTGACATCTTCCCTGCAACTTTCCGCCTGCCTTGAAATTGCCCAATCAGCAATCGCTTTTTTAAAACAAGTTCATTTATCCTTCGAGGATCAAAAGGGACCTAGCGAAGAAAAAGAGGTCTTCAGTTCTGGAGAACACCCCGCATTCGAAACCATTTGCAAATTTTTCTGTTAGTGCAGTGCTATTAAGGGACAATTCCGTCACATTGGATATTGACTACACGCCAGAGGATCTGTGCAAGTTTAAAAACGCACTAGTGACTTCGTGCGATGTAGAAAGCTTTATTAGTCAGTATAAGGCTCGTTTACAAGATAATATAAAAAAAATTTAATTGCTGAAAAATTGAAACAAATACTTGTTTCTTGTTGCGGAGAACGTTTTAAATAACAGGATTATGAGTATAATGTTTATTTTTGGTCTTTATGTTAAAGAAACAGAGCACTATACACTTAGATAAAAGTATTTTAATAGAAAGAATTCATGTAATGATAATTAATGTTACATATTTCTGTATATTTTGTCATTCTTCTCCGTGCAGTAGCACCCAACAACGCATTCCGGTTCACAGCGCGGGCGCTGCCCTGGCGAATGCGAACGCGACTGCGCCGGTGGAGTCCGGGAGGGCCTGGCGAACAGACGCGCGACCAGAGGGTGAAAGAATTGCGGGTGTAAACAGTAGACTAATTACGTACGGCTGAAACCCATGTCGCCAAAAGTCGTTCCAGGCCTACAATTTATTAGCTAATTAGCAATTATTCGTTTTAAACAACCGTTCTTTGGCTCATAAAGTAATTCCAGTTGGGAATTGCAATGTTATTTTGTTTCCTACATGGCTTAATAAAATGTATATGCAAATTGTTCGCATGTGTTTCAAGTATGCACATTTCTGCCGCTCCTCCATTTCCCCATAGCACAATTAGTAGCAGGTTTACTTGTCAAATGATGTGCTTTTAAAAATACATACCACACCAATCGTTGCCCTGAAATTAATTACTCCACAATTGCATAAATTCATGAATAACTAGAATATAATAGATTGAGCTTGCATTATGAACTAAAACGTTCATTCTTCTTCTCTTTAAATCCATCATTAAATTTTACAATTTATAAGTCTTTGTAATAAGAATCTTCATCCTAATGGATAAATGAATCAAGATTAACAACGTTGAAATTTTTTATCATCTCAGTTACTAAATAAAAGGTATGACAAATATTTAAAAATTTAATTATTCAGAAAATTACCAGTTTTGAAATGCTTTTCTCTTAATGTATACACAAGTAAAGTGTTTGTCCATTTTCTTTTAAGCACAATTCTTTTATGAAATGCCACAAAACAGTCAATAGTGTCTTCACTGGGAGATTTTGGAATTAGAACACCACTACCACACTACCGGTAATTACTATATTCTGATTCATTTATCAATGACTTTCGGCTTAACCTGGGATGAATAAAATGATTTGATGGACAAGTACTAATGATGCAATGATGAATGCTGATAAAGCAATGAAGGAAAGAGAGATACAAGAAATGGAAGAAACCTGCGAAAACCTACCACATGTCCACTTTGTCCACCAAATTTTCATGTGGATACAACATGAATTGAACCCTGGTCCCAGACGTGAGAGATGAACCTGCTACACCTGATTTACCAACACAATTCGACACCGATCAAAATACAAACAACGATCAGAACAATAAACACGGGAAAATAATACAAGCCAGGAGAAAGGTTATTTGGAAATAACAAACTCCAGTATAAAAGTATACCATAGTTGTTTTTTTTTCATTCCAAAAGGTAGACAATAAATCAGGTAAAACAAGGTAAAAAATACACATTTTATACATATACAAATACCACAGCACACAACAAAGATAATAATTCTTAATTATTCACAAAATATTCAAATATATTGCTGTCACAAAAGCAGTTCATGTTAAGAAGATAATATTGCATTCTAACTTTAATCCTGTTCTAAATTACATTATACAGCATCAAACTCACTAAAAAGCAACAAGACCATAAAATAGGAACCGTTTCTCCAAAAGTTATTAAAAACAAACTGAACAGCTTCAACAAATACATTAAAACTTATATAAAATGATCCCAAGGTCGGCCCGGTGGCCGAGATCGCTAAGGCAGTAGTGTCGTAGTGATCTCGGACCGAAGGGTCGCGGGTTCGAGTCCCGCCTGGGCATGGTTGTATTTGTGTTCGTCCTTTCACCCCTTATCACCACCATATCGTTTCATCCACATAGTTACCATACCATTTAAAGCAATAGTGGTCGCTAATGACCTAAGATGTTGATGTGACCTTAAATAACCCCAAAAAAAAAAAAAAAAAAAAAAAAATCCCAGGATTTTTTTCATGTTTTTATAGGTTTCTGTTTCACGCAAGGTTGTATTTTAAAGTAATTGTTTTTAATAATGCAAAATTGTCATTGCTACACTAGTTTATTCACAATACAAAAAAAGCACTAAAAGGAAAAAACACACCAAACTGTATTGGATTCTGTTCAAAGTGAATTATAATTCAAATTATTGAATAATTTTTTTCTCTTCAAAAATTATTATAGCACTCAATTTCATTCGAGTTTTGGAAGTTTCCCTTGAAGTTGAATTACAAAGTCCACTGTAAAGAACTAGTTTAATGTTACTTTCTTTAATAATTTCAGTGTCTTTGAATTTCCTCTATCATCTCTATCCCTAATTCCAGTTGTATAATCTTTTCACTATATAACAAAAGTTAATTATTTTGTACATATTTTTTAAAATTAAAAATATATTTTATATAAAATATTAAAGATTGTTTTGCTCCAAAATTTATAACCAGGCTTTCCATTTTTCTAAGAATCCATATTGGCAGGTGTTATTACATTTACAAATACAACCTTGTTAAAAGAGAAATATAAGCAAATTCATTCTTTTGCTGCAGGCTATAAGGCAAAACAAAATAGTATGAGATGAAATAAAGAGAATATTACAAAAATGTACAAATCATTCAAAAGTAATCTATTCAACCAAATTTTTAATCACAATTGATACTTGTCATGTGCAATGTTTGTTGATTATGATATCTTTTTCAACTTTCATTAAATTTTTTTAATTCAAAATGACTTGCATTTTTAACATGATGAATTACCTGACATAGTTTTCAAGTGAAACTTCAGTACCTCTTTTAACCACGTATTTTTATCCAAACCCTCATACTTCACATTTCATAAATAAAAAGTAAAATAACCCAACAATAAGAACAACAATAACAATTACACATATCACACATTCATAACAGTCACAGACTGTATGATAACATTCTTTATCCTTACCTACAGAATAACAAACTAGAATATGATATCAGATATAAGACAGGAAACTTACAATAAAATAATAGATATACGAAGAATTTATACATCATTTTGGCCATGATGTTCCTGAACATTTTGAAACACTTGAAAATAAATGAAATTACACTAATAACATGCTTCAGTCTTCTGAAGACCAACGCTGAGCTACAAGAAGAGCAGTGGAAAAGTCTGTTAGGGCAGAAGGTGCACCCATTGCTCTTAAATGAAGGGTACCTGCTTCAGCCAAACATCCAGCATTCACTAGTTGCTTGCACACCGTAGATACGTCTGGCAACAACAGCTTTTTCTCCTTCTCTTTTCCTTCAGTTTCTTCCAAACCGCTCAGCAATAATTCTACTAACTGTGGATAAGCACGCGAGCTTACAACTGATGCAGTAAGTCCTCTTTGTAACAAAAGTCGACACACTCTAATTGTAAGCTGTGCAACACCCATCTGAAAAAAAAATTGTAGTCAAATTACATAATGCACAATAGGAATACTTTTGAGATAAATCACAATTGAAAAGCAGTAAACTATAATTTTAAAATAGTATGTAATAAAGAACAAAAGCAAGATAGAAGCAAAAAGAAATTACACACTTAATGATACCATAAATTAGGCAATGATGATTCCTTCTACATTTCTCACTATGACTCAAAATCAAAAACAAAACAAACAAATAAAAAACATACTATAATAACATTATCATAAATGTTACATAAAATTATTTTCAGAAATAAAAAATATTAATATTGTCTCAGAACTTACATGATAATATTTCTGAATGAGTAACGCTCCTAAACGATGGAGATTGGAATTTTCAGTAAGTAAACACGTCAGAACAAGAGGTGAAAGTTCAGTCAAACCTTCTGATTTCTTAACAACTTCTTGAAGGCTCTGTTGGCAGTCATTAAAAAATGTAACATTTAACAACTAATAAAATATGAATAATGTAGAGTTCTACAATGTTTCAAATTCCAACCTCTATGAGAATTTCAAAGAAGGATGTACGCACCATACTAATTGAAGCTCACAGATGTATTTCTAAATATTAAAAATTAAAACAACACACACACTACAAAATTAATTCAACATTATCCAAAATATTATTTTTGAAGGAAAAAAACAAATTATGCCAGATAGTATGCAATGGAAAGAGTTGGCAATAACATGATTTATTTTTTTTGTATCTGAAGTGTAGAACATAGTTTTATCATCTTGGCAAGATATATTAAAATCAGTATTGTTTTTGAATGCCCTGTGATATAGTCACTAAAAGCATACTCAATGTCACAAAAACACTCAATGAGCATGATAATACGAACTAGAGCAAAATCGCAATCAAAAATAAGTCAAAATGAAAAGCAATGAAAATCAGTGGCAATTTTCTTCATTATAACTCAAAGAATTGTGGATTGATTTCATTTCACAAAAAGATTACAACAAACATACAGCAAGCAAGCAAGCAAGTATACATTTTTTACCTCTTCTGAAAATGTATTGTCTTGAAAAATATCTTCTAATGTTTCTTCCATTTCTTCAACAGCAATGCCTTCAAAATTTAACAGTTTGTCAACACACTGAAGCCAAGGGCCATCAACATAATTCCTGAAATTTTTTTATGAAAAAAGTCAATGCCAATCCTGCCATGTTCATCATTTTAATTGTCATGACAAACTACTTACCTTCCATTAAGTGGTTCAAACGGTGGCCATCGTTTTAAAAGCTGTACCAATGTCTGTAATTGTTCCCATGTTGTTGTTTTTCCAAGAAGTGTAGCAAATAGATGTCTTCGGTTTGCATCTGTAGCCAGATCATTGTCATTGACGTCAGGATGTGTTTCTGGCCATGCAAGAGTTACAGCTGCTTGTGTGTGATGAAGTAACAGCCTTTGAGGACCCAGACTCTGGCTTCCTCCATCATCCACAGAATTCTGCACAGTCTGTAGTAAACTTAACACTTCAAGCTGAATATCAGGGGTAAGTTGCCCCTCAATGCAAAGTTGTTCAAGTTGTCGCCAAACAGTTGGTGGCACTAAGTTTATCTGCTCACTGGATTGTGTAATAAACTCTCTTAACCGTTGTAAAACAGCAACAAGAAGAGATAATGATTTAGAATTTGAGGATGATCTGTGAAGGTAAATATAAACTCAAATTAAATTCTTATGGTATGAAAGAATTCACCTACAAATAATGTGAAATTAGTGAGACATTTGTAAGAAGCAATATAAGAAAATTAATTATTTGGATTCAAAATTTTAATTCAAAAGTACACAGCAACATGTTTAGGTCGAAGTGTGACAACAAAAACTTAATATTTTTTCTGAAAGTAAAAAATTGGTAGTGTTTCATATGCTAATATAAGGGGATCATTCCATAATTGCAGAGCTTGATTTCTGGAGGAACAGCGTTCCGGTACCTCAGGAATAATTATCAAATTATATTACAAATATGTAATTATTTCTATTAAATTAATAATTAATTTGCGGTGCATTCTGGGACCTACCATTTTATAAATCAAGCATAGCATAATTGTATCCACTTCCCAAAATTTCTTTGTTATTTTGCCTCAGTGTATGAAATATAATACACACAACTCAAGTTAACAACTTACCATATTTTGAAAATATTTGATCATTTGAATTTAAGGTATCGATAGATAAATATACATTTTCATTGACAATCATACATTGTGAATATCATAAAAACTTAGATTGGAAAACATTTACACATTATTTAAATTTCAGCAAAACAATCCAGCTTGTTACAAACTTCATAATTAAATACTAACTTGAATAGTGAGTGATGGTATTTTAATGTTCAAGACATCTGCAGAAGTATCACGAACATTTGTGTTGTGACAAGAGTCTTTGACACAACACTCAACCAGCGAAAAAGAAAAATGTGAGAATATCAGAAACTGTTTGATAGCAAAATTAATTGTTTTCTGATAAATAACAACAATAAGCCAGTCAAAGCCAAACCATCACTATACATTATTAACACACGCATATTCAATTTTTCCTCTCCTCTCTCCCCTTATGCTCCTTAATTAAACTTTGGTCTTCTACATTAACTCACCCACTGTCAGTACACATGAAAGCAAGACTCTGAGGATATAATTTACAACACTTACTTAAAAAATTTTTGATGATAAATTTTCAAATAATTATGATACCACAGAGCAAAACATACCTAAGACCCTTTGCAGCGGATGACAGAAGTTTCTCCAATAACTGAAGTAATGATGGGAAAGATGATGGAAGCAGTTGAACAAGTTGTTGCAAAGCAGAAAGAGAAACTGAACTTTCCACAGCCTCTTGAAGAGTAGAAAGCACAAGGCTGGACACCCCACAGGACCTTTCTAATTGCCTACAATGTCATATCAGTTTTAAAATCATAATTAGTGATATAACAATATACTATTAAACAGAACAATATTCGAAGATTCATTATTGTTCATGTACTACAATACTACCACAACTTGAAAAGTACATATTTGAATTCACAATATTATTTGATAATGTTTTATAACAATTAGTTACACAACTTCAATGAAAACTTTTTAATAATGTTTACTCCATAATCTATCAATTATTAATCAAGTGCCACCTGCACTTCACATACAAGCAAAAACTTGAAACACATTTTATCTTGAAACTTCAATTGAATTATGACACTTTTGCAGCCCATGAAGGATACGTATTCACAACTTAAGTTCCTATAAGATCCTCTACTCATAATCTCTTCTATATGAAAATCATATGACACAATGTGATAACAAGGCAGTGCCTTCTTTGGCAGCTCCTGACCAAGCCAAAGTAACCACTCGAAGCACTAAACTCACACAGCGCTAACATTGTACTACAAAGTATGTCCAGAAAACAGTCTTAAAAATAAAATAACAAATCTGAAAGACATTTAATATACAAAAATCCATGTTTGTCTGTATTTAATGCGCTGCAGTACTGTTCATCCCATTACGATAAATCTTTGTCAACTTATAGCTTGCATTTGCGTGAAGGTTATAAGTATTGTGCAATGGGAATGTGCATATGTATGTCGCACAGACGCAAAATAGAGGCGTTGCTGATTATGTGTTTATGATTCAAACGTCCCTAAACAGAAGCTCTACGCAACCTGCCACACACTCAAGTATTAAGCACATCATTGCTGCATATTCTGTCCCTGTGATTATAGAATATTGGCCGGAATTATTACTTGAACATTATCTCAGACAAGGAAATCAAATTTCTCCGAATACATGCCGAATGCATGCCCAAACTTGATGGAGAACATTTTAACAATAGGATACTCTATGACCATGCCCAAACTAGGACATGGAACAAACCCACACTTACGAAAAAGTCTTTCATCTATTAAAATTTTTGTAAAGCATAACGTAAAACATGCTTAACAATCATGTGAAGCATATGAAGTGTAATACATTGCAATAGCAATGCGTTGCCAGTAAACTATGCAAACTTCTTTCATTCCATTCAAACATTTTCAGAGATTGCAAGAAACCCAGCATTAACATTTAATTACCAATATATTTTAAGTATTAATTCTGAAGAACAATTGTGATTTATTATGTAAATGTTAGTAATATGTTGTCATCAATGAATTCAAAAACAACTTGGATTACCTCTTCCTTTCAGTTATGGATGTAACTGAAGCAATATCTTTCCCATTGGCAAGACTACATCATCTATTAACTTACACATATTTTCACACCTCACCTTACAAAAAACATGCTTCTTTTGTGACAGGAAATTTGAATCTCCAAGAATTTTATAGAAATGATTTATATTTCATTCACTTAATGAACAATTTCTCATTTCTATGAACACCTAAATACAGAGTTCTACTTACTTGAGAAGAGAACACAATGTTTCATCACCACATGTCCACAACTCAGCAGCTTTCTTTGAATTTATGACTTTAAGATGCTCCTGCCAATCTGTCAAAGTATCTGCAGTTTGCTTCCAGGCAGCCCTAAAAACATATCACACTTGTCCTAACTGCATGTCTGAATAAAATTTCAATCAATATGTGTCAAATCCTTTTGAATAAAATGTGCTTTTGAAGTTCATTTTAATATTTGTGGCTTTTTCAGCATATTTTTGGATAAAGAATCAACAGGAACGAGGCAAACCTCTCCGTTTACCTCATCAAACACTGTGAAGGTTAATATTTTTATAAATTCACCAAAGAATTAAATTTACCCAACCTCTACTAAATATAGGGCAGTATAATAGGGACTACATTCTACAGTACTAGGATGCAGTAGAGTACAACTTAATGGATTTAACTTTTTTTAATGACTGGAAAAATGAAGGTTAATTGGAAATAAGCAGGGTTAAAATCCAAATTTTGAAGACTTTGGTTTTGTCAGTCGTAGGATATTAAACAAGAAAAAATGTTGGTAGAAGTGGACCTGTACAGAATGTTTGAAATTATTACTTATTGAGTGGCATGCATTTTCAGGACACAATGTCTTGTTCCAAAGGCAGAAATGTTGACATTGCTATCATCAAGTTTCCCAAGTAAAGTATTTGTGTTGAGATCAGGGAATTTCTGAGGGGAAGGGAGGTAGAAAAATACTCCTTACATACATTCACATACATTCTTCTTCTAAATGTTATTACATAATAAAATATTTGTTTTGATGTTTGAGGACAAAGTATAATTTTTGAGTGCATAGCATTGAGGATTTTACTTTGATCGAATTTTAAACAAGTGCTCAAGAGCACTTGTAAGTGACATGAAAACTGTCAAAAATGTTCTATGGAGGAACTCTCAGTTTTTCCTCCTGTTCTGCATTAATCACCCTTATCTTGTAGCACTCCTGAGACCATAAGAGTGAACATTTTTAAATAGTCTTAGGGGCTGAAGGAAAGGATTCCTTCCTTCATTGAACAGCCATCCAGCAATGTCTTTTTCAACTGGATCAATACATCACAAAGCGTTGCAATGCCAAGAGTCACGGGCAGAGGCTGGTGCAAGGCATAAGTTTACACCCTGGCTCTGGCAGAGAAAGGCAAGCAACTTGACCACTACACCAGGGATTGTTCTTTTCTTCCGTGTGATTAAGTAATTCAAACAAACATGTTTGTTTAAATAGCACCTTGTCCAATTGGTGATTCTTTTATAGTGTTGACAAATCAATTTCCAATTACTTCATCCTCATTACTTGAGACCAGAAGTAGAGATATTATTATGTGTAAAAAGGATATTAAGGGAGTGTAAAAAAAGGGCATTATGTGTAAAAAAAAAGGGATTTATTTTCATAATAATAGGCATACAAAAGGTGTTTGTTCAGTCTAAAAGAGGGGAGAAAAATGCCATTTAAAGTATATGGTCAAAATAATTTCATAATTGTCTGCTAGCTCTTCTGATGGTATCCCAACTTCATGCCTTAAGCATCATGCAACTCAACTTGCAACCACTGCTGAACAGTGTCAGGAAATCCTTGTACACAGGAAAATTACCATCAATAAGCAAAAAAATAAATCATAACACTGATTTTGAAGAAAGGCCTCAACCACAAAACAACAAATTATTAAACTATAATTCTCACTAGCACAGTGGTAAAAGTCACAAAGAGACTGATTATCCAGAATCTTTGTGACTGTGCACACAGAAACAACTATATTCCAAACAACATTTCATTCTTGGAAGATAGACAATAACATATCTGATTAGCTCACTTGATGTTTAGACTACAGCCCTGAATTAAGGGCAACCCATGGACTTACTCTACCCAGATTATGTAAAAGTGTTCAATAGTCCCATATAACCGAATACTTGGACTTCCTTAGGGATAAAATGAACGAAGGAGCAAGTGATACAAGAGCTGTGATTCAGATAGCTGGATGACTGTGGTGGTGAAATAACTGATAATAACAACTGTGATAACTGATGATTTGATACAAAATAGTTGGATATTTGTATATGAACTTGTTCTGCTACAACCATAATTTAATACATAAATTAAATAAATAAATAATTTAAGTGGTTCAAAGTCTCTACAAAGTGATTAAGTGAAATTATCCTTGAATAGCATAATTGAAAATTCTGGAATTGTTTTCATACTTTGAATTTGTAAAATCACCAGCACAGTGCCAGAACATATTGTACCATGTGCAAAGAGGTCCATCCTCAAAAGGAATTGGAGAACATACTTAAAAATGAGATTCCTTGCATCCAAAGAAAACCAGTCAGCATCACTTAACAAAATTCAAGAATTTTGACCAGTAGCATCAGGCTTTCTCCAAGCAATTTCTAGCACCTCCTATCCCTCGAGTACAACTCTTCCAGCCTGACACTGTGCATCAGCTTGCAGAGAAAAACAAAACATGACAGAACCCACATGTTGTTGAGGTTTGCAGAGAAGTTTCAAGATTGATCAACATCATTGCTTAAAGAATTAGTAATGTTCACACAACAGCACATACTTTCTAGTATTCTAACATTTGCAATATTCAAAAATTCAGAGAGTTTAACAAAAATGAGATCTGGCGCATTTTTTAAGTCTTTTACACTATCCAAAGAAAAACTTTAATCCAAAAAATTTGAGCCATTTTGTAGAAACTTTTGAAAATGTTGTTGATTCTTCATGTAAAGTACCGCCAAAAATCAAAATATCCATTTCAAACTCGCAGGATCTTGAGTTTGTTCAGATCTATCAGAGAATACCAATTTTGGAGAAAATCATCTAAATGGATTAGGCATAGACATTTTAGCATCAATCAATGTTTTGGTATAAAGGACCCACAAAACATGAATTCAGAGAGCGTGTGTTAGAGGAAGTAATTTACAACATATAGGAAGAAGATTTATCCATTTTTTTGTAACCAAGATCCAACAATACAAGTTCTTCAGTCAAAAAATCTCTGATTGCCACAACAGCGTTTCAATACTTTATCTTTACTATGTAAGTATGTCGAGAAAGAAAAAAGGAAAATAATGATAAAGGTCAAAATATGACAAAACACTTAAAATTGGCAACAGAACCTAAAATAGGAAAAAAGAAGGAAAACAAAAACAATTTGAAACTCTTCCAGAAGCTCATTTGAGTGATTCATATCATTAAAAGCCTTTATATTCTAACAATAACAAGAAGGCATTATGCCAATCTTGCAAGCCCAGGCATAACTACCAAATTTTGGGATAAATTAATGGTAGTTTCCTGTGGTCATCACTATATTCACCTCACCTAGAATCCCTATAGAAATCCAATTAGGATTCTAAGCACTGGAACATTATTTCAGTAATAGATGAATTTCTTAATTTGCAGTCTTTTCACAAACTTTCATATAACTTTTCAATACAGATATGCTAATGTATTCAAAGTATCCAACACTTACTTCAAGTTAGATGCTGTTGCTTGATCACTTCGTGACTGACAATATTCCCGTACACTATTTAAAAGTTGTATTCGACAATCAAAACCCCAAATTCCTATAATATTGCTATAATTTTCAAGCACTTTTTCACATCTACAGGGTCTCCGCTCTCAAGCACCTGAAATACCCCAAAAAAGGTGTTCAATTTTCACTCATATATTGTTTTTTTAAATTTTTTTATTATTATTATTAATTAATAAAAAATACCTGTAAGAAACAGTGGAGAGCCCAAGCACCGTATATAGAACTGGGTTGTGTTCCATCCTGAATAGCATCTGGCAACCCTTGCACCAGTTTTGCCACAGCAGCAACATTATCCTGATGAAGCACTGGCCTTAGTACTTCCAATATCGATTTCTCACCAGAAACAAGATCCTTATAATCAATATCTAAACAATAAAAAGTAATATATTTTTAAATATATCATAGGGGACAACATATTGTCCGTAAAACTAATTGGTCTTTAAAATAATTTCACTATCTAAAGGTCAATATGTCAAAAGCATCAAAATCCACAAGTTGTAGACTCACCTGCTGAAATATTTTTCACTTTCTTAAGTAGTTTTATATGCTCTTTTGGTGGTAAGGAATTTGTGACAAATAGGTTGGCCACTGCTGCTAAAAGATTGTAGTACTCAATTAACCGTGCATGATCAGTTCCTGATAGACTTGGATACACATACTGTGTCATTCTGGAAATAAAAATAAACTAGTACTTGTATTTCTTTCAATGTATTGCAAAGGTTTGTTTTTACTTTCTCGTATAAATACACATATATGGGAGTAATGTACTTAGTATAGAAAAAGTTATGTAATGCTGTGGAAAATCAATTTCGAGATTTCAACAGAAATACACGTTTTGGGGTCCCCTGATACCAAAAAATAGTTGTTTTATTTCAAAAGGTCCATCCGTCCGTCCCTCTGTCCATCCATCTGTTGGTCTGTCTGACCATCTGTCTGTGAACACTACTAGTGTCTAGACTACATGTACGATCTTTTCCAAATTGAAGAAACCCCTGCCAATTTGGTTCTAGTAGAAGCTGTGAAATTTTGAAAAACATTCTTTAAAATTTGGGGGTACTTTACACGAAGACCCACGAACATTTTCAAAATTTTTTCAAAAATAGCATCAAATTTTTCCTTTAAATTTCTTGTAAGAATGGAGTAAAATACACTTATAATAGGCCACCTGGCCTATGTACGATTTTCAAGGTTAACTCTGAATTTTCGAAAATTGCAAAAGTTTGAATTTTTTGTGGTGTCTTCCTACAACTATAAAATGAAAGACACAGATATTTCCTTCAAATGAAATTTGTTGCCCAGAAATAGGTCTTTCTTTTTGCAATTTTAAAAAATTAAAAAACAAGTTTTCTCAAAAACGGCTCAAAATTTTTTCTTTAAATTTTTGGCAGGGGCAGTACCAAATGCACTCTATTCAATGACATAAATGCCATACTGCTCTATTCTTCTGTTTTTTCAAAAATTATAAATATGTAATTTTTTTACTTGCTTCTCACGTTCATAATATTTACATTAGAGGCGAATTCTTCACATTATTAGTACATGTGCTTTAAATAACTTCAAATAACGTTTCTCGAAAACTCAATAGTTTTCTTAAAAATGAGCTCAAAATTCTGCATTTCCAGAAATGATCAAAAGCCATTTTCTTAAAAATGGCTCGAAATTTTTCCTTCAAATTTTTCCAATTGATAGTGCTGCAATATGCACTGTTGAATATGCCTAAAGTTCATTTTGGTGTTTTCTTTTGTTTTTTCAAAAATTATACAAATATAATTTTTTTGAAATATCTCCCATGCTGTTAATATGCACATTTCAATCAATTTGTATACATTATTACATTTGTGAGAGGAAGTGCTTCAAATGAACTTTTTTGAAAACTCGATAGATTTCTGTGAAAAAGAGCTTCAAATTTCGAATTTACAGTAATGCCTAATCGTCATTTTCTTAGAAACGGCTTCAAAATTTTCAATAAAAATTTCTACTTTGGACGAGGTTTTACTCTTCTTTAATATTCTTGAAGTATTATTTCAGTTCAACTATTAAGAAACTGAAAAGTTGAGAAAATGTCAAGAAAATGTACTTTTGATGATGATGATGATGATGACAGCTGGCCAGAGAATGGAGCAAACCTTGAAGCCAGTCCACACCAAAGAAATTAGAAAAATTTGCTACAAGAAAGTCGGTGCCATTCTGTAGCACCTCTATATTTTTGTAAATAATCAGGCATTTAAAAGCACAATAATGATTCCTTCCAGTCTAATATCCACTAAGATGTTCTTAAAGTTGCCAGTCTAGTTTTGATGTAGCATATTTTTCAAATGAATTTAAAAAAGAGTGATAAAGTCTACATAACTTTTCTAAAAACAAATAGGACTCCTTAAATTCAACTATTAAATTTCTTCAATACTGTAAACACTCTTCAATCACTCTGCAATACACAAAAAGCAGTCCATTTTGAGTCAAACTTATGATAAAAACACCGACTAGTTGTAAATAATACTTAGAAGTCTGTGTTTCAGGAGAGAAGTTTAGTTTCTACGGCTATTACACTTGATATTGGATGTAACACAGGTTGTGTATGTGTGTGTTTTTTTTTAATTTGTAGCGTCTGCCATTTTGACGCAACGCGTCTCCAAGCCCCTTAAGGGGCGTTGAGTGCGCGCCATTAACGGGCGCTATTTGGGAGTAATCCTCCATTACTAATATGTCAGGTCACGTCGCAGTCAGTTGTCAAGAGGACCGCCGGGTAGCATCTTCGCATATGCGCCTCCTGCTACGCACTCCTGCATCACTACCCAGCGGCCAGAATTGGAAAGGAATAAGGATAAGGTTGGGGTTTAGGACACTTCACAGGAGTTGGACTAGCCCTTGTGAAGCAGCCAAACTCGTTTTGAAACAAATTTCACATGAGATTCGATGGGAATAGAACCCGGACCTCAGTGGTGAAAAGCTAGCGACTTCGCTATGTGCCACAAGTGAGACTTCATAACTGATCCAGTAAATTTATTTTTTTTAAATGCAAAGCTCAAGGAATCTCTCTCTCCTTTTCTTTCCCCCTTCCCTCCATTATTTTATTTAGATATATTATAATTATTCTTTTAATTTTACATTCACAAAAAGTTACCCAACAAGATATAAAAGTCAAAATTTCAGGTTTCAATATATTTCATTTTGTAATTTCAATGAAATAACATTAACATTGAAGGAGGTATCTTGCTTCTGAGTACATCATCTGTTCTTTATTAACAACTAGCTGAACCCATGAAAAGATTTTGCATACTCAAACTCTTTTGCATAGTTTGACGGTCAGCAACATATTACTTCACTTGGGGATCAATACATTGACCCTCAAATGATTTGGTGAAAGTCACATCTTGTAACATATTTGCTGAAGCTGGGATAATAATTAGGGATCGTAGGTTTCTACAATCAGCTTACCAAACATTCGGCCACTAGGACCTAACATATAACTCAAAAAATACATTTCTTTAATTTTTAAAATCCAAAAGTTTTAAAGAAACTAACCCTCATGAAAAGTGTTTTAGTATATAAGAGCTTCAAGTAAAGTACCCCTCAAAACGAAAATATCCGTAACAAATGCGAGGAGCTGCTGCAACACCTACATCAATTGGTGAATATTTATTTTGAAAAATCTGTGTAAGGTTTAGGCACTACTATAGTTTTTATATACAGTTTTAAGAACTTGAAAACTACCAAAAAAGACAAATACGGCTTTACCTGAGAGCCTTAATGCTGTGCATCTCCATATATGCAGAGAAGTCATGTGAATACCTTGCAGCAGAATCAGGGGATAGGGGGCCATGCTCCCCCAAGCCAACAATGCTTTGTAATTTAACTCAATTTATTCAAAATAATTACTATATATCAATTTTTTTTCAAGCAAACAATTACAAGAATATTTTGAAGATGTTAATGGGATGTCCAAACTAAAATTGCTACCCTACCAGAGTATCTGCCTCTGTGACCACCTGCCTCAACGGAAAACTCAAAAGTCAACCCACACGCTTATTGCAGCCCAGCGCCCTGCCAGCTAGTCGCTTCACCTTCCAAGAATCCTACTCCACCCCCCTCACACCATAAGTGCATAGGACCAACACCTTGACCAGTTCCATTGTCATTTGTCACATGACTCCCACCCGAGGTAGGAGGGAAGCTTTTGATGTTCGCCACAGAGCACAGCCCAGAACTGGCTGGGTGCTTTCAAACGTTTTGAAATTGCATTTTTCAGAATAAATTATTAATATTTAGAGCTAAAATATTTGTGTTTGAAGTAGTTCCTGCATGCTTGCCGTCCATGATCTTCAATTTAAGACCATTTCTTGATCACTCTGTACAGCCAATTGTTCTCAAGAAATGTACAGAAAAATCATGCTTCCTATTAACATTGAGATATTTGAATTTGAAAAAAAAAACATTAAAATTGTTTCCACATCAGAAAATTGATCATGCTTACCTTTCACAAACAATGCTAGGTTCTGAATTTAACCGTTTATGAAGAGAAGGATCCTCAAGACGATCTACTAAAGCAGAAAAGCTCAATTCTTCTGGAGGTGCTAGTAACAATGCGTTCACATGCATAGAGCCAATTTCTCCCACTGAGACTCCATGTCTAGCTCCAAGGCTAACAGCCAATTCAAACTGTTCTGGCTTCACAGTCCTGAAAATATGACATCATTCTAGATAAAAAAGCAATAAATGAATACACAAATAATGAATAAAGGAATAAAGAAATAAATGTTAAATTGTAGGGAATATGAGACAGGAACGAAATGGAATTAACATAACTATTGTTTTTGAAATGGCATAAACATCTACATCTCAGAAAATTGTTCGATATCAAAGACAAAGAAAAAAAAATACACACAATGCCAAACCCAAAATGGACTCCCGACGGTACTGTGAATCACTGGAGAAGAGCTGAAGGTCAACCCCACAGCCACAATCATGTAATTGTTGCCCTTCTACATAATCAGCCAATTGGTGATGATGACGCAACAAAGCAGCAGCCCAGTCAGGAGGAGGTTGCAGTCCAGCAGCAAGGCCAGCCATGTACTGCACCAGCTGTACACAGGAAGCTTTTCTTACTTTCCAAAAACTAAATTGTTATTTATGGGGTATAACAATAATGTGAGCTCCAATAAACTTTTATTGACAATCACCTTGTAAGTGTATTAGTTACAAAACAAAACATCACATAACGTTTCAGAGATAGATTATCTCCATCTTCAGAAGTTTCCCTTTTGAGTCCAGAAGTAACTGGTTGACTAGCACTTACGCATCTGAAGATGGAGATAATCTATCTCCAAAACGTTACATAATGTTTTGTAACTAATACACTTACAAGGGGATTGTCAATAAAAACTTATTGGACCTCACATTATAGCCCATAACGAATTGAATGACAATCTGTACCTTATGTATATTAAATTGTTATTTGTAATTGCACAAGTACTTTACTCTTGCACTATTACTCTTGCACAAATTCAAAATTCAAATACAAAATTTTTTCACATTCTTGACAATTTCCACTCCATAAATCACCACACAATTAAAATCAGATATTATGTCTTTCATGCAGTCTTAAAGTATAATTAAAAGCACAACAATCATTGTAGCTAAAAGTTATATACACGGTTATATACCAAAGGTTATATACAATTTATCAGTAATGAAGCTCGAATAATTTTTATTCAGCCAATTTGCAATCATTCTCAATTCATCTTCAGCTTTAGTTAACACCTCACCCCCAAGTACTAACTGTAATAATTACTCATTGGGTCATGAACTAATGACAAAATTTCACCTTTTGATAAAAGACTGAAAATATCATTTATATCTATGGGGTCGTCCATAAATTACGTAACACAGAAGAGGGGGAAGGGTGTTTGAAGCGGTGTTATGCTGCGTTACATAGGAGGGGAGGTCATAGGTTAGTGTTAGGTAATGCTGATATTTATTTTTAAAATCTTTCAAGTTAAAAACACTGTTAAAATTTTTGTGGAGCATAAATGTGAATAACTATCATATGACCAGTAGCGTGTGAAGTGCAATATATTGCAATAATGAAACATTGCTGGGTCCACTAGAATAAAATAAACAAGAGTGGTCCTACGATGGTCTCTCACAATCATTTCAATTCTGTAAGTCATTAATTTTATCTATCTGTCTTCTATCCATTAGGTAATTCAATATCAAATCATGTACAATACCTCTGAAACCCATTTGATATAACATTCTCAACGGGATCTTATGATCAATAATATCAAATGCATTTAGAAAAATGAATACACAAGGAATATTGTTTTCTGTTGAGTTAGCTGTTTTGGTCAGTACTAGTGCTGTCTTCAGTAATTCTCTTTTCCTAAAATCCACTTCGATGTGGATTTATTATATTGTACAACTGAGGCTGGAAACAGCTTTTATTCTGATATTATCTATTCTTTGCAAAATTTGGCATAAGAGATATTAGTCAGTACTTATTGGATTATCAGTTTCTCAGTTTTTAAACAGAAGTATGACAATCAATCCATTTAAAAATGGATCAGAATTATTTCAGTTTTTACTACTTTATTAATTATCTGATGTGGTTGTACTGTACAAATTGCAATAATCTTTATCATCAGACCATATAGTATTATCATGAGGCAATATAATACCAAAAGATGGAGTATTACAAAAAAACTACATAAGTCATATGGTGAACAACAAACAATTGTGCTCACGGTGGGACTTCAACTCATCATCCTTCAAGCAGCAATTGAGCTGCACTTGCCTTAGCAACTTCTTGCTACTTAGATCAGCATTTTTTAATACCAATACCATAAGAAAAAATAAAATACATCACCTGAAGTGGGGCGTGAAGAAAAGTATCTTTTACTCTTTCTTTGTTGCCACAGTGGATGGCCAACCAACCCTTAAGAGCAAAACAATAACAGGCCAATTGCAGGGAGATAGATGTACAAGGTAACTGACGAAACACTTCCTCCACCCGGGCTACGTCACCCACTGCCAGTAGATGGCAAAGTCCTAGAGCTGAGTCCTCAGGCAGCAATCGCATGCTCAATTCACAAAGAACTGAAACATTAAGAGGGGACATTCAGCCATCTGAGTTCAAAAAGTTCAGTTTTCAAGAACAAAATTAACAATTTCCATCTGCATCCTCACTACATGAAAGTTTTACACACAGACACACCTGCTCAAACAGCCACACCTTGATTACATAGTCACCTTAATGAAACAATAACACCTTCATTTATCCCGCTTCACAGCATTCCTACAGTTTGCTAACTAGGGCTTCCCTTTTGTGGGAACCTGTTAAGGACTTACATGGTACACCACGTGTGTGAATCCAATGTAAAGGTCATTCACTAACATCCTTGTTAATTGCCCTGTTGTAAAATTTCTGCAAGATATGAAATACATCTTCAAGTGTAGTTCGCTTGTTTGATTTGGCGAGCATGGAAAGTCAGTTTCTGGTCTAAGAATGAGTGACAAATCAGTGACTACGAGAATAAGGGTTTGATATTAGCGAAAAAGAGGCAAATAATTCCAAATACCTTGTTTAAATTGTATTTTGTCATTTATGATAATTAAACATTTTAAAGAGAGTAAACATTATTTCATGACAATTAGCACAATTAGATTTGATTTATATTGCCAGTAATTTCCTAATTTTAATTAAGTGGCCACCTCTATTAACTCTTTCTGAGCCTTTGTCCCACTGGATGAGCCACAGCATAATTTCCGGTTCCAGACCTATGACCCACCCAGTTACCCCCACTCTTCTCCGTATCAATCCTTTGTCCCTCGGTGTGGACCAATGTTGTTTGGTTGTGCCATCTCATACAAAAGCTGGGACATACAAAAGCTTTAATGGTTTACTTTCTTCTGCTGGTTCGCTTCATGTAACTTGAAATATACTGTATTTTCGTAGCTTCTGCACTATGTAAATAGATGTAAATAGCCATGGAGTCAACCTCAACGCATGTGCGTCTAACAGAGAGCAAAATAAACGAATTAGATTTTAATATTGCTAGTAGGATCTACCGGAATAAGATTATGGCGGTAATATTTTGTTTAACCCATTAAAACTCAAATTAATTTTGTGTGCATAGTGCTTGCCCATTATCATTGCGTCCGAGTGTGCAGTCATTGTTGGAACTTTCTATAAGCAATTTTTTGCAACTTTTAGTGCTAAACTATTGCTGAGTTGCTAAAATATTGCTGAGTTGCTAAATTATTGCTTCTACTATTATGAAAATAATCTTTTGGGTTTAAATTGATTTATTTTTACCCTTTATTATATCCTGCCACTGTTCCTGCTCTGAACCGTCATTTAAATCGAGAGCATTGGGAACCACTGAGTCAGATATTTAAAGAGGGAATCAACACGGAAAAGGTTAAAGGTCAATTGTTTGCTTGAATCATCAATGGCCACTTAATTCAGGTTTCACTGAAAATACATTTATTCTCTCAATTTGTTAAAGTTTAGGATAAAACGGGCCCTCCTTTCAATATATCGTTTAAAACGGCACTTACCAGAAACAAAAGTAAAAGAATGCATTTTTAACACCTCACGTATTCACCAACTCATTAAAGATGCTAATTAAGGAAGAGGTCCAAGGTTAAAGTTCTACGCCATTCATTTTTTCTAAGAAATTTTATTAAAATTAATTCTAATTCTAAGAAATAAAATGAATGGCAAAGAATTGAAATTGTTCATGGAGTTTAACAATTTTCTGTTCAATGTTAAACATGTTCAATAAAATACTGTTAAAACGCTGCTTGCAAATTCAATAATACTAAGAGTTGGAATTGCATTTTCTCCATTCTTGAACATTTTCCAGAAAACTTAGAAGACCATTGTGTAGAATACACAGAACTGTTTCTTCGGGATATAAAACAAATGAAAATTAGGTACTAGGGTGGACGAAATGTCTCCTCCACAGCTGACCATCATTGGTGTTTAATAAGAGGTAACATTTGTCAGGCCCTGGGGCTTAACGCCATTGGATCCCAGGGTTCCTAGTTGGTCACCCAACCAGGAACCAGCGAGTCTCGAATTCGCTTAATCTTCATGACTACACAGAGCGTAGTAAATGAATTCAGCTAATGATACTGGCATTGTGTACATTTTGCTTTAACACCCACTGCATATTACGAAAATATATGCATTTATAGTATTTTTACTGAAATTACAAAGCATATTGGTAGAATGAACATTTCATGTGCAATGTTTTCCCTAAACATTTGTTTCACACTGGTTGTGACATTTAATGTGATTCGGACTGTTTTTATTGTTTTAGAAGAAATGCCGAAAATATGAAATGTACTTATTATCAAAAATACATTTGAAAGAAGACAAACTTAACTCACCATCAGAATTTAGATTATTTTTAAGGTCTCCAGTAGTAGATTGTTCAAGTAGAACAGTACGTAACAAATAGCGACACATTTTGAAAGAACGATCCTGAATATCTGGCTGCGCAAATCTATCATAACGAATATCTAAATTACTCATATGACACTCTGGGGAGACCGTTGCATAGAACGCAGGAAGGCCTTGACGTGAGAATGGAGAAAAAGTTTCTTCTTCCAATTCAGATGATTCACCACCCCAACTGAAAAAAGTAAAAATTCATATCATGATAACACGTCTTCTTAACTTAACTTATAAACTATGAAATAGTGTCTCTCCCTCTACTCCTCTGTCAGTGTGATATATCACACGATCAAATGAGGAGTGTAGAAGGAAAGATTTTTTGGAAATATATGCAAAGAAAATATTCAATATCCCACTCTAAAAACAATAATTATTACACAACCTCTCAGACAAATGTTCATCCATCAGCAAATATAAGTATTTTTGTACATGTACCTAAAGCTGTTTTTCCAAAAGTCTTTACTACTGATGTTGTGAATAAGATTGTATGTTGTTTGCTTCAGAGCTTCAGTAGAACGACCAACAGTTTTAGCCAAACTAGATGGTACAAATTCTTTTTGTGGAGTACCAGGCTGGAAGAAATAAATATAACAAGAAATAAACTTTCATTATTACATCTAATAACTCAACATTAATCATCACACACTATTTCATAATAATTATTAACCCTTCAACACAGCCAAATTGGAGTGCAGTAGTACTCCAATGTAGGTAAAGGGAAAGGACGTTTGTGAGTCACTGTGAAATCAGGTAACCAACTCAATGCACCCCTGCGATCACCCTTTTCTCCACATCCACCGAGTCCAAGGGGAAAATCCCTTCATGTCCAAGGATGGATACCCAAGAATAGAGGTGAAAGGAAGATGTCTCAAGATGGCATTCTGCATTAACCCTTAGACTCTGTTTGGGGTCTTTTTTGACTCCAAGGCCAACTAATGTTTTGCAACACACTGAAAATTATTCCCACAAACTTCTCCTTTTAGATATGCTATTTATGTCCAATTTTACATACATTGCAAACTTTTCGGTTTTTTAAGTTGTCGAAAATAATTTGATTTCTATGCTGTTGGGGTTCAAAATGCCATATTTGACATCTAAATTAGAGAATTCTATAAGAAAGATTCTTAAAACATGTCCATTTCCATTTTGTAGTATTATGTAGCGGTTTCTGAGTGACAATTTCAGGTATTTGTCTATTATGATTTAGTAGCTCTGTTTCAAACAACATCATGCTGGTAAGATGAAAATAATACGTATAATTATGAGGCCATGCTAGATTGTTTTTTCTGAAACAACATTTTTTATTTAGTGTGGTATAGTAAATAAAGCAAATAAATATCATTACTTTCTCAATAAATAATTCCAAATGACATCCTTGGATCAAATGCTTGTGAATTATTGTATAAAACTTTGGGGTCAAAAAAGACCCCAAACAGATTCCAAGTAAGTATTGGTGGAAAAGAGTCAAAGAGTTAATAAGGCACCTTTTGCAAACATACCGATGTCAAAGCATCCGAAAACTCTTCATCATCCACTATACTTGGATCAACTTGACTATTGATTTCTTTATGAAGAATTTCAGACTCCAAAAGGCACCTATAAAAAGTAATTTAACTTCAATTAGACATAATATCATCTGCAAATTAGAAGAAGGAAGTGAACAATTGGAACAAATTTTCACTATTCATCTTGGGAATTGTAAGGACAGAAACATGCTAAAAAATTTAATAATATAAGAAAGCATGAGAAAACACATTGTAACATACCTAGCTTTTATAAGAGGCTCAATATTTTCTGGAGGGCAATGCAGTAAAGCAAATCCAAGCAGTGAATTGCGAAGTTTCAGATCAGAAAATTCAGAACACGTGCCTAAGTTCTGAACAACTTCCCAAGCACCTGGAAATCCATTATCTACAATACGTTTACACATGTCAGCACAAAATGTCAGGTCCTTTTCCTGTAAATAAAGAAAACTGTTGTCAGGCATTATTTAAGACACTACACCATAAAAAACAACACAAAATTAAGATATAATTTTCCCGATTTTGAATTGCATGTTAGTAAATTATTGATTTAATAAGAATCCATTGAGACAGTTAATCAATTTTACTAAAACCAATATCTTTCATAAATTATTCAATAACTAATATTTGGACTCAATATCTATGATAATACACTACAATGGAAACTATAGATGTAATTTTTTAACCAATTTTCTTAGAACATGACAATATGAATATTAAAAATGAATCCATTAAATTTCATTTATGATCAAGTCAGCTTTCAGTCAAAAGAAGAAATGCACAGTTTTACCATTCTTATTTTCAATAAAAAATTGCAAAACATGGGGTTTACAAAATCAATATTAATACTCTAGTAAACGAATAATGCAATCACTGGAATTCCGGGGGGGATTCAAGCTCCCATGCTTATTTTAGTGAAGGGGGGAGGATTGCAAACTGCCACCCCTGAATCTTGCCTTTGATTTACAATATTATGACTATCAACACTCCTATCCACTCCTCAACAAAAAAATTTGACTCATATTTCAATTAACAGCTCCAGTAACAAATATCTTTCCCCCATAAAGTATTTTTAACTATCACATACATAAGAACATAGATGAACAAAATGTGAAATATATATTTATGTAGGCATAATCAAGGCAGAATTAACTATTACATTTTCTTCTTGAATTCTAAGTGGTTGTTATAAGCATTCTGTTTTATTACATGACTTACATATCAACCCTCTCTTTACAGTAATTACAGAAAAATGAAGCAAGAGAACATACTTTCAAAGCAGTTTCAGCAACTATGGACAATACATGGCCTTCCCGTTGCCGAGCATCTGAACCTGACACTCGCAGTTTCTGTGCCAGCTGCAATAAACGATGCCAACTGCGATATGCGAGAGGCTTCTTACGAACACATGATTCTACCAGCTTGAGTCTGTCTCTACACTGGCGGACTAAAGGAAAAACAACAGACCTCCACTTTAGTTAAATGACAAAATTGCATGAAATCAAACTGAACTAATAGTTATAACATTCCAATATAATTAGTATATTTCTCCTACAAACATGTTCACTTTTTACTAGCTATTATCATGTGAATGTATTTATATCATCAAAATAATATAACAAAAAATCTGGCAACACAAAACTATTTGAAAAAAACCTACAATTTCTCAGTATTTACATTGAATAACAAACAGAATACATAGTTCTTTCTTTTCATTTTGAACATTTGAATTTTACACAACATCTACAGTCGATTCCAGTTATAGTGAACTTCTGGGGACTAACATTTTTGGTTAACTATGTCTGATGATGTCAATATTAAACAGAATTGATTTTATAAATATAGAAATACAGCAAAATACATTAACAGCATGAACTGAAAATTTCAATATGTTTATTTGTCCTTAAAAATCAATTTATTTTCAATTGTTTGCTTCGTACTTTTTCATTAGTAATTTCGCTAGATACTTCTCAGAGTTCGTGCTCTCTCCAAAATTGATTTTTCATTGTTCTCAGTATTGTAACGCAGTCTTGACACTCTTCAATGCCTCTTGCACTGTTTGAATACTGCCCCACTCCCAAAAGGTCATTTTACTCCCCTAGTAAAATATGAGGTGCTTTCAGTAGTGGGGTGCCGCAAGCTGCTAATGAAACTAGCCACTTTTCTGTATGGCACAGCAGATGTCACCAGACTGTGTCAGCTGCATGCTTCCTGTCACCTACATAGAACTCAATGCACTTTGTCCCGTAGAATATCAAGGAACACCAAGATTGAAACTGAAGCAAGCAACGTTGTCACCGACAGTTGCAGCCCTTGCAGGACATAGCCTTTGTTTTCTCAGAGAAACTGAGTGGCATAAGGTCATCAGTAAGCTGTCCATTCCCGGTCCCTACTTTCACCTCAGGGGAGACTACTTCTATTATGCCCTTTGGCCGACGACATTGTCTTCAAGCTTCCTAGTATTGAAATTTGTAGCACTGAGATGCTATATATTCTTTTCCAGGAGGGAATTAGTTTCCAGGATGATGTATTTCCTACGTTCACTGTAGCCGAGGTTCAGGTTCATTATAACCAAGTCTAATGCGTATTTGCAGTGAAACAGACCAGTGACTTAAGGTCACTATAACCTAAGGTTCACTATATCCAACTTCACTATAACCTAAGTCGACTGAATAAAAAATAGAAAGATCAAACTTATTCAAAATGCATTTACAAACATAATTATACATATTTTCTACAGATATTGCTTACCCTGTAAAGGTAACATTGAAAGACCAAAGTCATTCAATAACTGAAGGGATGCAATGAGATCCAGATTTTCCTGAATGGATGGCTCTTCTTCCACAATCAAATGCAAACATGCCCTATCACATAGAATGTTTGTAAAAACATGAACATAAAGATAGTTTAAAAATTAATTCTAATTTTAAAAAGTAAGGAACACATGAAATAGAATAATAATTGTACAAATACGCAAGCATATCGTTGTGGTAACCAATATAGGTCACATGTAAAAAAAATGCACTCTTTTGTTTATTACACCATTGTGTTCAATTTCAAGAACTGCAGCAGTTGCAATAGGTCATAAGACAAAGAACTAATGAAAAACTGAATATCATGATTTTTATTTGTGAAATCACCCGTCAAGACAGTGAGAGGTAGAGAACATTTTTTACTCCTGAAAACTTCGGTAGATTTGATATACAACCTATTGTGGTTACCACGGCAATTTACAAAAACAACCCCAATAAAGTGAAGTAAACAAAGTTGATAATCTCTCACTTTGCTAATTCCATAGCTGGGTCAGTAAGACTGCCAGCTGAATCAAAGTATTCACGTGCCACTTGAAGTACTAGTTGTACACTACGATCAAAGGGCACTCGCTTGTAACTACGCCCTGTTTGTTGCACTTCTAATATATCAGCTGCCATACGAATGTTTCCTGCAGAACCCGATGACAACAAAGTTTCTGCATACATCTAGTAAGCACAACAAAATTCATCAATATTTTTGCTGGCTTCTCAAATATTCAATTCTAAAGACATCTGAATTGTCACTGAATATAAGAATCAAAGACATACTAATTTCATAATTGAAATATAGTACAATTAATACATGAAGCCTTGCAAAACCAAGGGGGCTAAATGTCGAAATGTTTTCTTCTGGATATCAATAAAAACTGTATGAATTTGTATTCTTGATGTACTACCAGAGCTAACACTAGGTAGATGTTACAACTACTTGGAAGGTGTTTGGAACATCACTCTTAAATGTGCACCGATTTATATAATATTTAGATGTCAAAACCTTTGTATTGAACATTTTGGTACGCAGCTCCTTTGGCTTTGCAAAGCCTCAAATACTGTTGTAATAAAGATGTTACAACAATATAGCAGGTGTTAAATAATATTATAAGCACCTCATAAACAGTCTGCAGACTGATGCAGCTAAACACTTTGGCATGCAGAGTCAGCATATCGTTTAAAAGTTCTTCCCACTGTATTTTAGTTGGAGGAGGAACTCTGAAAGCATAAAATGTATTAAAAGCCAAATGTCAAAATGTTTTATTAATAATTCAAGGAAAAGAAAAAATTTTACACCAGACATTTCAAACAAATAATTAGTTGTAAATAACAATTTCATTAACCTATTAAATTAAAGTTTTCAAATAATCTATTTGTGCAAGATTAGTCAGAAGATCTACCTAGAAGATCACAAAAAGTACAATTAGAAATGTTTACCGTATGTACGTATGGAGTAGTTTTGAGACAGTGGGAGCTAGCTTTACCAATCTTTTTTGAAATTCTAATCTCCTTTTCAGGTTTGCTATCGGCTTCTCAGAATTAACAAAAAGAAACAGAAGATTTCCTGAAATGTATGACTATTTCTTGTGAGAAACTACACAACACAACAACCTGCAATCAATGGTCGGTTAAAAGACAGACCAGATGTGCAACCAAATGAGTTTCAAGCAGCTAGGCGCTTGCCATGCAGCCTTTTAGAGATTTAGAAGATCAAAAACATCTCAGAAGCGACTGAGGAAATAATGATAAACCAAGGAACAGGTCACCAGAACCAAACCTTAAACATTCATGATGATGATGGTAGCAACCAGATCACTGACAAACAAGTGAAAGGGACAACACTTCCAGCACCTGTTATCATTATGGTGAATACACAATTTAGGTTTTCTTTTATTACAAGCTGCTGCTCATGCTACCAACATGCAACCAAGTTCTGCTGCTAGCACACTCACCAACAAAGTGCCACTGCAGAGAGACTTTCCTGGCACACTGTATAAGTCAACTGTATTAATTAATTCAATAATATAATTAACTTTATTTAATAATGAATATAGTTAATTAACAAATAAAGAAACAATAACAAAACATTGTTTTTTCTGCAGCCAATATTTTGACCTGCAGCCTTTTTATTAGGGCTTCTTCCAGACTTCAATATGTACATCCTACACAAAAAATGAAAATAAATAATCTAATGATAAATTATTTTTTGTTTTGATCATACTTTCTTAAAAACATATAATTGATGAAAAGAGAAAGAACATACAAAATTGATTAGTTTCAATACACCCACATAAATATGCATTAAACCATGCAACAAAACCAGCCACAGAAATACATTTTAGTTTGAAGTAAATACTCACTTTCGAGCAAAAGATCGAGACAGTCTCAAGAGAAGTTGCTGGACGCTGGTAGGATGAGCTTTGCAATCTCTGATGAATGAAAGGGGCTTCGGAAGATCATTAGTTGAAAGAATGTTAGCAGCCTGAAGATCATTCTCTACTTCTTGCAGTCTTGAAGTTGATTGCTTTCTCCAGGTCTGTGGATTGAAACACTCACAAATGAATTTGTATCACACATCAAATCTAACAAAGTCCACTAAAGGAAAATACACATTAGGAACACTTTTCTTGGATTCACAAGGAAAAGTCATTTATCAATTGCTATCAAAACTGAATATTAATTAACCCACTAATGTGCAAATGGGGCCTCAGGGGCCTAGTTTCTTTAATTATTGTTGTTTCCACTTTCTGATTAACCTGAGGGGATTAGAGTATTCATGTTATTTCCCTTGGCTTTGCGAACCTGCAAGTGCAAGTGAATAGGTGATTTAAGTGTGATAACAGGAATTTTTGTCCATTTCATCCATCTTTCACAAACTGGGTCAGTTAACTCCAGCCATCTTAATGTTTTTCAGAATGTTTTGTAGTTTCTGAGAACACACTGATTTGTGGGTTTCTTTAATTGTGGGTTTCTCTTAGTAATGATAAATATGATAATGATAATGACGAGGATGAGCATTACAACAGCAGCAATAATAGCAGCAACAGCAACAGCAACAACAACAACAACAACAATAATATAATGGCTTAATTTATAAGATGGGGTTAGAACATCACACTGGCTCTTCTTCCACACCACAACCATAAATTGACCAATATTACAACTGTGCTTTCTAATACTTAACATTATTTAACAAACAATTTGCATCAATAATCAAACTTGTCCCCAGCCAGAGATGTGATCCTTTTTAAAGGTAACCGATGAATACAAAACATTCAATGATTTTTTAGGAGATCAGAGTACTTAGGGTGAAAGACTCCAGATTTTATCAGGAAAATCTATTAAATAAATAATTATTAATTTTTGATAAAGTACATTAATTGTGTTTTAAATTCAATTATCAATAAAGTACTAGTAATTTACTGAAAGGCATATTCTTTCAAGTCTTTATACTACACAGGTGTGCTGGGCCTCCAAAGCCCCATTTGCGTACATTTGTTTGGCTACTGCATGGTACATCAACATTAAAATATATCTCAGTATATTATTGAAAAAAATTTAAACAAAATACATCAATTTAAGTTTTTATCAATTAATCCTATTTCACTGAATTACAAAAACTAAAATTCTAAAATCTATAGACTAAAATTATTATTAACAAGTAAATATACTGTTGGAAATATTTTTTTTAAATATTCACCTTATATTCTTGTCACCAACACATTGCACTATTTTGAAAGCAATGTCCCACTGATCTGCGTGGGGGTAAGCATAAAGACAATCAAAAGCAAGAGTAACAGCATCACTCCATTTAATGACAGAATCATTTAAATCTGAACGAAAGTGCTCAAAAAGCAGCAAAGGAAGAGAAAGGTGATGAGATGCAATATCTAAAAGGCAGCCCCTTAGCAACTGTAGCTGACTGCCAGCAGTCTTTTCTTCACATCGTACTAGAAAAGGGCGCAAGATATTCTGAACATCCCGAACAAATGTTGTTTCTGTGGACTGCAGGAAAAAATACAAAAAAATTTGATATTAGTAATCACAAATGACAACTAATACTTCCTAACATAAGATATTACAGATACACATACTTTACTAAGAAGAAGCTTTGCTTTTTCCAAATCAGTCATTTTCTGAAGTGCCTGAAGACTAATATCTTCCAAATGTACATCATATACAAGAGACTCTAGTGTTAATAACTGTCCATACAATTCTTCCAGTCCCTGAAATTAAATGTTTTTATACTAACATTTCTTAAATTACTTGACAACAAAGTGGCAATTATTGATTAGTGCACTCATATTGATTTATAAGAAGATTCATTAAAGCACAAGTGCTCTCACAGATTTATTACAGCATTAGTGTCATAATGACTTCATTATAACAAAGAAAAAATTTCAAAGAAAAATTTGAAACATGAGTAACAGTACTGTCTTAACCAGAGGTCTGCAAGACCAAATGGCAGTGGTGGACGCAAGTCAACATTTTTTTTTTTTTAAACTCAAATTACTCAAAACTATTGACATATATTGTTCATGTCACATTCAAAGGAGTATTCCCTTTACAAATAAATTGTTTTATCTTACAATAGGAGCAAAGGAAACCAGAAGAATAAAAATAGCTCAAATGAAGTTTTTAAAGCAGTTTTGGAATTAGAAACAAAATAGGAAAACCTAAAGCAGAAAATTTTGCAGAAAGATTAAAAAAATATCAGAGGAAATAAAGAAAACATGTGAAGACAATGGACAAACAATGACTACCAAGGATGACTTTAAATTTTAGACCAGAAAGCAAGAGGGACAGAGGAAGATGGTACCAGCAGGAACACTTCAACATATGAACGAATCCTTCATTACCTTCTAGTAGGTGAGGAAAATCATTCCTTAATCAAGGGTGTTGATCGTGATTAATGATTACGATTTTACAAGAGACCATTAATGTGAAAGTTAGTTGATTAATCGCATGTGGTAGTGCAAGTGGATAATTACAAACTATAACATAATGGTCTTTTAGCCATGTGTTAAATACATTTTATCTAAACCAATAGCCTGCAAACATGATTCCAACAGTATGCGATCATGATTGGTGGTATTATATTGTCTATGCTATTACCTTTTATTACATTGGAAATAATATCAAGCTATTTGATCTACTGCAGGAAGCTTTACTACACTGGGTTATAATAAGCTATTTGCTCTGCTCCAAACAGATTTTAACACAATATACAAAATACAAACAATTGAATCTGAGAAATATTCAAAGCAAACTAATTTTTTTAATATTTAAAAAATATTTAAGGGAGAGGGTCTGAGCTGAAATTGGCCTTCCTCTGAAATACTCCCAATATTTGCTCCTGATATTAATAAAGATGCAAATTTAAAAAAAGGAAAGAAATAAAAAAAAATGAAAAACACCTTGCGCTACCAAAGCACTACTTACTCATTTCATTCAAACTATCAAACTTTTGCATTGATAACTATTAAATTACTGTCATGTTTACTTAATTCCAAGGTAGTTAATCCTGTACTACTTATCTATATCTGCTTGGCCTAATAAAAATACGATTTCAATAAAATGAGTTCAAATGGTTTCCCTTACAATGCCATTAAACATACACTTATTACTCTTATTTTAAAATGCCACCATAAGCTGAAGTTTTGGAAATAAAACTCTGTCAGATCTACTAAAAACATATTAATGAAAAATCACTTACAATAATATTCCTGGCTTGCGCGAGTTTCACTAAACTTAAGGCATGATCTACCATACAACTACGTTTCTCAATACAGTGAGCACGCCATTTGTACCATTCAGATAATAGTTCCCGAGATAAAGATCCATTATCACAACTAAACTGACCAAGTTGTGACTCTGGTTCCAGAAGAATTTTATCATCATCACTGGAATATACATCCCAAACTTTCCTGCAACACATTACAATGTATGATGATAATGTTGTGCCTACATAGTATTAATAATAAAATAGAAGGAATTTGGAAGAAAGCAGAAGAGGAATGAAGAGAAGGAAGAAGGAGCAGGAGAACAAAAAGGAATGAGGAGGAAGAAGTAACAAGCAAGCAAGGAATAAAGCATAAAAATTGTTAAAAAGGAAGGAGTAATTCATAAAAATCCATGACTGATAACAAATTACACAATACAAATAAATAAACAATTTGATAATTTTGACATCTTTGATTATTGTTTCATTACAAATATGTTTATATTATATTATTTCCTAAAACCTTTAATTAAGATTCAATCATATATTCCTGGTAAGTGTATAATACAAGACAAAGTACTTAATGGGACTTTTAACCCTCAATGTAAAATGTTATCTTTATGGCATGTTCATTCAGGGGGAACCTAGAATCAGGGGGTACCTAGACATCAGAGACTTTCTCTTTGTACACTACAATGTCATGTGGTGATGGGAGGTTGTCATAGCAATGCACTAAACTGACTACTTGCTACCGATGCACCCCGCAACTCCCTCTTTCACTTCACTTGGGTTGGAATGCTATCACGCCCAACCTAGGTTCAATGTTGAAGGGTTAAAGAATATTTACTAGAAGTTGAAAACGTTTATTTGAAAACAGTTTAATAAAAATATTTTTTTCAATACTCACCGAAACATATCCCTCTCACACCAATCCCGTGGTCGCAACTCCTGCTGCTTCCATGGATATACAATTCCTTGAGAATCACATTCTGGTAGCAGGGCTTCATAATCACGAGGATTCAATGTCTCAGGAAAATTTGATAAAACAGGTAGCCAGTGACGTAACACAGCATTACCATGATAAGTTAATAATACTTTTACAGCATACCAGCGACCCTCTCGGGCAAACTCCACAGTAGAAGCAAGAACAGATTCTGATCGAAATCGATCATAAAATTCAAAATTGTACGATTTCCCCCCATTTGGTCCACTTTGTATTTTCTGCAAAAATCAAATAAGGTAGGTTATTACTGAAATTCATTATCAACACAAACTACAGTAAACACTGATATTTTTAAAAGCTCAATTAATGAAGAAACATCTTCGATAATATTTTAATATCTACAAAGAATATGCAGTTTTAACCAGGTTGGCAAGATGGAAAAGTTAGTAGGAAAGTTCTCTTCACTATTTTAGAGCATTTATTTCCAGAAACTAGCTTAAATATACAAAATTTAAATGAATCACTAATATAATAGTACAAGCCAGTAGCTTTTTTACTTAATTCCCTCATCATCCCACCATGGCCAGGAGCCTCTCATGAAACACAAGATGATAAGGCCTAACAAAGGAAGAACCACTTTCGGTATACATGCATTATTCATCACTAAAGAAAAAAAAGGGATTTATTTTTAATTTATTTATATTAATAACTTTATGGAATTTGATAAGTGGTGAATTTTACATTAACATTCAAAGGAGGTCTAAGATTAAGTGTTAAGTGCCTTGGGCATGAATTTTGACATTTCAAATAATACCTTGTAGGTATGCAGCATGTCTAAATACCATAATAATTTCCATCTATACAATATTAATTCTTGTTGGGCAGCAGTTAAGGATTCAGATTTTATCTGGGAAAAAAAACCAAACAAAAACAGCATACTCAGTGACATATGATGTGAAGGTATATGAAAATATAAAATCTAAGAAAAACAACTTATCATCAAGAATTATGATTACACATTTACCCATTAACCCTTCAGCACATGAGCACTTTTCAGCCTATCAATATGGAACATTTTTTGCATAACTTTGTGGGATGCACATTGTTCACTACAAATTGTCACAGAAGTGCTATTTTCTAATGTATTGTGCCAAGATTTTCAACAAGCACTTCAGCTGACAACAATGGCTTCAGCTTCTTTTGTATGAACATTGTTGATATATAATGCGAGAATCATAACGTGCATTCTTGGAAATTTTGTTGTTTTTTTCACAAAGCTTCAAGAATCAAAAAATTGCAGAAATATTTTAATTCATGACAATCAAATGTGATTTGCAGGAGAGAATCGTCTACTTCACTGCCCTGAGAATCATATAAATTTTGTTTCACAAGATGTGCAATTTCAGAGGTAAACAAATCATTCTTGTGACAAGTGCTCATTTCTCAGGCTGAGTAGAATGTTTTGATTTACATACCGATATGTCTATCTACAAATTCATCATTAAAATGTACATGCATATGAAAGTAAGGCTTGATTCACCATTTAGAAAAATATGTGAAGGAATTTTTTCAAATTTGATTTGATTTAATTTCATTTATTTGGTAAAAAAAACACAGTAAAAACTCTATATGCCATATGTGGGAGAAGATCATCTGCGCACTTTTCTTGAGTACCAGAATGCCATCGCAACATTTTAATGAGAATTGCTTGAAAGATGAATGAAAGTTAAAACAACAACAATAACAACAACCAAAAAATAAAATAATAATAATAATAATAATAATAATAATAATAATAATAATAATAATTTTAAAAATGATTTAAGAATAGCAACATTTGAAAAACTAGACATTTTTGTTCCCAAGTTATAGTAAAACTATATTGTGACATACCAATATGTAGGACATTGTATTGCATGACATTTATTGTAAACAGGGTGAATTGTAAGGATAGACATATGTAAATATGGCGGCCTAGCAACAGTAGACGAGTTGTCGTCAAGGTCAACAAACATCATTGCTTTGAACCATGGGGCGCGGCTAGTTGAATTTGTAAGTAATTTAGGGATTGGCTAGGCATGGAATGACAATATATTTTGATGAAAGTGGGTCGAATTTTTTCTGAAAAGAAACAGTAGAAAATATAGACCGAGTTTTGAAGGGCTGAAAGAAAAGAATATGGATTCATTCCGACTTATGCCATGGTGCTGTACGGATCATGTGTAGATAATTGATGTTGGGAGTTTTTGAGAATTGCGAATGTCTACTTTGGAGCGTTTGGTTGTCAGGCTTTGAATATTGATGTAATGTGCGGAAATTGGAACTTGGAAATATTTCGAGTGAAACAGCTAGAATTTAAACTGTAAACTCAGGTGAATTTGCTGGCAACAGGACGGGAGTATTTGAAGCAGATAATAGTTTACTGAACTTTAATATTTTAAGCATACGCTAGAAAGAACTGGGAACTTTTAAAAGGCAAATTAATTGAAAGGTCAAGTGGGAGACTTATCAACTTATGAGGCGGTGAGGATCAGTGACTTGAGTACACTTGTGCCAGAACGGAAGAAAAGAAGATGGTATTTGGACCTGGAGCCATCGACACCGGGGAAAAATGAAAATGGTTCTACGCGGCAACATCGGTCAAGAGCATGCGCAAGACGGGTACTGCAATATAAGATTTGAAACTGGTCATGACCGAAAGTACATTTCGTATTGTTACCAAGTTAAAATTTCATGGACATTGAATAAACTTACAAGTTTCTGGGAATAGAAAAGATGATTTTCATTTAGCCAATTCCAGCAAATGAGTAGCTAGAAATGTATATTTGCTTTTCAGATTCCTCGGCCACTCTGTACAGATGGCAGATCGAATAATCGTCAATTAGTAGGCAATAGCGATTCTTTCTTATAAGACCCATCGACCCAGTTAGCCGGATATTAATTTATTGGAAATAGCAGTTGAAGATTAATTTTAATAATAGAATTAACGTAATCTTTTCCTGGCGCAAAATATATAAATTTGGAACGGGTTACGTTGAATTAATATTTAATAATATTAGAAGGGCAGTGGAGATATTAAATTTAAAAATTAAACGAGACAGTTTGTTTCAATATGTAACTATAAACAAACTGCATATTGGATTTAGTGCATTACTAACAATATAATAACTCACCCTCAGCTCTACTCCTACCACTACAAGCAAAAGGAGAGCTCAACAAAACATGCGCATAGTGAAGCTACATTTATGTCCATAAGCAAAACAAGGAGCCATCTCAGCATTTGCTCAATGGATCAGGGAAACTGGACAAAAACCTGATCGTGATGGGGGTCATTGACCCAGAAGCGGAAGATATTACTTGTTACAGGCATATTAGGTCTTTTTTTTAATTATACAGTACAAATGTAAACTAACCCATTATATATCATTATTTTGTTAATATAAACATAACTTTTCTTTTTGATGATCAGTTTAGTCTCCAATTGTATAGAGAAAGTTATGCAGCAGAAAAGATTTTACTTTTAACTTAAATTTGTGTAACAACTTTAATTGTTTAATGTCATCTGACTATACATTGTAAAGTAATGTACAAGTATTGTCCTTGGATTCCTTGTAGTGTGCTATTGATACTGACACTTGATGAACATGATTTCTACAACATGTGTTGTAATTACAAATATCAGTATTACATAGAAATATGTTCCCAGCATTATTGTCAGTTTTGACAAATATTACAGATTCATAAATACACAGGCAAGGCAATGGTAAGATTCCAAGCTCAATGAAAAGCATCTTGCAGGGATCACGTGGATTGCATTTTTTCATTCTTTGAATAATTTTCTTTCGCAATCTAAAGGTTTGGTTATTACAGGATGAGCTTCCCCAGAATATCATGCCATATCTCGGGTGGGAATGTACATTTACAAAATACATGCAACAAGTTGCATGAAGGCTGACAGAATTCTGAATGTGTATCATAATGAACTTAATTTAGTGTTGAATTCTGATATATGTACATTCTTTTTGAGGTTTGACTGAATTGAAAGACCTAGAAATTTTGTTACTTACTAATCCTAATTTTACTAATATAACAATACTAATTCTACTAATATTAATATTACTAATATTTTTTTAATTTGCCCAAGAAAGAGCAGCACAAGGCAGAGACTGCACTGAGTCTACCAGGTCCCTCATAACACATGCACAGACGGAAATCATGAAAATGCAGAGGACAACACTCCATGTTGGAGAGTTAATCATGGATATCAGAATTTCAAAATTTAAGTTAGCAATATTAGATAAGGAAGACAAAATAGTTGAAGATGACTATAAAAGCTACTTCATCTTTCATTTTAATAATATTCCTTAAATTTCATTCTTTATTTAAAAACTTGAGGGCAAAAATTTTGTTTCTCTGAAATCGTTCTTAAAAGGTATATCCTCACTTGAACACTTTAAGACAAAGACATCAATACTTAAGATCAATTCATCATCAGCATACTTAAGAACAATTTAAACCTTTGCCATTTTGAGCTTATTTTCCAGAAAATTTTTGAGTTTTCGAGAAACTTCATAAGAAACAAAAAGAAGTTCTTGTTTTCACAAATGCAATAATATATAAGTATAAAAACTCCCTTAAGTAAATATTAATGGGGTGAGAGATATTTAAAAAAATTATATTTGTGTAATGCACTTTGTGTATTATGTTAATGCATTTTATTGTATCTTATCTTGATTATTTTGATCTTGTGTATTCGTTTTTAAATTCCCAGAAATTGTATTTTATCTTTGAGAATAAATGTACTTTGTACTCAGATATCATTTTAATTCCTCATCCTTAAATCTTACATTTACTTACACATTTTTATTTTAAATTTAATAATAAAAAACAATTTTATTTGTTATATCTGAATGTTTATTTCAATCTACCTGATGATGCCACCAACTGAGTCATGAAACATTGTGTTTGAGTTTAAGTCCAATTTGATGTGGAATAAAATGTACTGTTGTAAAGAAAGTGTGTATTCATTGTTTCTAATTATGCCAAGGATACCGTTTGTCCTACTTTAATATCACATAGACATTACTGTTTCATTTTATGTAATGATTATGATATACTTGAAGGTATTGTTATATGTACAATGCACTTCGAGTGTTAAAAAAAGTAAACCTCGATTAATAGCAAATAAAAATGTAATAAATGAAGAAAAGGGACAAATTAATTCAAAACAAAAATTATTAAATTAATGCCTTAAAGCAGAACATCACAATGCAAGGGAAACATCTCTGCATTCCTTTTCCCTCTACAATCTCTAATTGGTGTTATGATATTTCAAAATGACGAACCGTTTTTGTTTATGAAAATGTCATTTATATGAAGCAGAATAAAGGGATGCCAATAGATGATGGGGAGGGAGGGGGCACGCTATGTGACAAGTAAACAACTGGCGTTAAAGGTCATTATCGCTAGGTGAAGAGGATGTTGAAGTGACCGGGTGGAGGCAGAAATAGTATTGTTTTTGTCAGACAAAAGAGGGTGATACAGAGTTCCGATGCATTGGGTTTATGAAGAACAGTGACACTCTCTCTAGCAACGCGGTAATGAGCAGGTTGATTAGTCGACTCTTGACATTTAACCAGGTCGAGGAAAGACTGTTGATTGAGAACCAAATCCAACGCAATAACTTGTTTTATCATTAAGTCTATCGTTTCTTATATTAGGATAAAAATTCTTGTGGGAAGAAACGAAGGTAATAATAGTATTACTGGGAGAATTTGAACTTGGTCGCAAACATTAGGCGGACAACTTTATGAAGATTCTACTGCAATGATGGAGAAGATTCTACGGGGCGCCATCGAATGAAGAAGTGAAGAGTGTGCAATGATCCGCAAATATAACAAGGTTGTTTTATAATTATTACAAGATAGAGAAAACTGGTCATGACCAAAGATAATTTCATTTTGATTAACGATATAACAATTCTTGTTTAACTTTTATCTGAATTGTAATATTTCACAATATAAAAAATTCCAATTTGTTACTTTAAAAGAAAGCTGATTATCATTATTCATTACGTACAATCCAGTAGAAGATTTTCAGATTCCTCGACACTCCGTATGGATGGCAGATAGAGTAATTGGTTGCAAAGTAAGTAGCAACAATTATGAACTTCGAACCCAATGAACTGAGCTAGCACAACATAATTTTGGATGAGAAATATTAAAATTGCATAGGAAACATCAGGGTTACTGTCGTAATTATTTCCTGGCGCTCAAATCAATAACTGAATTATTCAGAAAATAATTACGAGTGTCATTCAAACAAAATGAGTTATGAATCTAACGTAATTAATAATTCGTAATATTATGGATTTTGCTGGTAGAAAGAAGGCCTTTTCTAGTGTAAACAAACTTACTTATTCATTATTTTTAAATCATGCATCATTTTTAAAGTTCAATGTAAGTTCACAGATGTACAGATAAGAATTATCTTCATATCATTGCTAGAATACAATAATATTGTAGTTTAAGTGCAAGTCAAATTCATATACACATACACACACACTTGAACTTTGCTGATTTTCCATATTCCATGAGCATTATACCTTGTTTAACAAGATCAAAATGTAAGAGAACAGAATTCAAAAATATCTGTGTTATTGGAATAAAGAGATCTTGTAATCTTCAAAAGCATTTTCTGCGAAATGACTTTTGAATTATAGTAGTATTGTATTTAATCAGTAACACATCTGCAAAGAGTTGTCTGTAAACAGAAAACACGGAGGAAAAAACTTGAAGACTTCACACCTTGGTCAGTAATTTTTCTTCTTTCTGAGCATGATACTGTGCTGAAGTTTCTTCATCAATAGATCCAGATGTCTCGTTTTCAATTGGAGACAGTACCACAAAGTTTCCACCATCTGTGCCTTAAGGAAAAAAGAATTTTCAAGATTCAATCATTATCATACAAATCCTAAGAAATAAAAGAACAGAAATAAATGTACACACAATTTAATTAAATAATAAAAGGAAATTAAGGGATGCACACAATTAAATGTTAATAGTGCAATGTCTCTCTTTAACTTTCTTTCTGTGGTCATTGACTCCCTTCCCCACTTCATCTGAGTATCTTGCCTGTAGCAGCTTGTGACTTAAAAAGTTGGTGGTTCACAAAGTTTAGCCAGTGGTTTACAAAAAAGAGTCAGAGTGGTGCCAGAATCCATCTACAAACACACTGTTCATACATGATTTTTCTCGGAAGAAGCCAAGAATTGTCACACGAGTTATTAATGATGCTCACTGTGTCACAGAGAACATAAAACTTTTTTTTTTCTAAAGTTTTGTATGATGCTCATATAACTACTGAAATTTTGACATTTACTTTTTCAATGCATACTGACACTAAATCATTAGAATTTAATAAATGTGTCTTTCTGAACTACTAATGTGTATGTAGCCCCAAATTCACAGCTTCCTCTTGAAATTTCCTTGCCCTTATCTGCTTTGTTTGAACCGGCCCTCCCTAGGATCTTGACGTCACCTCATGAAATAAGTTGCACATGCTAAGATCTGAAGACCATTCACATCTAAATCTAACAGTTCTGATTTCCACCCCAGTTTTATACAGCATTATCAATACGTCCCTTAATGTCCTGCAGCTCTCCACTGGCAATATACACTTCGTCATCATCTATGCTTACTACTGTGACTCCCAGGTAGCAACAATGAGTAAACCATCAGGCTAGCAGTTCACATCAACATCATTCTCTCTTACCTGATCTGCGGTTAATGCAAGAAAATTGTAATGCACAAATCAAACAAACTACATTTTACACGAACAATGTACAGTAAAGCCCGTCCAAGACAGAACCTACTGGTTCCTTCAAAAAATGTCCTTCTTGGCACGTTTCAGTCTTAAGGAGCGTTGCCAAAAATTCTCCATACAACTTATGCAAACTATTTTTGATATAATTTTGTCCATTTTTATTTTTTTTTTTTTAATAGTCCTCTTTTGAAGAATTTTTTTTTCTCCCAATTACTTCCTTTTTTTAAGAAAGGGTTTTGCCATACACTTCAAAGACATTTCGACACACTAGCACACAGCTTTCTTAAGACTATTCTGTAAGAGGTCACTAAATTGTGTGGTCTACACGTCAGCAACCCTATGACTGCTACGCTACAATGATAAGACAGCCTTCGTGGAATTCCATTGTCAACTATAGGATTTGAGAATAGAATGGGGCGGAGACAACCAACACTTAGAATTTGGAATGACAGTAATGAAGTCACACTTGTTGAGACCTTGAAAATCACACTTAAGTGTGTGAATGTCACAGTGAAAGTCACTGTGTTCGCAAAAGTTTCCCCGACAGCAGGCATAAGATGAATAACTCATCATTTACTCTTTTTTCTCAGCAAGTTATCCTTTGCACTAAGCTATTCCAAATATAGTGCTAGAAGCGAAAAATTAATTTGTCTTAGCCAGATAATAATTATTTACGTTATCTAAAAACCATTCTGTTTCCATGTCAGACAGGTTTCCAGCTTATAGAAGTCATTTTTATGTATAAAATCATTCTATTCCATGATTTTATACATACACTTGTCTGGGATGGCAGGTTTCTGTCTTGCAAAGGTTCTGTCTTAGACAGGTTTCACAGTAAATTTAAATAGTAAAAGTATTTAGTTGTAATACATACATGCACACTTAAATATCCTTCATGAACCGTAAAAACAATAAAGGTCCAACACGAAAACTGTGAGGTACTCCAGTATAAACAAAAACATATTTTGAGATAAATGATTTATATTTAACATTTTATTTCCTACACGTCACAAAATTTCTCAATTGATTTAATACCATACTATGCAGGTTACATTTTAAAGTTTGGCCAAAAGAATTTTATGGTTAACTGTATCAAAGGCTTTGGAGAAGTTGGTACAGACAATATTAACCTGAAAGCCAGTCTAATTTCTCAGCAATAAAATGTTAAATAATATGCAGATTTGTTGTTGTCAACCAACCCTTTCTAAAACCATGTTGCTTGTCAATCAAGAAAATCTTGGCAAATAACAAAAATGTAAACCACATTTTCTTAAAACTGGATCCAACTGTTTCCTTTAAATTTGGACTCAAATAGAACAATATTTACTAAATAATAGGTTCCACTTTCATTAAATCTTTGTAATTTTGAAAATTGTGAAAGTTCCATTTTTTTTCAAATCAATCCTACACTTTCATAACGAAACTAGAAATTTCATTCTTGACGCAATCTATTCAATATTAGCTCTTTTAATAATTTCATGTAGATGCTTTTAAAAATATTTGTATAAAAGTTTTGCTTGATTTTGAGTTATACTGTTTGCATTCTTTGAGCAGAAATGTTACGACAGGAGGTCCAATTGTATATCATTACAAAACCTCTCTTAATAATATGAGAAGATATATGCTGTTGTAGTACTGCTATTTTGATCTTCATAATCATCAATGTATCCAGTATAAATAAAATAATATAAATAATGTACATACAAGGAAGTCAGTACCTTGAGAATTATCATTCATTCCTAACAAGTCCTACACAAAAATAGTTCAAAAATTTATTTTAACTTAGAGTACCTACACACCTTCCCCAATTGCCACAAGAGTCTCCAAATTGGTCCCTAATAAACCAAATTCAAGCAACTCCTGAGCAGCTTCAAAATTTTCAGGTACTCTCTGAACACATTCTTTGAGAACCCATGAACGTTTAGTAATTTTGCTCTGGAAAAAAAAAAGAGAGTATTAGAGTAATATATTCCAATACACTGCAATGCACCAGGTATGTATTGTCATAAAAAGGAGGAAAACATAGTACTATGAGTGTTAAATAATACATAATAAAAAGGATGTTTCTAATTCCACATTATAACCACAGAAAACAATTGCAAATAATTGTCCCTTTACAAATATAATTTATATTATTAATGTGACATTAATTCTTCTATAATTCAATCTTACAAAAAAACCTGAATTGTACATGTAGTTGATTTACAAATTACATATCAACATTTAAATTTCACACTCATGTAACACACACTCTTTTGCAAGCTCTATTGAAGCATTATATCGAAAAAAGGTACAATTTTTTCTTTAATTTTTTTCTCCAACAGAGCAAAGCACAGTTATAAAAATGCACATTTGCAGTGAACTTTGACTGTACTTTCAAAAACGCAAAAATTTAACTCTGCACACTATTACAATATTGGTATTGTGGAGAAATTACAAATAATGGGAGAAAGTATTTGCTAGTTTACTTAATAAAATCGGTTCTTCGAAATTAGATCTTTAAATAAGGACATGAACACTTTTTTGAAAATGTTAGTAGTTTCACGTAATTTTTGCACATCTTCGAAATTGCAAATTCGATTTCCTGTACTTCTTTAGCAGAAGAGAATCTTCCACAAGACAACAGGATGCAATATAACAATGGCAATGCCATGCCACAGGAGTTTGAAATTCAAGGAATTACTGCACCACTTTCGGTGGTTTTCTCACTGTATGGACTACAGTTTTGGATTGTCAAATTTGTGTTGATGTATTAGGTCTAAAAGAATTAGTTTTTGCACCTCATGTGCTACTATTGGTAATGAGTTTTACAAGTGATGGCTGAGATCTGTTAATAAGGACAGATTGTGCGGTTTTATAACATTATGTAACCATCACTAAAGGTAGAAAGTACATGCAGCTACAGCATCAATAGTTTTTTTTGAAAATTCACATGTTAGGAATAGTGGATAATTAAAGTGCTTGCGAAATCTACGTAGCCGAGTGTGAGTGCCAGTGTAGCAAAATCTTTCGTGGGTTGGAAACACTTTTGTGGGTTCAAGCAGTGTTGTAACCATTGTAAGCAATGCGAGAAAGTATGATCTGTTCCAAGCTGGACTAATTTGATAGCTGATGAGTCATGAAGTTCTTCTTCAAGAGCTACTTTTACCAGCAATAAACAATTGCAGAATAAATACACCACCTTCAATTAGAGTAACTGCTACTGAATCCCAAGAAATGTCAAGCAATATCTTTTTACAAATCTAATTGTATTCTGCACTACTGCAATTAAAAAATTAATTTTTTTTTCTAAAATTAATTGATCCATTTAACTCGGAATAGGGAATATTAAAAAACTCACAAAACACAAATGAAATTAAAGCCAGTAGTATTACTATGAGAGTTGTAAGTGCACATACATTAAGGAAAAATTTAATGACAATAATAACTTATCAAATTGAGAACATAAATCTTCTTGTTCAGAAACTTTGTCTACAAATGTAAAGCACACCACATACAATAAAATTCATTAAGCTGAATTAACAACAAAGTAATTCCAAAACTAGGACAACTTAACTTACCAAGTAATCACGAATCGTATGAATTGATACTTTACTGTTCCGCCACGATAAACTAAATCACAATCTAAATTATAAGTACGGGCAAGATCTAAAGCATCTCCATATTCCTCATTGTCAATCTGAAAATAAATATACAATTTCAGTACAAGCGGAAGCCAAAAATTCAAATAAAATGTTCAGCTTACTAACACATCTTTTCTATGGAGCAGTATCACCTTAATTACATTATTTGAAGTTTGTTTAATTTTTAATCTAATATTCACTAGGAAGCAAATAAACATGGATACCCTCAAGAAAAGAATCATGGTAGTTAAAAGGTTATATGCCACATGTTGACACCTTCTGAAGATCATTGCTATCTTCAAAGCAACATTGACAAAAAAGCTAATTAACAATTTATAATTAGAGCTTTTTTTGAAATTTTTTGTTATAAATCTTTTCAGAATTGATACTGAAATAATTAGACACTTTATGGATGGTTTTCACTACCTGTTATGAAAAGGTATTCTAATGCAATATTTAGATTTAGGATGTAATTTACAAACCACTCTCCTGGCTGCTCTGTGCTTTCAAAACTGTGTCATACATTTTTCTTGTTTATTTGTCAATAACAACATCAACAAAAAAGAGTGAAGAACCTCTGCAAGACAATTACATTCACGCATGATTATTTTGTTTCACTCGCCACAGGAATTGAATCTTCACACCAGGCAGCATCTAAACGTGTGATCAATATCATGCAGTTCCTCCTAAGTCTCTGGAAACATACCCTATAACTGGTTGACAATCAAAAAGTGAAAATAATACAAGTTTTCAAGACAGATGAGTGTTGCCACGAATTAAATTCAATACAAAGTCATTTGTCCAGTTATCTAATGGTGCCTGTCTTGACAAAACAAGCATGAAAGGTAACCTGCTTTTGAAATCTAACAATATTTCATCCAAATGTCAGTTTTAATACCATATTTTAATATTTTTGACAATCTGAAATCTGATACCGTTGTGTTACAACAGAAATGATTTTTTGTTATAAATACTTTTAAATATGCAATAATCACCATTTTAATGTTCTTAAAACAAAATCATTATTGTAAGGAAAATGAGTTTACATGATTGGTCCTATTAAAACGAAAATACACAATACAATTCTGATGTAACCAACAAAGGAATAAGGTTGATTAAAATGACCAGTAAATTCATAAGTATTTATTAAGAATTAATCTTAGAAACGATTTTTTAAAAGAACTTTTTCAAACTATACAGGCATGGAAAGTCATAGGCTTCCGCGGCCATAATCATAAGTTTATCTTGGCTGTCTGGGCGACAGAACGTTGAAGGCTCAAAAAAGATTATTGAAACATCAGCAAAACAGCCTTCAACGCGGCGTCACCTGGACAGCCAAGATAAAATCAGGCACACATTAAAAGTTGAATCAATCTTGATCACATACACAATAATGTCATTACTATATACACTCACCTTTCTTGCATATAACTCTTCAGGAGTTGTACTTTTTAAACCAAGTAGTCGGTATGTCTTATGTAAAAGTTTAGGTCTTTTGCGCTTTGGTTGAAAACGCTCCATATCTGTCACAAGGTACACAGCACTCTGCAAAAGAGCTGAGCTCCGGTTCAAAAATGATACTTCATCTTCATCATCACTGCTTTCCTGTAAAATTTTGAAATAAATAACACATTATGATTGGTTGAATAATTATGAATTTGTATTTGCAAGTTCCATTTTTCCATCTTAAAAAAGAAATTGTATGACCATTATTCAGTAATTAACATTGTTTGAAATAATAGAAACAAAATTGTTTAACACTATACATGTTTTTTGCAGGCAATGCAAAAACATTCAAATAGAAAGGAAACCTGTCATATTAATAGCTCTTGAAACAAATGAATCTTCGGTTGAAGTCTAGAACACGGTACAACCTAAGGAAGTCCTTTAAACCCGCACTTCACGCCACTGTGGCGAGGGGTAAATCCACGATGGAGGGGATGAGGAGTGGCTAAGCGATTATCATAATTGGTCACAAACGTGACGTCCTAAGTTAGAGGAGGTAATTTCACCCTAGGGTCTAGTCGGAGCTACATTAGAAAACAGTGCTGCCTGCGATCATGGCGTGTCTGTGATAAACAAAGCTTTCATCATTCAAATTCATTTCAGCAGTTTGAATTTGAGGTATTCTTATAAAGTGCTTTCGTATAAAAATGAATTGGTTATTATGCAACTCAAAGATGTTTATAGTAATCGCGAGTGCCGAGGGCACGAGCCTCGCCGGACTTGGATCCAGGCAATCAAAGCAAGAAAACTTGCCTTTTAAAGTAATTTGGGCATTAAAATGCGACAGAGACAAAATGTATGAAGGGCGAGCAATGAAAATCCCTTCCCATCGCCTTTCCCCTCCCCCTAGCCGCCACGCTTCTACGGGTGTACCGTATTCCGAACTTTAACGGAATCTTCATATGCTTAATTTATTGATGGTGAATGAACACACTTTTTAACTTTCAAACAGAATTAGAATGAACACCTTTTCGTCAATGCTTACAGTTTCAGATGGTCTGCTAAGAAGGTCATCATTGGATCTTTTGAAGCTTGATATTTGAGTTTCACATTCAAGCCCCAGGAAACCTCTTTCACTACACATTGCAGAAACTTGCGGTTGTCCAGCAAGGAATTCTGGGGATTCTCCAAGAAGGTTACGAAGATTTGATACTGAACAAACACTCACTGCTCCAGATAAGCGAGCCACTATGACAGCCTGCAAAAAAAAGTTTAAAAAATTATTTAAATTTGGGTTATTGTTATCAGTAATATGAATGTTGCCAATTACATTAGAAAACAGACAATATTTTTCTCTAAGCCAATTGATACGATTGCAACTCAGGACATCAACCAGTTCCCTAACTCAGTCATCTACAAATCACTCTGACGAAACAAAATGATATATTACCTGTTCAGACCACCAATTAATATCAACAGGATAACAATCAGCATATAATTCTCCTTGGCGTGTTTTGGATCGACTAGCAAATCCAGGAAACTGTGGATTACGAATGTCATACCCTGGTTGTTGAGCAAGTTCCCACATGCTGTACATCCTGGATTTAACAAGGTAAAGAATTACTCGAGACATATTTTTTGTTCCAATTCTTCATTTATTTCTAAAGAGAAACTCACTCCATGGATGGTAGACGCCAAAGAGAAATACTGCCACATGTATGCAAACACGCTACTAATTTGCCTTCAGGTGACACTTGCATTTTGAAGACAGTACTCTAGAAATAAATATAAAAATATCTTTAAGCAAAGATTTTCAAAAAGTACACTGTAATTATTTCTTTTTAATTATCAGTATTCTACAAGGCGAAAATCAAACAATATTTTTAAAGCCAAATGAACAAGTCAAAATATTTAGAGAGAACCACAAAAATATGCATTATGAATTATCTCATTAAACTATCGATATGAATACAATTCTCAACTAATTTTACATGAAAAAAATACATTGAAAGTGTACTATTTTCTATGTAATAAAAGTAAGGAATCTCAAAGCCGGATAAATAAATACCACTAATGAATCTTTTCTAAGTTTGTGTAAATTAAAACAGCACAAAATTAATCCAAAGAACAAACCTTCTTAGATTGAGTTTTCAAAAGAGGAACCCAATTCCAAAGGCTTCTTTGAGACTGTAATAATACTTCTTCTTCTCTTGAACTCATTGCAAGTTTGTAGAAAGGATAGTCATTCAAAATTCTCCAAGCTGAGAGGCCAGCACTGCTTCCTAAATGCTGAACCAAATATTGAACATATCTAAATTATTTCACAAGAAATTCATAAATAACAATTCTGGGAATGGGAAATGTAGGTCAGAATGAATTACACATCCCGTGATCTATATTTACATCTCTACTTCATGGTCATGAATCTACAATGGTTCATAACAATCCTGTTCCATACGGAATGTTTAAAAAATCTACCCTTATAATAATATAATACAAGTTACTACTTCTGAAACCAGAAAAGAATGAAAAAACAAATTTAAATTGGAAAACACAAGAGAGTTTACTTCGTAATCAAAATTTAAAACGGCAATAGAGAATTAGAAATAGATTTGAGGTGTTGTTTCATCATAGGTATTATTTTGGCAAAAAGCTTTTTCAGTCGCATTGGGGCCATCTTCAGTGCTACAAGAAAATAATAACAAAATACTAAATTACATTTTTTTACTAAATCTATTACAGGATATTATTATGAATAAATTAGAATTTAAGCAAATAGAAAAATTGAATAAAAATGTAAAAATATAAACCTAATTTTGAATAAAGATAAATTAAATTAAATAATGTTATCTCAAGTACTATTTATTCAAAATTAGGTTTACATTTTCACATTTTATATTCCAATTTTTCTATTTTGCTTAAATTCTAATTTTATTCATAATAATATCCTGTAATAGATTTAAAAAATGTTGTTTTTTTTGTATCACTGAAGATGGTCACAATGGGACAGAAAAAGCTTTCTACCAAAATAAATACCTACGACGAAACAATGCCTCAAATCTATTTCTATGTTGCAATGTCGTAAACTCCATACCATTTCCTACCAACCTTGAATTGTTTAAGAAATTTGATTAAAAAGAAAATTCTGAAACAATGAACAAAATTGAAATACAGAGTAGTAAAAAAAGGCAAATAAGTACTTCACTGAAAAACTATAGCTAATTTTTAAAACAAAATAACAAATAAACTTTGTTTTGTGTCACTATTTGTATTGCATACTTTTGGAGATCACTACAGTTCTTGTCCACAAATTCTAATTATATTAAAGATAAGTTAACATCCTCATTCATCTTGCATCTCACATTGCACTGTCACCATTACATTGTAAATTATTTCATAAAGGTTTAATATTACAATGTTTATAATTTATGAATTCATTCATCAAACAATGGTTTGTAATAATACCTCTGGAACTTTGCTTTCAAAACGCCCAGTTGAGCCAGCAACAAACAAAAGATTGTGAGATGGATGAGAGCTCACAGCAAACACTCCATTCCGATAATGTGTAGCAAACGAGAAAGTATGATTTTCCTGAAATCCTTCAGTAGGGGAAACAAAGTAGCTAGTAAGATGGCCATGATAGTCAACTACTATCAATTCACAAGACCTGCAAAAAAATGCAAGACGTTGAACATTGAAATAATATGAGTGGTTAGGAAAATCAAAACTGCATATTACCATTTAGGACTTTTGATCCTTGGTCGATGAAAAATTATTGAAGCAACAGGATTTTGAACATCAGATGATTTTGTTTCTGCAACTTTTGACTGTAACACACAATGCAGTAGTTCTGAAAATGCATTTTCACATGAACTTAAAAAATTTTCTTAAAATGGAACTGTCAAACTCACAGGAAATATTGTGAAAATATTGCTTCCCAGAAGGTCATAGAATGATATAACACCATTACTATGAGCAATAGCTAACATACTACAATCTGAACTCCATGCCAATTTTCTCCATTGAGGAAATGGATCCCTTGAAACTGTAGACAAAAAAAATTAATTTGCTTCTCAGCTCTCCTTAATATTTTCATTGATACACTACTACTAGCGTGTACATTGGTAGACTTCTCATCTCTATGATAAAAATGAAATAAGGATATGATAAAATTAAATATCAACTTTGTCACGATTTTCAAGAAAAAAGAAAAGTTAACTTGACATTTTGCTTTCCATACCGGTACATTTTCAGGACCAGTAAAGCATTTGGAATACGAACAAAATCATAACAAATAACTTACCACACAATCCTACATTTCTAATCAAACTGTACATAACAATAAAATCAATTAATAAAATAAACCAACTTTTCTGAATATACAACCATCTTAACTGATGCATTAGTATGATAATTTTGGGCAAATTGATTAATGTGTATTAATAAAAGTTATATACACTTGTGAGTAATATCACAGAAATAAATCTAAAGTGACCCAAGTCTGAACAGATTCAACTGTTCTTCTGTTTCTAAACAGTTCTTGGAACAAAATGTTTGACAAACAAAATTTTCTTTAAACAGAATTTAAAATAATGATTATCTTTGTAGGCACTCACTGACTGCTTTTCCAACAACTGATGAATATTCATCACGGGCAATTCTTATTTCCAATAAAGTCTCTTGCAACACTGCAACAACTTTCCCATTATCACCAACAGCAAATTGCCATGGCATCTGTCGAAGCTGCAATCTTCAAAAACACATTCTTAACAATAATTAATGCATAGCACAAATACGTTGAGAATCGGTCATAAACATGACTGTTATTAAATATTATATTAATATTATTTATTACATTCATTTTAAAGTGAATACAAACATGAATACCTGAGAGCTTCATCAAGGGTAGTATCTCTCTTAACAAAGTATTGGAGAACATTGGAAACCGATGAGGTGGGAGTAGTGAATCTAATTGCTTCATTATTTCTCTGTAATTTCTGAAATTAAATTATGAGCTTACAAACAGGGTAGAGTTGTCATCTATGTACCATCAAACATTCTCAAACAGGTGTTCAAGGTATATGGTAATAAAAGAAAATGACACCCAGACGTTTTCGAGGCACTTCTACATCTACAATAATGCTGACCATCAATCTACATTTTGTACCACAAAAGTTTCAATCTATCATTCAAAAGTTTCAACATAACCTGTACCAACCGAGAATTCTGGATCAGTCTTCCATTCCGAATAAACCAACAATTCGTAAAGAATACATTCATCAGGTGCAGTTGCTGCATTTTTATTTCCTGAACTTTGCTTCATTTTAATATTTAAAGGATAATAATTTATGTTTTCGATAAGTGGACGCAACCGTCAAACTCGGCCGTCAGTTGCCATATGGCCAGCCGTCACCCCCACTCCAACTATACTCTGATTTAAAATGTATGGCGAATTGACAACGATCAGTTGGGACACTCAAATCCAATCAAGGGCATTATTACAACTAATATGTTTGATTCTGAAGTATTCGATTGGATAATTGCGACTCAGCTGTTTAAAAAAATATTCGCCACACGTTTAAATATGTATGCACGCCAGCACTATCGATCTTTTACGCATGTGCAAATGCACACATAGAGCACATTATTTTTAATCAAACAGTTCCACTTATTTTTGACATTCAGGAATAAATGTATTTTGCGTATATTATTACATATAGTATTTTCTGATGACGTTTCGGCTACACCTTTTAGCCTCTTCAGACCTCTTTTTTATTGTTCATTTTAACAATTTTTAGTACACAATTTTTAATACATTTTACAATAAAAATCTGTTGACAGAAGCTTACCTTATAAATTTATACAAATTTATTTTAATATAATTTAACAAATTTTATTTAATATAAAATTAAAATGTACAATTAAAAATCAGGTCCGAAGATGGCTAAAAGGTGAAGACAAAACGTCATCAAAAATTCTATATGCAATAATATATGCAAAATACATTTATTCCTGAATGTCAAAAAGAAGTGGAACTGTTTGATTAATAATAATTGATAGACATTCATTGATAAGAAAAAAGAAAGTAAACTTATATTATTTATCTATGGATGCACAAAAGTGCTGCGAAACTTTAACTCCACATGCGTCGAATATCGATAGTGGTTTAACGTGTGTACAAACTAAAATATTTGGGTTTTCGTAACGTGGCGTCTGGGGATTTGTCTTCACCATGGAATATCGCATGGCTTTTTGCGTCTTTCACGATCGTGACGCCAGATGTCGCATGATCGCGACCGATCAAGTAGTGCTGCAGATAAAGCGACTCTACTGAGAAATTATCGAAAAGTAGTGCCATATTCCATCGTGAAGACAATTGACCCCAGGCGCCACGTTACGAAAACCCAAGTTTAGGGAGTTTTTTGCAAATCGTTTGCGCATGCGCAGATGGACAAAAGTGGGACGAAACCAGAGTATAGGTGTGCGAAACTGCGGATGCGCAGAAGATCGATCGATTTCGATCGAGAAGATCGATTTCGATTGTTTTAACGTTCGAGGAAGCAAAAACTCCCGTGTCTCCCTATTCTGATAATACAAATTTGAAGCCGTTTTTGAAAAAAAAATTGCTTGTTTGTTGTTTTTTATTTGCACATATTGCAACTACAACAATTTTCAAAAAAATATTCATGACCTTAATGACAACTAATTAGAGAAAACAAATTTTATTTGAAGGAAAAATCTCTCATTTCAATTTTCAATTTGTAGGATGACGCAGAAAAAAATCAGCCTTTTGGAATTATCGAAAATTCAAAGTTAACAGTGAAAATGGGACCTATGCTATCTTTATAAATATATTAATCACGCAACTTTACTTGAACTTGAGCTTGGAGAAATGCGGGTGGAATGAAGGTATTAGTTACGACATCGGCCACTAGATTTTATGAAGCAATACCAATCTCTGGAATATCAGTCACGCTTTTGCAACTTTGTCAATAAACTGAGTTCTAATTTGCTCATGAGTTCGAGGTACCTCCTGCGATGGATCTGGATCTGCTTTGGCCATTTCCTTAGATATTGTTAAGAAAAATACGACCAGGAGTTTCGGTTTCAATGGTAAATATATTTGCTTACGCGACAATGACGATGTGTTTGGAATGTTGCCATCAGTGCTTCTTCAACTGTTTATGCTGTAGGGGGAGGAAGTAAGGTCATCGTTGAAGTAAAGTTGCGCGGTTAATATTTTACTGTATTTTTGCAAGAAATTTAAAGAAAAAATTGGAGCCATTTTTGAGAAAATTTTGAAAATGTCCCAAGGGCTTCATGTAAAGTACCCCCAAAAATTAAATGATTTTTTTTAATCGCAGAGCTTTGGTCAGATCGATATGGGTTTCTTCCGTTTGGAAAAAATCCGTTTAAGAGAACGGCAAAGTCTCACGTTCGTTCAAAAACCTGATTTTTCGAAAATTGAAAAATCTCAACTTTTTTTGGCGTCTACCTACAACTAGAATTATGAAGATAAACATTTTTTTAAAAATAAAATGTGTTCATCAAAAACAGATCTAAAAATAATTTGTTCAATTTTTAAAAAAAATATTTTGTGCGAAATTTTGTATCAAAATAGGCAACTTTCATTTTCTTTAAACCGTTTTTCTTAACAACGGCACAAAATTGTTTGATAAAATTTGGACTTTAGATAGGGTAAAGGACACTTAAGAGAATGGTGTATAGGTCTCATGTTCGTTAAAATGCCTAATTTTTCGAAAATTGAAAAAACAATTAAAAAATTCGGCATCTTCCTACAACTATAAATGTAAAGATCTAATTTTGTGTCTTAACGAAATGCGTTCATCAAAAACAAATTTTCAAATAAGGTTATGTTGAATTTTTCGAAAATATGAGTATTTTTTTAAAGTAATTTGGCGTCAAACAATTGTCTGCTCTTGCGCTTACTTGCGTAATACCTTGCACTTCGTGAACGTAATATTAGAAATAATTCCGCGCAGCTGGATGCTATATTGGGATTTTTCCATAGCTGGCTGTGACATTTCACCAGCACTTATGTTGCCATCCAATCGGGACATTACACGTCACTACAGTGACGTTACTATGATGGCGTATACTATGATGGAATTTGTATATTATTTCATATCTTAAAGCTTTTCAGCTTTTCGAGCTTTTATTATACGTTTACAAATTAATCTTTCATAAAATCTTTCAAACCTCTTTGAGATATATGAAATAAAAATTCCTAGGCTTCAGAGAATATCAGAATGGAATGCAACAAAGGCATTCCGCGTCGCGACAGGCGAATTTCTGTAAATTACTGTGTTGTGGCATGATTTAGCAGTATGAAAAGCACTAGTAATTGGCTTTCTGTTTTTTTTTATTTATTTATTTTACGTCAAAAAAAAACAGTTAAAAACTGCGTATGACGTGTTGATGTTGTTGTTAGTTGTTGTTAGGTGTGCTGTTGATAGTTGCTTCAAAATATTTAGTTTTCGCGCTAAATTTTCTACGATTTGTAATGACTTTTACAAAAACTGATGACTGAGATGTTTTAATTCGGAGAGAAATTGTGGTATAAGTAGGATTACAAAATCATTACTAAAGACGAGAAAGTACCAGCTGTTTTCGCACCACTAGTTTTTCTAAATTTAGCAATTGGATTTATTCACTTTTTCGTGATCAGGGCCCGACAATAAGAGGTTTTCTGCCGAAAATTCGCCTTTTTTCGTGCAGCATTACATAACTTTGTCTCTACTGCGTAAGTGGTAGCGAGAAAGTAAAAATGTATTTTTTTTCTGACTTGTCTCTCACGTCGTTTACACTATCGGTGATTTGTTCACATTATTGATTTATGAGTATACGTACTTCAAATAATGTCTTATAAAGTTTCTCTAAAACTGAAAAGTTTCAAGAGAAAATGAGCTCGAAAGGCTGCTTTTTTCAGAAAAATTTTAACGCCATTTTCTCAAAACACATGGCTCCACATGTTTTCTTCACTTTTCGTACGTATAGTGCTAACTGCTCAAAAGCCAAAAGTTATTTGAGAAAAAGAGGTTCTAATTTTGCATATACAGTAATACATAAATGAAATTTTAACAACCCAAATTTTTCGACGAAAATTGCCATTAGGACAAGGTTTTGATCTTCTTTAAGTAATTTATCGTATCTACCATTAGGAGAAAAATGATATTAAAAAAAAAGTACTTGGGACGGCGATAGATTGCAGCAGGCAAGAAGTTGGGGGCAACACCAAAAAGCTAGTCCAGACCAAAGACATTAGAAAACTAGTATGAGAAAATCTGTGCCAAACTGTAGCAAAACTAGTTCGAAAATGCGAGTAGTTTTCGTGTAATTTTACGCAAAATTCAGGCAATTTTAATTTTATAAAATATTTTTTTCCTTTAAAACGGCATCAATTTTTTTTCTTTAAATATTTTCTTTGTATGTATAAAGGACGGTAAAAATACGGCGCTAATCTAGTTTTCGGCCACCTCTCCATATTTTTGAAACTTGCAAAAAGTTAACAATTCAAACCTACAAAATGTTTGTCTTGAACAAAGTGTTCTAAAAAACCAGCTCTTTAAAAATGGTCATGTAACTTTTTTAAAAAAATTTGTTTGTGAAATTTATGCAGTTACTAAAAAAATATTTTCTCAAAAACAGCAAAAAAATTTAATTAAATTTTCTCCTCATATGTAACAATGGACGGTAAGAAATATGCTGCTAGTCTCATTTTCGGTGAACTCTCTGTATTTTCGAAAATTGCAAAAACTGTTATTGAAAATATTGGATTGAGACAATTACATTTTTAAGCAGCGGCCCGAGTTCGAACCTTACGGCGCTTCCGTAGCGTAGTGGTAGGACTGACCGCGAGTTAACTTGGAGGACATGTTCATATTTTCGAAAATAGTTTTTGCGTAATAAATTTTGTGAAAAATATACGGAATTTGTACCAAAGCAGCTCTAGTTTTTCTTTACATTTTTCATCGGATAAATACTTCGATTAAAACAATAAGTCCCTTGACATTTAGTCAGATGTGGCGCTGTCATCAACCGGAAGCTTCAACGTCACAACACTGATCTCATTTTCGATAAACTTTCGTTATTTTTGAAAATTGCAAACAATTAGCACTTTTACACTTTCGCAGGAAATATTATTCCTTTACGAAGGACTTGATAAGGGATAAGAGCCAAAATTTATAGCTGTTTTACCCTTGAAAATAGATTTTGTCACATCGGAGTGAATATTTTTGTTAACAACCCTTGCAAAAAACGCTCATTTCATTCTGTATTCAAAATTTTAAAAAAGTAGTATATGGCTTAGGGTAGGGATCACAGAATTATGAAAAAGTGCACAGAATTCACTTCTCCCCGTAGCACGTCACACACTGTTTTTAACGTAAAAATAAATAAATAAATAAATAAATAAATAAATAAATAAATAAATAAATAAATAAATAAATAAATAAATAAATAAATAAATAAATAAATAAATAAATAAATAAATAAATAAATAAATAAATAAATAAATAAATAAATAAATAAATAAATAAATAAATAAATAAATAAATAAATACATAAATAAATAAATGACTACTTAAGGACGGCAAAACATTATGGGTACACCATGTTATCGTTTTATAGGCTGAATGTTACAAAATTAATATCATTGTTTTAGAAAGTTGTACTGACTGTGCCTTTAGTTTAAACTGCAGCACTTACTGTGCCAAACCTTATTTTTTATCTGGACTATATATTTCTATGGTATAATTAAAATTGTTGTGCTACATCATATATTTTGTCGAATTATTTCTAAATTTGCAATTTTCGAAAATTAAGGAAGTTCAAGGAAAACAGACGTGTCGCTCATTAATGCTTTCCCTGTTGTATTTGTGGAAGAAAAGGAGAGGAGAAAATTTGGAGCAATTTTGAGAATTTTCTTGTTTTGAAGTAGCATTAACTTCAAGAAGAAAATGCTAGAAAACTATTGTTGCTTTTTTCAAAAAATGTACACAATCTTCTTAAAGATCTACTTTTTAATAATATTTCATTTAAGACTAAATTCTGTATCTTCAATATCGTACTTTTCCAATGTTTATATTTGACGGCTTTCGAAAATACAAAGAGTTTGCCGAAAATATAACCAGCGTCATTGTTTATATCGTTTTTTATACATACGAGAAGAAAATTTAAAGGAAAAATTTGGAATATTTGAAGAAAAAATGTTTAAAAATTGACTATATCTCACGCAAAATTACGCGAAAACTACTCATATTTGGGAAAAATCGTACGTGTCCTAATTTCATGGTTTGTATTTAAAGAACATATTTAATTAAGGAAAAAAATTTAATTTTTGATACTGTAGTTGTAGTAAGACGCCGAACATTTTTTTAACTTTTGAAATTTTCGAAAAATCGGGAATTTCTACAAAACTGAGACATGTGTCATTCCCTTAAACTTGCTTTACGTGATTCAAGGGCAAAGTTACGTGAAAAAAATTGGAGCCGTTCTCAGAATATTGTAAAATGTTTTTGAGGCTTTATGAAAAGTACCCCTAAAATCAAAATATTCGTTTCAAACACAGAGGGCATTGAGTTTCTTTATAACAAATTTAAGGCACTTGGATGTGACATGCTTGAAGGTACATTTCCTCCATTCCCATCTTGAATACTTCCCGGAAAACTTAGGAGCACTAAGTGAAGAACAGGAGAGAGATTTGGTCAGGATATGAAACAGATGGAAATGAGGTACCAGGGTCAATGGGATGTTTGCACGATGGCAAACTGTTAATGTGTAATAAGAAACAACACTCGCCAGGACCATAAACGTCAGTCAACTCAGCTTTCATTTTCAACAAAACGGAGGAGAAAATAGTTTTTCTGCGGTGAGTTACAAATTTCACTATTCATTTTAAACTACTTTATCAGTGCAATTTATATCTTAACATATTTTACAATGTTTTACTCATTTCAAAATATGCTCACGAATAATAAATTCTTACAATTTTAATATTTATTTTCTGTGTAGCAGGAAATTCGTACGTGATATGAAAAAATGGCAAGCAGATCTGAAATCAGCACACCAAAATTAGGTTTAGAGACATTTTCAACCCTGGGTCGCAGAAAAAAATTATTTCGCAGGCCTGTGTTATCCATCTCCAATAATTCTTTGCCAATTGAGCATGGGGTCCCCCAAGGTTCGATCTTAGGCCATATCCCTTTTCTTTTAAACATAAACAATACGCCCTCGTCCTTTGGAAACAAACGGACGTTTTTGTTGGCTGATTTGCTAATAACTCCGGGCGCGACAAATGCTAATGCCATTAGTCTAGTGAGTGTCGAACATATTTGTATCGCGAGAGGTGGAGGTGATCTTCCCCTGGAAAGCGAGATCTGGGGCCGGCCTACACGACGTCTAGCATGGTTTTCCACAACCAGGTATCTCCCACCTGCAGGGCACTGCTCCAGCCGAGATAGCTCTAAACTTCGCATCTGTGTTAGCAATGGCGAATCCTGATCATTATTTCAAGTATATCACACTTATGTATGTATTATACTTCAAGCAACCTCTACCGTTGTCTTATTTTGAGCTTTTCTGAAATCCCAATACTGTATGCATTGCAGTAATGTTTTGCATTACTTTGGTATTTTTATTATTACTATATCATTTTATGCACTCTTTAGACAATTCGAACTGGTTAACCATGGTTTACGATTATGGGACCAAAACAAGGATTTCACGCGTTAAAGTTACCCAAGAGCATTTAATAAAACAAGAAATGGGATTGCCGACCTGGATGGCCGAGGTGGCTAAGAGCGAGTACCGACTCAGCACTTCGGTCCGAAGGGTCGCGGGTTCGAGTCCCGTCTTTGGCATGGTTGTTTGTCCCTTGTCTTTGTATGTATGTGTTGTCGCGGAGGGCCTCGCGTTCTGCTGACCCCAGATCAGAGGAGCCCGCAAGTGTGTTGGTGTCTAGTGTATGGTCGAATATGCGTCCCATCGGGACGCAAAGGGTAACCGGCTGTCGGCTGGATTATCACCCTAGAAAGAAGAAATGGGACTCGCAGGTGATCTCATAGCTAACTGCTGTTCCACTCTCGACTTGTAGCTCATAAAGGCATTTGAAGACCTCGAATAACCCATTTCTAGTGGGTGGACGCAGCCTCTTTCCACATCTACCGTCGCACATTTCTAGCAACGCATCTCTCGGTGTAGTTTGTTGCGGGCCTTGTTATGTTTTTATGTTGTTATGTTTTAAAACTGGTATTGTAATCTCAAAAATAAAATTTTAAAATTTAATTTTACAGTCACCATGTTTATTACGTTAGAATGAAGATTAAATGATAAGAACAAATAAAATACTCAGACTGAAGGCCTAAGCGCCCACAGAAATCTCAAGAGGTCGCAACTTCCTAAGGTCGCTGAAGATGGGTACGGGAAGAAGAGGGGAAGCCTTACGCCCACGGTATACGCCACCTCTCCATGTGCAAAACACGACACGACGTACGAAATGCCAGGGCATCGGGGGTCATCCTGAGCGAGGGACCGGGAGCGGTAGCTCAGTGCATCAACTGATGTCACTGCAGCGCCTCTGACCGGGAGGTCCTAGGTCCCCACTCCCCACGGCGGCAGGATTTTCGTCACTAGCTTTTCAGCTAGGTCGAATTCAGACAGAGAATTCTACCGGCCGGCTGTTCTGATCGGTAGTTTTCCGTGGTTTCTCCGATCAACACCAGGCGAATGCCGGAGCAGTACCCTACAAAACGGGCCACGGACCTCGCGCGATCTGTCCTTCCTCTTACTATCATCTCCCCTTACACACCCACTTCCACTAACATGCACTACACTACCACATATTCTGGGAGACCGGTCGGGAGCTTAGAGCTTGTCCCGGCTGGGGCGGTGCCCCGCTGGTGGGAGAGTCCTGGTTAGGAGGAAACACCACTAGCCGAAGGTAGGTCGGCGCCGGATCTCGCCATCCAGCGGGGAAAGATCACCGCGCATCTCTCGAGAAAAAACATGCACTACACTAACGGGACGAATGACCAAAGCAGTTGACGTGCCCGGAAACACGAAAAAATCAAATCAAATCTGAGCGAGGGATAAGTCTGCGCGATGAAGATAGTGTCTTTAGTGCACTCTCTAGTGAGGAGAACGTGAATTTCTGTGCCACTTCGCTTGTGGCACCATGCCGTCCCGCATACTAACCTACACAGAGTTTTTCATACAGCGTTAAATGGACATACACGGACGAATATCCGTTTGAAACTCCCAAAGGATCGAGTTCTTTCAGGTAGATTCGGGAAGATCAATTTTGGAGAAAATTGGCAGAGCGGTTTGGGCGTTAGCGTTGACCATAAACGGACAGACATGTTTTGGTGTCAATCAATTTTTAGGTATCAAGGACACATGTATTGTATTTTTTCGCTAGACCACGAGTTAGAAGAAGTAATGTAATATTTAGCAAGAGGATTTATCCACTTTTACTTTACCAGGACCCGACAATAAGAGTTTTCCGGTACCCGATTACATAATTTGTCGGAAAATAGTTTTAAAATTAACAACAAAGAATTCAATTTTAAAATTTAGCTTCCGCGATTTTACTTGGGAAAACAGATTCATCAGGTGAAATCTATCAAGGAGACAAACGCCGTTTTGAGATCAAAAATCGAGTCGCAAGATAAAAGAGCTCGTACGTAATCTCGGCTCGTACTTTCTCGTAGAGGAATAATAACGGAAGATCTTAAAAGTAAAATGTATGTAAAATAAGATGTTAGGACATGGAATATTGGTGATATCTACACAATTAGTTCAATTTTCTTTTTGAAATCAGTTTCCAAATCGTAATCGATATTTTGAGTACCGCCTCAAATAATTGTTTGATGGTATTCGAAGGAAGACGGAAATATGTGAACAAGATATATAGTTTTATACGACTATTACAGATGATACGAGACCGTTACAGCATCACTAGTTTGACACGTGGAGAAAAATATATTGAGACTGAAAGGGACTGACTGCCCAGCTTGCCTGTCTGAAAGTTCGGCCTCCCGTGCCGCAGGCCGGCGGGTTTGGCCGTTCGGCCGCGTCGACCCGCCCAGGCGGGTCGGGTGACGCAGGGGAAGGGGGAGGGGGATCAGGTACTTTTTCCGAAATTTCACTTTACGCTGCTCCTATTCATCCGATTTGCATGATTGACACGGCGTTGGATTCAGGAAGCACGTCGTCATCACGCTATAAGCCCACATTTTTTAATTTCTTCCCGGAACTATGAGAAAACGTTTTCAAAATTGTTTTGGAAATCTTTTTTGAAAAAATGGCATCGTAGCGTAAATTCTATTTTAAAAACGAGTCCAGTGCCGTTTACAGATCAAAAATCGGACACTTTGATCAGACATCGATCTAGTAAATTCCGTGTGATAGTGCTGCGATCTATTGATTTTTCCTATAAGTATTTTTCGGTGCATTTAGCGTTAAAGATTATTGAGAGAATGAAGCCCTGGGTGATGTACTATTCTTTTATGGTATAGAATTGAAATCATGAGGAGGTACAACCAATTGCGCAGGTTTTATCTACTGCGTGCACCAGGTTAATTTCAATAAATTAATAAACATTGTTGTTTCATCTAAAAATCCTCCGGGGTACACGTCTTCCCCCCCCCCCTCCATTTCATGAGCCAGGGACAGGTGACTGAAAATTGTCAAGTGTTCCAAAAGGGCCAGAAGTGCTTGAGAGCCCACAAAATATACTGAGGGGTTGGGATGGGGAAGCAAATTCAGTTGAGATACCCATTAAATATTTTTGAAATACAATTTTAGTAATTGTTAACCTGAAATAAAAAAAATATATAACCATAATGTAACTCTGTAAATGTTTGACTGTAACTCTGCCTTGGATAAGTTCTGATAAAAAAGTGCTTTTTGTTTCAAATAGATTAAAGTTGAAAATAAAAAGAAAAAATACAACAAAATAAAAAAATCACTATGTTGGTGTATATACTAGACTGCATCGAGGAACCTTACTTGTCAGAGTAAAGCCTCCCTATGTGTATTTAAAACAAAAATTCTCAATCATCTACTATGTTGCTGCTTCAAACATGGCAATCCATTGCTGAGATGGGGTGGGGGATTAACCTCTCTCTCCCTCTGGCAATGCCAGAGCGTTTACTAATAACATTGATAAAAAAATTAAAATAGATAAGCTATGCAATTTGAAAGTTTAAAGTGGAAGAATAATGCACAACTTAGAACTGGAATGCCATTCAGTTTATGGAGAAATACAGTCATTTAATATTCCTCCATGATTCAATGAATTAAACACTGTTTCATACTGTTCTGCTGTATTTATTTCTCAACAAATTTCAATGAAGTTGAACTCAAATATATTTTGTAACTTCTTTTTAACACAAATCTGCATTTAATATTTGTGACAATATGAACAACACGCTACATGTATTCTGTTTCTGAACATCATCTAAATGTTCCCTATTTTGCTTTTCATCATGACAATAATTCTGAAGAGCTTTTTTCTTTTTTTGGTTTTAAGATATTTACAAATGTAATTTATTTATTAGCACCTAAGAAAATTGAATAACACCTTTAAATTTTGCCTTTTACTATGAATTGATATTGATTTCTTTGTACTTTGAATTGCTCTCTTCAACTTACATAACTCAAATGAAAACGAGATGACCAAGAATTGTGGTACTCTAAAAGTTAGTTCAAATTATGTTTATTAAAATAATGAGAATATCATGTTTTCTTTTTTAATAAAATTTCATTGATAAAAGGACATTAGATGATATCAAAATTATCTGCAAGAATTAACACAGTGACTACCACACTAGGTAATTAAATTTATAATGCCCAAGATTTTTTTGTTATAAGTATTAAATGAACCTTCTTAACATTTGAGACATATTTCATAAAGTGTGAATAATTATACTGCTGGCTAAAATGAGAATTCAAGAAAGGACACAATATTCAGATGAATCAGTACATAAAGTTTCAAACGTTTGAAATGTTTTAAGTTTATTTTAGCACGGAAACTAAATTATTTCACCCATGCCTCATAATTATGTCCTCTCCAATAACACTCCAAAATGCAATTCCTTTACAGCATTCTTTACACCTATGTTTGCATTGAATGTAAAAGGGTATTTTAAATTTAATTTGCAAAATATGTATCCAAGAATTTTTTTATTAATATTAGGAGCAAGTTCAGTCTCCAAAAATATAACAATTTATTACAGCACAAATATAATTCATATAATCCTCATCTTCCTAGCAGCAAATAATTGCAAAGGTACAAAGACTTTTCATTGTAAAACAGCCTCAGTGCATTACAAAGGCTTTCCCTGAAGAAAGAAACCAACAATTTATAGTTTCTTAGTGAAAAATAATAATTCAACTGACTATAGATATAATATTCTTCCTTTGAGAAATTTCACCAATTACAGTATTCGGTTAAAAAGCAAATTAAGGTTTCAAATTTGTGCCTCTAAAAATGTATTTTTCATTTTATACTGTGCTCCACACCAGACTTCAAATATTATTTTCTCTTTTATGGTTTAAATCAATGTAATAATTTCAGATACTATGATTAGGGTGACTAAAACGAATACTTTTGGTAAAAACTGCACATTCTACCTACTAATTAATAACAGTAGCAATGATACAGTATTTAGGCAATATCTGTTCTGGGCACTTAATTGAAAGAAAATTAATAATACAATCCTTGATTCAAAATAATAACAGCAGAATCATCCCAACTCACATATAATCAGTACATTATTGCGCATCTAAATTATTAACATATTTTCTTTGTCTAAGATTTAAACAAACATACAAGCTTGTTTGAACAGTTTTCATTATAAAAAGAATGTAAAATGTGTTTTTATTTGCAAATATGGTGTAATATTTAGCCATGATAAAAAACAAACTCATTGTTCCTGAAAGCTACTTTCAAAATTATTGATTTACCTTCCTTTAAACACTCATGCATAAGGTTTAGTTTTTAAAAAAACCAAATTTTAAAAAAAAATTAAAAAAAAATAAAAAAAAATAATAAAACATATTGGGCCAGCCCTAATGAAAGCTCTACTCTAGAAAACACATGAGACAAATTGCTTATTAATATGATGAAGAAGAAATATCAGAGGAAGAGACAAACAGTCCATAGTCAATTGCAAAAGTGACTGCTGCTAGTTTTACCTTTCTTCAGATAAAAGGTGCTTCTGTTAAAAACACTAAGTTGGCAAGGGCTCTGAAATTCTTAAAAACAATTCAGTGTTTTGCAATTCAAAGCACATCAGCTCATACATTTACACTACTATACAATTCAGCTTAATTTGATCAATAAGTTAACAAATTGCTATATGAAATTGAATCCAACTCCAGTGTGCTTCTCTTTGTAAATTTAAATTAACAGGTACATACTGTAATTTGCAGAATTTATATACAAGAAGTCCTACTTCAAGTTTCACTACCTAGAATCTTGTACTTTAAAATACATTTACAATTAGTTACAATCCATAGTGGTAAAAACGAAACAGCAACTGCAATTTGTTACTTCAAGTAACACTTAAATAGTTTTGCATGTTCCACTTCAATATATAATTCATCTGGCACACTAAATTTTTCCTTCTTATATTATTAATATTATCATCATCATTGTTATCTTGTACACTACAATAAATCTTTGTGAATTTTCATTTGTACATCTTGCATTCACACACAGATACATTTTCTTCTAGAAATATTAATTTAGGATTTTAAATTTTAGTGACGTGACAAGCCAAAAATGTAATGAAATACCACTTTTTACAATAGAATTTTGCTACTATATTTTATTGAACAAATTCAATGCTTTATCATAATTTTGGTAACAATTTTAAATTAAAATTTGAATTTAATTTGGAATTAAATTCAATTGAAAATGTTTATTCTAATACTAAAATTGAAGTACATTCCATAATCAATACACAGAGTGATTAATATTTTTAAATAAATAAATAAATGCATATAAGACATTTTGCAGATGCTGATTTCTTTACACATGACATTTTAAATTAAACAAAGATCCATTATGATAAAAGGTAATAACAAAACTCTGTTTAGAAACTGCCATGAATGAACACAATAATCCATGGTTAAACTTGAGATTATTTCACATAATTTTCCCAACTCTCTATGAGGTTTTCAGTATCAACTTGTCAAAATCATTTACTTGCACTTTCCTTCACACACATTCCTATAAAATAACTGAAGGTTTTGCTGCTTCATTTTACCACTAACTACATAGCACTGTCAAAACATTACACAAAAATAAAATATTCAGTGAAACACTGACCACTCAATCTTGTTTCACTTGCATAATAAATAACACATGGGCCAAATCCTGTTTTAAACTAAAATTGGTTTTAAAATTCCACATATAAAATACTCAACATTTGAAGATAATCTTCAGAATGACACACAAACATCAGTAAATACTTTCACACATAAAATTGTAGGCGCATGTTATAAACAATTCTTAGTCAGCTACTGGGGATTATCTTACAATAAGCGTGATGCATGAAACTGTGTTCAATGAGAAAATACAGAAGTGTTACTATTTTTATATACAAATTTGAAATATCACTACCTTTCTGCTGAAAACTGTTGATCTTGCTGACAGATTCAAAAAGTTGCCACATTCTTCATAAAATATCGACAGATGCCAATTACATTAACAGGACAATCTCAACTGGATGTCTTTTACAAAGAACCAAAGCAATAGATCTTTTATGGTCGTAACTAGATCACCCCATTTTCAAACAGAATAAAGTAAATAACACAAAATGGAAACGAAAAGAAATGTACAACTATGTTGATACTCTCCTTCAGTCTCTATCACCTGATAAAAACTCCCTCTCCAAAGCTGCCCCCATCATGTTCCAGTCACCATCGTCAATTTCATCAGGTGGATCATCACTACCATTGCTTGCACTGTCATCCTCCCCAAGTTCTAAATCACTAGGTAAAGCTTCCCCACGTCTAAACTTTGTGCTAGGCATATCTTCATCCAAGTCATCAAGTTCTGAATCTGTCACAGTCCTTTTACGGCGTTCTGACTCTGATGATCTCCATCCATGAGGATGTTCACCTGGAACAATGTAAACAAGTTAAATACAAGTTCTCAAAATTTCTACTTTATCTTATAAGAGGATTATTTTGAATAACTTTCAAATCCATTCACTATCCCACTGTTACATTCCAAATTAATTGCCCCTTTTAAAAACAAACAAATAATCAATTGCTGATCAAACACAAGAGATGAAAGGCACAAAATCAAAAAGCCTTTTTGATATTCGTAAAGTACAGTACGCTTACTTTCTACATGAATGACCACATTTCTCAATAAAATATTTCATATTAAGTGAACCAGTAACCCATTGCAAGTCACTAAACATTCCCAGAAGATTCTTCCCCAATTTTGAAGATCCCTTTAAAACAAAACTAAAAATTAAGAGATAGTTCGAGAAGGTTTTCTTTTTGCATATGAATATGATTTCACAAGAATGTAAGGCAAGGTTTTTTTCCCCCAAAATATAATGCTTTGTAGCATTGAATTTGGTATTTATAGTACCCAAATGTATTCATAGAATTTTCTTGGCATCCACCCCAGATGTGCAGATAGATTTAGACCAATATTTTTGATCAGCAAACAAATAGCATGCAATCAGCAAGACAACTTCCTATTTTACTTTGACCAAATGACAACTCAAAAATTATATCCACAGTAAATGAAATCATCAAATGCAAATAATTTATACTCTTTAAAATGTCATTTTTCATCACTCTTTCTGGTAAATATTGCTTAGATTTTATCTCTATTTTAACATTACACTTAAAAATTGTACTCTTAAAGAAATATTTCTATAATAAATATTAGTAGTTTACAAATCTCCTGTACATATTTTAACCTAAAAATTCTTTATGCAATATTTTAACTATTAATGCAACTCAATAGTAACAAAAATCACTTTGAGAAAGTCAGGCATTATAGCAGTTAAACAATATTATAAATGCAAATTCTTACTACTTTGTTCCAAGTTTCAAACCTCAAAATTTGTTCTGAAGCCAACAACTTCTCAGCTTCTTTTTCTAATATTTTGCAGTTCCTTACCTGACAGAGAATCTGCAGAGCTGCTACTAGAATCGTACTCCAAAACTGCCCTTCTCACTGCTGCTTCTTCCTCTCTGTTTTCCTTCTCTGTATCCATCTCAGCAACACTTTCAGTTGGACATTCTCCTTTCTTTTCTTCTCGTTCCCCTTCACTTTCCGACTCGTTAAAGATATCTTCAACTTCACGATCCATGTTTGCAATATCTTCTGATGAAAAAGACATAAGCGGATTGATGCTATCCATAAATCGGCTAGCACCCAACTGTCCAGGTGAATGCTCAGGACTCCCACAATGCGGAGGAGGGTGCCTACTAGAGGTTTGTCGCCGACCCAATGGAAATAACCTCTCTTCTATATGTTCCCATCTTTCAGCACAACCCCACAACCACTCTGGAGTAACAATAGCAATGTTTTTCATTCTTCTTGCAGTATTAACTTTTGCAGTACCTGATCGAATAGCTACTAAATGAGTAGTCTTTGAATCAATATCGGAGCTGACTACTGCTCCTAATGACCTAGCTACTTGGTATACCCGACTTTTCTCTAAAGGTACATTTGTGGGAACAAGACCACTAAAAACCAATCGCGTACCGCATAAAACTTTGCGCCGGACATAAGGGATTACACTTTTTAAGTCCGGCATATCACCTTGAAGTTCATCGTAGATTTCATAAAATGCATGATGAATAGTTTTCAAAATTCCTTCTAAATATAAAAGGTAGTCATCACTGTCTTCAACTTCTCTTTCAATCTCACTAATATTATTTGAGATGACTTTCTCCTCTCCAATTCCATCTTTATTGACCAAGTATTCATTTTCTTTCACTTCATTATCCAGACCACAATTTTCTTTAATAATTTCTGATGATATATCTTTGGTACTAGCAGTATTTATATTTTCCTTTTCATCATTTGCAGTTTCTGAATGATTATTAGGTTTGCTCACAGAATTACTGTCGATGAAATTGAATCCTTTCCTCCATCAGGGCAAACTTCCAGAGTTGACTTTACCTCTGTGTTTTTGGCTGAGGAACAATCAGATTTAAAATTTATATTTTTGATTTGTTTCTCATCATTTGCAGGCTGGTTTTCTGGATCACAACTTTTTACTTCAACATTTATTAAAAGTTTCTCATTTTTTTCTTTTTCTTTGTCTTTCTTCTTTTTTTTTCTTTGTCTTCTTCTTCTTCTTTTTCTTTGTCTTCTTCTTCTTCTTCTTTTCTTTGTCTTCTTCTTTAGACTTTTTCTTCTCACTTGATCTATCTGAATTTTCATCCTTCATTTCAACATTTGTATTAGGCGCTTCTTTCTCTTCAACACACTCTTTGGCAAGATCCTTTTCATTTTTCAAATCCTCCATTTTAACTAACTCCTCCTCGTTTGGCTTCTCTTGCAACTTGTTCTCTTGAGAAGAGCTTCTGTTCTCTAAAAAAAAGCATGATTACAGCTTAATTGTACTTGCACATATTACTAGCTCCATATATTCAAAACAAAAGGCAAAATTTAAGAGAACAAGAAAAGAGTGAAGAGCAACATGGGAACAAGACAGTGAGAGGATGATGCGAGGAGTATAACAAGACACGAATAGAAAAAGGAAAGCAATATGACATGAAGTCTCATGAATAGCAATCAACAAAGCAAAAGAAATTAGTTCTTGACAACAGCGCAATTAAAAAGCAAAATATAGTAATTGAAAGTTATATTATTAATCTATTTACCAAAACTGCTGAAGTCAAATCCCTCTTTTTCATCATTTTCATGCTTTGTAAGACCTGGAGGAGCATTAATATCACCAGTATGTTTAAAAAAATGGTAAGGTTTAACATGAATCAAATTTGGGGCAAAATTCCACACATCTTCCCTATCATCAATAATGCAGACCATGTTGTCACCACATGGAAATAATGCCCTAAAACAGAAATACCCAACATAAGTTGCAAAACGAACCATGAAATTAACTGACACGTTCAACAAAATATACATACGATAGATTTGCTGTTTTTGAACTAGAATTGAAGCATTCATCTCGTGACAAAATTCTATGAGAGAAATATTTCCCATCAGGATCCAGAAATGTAGCAATCATATGTGCATAATTACGTGCTCCAAATGTACAAATATGTAGCTCATACAACTGGCTCATTTCTTTTAAGAAATGGCTAGTGCCAGGTCGAATACGAGTATGGTACCATGGTGAAGAAGGTCCATACAACTGGAAATGATACACATCCTGCAAATCATACGTCTTACATGTAAAAACCTGTATTTTCCTATTTACACTGACAACACAAGAAAATGCAACACAATAATTATTACCTTTATATTTGGTGGAATGTTATCATTTGTAGTATGAATCAATGTTTGGTCCAAATCAACCAATAAAACAAGCTTTCTGTGTTTTAACAATCTTTCTTCATCAGCTTTACCAATCAGTTCTGCTTGCTACAAAAAAAGCATAACAATGCAAGAATTTCTGAAGCTTATACAAAACATTGCTTCACCAATAACTAAACATTTATTGTGAATTTAACTTGACCTTCACAATATATTTGTGCATCAATTAGCATGAACATTCTTAGAAAGAGGAACACAATAGTACATAACAAACATAAATTACATTTTTAATAACACAAAGAAACGCAATTTGAATGCCAATTGTGTTCACGTAACACCTGAAGCCTTCTTCAATGGTATTTTAGAGGAAAGAAAAGGCTGAATAAAAAACATTAGTAGTGTTTCAAGAGACTGGAATAAAATTTTATGATAAATACGACTAAAACATATAAAGACCACTAATTCGGAAAAATTTGGAGGGGAAAAAAATATTGAAAACTGACAACTTTATTACATATGGTATGATCTGGGTCTCCTTATCTGTTTATTACAGCTTGCTCTCAGATAATTACTCACAGTCACCATTTTGAAATTAAAACATGATTTTTGAAATTAAAAACATTTTTGTTTCAACAGCAGAATGGGAGGGCAGACAACTCATTTTCACCCATGCCTTATTTGACACTACTAGTCAGGGGAAAAAATTCATACAGTATGGATAAAATTAAACTTTGATCCATTAATTACAATTTTAATGTGGTGGTTCGGGTTGTTTACAAGAACTCCTTAAACTGAGATAGAATTGTTAAAATAATTCACATATAATTTCTTATTCAGCTGTATTTAAATTAAAAAATTAAACTTGGAAAAAATAGTCCACAAAAATATATAAGAAATATGAACAATCCCCCCCCCCCAAATTAACAACAATCTGAGTAATATGACAAACTCTAATAAATATTCAAATCAATTTTTAAAATTTATCGCAAGGCTTAACATGAGAAACATTAACCATTTGCAACACTGTAGTAACTTCCATTTACTGCCTCTAACTGCCATTTGCTGCAACTTAACCAACATTTCAACAGAATTAAAAAGTATACATAACTGACTTCATGAGTGTGAATGTAAACAAAAACCCTTTATTAAAACAAAAGCATTACTACTCGTGTTCAAAATTACTTTTCCATTATTGACAAATGAATAAATAATTATGTTCTGGATAATTTTATCTCGACTCAAGATTGATACAGCAATTCCAATAAAACAAACTGAATGTTAAAAGAAAGATTTGAAGAAATAAGATCTAAATATTAAAATAAAAAATTAAATATTTAAAAATGTGGTGTATGATTGGCCCTTCCAAAGTCCATTTAAAAATTTTAAATAAATGCAGGAAATAAACATACCTCCCTGCTAACTTTGAGCTCTGGAATGCTATGTACCATCGGAACAGATGCTTTAAGACAATTCTGATTTTCTGTTTTTAAGTCTGCCCCACATTCTGCACACATAGCATTCATAACTGTTGGGTGAGTACATTCTTCTAATTCCAGCAATGCAGTTCTAAAAAAATGATAAAGAAAGTACTTAGAAAGAAAAGTAATGTCTATAACCATTACTAATAAAACTTTCATCCAAATGTAATGCACATGTGTGACAACGTAAAAATGTAGAAATTCACGTCAAATATTGATGAAATACACAATTATTTTTTAAATAGGGATGACATGCCCTAAATATAGACTATTCAATATTTACAATTTGAAATTTAACGCGTGCTTTGCTGCGTAGTTGGCAGCATTGTAATAACAACATGGCGCCTAACAGCAGGCAGAAACTATTGAGCATGCCTAAATATCAATGCAACGGCGTTTAACCACCGAGTACCTGCTTCAAAGACAACTATTACGGTACCTGCTGCAACAGTACTCACCCAGGCGTAATAGTTTCTCCTTCTCTAGCCAAAAGTTTCCGTACCATCCCCATTTGCGTCGCTTTTAGTTTTTTTAGTTCTTCCCGTCCATTGCTGGAATTTACGTCGTATAAAAGAAGCACACGCCCTATTGACACAAATGTACCCTCCTTTACCTTCCATTTTGATATTTTCCCGGATTTACCAGGAGGAAAAACAATCACTTCACAATTTGTACCCATACCAAACGGAAGTAAATGTGTCTAAACCGGAAAGGCAGACATTGCCCGCACTTAAATTTTCATTGGTGGGACAAAGAGTAGACGCACATTTGACCAATGGTAAGGTTTTGAGCGGGCAATTTAATCACACGACAACACAGCGACTGAGTTTAAAAAAAAATTTTTGTTTGAGATTACGAACTGTAATTTTTAGAACTTTCGTACTTTTAATAAGATATCGTAAAAATGCCTAAAGTAAAATATTTTAAATTCCTGGCACTATGATATTTTTAAATTCAATAATAAAGATGTTACGTTCCGGGAGAGATGCTAATTTCATCATGTTCTAATTCTTACCATATGAATCATCATGTTCTAATACTTATCAAATAAATTAACCAAACAATCATAATTATGTTCTTAAATAAAAGGGAATCGTTTAATAGTCTCTTTTATAAATGTATATTAGTATGTCGACCTAAACGCGCCGTGAAGTCATGGAGGTTAAGCGAATTCGAGACTCGCGAGTTCCTGGTTGGGTGACCGGCTAGGAACCCCGGAATCTAACGGCGTTGAGCCGCTGGCCGAAGGAATAAAAGGCACAGACTGACTGCGACGTGACCAGACTTGACAAATATTGTAATTACTCAGTTACAGAGGATTACTCCAGAGAAAACGCTCAACGCCCAACAAGGGGTAAAGATATGCGTTGCGTCAACAACGACGTAACAAATAAAAAAAAAAAGTACCTTGATCATCAAAGGAGATAATATACTGTTTTTATGTCACCATTGTGCTATGTCATCTGTAAATCATTACAGAGAAACGTTTATTTAACGATTATCCACATCATTATTTGTTTGGGAGTTTAACCATTTTTGGTTTCAGGCTTTAAAAAGTCGAACCCATAAAGACTAAACCTTATCGTCTAACGAACCAGGCATAAAGGTTTAAACCACGGGTCATGATATATTATAATAACCACAAAGACCAATAAAAACATTGCGTAACGGTGCGGTCCGGTCTGATAACACAATTTTTTGGGGGAGGAAATCACCACATTCTGGAGATGCCTTTATTTAAGCGTTAAAAAAGAGCATTGACATATTTTAAATGCATTAAGTATTCATAAAACTTGCGTGATTCGAATATACGTCGAGCAATAATTTTATTTATGGAGAGAATATTGTTTTATTGAACCAAGAAATCATAAAGATGTGTAACACCTTTCGCAGATCTTGCATGGAACTCTTGATGTCAAACACCAGTGCTGCCCTCTAGCAAATAAACGCTTGTAACCAACAAGGACCTTCGATAGTATCAAAGAGTACTAAGATGTCAAGAATGACGTCACAACTTTTGGCGGGAAAGTGTTGGGTGGCAAGCTCTGATGTGCGTGTCAGCGTTTTCAAGAGCATTAATAAGGTTTTTGGGTATATTTTGCGGTTTATGTTTCTTCTCACGTTCGTTATTTACAATGATGTTTGTTTCCTGTTCTTTTGTTTAGGTTCTGCCGATATATCTCCTTCACAAATTTGATTTAAAGGAGCACTATTCTATCAGACACATCAAGTCACTACATTTTCTTTTCGAAAATGGTTCGGAGTACATATTATCCAGTAACGGCTCTTAAATGTGTAGAATACGCATAACAAATTAGTGAACAGCGCCGGATCCCGGGAAGGGGGCATAAGGGCATGTCCCACTCAATTCAATTTTTTATTCAATTTATTCAAAACAATTGTCTCATTTCATTCCATTCCAAAGCATTATTTCCATGACACACACGCAGACGTGATTTTAAGATTCTCAAAGAATGTTGCGAATTTGCGTTGCTCTGTCAATAATTCAGAAATCGGATTCATTTTTCCCTTAGCGTTTCAGATTCATTGAATTACATGTTCTTTTGGCATTTCATGTTTTGTACTATACATTTTACAAGTCAAAATACCCATCTCTATTCCAAGTACTCTTCGTACTTGACAATAAAAGTCATGGCCAACAATGAAGCTTAGCATTCACTTCAGTATCTGTTTGCCGTTTGTGTAAATAATACCACGAAGGATTGAATTTTCTTGCACTTTTCTCGCCAGCACGATGTACAACCGTACTAAAAGATCGACCACAGTCCAAAATTTGTCTTTTTTTCTTTTTTCTACATCATTAAGAAGAGAAAACCGTATATATAGTAGTTCATTCACTCTATTTGTCATGATATTAACGTAAAATAAGATTTAAATATAACAAATCAAGTAAACAGTAGCGGCTTCTTGGGGTAAGACAAGGTAGGCACTGCCAACCCTGATGAATATGTACTGGGTTTAAAACACTTCATACTAATAATTTAAAAAACTACTCTTACAATTTTATTATGGTGCAAGTATTATTCACCTGGAAATGTATAATGAACATTTCACTATCGTGACACGAGCCATATTTCCATTTCAAGTGTTTTCTAAAAGCCCGTTCGTCATGCGATGTCTTGTCTCTTGTCGCAGAGTTCAGTTCGGTTGCACCTCTCAGGGTAGATACGTACGGTGGCTACCTCGCTTCGCACCGTAATCTGAGAATACGCCCTACTGTACTCTCCGCATGGAGGAAATAACATGGTTATTTCCACCATGCTCCGCACATTATTTTGACATCTCATTTTGCCGGATGCGAGGGGAGTAGGGGTTGGTTATTTTGTCGATAGGACTTTTACATTAAACTTGTAGCTCGTTTTTCGATGCATAATAGTTTCTATTATACGCGAACTGATAAATAGATGTAATGAACAACGCTCGTCACTAAGATTTTTTATTCAATTAAAGTTAGTAAAGAGGTTCGAGAAAACGTGCACGTATAATACGAAAAACGTACGCAGCTAATCGGCTAAAATGAACATCAACGACATCACGCGATGAATGAAGGAAATTTCATCGGCTTTTTCACGACCATCCAGGGTTACCAGATTAAGGAATTTTGTCCTCAAAATGATAATTTTTGTAGGAAAGAATGGGGAACGTAAATTGCCCGGGAAATTATTTTCATCCAGAGTCGAGCTAGAAATATTATTCTCTTAATTATTACGAATAGAAATTCAAAATTCAAAATTTTCAAAATTCAAAATTTATTGCTTATTTATCCTTGAAAATAGATTTTACTACATGGGAGTTTTTGTGTTTTTTTCCCTTTCAAAATTCAAAATTTAAGTAGTATATGACTTAGTGTAGGGATCACAAAATTTTGAAAATGTGCACACAATTCACTTTTCCCCATAGCACGTCATACGCAGTTTTTAACTGTTTTTTGACGTAAATAAATAAATATAAATATAAAATTAGAGATGCTACAGAATTGCGCAGACTTTCTCGTAGTTAGTTTTCTAATTTCCTTAGTGTGGTCTGGCTTTAAGGTTTTGCTCCATTCTCTTTGTCAGCTGCTGGCAGCTGAAAACCTTAAAGCCAGACCACACACACATATATATATATATATATATATATATATATATATATATATATATATATATATATATATAATTTCATTTTCTCAACTTTGCATTCCTATTAGTACAACCGAAATATTACTTCAAGAATATTAAAGAAGAGTGAAATAAAAAACGTCCTAAATAGAAATATTTATTTAAAAATTTGAAGCGGTTTTAAAGAAAATGGCCATTAAGCATTGCTGTAAATGCGAAATTTGAAGTTTCAGAATCTTTCTTAAAATTTTAATAATGCATACAAATCGATGGAAATGTCCATACTAACGGATTGAGAGGTATTTCAAAACAATACATTTGTGTAAATTTTGAAAAAACAAATAAATATACCAAACTGAACTTTCGTCGCATTAAATACATAGCAGTATCTATTAGAAAAATTGAAAAAAAATTGGAGCCATTTTTGAGAAAATGGGTTGAGCGTTTCTGAAAATGCGGAATTTTGAGCTCATTTGTACAGAAAACGGTTGAGTTCTGAGAAACTTTATTTGACATTATTTAAAGCACATGTACTCATAAATATAATAATGTGAAGAAATTCCTTTTAATGTAAATATTACCGACGTGAGAGACAAGTCAAAAAAATTTCATATTTAATTTTTTTGAAAAAACAGAAGATAGAGCAATATGGCGTTTATGTCAGTATAGGGTTTGTTTGACACTAACAATACCAACAATTTTAAGAAAAAATTTGGAGCCGTTTATGAGAAAATTTTGTTTTTGTAATTTTTTAAAATTGCAAATATTGCACGTACTATTGCACGAAAACTACTAAAATTTTATATTGATATTGATACCAAGCGTTCACTGAAAACAAAGCGAACCCTCAACTGAATATTTTTTGTTATAATCAGTGCTATTATAATAATTTCACTTTTGTTATAAACGCGAATCTGTTGTTTTAATCGTAATGTCGGTTCCATTGTTATAACAAAATTTGTTTTAAATCACAAAACAGTTTTCATTATACATTTATAATAAACACTAAAATAAATGCAGAGAATGTTGAAGTCATTTTCAAAGGGTATTGAAAGCAAATGTGATTTAAAGACGGAGAAATGGTAAAAATGGTTTTTATTTTCTTAACTACAGCTCAGCAATTGCAACTAGAGGTTCTACAGAATGGCACAGATTTTCCCGTACTAGTTAGTTTTCTAATTTCTTTGATCTGGGCCAGCTTTACAATCTTGTCCCATATTCTTGCCAGCTGCAATCTATCGCAGCCCTAAGTACAATTTTAAAAAAATCAAATTTTCGGTTTCCTAATGGTAAAACCGAAACTTTAATACTATTAAAGAAGAGTAAAATATGTCCTATAAGAAAATTTTTGTTGAAATCTTTGGACCCGTTTTTAAGAAAATTGCGTTTAAGCGTTACTGTAAATGCGAAATTTGATACAAAAATTTTTTTGGAAGTCAACTGAAACTCCTCCACTCACAAATACAATAACGTACACAAATCGCTGCCATTATGCATATTAAAGACATGAGTGATATTTTAAAAAATACATTTGTGTATTTTTTAAACAAAAGAATACAAAAATGACGTTTATGTCTCCTTAAATAGTGCATTTAGCACTATCTGTACGAAAAGTTTGAAAAAAATTGGAGCCGATTTTGAGAAAGTGGGATTTAAGCGTTTCTGAAAATACGGCATTTTTAGCTCGTTTTCAGAGAAAACTTTTGAGTTTTCGAGAAACTTTTTATGACATCATTTAAATAACGTTTCCTCGAAAATATGTGAACAAAACGCCGGAAATGAAAATATTAGCGACATGAGAGATAAGTCGAAACTAGAGGTGCTACAGAATGGCACAGACTTTCTCGTACCAAATTTTTCTGATTTTCTTGGTGTGGTCTGGCTTTAAGGTCGTGCTCCATTCTCTGGCCAGCTGCGTCTATCTCGCCCAAAGTACTTTTTTTTAGCAATTTCTTAACTTTTTGCTTTCCTAATAGTTCAACTGAATCATTACTTCACGAAAATTAAAGAAGAATAAAAACACATCCTAAATAAAAGTTTTCATTGAAAAATTCGTAGTCGTTTTTAAGAAAATGGGGATTAAGTATTACTGTAAATGCGAAATTGAAACTCTTTTTTACAGGAATCTATTGAGCTTTCTAAAAAATTCATTTAAAGTCCTTTCAAGCACATCCACTTACAAATGTAATATTACAAATGTAATATTGCATACAAATCGAAGGAAATGCCCATATTAACGGCGTGAGAGGTATTTCAAGAAAGTTATATTTGTGTAATTTTGGAGAAAAAAAAAAAAGAATACCCAAAAATGAACTTTACGTCATAATAAACAGTGAATTAGCACTATCTATTGGAAAAATTTGGAGAAAAAATTGGAGCCAATATTGAGAAAATGGCGTTTGAGCGTTTCTGAAAATGCGGAATTTTGTGCTAATTTTTACAGAAAACTGTTGAGTTCTCGAGAGACTTTATTTGACAATATTTAAAGCAAATATGCTCATAAATCTAATTATGTGAAGAAATTGCCTTTAATGTAAATTTTACAGACGTGAGAGTCAAGTAAAAAAATCGTTTTAAAATTTTTCAAAAAAATACAGCAATATGGCGTTTATGTCACGGAGTAGGGTTCTTTTGGCACTAACTTTACAAAAAATTTTAAGAAAATATTTGTAGCCGTTTTTCAGAAAATCTTGTTTTTGTTATTTTTACTTTCTCGTATACATACGTATGTACGGAGTAATATACACCGGAAGTTATGTAATTCTGGAGAAAATCGATTTCGAGATTTCAATGGAAATACGTGTTTTGGGGTCTCCTGATGCCGAAAAATCGTCCGTGAACACTACTTGCGCTTAAACCATACGTTAAATCTTTTCCAAATTGAAGAAACCCTGTCCATCTCAATCTAGTTGAAATTTTGAAAAAAATTCTTTAAAATTTTGGGGGTACTTCACATGGAGACTCCGGAACATTTTCAAAATGTTCTCAAAAACCGGGTCCAAATTTTATGGATTTATGTACATTATTGAATTTGGGAGTGAAAGGTCTTCAAATTACTTCAAATGAAGCTTTTCAAAAACTCCATAGATCCCGTGAAAAACAACTTTACATTTCGCATTTACAGTAACGCTTAAAGCCATTTTCTTAAAAACGGCTCCAAATTTTTCAATGAAAATTGCCATTTAGGACGAGTTTTTAGCCTTTTTTAATATTCTAAAAGTAATATTTCGGTTCAACTATTTGAAAACCGAAAATGTGAGAAAATTAAAAAAAAACAATTACACGACCTTCATGAAAGAAATAAATGAGAACAATAAATTTCACTTGAAGGAAAAATATCTATCTTCAATGTTGTAGTGTTGGGAAGTCGTCAGTCGAAAAAAATTCAAACTTTACAATTTTCGAAAATTCAGAGTTAACAGTGAAAATTGGTCCTGTGCCACCTTTATAAGTATATTTTACTCTATTCTTACAAGAAATTTAAAGAAAAAATTGGAGGCATTTTTGAGAAAATTTTAAAAATGTATCAGGGGCTTCATATAAAGCTTCGACTCAGGTCAGATTGGCAGGGGTTTCTTAAATTTGGGAAAAATCCTACGCATGGTTTAGATGTTCACATACTCCAGACGGAAGGACGGACTGACGGACGATGTACCGTCAATCGAGTTTTCGGTATCTAAGACCCAATAAACATGGATTCTGGCTACACCACCTGTTGGATTTTTTAAAAATTTATGCACTTTTTCGTTATCAGGGCCTGGCAATGAGAGTTTTTCTGCCGAAAATTCGCCGTTTTTTCGCGTAACATCACGGAACTGGCTCTCTACTGCGTAAGCGGTAGCGAGAAAGTAAATATGTTTTTCTGATAGTATAAATTATTTTCTTATTTTCGTAGTTTTTCATTCAGATAAAGTAGTGTTAAGTTGACAAAAAAATTAAATTAAAAACACGTTTCTCGTTGTAGATGATGTGGATGGTGGAACGGGGGTCAAGAAAACTTTCAAAAATCTCATTTTTATATGAGAGTTATAATGTAACTATTCATAGTCATTTGGTTAAGGAAAACTTTTTACTATCTTATTCGGGGGGGACCCTTTGCCCCCAATGAAGGATCCGAAACCCATATTGCTCTGCATATATCTGCAGGGTTACCAGAAAGTTTTTCAAGCAGACATTTGAAAAAATGGAGGACATTTTATATTTTTATAGTTCCCGATGTATAGACATGTACTCGACAATTCCAAACCATTAATAGTCTTGGAAACTCATATCAGACTTTGCGTCATTAATAATGAAAGCTTCCGAGTCGACAACTTCGCCCCCACACTCACCTTTGTTATCCACCAAATAATAAGCATAAATAAATTGTATACGAAAATTTATTTTTATTCGTATCACAATAAGCCTAATGATTTATTATGCAGGTCATTTATTTGCGCAAAAATGTAGATATTCAAGACGTTAAGTTCCTTTATTTAATTAAATTACTTTAAAATTATGCCAGTGTGTTTTAATTTAACAGAACAAAAAGGACATTCCGTGTCAATTTAAAAAGGAGGGAGACAGGAGGAAAATGTTAAAAAAGGACATGTTCTCCAAAGGAGGACAGATGGCGACCCTGGTACCTGACCATCACATTTTAGATCGAAGGGCAATGTGTGTGTTGGGAAGTGTACATGGCGTTGACTTAGCACATGAACAGGTCTTGACCATGACGTCTATGAGATGGAAACTCAACTCTGATGATGGGGGTTATGTATGAAATATGAAAAGCTTAGACAGTTAATCGGCCTCACCATGGCCATCTTAAGAGTCGGCTGTGGCCACACTTAAACTTCAGCGACATCACGCAGCGGAAGAAGGAACCCTTCACGGTATTTTTTTGTTCACTATACTGCGGCTTTTACAGAGCTACCTTTCAATTTCACTCAATGCCCGTCACCACGGTGGCATTATGGCACTGTTTTTGAGTGGAACTGAGAGCGCAGCTCTGTAAAAACTGCAGTATAGCAACCAAGCTCAAGCATGACCTATGAGTGAGTGGCCCTCTTGTGGGCCACGGCTCAATGCCACGTCAACACCATAGCACTTACACACACTAAAGTATAGATGGCGTTGGTCATGTACATATATACGTGTATTATCCAAGATTTTTGGTATGTACACGTCGTTATTGGTCGAAAAAAAGTCGATGTTCCCTTATTCACTATACGATGTAGCTAAAACTCAAGTGAGGCCGATTAGCTGCCGACGTATTCCGTACATACCACCTCCATGCCTCCTGTTGAGTCTCCTTTTTACAGACTTCCAGGCACACATCTTCTTCAGCCCTGAATTACCTACCGTCACTCCTTCACTAACATTAAATAATTAAAAATAAATTATAGCATCGAGCATCGTTGACAGAATCTACTTATTAGAAATTTTCGCTCCTGTCTACTAGAAAATACTTTGCATTGAAAAACGAACTACAGATTTGTTATATTAGTCCTGTCGCCGAAATAATCAACCTCCCCATTCCTTTCCAATCGAATGAAATGAGGGCTCAAGAAAACGTGCGCGGATAATATCTTCGACCATGTATTATTCTGTATATTTATGTATTCCGAATATATATATATATATATATATATATATATATATATATATATATATTCTGTATACATGGTGGGGTTGTTGTTGCTGTTGCTAGTGGTGCGCGCGCATACAGCTAGCAATCCTGGTGGAGATAAAGTAGCGGATAGTTGCAACCTGGTTGCTCGGATATTTGTGAAAATGCTTTTACCAAGAACTGGTTATAAACTTAAATATTAATTCGCGTTGTTTCTTGTCCTCGTGGTTTAATATTCCAAGTCATTAAAGGACATGTAAAATACGTTAGAACGTAACCCTCTACTGCCCAAATTTTTATTTTGTCATACAAAAATATTTATATTTGCGATACGTCTTAAGTTACTGCATGAAACTCTAGAAAACGTTTAGAAACTTTTATTTATATTTTAGTATTGCCAAAAATGCTTTGTTACTTTGAAGTTACATTGGGCAGTTGTGTTCATTGAAGTATTTCTTTCGGGAACATTTTCTTTGGGCAAATATAAAAGTGTAAAAAGGAGACCAGTTTATTTAGAAATCGTAGTTTAGTTAGTTTGAAAATACATAATTTATTCTTAAAATGTTCATCTCTGCACAAAATAAACATGTTATTTATTTATTCTTGTAAAATTATTATACACGTCAGAGAATAACAACTCGTAAAATAATATATTTTGTGTAAATGAACAAAGCAATTATCACACAATATTTTGATGGGAATTGGGGACAAAAATTTATTATATTCATCGTAAAAAGTGTAAATGTTGAGGGCATAGGCATGCAGGCAGAGTGTTCCTTAGCAATCAGGGAAGGGAAAGTAAATAGACATAGCACGTCAAGTAACGGTCAGAAGATTGTGATATAAGGGCATGTAGGATTGGTGGTAAACTGGTAATGGGGTATGACGTCGAAGGAAACTCGAGATTGTTTTGTAAAACAAGAGACAAGAATGTATGAAAGTTATCGAGGGTTGAATTTTGTAATATTGGAGAGATGAGCTTTAGACCGTGTACCGTACACATCGTACTGCAGAGGTTATTGTAAATGATAGATGCGGGACTTGGTGGAATTTTGAGAGAAATAATTGAGCAGTGAGGACTTAATAAATATTTTGTGGGCGTAATTCTATTTGGGACTTTTGAATAATTCTGGCACCGGGAGTGTACAAATAGGACTAGAAAAAAATACGGCCGTGAGAGCAGGGAAGAGAGGCTCGAGACATATCTTGTAGTTTGGGGGATGAACTATATATTTTATCGCGTTAAAAGTTGGAGAAATTAATTAGAAGAAATAGACTTTCGTGTATCGTGGATTAAGTAAAACGTGACAGTCTTGGAGTTAGTGCCCTTCCGTGGCAAAGAATAGGGAAATTAGTGAAACAATTAATGAGGAGGACATCGACCCGGCAGCGGAGAGTTGCGGAGAACAAGATACAAGAGAGAAGATTGGTCGGAGTGGTGGATTGTTCCTGGCCTCATCGTCCAAAGCTCGTGGATATCTAAAATAGTAAGAATAATAGCGCTATAGACAATTTTTACGATCGGTCATGACCAAGGTGACATTTTACGTTAAAAAGGATTAATCGATGAATAAACTTTGAACGTTCTCATTCTGAAAAAGAAAAACTGATTATCTTTAGCATCTTGTGCAATCCACAGTTTAATAATTCCTTTCCAGAAACAAATTTCATATTCCTCGCTTCTTCCGTATGGAGAGCGGATCGAATGATGGTTTGCTAGGAAGAAAGTAAGTACCGGCGACGATTATTTTCGTAAGAACCCAACCGGCAGAGCTAGTAGGATAATTATTTCCCTTTAGATGTGTTTGCGGGAAATTTAAAATCGCAACCCTTTCCTGGCGCCCAAAAATGATATAAATTCGGAAACCGGTTGCAGAAATAATTTGACAGAAACGGAGAGTGTTTAAATATGTATCTTGCAGCAATCCCTTGCTTCCAAAAATTACGGCAAGTGGCCTATCTCATCCCTCTTTACTTCTTTCTCTGATGATGCATGTTGGTCCTCTTTCCCTTTAATTATCAATTTCGTTTTCTAACGCTGATGTTGGTATTAATATTTTCTTATGCGTCTCCTTGTTCTGTCTGCACAGATAAGACGCCACAGATCCCTTGAAATCTAGCAGGGGTAGTTCATTTCTTTTTCCTATCCCGCAAGCTTCACAATCTCTTCCATAAAGCAGCCATGAATTGATGATCTAAGAGATAAACCATTTTTTAAATCTAATTTTAGTGCGATACAATGCTATCAGCGAATCCATTAAATCAACGTTGCCCATACATTTTTTTGTAGTACAGCACAACACTGGGGCATTGCACTCACACTGCCTGAGGAGGAGTAAGGTCACGTTTCGTAGGTGCCCAATGTTACTTCAAGGTAACACGCTTTCTATTTTAATACACACTAAATTAATATTAACTAATTCATAAGCATACATATGACTAAATAACACTTACTTCTACCACTATTAATTTTTTCGAGAGAATAAGGACACAAATAAGCACTGTAAACGCACTTGAAAAAAAAAATTAGTTCTGTAATGGGCTACCCGTTTGCCTAGTGACACGCAGTGATATCTGACGACGGAAATTCGAATCATTCACATTTCATCTTCTAACAGATTGTGTCGCCAAATTGTTAGTTTCAAGGTACAACGGTGGACAGTGATCTAAACTTCATTAATGGAAAATAAAAAACGTACAATAGGACTGTTACTTCAAAGTAAAAACGGACAGTAGAGGGTTAAGTTTTAACCTTACATTTGACATGTGTGAAAACATATTTGATAAGTACCAACTTAATTCTTATACTTTTTTCAGTTAACACATTAATGACAATGCGTAAGTTGAAAGGGGAGCACTGTTCTGCAATTAAATACAGTAATAATGAAGAAAAGAACTCGAGGCAATTTTTTTTTACCATAAAGGAGACGGAAATTTGTTCAAAAGCAGAAACGTTATTACCTCTTAGAGACCCCTATTCACCGCTTAGATTATTTACTTTCCTAGATTGTTCATGAAAAGTATAGAAATACTTCTTTATTATTAAAATTCTTGTCCGTCATTTTCTATTAAACAAGGAAAATTATTTTGGCCATTCATGATACGAACACTTTCTTGAATTAACTATTGTGGTTAATAATGCATTTATTAATATTTCAACAATCGGCAGCGGCAGCAATACTTATTAATACTAATAAACTACCACTAATACACAGTAACTATATCTCAAGATCCGCACACACTCGTATTCACAAAGAGGCTTGCTAATTCAAACTGCAAAACATCGTATGTAAAGAGGGACTTTTTTTTAAAAAAATTAATTGCGTCATTGTTGATGCAATGTCTCTCTTAATCCTTGTTGGGCGTTGAGGCGCTTAATCCTTGTTGGGCGCTTTTTTCTGGAGTAATCCTCCGTTACTGTGTAATTATTACACTGAATAATTACTACATTTGTCAAGTCTCGTCACGTCGCAGTCAGTCAATGCCTTTTATCCCATCGGCCAGGGGCTCGACGCCGTTAGATCCCGAAGTTCCTGGCCGGTGTCATCTAACCAGGAACCCGCGAGTCTCAAATCCGCTTAACCTTCGTGACTTCACGGAACTTAGTAAACGAATTCGGCTAGCGCCGCCAGTTTCTTCAAGAACGGACAACTTTACGCAAAGACTTTCTGTCATCAAATGCACATTTTTTACTTGAGACTACAGAGGGCGCCCGACGGGCACTCTGATTTCAAAACGATTTCGTACACATTGCGGCAATATCTTGAATATTCAGAGCCAATAAATAGAAAATATATATTCTTAACATATAAGAATTTTTTTCGATAATCGGGGTGGTGCAACTTAAGCATGAGCCACCATTGGCTGTAATATTGCAATGGAAAGTGGCGATTTTTTCTAGCAGAAAAAACTCGTATTGTGGGGCCTTAATATGGAGAAAGGCGATAGATCTTCCCTCGTATGTAATAAATTTCTTCCTTTGACTCGTAGTGAATAGTAGATGAAGCCGCAACAAGTAGTATTGTGCCCATGACATGAACATAACAGGTACTTTTCGACCGGCAAGGAACAATTCCCAACATCCCTCGCCAATTTGCGCCCTGGACCACGGCCGACTCTACAAGAGGGGGGGCCCGTTTCACAAAGGTTACAAGTTACTAATAATCAGAAATACTCGTAAGTTCTGTTTCACAAAGGTTTTACAACACTTGTGGATACTAGTGAATGCCCACAAGCGCAATTCTATGAGAACACAGAGTGCAATTCTATTTGAATGCGCGTTTTCGCGTTCTTTGGAGTTGAGTCGACTGTCTGCCTGTGTGTTTGCGTGTCTGTCTCACGTTTTTCGGGTTTGCGTGCGTGTGTTGTGTCTCTGGAGTTCTTTGATTTAGCCTTTATTTTACTATCAATTCTATTTTTTTTTACTTTCCGCCCTTTCTTTTTCTTCAATTTCAGACTTCTTTTTAAAGATAATCCGTTTTCATTTTAAAATTACTCCATTTTCCAGCGATTTCTCGTGAACTTTCCTTCTACCTCTTACATATTATTCTTACTTTTGTATTTTATTTTTCTTTAGTATTGTATTCTTACTTTATATTCTTTCCTTTTTCTTTCTCACTTGTATTCTTGGATTTTCGCTCAATGTACTTCTCACGTTCGCTCCAATGAGATCAAGGAGCTCCTGCATTTTCGTAGGGGACATGCGAAACCTCTCATTGAATTAAACAGTTACGGAAAGTCCATGTTAATTCTTCTTCTATATACTTTCCATATATTCTTTTTCTGCGCCCCCAAACTGTCGCATTTATGACGTAAATGTCTTTATCCGTATCATGTAGCATTATTACTATACATCACAAATAACACTAATATAAAACTATTTCCTAATACTAAACATATATATATCACTTGTAATCGTAAATCGTCCATTCTTACACGTATCTGTAGGCTTGTCACATAATACTGCTCATTTACAATTATTTGACTACTAGTAGGTTCTGAGAAACAAACACTTGTTTCTTGTAGAATTTCACTTGTGAACTACTGGGCATTCACTTGTAACTACTAGTGATTACTAATACGATTGTGAAACGCAGTTGCCGCAAAGGATCTGGAATGAATTCATTAGTAATTTGTAACTTGTAACTTCTGTGAAAGGGGCTCCTGGACTGTTTGCCAGATTATATAATTAATCGCAGTCTCCTAAACACTCGATATCGTTTTGTATCCATAATTATGGGATTTAAACAGGGAATCTGTACGATACTCCTGGATGACGACTTCCTGAAGGTCATCACTGCAGTCATACCTGATAGTATAATGCTCTCTGGCCGTAACTGTCGCCCGGTCCGGATCTTCCCATACCCTCCGCTCTGGAACTTTTGAGTAGAGTCGCGGCTATATTTAATTAGAAATTCTTGTAGGAAGCCGTGAACATGACCAGCTTCATCTGACTGTGCTTCGCGAAGCTATATGTCCCTACAACTTTTTTGTGGACAATAGTGCTCCACTAATGAGCTAACCTGCCCTCCTCTCCGGATTCACTTGGTGGGGAATCATCCATAACATTTCTTTTTTTAACAGCATTAAACATTTGAAGAAAAAATGATTCCTAGAACTCCGGTGGCGTTACCCAGAACATAGGTAGCATGCAGTCTGAAATAATCCCACCTAGTACGCTGTGAAGCTTAAGCGTCTGTTTAGTTGTGGTAATCTTATATTGATGCTGAAATTCTTGCTTTAACTATGCTATTCGTGGTCATTGGTTTACATCTCTTTTGTGGTTATGTAAAAAGGAAGTATTAACCATGAATGAATAAAGAAACTCTTGGGAATGAGAACATGATAACCATTGAGCAAATGCTGAGATGGCCCCTTGTTTTGCTTCTGGATATAAATACTTCATTATCTGTGCACGTCTTCTAGAATTCATTGGGAAATATAGTAGTTATTCAAATTATCGTTTCCATGTTGTTGCGGCAGGAAGTATTATTCCTTGACGGGATAAGAGCCCAAAATTTATTGCTTATTAATCCTTGAAAATATATTTTATTACATGAGAGTTTTTTTTTTGTTTGTTTTTTTCAATTTTCAAAATTTCTGTAGTATATGACTCAGTGTAGGGATCACAGAATTTTGAATATGTGCACAGAATTCACTTCTCCCCACAGCACGTCATACGCAGTTTCAACTGTTTTTGACGTAAAATGAAAATAATAATAATAATAATAATAATAATAATAATAATAATAATAAAAGCTACGCGCAGCAACGCGGGGCGCCACTGCCCTGAGGAAGTCTGCGACATGACAGGCGAAACGTCGGCCGCTCGCCCCACTACGCGGTGTCGACCGGACAGCCAAGAAGGCATCGTCTCGAGCCGCGAAAGCTTACGTGTGCTCTTGAGAATGTGCCTCTCAGTGAGTGTACCTCGCTCTTGGGGCAGAGAAACACTCTCCTTGGGGTAGGATCAGGCAAGAGGTGTGGATATATTAAGAATGCTCTAGGGTCCTGGTCTGTGTAGACCTACCCTCAGATTTGGAAGGAAGTTACCACACTGTACTTAAATCATACGTCTTCCAAATCAGTTCTTTTGCAAAAATGACAGATTCATTTTCCTGACATTAATTTTATAATCTAAGGCAACAGTTCTACGTTTCTCTTGGGATGATCTTAGCTCCACTGATTTCCTTCCTTTGTGCACAATAGGGAACATATTTATTCTGCTTATATCTTATACAAAATTGTAACATTCTTCAGTTTATTATCGGATTCAAAGAACCTTGTAATCAGGAAAGTAAATAACCAATTCTGAACAAGACATTATGAGCAATCAATAATTTCATAACTTCTGCTTAAATGATATAAATTGGAATATCTCATTGCACTTGATTGTCTGGATAGATATTGGTAAATTTGTTTCTTAAATTAGACGAACCAAAAAATACTTAATAACTGCTCAATTCATTAATTTATTTTCTGGCCCTTGAGGATACAAGCAGAAAACAAAAATAGATTGATTTAGTTCCCCAAAAGATAAACAGTAGTGAAATAGGAATTGTTTCATTGATCAAAAGAGAGGTGCATTAATGACTAAACCCAGGATGTTGCTGGCTCTCTTTAAACTATACATAGTTGCTCTATGTGGTTAAACTATAAATGACTTCAATTTTTTTTCCCCAAAATTTTGAATAGTTTATTTTTTTATAATCATTTCTAATGTTAAAAATAAAGCTATTGCAAAACACACATGAAAAATTGCCATTTAAATTAAAAAAATATTTAAATTACATACAATGAGCCATTTAATTTGTGTGTACATTATATATTTTCTTGTTGACATTCCAAACAGGCAACCATTTAAAAAAAAAAAGATGACGGTATTTAAAATGTAACCTTCCCACAAATTGTCACGCAATGGAAATCTTTGACTTAAAATATTCATAAAAGTTGTTTTATCCTTAGGGCATTCAAGAAAAAACCTGTTACTGTTCACAGCAATTATGAGTTTCATATTGCATATTCTATGAATTATAACCCAAGAACAAAGAATTGAGTGCCAGTAAAAAAGACCTTTTAGAATGCATTTTCTTGGATGAGATGTAATGAAATGAAAGTATTCGTAACCCTCCACCACCTGATCGCTTGATTGCAACTACTCCCTGTGCAGACAGTTTGACTCCCTTGAGAAGGCATGAGGTGGGAAATCACTTCACGTTTCTTTGCTCACGAAGACTGTCCTACTAAATATGACATTGCCATTCCATCATTTCATCTGAAGACATAGAGCAGGGATGTCCAATATTCAGTCCCTTATCTATACTCACAACTGAAACCTTACTATATTCACAACTGAAACCTCTAATGAGGTAGGCCATATTTTCATTACTCGGGCAATCCACACCTGACTAGCCCACATTGTTGATCTCAGTAGTTTGCCCGGCTGCTCTGAAACGACAGGGAAATGGAACAATGTATGATATCAGGCCCTACCATGCGTAACACATTAGAATGATTTTGAATTTATGATTTGACTAGAAAAATTCCATAAAACTAAACTTAGTGAGTGTTTGCCATGGCAGGGTGTGTGCACTAGGTGAACAACGTACTTGCCTGACATGAATAAGAGTGTCTCACTTTTCAGTAATAACCTTTCCTAGGCCACAATAAATGGCACCGTGGGCTGCCAGTTGGACAAGCCTGGTATAGAGAAACAGTTGATGAACAAGAGTTGTAATCAGGACACATCAGGGAGCTGCTGGATAAATGGCTCAATTGTTGTGAAATCTTTTACATGTCTACTATTCTTCCTCTCTCATCTTTAGTCTGAAAAAACATCACCCATACTATGATGGTTTGAGACTGAGCAATATTTAGTATGAAGTTAGACCCTTAAAAAGAGCTTGTGAAAAGCAGTTTGTTTCATCTCAAAATCATTTGCAAGGTTTGGTTTCGAGAATAATGCAGTTCTGGTATCCTTTGTCCCAAGCAACAAAGTTGTGTTTCTACTATTTATCATGTGCAAGTAGTAAATTACAATGTAAGAATTATTCTGTAATACAACAAAAATAATTACAATGTAAGAATTATTCTAACAGAAACACAATTTCACTGCTGATACAAAAAACTGCTTGGGGGGAGTAAATGTAGTAGACATAATTTGAAGCACGGATATTATTTTAATAATACCAAAAACGGTATTAACTTGTTTTGCTCAATGCTGAATATTGAAACTATAAATGTACATGTATATACGATCAAATAGATGCAATTTTGTAAAATCACTGTTCAAGAACTTCGAGATAAGGACCAGGCATAAATATACCAGCAGAATGACTGACTGCACTTACATAGTTTCTGAAATAATTTCCGATTATGTAACCTGTCACCATTATAGATTGAAAAAGATGTAGAACTGAAATGTACACTTGAAGGATGCTTTACAGTTCATTGCTGAAGCAAAAACATAACTTGTGGATACAGCGAATGTATTGGAAGGTGAACATGAAAGATTCTCTCAAACTTTAGATAAGTAACATATTAAATATAATTTAAGATAGTGACAAATCTCTTGCTTTTGTTGAACACTCTGTCATTCACTTCGACATTCGGAACCAAAGACAATATGAACGATGCCAAAAAACTATTTCGAACTTCACAAACATGTGTAAGGAAACAACCAATAATAAATTCATATTTATCCCATTAGTGTTTTTGTGTAATGCACTACAGTAGGAAACCTTAGGAACACAACAACAGAGTAAATGTAAGTGTCAAAGAACTAATATGGAAAAACCTGAAATTTCATAGTGAATGAAATTGCAGAAGAGGAGTAATTTAAAATTGATATCTAAAAACACATTTACAAGTATAATTTCACATTATATTCTTCTTATATCTTACAGAATATGCAGCCTAATACAATGATTACAGCTTCAATAAATAGCTTAAGAGGCAACTATATTTTGCAACAAGACCAAGTAAATTGATTTCTCTGTAATATTGAAAACTGATACATACCAACAAACCCCGTTTGCATTTCAGGTTGTGCCTTATGTGAGAAATACATATAGATCTTTTCAGATATGGATCAGTTGTCTTGAACTAAACATTACCTCAAAATCTATAAATAAAAGTAATGAGCACATTCTAAAGAATCATCTATGCAACATTTGCATCAGAAGTCTAAAGCAATAATAACAGCATGAACATGCTTGTGATGTTACGACTAGGTGCCCATAAATACATCTAAAAATTCAGAAAATGGTCAGTTGACATTGCATTACAAGGAACTCAATTTTAGAATTAGCAACTAGGTATGTTTTAGATTCTGTAAAAGAGGTCTATTACTTTAAATTAATAAGATGAACTTGTTCCCGTAAAATAACAGCTTGTAGGTCTTAACAAATAAGTAAAGTTACCATTCAGCCACTACATTCATTTAGAAAAATTATGACTAGCATACAAGTAAACAAGATGCAATGAAATAAGGGGTGAAAAATAAATAAGTGAATCTTTAAACCAAAATCTTAATTACATTGAAAGTGCAACCATGATCCTGCACCAACCAATGCAACTACACTGTTGTTAACATAAAATCCTGAACATGGAAAAATGTTGAAATGATAAGTGCTATAATTTTAATTACATATCCACCTACAACTCCCTCAAAGTATCTTTCTTGAATTTATATTTTAAAAAATAATATAATGGGTGTACGTTGGATTTGTTACATAAAAGTGAGATTCACTGAAGACAAATGTAAAAAATCTACATAGAAAACTTCCTGTGCCGACATCATACATCACAAAATACTCAAGATCCTCTGTAAAGAAGGTTATCAACAGTCTACTATTCATTTAGACAATGAACAATTAGTTAATATTATATAATTGTACAGCAGCATTTTCGAAGAGTGAAAGTTCTAGTAGAATGACAACTAATTCAGAAAAGTACAAATTTGAATGACAGAACAATAATCTAACTGGTAAAAACTGGAAACTAACATTTATTTTTTTATTTTTTTTTTTGACATTATAAATTCACTTAGTAGTAATGACACTAATTTGAGGCCCATGTCCTGCAGATGGTATATTTTATCTACGAAATCACAGAAATTATATGACCTAGATTTCAGTTATCACCAATATGTACAAATAAAGGAGAACAAAAAGGTAGCCCTTTACATAAAGACATTCACTTACAAAATTGCACAAAGAACAAGTACCATACATGTTTCCCAAAAAGGAAATGCAATGCACAAAACATTAATTAGAAATCATGCAAAATTTGTTTATGTATTTTGAACACCTTTTCTTCTTTCAATCAATGTATGCCCAAGGGTATAAACTGTCAGAATTAAAAACAGAATAATTTTTTTTTTATTTTGAACATTACATTATTGCTTCGATTATGTTACCAATCTTCTCTGGACCATTCACATCAGATTAAATGTGATCAAATATTTATATATAATTCTATGTGTATATGATACTCAAATAGTCCACAAATCAACTGGACTAAGCCACCAGTTAATAATGCCACAGGATTTCAGATCCAATCCAGAACTTCAAGAGTGCTGATCTTAACACAAGAAGAGGGCTGTTAGGAGCGGGCAGTGTTCCATGGCCTCACTCATAGCCCCGGACAATAGGAGCAAGGGGCGAGGCGCGCGAGCTCCTAACAGCACCCTCCGCCCTGCATGGGACCCTGACCTCCTGAGGGTAAACTAACGTTAGTGGCTGAATGTTGAGGACCAATTTTGATGCCGTTGGCCTGAAAAAAAGGAAGAACACTCAAATTGTGATATTGACTATAAATCTATGTGATACTGAGATATGTTAAAATATTCAATTATGTTAGAGCTACATATGTACTGTTGCCTGCACAATACTTATATAAATAAAATATTTAATTCAAAATTAACTGATTAATGTTGTTAATGATCTTTTTTGAAGATTTTTTATAGGTCACTAGGTTTTCTAATTTACTGGAAACACATTAAGTAAATTAACAGAATATATTAATAAAAACAATGAAAATATGAAAAAATTGAATATTGTCCATAAAACAAAAAGGAAATTACACAAATATATAGTATACCCATGTACGTATGTATACCAATGTACGTATACTCATAACCAGCATTGTCTCTTCCATCACAATTTGGGAATAGAAGAAAAAATATTAAATTCTATCAATACAAATACACAAACTTATCAGAAAGATGCACATCACTGAAAGGAAACAAGTATTTTGAAGAGAGATATGTTGACATTTAATGTCAAATAACTTTTTTAAAAAATAATCCTACTTGAGCATCATCAGAATTAATGCAAGAATTATTACAAATGAATATATTTTTTCTTAAAGCAAACTTGTGACTTATTGAAATTTCACTCAGATGTCTGTACAGTAAAAGTGAGAAGGTAGCATGAATCAGACATTTATAGGTGCCAGTGCACATGCAGAATTGCAAGCCCCAAGATGATTCATGAAATTCCTTCTACATAATTAACAACCGCCCAGAATATTTTTTGCATCAACAAAATAATGAATATGTTTCTAGAATGAAATCATATCACTATATGCTTCATTCCAAACTTTGACTTTACAATATAATATAATCATGAAATGAAGAAAAAGGATCATTCACACTATTGATATAACAACAAAAAGACATCCAATTTCAATTTACATAAACTCTAAAAATCAATGTTTTTAATAGTATGTGAAGATGCACTGACACTGATCAGTTTCCACAATCACTTGTGTTTCATCTTGATACCTCAGTGTTATTTGTTTTTGCCAATAAATACAAACAAAATAAAAGATTAAATTGGAAAACTAAATGATCATTTGTTATTTACCATATGAGGAGTCATGCAAGTTAATTATGTCAATAGAGAATCCCATCAGTCATCAAATTTTAAAGTTGACAACAGAGTTATGCTTTCTCATCACTGAATTATCTTTTTGACTCCTGAAATACTGAGTGAAAAAAATCTGTGGCACTGCTGTTGTTACGACTCGAAAACAGAATTTAATGTAATAAAAAAAGCAAAATGTGTATTTATTTTTTGCAAAATATGCAAGAAAAAAATAGAAAATATGTAAAACAATTTGTAACAGTGTTTAAAATTACTCTATACAAGCATTTTCTGAGTACAAAACTTTGCCAATTAGGACTGAAAATGGATTCAGAGTGGTTTAATTAAGTTCTTCTTCTACAGAAGTAGTTGTTCACTTGTTTCATTAAACTTAAAGAGTTTTATTCAAAATATAAAATATGTTGCGTACTACAAACTGCAACACCCCTGTTAGCAAGGAGCTGAAGTGAATAGTAGTACCATGCAACCAGTCATGGAACCCAGAAAGGAGAGAGAACGTGTGCGAGTCTGAAAATGGGGAGGGTGACACCCTATAATTGTAATGAAACAAATACATGTAGAAATTATTTGTTAGTTTTCGATCAAGTTAGGTGTAGGCTATATGAAATATGAGTAAGCACGTGGTAGAAATTACTTCTGCTTCACAAACATCCACTCATCCTTCATTCCGAATACACAGTTTCTAAGAAGCAGGGAGGAGTGCAAGTTTCACAATTCATGGCAAAGGTCCAATGGTCACAGAAGTACAATATCATTACATTGCTTGGTAAGAAAGAGGATTCCAGAAAAAATATTACGAACTAGCATCTGAATTGATGCGTTTTGTTGTATAAATATATTAAACTTTAACGAAATATGCAGCAATACATAAAATAAATGAAAGTAAGTTATACCAAAATATGTAGAATACAAATCGTTGTAATTCATTCAGAATTTCTGGCAAACTAAAAAATTCTGACTACAGGTATCTTGCTCTGTAAAAGTATGTATTTACAAGAAAATACCTTTCCCAGTCATTACTTTAGGAAACAAACTCAACCATAATGACCACTAATTAGCTTTCTTTTTCGCCACCTCCTTATATTACTATATTATTTAATACTGTTAAAGACATTTCATAGTTAAAATATTGCAGGTACCATTCACATTGTGAGAGTATTCTGACATTATAAGGATAATTTGACAGAAACTATGAGTTACAAAAAAACAACAACAGAAGTTCATGAGTACATTATTAATAATGGAAGTCTAACAACTGCCTTACCTCATTATTGATGTCAAATACTCCTTCTTGTATTTTTTCATAGATTTCTTTAGCTGTGTTAATGAATGCCTCTTCAACATTAGCTGCTGTTTTGGCAGAAGTTTCCATAAAAATTAAGCCATGTTCCCGAGCAAAAGCTTCTCCTTCTTCTTTTTTCACTTCTCGTCGTGTATCTAAGTCACTGGATTGAAATCATTAAAAAATATGAGAACATACAGAGCATGTTTTTATTTTATTTTTTTCTCTCTCTCTCTCTCTCTCTCTCTCTTCAACCTGAGGGTGTGTTTTATTGATTTATAAAAACTTAATTACAGCCGACAAAATTTTTTATACCTCCAAAAATTGCACATAAATAGTAACATCAATAACATTATGGACAAGAATACTTGCACATGTATGAACTGAATTTTAATTCTCTCTCAATTATTCAAAATCATTCAATCATCGTTTCACTGGTTTGACTCTTAATTTTCAATTTCAATAATATTCTGTCAATGGCGACATTCACTCTTCCACCTATTAGCATTGGTTTCCAAACTTAATGTTTTTTCACATATTGTATCCAATCAAATTAAGACAATCTTGCAGAACTACTGCATTCATTAGATTCATATGGAAATATAATCATAGAAACAATTTTTTAAAAAACAAATGTGTCCAATACTCTGTGAATAATTAATGCACAAAACAAATTATTAAACGAAAAAGAGGGATTCCTTTCATTTTTATGTAGCCCCAAGGCATTGAAAAACAACTTCAAAATGCTGTATTATTGAAGCTGCAAGTTATTAAGAAAGCATTTTCAAATTAGCAAAATAAATAATGAAAAAGCCTTACAAATAATAATAATAATAATAATAATAATAATAATAATAATAATAATAAAAATGATAGATAACAATAATAATATTTTGAGTCATTATTAGATCATTCAAAACTTACAAAAAAATTAAATTGAAAGCAGTTTCCAAGACAAGATCTGTCTTCCAATTAACTAAATACTGCTTCCACCTTGTGCTTATTATAGCATACAAAGGCATTATAAAAGATTCCAAATATTAATAGATGAATTACAGAACTGACTGAATTGGAGAAATACTATCTTAACTTTTTTGTCTCTTTATGAAAGTAACCCTTATAGTATTTTCAGCTTAAAAATATTTTTTATTGCTATTAAACTTAGTTCTTACCTTTTGTTGCCTATAAGCATGATGACCATATTGGAGTTAGAATGCTGTCTAGCATCTTCAAGCCACGTGGTCAAATGATTAAAGGTATCTCTTCTGGTAATGTCGTAAACCAGGAGAGCTCCTGCTGCACCACGATAATAGGATCTTGTGATAGATCGAAAAGCTTCTTGACCAGCCTATGTAATCAATAATACATAATAAACAAATTTATTACCACAGAGAGGTGAAGTGATCATGAACACATTATTACTCACAGTATCCCATATCTGAAGCTTAATTTGCTTTCCATCTATTGTAATCATTCGTGCTCCAAATTCCACACCTAAACAAATGGTTCATTTAAAGAAATCGATGTTAACAAGTCAAAAACACACAAAGTAATAAAAAACAACTTGCCAATGGTGAGGTCATGAACAGGTTGGAATCTCTTGTCTGTAAACTGTAGCAAGAGACATGATTTCCCAACTCCTAAAACAATACACAAGCATAGATTAACAATATATATATGGGCTATGTAAGATTCGTAGCATTTGACAGGGGTATTTTTTTCGTATTTTTGAAAAGTTATATTAGGAACATCAATGTTTTTATATGTGACTTAAAAGATAACAATTAATTTTCGTATTTAATTATGAAACTTTTGGGTTTGAATTCTTTAACTTTCACGAACGTCATGACCTTCCTTAAATAACTTCAAAAATTAATAAAGAACCGATTACAACAATAAGAAAATAGGCTCGTAAAATCAATCTCCTACTTCCGATTTATAAGACAACTACACAAAAAATTATTTGGACAATTCCTAAGTTAATTACGTCACGCAGTAAAAAAAGAAACGAAAATATGACTTAGCAGAAGGTTTAATGAATAAATTTTGGGTGTGGATTCCCTATATGAAATAAAATTTCCAAGAGGTAATTATGCTAAAAAAACTATATTTCATTGTGCTTCCAAAAGCTACATTAGGATACCCTTCATAGAATAGGTCGAAGTCTTTGTTTCAATGACTGATAAAAGCTCGTACCAAGAAATTATCGACAACAATATTGATAGAATATTCGACTTGAAGGAACTCAGCCTACCTCAACTTTTGTCTCCGTTTCCTTACCTGTGTCACCTATAATTATATATTTAAACAAATACGCGTACGACATCTTTCTAACACAAACAGACGGATATCACAACTCTTCAACAAGCTACTGTGCCCGTCAATCTTGTAACTCGACGTCACGAAGTAAATACGCCACAACTTTTACTCATGCCCATAATACCATAGCTAGTAACAAGTGAACGGGAAAATAACCCGCGCGACTACAAACAATAGTTCGAACGACAAGTTCCATCTGCTATTTTGCTTCAATGCGTAAATATTACAAAAAAACAACAAAAATATATTCAAAGATTTTATTAAAACAATGTAAGAATAAATCACACAGAAATAATTGTTGCTTGAAAGATAAAGTTGACTTCGGACCCTAAAAAGTAATTGTTCGTGTACATGAAAAATAATCTCTTACGCAAAATAACATAAAGATATCACATTATTGGTCACCTATTATCATGAATAATAATAATACTAATTTCCGCAGTAACGGTGCACGGTGCAGTGCGCCGATGCCACCCAATACCATAAAAGATATTCATTCTTACAAAAAAACTCGAAATTAATGTTATGCTTGAGTCAAGTTCTTCCATATGCTGAGTACCACGAGTACTACCATTCCTCATCTGACATGAGAAATTATGCCTTCTAAAAAACATGCTGGGGAATCAAATGCAAATACGGCGGGAGCCACTACCACCTCAACTGCAGCACCCGCCGGGGCGACCCCCATAGCTGCTGCTGTAGCAGCAGAACCTACCACTGTAGTCCAAACAACTATCGCTGCTACCCCAGGGCCTATGGCCGCTGCTGCGGCGGCCGTCGGTGCTGCACACTCAAAAAATGTGGTACATACACATGTTGAGAAAGATCCAGCAAGAAATGGCACTCCCATAGTGGTACCAAAAGATCCTTCTAAAAGCCCAACAAAAGATCCAGTAGATACATCAAAGTCAGTTAACAGACCTACAGTACTGGAGTCTCATGGTTACACTCTTGGACGGGCTATTGGTTCTGGGTCATATGCGACTGTAAAGGTATTACACTGCCAATTATTTTTGTTAGGTCTTTTGTCTGATCTTGTAACAATCAGAAGCTGAATATTAAGAGGTATGGATTAATAGGTGTATTTATCAATAAAAGATAATATAAATGAACATGGCTAAATCTTATATTTTACACAACTGCACCCCAAAAAATTAAAGAAATCGTAGAATGTAATAAATGTTTATTATTCATTGCATCCAGTCAGATTTGCAGGTACTTTAAACTACATTAAGGTACAAGAAGAGTTAAAAATAGATTGCCTTTGATTTTTTTAAAATTAAATTAATAAATATTTTTTTTAAAAAAAGTGATCTGTAAGTATACATGAGTGTAATGTCAAGCTGTAAGCATGATAACATTTTTCTCAAAGAAAGATGCTAAAATTGCTTTGAAAAAGACCTGTAAATATTAAAAGAATCTAATAAATTACATATTTTACCGTTGGCAGGTGGCACAGTCAACAAGACATCAAATGGAAGTTGCAGTAAAAATAGTCTCAAAATTTCAAGCTCCAGCAGATTATCTGAAAAAATTTTTACCCAGAGAAATTGAAGTAGTCAAAGGGCTCAGGCATCCTAACTTAATACGATTTCTGCAAGCTATAGAAACAACTCATAGGTAAACATTAACACGAAAAAGTGGTTAAGAATGCTTTGATACTTCAATATATGCCCTATATTTGTTTTAAATATAAATAAAAATAGTCTTCATTAACATAATGGTTTTTGTAGAGTGTATATCATTATGGAGTATGCAGAAAATGGCAGTCTATTAGACATAATACGCAGAGATGCATATATTGATGAACCTCGCGGAAGACACTGGTTTCGACAACTTATTGACAGTGTTGACTACTGTCATGAACGAGGAGTTGTTCACAGGTAGGTTCTGACATTTGTTTGATAAAAACAAAATATTATCTAAACATGTTTCAATTATCTTTTGATTTTAGAGATATTAAATGTGAAAATCTACTGATGGATAGTAACTACAATATAAAACTATCTGACTTTGGATTTGCACGAGGTCATATGCGTCCAAAAAATGGTGTAGCTCCTTTAAGCGAGACATTCTGTGGAAGTTATGCTTATGCTTCACCTGAAATTCTCAGAGGAGTACCTTACCAACCACAATTATCTGACATATGGTCCATGGGTGTCGTTTTGTATGCAATTGTCTATGGACGATTGCCATTTGATGATTCAAATTATAACAACCTTTTAAAGGTATTTATTCATGTTCATTTTTTAAATACAATTTTTCTGGAGAAATATCATGCAAATTAATGATATTTTAGAATAATCTTACTAGCTTGATTTCAGAAATGGTTTTTCCATTTTCTTCCTGCTCTTCATTGACAAATGTTATTTACCTTAATAAACCTCAGCAGCATGTAGGCCTTATTTCATAAAATTTTGTCACACTTGTTCCAAATTAAAAGTTCACTCTGTGATTTTTTTTTATTGAACAGTTGACAGGCATGGCAAAATGATAAGATAATGTCTGACAAGTTAGGCACACAGAAAATTTTATTATTAGCAATTTTCTTCAATATTCCTCCAGAGAAATATCAACTGAAATATTTGACATGATAATTTTATCCAAGCTACATTACTGCTCCATGGTGTATCTATAACAAAATGATTAAAATACTACCATTATTTATGTTCGCTTCAGCAAGTGCAAAATAAAGTGACCTTCCCAAAAGAACCTCGAGTATCCGCTGCATGCAAGTCACTCATTACACGTATCCTGGCACCTGTGAGAAGTCGATTACGCATGAATGCCATTCGTAATGATCCTTGGATCCTTTCTTCTTCAAGTGATAACAGGCAATCTACACATGTATGTGGTTTTTATCAATTTTTTTTTCAACCAGTAGGTGAAAATAGCATTGATCTAAAAATAATTGAACTCTACCATAAGAGTGCCACCATATTTGCAAAGGAATTATAAGTAGGTATGATTGTTATAACTCTTTATTGGTACCAAAATTTAAAACCAATTCAAAGCCACTACAACAGACAGGGACCCAATATGTTCCCCTATTACACACCTACACTACAGTTAAAATTTTGGGAAAGACATGAATACGGAACAGTGTAGATGGGGCCATATTAACATTAGATTAAGTTTATTTTTTGGTTCTAAGAATTTGTTACTATCAGCAAAGTTGAACTGTTTCACACTTGGGTCAGTTGGTACTGTAAGCTCCCATCAACGCCAAACAAATAAAACCCCACATAACATGAGTTTACAATCATAACCAGAAAAACGAGAATTATTTTTATAATGGATCAGTTCTACTAAGGATGCTATTTGGCTATTCCTCTCAACTGGGTGCACAGGATGGCTGCCCTGTCTGTTCGGTCTAAAAGTGTTTTTCCACTTTCTTTTAAACCAAGACCAATTATTTCTGAACTTATTCATTGAAAATCCATAGTGCAAGAGAAATACAGTTAAATTAAATTCCAAGAACAGAAATTAATCATACTAGAAACATCTTGAACCACAAGAAATGTAATTTAGAAAAAGGATCTACCATTTCATTAGGAACTATAATTTCTTGAATTTAATTTTTTTTTGATCCATCAGGCAACACCAAGAACTATATGAATATTGGTGTATTTGACCCACAAATATACATACAACATAAAATTACTATATTAATAATGTTTGGAGGAGAAGTGTAGACTGGGATATTATCTTTATTTTAAATCAAGTCAGAAACCAATTGAAAGGACTATTTTCTTGTTGCAATAAAAAGTATTCAAGATTTCAAGTAGTCAATAAAACCAGTATTTTATGATGCATAATTGAAAGAAATGTCTGGTTATGATAATTTCACAAATCCATCTGCAACCCTTACATACTCTTCTACATAACTTGTGCTCAAATTTCAAAAGTAATAGTTATTTATGCTGAAAGGTGTTATAAGGATTCTCCTGATCCTGGGTGACAAAAAGCCCCAGGACTCTTTGATGCACAAGTCATCATAATCATTTAACCCATCTTGTACACAAACATGATTTTATTATTTACCTACTTTTAATGATTCAGAGTTCTCATCTAAATGTTAACTTGACTCGGATTGTAAAATATCTTGATTTTCGTATTTCCGTCCCTAAAATGAATTAATGAAATTTTTAAAAAATGACAAAAATCTAGTAATTTTAATTTTAGATGTTTGGACTTGAAAAAAAAAAAAAAAAGGAAGTTACAATTCATTTCTAGGAACAAAGGGATGTTGACAGAAAAAAGATGAAAAATAAACAAAACCATTGTGTGGATCATTTTCATGACAACTTGTTACAAGACACCACAATTTAGTGTGTTCCAGTTAACTTGAGTGTATTTTATAGTAGTCACAAAGGTAAAATGAAACAAAACCTATCGAAGGCAACATATAAACACACACACAAGTAGAACATTTCATCTTTTTCTGCATCCATTTACTTCAACAAATGTACCTTCAATTAATCATGGGAGGTTTTAAATATTGGTTAAGGGAAATAGGAAGATTCTGCCCTATTTAATTTTAAATTTTCATACTAATTCTAAATTAATCTCTTTAAGTCACTTTAGAAAGTCTTTGCGTCTTTAAGATTATTCATCATAAACCAATTTGGAGTAGAAGAAGGTGAAATTTCACAGTGAATTCACATTAAATCATCCAGTCTTTATAACTTTGTTGGCTAAAATACCATTTAGACACTTGAAAAGGGCATCTCTGGAATTAAAGATGTTTCAAAACAATTTTATGAAAACAATTTCAATGTATTTTCAGTTTAATGAAGTCACCAAGTAATTAAAAAGGGTCTACTAATTAATTTATCAGCAAATTTAATAATTCATTTACAATGTTTCTTCCTTGAAAAGATTAAGTAACTTCAATTATCGCAGAATGTAATAAGTTTTGCACATGAAAATAAAATTAATAGAGGGCAAGCTCAATTTTTATATTCTCAGATATTCTGTATTTTTAATGGGACCATTTTCATATACTTTATTTGATTTTACCACATACCCAACAGGATCACGTTACTTCACAACCCGAAACTCGAGAACGTGCTCCATCCGAATCTTCACAACCTAAAACTGTACCACTGGTTACAAAGGAAGCACTAAAAGCCCAAGTTATCAAACCACCTGGACATGATGCTACTTATGATGGGGAGGAGCCTCTGCAAACACACAGATCTCCGAGCAACGCTTCTGTACACAATGCTGGCCCCTCTCCAAAAAAGAAGTGACATATGTATGCTGATTTGGTACACCCCTTTCAAGGATGAAATCACATTACAAAATATAGGTAAGAAAAGGTTCAGAGAAGAATTGTGTGTTGTGAAAAAATTAAACATATGATACTCTAGAACTATTAGCATTGATTCAAGTAAAAAACACTTGGTAAGTGAGAAAAACTATATTTGACATTTCACTCGTCTCTCAGAACGAGAATAATTTTTATAGTTGTTACACTGGTTTTCTTTACTTAATAACCATATACTAGGTATATGATACATGCATATATACATAATGTGCACATGGCATATTTATATATACATAAGGAATAGAGCATTACAATGCTTTCTTCCACACTAAACAAAGGATAGTCAGCCTATTCACAAATGGCAGTTGGACAACTAAGACAAAACAAAAGGAGTGAAATAAATTTTCATTCCAGAGAATCCACTGGATAAAATGTTAAAATTATCTCTGATCTTTTGTATCTCAATATGGAAGTCTCAGTCATAATAAGGAGTCAATTATATTTGTTACAATAATGGCAGTTCAAGCGCAGATTGCAACTCTTCATATCCAGGAGCTTCCCTGCTAATAGCCAAAGTAATGCCTGAACAATATGATGCAGGAATGGCAACGTGCTGAGTAATTACTCTGCCTTGAGTCTGGATGCGCGAACACATGGATTCCCTGATTACGTTACCACTTGACCTAGAAAATAAAAGTTCACAGCACGTCAATTTCTGCATTTTTATTCAATGAACTCACTTTTGAAAAAATACATTGGGAACAATTTTCATGTATGAAAAGTTCTGAGAAATAACATTTTCCTTTCCCACAATTTACTAATTCTTTCCATTCCCCAAATAATTTTTCTGAAATCAGAAGAATCATAATCATAACTAATATTAAGATATTTTGACCAATTGATGACAGAAATGTAGAAAAAAAAGGCACAATACAACTTTGTACTAACCCAAGATTAATAATTAAAAATACAAATTAATAAAAAAAATACATGAATAAATGTTATAAAATACTCATTCATACAACAGCATTTGTATTTATGCATTTCACAAGAAACAAAAAAAGTTAAAACCAATAGACATAGTTTTATGAAGGTAAATCTCATTTTAACATTGTACCCTCAGGCCCAAGACATGTACTAACCTAATACATTCATTTTCTTCCATCTGTTATCTGGATGAGACATTAGCAACCTCAAATTTGTATGCTCATTCCACCTTGAAAGCACATCATTTCGTTTAACAAGCAAAACTGATGGGCTGCATAACTGTGGCCATAACGCAGCTTCGCTAACACATTCAACAGGATTTGTCAAATAAATCCCACGTGGTCCAACACCAAACACCATTTGATGATGCCAAGCATCAGGCACAGTATTGCCAGGTCCAATTCCATTCTGCAGGTTTAAAGTTGCAATAGGAATGGCACCTGTAAAAATTACATATTAATTTACATGGATAATCAGGGCCAATTACTATGAATAGGATTGTTGCGTTTTAATGACTAAAACTAAAATAGAATATAAGGAAATATCCACACAAGCTACCCGAGTAACAATATTTAATGAAATGTAGGGGCCAAATATTTTAAACAGATAAGCTCAACGAAGTCAGTATCAAAACAATGAAAATGGGTACATATAAAATTTTTTCTCAATATCTCTCTCTGGTACAAAATTTGAAATAACAACTACAAACAAGTATACATGTATATAACACTCTTTATGCATAAACATATTTATTTCTCTTTAGTAGCTGCAACGGATGATGACATAACAATCACATTGAACAAAGTTATTTCCCTCACCTTAATGCATGTATAACAGTAAGTAGGAAAACAGTCAGACTTCAAACTGAGAGCAAATGCACATAAATACATACAAGTTATTTTCTTATATTAAAAATCATCTCTCCATTCAATGCCAGTAAAACAGATGACCAAAAATGTGGCTTTAAACTAATATTTAGGTATTGAAAACATTTTCAATAAGTTATTTTTACTTGTGTCACAAAGTAATTAAGGAAAAAAATTCCTCATCTTATTCTTCGAAAAAGAATAGAGCATGTCAATTATCCCTAGTTTGTTTTTTGTTGTATAAATGATGCAATCATACCAAAAGAAAAGGGCAAACCTTTTTTCATCCAATATGCCAGCCAGCGTGTCAGAGAAACAACTCTGTCAGGAAACATGTGAAAAAAACGGGCATACAAAGTTCCTTCAGAGGCTTGCTGCAGACCTCGTATTATGTCAATATGTGTTGCTCCTGCTACAGATCGAGAAAACAAGTACTGAGGCAATGGTGCTGTGTCTGCTCTCAGCCTTGTACCTACACTCTCTTTCAATTTATCCAGTGAGAATGTAATATTTAATGCCAGCTGAAAAGAAAAATAGAAATTTCTTTATATCTGTATCTCTAAGAAGTTAGATATGTTACCACTCAGAAGAAGGTGTGCTTTACCAAGACATTAATTACTGCTGTAGCTCCACATGCAGATGTGGAGATTTGCGTGACTTGTTTCACACATGCTTCCTGTTCAGACCAAATCATGACCCTTTCTACTGGTGATTTTACATCATCAGAATTATCTTCAAATTTGCATTCCTGGAAAAATATACATTATTTTTTAACTATATTGTTCTGGCCAAAAATTAATACATCCCATTAAAATAAACCTACTGTGTTTTCATCAATTTCATTGAGTGAAGCTTGTTTGTCAAGGACAAGCCTTTTGGCCATTATGCAGTGATATAGTGCAGAATGGAGATTGTATGTCCTCATATCTAGAAGCCCTTCTGCTTGCATTTTTAAGGTACCCGAATTCCATAAAGCAAGCGTGTCACTCCAACACTGTTCTTCCCCTTCCCCACAAGGGGAACACAAATCACCACTGGAGCAATGGTGCCCCCATGCATCTCGATATGGCCAGCAGTTTGCAGGAGTACGGTGCAAAAGTGAATTTCCAACAGCACCTTCATTGCTGCAACTATTCGTGACTGACCATGATGATGATGGATCTTGATTTGTGCTACATGATGCTTCAACTGATATGTTCTGCTCCTCAGGAGACAAAGGACTTGGAGATGGAGAAGCATTGTCAAGACTATTATTGTTAGACCCTACAGCTGCATTCAGATCATTTCTTGCTTCTTGTTTATTACAGCTTTCAGGTTCAGGCTCTGGTAGAAGATTCTCTGAATGGTTAGAATATGCTGCTGCTTCTTCCTGAAGTTCCCCATGATCCGATTCTTCTTCTGAATCTTGATCACATGAAGGACCAGGATCAAAATCCATTTCTAAGAAGTCCATTTCAGGTGATGAGCTTCTACTTTGACGACCACCTTCTTCCCCTTCGAGCCTATTCCGCACAGCATCAGCTGCTTCTGCTTGCTCTCCACCTGCCAACACATCTAACCTAAAAAATGAACTTGGTAAATCTGCCATCTGATCACCTTTATATGTATAAATACAACATTCATCAGCTGACAGCCCATCTTCTCCTTCATTCCCAGTGTCACTTGAACTGGAACTATTCCTCCTGAGATTCAGATCTTCTGACTCATCTCTTTCAGCATAGTTTCCATAACTCCCAGTAGGAAGACTGTCTGTGCCATTACCTTTCATTGAACAGGGTCTTGATGATAAAGGACACTTGTCCACAGCTGCATGACAGTTGACATTATTTCTTAGGACAGAATCAACGTTCAGATCTTGATCAACACTGTTTGAACAATTAGAATTCAAACCATTATGTATTGTATTAATTGGCACATCATTATTAGGATTAGTTTTATCACCTCCTTCGTCACATGTCTTATTAACAACGTTATTGTTCACTTTCGCTGCTTCATCGTCGGAAATGTGAGCGATACCATTTGGTATATTACTCACTAAATGTCTCACTTTAGGACGAGCACCGCCCACTGCGATGCCGAAGTGTTTGCCACAGTCATTACACGCAGGATTGTTGGATATTCTTTCTGTAGCTTGATCGGTATTACTTCCACTGGCCTCACCATTCATGTCCACATCATTTACATTCATGTCTCATTTAAATAAGATGAAAGCGTCTCTTTATTTCGAAGACACTTCTCAATTAGAAGTTCGAATTACTTTAAGGTTAACCTAATTCGCACACTCAAGTTTTTTAAACATCATGTCCAAAGATGCTTTTACATATTAACAATCACAATCAATCCGTCAAAACTGCTGTCGCAACACATCAACATTAATTTACTGAACTATTGTCACGCGAAACGTCACAGCTTTCATCAATACTAACAAAACACCCATGGCACACACATAGCCCATGTTGGGTGCGTTCTGAACTCGTCTTCAGGGCTAACAAGTTAATTTGTTAATATACAGTTGTAGTAATTAATAATTAAGTATATTGTACGGAGTGATATTCTCTTAAGAAATTGTATTTATATTTCAAATTTCTTTTGTTTTCTTAGTAAAATATTCGTTGACAATATACTTCACACTAAATACGAGTATATTTTTATCCCATTTCATTTATCTAAAAAATACTGAAATATACAAGAAAATCATTTCATATTATAAAAATGCAAGTAACGTCCCCTTGAATATATTTCCAAATCTGTCAATGTATTCTCTATGAAAGAATTTCTAAGCGCATCCCGAGATGCCGCTCCTTTCAAATCAGATGCAGTATGTGCCTGACTTATGCACCAATTTAAAAAAAGAAAAGTTTAAGACAAATTAAATAAGATGATTCATTCAAAAATAAATGTTTTAAAAATTATAATAAAATAATAAACTATCGTAAAATTTATTGATTATACAACAGAAACAATTTGAAAGTATTCCAAATACAAACAAACTTTTTGAAGAGGCAGATGTATTTAAACAATGTCGAGAAAAACGCAACGCTCTAGGACAAGAGTTTTCCACCACGCGTGGCCTGCGAGCATGTAGGCCGGTCTGGTCAAGGGTCGGGCGGATGTGGCCCCTTGTGGCGCCGCTTGGGCGGCGGCGGCCGCGGCTGCAGGCGTAGGCGGCAGTTTGTCGAGTCGGGATCGATCGAGACAAGAGAGCCTGCTCTGGTGCTCAGGTGAGCGCGCTCGCGGGCAGCCACCTTCGCGCTCACCGCCGCACCCGACGCCTGTCCATCGTCTTCCGTTGCGCTCGTCATTTCTGCCAGAAGCTCATCCATGGCTCGATTGGACCGGGCCATCAGGTTGATTGCTGAAAATGTTCAATATAAATTAGTAAAGTTGTCAAGAATAATCCTGATGTTAAATTTAAGACGATCTGGGTGAAGAGTACGACAATTAGAAAAATAACTGAATCGAAATCTCTGATAACCAAGAGAAAACTGACGAACTCAGAAAACCTCGGCTTCGATAGTCTATTATTACACAGCAATTGTCATAGACATAACCAACGTAAAACAAGGCAGACAACTTCCTTTCTAGGTCCCCTTATCCACTTTTCAATTTTTGAAATGTATTTTTGGGTGATTGTAGGAGATATCCATACCGATATTGCTGCCTTATTTTGGGAACATTTTAGTACATTTTTGACATTTCTAATTGGTGTGGATTCGCTTGGTCGCTTGGATTCGCTTGTAAGGTCTTGCCCCACTCTCTGGCCAGCTGTCATTGGCTAAGATGAAGACCCGGTATACAATACACATGAGTTTACTATAGTATTCAAGATTTTCTCAAATCAGATGGAAACTTTTTGAGTGAATAAAACACAATGTGCACTTTTTGTAAGCATTATATGTCACAAGCCCTATGCTTAATTTTAATATTATATATGCGTCACTAGCAAATTTTTTTCAAACTTATCGTTCTAACCAATTAATTCGAATTAAGTTTTTCGAAAATAAAGCTTTAAAATGTGCTTGTTTCAAATCGTATTATGTCCTTACGGTTGGTGCAAATCGTAATGGAGCCAAATTATCGGATGAATTACCCTTCCTAGCTATTCAGTCTTATTTTGAAAAGAGGTCAGGCAGAACACCTAATGCGAGAACCATTGGTTACTTTCTACCAACAAGGTTACTGAGGCAAAGAAGAGTGATATTGAAAACTTGCTGAGGAGATCTGAAACTGGAATGGAGAAGTGAAACCCATTTGTGGTTTTATCAGATTTTCCTCGATTCAGAACCTGCTCCAGCGAAGATGCCATTGATCAAAATGGTACTCTTTATGAGTGTGGGGTGAGACATTTGAGTAGCTCCTCTCTTTGCACTAACACTCCCCAAATATAGACAGATTTTCTGACTTTCATGTATTTTTTTTTTTTTAATTATGGAGATATTAAAAAGAAGTTCGTTCGAAGAAGTTTGAAAAGAAGCTCCTCTTATGAATATTATTGTCGAGAAAAGTAAATGATCACGTTAATTGGAATGTTCTTTGAATACATTTGGTGAAGCATTTGAGAATTTTAAGGGCTTATACGAAATACATAAACGCGAGAGCTCATGCATTTAGCGCTGAAGAGACCTACAATCATTGTTACTATGACAACAAATTTTGTCAACTATGTTTAAAAGTGTAAAGGGCAGGGATAATTACTGTCAAACGAACTGTCGTTAGAAATGTAATTAAATAGTGAGTGCTTATCTAACGACGTCAGTGTTATTCTTTAGAACATGACCGACGCGCTGTGAAGTGCGTCTGCCGCCGACCTCATTAGAGCGAGCGCGAGAAGAGCTCACGCATAGGCGTCCTCTTATTCACTTAACTTCCTCCATTAGTGTAAGACCTTTTACGTATACAATATTTAAAGTCTATTTTTGGATTTTTGAAATGTGTTTTGGACGCTTATAAAAGAGAGTGTGATAAGCTAGAAACCCCCAGTTTTATTGGAACAGAAAAAACGGGAACAAGACGTAATAAATACCACGTAAATGAATGCGTATAGAATAATAATAGTCAAAGAGAACACGTTGTCAGGTCGACCTGTAAACAAGAATTTCCATGGTCGAAAGCATGACGTTCTTCATTGTGAGAAAGGAAGTAGGCCTCGTGGTAGTGTTAAAATAATACATGGAGGGGGCAGTGCAAGCCGTAGTTTTGTAGAAATTTATTAATATTGTCTCTCTTGCGACACCGGCCCGAGCGGACGCATTTTGACCAAACGGTACGAGTATCTTCAGCTGAGTATGTTGTTTTTTTATTTATTGAGAAGTGGGTGACACGTAATTAGTTTTTATATGCTTCAGTATTGTATAGATTAATAATTTAAGTAAGTCATGTTAATTTGTGTTGTAAATTGTAAATTAGATCTAAAGTTCGTATTCGAAACGGAACTTTGGATAGATTCGTAGATGGGGATGAAATTCAATACTTCGCGATGAACATAGTCGCGAGTAGGTGCTCACCTGAGGCTCGGCACGGGGAAAGTTGCGATCGCGGAATAATTTATTTGCAGTTTTTGTTTTTTATGAAACCACCAAATAGCTTATAATACTCCGGCAACATTTTGCAAACTGATTTTGACATTAGGTAAGATTACGGTAGAAGAGACAACACGAACGTCTAATGGACAGCATCAAAATAGAAGATTTGGAGTTCATCCGAGAAGTCAACGTTGCGCGTGAAGATCGTAGAAAGCCATGAACTTTAATTCTTGACCGTACGGGATTACAATTATTGTATTAAGGAAAAATAAGATCAGATTGTTTACGAGCTCATTTATAAAATGTAACAAATTTATAATAAATATTAAGTTATTATTTTGAAAAAAGGCTGATAATTTGTAGCTTTTTGCTATCAATTCAAATAACCAGTTTCAATCGACAGAACTTCCAGTAATCGTAATTCTGTATAGAACTGCACGTCCACACACAACAAGGTAAGAAGAAAGCATGTTGTATGTCGAAACCCATAAGCAAATATTGAAACAGAATCAAGATGATATTTCAGTACAGGGCATATTTATGAGCCTAGCAGGGCAAATAAATGATGACATATTTCAAGATTAATACTATGTAAATTCCCATAACGTGCCCAGTAAGTATATTAATAAAAGTAGAGAGATTCATCACTTCGTGATCGTGAATTCACAAATTAGTAAGAAAGATTTATTAGTATTGTTTATTATTTATTATATAGTTTTCATTTTGTGGCGGATCTTAGATGTTAAAAGATAGCCATTGTTTGCTATTTTTGTAACAGTCCGACAAAAGTGTTTTGAAAGAGATGGCTGAAATAATAGTAGAACCACACAAGTTGCTATATAATTAACATTTTATGCAACCGTCTCAAATAGAAGGTTTCTGACATATGCAGCACCACAAATCTTTGAAAAACTAGAGGTGCTACAGAATAGCACAGCCTTTCTCGTAGTAAAGTTTTATAATTTCCTAGGTGTGGCCTGGCTTTAAGGCATTCTCTGACCAGCTGCCATCTATCGTCGCCCAAAATACTTTTTTTTTTACATTTTCTAAACATTTTGCTTTCCTAGTAGTACAACCGAATTATTACTTCAATAATATTAAAGTAGAGTAAAAACTCGTCTTAAATAGACATTTTCATTGAAAAATTAGAAGCGGATTTTAAGAAAATGTCGATTAAGCATTACTGTAAATGCGAAATTTGATTGCGATGATTTGAAAATCTTGTTTTCGTCATTTTTTAAATTGCAAATATTGCACGCTTTATTGCTCGAAAACGACTAAAATTTTCAAAAAATTCCACATAACCTTAATGAAAGAACTATTTATGGGCAACCAATTTTTTTGAAGGAATAATCTGTGTCTTCAATTTTATAGTTGTAGGATAACGCCGAACAAAATTCAAACTTTTGCAATTTTCGAAAGTTCAGAGTTAACCGTGAAAATCGGAACTACGCCACCTTGATAAGTGTATTATACTCTATTCTTACAATAAATTTATGGAAAATATCTGGAGCCGTACGTAGGAAAATGTTGAAAATGTCCTAGGAGCTTCATGTAAAGTACACCCAAATTTTAAAGAATGATTTTCAAAATTTCAAAGCTTTAACTAGAGCCAGATGGAAAGAGGTTTCTTCAATTTGGAAAAGATCGTGCGGATGTAAGATTGGGAAAGGATCCTGCAGACGCTATTAGTGTCACAGACGGACGGTCGGACGGACGTTTTGAAAACAAAACACTTTTTCTGTATCACGGGACCCCAAAACGTGTATTTTCGTTGAAATCTGGAAATCGATTTTCTGCAGCATTAGATAACTTTCTCTATACTACGTATATTATTCCGTATATTACTCCGTATATATGTATGTATACGAGAAAGTAACTAGAAGTGCTTCAGAATGGCACAGACTTTCTTGTAGTAAAGTCTTCTAATTTCCTTGGTGTGGACTGACTTCACGTCTTGCCTCATCCTCTTGCCAGCTGCCATCTATCGCCGTCCAAAATATATTTTTTTGACATTTTCTAAACTTTTCGGTTTCAAATAGTAGAACCGAAATATTATTTTAAGTACATTAAAGAAGGCTAAAATATTGTCCTAATTAGAAATTTTCGTTAAAAATGTGGAACCGATTTTAAGAAAATGGCGTTAAGCGTTACTGTAAATGCGAAATTTGAAGCTCTTTTTCACAGGAATCTATTGAGTTTTCGAAAATCTTCATTTGAAATACTTTGAAGAACTTCCACTTACAAAAATTAATTTTTGAAAAAACAACAACAACAAAATAATGCTCCAAAATGTACTTTACGTAATATTAAACAGTGCCATTACCACTATCTATTGGAAAAGTTTGAAGAAAAAATTTGGAACCATTTTTTAGAAAAATGTCGTTTGAGCGATTCTAAAAAGCGTAATTTTGAACTCAGTTTAACAAAAAATTTTGAGCGCTAAAAAACATTACTTGACATTTAAAGCACATTACTCATAAATACAATAACGTAAAGAAATCGTCTCTAATGTAAATATTACTGACCGAGAAACGTCATTCTTTTCTGTAGCAACAATGCAAACAAAGTTACATTTCAGCATTAAAATCTAATATATACACATTCATTAATCATTTTTTTTCACAATTCGCTAACTCTATATAAAATATTGTAGAACTTACTATTTAAAGCATATATTAATTAAAATTGTTTAGTTTACTTGTAAATTTATATTGAATAAATAGTGATATATCAAAAACCACGTACATTTTCAACATTTTCTTAATTTTTCAGTCCCATTATAGCAGAATGAAAATATGACTTTAAGAATATCAGAGCAGAGTAAAATCTGATTCTGCGAGTGTCTCTCGCTATCTGCACGAATTTTAAGCATCTTCCGAACATCACTAAGACCTAATCCTGCTGTTTGTAGAAAGTTACAGCTCAAAAGAACCTCAAATACCGATTTTGCGACCGAAAGTCGTATCGTTTGAGTTCGTATTGTTTGAGGTAATGCAAATATTTTTGCTCCCTATACCATAGCGTAGGGATGAAAACAATGATTCAGGGTGGAGGATACGTGAAACAACGCTAGAATTTAAGTTGTCGATGTATGAATCTGCGTGCCAATCAGCCCTGGTCGCTCCTACTTTTTTTAGAATGTTAATTTCTTCTTGAAAATATATCTACTCGTATTTCATGGGAAATACTCTTTTGGAAAGTAATGCGATCAATTTGACAATTATTTTGAATAAATTTACTTAAAAATGAGATAGGAGGGGATGTTCCCCATGATTCCTGAGTTACCCTCTGTTCTGTAATCTGTTTTGCTTACCAAGTACATTTCTTCATGATCCGCCACTTGTGGTGTTGGTGGAGCGATAATGAATGAGCGATGCGTATCCCCAAGAGAAAACCCAAAGAAATTTAGCGCGAATGATTTCCTTCGAAAGTCGAAAATTCCTTAAGGGACGATATCGATTTGAATCCCTGTACGCAGAGGAGGAAACTATACGAACGGTAGAGTTAGTGACAGTAACTCGATCTCTTAAAAGTTATCAACCATATTAAGCAGAAATAAAGCAAATATCGGACGCTGTTCATATCTAACCAACTCCGTTATTTGTGGAATTTGCGGTCATTTAAACTTTCCGTAAAATCACCTTCTAAGAAAAAACAAAAAACAAAACGGAAAACATATATTTTCTTGGAGAAGGAGAACTGATTTTCCATAATTAACTACAAATCATTTGGTTTGATTGTTCAAAATGGACTGGGAAATCCTTAACGGACACCCGCCGTTAAGAAGGGATCTTCCGTTACGCTGTTTTGTACTGTCCAGTGGAAATAGAAGAGCGTTACGACTGCTCAGTTGCGTTACGACAGGCATGTAACATAAATGTAACTTCATTTTCTGTGCACGTCTTCTAGAATTCAGTGGGAAATACAATTATTCAAATTATCGTTTCCATGTTGTCGCGCCAGGAAGTATTATTCTGAAGGACAACATGGATAAGAGCCAAAATTTATTGCCTTTTTATCCTTGAAAATAGATTTTATTACATGGGAGTTTTCTTTCTTTTTTTCTCCCTTTCAAAATTCAAAATTTAAATAGTATATGACTTAGTGTAGGGATCACAGAATTTTGAAAATGTGCACACAATTCACTTTTCCCCATAGCACGTCATACGCAGTTTTTAACTGTTTTTTGTGACGTAAAATAAATAAAAAAATAAAAAAAACATCAATTGATGTCACTGTAGTGCCTCTGACCGGGAGGTCCTAGGGTTCGAGTCCTGACGATAGCAAGATTTGACACCAGCCAGACCGAGTTCTGTCGTTGTCTAGAGAAGAATTCTAAGAACCGGCTGCTCCTATCGGTAGTTTCCCGTGGTTTCTCCGATCAACACCAGACGAATGCCAGACGAGAACCTTAACAAAAGGTTAACGGACCACACGCGATCTTTCGTTCCTCTTCCTTGTCCTATCCGCATCCCTCACTTACTCACACATACTTACAGGCACCATACTACCACACATGTCGCGAGATCGGTCGGGAGCTTAGAGCTTGTGCTGGGGCGGTGTCCCTCTGGCGGTAGATACCTGGTTGAGAAAAAACCCGCAAGCCGCTGGGTGCCGGATCTCGCCATCCGGCGGGGGGGGGGGAGCACCTCCAGAGGACACGCACGTACTACACTTACGGGGCTAAGGCGCTGGCGCGCCAGGAATGGGAAAGTGGCAGTCACCGCGAGCGCTGTGGCGCTGCTGCGCGGCGAGCGCGAGGGCCGTGAGGTGCACGACGCGCAGCAGCGGCTGCAGCAGCGGGTCGGGCGGCAGCGGCGGCAGCGGGCCCGCGCGGATGGCGCCGTGGCGCCGCTCCCACCCGCCGATGTAGTGGTCCAGCGCCGCGCGCGCGCCCGAACTTGCGCCCGCGGTGCGAGTACACGTACACACGCGCCGCCTCCGCGCGGTCCCCGCGCGCGTTCGCGGCATTTCTCTTTGACGCCAGGAGAACCGGGAGCGGTGGCTCAGTGTCAACTGATGTCGCTGCAGCGCCTCCGGGTGTAGTGGTCCAGCTCCTGACGGCGGCACGCTAGCTTTTCAGCTAGGTCCAATTCAGTCGCTGCCTGGAGGAGAATTCTAGCGGACGGCTGCTCTGATCGGTAGTTTTCCGTGCTTTCTCCGATTAACACCAGGCGAATGCCGGAGCAGTACCCTATCAAAGGGGCCACAGATACCCTAACCAGGTATCTCCCACCAGCGGGGCACCACCCCAGCCGGGACAATCTCCAAACTCCCGACCGGTCTCCTGGAATATGTGGTAGTGTAGTGCATCTTAGTGTAAGTGTGGGTGTGTAAGGGGAGAGGCTAGGACAAGGAAGAGGAAGGACAGATCGCGCGCGGTCCGTGGCCCGTTTGGTAGGGTACTGTTCCGGCATTCGCCTGGCGTTGATCGGAGAAACCACGGAAAACTACCGATCAGAGCAGCCGGCCGCTAGAATTCTACTCCAGACAGCGACTGAATTCGACCTAGCTGAAAAGCTAGTGTCGAAAATCCTGCCGCCGTCAGGACTCGAACCTAGGACCTCCCGGACAAAAGTGCTGCGGTGACATCAGTTGATGCACTGAGCTACCGCTACCGGTGCAAATATTTGAGCAGCTCGCAATATTCCTCTCATGATACGCTTTTATTGCCCGATCTACATTCTGTAGTTTACGGACGGAAATTTTCCTTTCCTACGAGTCTCCAGAGATTGGAACCTTAATGGCATACAATGGAGAGCAAACGTAGTACACAAATATGGAGAGATTAGTGTTTATTTTTCGAGACTAAAAGTTCTCGTTCAGTACGAAATGATACGAGATATCGAGATTTTATTTTCCCGAAGATGAACATTCTCCAATAAATACACACTGGAACAATTAATTTACTACATGATAAGTAAAAATGATAGCTGGATTTGTCTTTTGCAATCCTATAAAAGCTTCTTGATTATTTTTAAGTATATCCTATACGAACACAAGTAACAATTCCGTGTAATTATATTTAGGAATTAGCATTTTCAATAAAATCCGATGCATTTTCCAGTTTAATGTGGCTCCTCACGTGGTATGTTTTCAAGATTTTTTAAAGAAGGAAAGTGGCTCTCAAACTATTTGCATTATTTAAACTTCAAAGAATTTTACATACCATGCGCGCATAAAAATATTAGTGCCTGGTATCGACAGGATAATCTCCACAATACTATTTACACACATTTATTCTTAAAAGCATTTTTAAAATTACATATGTATTAGACATATTATTTAGAGCATACTTAGGCTATACAGATTTTTTATGGAATTAATATATTATAAATTAGTATTACATCTGGAATTTACTCGTATTTTTGTCCTATGGGTATGATTGTGTGCTCAAACATCCGTAATATATGTGCATGTTTCTCGTAAATTGATATCTCAATGTAAAAGTAACCCTTTCATTACTACAAGAAAATTTCAAACGTTGTTCACTGAGTAATATCACGAGGACTTACCTTGCGCTTTCCTGTCCATTCAAAACACGCGGAGTACCTCTGGAGTGCTTTTCGAATCCATTAGCGGATCTCATCTGTACACAAAATAGTCCACTTCCCTGAGTTTCCATAGCAACATCGAGGGAACAGTTGAACTCTAGAAATCTATAATCATTTCAATGGTTCATCTTGCGAAGCGTGAGATAATTTTCCTTAAAAAATATTATCATCGGCAAATAAGAAAAGGAACACATCCAAAAAATCGTCATTTTTTTAGTTAAATGAAGAAAGGTATTTAGAAAGTAGTTTATTTTTAGGAGCTAAAAATTCAAAAAGATAGTTCGCAAATCCATTCTGTAATGCTCATTGCATTTGGACACGAAATTATAAAGGGTTCGGTTCAGAATACAATTGTTCTCCTAGAAATGACAAGTTTTAGATGTAACACTTTTATTGTGCACTGTCAATATGTATCTAAATAGTTAGCTAAAGTTGTTGAGATCATGTGAAGTGCTGATGGAACGTCGTTGAATACATAGTGGAACAACAATGTTGCGTTGACAAACATGTGAAGTAGTACATCTGACCGACTTGTCAGTCTGTGCCGAATCTCACGTTTGTTGGGGAGAAACACCACCATCTACCGGGATACAGCATGCACTGTACTAACGGGGTCGAATTGACCATAGCAAGCAGCAAAACATAAAATAATCAATCGAAGAGAATCAGGAACTGACGGGTGTCTTTCCTGAGAGTGTTAGCTGTCGGGTGAAACACTTATGCTGCTGTGATGGATAAAAGGAAATGTACATGTCAACTAATTTTCAAAACTAATATTCCCACATTCTGGAAGAAAATACAGTCGACTCCGGTTCTAGTGAACTCGGATACAGTAACCCTCAGTTATAGTAAACTAAGTCATTGGTCCCGTTTCACTTACATTACAAACAAGCATAAGAAGAATCGGTTATAGTGAACCTGAACTTCGGCTGCAGTGAACGTAGAAAATTCAACGTCCTGGAAATTAACTTCCTCCTCGAAAGAATATATCGGCCCAGTGTCACAAATTCGAACACTAGGAAGCTTGAAAATAATATAGACGGCCAAAGAACGCAATCGAAGAAGTCTCCCCTAAGGTGAAGATTGGGGACCGGGAATGGTCACCTTACTGATGATCTTATGCCACTCATTTTCACTGCGGAAACAAAGGCCATGTGGGTCACAACTGGCGACGTTGACGCACTATTGCTTGCTTCGTTCTTGGTGTTCCTTGATATTCCGCGGGACAAAGCGCTGAGTTCACGTAGGCGACAGGAGACATGCGACTGCCACAACCCGACGAAATCGCCGAGCCGCCGGAAAAGCAATCAGTTTCATTAGCCTCTTGCGCTATCCCGCTACCGAAAGCATCTCGTATGTTAATGGGTGAGCAAAAGAACCTTCGAAGAGTGGGACGGTATGCTAACAGCGCAGGAGGCATTGAAGGGCGTGAAGACTGCATATAGATTCTTAGACACAGAAGTCAGAGCAGAATCAAGTATGGAGAGGACACAAACTCTGGGAAGATTTAAAGAAATTTATAATGAAAAAGTATGAAGCAAACAATTAAAAATAATTGATTTTTGAGACAAATAAAGAAAATTTTCAGTTGTGCTGTTAATGCATGTTGCTGTATGTCTTTATGAATAAAAACAATCGTTATGGCGAAATTCTATTTAATTTTGACATCATCGGATAAAGTGAACATCGGATTTACTGAACCAAAATGGGAAGTCCCCAGAAGTTCACTATAACCGGAGTCGACTGTACCATTAATTACCTCAAGACTAAAAGAAGCCTCTGAAAAAATTAAAATCGCCAGTTCCAACGCCCGAGAGTTACCTCTGCTACACATTGAGAGGCGTAGCAGAAATTACATAGTCCGGCGGAAGATCAGGCCTGATGGCCTGAGTCTCGCCACGGAAAATAATACATTAATTGAATTGAATTAATTAGGAAAGATAATTCCCTTTCTTTCTGCTAGTTGATCATTGTTAATCTGGGATAACATGGCATCCCCGCTAGCAGCGATACCAGATTGTATCACACGAATTGTCGCAGCAGAGCATTTATAATTACTGGCAGTAAGCGGGTGATGTCACGGCAGAGATGTTGGCAAGGCTGCCAGAAGGAGCCGAATAACACCGAATGGAAGCGGCACTGGGCGTGGAAGAGGCAAAAGCGCGAAGAACTCTTCTATTGTTTACGCATCTTATCGAAAACGTTACATCAGAACAGACTCCATTACAGTTGGCTTGAGAAAAGTCACTTCAAAATGTCACCCACCAACATCAAAAGAGGCGTCGCTCTACGCTCTACTGCAGTCCAGTTTGATTTCAAATCTTTTTTTTCTGGGAAAGGAGAGTATCTGTCCTATCTCTATAGATTGGTGAATTTCATAGAAAAACAACAACAGTGGAACTACGAGAGATAGTTTACGAAAACAATGTTGGATCATGCTGTTGAGATGAAAACAGATTTTCCGTCTTTGCCAACAGCCAGAGGCTTAGGCATGTAGCACACTTATAGAGTTTATTACAAGTGCACAACTGATTAGGCAACCAGTTGTCACCTGAGGAATGGGATTGGGCACGAGCTACAGGGTCCGTGGAACCCTGTAGCTCCAGAGAAACTTATATTTTGCCAGTGTATACAATCCTTTAGCAAAAACTTTGAAGAGGATCCTTGTCATCTTCTTAACACACCCTGGTTTACTCTTAACAGTCAAATACATTGTGAACTTCACATGCTACTCAGTATTAATGACAATTTAATAAGCTTCTTCTCTAAATTGTATTCTTCCATCTTGCCCAAGCGTTTTCCTTTTTTGCTTTAGTCAAAAAGCCAATACTAACATATAAACTAGTTTATCGTGTTTTTAGACCCTCTTGATTCAAATCTCCCCACATGTCATCTCACAATACCCAGCTTTAATCCCAATACCCAACTTTTAAAACTCCCTCCAAACCTTCACAATATATACAAGTAACCTTCCATTTCTCACCTCACCATAAAACAAATGTTTCTTTGGTACCTGAGCAAAACACTCAATCAACTTAGGAGATTATCAAGAATTATTTATATGTATTCCCAACTCTGTAGGACCACCTGGTTGACAAGATAGAAATAAATTTTAAAAAATCCTTATCATGCAAACTCGCTTATCAGTTTCGCATACTAGAGATAGCTTCGGACACAATGACCTCGGATCTCTCCAGTCTACTATACAAAATAAGATTTGATAAGAAGTGAAATGTTCATGTTTTGAGATACACCCAGTAAAGTAAAATAGTAGAAAAAATTTAAAATATTGAAATAATTTTTTTAAATTGGTACGGAAATGACAATGTGATTGTAGCAAAGTATATGGTATTTACGAAGAGGACATAGGGTAGCCATATTGGACATGGGTAGTATTAAATGCAAATGTTACGACGTAAATACTAGGAGTAAGCAATGTTCGAGCCAGAATAAACAGGACTATTGGGCATTGGATATTCCTAATATGTAATTGTCATGATTTGGGACGTGACCCATAATTAAATCTAAATTGTTTATTTGGGTAGCTTTATACTATGGAATACAGAAATGATGGACATCAAATCGCGACACGGTTTAGTACAGGTGTAGGCGTCAGGACAGGATAAGCGATTATGAGCATACAAGTTGTAGCTATTAACAAAACTACTTACAGAAAGTTATATGGCAAATGGAAACGGCGGTGACATGTTTCGAGACAGTAATGTTGTCAGAAGATATGTGGTGGATATGTGGTCGCGAGCACTTCAGAAGCTATTTGGTCGTTGTAAAGAGAAGTTTTGATAGACTTTGTGAAGATCCAGGTTGCCAGAACGGTTAGTTAACGCGATTTGAAGAGTGTCGAATAGAAATGTCCATCCAGGATTCAGGAAATGATTCAATCTAAATGGTTGTTGTTAGTTAATATGAGATTTAGGGACATACCTTTCGTAATATCAAGAAAGAAGAACAGAAGATCCAGGTGGGCTGAGTCGTGGGAACTTCTCCTTCAGCGGCACGCAGTCGACGAGCACTTCTTCACAATCCTTAAGCGACGCGGAAAACATCGGACAAGTAAATGTAATTCTTTGCATAGAAAAGATTAGACAAACATTCAAAAGGTCTTTAGTAGATAAAAGAAATAATATTTAAATTTATTGACATGCCAATGATATTTTATTTTATTAAATTAAGTAAAGATTTGTAAATAAAATAATGAAGTTGGTATTAATGAATGATGTAACTGTGTCTTCGTGTAAAGCAGGCTGATTTATCTAACAGACTCCGCAGACCAATCCTTTTATTTTTTAAAAGAGTAAATTTTCAGAGAATACTTAGTCCTCACTGGATGAGATGACAGCCCACGTAAGTATTATTCAATGATATAAAGACGTGGGAGTCGGGAATTCATAAAAATTATAATAAGAATTAAATGGTTTAGAGTTTTAAATATTTTCAACCAAAAATAAAAGAACGTTTTAAATTGGCACAACGTGGGCAGTGTGACAATAAATACCCCCATACATCTATTGAACCATGTACAACAGTATACATCTATTTTGATTTTCTATGAATAGTTTTCGTCAGGGTTGATGATAGTTATGAATATATAAGCAACAAGTCACTCTTTCATTCCCGGTTCACCCCTCCCTCACACACACACACTTCAGAGTTTTTAGTACGATGTGCTGTAGGTACCAACGAATAGTCTCGCCGAATTTGAAAACTCCAGCATTTAGTTCATTGGATCACCATTTTTTGGCCTAATTTGATTGGGCACGTGTACAACGGAACAGGCAAAACTGTCACGGATCCCGATTGTGTGCGGGTTCTGGAGCGGGGCGGGCCGAGACGCCTCTGTAGGGTTGTTAGCACGGCTGCAAGGAGTCGAACCACACTGGTAGGCTTCAATGATGGCCGGTCGTGACCACTGTTGATCGTTTTTGCCCGGACGTGTGTAACGAAACGGGCAAAAGTCAAGTATCCCGATTCATTAATTAGTGATTCTTGGCGCGTCAACTGCTAAGGTCATAGTCCCGTATGTGTAGTGTATGTTTTTCTCTGGAGGAGGCAATATCTTCCCCAGCTGGATGGCGAGATCCGGCGCCGACCTACACGTCGGCTGGCGGGGTTCCCCCAACAAAGTACCTCCACTAGTGAGGCACCGCCCCAGCCCGGACAAGCTCTAACCTCTCGACTGGTCTCGTGGTTGTGTAGTGCATGTGGGTGTTAAGTATACGTGAGAAAGGGGTGAGGAGAGGACAAAAAGAGAAAGAAAAGATCGGCCGCGGTCCGTGGACCATTTGGTAGGGTTTTACTCCGGTATTCGCCTGGTGGTGATCGGAGAAACGCCAAGAAAATGAGATCAGAAACAACGGAAAACGTACAGCTCAGAAACTACCGGCCGCTACAATTCTCATCCAGATAGCGACCGAACTCGACCTAGCTATCTAGCCAGTTTCGAAAATTCTGCCATGGTCGGGACTCCAGCCCAAGACATCCCAGTGACAAGCACTTCAGTGCCATCAGTTGACGCCCTGAGTTGACGCATCCCGAGCGGGAGCGGAGGCGGCGGCGGGGGGCGGGGGCGGAGGCGGAGTGGGAGGTGGGAGGAGGGGGCGTGGGGCACAGACGAGGCCTGAAAGCCCATTATCTCGTCGCGGCTTCATCAGTTAATGGCCGATAAGGCGGGAGAGGCTGCGGAGCGGAGGTCCTCGCCTCGCATTCACGCGGCGTCCGCGCTCCCCCGCGCCCCGCGCTTCCCGGCAGCGCCAGCGCCAGCGCTCGGTGAGTAGCACGCGGCGCATCCTGCTCGCTCCTAGAGCAGCCACATCGCTGCTGTTGATGATGCAACGCGTCTCGAACCCTTGTTGGGCGTTGAGCACTTTCTTCTGGAGTAATCCTCCGTTACTGAGCATACTATTCTGAATAATTTACTAGGTCAATTGCCGGGAGCGGTAGCTCACTGCATCAACTGATGTCACTACAGCGCTTCTGACCGGGTTCTAGTCCTGACGGCGCGGCGGCAGGATTTTCGACACTGGCTTTTCAGCTAGGTCGCATTCAGTCGCTGTCTGGAGGAGAATTCTTGCGGCCGGTTGCTCTGATCGGTAGTTGTCCGTGTTTCTCCGTTCAACACCAGGCGAATACCAAACGAGCCACGGACCGTGCGCGGTCTGTTCTTCCTCTTCCTTATCCTATCCTCTCCCCTTACACACACACTTACACTAACATGCACTACACTACCACATATTCCAGGAGACCGGTCGGGAGCTTAGAGCTTGTCTCGGCTGGGGCGGTGCCCCGCTGGTGGGAGAGTCCTGGTTAGGGGGAAACCCCACTAGCCGACGGTAGGTCGGCGCCGGATCTCGCCATCAGCGGGGGAAGATCACCGCCATCTCCCGCGAAAAACATGCACTAGTGACCGCGAAAAACACGGGACTAGTGACCAAATCAGTTGACGCACCCGGAAACACGAAAAAAATCAATCAAAAAGACTATGTCAAGTCTCGTCACGTCGCAGTCAGTCAGTGCCTTTTATCCCTTCGGCCAGGGGCTCGACGCCGTTAGATCCCGGGTTTCCTGGTCGGTCACCAAACCAGGAACCTGCGAATCTCGACTTCGTTTAACCTTCGTGACTTCACGGAACGTAGAAAACGAATTCGGCTAGCGCCGCCGCCGGCTCGTGCTCCTGGTTTCAAAACATCCTTATTTCTATGAAAATATTGTTTTAAACACTCGTGTAGTGGTAGGAAATGCTGTGGAGTTCACAACATTTGCATCATCGAAATGAATGAGGTGTTGTTTTGTTGTATTTGTTTATTTCAGCAGGAAGCATTTTCGGCCGCATTGCGGCCATCTTCAGTGCGATTCTGAGGCGGTTGGTGGCCTCGGTCCAAACATGACAGGCTGTCTTGTTTGGGCCGGCTGTCCAACGCATCAATTTCATTTCGATGATTTCGTGTCCTGAAGTCGATGTTTTTTAAACATCGTGTTTTGTGCTCGATGGTTTTAACTTTTTGAGGTTTTTATTCGTGGATGAAAAATCCCCATTATCGCTATTTTGTATGGTATGTTAAAATATGAAATAATAACTGATGGTTCCACTGTCTGTGTGTTCGAACCACAAGTACACGGTTTGCACTAGCTACATCGAACAGATTGTATTTCCTTCGTCTTTCCTCATATTTAGCACATAGAGTGGCATTTTTAAACATTGTTTTCTGTTAAATTGTAATTATATGTTAAAATACACGTCTTCTAAGAATTTTTGCGCTCTAATTTAATGTTAGAATTTACTAAACCAGCTTTGAAACACATTCATGTTTTAAAAATATCAATGGATTTGGTGTATGTGTTATTAAAATCGATGTTTTAATTCTAAACAGCAATGTTTGGCAATATAGATGTTTAGTTGTTGACGTCGCATCATTACTCACCCCTCACATCACCAGAACAGGGGGAGGGTGCGTATGGTTGTAGAGGTTCGACAATAATTTCATTCTTTCTTGGGCCAGTTTCTTTCGTGACAGTGTTATTCACAATTGCCTTCATTCTTTGGTCTTACTCTGCCTTCGATTCGGTTAGTATTCATGCTTCACAATTTAAAATATTGTGGAAGGTTTGACAATTAATTGCGTGTCAATTTTGTCAACAATTTACTTTGTCCTTTTGTCACACTCGTCGATTTCTTACTGGCTCACATCTCGCACCACTCGAAGCTATCTTGCATTTGTTGCGTTCTTCCCATATACTTCAAGCAATGAATTTTAAAACTTCTCAAAGGTTTGACGATCTCCTTCTACTCAATTTTGTCCACAGTTACATTGTTTTTTGTCACATCTTCTACTTCCTGCCGTTCTCGCTTACATCTTAATCATGAAAAATTTTGCGAGCATTTGAGGAAGTTTCAACAGTTTCTTTCGTCTCAATTTTGTCCGCATTTTCTTTCATTCTTTCGTCACATCCGTCTATTTGCTGATATACTCGCTCACAACTCCCGACTTGAGAAATGGTATGAACGCTTGTTGAAGTTACATTTTTGTTCTTGCTTCGTCACATTGTCGTTTTTTTCTCGACTCTTTTCCTTACACCTTACAAAAAGAAAACTAGTAGGAGTTTCAACAATTTCATTCGCCTCAATTTTGTCCGTATTTTCTTTCGTCTTTCGTTACATCCCTCTATTTGCTGTCGTTCTCAGTCACATCTCTCTCCATGAGAAATGGTGTGTACCTTGTTGAGTGAATTTGTTGAAGTTTCGACAAGCTCATTCGTTTCAATAGCTTCAATAATTTCATCGGTTATTCCTTTCTCAAATTTTGCCGCCGTCTTTTCCAACCGTTATCTATTTCATCAGTAGAATGTGTGGTTTCTTTCGTTGCTTCAGCACCATTAATAGTTACATCTGTTATTTCTTAGGCTAGAACTTTTGGTTTGTGTCGGATCAACGCGTTTTTTAAAATATTATTTATTTTACTTGTTCGACATACAAATGTCTTTCAAGGGTGAGAACAATTTCAAATTTTCACGATTCAGTATACTATAACAATTAACATTGATGTATAATTCCTAAGGTTATCCAGGAAGGGTTCTACATTATTACTTATTTACAATTAATTTAATATTTTTCTTTTAGTTTGAATTTCATACTGCTATTTAAGGAGCTTGAAAGAGATCGAGTCTTAATGAGGGAAAAATTATTACATGAATTGCCTAATTTATATTCATTAGTTGCTGGACAAGACGGAAGAGAAGAATAAAAACGATTTGATAATTCTGAAATATACGTACTTTTGAATCTATTCTAGTTCATTTAAAATTTGTCATTACAAATAAACCAGAGAGCTTTGAATATTTGATGTAAAAACTTATTTTGAATAACTTCTAATTTGTGTTTGTGTTTTTGCAGTACCACCCCATATAGGACATGCATATGTTATTGTGGGACAAACGATAGATTTAAAAATTAAGATACCTAAATCAGTTCAGAGTTTTGAATTTCTATTAACGAACGGGTACAATTTACGAATTTCGATATGTGCGTTAGTGGCGATATAATCAGTTAATAGAAGTTGATGAATGTAAATGATTTTGTCTGAAACCAAATTGACTTTTGGGTATAATGTTATTATTTGTAATAAATTTATTTCATCTAATTAAAATTAAACAAACATTTTTGAAAACGCGTGACGCTGCCAGTCCACATAAGGATCTCTGCTTGTAAAAGGCAAATTGATCTGACCAGACGAATTCCATTTATCCGCATTAATATCTGTTCAAGTTTATTCAAATCAAAGATATGTTCCGTTCGCACAAACTATACTCAATATACACAAACTATATACAAGTACTGAATATTTTTTTCAAATTGCCTGTAATATATGATTATGTACGGGATTAAGAATGGGAGTTTAGAAATGTTATGAAAATTTTTAACTGAATTCAATGATTTAGCATCCTCAGGCATGAATAAAATTAATTGACGATATGAATGCTCCACAAATACATACTACGATTACACAAATTCACAAAGGAGGGCAGGTTGAACATCACAAACGAGTCTCGGCATTCGTATATTTAAAAAAAATGTATCAGATATTTATCATTGAAAATTGAGATTTATGTTCTTTAGTTGAAATGCCAGATGTGCTTGACAGGAATACGTTAGAAGTTGGTGAAAACGACCATATATGTACCGTGTAGATAACGACCTTACGGGATTGGCTTCTCTAGAGGTGCATGCGCGGACCTCTCCGTGCTCTCATCGCGAGGGAAAACAGAAGTGGCTTCTTGGGGCTACGCATCGAGTTGGGAGCACTGCACCTTTGATGCACGCTACGAGTACTTTACTCATTGCACCGGGAGCGGTAGCTCAGTGCATCAACTGATGCCACTGCAGCGCCTCTGACTGGAGGTCCTAGGTTCCACTCCTGACGGCGGCAGATTTTCGACACTAGCTTTTCAGCTAGGTCGAATTCACTCGCTGTCTGGAGGAGAATTCTACCGGCCGGCTGCTCTGATCGGTAGTTTTCCGTGGTTTCTCCGTTCAACACCAGCCGAATACCAAACGAGCCACGGACCACGCGCGGTCTGTCTTTCCTCTTCCTTGTCCTATCCTCTTCCCTTACACACACACACACTACGCTTCCACATATTCCGCAAGACCGTTTGGGAGCTTAGAGCTTGTCCCTGCTGGAGCGGTGCCCCGCTGGTGGGAGAGTCCTGGTTAGGGGGAAACCCCACTAGCCGACGGTAGGTCGGCGCCGGATCTCGCCATCCAGCGGGGGAAGATCACCGCCAACTCCCGAGAAAAAGCATGCAGTACACTAAGGGGACTGATGACCAAAGCAGTTGACGCGCCCGGAAACACGAGAAAACCAAACCAAACCATTCACTCATTGCCCCTCCCTACAGACAATGCTGGTTGCGCTACTCCATGACCATCATTTTCAAAGCGAGCTTTTGACGGCTGGGGGGCTAGGTAGAATAGTCTATCTTATCCCCCAGACGCCGCACAAATTCACTCAATAATTATTATTCTAAATTCAAGTTTATATACTAGTTTGATTTTCAGAATTCTTAACAATACGTAGCACAGGAATTAATTTGTACCAAATTAACCAGAGAAGGGTACAACAAGGAGAAGCGTGAAACACAGCAGTAACTTGGAAGCCAATTCTCTTATTAGCTTCACTCAATCATATCTCATAATGTCGAACCTTGGATTGGCTAAGATGGTAGCATTACTATTGTCTCTGCAGTGTCTCTGTTCGGGAGGTCCTAGGATTCGAGTCACAATGGTGGCGATTTTCAACATTAGCTAGATATGTAGATTGAATTCAGCCGCTGTCTGAATTCTAGCGGCTATGATCGATTGCTTCATGTGAATTTTTCTCAACAATCCAGGGGGAGAAAAAGGGTCACGGATCCTACACGATCTTTCTTTTCTTATTATAGAAGTGTTATCTCCCCCAATACACAAATAAACACATTTACAATTAACGCTATCACACGTGGCGGGGAAGTCGAGCTAGGAGCTTGTCTCGTGTAGCGTCACGTTGGCGGCCGTGGGTGGGAGGAGGAGCGGAAGTATCGCATACCTGCGGGCATGAATAGCTTGGCGCCTCGGCGTTGGGATACATTTACACAAAGAGGACGCCAGCTTGACCGGGAAGGTCACGTGGTAGACGCGAGCCCTACACCTAGGACGGTCACGTGACGGCTACACTCTGGTATAAAATCGAGCCGACGAGCTCGCACGGGGGTTTTTATTCTGGAAACCTCGCGCGATCCGCAAAACTTTACGCCCCAGGCTGGAGCGGGTCGTGCCTAGTGCACGGGTGACGAGGTCACGGTAGTGGCGCGGGAGTCGCGTCAGAGGAGGCGGGGCCTCCCTAGCTATGTGGGGTATCCATAGGGAAATACTCACAAGTTTGTCGTTTCGGAGCAGAAGTTGGTTATTGTACATACATGTAAATAAACTTGTACATACTTGTAAATGTCTGTGTGTTTTCTCCATGACGCCACACTCGACTCGGGCGGTGCTCCGCTAGAGAAGGTATCTGGAAAGCAAGCCTCGCGAGCCGCAAACCGTAGGTCATCGCCGAATCCCAGGCTCCAACGAGGGAGATCTCATTTGATCGCCTCTTCCGAGATTAAATAAACTCCACTTACGAGATTAATGACCTTAGCAGTTCACACGCACGGACACAAAAACATCGACAATAACTGAAATTTAACTTCGTTTGTTCATTGTACTAGTAGTTGATACCTTTTCTAATGTGCCCACCTGTTTGTAATTTTGTTTTACTCCCACATCTTGAAGAAGAGAAGAACGATGGTGTAAAATTCGTAGAAGAGTGCAATCTCTCCATAAAAATGAAGAGGTGAATACAGACACATTTTGTTTTCTTTTCCATTACTTCCCTTATAGGTTCACTCATTGGTCATTTTGTGAGCCCAATTCTGAATACCTTTCTTTTGTAGCATCATTGGAACTGCTGGCGAAAGCTTTGCGATACGCTACTTTTAAAATCAAAAACTAATATTCTTTTGAATGAATGTTGTCATATGAACATCGTAATATGATCTTTTTCATGCATTCCACTTATAGGATGCTACATTCAAGAGTGTGGTTTCAGCGCAGCGGTTTATTTTCCAAATTCGTTAAGAGAGTATTCGAGAACTGATAAGTACATAAATTTTATGCCTGCGTGATAAACTCGTGTTTCTTTCTTTCATGGTAAAGCTGGACCGTGTATCAGCACATATCGGCGCACGTGATAGATGTTTGAGGAAGTATTAATCGTTTGTAACTGTTTACTCACAAGATAACGCACTGCTACATTTCAAAAGAGATTGATTTCCCCATGCGTTTGAAATGTGAAAGACTGGAAACATGCAGAATGTGAAGATCTCAAATCGATCGTTCAGAATGATAAACGTTTGAATACAGGAACTGTCATTCGCATTTTATTAGTGGCGATTAGTCAAAAATATAATTTCCGAAATATTAGGGCGAAATGAACTTTTACCAAACAAATGAATTAGTGTGGGAATTCAATAAATTAAATTGTCAAATGCTTTTATATTATTATTAAAATCATATTTCAGTTTTACTGTTAGGGGACGAAGAACTCTGAAAAAAATGAGCTGTTTTACGAAAAGGCTTTGAGAAATCTTGTTTGAAAATTTCCTTTATTGAACGGCAAATTGCACGAAACTTACTAATATTTTCCAAAAATTGTGCAGGACCGTATTTAAAGATAAATTTGAAGAACATATTTTTGAAGGAAAATGCATAACCGAATGATTGATTTTACACAAAAAATAGAAGTTCGTTATTAGTAGGCTATCGCGAGTACTAAAACTAAAAATAATTTAAACGTTTATTTTTACACAAGAGAAAGATATAAATATTTTGAATGCTTTTAAAATGCATAAATAATCTGAAAATGCTTTGTGTCAAAAAGACAAAATTATACTATGTTTCATTTTTCATAATTCGTGCTCTTATATTAAACATTTTTCATAAACAATCGATGTAATAGGGATTTTTCTAAACATCCGATGCCTGGTAAAAACATACATAAAAGAATAAGATACTCTTATTAAGCCACCAACCATATAAAAGGCAACATTTCTCACGAAACCAATAACGGTTGCTTCATTATTTTCACAAAAATCAAACTATCCTTTTCAAGTTCAACGGGTTGCGACTTTAGCCAGATCGAGCTGGGAATATTTTTTTTCTTCTTTTCTCAATTTTAAGTAGTATATGACTTAGTGTAGGGATCACAGAATTTTGAAAATGTTCACACAATTCACTTTTCTCCATAGCCCGACATACGCAGTTTTTAACTGCTTTTTTTGACGTTAAATAAATAAATATCGATTTTGGTTCAAATTCTACGTACGGTTTAGTCGCTAGCGATCACATACGGATAGATGAACGTAAATCAATTTTTCGGTATCAAGGACACACAAAATGTGGATTCTCACTACAAAATATTTAAAGGAATTTACTATTCATAGAAACAAGAACGAACACTTTTTGTTATTAAAGTCATATAAAACAAATTTTTCTGTCAAAAAAACGCCATTTTTGTTGCATTATTACCTATCTTCTTCTATACTTCGCAAGTAGTATGCAGGAAAGTAATAGAAGAACTAATGTTTTCAGAAACGAATTCAGATCTTATGAAAACTGAATTGTTGAAAGTAACTTTTTAACCTTTTGAAAGCCTTTATAACCTTTGACAACGGAGATCCAAAGATAATATAAAGCACTATATAGTTAAACGAGAAAGTTTGTTTGTTGTTCTGGATGTCAGATTGAAAGACTGAACAATGATTACATGGAAGCTTTTTGCGCAGCCAGAAGACTACGTTTGTTGCTTTAATATTCTCTATACTTAATACATTATAAAAACTATTTGACTGTGTAGAATTCGCTGTCACTCGATTTTGACTCTAAAAAGCGAAGTGGAGGAAAAACTGGCTCATTATATTAAGTACGAACTACGTACAAACACGCTATTCAAATTTCATCCCCAATTCATTCTCAGTCTATCACACAGACATGCCTTCGCTTTGAAAAGTGCACTCGCCTGACAGAAAATAAGTATGAATTGCTCGCGAGGTCACGGCCATTGTGCGTGTGCTATAATTCTCTAAACTAAACACGGACGACAAGCAAAGTCCCGGATATGATGTCATGGAAGATGAGTAGTAATTTTCTCCGGGGTAAATTTCCAGTGAGATTGCAGTACGTGACAATTTTACACAAATAGGTAGCCTTTTCAGTTGCATACAATTATCTCACATATTGATCAATGTCACAATTGTAAACTTATTTGTAACTTTATGAGATTTTTTTGTCTGATAATTTTTATTTCAAAGAGAGTTTAAAATTATTTTTCTACTCCCATTATATAGTTCTCTTATTAGATGGCCAGGGCTCGGTGCTCACGATACAGTTTTACTTCCTCACTACCGCTAACGTAGTATGGAGTGTAAAGTTGCGGGGGAAAATGGCAAATTTTTGACCCAAAAACTCTTATCACCGGGCCCTGGTAAGGAAAAATGGATAAATCATGTCCCTCTATATAGTAAATTACTTCTAACACGTTGTGTAGTCGGAATCTATGTTTTGTGTGTCCTTGATCCCGAAAAACCGAATGGCGACAAATCGCCGTCTGCCGTCCGTCTGTGTGTCTGTAAAGGCTAAACCATCAGTAGGATTTTCACAAAAATCGATATTCCTCAATTGATCTGGCTGATGTCGCACCGCTTAGAATTTGAAACCGATATTTTAATTTTGGCGGGTACTACGGAATGTTCAACATTTTCTGGAAAATGGCTGGAATTTTTTTCGTCAAATGTTTTGCTTATAGAGAAGAAAGTCCATTTAAATTTGTGCTATATTTCTGATTTTCATTAAAACTTCTGACATTTAGGAAATTGCAAAAACCTTTATATTTAAATGGTAAGAGTTTTCGTTTAGAAAGGAGTTTGAGCATTCCAGTAACCTAATTTCGCATTTTTCTTTTAAATGGATGGTAATAAATGAAAGGATCTATATTTTTATTATTATTTTTAATAAAATCTAAAATTAGTTTTTAATTTATTAAAACATTCATAAAAAAACTTGTAAGTGTAAGGTTGTTGTAACAGAAGCTATAGCGAGTTTTTTAAAGTTCGAAGAATGTTTTTAAAAATTATTTCAAAATGTATCTTAGAAACAGATTTCGGCAAGAATTCTCTATTTTAATATTTTCGATGAAGGAGGACTCGAAAACTTTTGAACTTAAGCAATTGTTTAAAAATCAGTGTTTTAACGATATGAGACCTAACGGGCTTCATGTAAAGTACCCCCAAATTTAAAATATAGGTTTCAAGTTGAAGGGACCGCGACGTTAGCCAGATCGATTGGGGAATATCAATTTAAGATAAAATCCACTAATCGTTTTAGCCGCTAGCGTTGTTTGCAGACGGACGGACGGACAGACTTTTTGCCGTTATTCGATTATTCGGCATCAAGGACCCACAAAACATGGATTATGGCTATACCACGTGTTATAGATTTTTAAATTTAGTGACTGGATTTATCCACCTTTTCGTTGTCAGGGCCCTGTTAAATAAGTGTTGTTTTCTTTTACAAAAATTCGCCTATTTTTCGCAGTATTATGTAACTTTCTCTCTTCTTCGTAGTGAGAAAGTAAAAACGAACGGGCATATATTCTTCCCAAAGTACGAAAACGTATACTTGAAACCTCTCGTTTGAAACATTCTCAGTGGCCTGGAATCAGGAGTACAACTCTAATGTTATATTCCACATGTGAGTCGCCTCTGCCTCTGTTCCCCGGGGCGTGGCAAAAATACCTTTTGTCCAGAAACGTTGAATAGGATGCGGCTACGCCCTTCGGCTAGTGATGTTCCGATCGCAGTGCACAGTTAGTACGTCCCCACAAACACCCAAGGTGTATATTCGGTGAAATTCATCAATCAAACAATGTGTAAAGGATTCTGAAAATGCATTGGGACCTCAATATTGGAAACAAATATTATCTTGAATTCCTTGATATATCGAAATTTATTCATATCTCTCCCTTTCCTTGAAAATATTTATTGTGACTGGTAGTAACTCAATGATCCAAAGTTTCAATAGTAATGAAATAATAATAATTAAAATAATAATAATAATAATAAACACAGGCACAGACAAAATAGTCATACCCAAAGACTTGACACATGTTTCTCTTTGTCGACGCGCTAAATTTGAAAGATGCAAAAAGTCAATATAAGTATAAGTGCCATATTCCATCTTGATAATACCCTCAGATGCCACGTTAGAAAAACTCAAGTATAGAATAATCCTTGTATTACGATGAATGATATATGCCATATTGTCACATTCCATGAACATATTTTCTGTAGCTGTATATAATTATCTATAACCTTTAAATATTGAACGCCTCATTTGAAGAAGTAAAAATTATAAATTAATTGTTAGAATAAACATTTTCTCTGGTAAAAAATAATATTTCTGGCTTCCACTGCTTAAGTGGGCCCAGTACAATCGCAGAAAATGGAAGGGTTTCTGGAAAAAAATTGGATTAGACCAAAACTGAGAAAATCGTGTTAGCGCTGCCATCTCGTAGTGCGAACATTTTTGCATCAAATACACAGATAAAACGTTTATTTTAGGTCGCATCAATCACTTGTGTTATTAGCGACCTCATTCTCAAATACGTTTTCAATACAGTGCATTTATAAACACCTTACAAACACATTATCGTTCCATTACATTGTTGGTTTTAATTAGTGCAATACAAATCAATAATTAATCACAGATTGAGCTCAGTTCCTGATTACAAAGTATCTAAAGTGCATTAACCACAAGCCTAAAGTGCAATAGTTCCAAATAAAATGAGCGAAGAAAAATGGGGAAGAACAAAGTTTCTGGAAGAACATTATATGTCCGAAGTATTTACTCTAAAAAACAGCATACGTCATGGACAAATGAAGATAATAGCAGTGGATTTGATGAATGATCTCTCCTCTTATGCAGCTTCCACAAGTTCTTTCCAGTATTTTAATTGTTTTTATTGCAGTTTATAGTTAATCTCGAAACACACTTGTAAATGGTAAACGTTGGAGGCTCAATTGTTTTCATTCTATGCTAGAATAACGATGCAATATGTAGAATACATGTAATTTTATTTTTGCAAGGTTCTGATACCTTCGTATGCTGATATATGCATAATATTGAATATATATGTATGTAATTGCAATTTTCAAGCAAAAATAACATACGTAACATTTGAAATATATTGTTTTATGTACAAACTGTTGCATTTTGTTTCATGCTGAGCAAAAGTATTCCTGAACAATATAAAATTCCAATTATCTTGCTTAGTTAGGAGGGTGGCTGGTTTTTTTCTGATTTTCCACATACTATTATTGGACTAATTATGTTTTATCGAGAAGTTCTTCAATTATTTGGAACGATGAGTTGAAAGAACATGTGCTTACACTGTATTGAACTTGTCAAGGATTAATGATCTTAAACCAGTAATACAGTAAGAGCCCTGTATCCCCCAAAACAGTCAAATTAGATCACTGATGTGCATGCATTTGATTTTTTGTTAAGTAAAGGATCCTATGTCAACATCTTTTAAACATTATTGTGGTATGAAATCGGTTTAGGGTATTTTGTGCACATATTTTTGAATACTCACTAGTGTAGTATCCAATCAAAAGGCAAGAATTGATAAAACGATTTTTATTCAAGACCAGGTACAATTGCCGAATTTCCGTATCACCAGAAGAATGTACCAAAAGCGAAGCCGTGTTATCGTTGTCCAGAAGAAGTCCCAAAATCAGCCGAGTCGTTAAATATCCACAAGAGAGTTCCACTTTCGTTGCACAGGTCGTCGTCGCTGATCTCCACTCTTCGCTCACCAAGTCACTCGTCAGGATCCAGTCACTAACACCGTCGCTCACTATCTGCCCTGGCGTCGGGTTGGAGCCCTCTTAAAGCCCGCTAGGGCTAGCGGCCCGCCGATTAGCTGCGGAGTAGGGGCGGTGGCAAGTCCCTACCCGCTTGCTCGGGCGTGACGGCCTCGCGCGGTCAGTCCAGGCCGGTTCGCACCGGTCGCCTTCCTCTCCCGCCAGGGGCGGTAACACCCCGCTGACGTCACTCGGCGGCGGCTCCTTCAAATGCGTGCGGGCGATCACGACAACTAGAAATGCATTTTTTAGCATATGAATCTTATTTGCAAATTTGTATGTATTTGAGAAATCGTGCCTAAAAATATCGTGACATGTATCGTAGCTCTCGTTTATAACGTAAAATCGCCTGATGAAGCCCTGCTAATGAACTCCGGTTATTCAGATGCACCTTTTCATTGTGGAGGCATTCCGCCCTGCTGTAGAGTTCATTCGGCAGAGTATTGGAATTCATCCAACTGGAGCATTCGAATATGCACCAGTACATTTAATGGTGGAGCGCTCATACATCCATTATGGTGCCATTTTTGTGAAAAATGGCACTTTGTTAATTTACTCAATTTTGTTCTTTAAATTTATACTTTTTTTTTTTTTTTATTTTCCCTTAGCTTGTCGCATATGTTGCTTCTGTTATATACTTTGAATATATTTTCTTTTACTATGTGGATTCACTTCGTTCGGTTTTGAACGACCTGTATTTAACAGGTCGTTCCAGGCGAGGGGGGGGGGGGTTGCACCACTCCGCAACTCATAAATCTCAAGGGGGCCAACGAAGCCAAACGCGTCCCATCATTTTTATTGCAATTTGAACTTGTATTTTATTAATTTAATTTTATCACACCTTATATTTTCAGTTTTCAACAATATATTTTCAAAATTTAAAGTCACGCGCGCGTCATTAATTGATCGGTGTTTCCGGACGCATCAATTGGTCCGTAAGTGTAGTGCATATTTTATCGCTTGGAGGTAGCGGCGATTGTCCTCCGATTGATGGTAAGATTCGGCGCAGACCTAAACGTCGATTAGCAAGGTTTCTCCAACCAGGTATCTCCCACCTGCGAGGCACCGTCCCAGCAGGGACAAACTCTAAGCCCCATCTGGACTTCCGATGTGTGTGGTAGTGTAGTGCATCCAAGTGTAAGTGTAGGTAAGTAAGGGGTGGTGAGGATAGGAGAAGGGAGAGGAAGGAAAGATCGTGCGCGGTCCTTTGCCCGTTTCTTAGGTTACTGCTCCGGCATTCGCCTGGTGTTGATCACAGAAACCACAGAAAATAACCGATCATAACTGGAGCAGTCGGCCACTACAGTTGTACTCTATTCAGGGGCTGGATTCGACCAAGCTATGCAGCTAGTGTTGGAAATCCTGCCATCGTCGGGACCCGAATCCTACGACCTCTCGGTCAGAGGCTCTGCAATGACATTCGTTGATGCTGTGAGCCACCTTCGCCGGTCCGAAGGGTACAAGTCTTACAAGAAATATAATAACAAACACGTCTGTAGAAAGTTTGATACGGACCCACACTACCATCTTTGAGTTGGTTGGTTGGTTAGTGATTCCGGGCGCGTCAACGGCTTAGGTCATTAGTCCCGTAACTGTAGTGCATGTTTTCCCCTCGTGAGATGATGGTGGTGATCTTCCCCCCGCTAAATGGCAAGTTAGCGTAAGTGCGTGTGTGTATAAGGGAGAGGATAGGACAAGGAAGAGGAAGGAAAGATCGCGCGCCGTCCGTGGCCCGTTTGTTAGGGTACTGCTCCGGCATTCGCCTGGTGTAGATCGGAGAAACCACGGAAAACTACCGATCAGAGCAGCCGGCCGCTAGAATTCTCCTCCAGTCAGTGAATTAAACTAGTGTCGAAAATACTGGCGCTGCAGGACTCGAACCTAGAACCTCCCAGTCAGAGGCGCTGCAGTGACATCAGCTGCGCACTGAGCTACCGCTCCCGGTACGTTCTTTGGGGTGGGGCCCGGCTTTCCTTTGGTTGCCGTGGGTCATGCCCATTCTGTGCTCCACCTCTTGGAGTCCCGGCTGCGCTCATGTGAAGCGCCGCTGCGCTGCACAGCATGAGGGGGGCGGTAGGGGGCCGCAAAAAAGGGTTCTTGGCCGCGCCCGGCCACGCCGCTCCGCTGCGCGGGCCCGCACCACGCTCACGCGGGGGAAGCCCCGCCCACCGCGCCACTAGGCGAAGTGTTGTTCACTTCTCTGTGTTTTCTCCTTGTTACATTGATATGAATAGGGAGAGGATTTTTATGGCCTAAAATCTTGAAATATGCTTTTAAAAATATGATTTTGTCATAAAAATTCTGATTGATTGATTGATTTTTTCGTGTTTCCGGGAGCGTCAATTGCTTCGGTCATTAGTCCCGTTGGTATAGTGCATGTTTTTTTCTCGGGAGATAGCGGTGATCTTCCCCCGCTGGATGGCGAGATCGGCGCCGACCTACCGTCGGCTAGTGGGGTTTCCCTCTAACCAGGTATCTCCCACCAGCGGGGCACCGCCCCAGCCGGGACAATCTCTCAGCTCTCGACCGGTCTCCCGGAATATGTGGTAGTGTAGTGCATGTTAGTGTAAGTGTGTGTGTGTAAGAGGAGAGGATAGGACAAGGAAAAGGAAGGATAGGTCGCGCGCGGTCCGTGGCCCGTTTGGTAGGGTACTGCTAGAGTCGCTAGAGCAACGTGAATTTTGGTGTTTTTATGAAGAAAATTCTAAAGAGGGGATTTACCCCATTTTATATCAATGTATACCTAAAAAACACTGCGCATGTTTCATAAATATTGACCTTACATGAATTGAAAGATGATTTAATTACCCACATTTTAGACTTAGAAGTTCTTTGTCTGATGAACAGTTGCGCCGCTGCCGCGTGTCGAACCATACGACAAAAAATACTTGGATGTCACTGTGAGAATGGATCTTCACTTATCCTCTCGCACAACCTTCTATTTCCTATACGTAGCTACAATCCAGAAGTGCAATCAATACAGATGCCTGCTACTAAATATGACGACTTGAATCATTCTAACTGAAAAAGGCAAAGTTGGTAATTAACAAGGTAAAAAGGAAAAATTTAAATATTTTCGAAACCGAAGCACCTCACCTTCATCGACGCATTCTTTTGTTTGAAAGCCCAGGCTTTTCATCGTCATCTGCTGCATAGAAATAGAGAAATGGAATTTTATTACTCTCGATCTTATATATTGTATTATTTTTTAAGGGTTGGTTTTAACTAATGCCTTGAGGAATGTCTTGCTCCACTTCCACTGCTTCATCAGTTCCATAGGTTGGGAAATTTGGCTTCATCTCGTTCTCCAATTATAGTTCGTCCTCTAGATCATCTTCAGAAACCACTGTTGTATTATCGCAACTCTTCTCGCAATTGAGGAACATGTTGAAGCATTTAAGCCCTGATTTCTTACAGGCACAATTTTTTGACGGGTTTGGGGGCATTTGCGTGAAACAAATTTCAATAAAACTGAGGGTGCGGGTGGTAACAATGTAAAAGGCGCGCAACTCAATTTGCTATCAAACATTATTTCCAGGTACTTACAAGACAAGATTCTTGGAATATTTTCGTTGCTTAACGGTGTTGAGTTTCAATATATTTGTGGTCCCAACCCAAAGTGATAGTTTTGCTTTTCGAACTATTAATTGCCATGCCATTTTTTCCGCTCATAAAGGTAATCTTTCTAGACCACCCTGCAAAATATCCTCGTCTACGTTTGACTGAATAACTCGGTATATATTACAGTCATCGGAAAATATATGAACCTTTGAATATAAATTGTCTGGCAGGTAATTCACAAACGCGAGAAACAGGAGAGGTCCAATAACGCTTCCTTGAGGAATCCCTATATTTACCTGTGCTAGAGTTGAAAATTGTTATCCAACTCGGACTTTCTGTTTCCTACCTCGGAAGGTCATCAATCCACGTCACAACTCTGGTGTCAATACCCGACAGCATTAATTTATGAACCAGTTTTTCATGGACAATATTAAATGCCGTCGCCAAATCTATTATTACGGCGTCCACCCTGCCACTATCATCAACTTCATCTGCTATATCCTGAAACAATTATACTATCTCACTCTTGTAAGAGATACCATGCTAAACCATGCTGTCCCTGAAATAGCCATTCTTTTCTTTCCCATTCTTGTCTAATATAGCTAGTTATTAAGTGCTCCATTAGCTTACATACAACTGACGCAAGACTTACTGGTCTATAATTGGCAAAACCAGTTGTCACCACTCTTGAAAATCGGAACAACGATAGCTAGCTTTCAATCGTCGGGCACGCATGAATTGTTGATCGAAGCATGGAATAATCTTGTTAAATACGGTAAAAATGTCTCTCCACCGAGTTTAATTATGTCACTTGAAATGGCATCGGGATCCCGGGAATTTTCATAGATTTAATTCGTTAATTATATTTAATTTTAACACACTTCTTAGAATTCCAAGGTGTCCATTGCACCCTTCGTACTCTCTTCAAGTCGTTCTTAGTGGATGGGTGAGTCGGTGACTACAGTGTAAAGTTCTTTGACTTTCGAAAAAAACATATGCGATGGTGTTTGTTTTTAATATTTTTATTTTCTGTAAATTGCGTTGCTTTATTGAAAACCATAAATTAGAAAAATAAAACAACCAATTAAAAAGTCTAGAGTAACTATTTCCAATTGATGTTTCGTGTTGCACTGGAATACTGCAAATGCTTCCTAAAATTAACGCGATATGAAGAATTATAAACATCATTTGAAAATGCATCTACTATTCCAATATTTCAAAAGCAGAATGTCGTTATTGCAGTTTCAGACAAGGTTAAAACCGACAAATAATGTTTTGATGCATTAAAACGCATTGTACAACTTTTCAAATTAGTATTGTAAAAACATTGATGACAAAATGACATAACATTTTGCATATCATTATAAGACACCTCGAAACCTTCAAAATGTATATCTGAAAAATTCCCTCAAGGTCTGGTAGAACATTATAATTGTGCGGTGGCGATATGTAGAATCTGAAAGGAGAAAGAAAACATTCTACGGCCGAAGTCTTTTTTCTTGAAGAAATTTCACGGGGTTCCGAAATTCAATTGGACCGCTCCCCTAAAACACTTTCTCTGCTTCGATTTATCAAATCTTTTGATAAACCAACATTCAAGATCCGAAAATAGTAAGAGAACTTTGAGATTCAATAAGCTGAATTTCATTTAACGAAACTGATTTCTGTCATACGCTTTTGTAACTTATTTTTAGACATTAAAGTAAACATTGCTCTGTCACAGAATAGTTTGGCTCGCCTCTGCCCACAAGTCCTAACCACGTTATCCAGTCAACTAATGCCCAAAAAGGCCCGGTACAGGAAAATATTCCGGAAAATTTTTCTCGCCGGTTGTATGTTTTTTTCTGCTATTAAATTCGCATCATAGGTTTAACACCGCAAGAAATGTCGGCTTCAAAGCGAAAATCGCAAGAAAAACAACAAGAATTTCAGAATTTTGCCAGTAGTTTTGTTTATATCTCGCAAACTAGGAGTTTTATTGGAATGAGCACTATAAAGTACAAAATTAAAGTGGACAAAATTTCCTACAAAATGAAATACTTTGACTTAAATTTGTTGAATGCCTATCTCCTGTTTTACCTCGAGGGCCAAAAAATCCCCAGTCTTAAGCGCGGTTTAGCCAATTGAATCGTTTGTTGAAAAATTAGGATGAAACTCACTGAACTCTTGCGATTACGTGGATGAAAGGAAGAACCGTAAAACATTTATTTTTGTCTATTTTTATTTGTATATAATTCTCTTTGCAAAAAATATAATTTTCGAGTTCAAACGAAAAACTGGAAAAAGTGCTAATTTGTAAAGTTGTTCCAGATTTTCTCTAGAAGTCAACTATCTCGAGGTGCAAATCTAAAATGTTAATTCATTACACACATAGAAGTACAAAAACTTCCGGTCATGGAATGTAAAAAACGCCGATGAAAACTTTCGGAATTTCTTCTTCTTGGATTGAATAACATTTGACTGGACGAATGGGGTTTGCTCCACATGGCGTTAGAATTCCTATGTATACCAGCATAGGAGCAGCGCAACCGTCGCCAATTAAAATTCACTCAACCGATAGTCTCGAGAGGCAGCGTTAGGAGTCGAAGAGAGATCATAACAAATGAAGGCATTTTGGAGATTTTCAAAGGTATTAATATTCGTTTAGAATACATTGGTGGTTCCCAACAAACATAAATCTCCTGACAAATGGCTATAAAATGGCGGCATAGGCGGAGCAAAGAAATGCGATACTCTGAATTTAGGATGAAGTATCTAGGATGGAAGTCAATTGTGACAACTTATATTCGTGTATCTAACTTCATACACCTACACGCACACAACTGTGAATCTAAGTTGACAAAGATGATTTCACTACTCTCATCCTTTCATAATGCCAACCACGCCTCCGGAGCATTTCCAGAATGGCGTGTCTCTGGGCTGCGGCGCCGCGCTCCGCCGCTCGCCCACCTGGCGGCGGCCGAGCCCTCTTCCCTCGCACGTGCGCGGCGCCGGGCGAGAGATCGATGCGAGAGGGCGAAAACAGGTCGCGAACGCGCCGCCCGGCGGCCCCTCCCGCCCGCACGCGAATGCACGCCGCCCACGCCGCCCCGCCCCGAGCCCTCGTCAATAACGCGCGCCGAATAGACGCTGGCGCGGCGCGGCGCCCGCGGCGCGGCGCGGAGCGACGGTAGAGACATCCGAGAAGCGACCGCGCGCTCGACGCCCACACGCGCGGCGGCGGTCACAGTGGGGCCGGTTTTGGCCGAAATTTCCGTCGGCCGACGTCAGATTGCGTACGATGTTTCGGAGACGTTCAACTACGTGCTGATAAACGGAAATGGACATAATGAACCCAAACGACCTGTTCAGACGACATCCGTGAGGCGGGGTCAGTGGGGCCGGTTTCGGCCGAAATTTCCGTCGGCCGACGTCAGATTGCGTCGATGTTTCGGAGACGTTCAACTACGTGCTGATAAACGGAAATGGTCAAATGAACCCAAACGACCTCTTCAGGCGACATCCGTGAGGCGGCAGTCACAGTGGAGCCGGTTTTGGCCGAAATTAGTCTGCCGACATCGGACGTTTGCGTCCGGTGTTTCGGATTCGTTCAACTACGTGCTGACAAACGGAAATGGTCATAATGAGCCCAAACGACGTCTTCCGACCGACTCGGTTGGGTTTCATTCGTTCAACTACGTGCTGACAAACGGAAATGGTCATAATGAGCCCAAACGACGTCTTCCGACGGCATCCGTGCGGCGGCGGTCGCAGTGGGGCCGGTTTTGGTCGAAATTACTGTCTGCCGACATCGGACGTTTGCGTCCGGTGTTTTGGATTCGTTCAACAACGTGCTGAAAACGGAAATGGTCATAATGAACCCAAACGACTCTTCGACGCATCGTGAGGCGGCGTCACAGTGGAGCCGGTTTCGGCCGAAATTTCTATCGGTCGTTGTCGGACGTTTGCGCCCAATGTTTTGGAGTCGTTCAAAGACGTACTGATAAACGGAAATAGTTATAATGAACCCTAACGATCTCTTCGACGACATACGTGAGGCGGCAGTCACAGTGGAGCCGGTTTCGGCCGAAATTTCTGTCGGCCGACGTCGGACGTTTGCGTCCGATGTTTGGATTCGTTCAAATATGTGCTGATAACCGAAAATAGTCATAATGAACCCAAACGACCTCTTCCGAGATCTGTTTAGGTTGGTTCTGTCGATTCCATTTTCCCCGAAATCAGCCGGAGAGTCAAAGCCATCAGTAATACCGAGACAAGTAGATGATCTTGAGCGTGCTTCTCGCAAATGTTTTAAACAATGAACTGGGGAATTATGGGGATATTCAGGCAATTTCGGGTACAACATTCAGGTGCATTCCGGATGAAATAAGTCGGACGTTTTTGTTCGGAGTCGTCCGGTAGCGCGCTACCGACATTTCGGCCGCACTGTGTCCATAGCCTGCGGTCAGAACCGGCAGGAAGAGGTCCAGACCGCCTACCTTCAACCTCCGATTACCAGAGTTCAAGTCCCGGCCGATCCTGACAAGTCCCGGCAAGTCCCGACTGATTGTCAAAAAGAAAAATAATGTTTACTTTAACAAAAACAAGATATAGTATAATGAATTAGTCTGCATTTGCATTATATAATTTAAAAAAAGACTCAATATGCCTGTAACAAATAATGTACTCCGGGTCAATGACCCCATCTCGATCAGGTTTTTGTCCAGTTTCCCTGATCCATTGATCAAATGCTGAGATGGCCCCCTGATTTGCTTCTGGACGTAAATGTAGCTTCACTATGCGCACGTTTTGTTGAACTTTCCTTTTGCTTGTAGTAGTAGTAGAGCTTAGGGTAAGTTTCTATTTTGTTAACAATACAGAAAAATCAAATCTGTTTGTTCCTTTACAATTAAAAATAAGTTTTCTATAATTTTGCAACGAAAATATCTAGTTTTTGAAATGTTAATCCCTCGCTTTTTTAAATTTGTTGTTGTTATTATTATTATTTTTCATCTTTCAACTATTAATAGTTAAATTGTTGGGAAGGGATTCTGAAATTCAAGAAAGCATGCGCAGATGATTTTCTCCCCCATACGTCACATACAGTTTTTTTGACTAAATAAATAAATCCAAATTTTGTCATGGAATTTGTGGTGGACAAACCGGGTTCGCGGTAGGTTTTTTAGAGTTTACCTCTTATTCCACTGTAGTCCTTATTCTCTGTAGTAAAGATGGTGGAGAGGAGTCCTGCAGGGCCCCAAAGCCCCCCAGTTTCTTCCGCGTGACCCCAGTTAGAATCGTACTCGATGTGTCCCCCGTCCACACGCTCAGGAACAATTGTGCTACGAATGGACGTGACCCTGCATTGTTAGGTATAACGTATCCTCGTCCAGGGTCCTAAAACGCCCTGATAATCTGAGCTGTACATGATACATCTGCAACACCAACATACTTGCGTGTTGTGCAAGGAGGACTCCTTACTTGATATTTATTCGAATGAGGAGATCCATACCTGGCGATTCCGCATCTTAAATTTAACTTTGAATCGATATTCTATCCCTCCACTCCTCGACTAGTTTAAAGCAAATAGGAGTTGCTATTCTTCTAATTGCCTATTTGTTTCTAGCGAGCGAGGGAAGGAGGGGGAAAACACAAACAAATAAATTTGCTACAAAACAGCAATTTAATATTTAAAAATCAAATGAATGAATCATTAAGTATCAAAAAAGTTAACACGGCCTTAATATGATCTTCCTGCCTAACGTAAATGAAAGATTAATATTTGACCACAAGCATTTTACATAATTGTTTATTACATCATTCTAAGGGCCTCATCATCCTTGTGGGCAGGCGACCAAGGAGGCCATCCCCGTGTTATCTGGAGGAGACTGAGTTTTAGCAGTGCTCAGTATCGGCGTTGGGGGCGATGACTGGGTGGGTCCCTCGCGGGCGGACGAAAGGACGCTTCCTGCAAGTACAAGTTGAGCAACAAGTACAAGTCATGCAGCAACAGGTCCCCGAGAATCAACTCGTGAGATCCATGAGCATGTACGCGGTCGGGCTGGAGCAGCAAGGATGCTTACATCCGGACGCGTGGCTACCCGGAGCAGAATTTTGTACGTAGCCTATTCTTGGGGATATCTGCTTCACCACTAACGGAAACACCACTAACATAGCAGGCATTCATTAATTTGGGGATTGCTGGCGATGCAAATAGTAGCATTTATTCGTTAAGGAAATTAAATTCGTTAAGTCTGGCCGTAAAGAAATGATAGTGTACCTAGTTTCTCTATGGTCTGACAAACCCAAAACGTGCAAAACGTGTGCGAAATTCGACCGCTCTCCTCGAAATTTCGTAAACAAGTGTTTTTCCTCTTCCGCCCGTTAACCAACAGATCTACATCTCGAACTCTATGCAAGCGTCTAGTCCTCTGTTCGTCTAGTTCTAATACTAGACGATATGGTAAGGAAGGACGGTGTTCAATAATATTTGAATGTGTTGTCGGCACCGTGTCTCGAAATGAACTGCCACCTAGAAACGTGTGGCGGGGGGGAATGCCTGAAGCGCCGTCGGTGACGGTTGCGGGCGCCTGGGAATGTGGCGCGCGGGAGCGGGGGGCGGGGCTGCCCCGCCCTGGGCTCAGCCAAATGCTCGCCTTCTGAAAGCCGGGCGCAGGGGCAATGAAGGGTTGATCGATTGATTGCTTAGTGATTCCGGGCGCATCAACTGTTGGGGAGATTACTCAGTGTATGTTTTAATCGCGGGAGGTGGCAGTGATCTGCACTCGCTGGATTGTGACATCCGGCGCTGATCTAAACGTCGGCTTGAAGGACAAGGAAAGGGAAGGAAAGATCGCGCGCTGTCCGTGGCCCGTTTGCTAAAGTACTGCTGCGGCTTTCGCCTCGTGTTGATCGGAGATACCACGGAAAACTACCCGTCCATGCAGCCGGCCTCTAGAATTCTTCTCCAGACAGCAGCTAAAATCGACCTAGCAGTCTAGCTAGTGTTGAAAATCTGCCAGCGTAGGGAGTGGAACCCTGAAACTTCCCGGCACGTCAGTGACATCAATTGATACCCTGAGCCATCTAAACCGATGTGAAGGGTTGGTGTACACCAGTCCTCTTAGGGACCGAGGGGGGGGGGAATGGTGAAGAGCGCGATTAATGAAACTTCATTATTTGTGCACGACTTCTAGAATTCAGTAGAAAATATAGTTATTCAAATTATCGTTTCCATGTTGTCGCGGAAAGAAGTATTATTCCTTGACGAAGTACACAATGAATAAGAGTCCAAAATGTATTGCTGATTTATTCTTGAAAATAGATTTTATTACATGGGAGCGTTTTTTTTATTAACTCAAAATTCAAGTACTATAGGACTTAGTGTAGGGCTCATAAAATTTTGAAAACGTGCACAGAATTCACTTCTCCCCATAGCACGTCATACACAGTTTTAACTGTTTTTGACGTTAAACAAATAAATAAATAAATAAGTAAGTAAGTAAAAAGAAAGTAAGTACGTAAGTAAGTAAGTAAAAAAGTAACTAACTAAATAAATAATGCGATCGGCAGGGGCCCGCCTGCATGAAAGGAGACTTTTGGGATTTATTTGTGTATTTCTGAATAAAAATAGAACACTGTTACAATATGTATTTGTTCATTTATTATTTATGCATATGTATTTAATATTTATAAATTATTTTAAGTTAAATAACTGTACAAAATTTGTGTTGCTTTCGCACCGTATCGGTTTTCGTGTAGCTATATGTGTTACTCGTTCTCGGAGGATTTTAGAACCTCTTGAATCTGTAACATTTTTTGAGATAACTGCTCTGGGTACCCCAACTCCGAAATATTTACGGGTGGTCAGAAATTAGTCGAAATTGGAAATCAACGTAAAATTAAATTGTCGTGACAACAGGTGACATGACAGGTTTATCATGCTTAAACTACAGTTAAGGGCTGACCGTCCAAAGGGTTCAAACCGGGAGCGGTAGCTCAGTGTATCAGGTAGCAACTGATGTCACTGCAGCGCCTCTGACCGGGAGGTCCTAGGTTCCCACTCCCCACGGCGGCAGGATTTTCGACACTAGCTTCTCAGCTAGGTCGACTTCAGTCGCTGTCTGGAGGAGAATTCTAGCAAACGGCTGCTCTGATCGGTAGTTTTCCGTGGTTTCTCCGATCAACACCAGTCGAATGCCGGAGCAGTACCCTACCAAACGGGCCACGGACCGCGCGCGATCTATCCTCCCTTGTCCTATTCTCTCCTCTTACACACACACACTAACATGCACTACACTACCGCATATTCCTGGAGACCGGTCGGGAGCTTAGTGCTTGTCCCGGCTGGGGCGGTGCCCCGATGGTGGGAGAGTCCTGGTTAGGGGGCAACCCCACTAGCCGACGGTAGGTCGGCGCCGGATCTCGCCATCCGGGTGGGGAAGATCACCGCCATCTCCCGAGAAAAAACATGCACTACACTAACGGGACTAATGACCGAAGCCGTTGACGCGCCCGGAAACACGAAAAAATCAATCAATCAATCCAAAGGTTCACTATGAAGCTATTTTCACTTTAGAAACAACTAGTGGCCTGCAGCACCAAAGATGCTGCTGAACAAAGCCACACAAAAAGGTTTTCCAAAACGTAGCACGCACACTGCTCAAGAACAACAAATAAAGTGCTCACATGCAACATTGCAAGAAATTTAATGTTTTAACAAAGCAGTTTTCACTAATACTGAAACAACGCAGTATTGTACGTAAAACAGTTCTTTACGTACCAAAAATATTAAAAAATTTGCAAACCCACATCGCAAGTATTTAATAAGGTCGGTATTTAATTTTTGCGAATTCCCAATATGTAACGAACCAAATTGACATCTCTTGCATTGCCGTTGCTGCAGTTTTTATCAATTTCTGAGCGAATAGGAAATTAGTAAATCAGATGCTTTACAAAGTGCGGAATGTTCACTCGGGTATAGCTAGTCTAATCTTAGAAAGATCAAGTTTCCTTGAATTATTTACCAGGATTATCTTTACTGACGGTATCTTTTTAGTCAGCATAAGAATATTTTTTCCGGATCTCATACTCTTTTCCTGCAGTTTCAACTTCTTCCTTACATCCTTTTCACTTCCAATGCCTCTTGTTTGTTTTTTCATAAGACATGATTCCATGAGCAAATAATTCAAATAGCTGTAACTGAAACTAAACTGTACGATTATAACTACACCCGTTCCGAACAGGTGTAACAGAGGCCTACTGGAGCAGCTTCTTGTGAGATGACCCACGTGCTATTTCACCCCTCTACAGGGCAAGATCAGTATGACACTATTGCGTTCTCTTTCGGAATGCCTATCAACAAGAGGTTAGAGACCGCGTTTTGGTAAGGTGATGCACGATATCGTAAAATTAATGTGAATTAAAATGTCAGATTTGAAAAAAATGCGCTTAACTCTTTTGTAGGTAAGCTCTTCAATTATTTCTCGAACTTGATCCATTTATGTAGGATGCGTATAGTATTCGGAAATATATACGGACCGTAAGCGGTAGCTCAGAGCATCAACTGATGTAACTGCAGCGCCTCTGACCGGGAGGTCCTAGGTTCGAGTCCTGACGGCGGCAGGATTTTCGACACTAGCTTTTCAGCTAGGTCGAATTCAGTCGCTGCTTGGAGGAGAATTCTAGCGGCCGGCTGCTCTGATCGGTAGTTTTCCGTGGTTTCTCCGATCAACACTAGGTGAATGCCGGAGCAGTACCCTAATAAATGGGCCACGGACCGCGTGCGATCTTTCCTTCCTCTTCCTTGTCCTATCCTCTCCCCTTACACATACACACTTACACTAGCATGCACTACACTACCACATATTCCGGGAGACCGGGCGGAAGCTTAGAGCTTGTCCCGACTGGGGCGGTGCCCCGCTGGTGGGAGAGTCCTGGTTAGGGGGCAACCCCACTAGCCGACGGTAGGTCGGCGCCGGATCTTGCAATCCAACGGGGGAAGACCACCGCCATCTCCCGAGAAAAAACATGCACTACACTAACGGTACTAATGACCAAAGAAGTTGACGCGCCCGGAAACACGAAAAAAAAACCCAACCAAACCTTAAGACAAATCCGTATTTTCAATCCTTAAGTAATACAAAAAATCTGGAAATGCGGAAGGATAGAAAGCAGAGTTCAGAACTATTGCAAAACTGCAACAGTCTTGGGAATATTTGGAATAGGTTCCGTAGCTTCAAATATTAAGATCTTTTCCCTTCCCCGAGCGTGCGTTTCCTGTTGGAGCGTTGTGTGGCGGACTGTTACATTACGACCGTTAAATACTAGTCGCAAAAAAATCAAAATTACTCAAAAAATGGTTATATAACATATAACAATATCTACATCATTGGATTCGTCATTTTACGCTCGTCATGAAAACTGAAATAATATGTATAGTTTCATTTGAAATTTCTCATGTACTCCTAGCACAAAACATTGATACTATTGTCTGTGACCGGACCTAGGGTAGGAGTTCTGATGGTGGTGGACACTAGCTAGATACCTAGGTTGACACTAATTAGATAGTTAACCCACTACCCATGATATAACAACAATATACACTACATGTATGGGACTAATTACGATAGCTGTTGACGCGCCCGTGAACACGAAATAATCAATAAATAAAAAATAATCAAAACACACCTTTTTGACAACCTTATACAACTTTTCCCATTCTCATTCATTGTTAGTTTATCCACTAAGTGGGTGTCAATGAAACTAAGTGTGAAAAGTGTAATGATAACATTCTTAAATTTTGTAACGATAACGCAGGTAGTGAAGTGAAGTCAAAAGTGAAGATCGATATCATGCAAGGCTGTCTTCCCGGAACGTACTTGCTTTAGAATGGTAGATGAGCCAATCTATGTTTTATTAGATGGAAGTGCGGCAAGTCCGAAGAACAGTGCACTCGGAATGGGACACCGTTAGCTTTTTGTAAGTTCACTGACATTCATAAACAAGATGTCAGTTTTATCCACTAACCTTGTGTTAAGAAATTCGCCACAGCGGATGCATTTGGTAATGACTTCTTCAGGATTTTCATATTCTCAGCATATTTGTTTGTGAATGTTATTTAACTCAATAAGATTCTATTATTTATTCTTAATGCGTTCCTTCATCTCAATTAATACTGCTCCATGACATGTTTTGTCAAACTACGCAATGCTTTTTCATGTTCCTACTTCAGTTGTTTCCGAAATTTTGATTTGTATTAAAATGCTGGCATCAGACATTCTTCCTAATATATTTGATTTGATTTTTTCATGTTTCCTGGCGCGTCAACTGCTTTGGTCATTAGTCCCGTTAGTGTAGTGCATGTTTTTTCTCGGGAGATGGCGGTGATCTTCCCCCGCTGGATGGCGAGATCCCAGTCAGAGGCACTGCAGTGACATCAGTTGATGCACTGAGCTACTGCTCCCGGTGATTTGTCTTAAGTAGTGTTTATCCATCCTTATCACGTTTGCCTTCGTCAAGATTTTGAAAGGCGCGCAGAATTTTGTAAATTTGATCTGTGTCAGATAAGGGCAAACCGCAAGTTTTGGGATCGGATATTATTTACTGATGAAACTACATCTTCTAGCCATGGTAAAGTGAATTTAAGAAACCTGCACTATTGGGTAGTGGAGAATCCACAATGGCTCCACCGTGTAGAGCACCAGTGCCCATGGCGAATGAATGTATGGTATGGAATAGAGGATGGTGAAATTATGGGACCATTTTTTCTGGAAAATATTTTTAATGGAGCACAATATTTTTAATGGATACGTAGAATTTCTGTCTAAGATTCTAACGACACTTTTAGAAAATGTGAAATTGGAGAAAGTGTGAATCTGTGGTTTCAGCATGATGGTGCTGTACACTACTCAAACGAGGCGACTAAGCACTAATAACACGAAATTACTCAAAGAAATGCTGATCTAACATGACAATATGCACATCATTGGATTCGTCTTTTTACGCTCGTCATGAGAGACTGAAAAAATATGTACAAATACTTGCAATATGTACTTGCATAGTTCCATTTGAAAAAGAAAAACAACAAAACAAAATTATTTTCTTATATTTTCTTAATGAACTCACGTGTATGATCACTACGACCAAGTTAACAACTCACGAGCCCGGAAACAAGAATTAATCGATCAGTCCTCTCCTTCAGTGACAGGGACGAACAATAAGCCCTTTTCTGGCGGTCTGGGTGGTCAGATGGGAGCAGGAACTCGAAATATATAAATGCAATTAAATTGAAGGAACGGAAACAAATAATATTTTATGATAAAATTAAGCTGACTATTTTTTTCTCCAATTTATTCTCTCCAAACTTAGCAATTTCACAATGTCGAATCAGAATTAGTCATATGAGAACGATGTACCGGGCCTAAAATGCTGTAACTTTCAGTTCAGGGACTGGCTGTTCGAATATATCAAGCTACTTTCACATTTAAAACAATAATTTACAAAGAACGAAATATTCATAGGGTTCCAGGGGTATCATTATTTGATAAATGAAGTGAATTTAAATTCATATTTTTGAAATATATTCCATAAAATTGGCAACGTAAAAATTGAATAAACTCAATCGTTTCCTTGAGACGACAACTGGAAAGAATATTTTAATAGGGATGGACGTCAATTTCCCACTTTTCGCTTATCCTGATTAACATCCGAAATTGTCTCATCTCATAGTCCGAAGAGAATAATTGAACATAATGTTTAATATCGAAAAAGCGTTCCGATGAGACACCAATGGCGGAGGTCGTTAGAAACATAATAGACGTTCGCTTAGAAAATTCACCGACAAAATTACTTTCTCTTTTTTCATGTTTTCAGTTGATGAATTTTGGAAAAAAAAAGTCAGTTCGATAAAACTTTGCAATTTTTAGCTGATTATAATATAACATTTATAAAATTGTTGTAACACATTTTAATAAATGGCGGCCTAAAATAATGCAATGGCTGACTAAAATAATGTAATTCGTTTAGTTTACGTAACTAAAATAATGTAATTATTTTAGTCACACAACTGGATTCGATTTTAGCAAAGGCTGTGATAGGGACGTTGATACAATGTTCTCAAGACATTCATTGCTAACTAATAAAATGTTTCATTCTCAAGGTAGCAACAGCACGGTAGTAACTGATAAAACTGCTCTTCGGATGGTTCACTGAAAGCCACAAACGTCACCCGACAGTTGTTAGAACTTAAGCTTCGGAAATTAGTTCGGAAAACATGCGTTGGAGAATTTGATGATGCAAATTTGCTTGGCTACCTCATAAACGCACTTTATTCCATGATTTACAAGTTGTTTGATTAACTTTCATCCTTCTAATGCTTCGAGCCTCTCAATTCACTCGCATAAAACAGAGATATGTCACTTCTACACACACCAACCGGTTTCTCTTACAATAGATAGGGGGGCTCAACTTCTTTTGATTCTATCCTTTAGGCAAGGGGAATTTGCTTTTCCGCCGAGGGTCCCGACACCCCGAATACCTTTCCGTCCTACCACTCTCCGTTCCTTTGTTGTTCTCTAGTTAGTCTTCCTCGAGCAGGGGAAGCGTAGTCAACAACAGTGCTCGTGGAATACTTCAACTTGTATTTATTTCTCTCAGCAGTCTGGACATTCAAGATTTCTATTTAGCACCTAGAGGTACGTTTTTAACAATCAGCATAGGGTAGTTTAGTTTATTTTAGAATATCCTAACTGAAATAAAATAAAATTATTGTAGTTTTCGTCTTTTTCAAATCACAAGCTATTGAAATAAAAAGGTCGACTTAAGACTCAGATACTCAAATTACAAATACATTGACAACCTTTGACAATTACTCATTCCTTTATTGTTATATTAATTTATTTATATTTAAATTGCATTTGTTCTAGAAATACCACATATCACGAAAAAATTCTTTGTGTAATTGTCCTCTTCAGAGATTCTGTCAAGATGAAACCTGTTTGCAATAACTGAATTAAATTGTTTTTCCAGGCGTTTTTTTCACTATCATTCTTCTTTGACATTCGTGAACTTCTCAGTCAGAGATGGTTTACTGGCGAATAATTTAGGAGAAATCGGTCAACAGCAAAACGCGTGTGAAATATATATATATATATATATATATATATATATATATATATATATATATATAAAATAAAAAATATACCTGGATCAATCCAACAGTTGAACAACGTCAATTCATTTCACCGTACATTTATTTTGTGTACGAAAAATAGTCTGGTTGTATTATGCCGTATTATTTTTACATTCGCCGCATCTTCAAGCACTCGAACGCAGACGACAGCTCCGAATTAATAAATTTAACCAATGAAAACAATTAATTTTAAAATACTACGGGCTTTGAGCAATCGAATCCCTAAAACTAGAATTATTTGTACCTTTAATTTTCACTTTTTAATTCAGCTTTGCAATATGACACACGGAACCTCGTTTTAAAAACCGTCCATTCGCTGTTTTCCTTTGAGATGCGACCTTCCACTGCGGTTGACATTTCTTGTGTGTGGTAGGTTTCAGGCTCCGCCTCCGTCTCGGCCGCCACGTGCGCTCCGCAGCCAACGCGCGGCGCGCGCACGTGCTGCCCGCGACCGCAGCGGGGGGGAGGGGTCAAGGCCTCCTGGACGGGCGGGCCATGAGCGGCTCGGGAGGCGCTGGCGACGGCGATGGCCTGCAGCCCGGCGAGGACATTCGCCCGCACCTGGGGCCCGCCGAGGCAGCGCGGCTCGCCAGCGCCCTCTACGGCCTGCCGCGCGACCTCCGCGTGCGCCAGCTCAACGCCTACGACGACAAGAACTTCCACCTGCAGGTACATAGACCGATTTTCCTAACGATGAGCCGAAGCGACAGTTCGTGAAAACAAGTAAAAAATCACATGTATTTCAGAGGAGTATCCCTCTGCCTCGACACCTGTTCAGTCACGCCCCTTCGTAAAGTGCTAATGGCTCCTATGAAAACATCCCTATGCAGAAGTCTAAGAGTTTTGCTTAAATATATGCACGTACGTGAGTTCGGGAAATATTTAAATTTAAATACGTATGTGGAAAATCTCATAACATGCTCTCACAATCAGTAAAAGAAAACTGCCACGAATGTAAATAGAAAGCTCTCAATCAGAGCTCGCCACACAACAGCACAGTAGCCAGAAACACGTGCACCAGTGCGCATCTCACATTCAAGTTTCGGTTTTTAAATAAACATAATATTTATCATACAAAAGTAAAGTCATGTTAATAGAAAAAAATCATTTTTACAGAAGAGCACATAACACTGCACTTCCTAATTTCAATTATTTCTCGTGGCGCATTATATTTTTGTCCGACGAGGACATCAAAAAAGGAAGAGTGGAAGCCATTTACAAGTTAGCCAACTGCAAACGAACGAATGCAGGAAGGGAGTGTAATGGGCTCGAGGACACGACCACAGACCCTTCAGTTGTTGCCAGCACTAGCTGTCACTTTGGCTCATCCTTAGAAATCGTTTTATATCCGCCGCGCCGCGCTAGGGGCTTCTGAGCCGGTTGGCCCCTGACTCAAAGCGGGGCAGGCCGGGGGTCAGGGAAGGAGAAGCAATTTCAGTTTGCCCTGTCCAACACAAAGATTTTTTAAAATAAGTGTTTGAAAAATTGATAGTTTGAATTTAGAAATACATTGAAAATAGGAATACTCTTTTATACGTGATGCTATCGAAATATGCTAATTGCTTTGGATAAATTGACTACAATGACAACATATTTTTGGGGTGGCATGGCTCCCGTTCCTCTCCCCCTCTTGATCCGCCGCTGTTCTGGATCACCGAATTTTGAGGGACTCTATAGCTGAAATCTTATTATTAGACTATTCATGGTTAATTTGGAACGTTTTCTCCTCGTTGCGATTCATATTTAAAACACTCAAAATAATGTTTAATGTAAGGTATTTAATAATTTAAAATATTTAATTCGAAATATCGAAAGCTCAATGTGGATAATTCGAATTTCGAGAGTATCGAAGGTAATAAAAAATCATGGATTTTGAGAAACTTCTAAACTGTTATTGGAAATAAACTTCCAAGAACACTTTTGGGAGTAGAGATGTTAAAGTTAATGAATAATTTCATTTTATTTTCAGAATAGTGGTAATAGAACAATAGGTACCTTCATACTTGAAAGTTAAAATGTGCTTGAAGCGCGCAGGATAATAACTTGTTTCTTTTGCCACAGAAAATGCTGAATTTGTAAATGGCCCTAGTGTGGGCTACTTTAACATAGAAAATATAATGAAATATTTTTCTTTTAAAAAGCAATGATTTTAGTCTCGTGCACGACTTTAAGATAGAAAATAGTACTTAATAGTGGCCTGCATCAGCTAAAATGCTGCTGAACAAAACTACACAAAATGGCATTCCAAAACAAAGCGCACACACTGCTCAAGAGCATCACAAAAAATACTTCTGTGTAACACTGATATAAATAAAATATTTTAATAAAAACGGTCTTCACGTATACTGAAATAACATAGAATGCTAGTGTGCTATATAGACACACTACAAGTTCTTTACATACCAAGCATATCGAAAAAGTTGCTATTCCATAACGCAACACGTATGTAGCCAGTATTTAATGTCGGACGGTCTCTTCATTGGAGCCGTGCTGTTGCATAACATCAACCGTTGTAAGCACTGAGGCATTGATTGATTGATTGATTTTTCGTGTTTCCGGGCGCGTCAACGGCTTCGGTCATTAGTCCCGTTAGTGTAGTGCATGTTTTTTCTCGGGAGATGGCGGTGATCTCCCCCGCTAGATGGCGAGATCCGGCATCGACCTACCGTCGGCTAGTGGGGTTTCCCCCTAACCAGGACTCTCCCACCAGCGGGGCACTGCCCCAGTTGGGACAAGCTCTAAGCTCCACACCGGTCTCCCGGAATATGTGGTAGTGTGGTACATGTTAGTGTAAGTGTGTGTGTAAGAGGAGAGGATAGGACAAGGAAGAGGAAGGACAGATCGCGCGCGGTCAGTGGCCCTTTTGGTAGGGTACTGCTCCGGCATTCGCCTGGTTTTGATCGGAGAAACCACGGAAAACTACCGATCACAGCAACCGGCCGCTAGAATTCTCCTCCAGACAGCGACTGAATTCGACCTAGCTGAAAAGCTAGTGTCGAAAATCCTGCCTCCGTCAGGACTCGAATCTAGGACCTCCCGGACAGAAGCGCTGCAGTGACATCAGTTGATGCACTGAGCTGAGCACCGCTACCGGTCTGAGGCATTGAATATGATAATTCAGGCGGTACGCGCTGTATGATATTGATAACACTTAAAGTAACACAATGAAATATTCTCGTATTTTTCATTCAATATCGAAACTGTTTCATTGTGGTTTTTTGTTCGAGTTTCTGGGTACGATATCTATCAAAATTGTAGATGCATATCATATTGTCGGAGAATACATAGTTTTCTTTCAATTTCTGCGCGTCTAGGAAATTGGTGATATATATTATTTTATTCAAAGCTTAACTAGGTGCGGTTCATTTTGAATGTTTAGAGACAAAATGCTTTTTGCAGTGGAGTATTTAACATTCTACCCTGCTTCTTTTTTCCGGTGTTCTTAAAACCGAGCCAGCTCTAAAATCAGGCTAGAGAGACAGTCGTTGAGAATTCGAGTTCACATATCCTAACGACAATTGTCAATGACGGTGAAAAATGAGCATTAACAATAACATACGAATGGTGTTACATCAGCGCACACTTTCTCGTAACGGTTAAGTAACATTATAATATTGCAACATCTCACCGACTAACATTTCATCCACCAATTGAGTACTAACTCATAACCAAAAAGCGAGAGTTTAAAAATAATGATTTCTTTATTATTTTTTTAAGTTTAAATGAAAATGTCTTTTAGTCATTGAATTGAGCGTGTTGTGATCTATTATTTCAAATAGTTTTAATAAGAAAAACATTTTTTCTAAGCCTGAGATTCGAATCCAGGCCCTGCGGGTGCAAATTGCGTGCGCTAGCGACTGAGATATCTCGGCAGCATGCACACCTTTATCACTTACTTAGGAAAAAATTCGTAATATTCGTGTGATTTTCCATACTAAAGCTAGGCTGATTAAATTCGTAAAAGCAGTTGAATTGGTTTTTATATCATCTAAAGAAGCATTTGAAGTTACAAAAGGGCAGCTATTTTGAAGTCAGGGTCAGCCATTCCAATTTAATTTATTTAGCTGAAGTACCTTGCGTTGTCGGGTATTTATTACAATGATCTTAGGAAAAGAAATGAATTCTGTCTACAGTGTATGCCCGCCCCACCTTGCTCCTTTCCATCGGACCAGCTCAACCGTCCCTCCTCACCCAATGCATTGCCTCTGATCCGGAGATCCTAGGGTGCGAGTACCGGCGGCGGCAGGATTTTCAATGGCTACGTAACTGGGTCGTTGTCTGGAGGAGAATTCTAGCGGCCGGCTGCTCTCGGTAGATCGGTAGATTTCCGTGGTTTCTCCGATTACCACCAGGCGAATGCCGGAGAAGTACCTTAACAAACGGGACACGGACAGCGCGTGTTCATCTTCCTTGCCGTATCTTCACACCTTTCTTGCACACACTTACACATACATACTTACCACACGCGTCGGGAACTTCCAGTTTATCCCGGCTGGCGTGGTGCCTCGCTGGTGGGAGATGCGTAGTTGGGGAAAACCCTGCTAGCCAACGGTAGGTCTGCGCCGGATCTCTAGTGCTGGAAGATCACCGCTTCAGAGGGGGAAACATGCACTACACTTACGGGGATAATGACCTTAGCAGTTGATGCTCCCGGAATCACCAATTAATCATACTCCCTCACGTGAACTCGCCTTGCCCAGCCTAGATTGTTAAGGGCTGCAGTAAAAAGTATTGTTGAATACCCCCAGGAAACTTCCAGTAACAATTTTGCCCTTCAATTACTCCAAGTCAAATTGTGCTTTTGAAATGAAAAAAAAATGTGTTTAGTATGAAATTGTATGGACATTCAGTCAAGTTTTATCTACTTTTGTACTTTTCCTCCCAGTTTTCGAGTTATTTGGGTAAAACTGAAAAGTTGCAGACTTAAATTTTGCTTTAAAGAGTAGAAAAGGGAGGAGGGCATATATCTCATGTAGTCGGTAACTTTTCTCTTGTAGGTTACGCGTAAAAAATCATTAATAAGGAATAAACCTAGATTTGTTTATTAAAAGAAATAAGCATTCTTCTGTGTCCTCTATGTAAGAAATACATTAAATATTGAATTTAATACTTAATGTATTTCCTACATAGTGTCCTAAATTGAGGGCACTATTTTAAATTTAATTTTAAATTTCCCAGAAACCATCGCACAAAATCCTTTAAGTGCACCATTATTGGAGAGGGAATTACTCTCCAGTCCTGCATCAAACAGGCTAGACGAAAAAATAGCCTTTTTCTGATAACATTGTGAACGCATTACTGCAACACACATTACAATCGCGCATTACTCGAAAACGATCTGTCGTAGACCCTTAAAAGAAGGTTTTGTTCCTCTTCAGGTCCACGTGATTTCTGTGGGAAAATGTGAGTATTGTAGGTGAGTGCTGAAGTCATAGACTTTCGCGGACAGAGTCTGATCATGATCTGGCTGTCCGGGTGACGCTGCATCGAAGGCTGTGGTGCCGACATTTCGACAATTTTGTTGTGGTCTTCCCCAGGGCTGGTCTGCAAGCAGTATGTGGTATGCTTCCTCACGGTAGACCAGTCCTTAGGAAGACCACAACAAGACCACCGCTTTCGACGCAACGTCACCTGGACAGCCAAGATCATTTGCAGGTGAGCTCTGAGTTGTTTCGTAAGCAGTATTCAATAAAATTGACCCTTGTTATACTTTCTAATATATTTTTGGAAATTGAGCTCTCTTGGGGATCCCTGTAGCATTGTAGCGTCGTGATGAGTAAAGACGACATGATTCTCAAATATGTACTACATTTGATCTGTACATAATATACACTGATAACTTAATATTTGTACAGAGCATATATCATCCGCGTGTCGTTGCAGAAAACAGATGATGATCCTCTAATAACAACCTTCATATGTTGATATGCACCATGGTAATGTTATCATAGTCGTCAGGCGGGACCGTCTCTCATAAGGGATGAGAGAGTCTGCGACGTTACAGTATGGGTCGTCAAATAAGAGCACTTCGCTAACTGAAAATCTATACATACATTTAAATCGAAGGAATAGAGACAGAAATAATATTCCACAATAAATTTAGTATTTGATTTTCTTGTGAAATTTAATCTCAATGCTTAGAAATACTAATATTTACTAATGTTTACTCATGCATAAGACCGAGCTGTAATACTGTAAGGTAGTTCAGGGGGTGACCGCTCAATTTTAGGATCCAGGATGAAACTATTGTCACTTTCAAAACAACGATTTACAAAGTTCAATAGAGAGTTTGTGCATCATCGAATGTTAAAGCACTATAAACGCGATTAAACTGCGCAGTGCAAGTTTTGCATCACTTGTACATCTGCGCATGCGCAGAAAATCGATAGTACTGTCCACCATGGCGTGCACAAACTCTCTAATATGTTGGTATGCGTCAAACTAGTGTAATAGAAAATTATAATCTAAAATAAAAGTAACCTAAGTTATTCCCGACTAAAGAATATTCATTTGCGGTGAAAACTTCATCGTCATCGGTTTACCAGTTTCCGCGATTAGCCCGAACAGCAAATCCAAGTTACAACTAAGGGCCGGTTTCTCCACCTTCGATTAAGTGTTTAACTTCGTTTATCTAGGAGTTTAATCGCATTTAAAGTTCTCGCGAGTTTCACCACGTGATTTAAACGCGATAACTGAAAGTTAAACTCTCGTGGAGTTAAACGCCCGAGATCGTCCGTTCAAGCGCAGATAATCGCGATTATCAGCTATCCATCCTCGTTTCGACACATTATGGTCTCGTTGTATTATAATAAAATGTTTAAAGACTGTCAAATGCACAATGCTGAATGACAATGATCTTGAGCAAAACCTGATATTTGGAACATTCGTGGGCCTAGATTTGATCTCTAGTCGTGGTCATTTTGATGAATGAAGGCCCATGGTGTTTGCGATTATTTGAACGGTACGGTAGTAGCAGGTTCATGTTTCCTCATCGATAGAATATAGTGTTAATTATTTAATGGATTAATACAGTGTTAATGGATTAAAAAGCAAACCTGAAGTGCAAAATATTCAATAGGCTTACAGCCACAAACAAGGTAGCAGTGGGTAATATATGACGTCTGTTTTACTTTATTTATACCTCGATGAACCTGACCTGCAGTGAAAACGTCAACATTTGTTCTCACATCGGAAAACTACGAAGGTGCATTTTTAAACAGCCCGATAAAATTTGCCTTTGACCACAAGATCCTTCCGCAGGTCAAGTTTTTCTTCCGTCATACGTCACATACAGTTTACCAAATCTTATTTCACAGAGAACTGGATATTGTTTGCATAATACACGAATTTAATTTAATTTTATACAACCATGGAGGAAGTAAAACATGGACGTCAGGAAATGACAGGAGTTGAAAAAAATTGGTAAAATAAGTTTTCTCCAAGGCATTGTCAGTGTCGAAACAGTGAAGAAATCGGAACTAGATTTCAGATTCGCAGCGTTCTTGGGAATATTGATGGATAGGTATACAGCCGATTAAGCAACGTACGTATAAAAACGAGTGATGCCAGAATGCCACGAAATGTAATCGACTTCCGACCTCGGGGGAACAAGAACGCATTCACAAGATTTTATCAGGATACAGGTGTCACGGAATACATTGTCCAAACGACTGGAACATTTAGAGTCGAAATAACCTCTTTTTGACAATGAGCATACAGAAATTTAATTAAACGAAGTTACTAGTGAGGTATTTGCCCCGAAATGTTAGGTAACTGTGTGCATAGGTGTTCGGCAGGTACATGAAATCTCCTGGTTTATGTCAGAAAGTGCCCTGCACAACATTTACGCATAAGGGTTTGCCTAACAATCAGGCGCAAATGGTCTGTGTGTCACTCCGTTATACGAAATTTTCCACCGTGTGATTTTCGACCCCTCTACTTCCCCAGAGGGTTCGTAAAATTATTCTGAGACATTCTGAAGAGGGAAGTACTTTGTCTTGTTGATATTTACGAAGGGCTTAGGGTTGTAACACAATGAGACACACTTCTACCAAAACCAATCGGCTCATGGCAACAACCGATGCCACTGCAATGCATTTGGCCGGGAGATCCGGGGTTCGAGTCCCGATGGTGGCAACATAGCTAGGTCGCTGTCTGGAGGAGAATTCTAGCGGCCGGTTGCTTTGATGGGTGGATTTCCGTGATTACTCCGATCAATACGACGATTGCCGAAGCAGGTCCCTAACGAACTAAGCACGCGATATTTCCTTCCTCTTCCTTACCCTATCCTCACCCCATAAACTTACATGTACTACACCACCATACATGTCGGGGGTGCCAGGTGGGGCGGTGCCCCGCTGGTCGGAGATACTTGGTTGTGGAAAACCTCGCGATCCGACGTGCAGGAGGGCGCCGGATCTCGCCATCCAGCGGGGGAAGATCACCGACATCTCCTGCCACAATAGCATGCACTACACGTACGGTACTAATGACCGCACGCGTCCGGAATCACTAATCAATCAAACTACCAAAAATTGAGATATCACCTTATAAAACCAGGAGCGGTAGCTCAGTGCATCAACTGATGTCACTGCAGCGCCTCTGACCGGGAGGTCCTAGGTTCCCACTCCCCACGGCGGCAGGATTTTCGACACTACCTTTTCAGCTAGGTCGAATTCCGTCGCTGTCTGGAGGAGAATTCTAGCGGACGGCTGCTCTGATCGGTAGTTTTCCGTGGTTTCTCCGATCAACACCACGCGAATGCCGGAGCAGTGCCTTAACAAACGGGCCACGAACCGCGCGTAATTTGTCCTTTGTCTCCCCTTACACACACACTTACACGCACCACACTATCACATATTCCGGGAGACCGGTTGGGAGTTTGGAGCTTGTCCCGGCTGGGGCGGTGCCCCGCTGGTGGGAGTGTCCTGGTTAGGGGGAAACCTCTCTAGTCGACGGTAGGTCGGCGCCGGACCTCGCCATCCAGCGGGGGAAGATCACCGCCATCTCCTGAGAAAAAAAACATGCATTACACTAACGGGACTAATGACCAAAGCAGTTGACGCGCTCGGAAACACGAAAAAATCAATCAATCAACCTTATAAAAATAGTGAGAGAGTTGCTATGGCATATCTTGATACTGTTGCAAGTCCTTCAATAGCAGTGAATCATTTTTGGGATCATTTTATTAATTATTTGTAAAATGTACTCAATGAAACACATTTTCTAATATTTCAGGCAATTTATTAAAATATTTATGTTCTATACTATTGTTGCGCAACCACATGTTAATATAAAATATAATTGAAGAATACGAATTATGAAAATGCACAAGGTATCCTGTTTAATTAACTATTGAACCACTTACAAGTTTAATGCCCTAATGATGAAGAGAATATTTGAATTCATGGCATTTTGGAGCCTTCTTAAACACATTTTGAAATCTGAGACACAGTTAAATCGAACTGTCTGACATTCTGTTAATGTAAAAATTTCAAAAATGTCTCAAGTCTGTTTGTGGTGATTTTTAACTTCATATGAGAACAAATGCTGTTAAGTGACATCTTAAATTTTATACCTACAACACGAATGTAAAAAGAGATTAAAGAAAAGCAAAAAGGTTTTCTTTCATCACAAAAAGATCACCCCAAAACTAAAATATTCTTGACCAATGCCCTTTAGACAATTGATCTTCCATTATCTTCAATTTAATGTTATCATGCAGGGACAGATTCATCAATTACTCATGAACAGAGCTCAGATTCTGAAGATTTGTCTTCTTTTAAAAGTCATTTGCACACAAATCTGACTATGACTCCTGCATGTTTGCCCAGAGCCGTTATTGCTTAGTACTCAGAGAAGAAAAAGCAAGGGGAAAAAAAGATACAACACAATCACAATTTTCAGAATTATGGGAATTTCTATTCAGAAAAAAGTGCATTAAAAGCATCTGCTGTCCACTGCAATTCACTATGTCATTTATTTTACCATAAAATTTAGAAGTGATTATCAGAAAAAAATGTTTGAAAAGTTCTAAGGAACTACTGACAATGAGATAACATGGAAACACAGCAAGGTGACCAAGGAATGATATTCTCTCCTTTTAGGTTCCAGGAGAGGCCAAGAATTCAAACATTTGGGAGCATGGTTATGTCTTAAAAGTTCTTAATGCTCTCGACTCAAAAAACCCTGAAAGAATAGAAGCCCAGAATGAAATAATGACTTATTTAGGTAAGGATAAACTGATTTTATCTGCTCACAAGAGACAAAATACTCTAAAAATATATTGATTTGTTAACTTCACTTCTAGGTTCAAAGGGCATTAGATGCACACAACCTGTACAAAATATTAACGGAAATTATTATTCACTGGAGAAAATTAATTCTACAAATAAAGGAGGTATATCATGGAAATTTTAGTCTCAGTGAACTATCAAATTTAAAACTGCAAATACACATATTTTTATACAATGTGACGATGAATTAAGGGATAGCTCTTTCTCTATCAGGTTCAGAAAGTGGACACAAGAAATACATTGTGAGGTTATTAACTTTTCAGCCAGGAGAGATTCTGCACAATGTTCCTTGTACATCTTCTCTATTATATGACTTAGGAAGTTATGTTGCAAAAATAAACATGTTACTGAAGGTAAGAACGATTAAGACGTTTACCTGTTTGGGCTACAGTGATCATGAAATAAAAATGAATCTCAATCAATATTTCTTCAAAATGTAATTATGTTCTGCAAGGACTTTCAACATCCAGGTCTTCGAAATCAAAATGGCATTTGGATGCTTGAATCTGTCCCAAAACTGAAGAAATTTGCTTTTGCGGTGCAAGATATACAGAAACATTCACTGGCATCTGATGTTATTGAAGTATTCGAAAAGGACATTGTCCCTATTATCCCAAGCTTAGAGAGAGGTAATGTAAAAAGTTTGCATAAAACAGTGTTTTCTAATTTTATATTTTATCATTACATTTTTAACATCTGCTGTGCATTCAGGACTCTTACATGGAGATTGCAATGAACAAAACATTCTTGTACAAAAGTCACCCACCAGCAATGACTGGTGTGTATATGGAATCATTGACTGGGGTGACTGCCATATTTCATGTTATGTATTTGAACTTGCAATCACAATTTGTTATATGATGCTTCAGTGTAAACTTTTGGATCCACTGGAAGCTCCTGGTCATATACTTGCTGGATATATTACAAGAAGAAAGCTTCCAGAGATAGAATTTCAACTTCTCAAGGTAAAATTTTTGTATTTTCATGGCTCAACAAGAATGAAAAAATTATTGTAACAGGTTGTTAATAACATTGCCATTGTTTTTCAGAAATGTGTATGTGCTCGATTATGTCAAAGTTTGGTTCTTGGAGCATATTCTTTTGCCCAAGATCCAAGTAATAACTATGTTTTAACGACAGCAGCGAATGGTTGGAATTTATTAAGCAAAGTTTGGAGCATGCCAGAAGAAATTCTTTACAAGAAATGGAAAGAAATAATACAGTCCTACTCCAAGTAGAGAGATTTTGACTACATTTTGAGACCTCTACATAATCAAGAGCAGAATAAGTAATAATATTTTTTTTTAAACATTTTCTTTTCTAGGTAATGCATCTTATAGAATGCTTACCTCAATAATTTGAAAAGATGTAATTTTTTTTCAAGTATATTACATACACTGTCATCTTTAAAGTCATAAGTTTTTATTTAACATTCCTTGAAATTCCTCTTTTTACATGGCACGGCACCTACAATTAACAAAAATTATTTTCTTACTGCAACAATTGTAACAAAAAAAAGAAAGGGTAAATGAATTTCTTTTCTTAAAAAACAATAAAAATTGAACTTTGGTTTCATTAATGTTTATTTAAGAACATTGATTAGAAGACCTGAGGCAATCCATGGTTGGACTGCTAGTATTCCATATGCAATACTTTTTTTTCCTGACAGTCTTAGCACAATTCAAGCTGCCAGTGGGTTCGGGGCCACTTTTCTCAGGTTTCTCATATCTCCCAATTCTCCATGGAGCTGTATTCATAGCTCCATGCAATTCTCACTCATTTTATTCACTTTGTACAGTGCATCTCTTGTCACTACTATAAGCTATTCCTCAGGGCATTTCATCCCATGTGGTCACAAAATATAAGAATAATCTAACTCTGTGAAGAAAAAGAAATGAAGGAAGATCTCCTGAATATTTGCAGTAGAGTACTACCTTTTGCATCGTAAATAATTTTTATTTCTTGAATACAACCAATACATTGGGAATATTGAAATAAAACAAAAACAAATTAAAAATTCAGAACCTACAAAATTCATGATTTGTGATGCAAAAACTTGGTATCCCTCAAATTAACTGACTGAATCTCCAAAATTCCACATTTTAGAAGCTATATTAACATAGAGGTAAGTGACATCAGAATCAAGAGTAGCAAAGAAAAAAGGCAAAACCCACAAACAGATATGTAAAACAGATGCTGACATAGTATATAAAGATGGAGAGAATGAGGAAGACCTAAACTAAAACAACACAATTGAAAAACCTTAATGATTATGAAATAGATCCAAATAAAGCTTTAATGATGAGAGATGACATTATCTGTAAAACAAAAATGTAATTTTGACAAAATGTCTCATATCCCACAAATTCTAAAAATTATATTTTTAACCTAACCTTATAACAGTGATCAAGTTTCAAATTGTCATTTATGACAGAGTAGTGTGATATCTACATTATATTGTTATATTGCTATTGTAATAGTTGGGAAGTGAAAGACATTAAAATGGTGTTTCATTAATATCTTCAATTGGTGTAACTTCATTTAATGATGTTACACTCTTCACATTTGTTTCCAAAAATTTTATTTTAAATACTTGGAAGCATATTCAAACTATCATTTCAAGAATGATTCATCTAGGTAGATCAGCAAATCCAGTAGTTTCCAACTGCTGTGTACATACTCTTGCATATGGGCTGCGAATAACTTACTAGTGGGCCGCAAAATGCTAGTCAAGAGCAAAAGTCAAAAGCTATAGCTAAACTTGCACTGAGGCATTTGATGAGTTTCTTGACCACTCTTGGAGATAGCACTTTCTCAGTTTTAGTTAAAAAAAAAAAAAAGAAAAATTTTTAAGTATAGAAAGTAGACTATAGAAATGTTTTTAAGAAAAGTATAGAAATATTTTTGTCAGTCTTGACTGCTTGTTTTAGAGTTCCCTTACATTGTGACGGCTAGCCTCTGGCCATGTGAGAGAATTCAATAGTTTCATTAGATACCAAGGAAGTTGGTAAAAATACAAAATAAATGAAACACATTCAATTTTGGCTAAAAAATGTAAATATTAATTCTGCCATTCCACTTATCATCGTAATGCATGCACTCAAAAATTTTCAGTGTGTCACAGCACATGACAGCAAGGCTCTAATGAAGAGGCCACCTGCCATTAAATATTTGCGTGTGTGGGCGTATTTTTTACTATATTTTTACGTATATTTAATTAGAGGGCCTCAAAATATTTTTAACGCAACATGTCAGCACAACCCAAAAAGTTTGGGAACCATTGCTCAGTTGTCTCAATGTCATTACAAAGAAATTATAAAAATACTCAAGGTATTTACTAAAATAAATAAACTACTAAATACATACTTAAGTAGACCTTTAAATAATTTGTTTAACATTAATGACAAAAGTTGTTTCATTTCAGACACAATTCATGTAGTAATCCCTCATAAAAGTTTGCTGAATACTACTAATTTTTCATTATGTTAGGTTAATATATTTTTTTTAACGCTATTCCTTAATTTATAAAAGAAATACACTATTTGCTTTAAATCATTCTGACATGTTAACATCCACAACAAACAATGATGTACTTACCAAGTGCTTATCTGCAATGAGTCGCAAAGACTTTTCATGACTGAAGTCTTTTAATTTATATTAATGATATAAAATGTTTTATTCCTTAAAATGCAAATACATTAACAATAAACACACATGTTGCGATTTGAAATCCCAGAAAAGTAGTTACATCAAAAATAAATAAATAAATGACACAAAAGAACAAAATATTGTATCCATGCCAATTGGTTAATATTCAATTAAATTGTAAATAAAAAATACTTGAAGCATGAATGCACATTGCCCAAGCGTTCAAGTTAAATACTGAATTCAGTGGTTGCTGTGATGACTACTAATGAAAATTAGTTCAATTATTAAAAATAAATAAATGCATTGTCAAGTATCTTCTATTCTGAAGAGTGGGTTTACTGAAAGAGGTTCTTTTCTTCTTTAAAATGTTTAACATTCTTGAAAACGTTGGGTATTTTTGTATTGAAGAATACTACATGACCTCACTGGATTTGCTTAAGATATCCATTATAATTTTGTTGTGTTTATAATGTTAATATTAATGTTTTATAATGTTCATGTTTCATTCATTCTATGGATTCTTTCTCCCTAATCAATGTATTTCTTAAAAACAGGAGCGTTTGTATCCCTTATTTTCTAATCTCTACTCCTTCAACTAACTGGCCTTAATGTAATTTGAGAAAGCAGTTGAAAACTTGAATCACAAATTATACTATTACTTATACTTTAAGGGAACATTACCTAAATTTTAGCTATAATAATAATAATAATAATAATAATAATAATAATAATAATAATAATAATGACTTTATTTATGTGGCGAGACTTGGAACATCAGGCCCGCTCTTCCGCCTAAGACTATAAAAATTTAAAAAAATAAATAAATAAAAAAAAAACACCAACAACTAAATAAAAAAAAGAAATTTCTATACAAAAACCTTTGAACACTTTAATATAATGGACTGGCAAAAGACGGACCACATTCTAACAAATGTATATTTTGCTCAATTTTGCAGTTGACAATGTACTCGGATGTCCTAAATTAAATAAAAGTTCTCAGTGTCTTACAGCTGCCATTATTTCAGCTCAAGCAATAAAGCACCTAATATTTGTAAACACATTATTTCATCAGATACTTGTCCTTCAAAAAAGGAAATTTTCTACAAACCTGATAAAAAGAATTTCAAATTGAGAAAACTTATCCATTACTTTAAACCCCCAAAGCCCAGAGTAGGCCTTGTTTAGAATAGATAAAAGACCAAGTACTATGAATGACATTGATTTAATGTTCCATGTTAACTATGGTACAAACAACTCTAGTACCAATGAGTTTCTTACAAAAACCTACTGCCTGATTTATTAACTAGTTAGCACTTCTCAAACAGATATCAGAAGGACCTCGGCCACAGGTCTTCCTATTAGCAAACTATAATAACAGAAACTGCCCCAATTCTTTCATCAGTATATTTGAAATATATAATCAGTTTATTATATAATTTTGTATTGCTTCAAGAGGCAATAAAAGTATTCCAAGAATATAAAAAAGTCAGTTGAAAATGACAAATAAATACTTTGTAAAAAAAATTTGATGTTTCAAATACCTTTCTGCCCTAATATGTGATGCCCTGAGTACTTCTTCACTTTTCCAAATCTTGTGTTCCTTTGATATTTCATGTATTAAGCTTTTCTCTACTTCATACACTTTATTAAAACTTTTTAATCACAATAATATTAATCACCATGCCTTTATTTGAATATTATTATTATACAACATAAAAGTAATTGCATTGATAACAAAAGCATACAAAAATATTATGATAACACTGCATGTGTCATTTACCCAAAGAGTTTGAATTGATAAATTGACTAATCCTGTGAAAACATTCGCAATTAAGAAGAATGCAAGTCCATTGTAGTTAATGGCATTGAAAAGAATAGGAACATACCCTTTGGTGTCCTTTGCAACCCTCTTATCAGTCTTTGTCATAGATGAAAACTTTAAAGTTTGAAGAAATAAGTCTATTACCATGAAAACTGTTAATGTAGTTACACTGAATGTGAGAATCCACATATAATAACCAAAATTAGCTAACCTCCGAGAAACAATTAAACAGCCTTGACAAGCGAATGAAGTAGTCCACAGAAAAACTGAAAATAAAGTGAACTTCTTTACTAACACAATTAAATCTCCAATCGTATTTGACTCGCAATACATCAAATTTCCAATACCCATACCTGCCATAAACAAAGCAATGTATCCTAATGACGACGCTATGCCTTCTCGATTGGCTGTCAAAAAACTATCTCTAGAAATGTCACTGAGAACCCAATTTTGTAATCCTTTGTATAATATTATCTCATGAATAGTGATTACAATAAGAGATGTAACTAATGAGCACTTTGTACCAAAGACTCTTGATATAAAGAATGAAAATAATTTACATGTAGCCAGAGTTAAAAAAAAATTCCAATGGACACCATATTCTGAAATGTGTATCTGATAATCTACTTGTGTAGTGGTGAAAAATCTTGCACCACCAAGGAGGACTAAAGGAATGCAACTTTTTACAGTTTTGATAAGGGCGTCTTTAAAACATGAATTGCCTTCAATTCTTTTATGCAATATTGCACTTGGCACAATGACAGAATTAGATATGCAAAACAAACCAACTCCAGCATCCATTGGAGAGTATCCAAAAGTTTCAGTCTTAGCAAAGCGACGGGGAAAAACCTTAAAGTCTACAGCTAAAATACTCACACATGTTAACATATTAATAAGGGCACGGAAATTGGTAATGTAACATTTGTGATGTGTTGGAGTGGTTAATTGTGGAAATTTTTGGTAACTATTACTCAAACTTATCTGTTGTTTTTTATACAAGTATGTACTACTGCAAACAATAAATAGTATAATAACTAATGAAGGTAAGTTATTAGCAAACACGGTACATGACAGTATTGCAGTACCAACAAGAATAATGAATTCAATGCAAAAAACATAAAATTTTGAATTTGAATGTTCTTTTTCTGTCCTTATCGCTAACAGACAAACAAGCAGCACTGTAAAATAATTCGGTGTTACAGCAAAAAATGTCTCGACGTTGGTAGTTCCGTTCAAATTGCTCACGAACTGTTCCTGTAGTTCTCTATATGAAATCTTCTCATCCAGAGCCATTGGTTTACACTAGTTAATTTCCACGTTGTTCAAAAACAAATTTTAGATGGAAAATAATATTATTGAACTTCTGTCCTTTTCACTTATGTCGTGAACGTCATATACGATGTACGCGGAAAACAATGAATCTTGAGTTTTATAACCTAATTGAAAGGACCAATTGACCGTAGCATTCTCAAACAATAGAAAACACGATGCCCAAAATAGCCGTCAACCAGTCGATGCGGTCCGATCTTGGATGAATAGTTGTATATGCTGGTCACGAAGTATACAGGATATACACCTATATACTTCGTGATGCTGATATGTGCATGTTTGTAGCTTGCGCCCAGTCAAAGAGATGCTTTGAGTACTCTGTGATGCTCTGTGGCCTCTCTGTGCTGTCCGTGTCCGGTGCTGTCTCTGTGGCTTGCCTTGCGCGGCAGTGGTGCAGTGCGTCACATCACAGTGCTCGCAACTTACTTATTTCCATCATGGGTTTTCGTAACGTAGCGGCTGAGGATAGTATCTACAGGATGGAATTCGCCACGACTTTTTGAGTCATTCTCAGTCCTGCCGCAAGATGTCGCGAGATCGCGACCGAATCAAGCAGTACTGCACATCAAGCGACTCTAGCGGCAGAACTGAAAATGACTCAAAAAGTCGTGCTGAATTCCATCTTGGAGATACTACCCACAGATGGAATATGGCACGCTCAGTCCTGCCGCAAGGTGTTGCATGATCGCGACCATGTCCAATACAGTCCCTCAGCTCTGTACTTTTTCCCTATTCTGAAAATGGGGCCAGCTGACAGATGAGGCATCATTGTGCCCTAGCCCTGTTAGAACTTTTGGTTTTTGAAAGCTAGAGCACGAATTTGACGATATAATTCCATTACATTGTAAACCTAATCAGTGTGTTATTCAACTTTTATCATTACATTTATTCGCGAAAGTTAAATACATCAAACTGTGGAAAGAGCGATTAATATTATGTGGAATTTCTCCCAAGGTCGCCAGGGCGAAATCGACATTTCACGTTTCAGAAGGGATGCTTGTCTGTTTCGTGGTTTTAATACACCAGAATGTGAAAATTATTTGATTTTTAGGGTTTTCTGCAGATGGAAACAGTTACTGCAATAACAAATTAACAAGAAATGAAGAATTATATGTGAAACACTCATATATAAGTCACGAAAATAAACTATTTGTATTTTATTAGACTTGAGTTGCATTTATTTATTATCAGTTATTTTATTTAAAAGACATCGTCAGTGCCACTGTAATTAAATATTACAGTTGATTGCATTAGCGAGAATTTGCCAGTTTTCTTCTTGCTACCACAAAGATTTTCCTTTCCTGTTATCATGTATAGCCTACAGTATGTTCAAAAGCTATAATAATAGCTATTTGTAGATCGCCCCAAAACTAAACTAGAAATGAGATAATTTCTAAATATCATATTCATTAATCTTCAAATACTCAAAATTTCTAATGCTTTCTTTTACTACATTTGCTCATCAATCAAACTATCTCTCCATTGTTCGCACCCTAAATTACTTATAATTAAGAACTATTTTCAATTTTCCTTGAAAACTGTGCAAGTTAAGTATTATTGTACCTCAAATTATAGTGATAATACCTTATAGTCCAGTCAAATAGTAGTTCGACGGAAAAATGTTTTGAAATGAAATGAAAATGAGTTTTTTCTCAACCATTCCTTATATATTTTTGAAATCTGAATCTGGATTTGCTGCCTCATATGTGTTGTGTATTCTCAGAAAAATCCAAAAATTCTTTGTACTGCAGTTTTCACGAATAATTTAAAAACACTTTTATAGGAATACGCTTATTCACACAAAAATATATCATTAAATTTTGTATGATTTACGTATCGGAAGTACTCTCCGTCAGGCGAATGGTAAAGGCGCTAGAGGACGCTAAATTGAAGGGGAAAAAACTCGACCTGACAGACAATCTTTTGTGTTTTTAATCTCGAAAAATACGGATTTTTAGAGATAAGTTTTATTTGATGAACATTTTCTAGCATCTAAATCGTTCGTCTGATGAAAAGAGTCCATGAGGAGAAAAAACTTTTATTTACAAGTGGGAGTATTTTGAGTCATACATGACAAATAAAAAACTTTGACCATTCCAGTCGCTACCTTCAATAAGTAAACAAAAAATTTTTTTTGGCAGAGTGCTTTTTTTTGTTGCTACAATTACGCGTGTTCTAGCTCCGAAACCGTTCGTCTGACGAAAAATATTTATGAACCTAATACATATTAAATGTAATGTTATATTTAAAAAATAAGAACGTATTTCTATAAAGTGCGTAGATTATGTTTAAAGTAAACAGTGTGTGTTAAAAATGTAAAAAATGCACTATAATTACACACCACAAAACGAAAGAATTCGGTTGTTTCAACGTACGTCGTACGGAGTGTACAGACCCACAACAATTGCCTTTTGAAGGGGCCATATGTTTACAAAATATCATATAAGAAATCTGAACAATAAAACAAAGGTTCCTGTAAACTTAAATCCATGCAACCTGCACGTAACGCAAACTATATGCGTGTATTCGTAAAGCAGCAGACTTACAGCAGCTTCCTGGCCGCTTCGAGCACTAGTGTCGCGCCAGGCCCAAAAAATCGCCCGGAGCTTTTCTGGAGATACCAATCCATCTTGGAGATACTACCCCCAGATGTCACGTAAGGAAAACCCAAGAATAAAAAATAATTTTCAATATTTTACGTTGGCAGAACGTTTTTCTTACTCTGGGAAATTTGATTTATGTTGATGTCAACGAAATCTTAACCCATTTAGACAGAAGTTTTCAGTGCTCTAGATACTTGGAAAACTTGTTTGATTCGTACTGTTGCGTTTTGGAACGATAGCGTAGTATCGGTTTTATTTCTAAGCGATCATATTTCTCGGTTCTTTCATTCTGGCAGTTGTTACTAAGAAAGCAGTAATGCGTTCACGTTGCAATGGCGTCAACAAAAAGGTACCTATGTGTTTTACGCACGTTTTTCATCATGTTTATTCTGTATTCTGTTTATTTTATCATTATTATTCTGTATCTATTGACATCTCGAGAGAGCATTTTCCATTCCTTTAAATTATGATTATTGTAAGTGTTCAATTGGCAGAATTATAAACATGCAAATTACAATGTTCCCGTATGGGAAAAGCGGGGCTAAATGAGAGAGTATAATTTTTTCCCCCTTAGATTGTAAATGAGATCGCAGCTCTTCTGACGGATGAAAACCTTGTTTTGGAAGGTAATATAGTTATAAATGTAAATAAAAGATGTCTAGTATCAATAATATGTATATTTTAACTTAAGATCTTTTCGATCGCGTCGCGATCATCATCAGAGCTATCTTGCAGCTTCTGCGCGGGAAACGAAGAATGAGAATGTACTAGCACTGGGAACAGAGGTCAAACAGTTATAACAAAGTTATATCTTAAGTAATTTCTAGAAATAGATTCATGAAAATTTTGGAATATATAAACATGTGCAATAATAAAAAATTTAATAAATCGAATCGATTTGCAAAGATCACGCCTCTTTGAGAGATTTTGAACAATAAATGATTGCAGTACTTTCCACGTGACATAAATTTGTTTGTAGATGAGTCCATGATTCCGTACTACGGTCGCCATGGGGCAAAACCAACGAGCTGGAATATACTAGCGTGGGTGAAGCGCCTTTATCTTTGAAGCAAATTGAAACCATGTTTTTCGCTGTCAAAGCAGCGTCCTCTGGAGAAACAGAGCAATGTATGGGGCTGACAAGCAACGCTTGAATAGACATCTTGTGGCATAAGTTGTCTGGTGTTCGCAGTTGTATTTCCCATATATATTGGAGTGTATTTGAGTAAATCTGTGCGTAGAAAATCACAACAATGCGTGAATCCACGAATGGAAATTTTCCGTATTGACAGGCATTACTCTTGCTCCATCCTCTAGCCAGCTGCCATCTATCGCCGCCCAAAGTATATTTTTTGACATTTTCTCCATTTTAGGTGTCCTAATTGTAGAAGCGAAATATTACTTGAAGGATGTTAAAGAAGAGTAAAAACTCGACCTAAATAGCAATTTTCATTGAAAATTTTGGAGAAGTTTTTATGAAAATGGCGTTTAATGGTTACTGTAAATGCAACGTTTCGTATCTGTAAACTGCAACGGACACATTTTTAGTATCCGTTTGTGCGCCCGTGTCTCCGGCCTAAAAGTTTCAAAGATATGCAATTTCAAAATATAAATCTTAGGGCCTCTGCACATGAGCTTTGCGTTGACGCGCATCGTTGAATAACACAGTATCTTATGGGACGGATTGGGATTCCTGTATAGTATTATAGTTATGAACATCAGTATTTAGAGTAACAGAGTCTTTGTTTTCCATAAGCGTCTTCTTTGTGAAGATTAATATTTCAAATATGTATATGCATGGGAGTGGTAGGATTTGTAATTTCTTGAAAAGTGGTTTGCAGGACTCATGTTTGTGAGTGTTTGTCATTGTTCTCAGTATTCTTTTTTGGATGATAAAAGTGTGAGTACTTTCTGGGAAGTTTCCCCAGAATATATTCAGGCCTTCACCGGATAGGTTTTATTATTATATTTTATCGTTTACTAGTTAATTGTTGTGTGTTTACGGACCTTAAACAAAACACGTAACGGTATTGTTAATACCCTTGCGGACCTTTCTGATTCTTTACGCCCTCGGGCCTTTTACCGGAGTACTTTTTTTTTATTTATTTTACGTCAAAAAAACAGTTAAAAACTGCGTATGACGTGCTATGGGGAAAAGTGAATTGTGTGCACATTTTCAAAATTCTGTGATCCCTACACTAAGTCATATACTACTTAAATTTTGAATTTTGAAAGGGAGAAAAAAAAACTCCCATGTAGTAAAATCTATTTTCAAAAATAAATAAGCAATAAATTTTGAATTTTGAAAGGGAGAAAAAACAAAAAAACTCCCATGTAATAAAATCTATTTTCAAAGATAAATAAGCAATAAATTTTGAATTTTGAAAGGGAGGAGAAAACAATCAAAAAAACTCCCATGTAATAAAATCTATTTTCAAAGATAAATAAACAATAAATTTTGGCTCTTATTACTTCCTGCCGCGACAACATGGAAACGATATTTTGAATAAATGTATTTCCCACTGAATTCTAGAAGACGTGCACAAGGAAATGAAGTTACATTTATGTCAGAAGCAAAACAAGGGCCATCTCAGCATTTGCTCAATGGATCAGGGAAACTGGACGAAAAACCTGATCGAGATGGGGGTCATTGACCCGGAAGCTGTAGTACAATAGTTGTTACAGGTTGTTTATACTCATTTACACAGTTCAAATGGTAAATAAAGCATTATATATCATTGTTAAAATTTATGTTACTTTTCTTGTGATGCTCAGTATAGTCTCTAATTGTATAGAAACAGTTATGCAGCAGAAACGATTTCACTTGGGATTTAAACTTTTCTATTGAATTTAATCGTTTAATGTCATCTGGCAAAGTGTTGTAAAATAATGTGCATGTATTGTATGTGAATTTTTTGTAATGAGCTGTTGATACTGTCACCTGATGAATATGATTTCTACGTCGAGTGTTATAGTAATAAACTTCGGCATTTTCTGAAAATATATTCCCGCCCTTGAGCAAGTCATTTTTTACAAAAACCACTGATTCGTAAATAAGAAGACACGGTAATGGTAAAATTCCTAGATTAATGAAGAGAGGCTTACATGAATCACGTGGGTGGGATTTGGTTATTATTCGTACAATTCGTTTTTGTAATCTAAAAGTCTGGGAGCTATAAGATGTATTTCCCCAGAATATTATGCCATATCTCAGGCGGGAATGAACATTCGCGAAGTATACACAACGAGCAGTATGACTTTATGGCCCGCATAAACCAACACAACGCATACATTTTTATGAATTCGATTTATTAAAGTTACGATGCAAACAATACAATAAATTAATGGCATAATGCTCAAATAAGTAAAACAACTCGTTATAAACGTTATTTTGCTTAATTTATATGAAAACTGCAAGTTTGGAATGTTTCCGTGAATATACAATTGCTACCAGTCACTCATATTTCACTGTTACGTATCACCCTTTTTTAGAGACTAGTACGTGCTTCTTGAGTAGCAGTACTACCCGTAGTAATAAGATGTATATGGAACATCGGCTAACATCCTCAAAATTTATTTTTTTGGTACCATGACTTATTCTAAATTTTTGGCAATAGAAGCAAATAACCTGTTTCATCAACGTAATTTACATTTAAATAACTCTCTGAAACACCATAAACATTTTCATATTTTCGAGATTTTACTGGAAACCGCTGTCCGTAGTTTCGTTAGCTTTTGTGAGAATTTCCGTAGTAACTTTACAATTTTCTTTCATTTTGTTCGAAAAAAAAATTATGCAATAGCAATTACTAGTAGATACACACTTTTGTTTTTTGACGTCATATTGACAAATGACTAATACAATTCACCTTTCACCTTAGACCAAGAAAAATTATAAAGAATTTAGAATTATCATTTAAATCAGCAACGAAAACCATAAAGTTTTGTATGCACCACGGGCATTACTAGATGTTTTTGTTCCTCGGGCGACTTCCAACCCCTCGGGACTGAGGCCATCGGGGCAAAAACATCTATTTAACCCTCTTGATACATAAATAACTATTACGTCAAAATCAGTTGAAAACTGTGGCGTGCTACGGGGAGAAAGTATATTCTGTGCGTTTTCTTAATTCTGGTATCCCTAGCCTAAACCATATACATGTTGAATTCTGAATACAGAAAAACATGAGCGGTTTTGGCAAGAATTGTTAACAAAATATTCGCTGCTAATAAAATCTATTTTCCAAGGCAAATCAGATATAGATTTGGGTTCTTATCACACATCATGTCCTTTATGAAGGAATATACTTCTGCCACGACATGGAGAAAGATAATTTGAATAACTTTATTTCTCACTGAACTCCAAAAGATGTGCACAGATAGGGAAGTTACATTTCGTGTCCAGAAGCATCTCAGCATTTGGTCAAGGAATCTGGGAAACAGGACGAAAAACCTGATAAAGATTGACCCAGAAGTCGAGACAATACTTGTTACAGTTTGTTTAGAATTACACAGTTCAAATGGTAAATAATAAATTAAATATCATTGATAAAGTTAATATTAATTAAATGTAAATATTAATTTCCTTTTTATGCTTTGTCAGTGGCACATCCAGGGTTGGGGTGTCATGGGCCGGCCTCCTCCCACCAAAAGGCCTCGAGTTTTTGTTTGTTGGGCAAAATTTATTCAAATATTTATTTATGTTAGAATTATGTAATTATTTATTTGTATAGTATCAAACTCACCACAAACATAATATACAATATGATAACAAATGTTAATTATTTAACAAACATTTATGATGACCCCATCCTAAATGATTGACTGTATCCACCCATGTTCAGTATAGTCTAATTATATACAAAGTTATGCAGCAGATAAGATTTTACTTGGGACTTTAAACTTTTATACCTATTTTAATTGTTTAATGTCATCTGGCAAAGTGTAAAATAACGTACATGTACTGTACGTACATTTTTTGAAGTGAGATGTTGATACTGTCATCTGATGAATATGATTACTATATCGAGTGTTACAGTTACAGACATCGGCGTCGGCTGAAAATACATTCCGCCCTTGAGTAAGTAATTTTTGACTGATTCGTAAATCAAGAGACAAAGAAATGATAAAATTCCTAGATTAATATAGAGAGGCTTATGAGAATCACATAGGTGGGATTTGCTTATTATTCGTACAGTTCTTTTTTGTATTCTAAATGTCTGGGAGCAATAGGAAGTATTTTCCTAGATTGTCATATCTCACGCGGGAATGAACATTCATGAAATATATATGAGCAATGTGAAGGCTGACTGAATTTGAAAGAAATCTAAACCATAGGATAATGAACTTAATATTGTAATGAATTCATTTAAATGAATACTCTATTTGAGGTTTGACTGAATTGAGAGAGGTAAAGTTTGTTACCTTAAAATGTCAAGGGCACACTTCATTATCATTGGAGTACAGAATTTTTATTTACTAATGAAAAACTGCATTGAAACTTGTTCTTATCATTTACTATTAATTTGTTACTATGGAACAAATTTGAAATATCTGATATTGAAGAACAGTTCTCCTTGCAGATGATACGAAAATTCAGTGCAATAAAGAAACCGTAAGTAGGTTTCTTTATTGCAATGAATTTTTGTATTATTCGCAAGGCAAACCGTTCTTCTGTTTCAAATTGTCAAGGGCATATCATTTATGTTAGTAGGAAAAGAATATGGCCTAAAATTATCTCCGCAGAACTCCCATGTGCAATCGGCAATGAATTGGAAAGGTGTATACATAATGTTTCAATATTTCAGTAAGGTATTTCTATTCTCAAGCCCAATCTGTGAATAAGATAAAATAAAATAAAAAAAGAAGAAGTCGCCTTATTTTCGGGTAAAGTATATTTTTGTAATATAAACATTATTTTATGAAGGAAGTTAACTGTGTGTTCAACATCACAATTTTCATCCTAATGTTTCCAAATTTGCTGGCTATAGGCTTTGAATGTCAAGGGTTTCAAGCAAGTGAATGCAATCAAAAGAATGCATTTTGTAAATTTTACATAACTGTAAAGAAACATATTAATATCGAAATGTTAAAAGCACTATCACATGGAGAAGGACTAGCTGGTTTGTTGTGTTAGTTGTGACATCAATGTAGGGAAGGAAATCTGAAATAATAAACCCCCAAAAAATTCTATAAATCACGAATAAATCAAAATTTTCATTTACCTACACTGAACTCCTATACATGATTACTTACTTTTCAGTTTCGAATTCAATATGTACATTTCCACAATGCTTTCATCCTTTTATAAATAGAAACTCAATGTGTATAATCAACAGTACATTTATTTTTACATCAGAGAATCTTGAACTCCAACAAAAAAAAAAGAAAAGTGTGTGCAACATATCAAATACACTGAGTGATATTTACAAACAATCTTAATGTAAGTCATTATTACATACATTTGCCAACAAACATAGAAAAGTTAGGTATTTCATCAACAATAATAGCAGGAATATGGTCAAGGAAAGAAATAAAGGCCATTTACAACTTCTGACATACAAATCTTTATTTGCATCGCTTGCAGTTGGCAGACTGGGTTGAGTACACGAGAACACCCCACACCAAATTGGCTGCCACACATTTCACACGGCCCGAAAAAAACAGGGGGCAACACTACAAGCAAGTGGGGAACAATTTGGACTATCATATTTCTATTTTACTTATTTTCTTTTAACATAATATTGCACTTCTTTAGCAGGTATAAAACCAATGATTACAACAACCTTTAGAATTACTCTGGGTATATTTCAAGATCAGATAACTAAGTACATGTTCTTCTCGTTTAACAACATGAGTATTTTAAACCAGACATGCTTGTGAGTCTATGAGCATGTTGGCTATCAGCTCCCTACCGATGGAAGACAGAAGCAACATTCTACAAGCGGAGTGGTTGTCACGACGACAGCAAAATATATCTATCTCTTTACAAACTGTGCACCCCTGCAGGTTATATAATATACTCTATATAAATATCTCACTTTGGATTTATCTAATTCTTTTTAAAACATTCTCACTAATGCTTTTTTAGTACTTGTGCTTTATAGAAAAACTGTGTAATTTTGATTGCTTTTCGCCGTGTACAGTTGAAAGTCTAGGTGGAATAGGAAAGTGAAGGCACAGAGTGTAGAGAAGGAAGGGCAACAAGAGCATTGGGGCTGCAATTGAAGAGTGCAAGTCTCAACATGGCACATAGCATCCCCATGACAACAAACACAGTACCGGGACCGTGTGCCGAGCACAGAAACAGCAATGTCACATAACATTTAACAGCACATCTTTTAAATTCCAATACAACCAACACTGTATTTGTATACAACTCATTTATAAAAACTTGCCACACCTCGATTGTACGTCTGTGGATATGTGGAAAATATGTAGCGAACTTTATTTAAGTTCTTTGTCAATAAGAATCTAGAACATTTTACAGACCATTAATACAACAATAATAATAGCAATAATATGACATTATAAACAACAGTAAACTATCATATATATATATATTTATTTTCCTTAACTCCATGTATAACACCACTCAATATTTGTATTTGCAGCCCCAAACACAAGGTATTGTGCAAAATTGACTTTGTGTTCGGTCGGTCGGTCAGTACCCAGGTGTACAAGCACAAACGTTTAGGCACTCGCAGTAAGGCAATCCTACCGTGGAGATATGAAGGACTCGATCTGGACAGCCACCAGTACTTGTGATACTGGCTGCATAATATGTGTGAATGTTGAATGTTGCCCATGAAAGGTGCACGCAGTAGATAAAATATAGTGGTAGTTTTCACCTATATAGTATAAACTCTTCAGAAGGCTAACAGTGAACACTTGGTAGGTTTTTACCCCATTTCGGTGCATGGTTACTCTAGCACTACAATTCTTTAGAACAACCAGGCATCGAGATCATATTTTGCATACTAGGACAGTTACAAAGATTGTGCCATTCCATCCAGTTACAGATCCTGTGGAGCTAGATATGACAATCTTCCATCTCAATAAAAAAGTATCCAGAATATATATATGTATGTGTTATTTAAACTCCCCTTCTTGGAGAGCTTGTCATTTACTGTGATGTGGCAAAGTGGGGAAGAAAACATCTTTACGTATTGGTAACACAAGACTTCTTGTCTGTAATCTTGTAACATTACGCCTACGAAGATCAAGCACCAAAACTTAGCAAATGGCAACATAAAACTTAATATACGTACATACAGTACATTCAAAACCATATTGCAAGTTGTTGAAATTAATAACGATTTCAGAAAATATATACCGTATATATACGTACTTATACTTTACATAACTATATATATATATACTTTCTTCATATCTTTTTAATCTTTTTTTAAAAAAACACGGCACTGTGATATATCAATTGCAGTTATGACACTGTAAAACCTGGCTGTACGCTATATACAGAGCAGGAGGTTGTGAGACAAAGCACAGCTATAAGGGGAAGTTCACACTCTCTCTTAGCAAAATAGAGGTCTCTTCTGAGGGCTACACAGTAGTCACGCAACACTGCACACAACAAACAAGTAAAAAAACGTCTCCTCCCACCAAAATTTCATTCTAAAAAGTTACTCAAATGTCCTAATCATATAATTAGAAATCTATCTCACCCTTTATTGATCATTTGTGGACTTGAAAACTGCCATATTTCTCTGTAGAGAAAACCAAGCAGGCACGAGCTGCATTGTTATGACTGACATTAAGTACAAGTGACTATAACTACAGCTCCAAGGTTAAATGAAGAGCTATGCTTTTCAACTGACAACAGTACATTCACAATAAATGTACCTCAAATCTAACACAAAAAGTCATCAGCAAAAAGGTAATAACCCCCAAAACTGTTCATAACAAATTTCTCTTAATCATTGCACATTTTATAATTTCTTTTCCTGAGAAACATAGCCAGCAGTCAGTCAAGATGTGCCTGCTCTATGCCTGTGGCTCAGGGTGTTCCAAGGTGCTGGTATGCAGAACCTGCAATTAAATAGTCCACATTGCAATGGCAGGTTGCGTCAGCAGCTGGTCATCATATGGAGCACAACACTTAGCAAGACTGTCATGTCTTGCTTTTTTGCATGTAGAAAATATTGAAGTCAGTCAGGTGTGTGCTGAGACAGCATGGCAACACTGGATGGCACATTGTGTCAGCGGCAGCTGTGGCCTGCAAGTTGTGGTGAGGCTGAGAGCCACTATGTGGCTCCCCAACCCTCGTTCAGACGTGACCGCTTCTGTAGAGGTCCACTGTCATAGTCACTGCTGCTACTATGTCGAGGGTCACTAGGTGATGATAGGTTGGTGGGAGTTACACTTCCTGAAATACATAAATCATTAGATATGGAACAATCAACAGTTGTTATGGTCACAGCACACACAGCGACATGCAAGCCTTGCAGTCCTGGTATGTGACACAAAGACCAAGAGGCACAAATTCATTTGGGAAATCAAATAATACAGAATACGAATGAAAATAACACGTAGAAAAAATTTTGTCACCAGTTCCAAAGATCTTCCACAATTATGATAGAGGACTTTAAAATAAAATTTTCAGAATTAAAGAAAAAATTTAATAACTCATAGCAGGATAGTCTGGTGAATTTCCTAATTTTCAAGCAAAGTTTCAAACACAATTATTAAAAAGAAATTTCAAATTCTAATGGAAAATAAATTTCTGTCAAAGCACAAAATCCACAGTATTAAGATTATATGAAAATCTTATCTTTGTGCTTCAAATTCAATGCCTTTAAAAAAATTATGTATTGTGACTTTTTTAGAAGAAAAATTCATTTTCCATTCTTCAGATAATGAAAGAAAAAATATACAAAAGGTTAACATTAATACCCATCATAATTAGGGCATTTGCCTCGAGTACCCACCCAGTGTCACATGAGTGGCCAGAACCCCAAGAGCCGCATATGGCGCGTGGGTAGCAGAACTGAGCAAGAAGGGTTGCGTACTGTGGGGGTCGAAGCCGGCGGGGAACACAGCCGGCTCACCTGGCGTGGGAGTGAGATGTCCAGCAGAGCTAGGTCGCGGGAGCGTATGCGCTCCACCCCCACCCCCGTGCCCACCTCCATGAGCAGCTTGCAGGTGAGCCAAGCCGTGTGTGAGTGGACCTCCTCCACTTCCACTCCCCCCGCCTCCATCTCCACGAGGAGGAGAGATTGGCTCGCTTTTGATCTTGACTGGCAGTGGAGATGTGGACGGTGGTGGTGTGCTGCTAGACACTGCCAGGTGAGGTAAACCACTGGAAGAAAAGAAAATCACTCAACACATCAAAGAAGTTTGTAAACAAGGTGATTCACTAAAAATAAATGCAATGACAGATTCTCACTTCTCCAAAGAATGCATTCCTTTTGAATCATGGCATAGAAGTGATATTTGCTATTCAAAATTTCTGTCCACTAAAATCACAGCAGTTCCTCACAGAACTACTCACCTGGGGTGGGTTAAGGTGGAGGACAACTGATGGCCCCAGTTCAGAGCCCCTAAACCCATGTCAGAACCCACAACGAAGTCCTGGCCTGAAAAGGTGGAGATGGCGGGGTAGCCTGTGAGGCTGGGGATGGACGGAGTCTGCAGCGCCACCACTGGAGTGTTTAGCGCTGACCCGCTCCGACTTGACTGTAGAGAGAGAAAGCAACACAGTGAGAACAAAGGTTTTTACTTCAAACCATTTAATCAGCTTTTTAAAATTCTGGTGGTTAAAATTCCTGTTGGAAAGAACATTTTCAACAAGAGATGTATTTCAGGAATAAATTACAGTGCTTTGTAAGTGTGCACTCACATCATATTCAATATTTAAAAATTAATTATGGCTTGAGACAAGAGAGAGACATGAAACTACAGCACAAGAATGGAGGAATATGTGTACCATATTAAATTTATCACTAGCACTTGTAAGAGGTAACTGGAGAATGTAACTAAAAGAATCATCAAAGACCACTAATCTTTATTAGCTTTCGAATGTAAGAGGTATAGATAAGCATGCCATTCAGATCAGTAGGAGGGGGTAAATAGAGAGCGATGGCAGAGAAGAGAAGGAAAGAGAGCAATGAGGAGTAAATGAGAGTAGTGGGCAGAATAAAGAGAGAAGGAGAGAATTGGCAGAAAAAGAGGGAAGAAGAGCGATGAGAGTAAAGGAGAGCAGTGGGCAGGGAAGAGAAAGCGAAGCGGACTGACCTCCTCGGAGGCGCCGGCCGCGGAGGACGAGGGGGCCAGCGCGTGGCCCTGCGGCGTGGGGATGACGACGCGCAGGTTGGCGCGGCCCCCGCCCCCGCCGCCGGCGCCGCCGCCGCTCGGCGAGTGCTGCTTGGAGGACGACGACTTGGCCGCCGCCATCACTGGGCTGGGCCCCGGCGACGGCGACCCGCCCAGCGGGGACGACGAGTTCGGGTACCCGTTGCTCATCTCCAGCATGGCTCCGGGCGGGTACACTGCGCAAGGGAACAAACTAAGTGGCTGTTGCAATGAGGAAAACAACTAAACTGGTAAAATAATGTTGACAACAATAAAATAAAGCGTTAACAAGCCCTGTACACTGCACGTGAGGGCGGCTCCATGCAACCGGGAAGGAGGGAGCGACTGTCCGCTCAATTCCAAGCAACTCGACGAAAGCTCGCTTCGTTAGATGGGTCAAAAGACCGACACTCTGCGGTTAGGGCGACTACCGAACGTTTAGCGCTCAGCAAATAGCAAGCAATCCATCCACACTATTCGTGATTCGACAAGCGGTCGCCCGCTGTAGCCGAATAGCGTATGTGTGGAGATGCCTCGACATTGAGGAGTAATGCTACATTAACTGTGTTAAATACTCAAAAATGTATTAACGACGATGAATAAAACAAATTGTGTGATGCTTGAGAGAAATTAAGAATCGTTTAAAAGTAATCTACGACGAGAAAAAAAAAAAAGTATGCTTCTCATGGCGGCACTCGCCACCCAACTGCAATTCCATGCAAGGGCAAGCGCAGGGCAGCGCGCTGTGGCGGCTCACCGGCGTCGTTATCCGAGGAGGAGGGCCGCGGGGAGACGCTGGTGTGTGGCATCTGTGGGCTGGACTGCAGCAAGGACGAGTCGGCGCCGTAGCCGCTGTTGACGGGCACTGTGACGGGCATCGTGTAGTTGGCCTGGTTCATCGCCACCTGCTGACAGAGCCGCCGCCATCCTGAGTCCATGTTCACCTCCTCTCCAATTTCGCTCTTGCGCCGAGTCTTCACAAGTAACAGAAATCGAGTAAGAAGTACAGGTTTGGCAACAAATATGCAACACACTCCGTTCTTAAACATAAATCCAAAACAAGCTCGTACCCATTTCTACATCGGGAAAAGTTTTCGAATGAAACTAGAAAAATTTCTAGACATTAGAAGTAAGCAATTCGCTGCAAAAGTATTCTGAATTCTCCGTAAAAATTAAAATACAACTTGCTTTGACAAATGTACAAAACAGTGATTTTCTCGTTATATTAACATACAAGGTCCATTGAATCTAAGCCCTCATGAATTTCTACCCACTAAGTGAAGATAAACATTTTGATGCGAATTATCTTGTATTACTGTTTTTATAACATCCTAAACCTTACGAGAGAGCCGTAGATGATAGGAGACTGAGGGAAAAAACACAATAATACAAGTACTGCGTGATTGTTTCGAAATAGAAATCTGAATCCGTATTCGTTTTCGGAAAAGCAGAATTGTATATAAACCTCGTGCATTATTACTTACAGGAATTCAGATAACAAACGTCCACGTCTCTTCCCTTGCCATCATCGGTCATCAAAATCAATAAAATGTCCAATATTCATTAGTAGTGAGAAGTACGGAAATAATTTTAAGTACAAAAACTTACGAATGCCAGGTGGACTAAATTCAGGCGCAACGAATTCGAACTAGAACTGACTAAACGACTCGGGGTACTCTTACCCTCGCCAAGGGAATCGGCATAAACCGTGATACAAGGTTATAGGGCAATATATAAATACTCACTCGGTTGCCATTGAGTTGATTACGTTGCAGCATCATTTGAAATTCCTCATCGATCTTGCTATATTTTGCTTCAGTGCGGGGAGTCAATTGGTAGTCTGTTTCTGGTTCTGGGCTGTCGGGGCTGCATGTTCCGTTTTTGTGTTCCTTCTTGTTCAGAGCCTGTGGAAATAAACACACCGGTTAAACACCGAGAACGTAACACCTGCAGAAATATAAAAACAAAAACCTTTACGAATTATTATTTATTTTTCGTGTGAATATATCAAGAAAATAATCTAGGGGCTTATTTTGTAAGCAATTCTCAACTTCAGGCAATATTTTAAGGTAAAAAGGGATTACACATATTGAATTAAATATACTTAATTGATTAATGCTTTTTTTCTACAGAAAAATGCTCACACAAAATTATTTTCGTCCTTTATTTATAGTTATGATGCAGCACATCCGAGAAAGTGCTACATAAATCTTTCGCATGGAAATTTAGCAAGATCAAAGCCGCGTTTGTCGATCCAAGTCAACAGTGTGATTCTTACCTCAATGATGTTTTTATTAGTGAGCGATTCATGAGGCTCATTATATTCTGTGTATTTAAGAAGCACCTTGTCCATGTCTGTACTGGCATATTGGTAGAGCTTGTTGGAGCTGCTGAAGATGATGAGCGCGATTTCACAGTCGCACAGCACGCTCAGCTCGTACGCTTTCTTCATAACCCCGAACTTACGTTTGTTGAACGTCACCTGTGTACGAAAATACAAATACACTTCAGATAAGCGGGTCACAAGCTCAAAAACAAACATCAAAGGGTTTTAAACGAGGGACATATTAATTGGACAGGAGAAACCAAGTTCACTGGTACCTTGTGCTTAAATTATCATACTTGAAGGATCTTCTATTAAACTCTGAACATGCTTGTCGATTTCACACGTAGTAAATAAACTTACACACAACAGCACTTAAAATTACGAGGGAGTGACTATCATCTATGTGAACATCATCAGTTGTATTCTTCTTTCTTTCACTTCTATAAAGTTCAATGAGCTAAAACTTATATAACATAGCGAAACCATGTTCAACCAGCTCAGACTAGCGGTTAATCTGAACATGTGCTAACGGAAGCAAATGGATGCGTGAACACATGCTGGCGACGTAAGGACATGGCTACTTGGCATATGCACAAGCACCTGGCCCCAGCAGTGTTTATCGATGTTAGCGCTCAAAGCTGCAGCAAGAAGAGGTGTTCAACACGCACTGCTAGGGAATTGTCAACGTCTCTTTTTGTAACCCCACCCCCACAAAAAATTCCTACAAGTATATTTTTTACAGCATTCATTGATTGGTACACATGTTTGAAAAGCAAACAACAAAAAATGACTAACGACTAATAATATGCACTTCGCTAATATTAATCATGTCGCGGGCATTAAATTAAAGGATGAACATTTAATATATAACGTTATGTGCTAATGTAATAATAATAATAATAATAATAATAATAATAATATAATCGCTATGTGCTAATCCCGAAGAATAGAACCTATGGACTCATTACAAATATTAAAAAAAAATATTTTATTTGATAAACTTTTATACTTAATATTTACGAACTCTACCAGCAACTGCGGGATGAAAAGCCCTTCCAGTCGCAAGTCGGCACAGAGAAGCGGCAGGGACACGGATAGAGACTATTGTCCAATGAGTCGAGGCCAAATCTTGACGGCCGCGCTGGCACAAGGTTTGAAGAAGGTGCGCTGCCGCCGATGGCATGTGAAGGGGCGCCAGGGACGGCATAGGACGTAACTTGGCACGCATGTCACATAGGTCGCTATGTTCTAGTATAGTCTGCATCAACTGCCGTTGAGCACGACTCAAAAAAACAATATTTCTCTGACGTATGATACTGGGATTCAATGTTTTTAAGATTCATCACACAACGCACGCGAACCTCTTCCTTTAAACTTAACATTACGAATACCTACACGTTTTACATTATTAGAACTGTACATTTTAGAGCATGAGAGTTCACAACGAAGACAGTCGGGTCATCCCCGGACATAGTTTTAACCAATTTATAACATCACACATATACAATGAATCAGCAACGGAGTTATGAGTAATTGATAATGTAGGTATCCGGTACAATTTGCTTTAAACTTGTAAAATGTATCATTCATGAATTCAATAACAGAATGTAATAATAAAAGATGTTGGATGAGATGTAAGAGGAGGTTCCCATTCAATAGAGGACATACGGGCATTCGCGGAGGACGGGCATTGGCGGAGGACGAGGGAGGGAGGGAGGGAGGGAGGGAGGGAGGGAGGGGGGTGGCAGCCTTGCCCTCACCTGTCGGTTGCGCTCATCCGTGATGCGCGAGATCTGGATTTTCTTGCGTCCCATGGCTGCGGCTGTGGCGCGGGCGGCGGGGCGCGAAGTGGACCACGGCGGCAGCAGTGGCGGCCGGGCTGGCTGGCTGCTGGCTAGCTGGCTGGCTGGCGGGCAGAAGCGGGCGGAAGGCGCGGGGTGGCCGCGACTGCTACTCGTTCATCAGCAAACGATCTGAAACACGGGAGCGCACAGCCACCGTCAGCGAGCGCGCCACTGGCTTGCGCAACACACATCGCGCCACGCCGGTTGCGGCATGACGTCCAGCTCCGTAAGTTCACTAAATAGGCAACGAGATGGCGCTGGAACAAGCAGACGTCTCGCTTCCCTCTCATGCATACATATATGCGTGAGCGTGGACACACGCAAACATACACACACGTGCCCACAATCACACATCCACGAGATCATGACCTTCGGAGAAATGAATCACAATATTTTCAACAACCAAAGCGTCTCTTCTTCCCATCGGTCAAACAATAAAAAAATTAACAAAGTGAAAGGATAAAACAGCGAATCGAATCGCGCTTCGTAACTCACTCCGAATCGTGGCACGAGAGCACTCCACCGAACACGTCAGCTCAGCACTGCATCACCGCACATGACACGAAAGAGAAAGAGAGGGAGAGAGAGATAGGTGCTCTTCTCAATCGCTACGTTGCCACTGCAGCGCTCCAGCAGTCGCGAAGTTCGCACGCGGACACTTGGCTGCTGGCGAGGCGGCCGGAGCCCAGGGCTCACCCCACAGCGGCGGCGACGGTGGCGGCGTGACAGGTACAGTACCCGCCAGCCAAGCGGTTGGAGCGCCAGCCAAGGTGACGACGCGGCGGCGGCGGCGGCGGCGGCGCCCTCGCGTTCGCCCGTCCGCCGCGGAGGGAAGAAGCCGCTATTCTTAGCCCGCACCCCGCCCCGCCCCGCCCCTCCTCCCCCTCCCGGTCCATCTTCCCCTCCCCGCGTCGCGGCGTGCGCCACACAGGCAACGGGGCGAGCGCGCAGCTTTCAAGACGCACTCGGGTTTCGGTCCGTTTCAAAGACTGACGGCGTTTACGAAACCCTCGCAGTATTGTCCGACGCTGCGTGTCGGCGAATTGAAATGTGCGCGGAGACCAGAGAGCTGACCAGAACGTGCGCATTATTTAAAGCAACGGAGGAAACTTTCTTCCGAACACAACTTCGTGATGCGTAGAGAGCCGGAGTTACAGGAAACGCGATATAACATATCGACAACCACTTTCTACTCGGATCGTGTACATTTTCCACAGATTTAAAACACGATAGAAAGTAATGCATTTTATTTCACACTACACTCGTTTTGTAATTATGAGAAGAGTGGATTCCACATAAAAGAGCGTTTAATCATAAAAATATTTTCCGAACTTATTAATTACCACAAATTCTAACTGCCCTGCAAGTTTCATGTACAGCGAATTAAAAATATAAAATCGATGCAGATAAAATTGATTTGAATGTTTTATCTTCCACACGGTCGTCAACAAACCATGGCGAGTGTAAACTCTAAGATTTCCGTAAGCCCACTGACCAATTCAAAGGACGCGCGAAGCGGGTCAAGAGCAAGAGCTGTCGCGAAAAGAGAGCAGCCTGAAAAGGCACCCCGCGAAGGAAACATCTCGCGAACGAGCAGGGTCGCCGCACTTTCGCGACCTCCGTCTCTCTCTCTTTCCCTAGAGGCGAGGGGGCGGGTGGGCGGGCCGAGCGATCGCTCCAGCATCGATCGGATCGGCGATCGGGCGCTCCGATGCCCGAGGAAGCGCGCGCGTTTCCGCCCGGCCGCCGCCGCCGTTATGCCCCGGAAGCGCCATCAATCCGCGCGCGCGGCCCGGCCGCCGACGCGACGTCACCCCTGCGGTAACGGACTGAGACGGGAACACAGCTCGAACAATCTTCCACCCTCTCGAATACACACACAAAGAACAAGTTGAAATAAAGAGAGACAGCTCTCCTCGGCAAACGATCGGTTCATTTTCTTACATGACGCTAAGTGAAAAGGCTCCAAAATATTATGGCAAAATGGCGTCTTGAAATATTTTGCGAGCATTTCGAAATCTTGCTTCCTTAAAGCTATTTCGTGAAATATGAGACGCTTGCGTTTGGAAGGCTTTCAATGTGTTTTATTGTTAAAGACGATAGACGTTCAATTTCATGACATTTTCCTCGTACTTTACAAGCAAAGATTTCATGAGTAGGGAGACGCCAAAAAGCTAATTAAGGCATTGATCCATCTTAGAACAATGCTTTGAGTGAATACTTGTCGAGGACGGCGTCTCGAAATTTCTCGGAGAATTTTGCGATTGTCACACGATCCTGCCTTTATTCTGAGACTGCGAGAGGTAAGGATGAACGAAGACGGTAAGACAAGACAGCCGAACGGCGCCTGCTTGGCGATAGCACGCCTACACTCGAAAATCAATGGCGGAAAATTTGAAGCATGAGGCTTGTAAAACAAACAAAAAACACCTCTTTACTCCCGCGAGAGTAGACGGTAAATCTGGCAGCGGGCAAACCTCATGCGAAGGAGGCGGCGACGGGTGGGGCCAAGGGGTTGGGGAGCGGAGGGCTGTCGGGTGAGTCACGCGCCTGGCGGTGGGGAGGGACGCAACCCGCCGAGCAGCAGGATGGGGCGGGGCGTGGCGGAAGGGGGGCAGGCAGGGGTTGCAGCCTTGGCAGCGTGCCCGGAGCGTCTCCCGGGCTCCCCTCCCCTGCCGGGGCGAGGCGGGGCCGTGCGGGGCGAAGCGAGTGGCAGCGGCGGTGGCAAGCAGGAATTGAGGCCAAGCCAGCGCTCACGAAAATACCGGGCCGCCGCCGCCGAAGACGGCAGGCCAGCGGGGAAGACGGCCCCGGGGGCGTCGCGGCTCGGGGCGTCGCGGGGCGTCGCGGGGCGAGGCGCTCCGCGTGGGCTGCAGGCTGTGCGTGCCGCGCCGCGCCGCAAAGCACTGTCGCTGCAGGCTGATCAGATGGCTTTACGACGCTGTTACTCCTTTCCCCGATCCGCGCTGCTCCATTCGATATCCTACATGAAATTCTTGAACAACACACGACGGGAGCACTGAACTTATCGGAGCCATTCTCAATGTGCTTCATAACACAAAACGTTACGTACACTTGCCCTGAAGTTGTACAAACTGTCACTCGGTATCAAAAGGAGAATTTTATTTTATAGTTGTCAGTTACGAGAGAAAAATTATAATTCATAAAATTTAATTCATTGTTTAAGAAACGAATACGTAATAAATACGAAAAATCAGTCCCTGATTTAGTCGCCAGACCGTTTGGATTTCGTTGGAAACATTTAAGAAAATCTGTGTTAATTTTGTTTTCAGAAACCAATTTAAATTCTTGAAACTTGCATTTCAAATATTCGATACGCAAAAGACAATCGCCAAGATACTGGACACACGTGGCGCCGAAGATATTCGGCATCAAGAGACGAAAGTGGCTGGGTGGTGTTCTTTGTGTAACGCTTCAAGCAGCAGTTCGAAGCCCCTCGAGTGCACTGGCGTCATGAAGACATCGAAGGAGGCGTTAAAGTCGACACTAGGAGATCGCCCCAGGCACCGCTCTGGCGCCCAACGGAAAGGTAGCACGGGAGCGCGGTGAAATTGCCTCGCACATTGGAATGAGAGCCTGCGAGGCGAAAAACACTGAAAGCGCGTTTTTATTTGTTCTGTGCCAGAATGTATGTGAACTTCTTACATAATTTTCAGATAAATGTTCTTACTATAATTGGCGAACCTACCATGGGCTGATTTACAGATTTAATGGATTCTTCAATCGAGGTGGCAATAAGTGAAGATGTTAGATGTGTGTGGCGTGTAAAGCTGTTGGGCGAGTAGAGACCAATTTGTAAAGTAAAATTTAATTATTAAATCTAAAATAATTTGAAAATTTTCTCCCTCGTAAATTTTATCCGGTATTTTCCCACAGTACTAATAAATCTACTTCATAATACCTAACAGGACAAAGCGTGGTCTGACCTAGAGGTCTAAAAACACGAGGATTTTAGGGAGGCGTATGTGTGCTTATTGCAGAAAATCCTACGTCACAACTTTTCTACAAATTAGGAACGGTTTCAAAACACATAGAAGTCGAGTAACGCGGAATGGTTTATTACATCGACTCCGCAAAGGAGAGAAACGACCGATAAGCATTTGCCAGCCGCATTGGGGAACGAAGGCGGAGAAGTAGCTGGAGGGAGCGGGGCGAGGCGTGGCGTGGCCTGGCGGGGCGGGGCGGGGCGAGGTCAGCGCAGCGAACAGACGAAAGCTGGCGGAAGCGTCCTCTGACGCGCTCGCTGACGCCCACGCGGCCCGCGGGGCGGCGCGCCAACGCACACAGGCAGGAAGGCGCACCCGGGGCGGTGGCAACGGAGCTAGAGGGGGAGTCGGTGGTGGTGAAGGCTGAGGTGGCTGCGGCGTGGGCGGAAGCGGCGGTGGCTGCCGCGGCAACCCCTCTGCGCACGCACGAGTGGGTCGCGCCTCTCACGGCGGATGCGCAAAGTCAGTGCAACTTTTCTTGGTGACAGGTTTAGGCCAACCAGAACGAAGTTGCAGTTTCTTTTTGAGCGTTTTCGCCATGGTCCTGAGCTAGCGAAATGCAATCCCTTGAAGATATGAACGATTTCCAACAGACATACGAATGCTCTAATTTGACAGGGATTTTTTCATGTACATTCCACAATAATATTTCTGCAAAAAAGTTAGAATTAATTGTATCACAGACGAAAATGAATGGCTTCCAGACGAAAATACAAAACAAAATAATACAAGAATCACGCTAAATACGTTTCTTTTATGGTCCCCATCATTGAAACAAAAGATAAACACTCATACCCACAAACGTGTGTTGCACAAATTTCCTAAAATGTTTGGAAAAATAAATAAAGTATCTCGGAAAACATGGCATATGAAATCACATTAGCGGAATCGCGATTTTGAGACCGCGAGGCTTACTGAGGATGTGGTAGAACTAACAGCAGCAACGGTACAATTTACTTTCGACTTCCGCACACCTTCGAACGCCGAAAGCGAATGTCCAGCAGCGATCGTATCTGGGCGCATAACGCCCGGTAGCACACATTTGCCTAAGATCGAATTACCGAGCACCGCTCCGCCACTTCCGCCTCGCCGTGGCGGGAGGGGGCGGGGGCGAGGGGGGCGGGGGCGGGGCCAGCGCAGGGGGAAGCCCGAGGCCGCTGCCGCTCCGTGGGCGGCGCTGCGCCGCGCTGCGCCACTGCGCTGAGGTGCGACACACGCCATAAGGTCGTTCAGGGACGGCAAAAAAAACTTCCAGCCGGGAAAAATGAAGCTCGGATGCGTGGGAAGTGTGGAAGAATCATAAATGGTAGAGACTGGTACAATACAAATGAAAAAAATTACGAAGACTATCAGATAATGACAAGAATGGACAGTTCTTCGAACTACATTGAAGAAATCAATGACATATATATATATATATATATATATATATATATATATATATATATATATATATATATATATATACACACAGAGTACAGCAGGATTTAACACTCGAATATCAATCAAGTTGCTGATCCATAACTCAACACGTAAATAGCAAATATTTAAATGGCGGACGGCCTCTTCCTTGAAACCTTGCTATCGCACGTCTGTGTAGTAAGCAGTGACGCACTGAGTATGAGAATAGGCGGAATAAAACAATCAAATACTGGCACGTTAAAATCGTAACTGATTCCCCGTTTTTTTGATTTTTGCCAATTTCTTGGACATCTAATGGAAACAGACACCTCTCACATCGCCGGTAGTTGCAGTTTTTTTTTCAATTCCTACGCGCTTTGGAAATTAATGTTATCGATTATGTAATAAATGGATATTACACTGCTACTAGAAAGTTTCTAAGGCTACGGAGAGTTTTAAGTTACACTTTGTAAGGCATAAACTTCCATTTACGTGATACCACTTAACCCAACCGGACCACGTACTCAAAGTGGCACTTCCAAGTTGAGGATGCGAGCCTTCCGCCTTTGGGATTTATATTAAATAACCTTCAATCTATGGTACGCATATTTCCAAAGCATTTCTTGCCAAAATACTTCTCGCGAAGACACAAGACACCTCATACTCAAAACAACCACTTATTTTAGCCAGCGCCCATTAGCTAATGCGCGGATCAACATAATGATATTCTACATTATCCGTTGAACGTCCTTCATACAGTTTTATCCAGTCAGGATAATGTGCGAATTAGCCTATTATTTCACGAATTATCCACATTTCTGGCTTAAGCCGTAACTTAAAATGGTGGGGCCTGGAGGGAGTGCCAGGGTCTGCGAGGCCCGGGTGGGGGGGGTCGTCCGGTGGCTGACGGCGCTCCACCGCACTTCGCTTGTTTATTCCGTTCCCTCTCCGCGTTCTGCCTGCGCCACTGTTGACGCGAGAACACCCTTCGGCAATTATGAACAGTTAAACAAAGCAACTTGGGGAAAAGGAACACTGGTTGAACTGATTGTGAGTTGAAATCGTAGGCTTGCAAACCTGCAGAAAGGTGGTTGATGGTGACTAACGGCCTAGCGGTATTGGCCAACGTTCCCATCAATTTGTCGCGGCCTTATTCACCACAAATCTGTGGATTTGAAATGTTTGTACAATACGTACTTATGACCAATGCTCCTCGCATGCCATACATGTTCCCACTCGTGGGCAAAATGGTGATTCCAATTCTATTGTACGACCCTCAAACTGGTCTTCAATAGAATCAATCGAATTCCGAAGAATATAACACAGCTGCCACAAGCTCGTCATCTCCAGAAACATGCCGGTGCATGAGGGCGCAGCAGGGCTGCCTCACGAGGCAGGTGGCGCCAGGCCGAGGCCGAGGCCGGAGGGCGCGGGCGCGTGGGTGCCAACCCAGGTGGTCGGAGGCGGCGCGCGGCGCGGCGCGGGGCGCGCGGGGGCGGCGTATCGATCCTCGCTCGCGGCACCGCCGCCGCCGCCGCCGCCGCCGCGCCCCCTCGCGCTTCGGACCGCTCCGCCTCCGGCCTCGCGAGGCTGAGGCTCTGCCGACGCCCGCGACACACCTTCCCTCCACACTGGGGAGTTGTGTTCTACGGACACTCCCCCTCCTATGGAGTCTCTACGGGCGAATTTGGAACCAAAACATTTTCCTGAGCAAGAAGGCTAACTGCAACCACGGATTAGGACGACATGGCTGAGGGCTGCGCTCAGAAAGAGCCGATGGGATGACTTTTACAATTCAAATGTCACCGTTCAGGAGGGAACGTTTTAATTGTTTTCTAATCAAAAGACGCAAATATATCTATTTAAGGCAAAAATATCTCACCACATACATAATCAATGCGAGTTGCATGCGTTGCGAAACGGGGAAGAACAGTGAATTACGCGATAAGAGAACATACTAATTAGAACTTGAAATAAAAGCAAATATATGAGAGAAAAATAGCTAGTGTACTGTGCTTATGAGAGCAATCTCAATGCAACCGAATCTTGGAAAAATGTCTCGAGTGCAAACAGCACGACGCAAGAAGCGTCGCGGGCGCAGTGGACTGGCAATCGGAGAGCGGCACCGGTGAGGAGCCGATGTGCATTGGCGACGCGTCCTCGGGCGCCCTTGCCTGCCTGCCCCCGGCGAGGGCCAGTGGCGAGGGGCGGGGGGGGGGGGGGGGGCGTCATGCGCCTCGCCGTCACGTCGCGGCGCGTCACCGGCGGCGGCTGTGATCTCACGCGGGCGCGGGCCCGCCCTCACCGCCCCGCCCGCGTGGGCGACCATTTACATTTCATTCCCGCCCGCGGCGCCGACTAATCTACAACGGCAACCCAGCGGCTCTTAAAGAAGTCCCAGACGGGGCTTCGGCTCCCAAGGGAATCGCCAACCCACAGGAAGGACTCCAAAACGAAGAGCTGATTGAACGAGATTCATCTCGCCCCCAAACTTTATATCAACTTCCACGCGGCGAGAGTTCATAGTACGTAGTAAGTATAGTATACGGAGTAATTCATCGTACGTAGATTCTAAACACATTAAAAACTGCCCAAGCTTCAATGGCAGTGATGCATTAATACGAATTTACGTATCCATCGTCACTCATCGGAAAATGTGCGGGACGACTTTTCTAGTTACTTCAGAAGTATTGTGAAAGAAAATGTGAGAAAATATTCCGTGTTGTTTGCGTTTCATTCGAAACAATAAACATATCTACTGCACAGATTCGTTTCAATCTTCTTCGCAGAGCGAAGAGCAAGTGGCAGCGAATGCAAACGAAAAGGAGTGGCCGGGCAGAGCGCGTGGGTCGCGGCGCGGCGCGGCAAAAGTTTAATTTGGAAGCAATCCTTGCGTGAGAAGCGGCGACGAAGCCGCTCGAGGGAAACTGCCTGACGAGTCGAGCCTTCCATCGCGTCGCTCCGCAGCTTTGCTACTCAGCCTCCTTTTCGGCGCACGCGGCTCAAAGTTTCCGCGAACGCTTTTGTTGCTCCAGAGACACCCTACAAGAGCAGCACGGAGAAATCACGTCACAGAACTTTCATTTTCGTAGCTGCTGTACTTATTTAGGTTTCCCGCTGCCTTCATTTTCAGGCTACATCCCACGCTAACGAATTTCGCAGACGAACTATTCGAATATGTCTGTAATTTATAAAAATTATATCTTGTGGATTCTCCATCATGCATTTTACGGATTTAGACTCGAACTGACACGCGAAAAATCACGGATAACATACCTGTATTACTATAGTCGAGTACAGCAAAACAATTTCAGTGACATTTCGGTCAAATTTGATGAAATAAACAAAACGACAATACTATAGAATTATCCCGAATATTTTTCGTTGTCTTCCATTTCAAAACAATGAATTTATCAAAAGGTATATGATGAAACGAACGTTAGAAGTAGCTCTGTTTCTAAAAGTTTAATCGTTAGGCAAATACACACCGTTGGATTCGGTTTCGCCTTACATCTCGTCACTTATGAAAGGCAGGGAACGAGAGCAGAGCGCGGGGGCCGGGGCGGGGGCGGGGGCGGACGCCTGGGGCACAGGCCCGCGCGTAAAAGAGAGCAGGCCGCCGGGGCCACCTTCCCCGCCCGCACCGGCACGCGGTTCCGGGAAGCAGCCGCCGGGGCATGTGTACGCCGCCGTATGTTTTAACGACGCGCGAGGCGAACAATGGCGCGCAGAAGCCCCCGCGGCGCGCACAGGCCGGCGTTGTAGGCGCGCGCGCGGGCGCTGATTTGCACGTAATGGTGGGGCGCCGTGGCCGCCGTGGCCGGTACCCCCCGCGCGCGGCGGCGGAGGCCGCGACATCATCGCGGAGCCACAACGGCGGCTATGCGCGAAATCTCGCCCACGCGCCGGCGCACGCTCACGTTTGCGTTCGCTCCCCGACGATTGGAACGGACTTCCTTACAGGTTTTTTCCTTTCACGTCTTCCGTTCAGACAGAATTGGTTCCCGAACAAAAAGAAAATTAACCACGATTGCGCAATTGATGCATTTCATTTTGACACGCTATGAGAAAGCTTCATACGTTCTGTTCTAGAAAGGGGATCTGGTTTTCACCACCTAACTCAATTCCGCTTTATTTTATGGCTGCTCTTGCGGGTATGTACCAGTTGAATGATATATATATATATATATATATATATATATATATATATATATATATACACACACACGGGAAGATCGAAGGTAGCATTTCATAATTCCTTCCCACTTCCTGATACATTTGTTCAGTAATCAGAATTCTCATTATCACAAACAGCAAAAGAAAGGAAAATGTAGTGTTCCTCGTTTCGATTACATACTATAAACACATTCCAAATTTCTGTAAACTTCACAGGTGATGTCTACCACACACTGACCGTGCGGTGAATGTGAAGAGGATTCTAGAAACATCGCAATTTTCAAACGATGGTTGTGTTTGCTTACACAATCAAATGAAGGCAAATTTCTGTGCAGCGCGATTTGAATTACCTTCAGACACCTTACGAAATATCCGATAAACACGAAGAAAGGAAGAAACACTGTGTTGCGTCATAAAAGGATCTGGATATGCGAGTAACATCGCTATTTTGCACTAAGACTCGTTGACGAAACGTTCAGATTCCGTCAACAATTCGCTGAGTTCACTTTCTACAATAAATTCCACGGAATCTCAGTTTATTATTTCAATCAAACATTTAAGGTTAGATATTTTTAGGCATCTCGGTTAGCATAACGATGTGCATCGCTCGCGTAAGATATCTGCGTGAAAGGCGAGTGGTGTCGGGCGAACATTTAGTCGGCGGTTGGAGAAGCTGCGCTCGGCGGCCGCAGAGGTGAGCATGCGGAGGGCGCGCGTCAACACCGCAGCGCAGAGCACCGCGCCGCGCCGCGCCGGGACGAGGGGGGCGGCGGGGCGGGGACCCCGGGGGGGGGGAGGCCGGGGCGGGGGGGGCGCGCGGTGCGGTGGGCGGAGCGGTGCCGGCGGGGCGTCGATGGCCCCAAGGCCGGCGACGGCAGTGGCAACGACGGCGCCCCGTCCTCCTCCTCCCACTTACCTCCCGCTGCCTGTTCCCAGCGCTCGCCTCTCCCACAGTCGCGCAGCGTGCGCGCGCGCGCTTCACGTACACAGCGGCGACGGCGGGGCGCCGGGCACTGCCGCCGCCCCGCGACCGCTGCTGCCATCGATTGGCAGACGCGCAGCCTGACGTCAGGGCCGCGGCCAATCCCGCGCGCGCCTCCACTTCTGGGTTTGCATAATGGACGGACGCGCGCCACGGCTGGAGGGAGAGGGAACGGGTGGGGCGGCGTAGTCAGCTGGGTCGCAGCCGCACATCTGGCCGCCCCCTCCTCTCCCCGCCCCCACCCACGCCCGCCGCACGTGCGGAAATCCGATGCTTCTCCCTCTCCGCGGCGCGGCGCGGCGCGGGGGGGGCGGGGCGCCCCGGCCCGGCCCCGGCCCCGGCCTCGTAAAGTCGCGCGATGAATGGGTCCAGCGCGACTGGAAAACTAACGCACAAGCTCCTTATGACGAAGCACCATAAACAAGCAGCACACTAAGAACGTTTCAAAACACAAATTGCGATGTACATGACAGGCACGTATGATTTTCAAAGTAAGAAATACGTAAGTAAGAAATTTACTTTCCCATAAAATACCACGCTAGCCAAAGTTGAAAGACATTTAAAAAAATCAATCTGGTCGCCTATAACAAGCTAGAAACACACTTATTACCGGTGTATTAGAAGTACTTATAGAAAAATCTATAGTATTTTATTCTGATGAAACACCTTTCGCTACCGAGCCATCAGAAACAGCATACAGAGAACTGGCTCACGATGAGAAACACGTGGATATCTTCGAAGCAAATGCCAATATGAACAATGGTTTTATCGTAGAAAGATTTAAAATGAAATACTTCTCGGTTTGATACAAAACATAAATAACAACGCACATTATAATTGAGAAAAAGAACTTTCCAAATAAATGGACGATACTTTGTGGATTTGACAATCTCGATAAAATTATGTTCGGTTTTTTAATAAACTTGGCAAATGTTTTCGATACAAATAACAATTACGAACATATAATCCACGTATATTTATTTATAATGGTCACGAACGGCTGAAGTGAACACTTGTCTCACATGTTCGATCGAATAACCCTTCTAAAATATTGTACTGTTTAGACATTGAACCTGAACGTAAGTCACAGTGCGACATGTAATCGATTTTTGAAAACGACACTTGTTCTCCGATAATTAAATACCTCTTTGCAATTCAATGCATCGAATTAGGAAACCGAAAATCACGGGAGAACCAGTCATGTAGTGAAAATGAAAAGGAAAAAGATCCCCTTACTTCTCCCGATTCGCTACACAGTTTTGTAGAAAATGTACCGTCTACATCTGCAATCCAAAAGTATCAGAAATGCGTGCGCCTAGCCTGACGTCGGAGCGTGGTGCACGGGCGACGTCGCCGCATGACGCCCGCGTGAGCCGAGTGAAGCTGTGAGCGAGCGGCCGAGCGCCGCCGGCGCCCGCCCGCGGGAACCCCTTTCCCCCCATGAGTCACGCGCTCACAAACCTTTAGTTACAACTTCCATATTATCCTATAAAAACGAACTTTAATGTACCAACAAAATTTCACGTGCAATCGAAATATCAGTACGGCGAGTATAGTGCCCAGGCGAAACCCCGTAGTTAGAACGCACACGATCTTACAACACACGATCACTGCGTAGAGAGTCAATCGATCGGAAAATCAAATATCCTGGAGAGTAAATAGTATGTATGAAATGCTGACCTTCTCACTTGTACTGAATATAATTTCATTATACGTTACGTGAACCAACCATACTATTCACAAGAATTTCTTCCATCATCCGAAGCGAAAGATTGTGCGCAGGAATACAAAAGATGAATCGCCCGATCACGTAGCAAACGAATTTTGCGCTCCCGTTTCGTCCCTTGGCGCCACGTGCAGGCCGGCACACGCCGCCTGGCGCACAGCAAAGCAAAAAACAAGCGCAAGTCGTGCTGATGCACAAAAAGCGACCTCGATGCAGTGTCGCGCGCGGCAAATATTTTCCCGACACAGGGGGGCGTTTGGCGTGTGCGCTAGCGGCGGAGGGGAGGGGGAGGGGGAGGCGTCGACGGCGGGAGGGCGGCCGCCGGACGTCCGGCGCCTGTTTGCAGTCGAGCACGAGCAGGGGTGCGGCGTCGCGCGCTTTCGCAAGCGACTTCTCGTTCGGCAGAGGGCGCCGCGACTCGTAATGTACACTTGGCCTTCAACCAAGAAGTATTCCAACTGCATGCGATGCTTCGCAGAAAGACGTCATGCGCATTGGTAAGGTGCTAGAGCATGAACCACGCGCGTCCAAAATTCCTTATATATGTCTTGACTAAGTATTGCAAGAAAATGACGGAATAGAAAGTAATTCACGAAATGCGAATAATATTCAACACACAATTTGTCTCGAAACATAACAGAAACAGAGTTTAATTATCGCTAAATGTATTATCGTTATTTACGTACGTGAAAATACACGAATCTTCTCTCATTAAGTTTCGAAGAGCCATGCAGTTGTCAAAAAATATCTCTTTCCGAAAACGACATTCAAATCAAAATAACACGGAAAAAATGTATATCGTAGGCATGAGAAAAGTCGGCGAAATTTCACAAACGCAAAACAAGCCCCACATTTGAGTGCAGGCGAACCACGGCAGTGCTATTGGCACAGCGAATGCGCTCTGCACCTCGGTCGTTAAAGAGCAGCCCACGGGAGCCGTCGATCGGCGGATACACGCACGCGCGTACGTGTTACGATAGTTCCATAATCAATGGCCGCTCGATGGGGCTGTTACACGTGCGCAGGCGGCGGAGGAAGACGGGTGCGTCACACGAAAGGACTCCCACAGGCAATCCGCATGCAGAATTGTAGGCAAACGGCACATCCTCACCATTCTATGGACACGCCGTGATTTATATGCTTCTCTGTTCATCACCTTATTGGTTTAACGACAAAACGTATTTATACAGACGCGACGCATCAGCAGATACGCGGCAAGAGCAGCTCTTGTATGTCCGTGAAGCAGGGAAAGGCAAAGAAATACTTCAGAGCACGAGAATTCAATTGTATGATATAGCAAAAGGTATACAACTATTTAAAGACGATATATCCGCCCCCACACGTGGACTAAAAGCAGTATATCGGCAAGTTTCCACCGGTAAAGGTGGCACTATTTTCAAAGCGTACGGCCGAGAAAACTTAAAATCACAGGAGAATTATCCAAACCAATCGCTTTTCGGGTGGCAGGGAATGATGGCTCAGCATCAGCGATCCCATAACCTGAAGGTGCGTTTCCGATTCTACTCTATTTCGGTTGTGCCGATCGCGTCTTATGGAAGGGGAGAGTCGAAAGTGCGAGTGGTAAAGAGGCAGAGAAAAGAGAGGACACGAGAGAACAGAGGGGAATAAAGAAAGCCTGAGAAATCAAGTGCGAGAAGATGAAAGGGACGAAGAGCAGACGGGAAAGGACAGCAGGAGTGCGACTGCGAAGAGAAAGTTAATTTCCAGGAGCGGGCAGGGCGCGGCGTCAAGTGTCGGGTCGGTGGGCGCCTGGGGTGGGGGTGGGGTGTTGAGGGTGGGGGTGGGGTGGGGTGTTGGGGGGGGGATGGGGGCGTCGGGCCGCTACCGCACAGAGCCGAGCCGAGGGACGGGCTCTTCTGATCGATGCTCAGTGCCGGCAGCCCACCTCCCCTCCCCACTTCGGGCTCAAAACGTCTCCCTCTCCAAAGACAAGAAGAAACCAATTTCATCGAAATAAAACAATTAAGGAAATTAATCACATTAATACTAATTGTAAAATTAAGATATCTACTAATGAAATCTGTTTTTAAAAAATGATTTGTTTTTGTTTTCTCCAATCCAAATTTCGATACCGATCTTTTGTTTCCTGTCAATTTTCATTTCAGTAGATACAAAGATTTCTCATCTCAACAAACAACTGTTTCCAAAAGCCACAACATAACAAAGAGTTCAAAAAGATCATTATTTTAATTAACACGACAAAAGCCCAACGTACACCTTTACACTTCACAAAAAATAACAAAATAAATACATTCTAATGACCAAAGTAGCATAAGTGATATGATAGCAGACACAAGAGATGGCTCATCCAGTGACATGTGTTTTAGCAAAGCAACGAGTTATTTTCACTTGTGTTGCGTGGACTGCATCGAAATAAACGTAGTACATTAGAGCTCCTGAAGTGAAGTATACCTAAAGGCGGCTCCACACATTCGTTATTCGGCGAACACCGAGCAACCGCTCGCCGAATCCCGAGTAGTGTGGATGAGTTGCTTGCTATTTGCCGAGTGACGAACATTCGGGGTTCGCCCTACCCACCGCGTGTCGGTCTTTTGGACACATCAAAGGGAGCGAACATTCGCCGAACACGTCAGCTGCTCGGGATTGGGCGAGCATTAGCTCGCTGCTTGGCGAATGCCGAATGCGTGGAGCCGTCTTAATGGAAATCGGTTTTACTAAAGGTTCGCGACCAATGTCCTATATCAAGCAACCTCATCACACACACATTCCTCATTCCAACTTCTCAGCAAACGCCTTCATAGACTCCCGTTAGAAAAAAAGGTCGCACCTACAAAAAGCATTATCGGACCATTAGCAGATTAATTTCGTTTGAGGACATTGACACATAATTACAATTTCGACGTTTTTTTGCTTCAAATTTGCACGAACGATAGATACATTAAAATTACTTAAAATTTAAAGTTACTAAGAGACAAACATTAATTATAATAAGTTTGTGAATTAAATAATCAAACATATTATTTCATTACACATTAGCGACTGCAAGCTCATTTAATTGAACACCGCACACAATAGAAGATTTTCACCATACGCTCAACCCGACTGAATGTCGTGTAGCACATACTGTCACCAGCTGATGGGCAATTCTCTCGCATAGTCCAGGCCTGTCTTGATGCTTTCTGATTTTTATTGCTAAAACTGCATTTGGACCACTCTGGTTCTAACCGCCTCATATTCTAATACACTATTTTAAATTCCAGCCATTGTACCCTACTTTTAAAATGCGAAGAAAGCGGGCATCAGAAGCAGACAGGGGTTTCGAGTGTCGAAGCAGCGAGACTTCCGCGCAACACCAACTCGACGAGCAAAGTTGTCGGGAGTTGCGCGCCACGCCTCCGCGCTAATGAAGCTGCACAAATCGATCGCCTTTCGCGCACGCATATGAAAGAAACAATGGCGAGGGGTGGGGTGAGATAGATTCAGATTCGCAAGTGGAACACCACAATCGATTTTCTGGAGACTACGAAAGTTCTGCAAAGTCTCTTCAGGTTTCCCTTTCAGAATTTGTTGCGACTTTGTGGTGTATTCGACTTGTAGAGGACTCTACTTTATGAAAAGAGCAAATTCACTCATTCAGGATTCAACATAGTCATGATGCACATTTTAAATCGCATTCCGGTCTTTAATTTCCGCAAACAATCTTGCCAATGAACATTTATTTATTCGTCATGACTGTATATATTAAGTGAAAAACGAAGATCTACACCAACAGGTTATATGGCTTAAAATTATTTCTTTTACCTCTGTCCATACACGAGAATTCTCTTAGGAGCTACTTTGCATCACGGTACCCTACGGACGGGCATTCAAACGCAGATTGCAGTTACCAGGTAATGCCCACAAAAGCACTAAGATCCTCAAAATGGCATTACTGGAAGTGAAAATTGCTGTGGAAACCCCCTCCCGCTGCCCGTGGCCGGTGCTTGGCAGCACACACGCTGGGCCAGTCAGCCAGCGCGGGCGGGGTGGAGTGAAGCGGGCTCCGCTCGTCTAAGAGATTGGGAAATATTGATGACCACAAATCTGACGATCAAAATTTCACGAACAAGACGGCAAGTGGGGCGAAGGGAGAAGGGAGAGGCGGGGGCGGGCGGCGTTTTTCAGGAAAATTACGCCCTCGCGCGGTGATTACGTTATGGGCGCGGGGGCGGCGAGCGAGAGGATGGAAAGGGCAGGAACGGGCGGAGAAGAGAGGAGGATTAAGCGTAAATTTCACAGCGTAAACTCCAGCGCTGCGTCGCGGAAGAAGGAAAGGAAGGGAAGGCAAGGAACGAAGAAAGGATGGGAGAGGGTCGTTGCTAAGCACCGTTCGGGAGTGTTATTTGAAAGGGTCGCAATTGCCGGAGGATTCACGACCGACAGGATGGACGGACAGACGGACAACACAGGCCATGGGGCGGAAAAAAACAGGAGGTGGTCGAAATCAACGTCTGTCGTGTCGTTGGGAAAGAGGCAGAAACCTAGTAAACTAGACAGTTTGTTATCTTTTGCATCTTGCGTTTTAGAAACCTGCACGGTCGGAAAATTAGTGAAGACAAATACATTCATTTACACATCGAAGATATCTCCTTGAATCATAAACATGCAGTCTATTTCTAAGCAAGTCTGAGGAAAATCACAACCAATATTAATACTGTTTCTCAGAATTTGCATGTTCTGGGTTTTTCAGTTAAAATGAAATACACGTACGTAATGAAATACACGTACACGTAAGTTAACCTATATTAAGGAAAGAAACTGAATCATAATCGCGACCCAATGAAGATGGAGAAAATAAAAAATTAGTTGAAATTATTTTGGTAATGCATTTGAATCTTCAAAGATATGTCAAATTTTGAACCCACATTGGGTAAAAAAATAATTTGATTGCGTAAAATTACTTTACAATGGAAAAATAAACTTTCATTTACAAAACTGAAATTTTCAGAAGTTTGCAATAAGATGATTTTTAGGTGCTACCAATAGTTTGGTCCCAGAAGCGTTCTTTCTTGTAACATGAAGTAAATGAAATCTTCGCAACGGGTGTCTTAAAGGTTGAAAGGATCAAGGAACTCCTTGGAATCCAAGCAACTACCTCTTCGTGTTCACTAAGGTGAACCAGAAGCCAATATAACACGAGCTCCTCATATCTGCTTCCTTTCACTTTGTTCCAGGAACTGTACCGCCTTGAGCTGCGACACGTCGGAAATAAGCTGGCAGGGAGAGCTCCAAGATGCAGCGGAGGTGAGAGCGAAGAGATCGAGAGTAGGCTACAAGAAGATGCGAAGTAAGGAAAAAGAGGATATTACAAGAGGAAGTGGACTGAGATTACAGGAGAGGATGGTGATGAATGGAACACGCGAACTCAGGAACATGCATAATTCGCGAGGTTTACCAAGATATTGACCGATCCTTACGCTATTAGTCAAAGAATAATATGAACAATGATGTTAAGAAACGACTATGTAATGTATCGTTATCTTCTTCATAACGAAGATGTTGCATTTTCTGCGGCATAGAGCAATTTATGCTGCATCACGTCCCGTAGCAGTAATCGAAATATCATTGTGATGAACCACGAAAACGTAACTTCAATCCATTTCCACTATCTGGATATAATCCACACACACATTGAATGAGGCTGCGATCAAAATCTGCGTTTCCATGAGAAAAGCGATGCAAACAGAAAACGTTTGGCAACCACTGGTCATAGCTTGGAATGGTATTCGGAATGCATGGAGATTTTTAACGAGCGACTTCCGACACAAACTTTCACACAAGTCGGATGCTGTAGTTTACTCGTTTATGTGGTGATATGTCGCAGATGCTCGGCCAAAACATCCTGTTCTTGTCCATTCTTTATACAACTTGAGCAGTAAGTAGTAAAGCGCGCTCCTTGCTGTTCGCTGCTTCCGGCCTTCTCCGCGCCTACGCCTTTCCGACAAGGAAGCCTTCGCTGTTTCGCGAAGGCCCCCTTCACTCAACGTTCAGCGTGGCCGTCTGAGTCTTTCATCATTACCCCTTCCAGTTTGAAAGTCTTTTTCTCCAATAAATAACGCAAAGCAGATTTTTCCGACGACTACCTCACACTTCAGATCTATGTTTAAATGAACGTCATAAAGAAATTAAGAATCCGAAACGTTACCCTTTGAGATTATGATAAGTTAAGTTTATCGGTTTGAAATGACGCACGCAAACAACCTACTTGGGAATATTCATAATGGGGCTAAACAAACTGAATTATCTTAGCAAAACCTCACCACAAAACACGTGATGATAAAGGAGTTGACGTTGCATGAATATACAATATTTCTCGGATACTATCGATAGGCGAGGATCCACCCAGATCGAGGCAGCAGCGAGGGACGTACGATGAGCAAGTGAATCCGGCATGATGTATGAGATGGTCGCCGAGAGAAGGGTCCAGGTGAGATAAAACGGGGATGCAGGGACGTCGGAGCTGAGGACGGGGGAGGCAACGTTGCCGGAGCGCCAGCCCCCCGCAGGGGGGGGAGGGGAGGGAGGGAGAGGAGGGGGAGGGGCGGGGGAGGGGCCGAGCGAGCGCTCCCTGCGCGCGCGAGAGGCCACGTCCGGTCGGTCGCCGACCCACCAGCGCAGCGCACGAAGACAAAGAAGCGTCCACGGGAATTGTGCAGTATAGCAAAATAGCGTTTCAATTGGACGCAGGTCAACATAAAGCCATGCTTACTAACATCATTAATGCAATCTGAACGCGCGCACAAATGTATTTCTGAGGGAAACCATAGCGATCCCTCTATTATCCTTTTCTATTGAATAGGACTGACAGTAAACCTCTAATAATGTTTTCACATTGTCAGTATTGGTACACTTGACATTTCAGGCTTAATCATGACTTTAACAAAAAAAAGCGGAGTATCACATTTGCAAAAATGAATCTTCAGTGCATTCACCATTTCTAAGAAGGATGCCATTCGTATTAATATTCTGTTTACACTACTGACAAAAAAGAACAGAGTAAATAAGAGTGGACAAAATTGAATTAGATCCTTTACATATTGCCGATAAAGTTAATATAAACACAGCAATGAATGAAAACAGGACTCCTAAAACATTATCTTTGAATAAGAAAACATTTCCAGTCTAGTGATAACTGGTGCATTTGAGGTTTAGTGCCTTCACGGTTGAAATTTATTCCGCCTCTCAACGAAAGCAACCACGGGACACGAGAGCCGACACACAATTCACTTTCACTCCAATATTGCGAGACAATTTGGAAACGGCGCGAAATGTTAAAAACAATATCCAAGACTAACGACAATACGACAAAAATGTACGAATTCATTCACAGAGAATAAATCTATATGGGGACTTCTTTAAGAGAAGTATATCAAACCATGCATTATATTCATAAATATATGTTTACACGACAAAATACAGAAGCTTGGTTTGTGATATATTATATCGGGTGTGGCCAAAAATTGTATTTAAAAAAACATCCAAGGAAATACAAAAAGCATAAATAGAACTCAATACCCCCAAATGTGTTGCAAAGTAAGTGTACACGTGAAGAATCGCTTAATAAACATTTGAGTTTGTCGAGTACAATGAACTAAACGGGTGCTCTCCTTACACGCGAGTAATGACAGTTATTAAAAGACTCCATATTTCACGCGACTTTCTTTTGTTCCCTTTAATCATTCAGTTCATCTCTCGATGTCAAGGGATAGGAAATATTTTCCTCTGAATAATATAAAGGAAAAGGTAATGCAACTAATACCGAATTAATTGTCAAAACTTACGAGATATGAGATTATGATTGCGTAGGCTCCCGCGGCCGGAACTTGTATTAGCAATACGCTCTGAGGAAGGCCACAACTACAGAGACGCGGCTCACCGCCGATAGCTTACATGCGAAATGAGATTGTTTAACGTAAGTGGTAATTGATAGGAGTCCGTATTTCGTAGGCGTTCCTCTGGAGGCGGTCTGAATGCTTTCTTAAGTGTCTGGAAACATGACAAAACGTCATTTGCACTAGCTGATACGTAGTTGAGTGGTCGCGGTGCATACACGCTCAATTTTTTCGTATGAAGAGCGTCCAGTTTAGCTGGTGCGTTTCCGAGATCGTTCATAATTGTACCCTTACAATGGATTGTTCCTATTTCTGAAGTACTTTTTCGTGGTACGAAAATGTGTGTTATCGCTTTTCGTGGTGAATGAACCTAAGAGGTGAAAAGGGGGTCGAATGAGGGGCAGTTGAGCGAGGGAGCGTTCTCCCTTATAACGTCCAGTGGTCGCTCACATGAGAATAAGGGCTGTTTATACGCATCTATCAGTTAAAACCTTGGGCTTCATTCGCGAGCCAAGAAGAAGCTGAAGGGGGTGGGGGAGTAGACAGCGCGCACCCTGCCTTTCGCCGCCCGGGGCGTGGGGTCGACGGCCGCGGGGCGGGGCGGGGTGGGGCGTAGCGGTCCGCGTCGCTAACGGGCGCCCCGTTACATTCCTCGCGCCCCGTCGCCCCATCGCCAGCTGCGCACGGCCCGGCCGGCCGCCCTGCCTCGGGGGTAACCCAATTTCGGGTCGCGCCGACGGCCGCCAGAGGGCGCCCGGCGGCCGAGAACCGTTGGCTGTGCGAGCTGCAGGCGACTCCAGCCGTACACGGGAGGCGGCAGCAAGTCTACGCGACACATATTCCAGGTATCAACACAACTTTCACCCAGGGGGAAATTCGGAGATGCCAATGACCTCCCTGTTTCAGACAATGGCCCGGATTACACGATCGTTGATTTCTCAACCATCACTATCTACTCTACTGAGACATTCAATTTTGCCTTCTAAGATACACTCACGAGTACACGGCAACAATAACAAGATAGAATTAAGTCCGGGAATCTTCTGAACACAGCGAAAACACATGTGTCAACAGATCGAACGCCTCGGGAACGTGCCGCAATTCCAGGATTTTCCCGGGCGCCCCTTTCCGGATCTATCGATCTCTTCAGCTTCTTCGGATCCCTCCCTCTGCAAGCCACCCCGTAGCAAACAAACGCGGTCGCGCGCGCGCGTGCCGGGGGCAGGTGCGTGGGGCGGTGGGCGGTGGGCGCCGCCATTGAGCGCGGGGGCGCGCGCCATCGACCGCCGCCGCGATGAATGGGCGACCGGCGGAGGGGCATCCCATCTCGCATCGCACGCACCCGCCGAGGCTACACCACACGCTTTACCACATTCTGCTCAAATTATACAACAGTTTTTCCAACTACAAAACATAACCATCACATTTATGCTTTAAACGCTCAGACTGTGTGCTTTCCAGAAAGAAACGATCCAGTCTTTGAGTGTGTTTACTTCAGTCTCTCCCAACGGTTCCCGTCAACTGTAAATTAATTAAATCTTCCTGCTGTAGAACATATCCTGCTGTAAAGGAACGCACAAAATGCGTAAAAACGCTGGCGAGCGGAGAGCGTTAAGCAGCGAGATAATTTTTTTCATAAAGCCACCCCGGGACTCGTTGGCACAAAGGCGCCGGGCGAAATGAACAGGCTCCGCCCGCAACGCAGAGCCCCGGGAGCCAAAAAGCGGAAAGCAAACCTCGGCGCCCGGCGCTCCGAAAAGTGGTGCGATTACGGCACCCCGCACGAGGGCGCGGGCGCGGCAGCGGCTGACCGTGGCGGGGCCGCTCCCTCAAGGCTGCAGCGGGCGACCTCGTGCTGGGCGGGCGGGCGGTGGGTCGATAGCGGCCGGGGGTGTCCGGGGGCGGCACGTGGGCGCGCCGCGGCCCCCGCGTGATCATCAGCCTCGCGCCCCTCCCTCCGCCGCCCGCGCTCCTATTGCCGGAAGCGCCCGTGTCAACAACGGCGCCCCCGTCCGCCGCGCCCGCCTGCGTCGCCGCGTCGCGCCAAATCTCAAGCGCAGCAAACCGCACCACGGTGGAAGGAGGCAATCGCGGCAGACGCGGTACGAAGGCGGATGGAAAGGTGATGAAACGGAAGAGACGTGGAAGATCAACCGAACGGGCACGAGCGGCGTGACACTAGTGAGTACCCGCTCGCAAGGGGGAGTGCGCCGAGGCAGGAGGTTGCGCCTGGGGCGCGCTGGGGGTCGGAGGGAGCGCTATCGAGCGGCCGGCACCGGCGCCGGGCCCCCCGCCGCGCGCACCGGCGCCCCGCCGCGCGCTAGGCGGCGGACGGCGGCCACGGCGGATATTCAAGTGAGAGTAATACCGCGTAAAGGCAAACGGAAACTTTCGTCGCGAACGGCTTTTTCTCGCTTAAGCGAACCTGCGCTAAAGAGAAACAACAGTGTTTTGGAGAGCGGTGCTAAAAACACGAGGACTACAGTTCAAAACCTGGAAGTTTAAAGGGGCACTGGCAATCTTTCCGAAGAAAAAAAGTCTCACAAGTTATCAATCCCCATTCTTCAAGAAAAAACTAAAAATAGTACTATTACTATTTGTTTCCGAAACATTATTCTAGAACTGTAATATAAAAATCGCCAGGTTATCGTCAATGAATGAGAAATGAAATGGCATCCTCTGGTGGAAAATATTAAAAAAAATATTTACAATATAATATGATCAATAATAATTTATTTATTTTACGACAAAAACAGTTAAAAACTGTGTGTGAGGTGTTATGGGTTGAGGTAAATTCTGTGCCCGTTTTCAAAATTCTGTGATCTCTAAGTCATATACTATTTGAATTTGGAATTCACAAAGAAAATTAGCGTTTTTTTCCAAGGACTGTTAACAAAAATTTCTTTCTGATGTAATAAAATCTATTTTCAAGGGTAAATCAGCAATACATATCGGCTCTTGTCCCTCATCATGTCCTCAAGTCAAGGAGTAATAATTCCTGCCGCGACAACATGGAGTACGATAATTTAAATAACTACATTTTCCACTGAATTCTAGAAGACGCGCACAGATAATGAAGTTACATTTATGTCCAGAACAAAACAAGGGATTATCTCAGCGTTTAGTCAAATGATCAGGGAAACTGGACGAAAAGCCTGATCGAGATGGGGTCATTGACCCAGAAGCTGCGGTACAATACTTGTTACAGATTGTTTAGAATTATACAGTCCAAATGCTACATAATACATTAAATATCAGTGTTAAAATGAATGTTACTTTCCTTTTGATGCTCAGAATAGTCTCTAATTGTATAGAAACAGTTAAATTGAATCTTTAAGTCTTTGCAAAGTATTGTAAATAATGTACATGTTCAGAAACGCCATGAAATGAAAATCTGGATTCTTGAATTTCAGTAGATCTAGTCAAGTTCATGAGCAAATATGAGCTGTGTTATTATAAGTCGGAAAATATACGTCGACATTCACTAAAATGAATACCTTGCATACACAAATTAGTAGCCGTAAAGAACGGGTGTTATGGAAGGAAAATGCACCCCCCCCGAGCCCTTTCTAACAGCCCGTGAATGAAACGCTGTGCCAAGCGAAACATTGTTGCAATAACGTACTTTATAACGGACGTGTGCGCCGCCGCGAGAAGAATATGTGGTAATTAATGCCCAGGATAATGGACGTTGGGCTGAAATATCCACGCGCCCCAGAGCTCTGCTCGTGGCAGCCCGATCCTCGCGGCGAAGGGGAGGGGTGGAGTGGGAAAGCGGGGGGAGTGGGCGGCCCAGAGAAAGGAAGAATTTGCATGGAGCGCAGAGCGAATACAAGGGATCAAGCCACTGAGAACACATCTAGTGGTCACGTTTGGATGGAAATTCAAGATGCCATCATGGAACATCAATTACATTCTCGTTTGAACGTCATGGAACTTACGCGATGAAACAACTTGCGTGAAAAGAAAGACTACAGATTTCCAGAATCCTCTTTTCTAATTTCTACTTCAATCCGGAGAAAAGACGCGAAATCCAATATGATTAAAATATTTTCAACAGAATAAACTCACTGAACAAAACACTTCCACGCTATCCTTTAACAGGGAGTATCACCGAAATATCCGAGTCAGCATTTTGAATAAAGTCTTTCCAAGTAGTTAGACACCGAATATTTGCGACTCTGTCAGGGCAAATCATGAAACAACGATCAATATTTCAGTTCTACAAGGAATCTCGCGAGTTGTGTATCACATCTTCTGCCATTTGCCTTCAGCCAATCACTATCTGCCAACAATTGAAAAGTGAAGTTATCTTAACGGTAATAATGAATACAACGTCGTGGAATATGACACGAGGAAGAGTCTCGTATGTGACCGAAAACACTAGGTGAGTACAAGAGTGCGGAAGAGTATGCAGTCGAACACGCAACCACGAAAGGTGGTCACGTGTTTGTCGGCATTCGGCCTAGGGAGTTCACGCAGACCTTCTCGACGCTGTAACGTTGCGAGTACACCTCATGACTGACAGCTACAGCATATAAGCAACTACGTTGATCGTGAAGAAAGGAGACTTCTTATTCTTCCTCACAATTTAAAAGAAATAATACATGATTTGAATAGTCAACAGCAAATCAATGTGCATTCTTGTAACGCTGTACCCATTAACTGTTTACCACTACTTCTACATTGATAACCTTTAGTATAGCAGTTAAAATAAACAAACGCGCCTAGACTTCAGTGACGAGTTCTAAAACTTACGACACACATTTTTCTTAATAAAAATTAACATTGATTAAATAGAGAAGGAGCAATGAAATCCTCACCGCCCTAAACAGCCTCCGTCGATATGCAAAGCATGAAGATAAAGCTGAGCGCCGGTGGTGGAGGACGTCAACCCAAGGCTGAAAAGAAGGGAAGCAGCAGGGGGAGGGGAGCGGGAGCGGAATATCGAGCCCGAGCTGCGTCGCGTGCCGTCGAGGGGCGCCGTGCCTGCCGCCCGGGCCGATCCTGCCTCCGTCTCCAGCCTTGAGGGGTGTGAAATATTGATGGCTCCCTTAAGACGGGTAACAAGCTTTCCATTATTACGCTGCTGTTGTGACCACCGCCACTGCAATCGTGGGAGTTCTTACGCAGACACTTTCCTCTCAATAGCCCTCCGCCCCCTTTACCCCACTGATGACAGTTCCCACGCGGATAAAGCTTTCATGGGAATTAGTGAGAATCATCCGGGTGGAAGTGGGGCCCAACTGCATAAATCTCTTCGCGGCACTGCATGCAACATTGGCTGCAGCCATTCAGCAGTTACAAGTTCTTAAGCCAGCCTGTCGAGATTCGTAATGCGCAAAAACAACAAACAAAAACCACTTCTTACCAATTTAGGTCTTATAAATTATTATTACTTCTCACTTGTGGCATTCAAAGGATACCCAAGACTCGCAGACTCGAATGACTTGCAGGATAAATACCGATGACCATAATGACGGAACATAATGCCTCGGTACGTGTAGTTAAAAAAAATATATACTGAAACAACATAAAATACGTTCTGCCTCACCTTCTCTTTTCGGGGGGCGTGATACACGTACGTTACTGTCACTCGTGTAGGTTTCGATGCAGTACACATGACGTCATTTCCGTTAGGCGTCGTGTCCAAAAACGACAAACAACACAACTTTCCAAAATAAGATTTAAATTGAATGCAATCAAGAATTATTTATTTTAGACAGCCACAAATAAAAGTAGTTACTTCTAGGGTAAACAGAACTTGCTGAAAGTTCAATTTTTTGCACTTGTTCTGAAGGTGGGACATGATCTTTTCTTTAGTTATCGTTCAGACAAGTGTGACTGCAACAAAGATATCAAAATACTTTCGTCGGACGGCATCAGCTACTAACATAGTATATAATGAAATGTTTTGTACACTTGACTTGAAATGAAATGAAAGTCAGTAAAAGTGTTTAAACATATGTATGGACACACGAGGTAAAACCGATTTTATTTTGCTCATAAGATTGCGTCACTAGCCTCTCGGCCTCCTGTCGCAACCTTTCCTACTCACAAAATTAAAATGCCACCTTTACCACTCATCACTCACTTTATTGTAAGAAACTATTATCCTGCAGAGCAGTTCATATACTAAACTAACATCAAGAGGCACATAAAAGAATATATATGGTTCCAATTTGCATTTTTTTTGTCTAACTCGCCGACTAAGCACATCGATAATGAATTTAACAAGTGAAGAAGGAGCCAGTCACAAGACACATCGTAAAACGTAATTAAAAGCATAAAGCAGCGAACGAAAACCGATAAAGATGAGAAAAGGTCTGTGCACCACGACGACACCTGGTTTCTCCTCGCCCACGCCACAGAAACCGCGCTAGTTATGCAGACGCAACTGACGCGAGGCGATGAGCAGGATCAGTAAGTAACGCTGTCGCTTAGAGCATAAAGATGAAGGCAGTGCACGAGCAGCAAAACTTCGCCGACGCATGTAAATCAGGAGAACGCTGCGTCTCGGCTCCGATCCAGGACGACCGTCGTAAATTTCGGAGTAATGACGCAGCCGGCGAATTTCTCGATCTCCGGGCCGGCGGCTGACTTCCCGGCCCTAGCAGCTACATCCGCGCCCAGCCGCCGCAGCCCACGCGCTGTGGCCTTTTTATTTGCCGTTCCGTATCCCGTCTGCACTATCCCCCGGCTTCTTGGGCACTCTCACCCTCAATAAATTCCGGCGCGTCCTTGTTTGTTTACTTCCCGCGCGCCGACTAGTGTCCGCATTCCCTCATATCGTCGGCCACTTGGGCCAACGCTACATTCTCCCTCCGCCCAACAATGAAGTGCGCAGAAGACATCACGGCGATATGAAGTAGCTGGGAATCACTAGTTTACCAAAACAATCCTCTGCTCCAAAACAAACAACTGACACGACATAGTATCCAGTTAGACCGACGGAGATGAAAGGACTGGATCACAAAAATTTGCGATTTCACATCACGCTATGTAACGCAGGACGGACGTTAACAAAAATAGAGGGCAGTTTATTAAAGAACGAATGGGCGACTCCAATCCGTAGTCGCATTCGTTCATTAATAGGTGCGCATCATTCACACGCTACCTTATTGGTACTATTCCTTATTTCAGAACCTTTCCCCTACATCCGGACGGATCAGTGCCTGAATGGTGTAGTAATGCTATGAGGGACGGAGCGATGGCGAGATGCTCGACCCGCTTGGAGTGGCCGGGATTCGAAGTCCGCTAGCGCTCCTCGTGGCGGGTGGCTATCGCCCTCGTCGAAGGGAGGTTGAGGCATTTCCGCCGTGGCGAGCGCAGGTGACGCAGGCGGGGGCGGCCACAGCCTTGTGGAGGGGCCGCGGGGCACGCCGGCGCGGCGTGCACGGCTCCGGCAGATGCCGGGGGAGGGGGCGTCGCCCCGGCCGCTCAACGGAGGCGGACTCCGGACTTTCTCGGCGCTCACATTGAAATCAGTGAGAACTCATAACGAAGCGAGGCATTTCCAGGATTGATTCGCTGAAGTGCTAAGATACATGTATTCACTTCACACAACTAATCTCAGGCATACACCTGAATTTAAAAAAAAAATGTATCCCTTCAACTCCATTTTTCCAATTACAGACTAAGCTACATAAAAAATATAACTGCACACGCCATAATATGCCGACATGCATCATTCGAAATTCCCTACCATGTGGATCGTGTGTTTATCGACAGTTTCAGAACTTCTTGTGACATTACAAGATAAATTTCAGTGCTCCAAATGTCCTGAAGCCCATCCCCTGGCGATGCCACTGATTATTTTGTTCAAAGTAAAACTTCATAAATTTATTTTAATTCAACGAACAGAAAATATATGGTGGCTACCTAGCAAGTTTAGGGCAACTAGAAAAACTACCTTTTTGGTGCAATTTATTTGACAGTATTGTATGTGTGATGATTCTAAGAAGAAAACATCACTTCCAACTTCTTATAACAGCCAGAGACACGCGAACTAGAAAGAGGTCACCACGTGTGTAAGAAACAAGAGAACACCCAGAGACTGGAAATAAATTGTTACCAAACCACTCGCAAGAACAGATGTAGTATAACAATTAATATAAATTATTTATATACGAACTAATATAGAAGATGGTTTTACATGAGGGGGACTACTTAAAGGTATAAAGTCTCGAACGATATTACATGTAGACCTATTCAAGTCCAAGAACATGTGAATTAAATATTTTCATTAAAGAAAGGCCAATGCATCAATACAGCAGAAAGATACCCCCCCCCCACACACACACACGCACACACCATGCTCAGGGAATTTCAAATGAAATGAAAACATTGAACAACGAAAAATTATCCCTAAAACCTAAATTCAATATTTGCAGCCCCGACATTACGAGGATTCGCATTTCCGTATGACATTCAACGCAATTCAAATACTACAACACAAATCATATATTACAAACTTCCGTTACTTCTATAAATCTATATTTCCTCTCTTGTAGCTTCTATATTCCGAATACAACCACAATCACAACCCACAATTATTTTATACCACCAATTACGAATTGGATATTACGAGGCCCCGAGGTATTGGATTATACCCAACCGTTCCGATGGCAGGGGGCCTATGCAATAAATACAGCCGCAGGAAAGCATCCAATGCAGGATTCGATTCCCGATTGCGGCCGGGGCCGGCTAGCCGGGGCCCGCCGCGAGACGGTGGGTGTAATAATCGCGATCGATTAAATATCGACAGTTCGCCCAGCGATAGGTCTTATCGCTTCTCGATGAGCGTGCCCGAAGAGCCTCCACCGCTGACACGCGCTGCCGAGGGGAGCTTGAGGCGATCAAGCCAGGGTTCTCCACTCTTAACTGGTTTAGGGAAGAAATACTTCCATTCTTTGGTGGACAAATACCGAGCAATTATCGAAATCGAAGGATTGCATCTATACTGTAAACGAAACCGATGAAATTAAAGAAACAGAAATAGACAAAGAAAAAAGAAAATATTTACACTCAAGGCAATTTTACAATCAGTATATAAAAAGAACTTAGCAAACAAAGGCGCGAGAACGAATGGGCATTAAAATAGCAGATTTCATTAGGACTCGTTTTCAACGAAGAAAATGAGAAAGCGTCAACAGCACAATAATAATTAAAAAAAACGAATAGGAAAATCATTAATACAATCCAAAATTCACCAATAATGTTTTTGCCTCAAATGCCTAGTCATGAGTGTGCCGAGGGGAAAGGCAAAAAGAGGTTAGAGACAGCAGCACGAAGAGGGGACGACGGGGCTCGAATAGAGGGAAAGATGTGCCGCTAAAGGGAAAGATACGGAGCGAGCACACCGCCACCGGCTGAGGGCGCGGGGGCGGAAAGGTTTGAGAGCGTGGCGCACTTGAAAGGGCGGTGCGAGCAGCGCCTCGCGGGAGGCGGCGCCGCTAAGCCGCCTGCTTGCCTCCGCGCCCCGCCCCCCGCACGGCGAGGCGAAGATACACAGGAATTCGCGCAGCGCTGCTGTTGCGTGAACAGCAGGGTGTGGCGAGCGATGGCTGCCAATTCCTACTCGCTTGTCTAGTTGCTTCAAAGATGTGGTGGAACTCTTTCTAACGATACGTTTCTAGCCTAAGGTACGTATCTTACTTGTCTACCATAAAAATAATTTTGACAAACCATCTCCGTTTGAGGTCACTGCAAGTCAGCTCAGAGGATAATCACCACGCGGTCGAAAAATACATTGGTTTCAGGAACAAAGACTGGCAATGTGAATTTGAAAATCCACCGGAGTTCAACGAAAGCGAAGGCATTTCTATACCCAGCAACTCATCTTTAAGATCCAACGTCTATTCTTTTCTTTCAAGCACCTTTAAGGCTATAATGTCAGCACTCTCATATTAATATGTTTCCCTAGTCGACGCTGTACACGAGAACTATTAAACCGTCAGGTAGGAACAACTCGAAACACGTCACCCTGCGGCAAAGCGGCAGAACCGTCCGGTGCCCCGCGCCAACGGTCAGTCAGAGCGCGGACCACGAACACGCAATTCGGCGGCTGCGTCGCGCGCCTCCCCTCAATAATTTATATAGAAATAGCGCGCCTGCGGAGACGTGCCCCAGTGCCAAGGTCCCGGGGGCGGGGGCGGGGGGCGGGCCGGCGCCGGCCCTCGCATACATGCATACATCGCGCTCGCACAAAAGAAGGCGCGATAGCGTCGCAGTGCCGCGCCCGCGCCCGCGTGGCCCAGAGATGAGGCCGGCTGATGAACGAGCGGCGCGGGGAGGGCAGCCGCCGCTCAGCTCTCCAGGGAGGCCGGCACATAGGTAACCCTGCCCGCTGCAACTTAAAACGCTACTGCACCGGTGTCAAGTTTACGCTGTCCGGAGCCAGTTTCCTTGTCTGAGCAACATTTTGTCCGTGAAATGTATAAATCAAATATTTATTATCAACATTTTAAAAATTAATATAACATTGAGGTCGAATCGATGAGACATTTTACGAACTTCATAAATGTTATTTCACTGAATGTTGTTAAACATTACAAATATTAATTATTTAAATGTAATCGATATAATCGCAGTCTGTATAAACGTACTAACATTATTTCTGTTAATGATTCAACAGCTTTGTGCAAGGAGATCCGGAGTTTCGTATAAAGCGGATGTGTGATCTCATTCGACCTCAAAATCGCTGTTTGCTATGACTGAGTGATGAAAGGAACCACAGCAACGTCGTCACTTTCGAGTTGAACGACAAAACGCAATCCACAATATCATTACACCGCGTTGCATTACGTGCAAATTTGAAATGTAACGATACAAGTAAAGGTTCCGCGGAAGTAATACTTCGTATGACACATCGGAATGACATCAAACGAGGCTGTCGAAATTGAAACACATTCCTACAATCTCTTATGGAATACAGGCCATTTCGTGCAGTGCAGATCGAGGATTCACAACGACATGAACCTCATGAATGATATTTACAGCAATCAATAATAAAATACACGAATAGAAATGTATATGATTCGGAAATTCAAAAATATATTTTCATAAACGTCAATCCCCCGAAATTGATTCGCCACTCCCGCTTATCTATCACTTCCTGGGTTAGGAGAAACCGATATAAATTGAAAAAATATATTGAAAACAAGAGAGGCTAATTAAGAACAAGATAAATACGAATTCCACTTGAAACTTCATACGCCACAAACGCGAGACGATAATCTAACGGATTTATCGCAGAAAACCTCCCGGACACGCGCTCATGAAACGCGCGCGTCAAAGAAGCCATTATTAAGGAGACAATGAGAATCTGTCGGACGACGAAGTTGAAGGTGGCCTTTCCACAAAAGACGCTGGCGCAGAGGCGGGGGCGATAAACAAACAGGGCGGTTCGCGCCCTTCTCCAAAACAAACGGCCAGCGCTGTGCGTGCGGACGCATGCAAGGGCCGGACCGGGCCGGGCCGGGCGCGGGGCTGGAGGTCGGACGAGCGCTGGCAGAGTGCCGCCTTTGAATCTCCGCGAGCCCTAAAAGACCGAGCGAGGTTGCGCGCGTGGCCTGGCGTGGCCGGCGGACGCCCAGCGCCTTTCGCGACGCGCTTCAAGCGAACGGAATACTTATAAATGCAGTCAACTACGCGCATGTATGGTGTATGTTTGTATTTAAGTATACATGTATGTATATACGAACGAATGAATGAGTGAATGTGTGTAATGTTTGATGTCAAGTGTGAGATTTCCACACTGAGAAATATAGCAAATAACTGATTAACTAATGAATATACTCTCCGAAAACGGTATTATTGTTAACTAGGTCGACGCAGAACGCCCTAAGAAAGGTAATCTATGAAAGTATCAAAACATTATTCTGTTCTCAACACGTTCATGTTCGAACACGGAACGGGACGGAACAACGAAAACAGTTCAAAACGGGGAAGACGTAACAGCAACAAACGCACTAACCAACTAAAAGGTAACACCATTCTATGATTTACAAACTTAACAGGCAAATACCAGATGCACGGCTCACAGTATCAGATGGCTGTACTGAGAAAGACGTAAAAGTGCACGAAAAAGAAAATAACTGGCGTGAACTAAATACAAAATCTATATTCGAATCCCTGAAACGCACCACAGAACAGACCAGGAACTTATTCCACGACACAACACTCCGCAACGCCGACGTGCCCCTCCTGGACGCGAGCAACGTCCAACCGCATCAAGACCCGCTATTCCAGAGTCGCACACAGGAGCATTGGACACAACACGATGTACTACGCGGCATGCAGCAACGAGCAGCGGCGCCGAGTCGCCCCCGAAGTCCACCACCGCCCGCACTGGCCTCGCAAAGGGCCCCCTCGCAAAGGGCCGCGCCGCGCCGCGCGGGCGGGCGGGCCGCCGCCCGCCCGCCGCGGCCGCCGGGGCGCCGAAAGGGCCCGAGCCGCCCCGACCGCGCCCGAGCGCCGCCGCGCCGCCGCCTTTCCTCCCGCTGCTCTGCTCCGCGTCACGCCGCACTGCCCGCCGCGATTTCTCTCGTTTCGGCCCCGGCACGCGACACGGCTCGAGGCAGCCGTCACCGCCGCAGCCGCGCCGCCCCGCCCCGCCCGGCCCCGCGCGCGCAGGGCGGAGAAAAAATTATAAACGGCTGGAGGTACTTAAGAGTGCGGCGCGGAGGAGCCCGCTCGCCCGAGGAGGCTGGGGGCGATGAAGACGCGCGAGCACGACGGTGGCGCTGCGGCCCCCACGGCAATTAGAGACCGGATTTCCCCCGGCGCCAGCGCCACGCGCCTTCGGGAATCAATTTGGCAGGGGCGGGGCGCGGCGAAGGACAAGGCCCACCTCACCCCTCATCCTCACAGCCCAGCCCTATTTCTCCGTCTCCTCTAGGGAGAACTTTCTCATCCTTGTATGGGGGATGAAACTCATTTACTCGGACACAGTCCTGCACGTTAACGGAAATAAGTTCAGTGTCAAAAATGGTTTCTGATACACGAGAGCTCGTATAGAAATACTTGTAACTATCACTACTACTGCCTCTCGTTTTGACATCCACTTTGCCATCCATCCCATTTGCATGACATAATCTGATGAAGTTTATTCCATTTAGAAATTCAATATTTTATAAACCTGACGTGCCCCTACAATACAAAATGGTCTCAACACAATTATGATGCCTTTAAAATGCCTGACTGACACGACTAATATGGAATATCCTATATACCGAGATATTAGAAAAGTTAAGTGTAACACAGTATTGTTTATTAAATATCGAATAAAAGCCGATATTAAAAGCTAGATATTTATCCAAGCATAACTTGAGCAAGCAATTCCAAAATTAATGAACGTTCCTTACAATTCCTCAATGTCCGATTTATGAATAATATTTAAGCGTAATCCACTATCTGAACCGCCAGCCGATCTTTAGCATCCTCTAATTTCGCAAGCTCCTCTTCCACCGAACGAAAGGATCGAGTGCTTCCTGTGCCCGGCCAGGGCTGGTCTGCGCTGCGCCGGGCTGCCTGCCCGCGGCGCGTGTGTGCATTGCGGGGCTGTCGCGCGCAGGAGCATTTCAGCTCGCGAACGTCAGACGGCAAACAGCAACAGATCGTGCGAAGGTTCTTTGAAGATATAAATTCGCAAAACACCAACTTGGGAAGCAGTTAATGAAGGAAAGCATATCTACGCCGTTTCATTGGTTCCAAGAAGATGCTATATCCTACCAGATGCAACACCACGTGTGGGTTTGCCCATCTTATTCGCAAGTCGTGTCAATGAGAACTTTTCTTGGAGAACAATTCTTGGAGAACAATTCCATATTCCTCCACTATTCATCTGTACACATCGTTTGTGATGGGTAATAGTACGTCTTGCCCTCTGCGCCGTGGGCGTTAATGTGTTACCAGGTACCTTATTGGTCGATGCAGGAAAAACAACTTAGAATTTAAATCATAAATGAACCTTGACTGCGTAGCAATGCCGGTCCCTGTGGCGCAGTTGGTTTGCAGGTTCGAATCCTGCGTAGACATCCACATTTGCGATTGCCACTTCCCCCCTCCGTATCATTCAATCACATCATACTTGAAGGCTAACAAAATTGACTGAACAATGGATACAGCCAAAAAGGTTGTACCTCATAGCGAGTAAAGACACGTTCATCTCTTCGGGATAAATATGACTGTGCCTCGGGGAATAACACGCTGCGTGGTCCGAGATGGCCGATATTCGCATTAAATTAATAACAATAATAATATAATAACAAACGTAAACAAAATTACCGGCGTTTGAGGATGAATTTTTCCAGAATATTGTTTTCAATGAATAATTAGGGTAACATAAAAACTAGCTTAACCTCAACAGACTGTCGGCAAAGAGGGATATCCTTTGTCGTAAGTCGAACTTGATTCCACTGATCGGTGAGGCTTCAGCTTTTCATCAGCAGTCGTTATTGGTTTCTTTTGTAGTCGTTTTGCTGTTTCTTGGTGGGGCCGACTTCCACGAGAGTACAAAAACCTCTTTAAATAGGACAAAAAAACACTTTGGACCAAAAATAAGAGAATTGTTACTTTCTACTGTGTGAAGTACGTAGAACGCTACATCCACGATGATTAATTTTTTACAGCTATAAATAAAAAGTATACATTCAAATAGTGGAATCAACTTATCAATTGAATAATATCTCGACAAAAAACCATCAACGTTGTATTTCGACGCTTCCAACTTTCCAAATTACTTATCTTAATGTATTCAATTCCAACCTTCGCATCCGCATATCAGTTGATGTGACAACAATATTTTATATTTTATTTCAGCTTCAACGTTTTGCAATTTGAACACGCCGGAGACCGTAATGGACATGTGGCGCAGAATTCACGAAAATGTACCAATATTCAATAATAAAACGCGAGCGCGCTCCCGCGATATTGCATATTCCACGCGGGCGCCGCCCACGCGCGAACGCTGGCCGCCCGCTGGGCGCCGCGCACACACACACGCACGCGCCCGCGCTCTCTCTTTGGCGCCTCCCCCACGCCCCGCCCACACACTGCGCAAGAATGCACGCGCTCACAGCGCCCCGCCACGCCACGCCAACCAATATGCCCTGTCGACGGATCTACAAGCGACTACTTCATACCCCGAATATTGGATGTGAATCCACACGGCAGTCTGCTCGGCGGGGTGTGTGCTTGCACCACTTACTGTGATGGTTCACAATGTCTTCAGAATGCGGACTTTTGAACTACAAAGGACTGTCACTACACTGATATTTAGTAACTTTAGAAGGTGCACGTGTATATTTCCGAAACGTTGACAAACAAAAGTATTATTTAATGTCCTGATGAACCTTCTATTATTGCTTAGGAGGTCAGGCAAAATGGTTGTCACGAGCACGAGTGCAATATAAAAAGTTAGTTACTGTTCTCTACATTACAAATTGCTTAAAAATTACACTATAAATTAATTACAATAATTAAAGCATGCAATGTTTATATCGCAACGTATTTCTGTAAATATAAGAAGTTCATGAATATAAACCCAACTACATAGTTTATGAATTTAATGAACTAAATATGTACTGCCCTATTGCAATTTAAATGATATTCAACACAAAAAGTTGCAAGCACAATTAATTGTGATTTCCATTACATGAAATCAGTAGATATCAATTTCATTTCGTTCAAATCAAAATAAAACATAAAGGGAAATAATACCAATAAATATTTTACCGCTCTTTTTTAGCCGATTGAAACAATTTTATTTCGGAAATATTACGGACAATTATGAGCTTTCTTCACACAGGAAAGGAAGCACCACTACAACAAAACAGGCATTCGCATTTTTCAGAGGGTACTGGAGGAGTGAATGGGGAGGCGGAGCAGGAGAAAGTGGTAAAATATTTCGAAGTTTCTGCATTACGCAACATGACGACAGAAGGTACTATCCCCGCGGTAGAGAGGATTTACAGAAATGGAATTACTGTTGTTTTTATTAGTGCACACAGATGAGGACCGATTTTTCTTTTTCGAACAACCTGATGTGCGCAGTAGCTCTGCGTCCTTGACGAACCACGAGTTCCCGCGCCGGTTAGAACCTGCTCACACATGTGTTGCTGGTGCGATGAGCGACCAGAAAAGTCCGCCGAGCTTGGCACAACGCACGGGGATCATTGATCACAATGATTTCTCGCTGGAGACAGTGTCCTAACGAGCTACTTGATATTTGCAAACAATGGGGGAAGACACGTGATCGAACGGTGAAAGTGCTTCAAAGAAAGAAGACACCTAAAATTATACGAAGGACCGTTCGTTAGAAAAAGAGATGGCAGGGGACAGGTAGGGATTTATATCTAAGTACACTTTCTCAGACACCCCAACAGTTACTAACAAACTCAGGCAATAGAAATGACGGCAATAATGGAAGACGACGTTCGGAGGAAAGCGGTTAGCTGCGCTACTCCATACTGTCAAAATAACGATGACAATTCTCAGCAATTGAAACGGAACATTCTGTTACATCATTCGTATAATTGGGATCGGAACTCATGTATGTTTCATCTGTTTGGAACGTCGTCATCGACAGCGTTCAGAAATGGATGCGCAGAAATGGAAACGCAAGGTATTTTCAGTGCATGCATGCTTCTTGATTGTAAAAATGCATGGCTATTCTAGGGCAGTAGATGAAAGGGTGACATGCGCAAATATTCATTTGGTCTGACCAATCTCCGCTGTTTCTACCAGGCTACATCGAGTCCTGCTACCACCACCAATCCTCTTCCACCCACTCGCATAGCGAGCCCTGCACGGGGCGCGGCTCTGCCGAACAGTGAGGCCATCTGTGGTCGGGCAGGCCGGAGTGGCGCCGCGCCTGAGGTGGTGGGGAGGAGGGGGCGTGGTTCGCTCGTCGCCCAAACACGGACAGAACTTCACGCGCAGGCGGCGCTCGCAATTAAACTAAGGTTTCTCCGCGGCGACGCTCGCCGCTGGCGCCCCCGCGGCCGAGCGCGCGAGAAACCCCGCGGGCCACGTCGCGAGTTTCCGAGGGAAGCGTCAAAATTCGGATTCCTCGTGGGACAAGTGGCGTACGTAGCGAAGCGCATCTGCAGCGCTCGGGTGGATTTGCAGACAGAAAAACTTTTCTTTTAGATAAAGTTTCTCAAACTTTCTCGCTCCAAAGGCGATTTTAGAAGCGTTGAGAAAGTGTGCAGATTCCAAAGTTATAACAAATCTACATAATGGCTTGATACAAAGAATTTAAAAATATTATCAAAGGAAAAAATAATCAACATTTTACTCCATATCGTTGTATTTTCAATTTCATTGAGTAGATTATGTTAAACTATAATTTATTTATAAAAAATATCTCTATTTTAAAAAAAAGAGACCAGTTCGAAGATCCAATGGATCCTACTGGTGATCCCCGGACCAAGTTGAGGACAGTTTCATGGCAGACATTCAGTAGGGATATCTTTTGTCTAACTAGCTTATTACTCACCGATAATAATTAAATCAGGTTGAGTGGTCGGGTCCGTAAGACACTTACCTGTAAAAAAAAAAGAAAACAAATCGTAAGATTGATAAAGAACTAACGGTATTAAAACAAATTTATCAAATCGTCAATACGTTTCATACAAGAACTACATCACTACAACAAAAATTTAAAAAAATATCAATCGACATCTGATCACAATTTCATTATCAGTGAACAAAAATCAGCAAAAACGAACGTCACGGACTTATCCTACAAAATGGGGCATTTTTCCACGGACGCCTTTTCCCCTCAAAGCTCTCTGGAACAATGCCCCACGTTCTCGTCACAAGAAATACAAAATTATCCATTTTCCATTCGAATAGTTGAAGGAGCTGACTACAGCATCTCCTTCGTGTAGCAGCTCGTAATCGGTAGGCCAATAACTGGCAAAAAATTGGAAAGTTTTATTGCCTCCTTAAGAGCTTCAACATTTGCAACCACTCTGGGCGTTTGTGACCCCGAGGAAGACCAACTCTCACGACAGGAGACGAGAGCACCTGAACTGTAAATGTTGCCCACCGAAAAGCACCAGCGGAGCCCTCGCGGGAAACGACATGCACGTCACAAGGCGGCAATCAACGCAGGTCGGTTGTCCGGTGTTATCACAGGAAAGATTACATTATAGCGTCTGCAGTTGGGCGCATAGTTATTTACGGGGGTAAGAGGTAAAAGGTGGTAAAGTTTGCACGTCGTTGCGAGAAACGGACTGATTAGAAGACACAAGTGAAAGAGAGAACGGGTGTGCAAGAGAAGAGATATTACGAGGAGACGCAAAGAGCAGAGCATTGTCTCTTCGCACGTCCACCGAGCAAGGACAGAATGCTCTTGAACACTGTTACCAGCGACAGAATTCAGTAAGTGGCTGCGAATACAGGAGAGATACTGCACAAGAAATAAACGTACGACGGTCGAGTTGTTCCCTACAATCATGCGAGATATTTGGACAGCAGAAGACGTAACCGTACATATCGCCATTACAGGTCATGTGAATTCCGAAATGACATAAATGAAACATCGACGATGCTCTTAATACGATTTCTCATTGACGCAGGTCACGCTGAGCTTTCACTTGAGTCATTTCTTTGCAGCCAAGGTGGTACTAGCATTATCCAAAATTTTCAGCACTTCAATTAAACGAAATATCAAGTAATGATTTTAACATTGATTGATATAAATATAACTGTGATATGTTTGATATGTATGATATGTTTGATATGTATGATATATGCGCATACTGTATCCTCTGCTTTCCGAAGTAGGTCTTTCTGTCATGTTAAACTATTAAAGTAAACATGCGTCAATATAAAAGCAAACGTGCGACATGATCGAAGACTTCTGTTTGAATAACATTTAAAAAATGTCCGTCAATCTCGCGTATTCGTCTATTAGTTGAATTTTTTAATTAATTCGATTAGCAACAAATTGAAGTTTTCTTATATTCAAGGATCCATGGAATCTAAACTTCAGGATTTAAGTTATATTGTTGGATCTGGCTGAAATCAGAATTTTAGACCTTTAATAAAAAATATTCAATTCAATACATTTAGTATAATTCCTTTTAATAGAAAACAAATATATTGAAAGAAACGAAGGATTAAACGCAAGTAGCGGGACTTGAACGCTGCCGCTGGCGATGCCACAGAAATTCAAACTATTGGGCGCGAAATCATAACGGCAGCGAACAGGTTAAACCAACTTGACCGTCAACGCTACCGTGAGCACAAGGAGGCTCCATGGCGGGAGCGAAGGCGAGCAGCGGGCTGGCGCCTGGGGGGCGCCGCCCATAAATCTCGCGCGGAAGCTGACGCAGGCGCAGGGGCGCGCTCTATCGCCCACTCCGCGCCGCCAGACACGAGGCTAATCAGTGAAAGGGTGGACTCCTGGCGCGTTCCGCCTCTATCGGAAGTGCGGCCACGCGCCCAGACGCGGTTATCGCCCCTTCCTCCGCAGGCAAATCGGCCGCGGCCCAGACGCCCCTCGCCCCCGCCCCCGCCTTCGCCGGTGCACACTGGGCGAACTTAAGTCATAGGATGGTCCACAACTGAAGGTTGTAAACACAATTACTGCTGTGCGAGTATACGTAATTTACCCTATTACAGCGTGTATTGGAAAAGCTATTCATTTCACTTTTCCATTTTGTTTGAGGTAACCTCAGTCAAAATGTATTTGTTGTCTCATTTATTTTCGGGAAACTCGAAACAAAATAATAACAATAATAATAATAATAATAATAATAATAATAATAATAATACATCAAGTACACCAAATTAAAGAGCAATGGAAGCAGGACATTTCATTTTCCAATTTATTACCTCCACTAGTAGGATCTCGGTCGTAGAAAAGCACGACAGAGAAAATCTTCAGAAAAATGATATCCCTCTAAGACAATTGAAACTGATGCCAAGTCTGTTGTGCTGACGATATACTTTACGAAAAAGCCCGATGTGAAGACAAGATCAAATTTGTTCTTAAATATAACACGTGTTCAATGTAAGAAACAAGTATAAAAGACCCATCAACGCAAAGGGGTCAGCGGACGTTGCGGCGGCCCACTGTGCCTGGAGAGGCGCAGCCCGCAGTCTCCTAAGCGCGGGCGAGGCGGGGCGGGGCGCAGGCAAAGGGGCGCCGTCTGCAGCTCGGGTGTCGCCGACTGAGTCCTCATTGAGGAAACGGCCTAGGCATCGGCAGGCCGCCCGCCCCTCCTCTCGACTCCTCCGCCCCCGCGACACACAGCAGCCGGCGACGCACGCGCCGCGCCGCGCCCCGGGAGGCCCCCCTCCCGCCTCCCGCCCCCGCCCCACCGTGCGCGTCTGGCGGCGGCGGAAGGAAGGAAGCAAGGAACAGGGGAGGCGCGCGCCGGCGGCCTCCCTCGACTCCTGCTCCTCCCGTAGCAAAACATGTTGCTTCTCCTCGGCCGGCCGACCGGCCCGCCCGCCCGGGCGCAGATCATTGAAAGCCCCCGCCGGCTGCGAGCGGCACGCCCGGCGGCGGCGCGAGGCTCAAGGGGAATTCCCCGAACCGCACAAAAGCACTCTCACAATTAACAACCTCCGCAGTCCGCATTGCCTTCCGCACATGACTCGCTCAAAGCTATGGATTTGGAGAAACGTTATAAAGCGAATCCGAATGGTATTATGGGGCTGACACCTGCACATTGTCATGTACCTCGTAGAATGTAAGTGTCCGCGCGCAGCTCACAAACAGAACATTAGAGAAGCTGCTAATTAACTAGGTGCAGATGCATCACAACTACCTAACCAGGAATAAATCACGATTTTCAAACCACACGAATTTCATCGACAAACACGTAGATATGAAAACTCTAGAATGTACGTTTTATACAGTGAATTCAAACCAAACGTGAAAAGAAAAGTGTTTATAATGTACCATCTAGTACGCGCCATTTAAAGATTGTACTCTTAGAAGTCACGATACGAAAATTGTACTTTAAGAAGGCATCGAGATGGAAAACGACACATACGACGTAGACTTCCAAACGACTCCCTACATGAAGTACGCCGAACCGGGTGGGTGGGGTAAACATCAACATTTCGTTCCTTCCTCTCGTCGCCGTAGGAGCGCGCAGCCGCTCGCCGCGGAGCGAGGAACGCCCGCTTCCTTCCTGCGCGAGGCGGCGGCGGCGGGGTGGAGGCAGGGGGAGGGGGCCGCGGGAGGCGGAGGGACTCCCGCAGGAGGCCGCGGAGGGCCCGAGCAGGGGGAGCGGCTGCGAGGGCAAGACGCGGTGGCGCCCCCGGGCAGGGACGCTACGAGTCCCCGCTGCGCCAACTGACTGGCAAATGTGCTACTACCGTTCTCATTCTCTCCATTGCTTTCGAGCAAGATTAAAGATCTCTGAAAGGCTCTCGGAACATTCACGGACATTATTACCCAAGTAAATGCGACTTATAAAACTTAGTACTTAATACGACTCCACGGACGAAAAAATACAATGAAACGATCTTTGCATCTAAGTCTGTTTTACTTTCCTGTACTGAAATTCAAGATAATATGATCAACTAAATATTTTGCTGAGTGCTCAATCAATGTACAACCTCTTAAAGGGATTATTTCTGTCAATCTTCAATTCAAATTAATTCATGAATATTATTACTTACAATGTACTAATTACTTTCATGCCCTGTCAGTTAGACTATAACAATCCTTATCTCAAGGAACATTTTCCATTAATAATTGTAACAGGCAACACTGTAGTAGTGTAATTTTTGACTGACATTGTAGCCATTAAATATTTTTTCTAACACGTAGTTAATTCAATTAGCAAATAAATACACACTAGTTCTCAACATGAAATACGAAAAGCGTAAAGTTATACATTTACGCATGGAAACTATAACTGCCATTATACGCATTAATAACGAGACGCACAAGTGAAAAATTTGAAACGCATAATTCCTGCGAAGCCAACGCTACCTGTGTATATAACGAAAATGAGCGGCGAGCGCTCTGCCGGCGGCCAATGAGGTCCGTGGGCGCGAGTGATTCGCCACGAGCGGGCCGGCGCCATAGAAACGGGAGCGCCCGCCCCAGGTGCGGCTGACGCACGAAGGCGGGCGCGTCACGCGCCACCACATGGGCGGAGGCTGCAGACAATCCTCAAAGCACTTGCTTTAACACACCAATTTCCGCACGTTGTGTCTTTGTCGGAGGGATCTTAAGGACGCTACGTGGATTGAAGCTCTTCAGGATATAAAATAACATTGAACAAGTGTTAATCACAGCAACGCTTCATTTAAGGGTACCCGCATACTGCGTATTTACATAGGGGCACTGTTCCTGGCGAAGCTTCTAACAAAGGGCCAGAATTATTTGAAAGTTATTTTGGACCTCGAGGCATAACGACTAGATGTATTCGTATTAGATTCGCATCCCGCGACCAACTTTTCCTAAGCCTTTTATCGACTTTCCCAAAAGGCACAACCGATTGCATCCCGTTTGGTTTCCTTTGCGAGTGCAAGTAGAGCTCGCACAGGTATCAACGCTTTCTACATCGCCCTTTGGCTTTCAGTTTTGAAGAGCAAACGTTCCTCTTAACTTCGTATATTTTATATAACTCCAGTTCTGTAATAGACAGAATAAGGGAACCTTGTTATTTTGGAATTAAGCTATCATATTTTCTTAATTTATTAAACCGATTGTACGTGTTTCGTGGGCTGCTCCAAGGCGAAAGGAAAGGCAGCAGGGTCTTCCGCTAAAACACGCACAATTAAAATAAGTACAGTAGTTAGATTCCATAGACAGTGCCGAATATTCTGCCATGTTCACTTCTATTCGAGGTTTGCTTTGGATTGGAGCGAGAACATCTAGTAGCGTTACACATGAACGGACACTTAACTACATTGTTTCCTCCTTCCCCATCCCAAAACACCGGCCTGCATGGAATCGAGTTACGCCTTCTCAGGTCGCCAAAAGTGATTATGTGCGATACTGGGGGGCAAACGAGACCGCAAAATGAAATCGTGCGATTCCCTAGCAACCAACCACCGATAGTTAAGCCAACTGCCATGTCAGAGAAAAGCAACCCGAAATCGCATCTCTCAGCGACCGAGAAATTGAACACGCGACCTAACCACGTCCTGTTGGGGCTGCTGAGACCGCACCGCTCATCTGTTCAGCGCGTCGGGGGCCTGGTGCGCTCCCCCACCACACTAGGCCAATGTTCAATGAGAAGGGGCGGCCGACGACCTAGCAGCGGCCCTCGGCAGGGCGACATGGCGCGGCGCGGCCCGCCCGGCCCCAGCGCCAACGAAGATGACGGTAATTAACGGCAGCACCGGCGCGCTCGCAAATTAACGCAAATTATCGTGAAATATCGCGCGGCGAGGAGAGCGCGGAGCAGGGCTGCGGGGGGAGGGGGAGGGGGAGGCAAATGCGCCTGCGCCGGAGATCGCGGCCACTCATTACAGGGCGCGCGCGTCGCTCAGCGCAGCGCAGCACAGCACGGGCGCCCACGCACGCCTCCGGCCGCGCCAACGGCAACGGGCACGGCGGCACGGAGCGCCAACGCCACGGCCAAGTCCCACAAGGTATTGCGACGCCACACGCACGGCAAACCTCGCACCGGACGCGACGGTATCACAGTAAACCACAAACGAGATCTTGTCAATGCAACGCCTACGGAAGAAATCTAAAGCTGTACTGGATTACGAGTAGAGGCAGTGGTATTTTGATCGCAAAAGGAATAACATTCCAAACTTCACGTAACGAACAAATTATTTAGGATGAATGGCTGTAGTATTTGACGAATACAATGAAAAGAATTTGAATTACAATCACATTACAAAATGATTTTGAGATTCGCAAAACGACCCTCACCTGACAAAGATTTATATATTTTCAAGAAAGAAAAAAAAAATTTTTTTTATATTTTCCAAAAGAATTTACATCGTTCAGAAATACAGAAAAGCAATAACAAAAAGTATGTTGAAAGACATCAGTTCCCAATTACGTGGGGAAACTGAACTGTAAATATGAATTTTAATTCTTTTCTGTAAAACGCAATACTAATAACACATCAGAGAGAGAACACAAAAACCTCTACACAACAGTCTAACACAAGCCTGCACAGCGCCTGCTTCTGCGGGCATTTTGCACAGAGCTGGACGACTGCACGCGACAGCCATTCAAGTTGTGGGGGGGAACCAATTTTGCGGGGAGGGGGAGCAGCCTTCCATTGCAGTTAGGACGACGCAGCGCAAAGACTGAATGCTTTTGATGCAATGATCCATGCTGCGAAATTATTTGCCCACTTATTCAAATGGGTAATGTCTACATGTCTAGTATTTCCAGTTATAAGGGGCATAATCCACTCTATGTTTTTCTATGTACTGCTATGTGTCGATGTATTTTCCTCTGTTTTTTAGTTTATGGTTATTGTGACTCTTACACAATATTTTAAAGCAGTGGGCTTTTTATAAAATTATTATTTAATTCTAACTAACAAACATTTACAAATTAATAACTGATTGCACCATCAGGAATGTTAAATCTCCAAACGATAGCAATAGCAAACGAGATACCAACGAGCAAATGACAAAATGTCAGGGCAATCAGGGCATGAGATTATTACGCGTCTTGTTAAACAGAATGCGAAGAGCTTCATATTTTTATACGATTAAACCATTATGGATAGTGTTCGTTGATTAAATATTAGAAATTATAATATGCTGTCAGAGATAAGAGCAGAAAGTAATCATTATTTTCTTCCGAATAAGATTTTTTTAGCTTTAATAGAATCATTTGATTCAATTAAACGTACTTAATAAAAATCTAGTTTACCACTGCCATTATAGTTCCATTATAGTTCTTGGTGGCCAAATCAAATACGTACAATTAATTAGTTTTAGTTTATATTTCACATTGTCATCTATCGACAGCAAAAATGTCTAATACAATACAAAAGCAATATTACTTGAACTGTATCGAGTCCGTCAGTCCGTCACGCTCAAGCCGATTGCTCTTTCAATTTACGCACTACAGTTAGTTACAATTGCTCATTCTCCCGACTCCCAGAATGAGTCTCATCCCCACTCTCCCGCATTTCCACGCGAGTGGCTCCCGAGGTCCGTTCTAGTGCAAAATGCTGCACAAACACCACAAGGTATTAGTCCACGATACCACCAGGTGAAAATGTCGAGGATGCAACACGTGCTTCTGGCGCTCTAAACGCAGCGGCGGACCCGTTAGGGCGCAGAGCGTTAGAAGGCGTCCCTCAGCGCGGGGCGGGGCGCCGATCGCGGTGGCGCGCTGTCGCCGGCGGCCAACGCAACGCGTCGCGGGTATCACGAGAGGCGGGGGCGATCGCACTAATTAGCGCGACGGCGCCGCGCGCGCGCATCGACCGCCGCCGCCGCCGCACGCGAACGAGCGCCTCTCCGCCGCCGAAGCATCGGCGCAGCGCCCGCTGCACTCGCGCCGCCACACCCCGCGCGCAGCCGGATTAACACTAGAAAGACCTACAACGACGGCCTGCAGTCAACTATTCTTTTTTATTTGGAGAAATCTCTTATAATTCAAGTCTTATAACACATTGTAGGGTAATGAAAAACATTTTTTGAAGTAAAATCATATGTGTATAATTATTTTGGCTTACAAGTCAAACTTTTTTCGTGTTGCCACATTTGCTTATTACCAACTACTTTTTCGCACCCAGAACAAGTGTCAATGGAGTTGTTTTTACAATAACTTATTTGACACTATCAACCCTATTCGTCCTTGGATGCTTTTTTATGTACTCTGCGACAAGTGATGCCCTCATGGAATGGTTGGAGTCTACAGCATTGTCTCGCGAAGTTCAGCCTGGTTTAATCGCATTTAAAACGAGCAGTCATTCAGACCTCTACTCTAGGTACCAGTAAGAATTAACTATTATCTTGAAAACTAAGTTGCCTAAAAGAATTATAATTTGGCACTTTATAGAACATTCACAAAAATCATTAAAAAATAAAGGCACAAAAAACTAAAACTTCAAAACAGTTAAAATGACTGAGTCGTCGTTCTAGTGTTGTCTTATCCATGACGAAACGATGGAGCCCCCTGGTTATGTGCAAGTACTGAACACAATATTCAAAATAAATAAGGAAAGGAACTATAGCCTTAGCGATTGTTTTTAAAGCCACACTTCACGACCACGTATTGCTGACGGGTGTGTTGCTCAGGGAAATAAAAACTATGCTAGATCGCCAATGCTTCGGAATATATTCAATTCCTGGGGCTAATCATAACGAAAAACACAATGTTACATTTAGAGTTACACATGATGCAAATGTAACAAAACACGAAAGCATATACTTTACATATAATGCAAACAAGACAAAATAAATTTGAACAAAGTATATTTTATTTAAAAGACTCAATATATTCTGTAGCTGCTTCAGACTTAAACGAAATGTCGATTATTATACGGTATTCAAACGAAAGATCTTTTGAAAAATTCTCTTCTCATCATTTTCTTTTAAGGTAAATACATGTTTTGAAGCTAGTAATATAGTAAACCAGTATGATAGATCATGTACAGCAATCTAGCGGCGAAAGCTTAAAAAATAATAATAAAAAAATTGATATTCGAATTAAGATAAAATGGCTCATAAACGAATCGTTTCAAGAGCAAAATTAGCAACAGTTCATCGCAACTTCTTGCGATGAGATTAAGAAAGCAGTTAGATGTTTTGATAACCAACAAACGCTAGTCCAACCGATGAATTTAAACTTGAAAAATTAAAACGAAAATGATCAGACGAGCCTTATGGTCCTATGGTTCCCAACGGACCCTAACTCTGGTGGACCGCTTCTGTCCATCCCCGGTCCCATCGCGCCCAACGCGCGAAACGCAACGCAGGCCCTTCCTCTCGCGGCAGGAAAGGAAGGGGGAGGGGGAGGGGGAAGGAAGAGGAAAGAGGGTTCGCGTGTCGCAACGCCGTCCGCGCTAATGAAAAACGTTATTTAATTCCGCGCTCGCGAGATGGCAGCGAGCGAGGCGGGGCGGGGCGGGGCGGGCGGGGCGGCGGGCGGGGCGGGGCGGGGCGGGGCGGGGGGGGCGGGGCGGGGCGGGGCGGGGCGGAGCGGCGAGGCGAGGCGCAGCCCTCTGCTTGGCGGCCGCGCCACGCGCCCTCTCCCCTCAAACTAAAAATCACGACACTGCCACGACCGGATCGACACGCGGGCTTTGGGGAGGAACCACTTTCTTCTGAAGGAGTGAGGGCTGGTGAACCGATTATTTGTCCAGTTAAGCGAAATGTAAAGACTTCGCTACCTTGTAAAAAGAGTATAATAGTTGTTTTGGAAATGCTGCAACTTAAGGAATGTAATCAGTTGCTTTACGTAAAGATTATTCCAAATATTTTAGAAATTGTAACAAGAAAATACAAACTAATAAAGAGTCGTTTATTGGCTGTGTGACAATTCATGTCTGTAAGATTCATAAATTAAATGAATTAAGAACAATAGGTTATCCCAGTAAAATACAGAATCATACCAATAAACTACAACGTACAAATAATGTTTTTGATCCAAACCTTTCAAATTCCGTTTTGTTTCTTTGAACAATTGTCAAACTTTTTCTTTGGGGTAAGGGGCATTTCCCAATGTTCACCGTGGATTCGATCCCTCGCCTCCAGTCTACGAGATGGAGACGGGAGGTGCCCATTAACTCATTGTGCAACAATTGCTTACAAAATAAATTAATCATTCTTCAAGGTTCATACTTTTTCTTATTATGGCCCATTAAGGGCCCATGCGTACAAAACTCTTCATCTCTTATAATGCAAGAGGATAACAGACGGTCCCTTCTCGTTTTGTCGGATATTGCACAGTCTGAAAAAACAGTGAAACATGTGAAACCCTAATCTCGCTAAGCAAGCTATTTCAAGACAGAGCTTACCACCAAGCTGCATCGCACACACGAACATACGTCCACACGGACACGTCAATGTGATAGGACGCAACCAGCAACGCATATCTCTAAAAGTAATACTGCATTCATAGAGCACCCGTCACGCCACCCCGCACGATGGCCTAACACGCACTCCTGCATACAAGACGAGGAGGGAAACGCCTTTAAACACGAACACCTAAAACGGACCTTATTACCACGCGTTCTCCGCCACTCAGGGCCTTCTGAGGACGCTGAGCGACGAGTTGAACTGAGCTACGTAAACATCAACAAAAATGAATTAATTAAAAAGAGCCTTCTGGTCCTTGACATTCGCACGTCGCCGGCGCGATGCTTTCGGAGGGTGATAAACGCGCCTCGATCCCCGAGGCCGAGTGCGCGCGCGCGGCGGCGGAGGGCAGCACCGGCAACGGCGCGCGCGAGCCACGCACGCACGCAGGGGCCGCCGCCGCCGCGCGACGCGTCGCGTCGCGGCGTGCGCCGACGCCGGCGTCGGCGTCCCGGCAGCCCTCCTCGGCGGGGGGCGTGGCGGGGCGGCGCGGGGCCGAGACGCGGTGGGGGCAGCCGCCGCCGGGGGCGGTGGGCACGCTTCCAGCTGCTTCGCGCCTTAAAAGGCAGCGCGCGGGGATGGCTGCGGCCGCGGAGGAGAGGAGAGGAGAGGAGAGGCTGCCGCCAGCAGCCCTTCTCAAGTCTCCTCCTCGCAGCGCACGCACGCCGCGACCTGCAACGCCTGCTTCCATTTCTAATCGCTTCTTCAATGCAAGGGGCTTTTAGTTGCCAACTGTCAAAGCGTTATGCTCATTTAGTGAGCCAATTTAATCATTCAAATTTCGAGATGTTACTAGGGAAATGCAAGAGCAAAACACGTTCAAGTCTATTCTATTACATTATTTCACAGTCCTGAAACTGAATAATTACCCCGAATGCCTACGTGTCCAACAATACATTTAGTATATAAGTAATATTTGAATGGCATATTAAAGTAATGGCCATTCCCACCGCGCTTGTGTGAAGGAACGAAATTACAAGTACAGTTTTAAGTGAAATTCCGTAATCTAGGACAGAAATGTTGAAAATAGGGAAGAAAGTGAAAATTTACTGCTTAGAAGCATTCAAATCAAGATTTCAATTCAAAATTATGTGAATTCACAAACAAAAATACACCACTGATAAATGGAAAACTTTGTACATTCGCTAAGAAAAAGTAGTAAAGTAAGTAAAAAGTTTTAGCCAGTAAATATTTTTTTCAAGCATGGTGTGAATAAAAATGCCTGTGGTGCCCAGTTTTGTTTAATTATACACTGCAGGATAATTTACTGGTGTTTATAATTTTCTCTACTTTTATTACCAATTTGACAAAAGTCTCCTTTAAATTACGGAGAATCAACACCTGAGATTATAGAAAACGCGAAACAAGTTATTTTTTTCTTTGCGAAAATGTTAAAGTTACTGAGACAATTACAGAAACATTGAGCTTTCTACTTTAGGTTTTTTAACACACTGAACTGAGAAAAATTGAAAGTTTTCCTGAGATCCTACAGCAGGGTTTAAATAAAAACCCTTGAGAAATAATCTGTTTATAAGATAACACATGCAGTCAATATGGAACGCCAGGTAACTCATAAATACTTAATTTTGGATATTAATTTGATTGTAAGTTTAGTAATGTATAAGAATAACAGAAACGAGAATTTACCAAGAAGGTCAAATTAGTTTAAGTAGTGAATAATACTTCACTTCGATTGAATAAGAAATGCTATATTCTGCATTGTTTAAATTATATTCAATCTCTATTTCCGTCAATGATGGTCTTTTGTCTGATGATGCTTTCGAAGTAGTGAATTTTAAACACTACTGAGATACTAATGCAACGAACATTGCAACACGGAAGTCCACTGAACAATGTGATATACTAAGAAGTGCCGGACAGATAGATGTTTGGTTTCTAGAAACGCGAGAAGAAAACGAACAAACGTAGTTTTTGTTCGTTGTAAAGATTTACGTTCTTGGTGATAAAATGTAAAAGTGATGTTATGCCTCAGTGTTTGCATTCCATAATGTCTCAGAAAAATATTTTCAAGAGAAAAAAGTAAGGAGAAGTTATCGAATTAGTTAAAACATGATGTTGAATTTTCAACTTTCGATTTATATAATTTGTCTGAAATACGAACGAAGAAACCTCGCTTGGATGAATTCAAAATTCTCGTTGCAACGTACACTGTATTCTAGTTAATTGACGTGCAAGTTTAGTAGAGTATTTGAAGAGAATCAAGTGCAGAAACACAAAACAAAATTTAAGCTTATAATATTAAATAAATTACATAACTGAAGAAACAAAATAGCTAACGAAAGAGAGGCATGGCCTACGTTTTCACAAGGAATCTTCAGCGCATTTCTGATGATTTCCTATGATGCCACGCCAAAGCCTACAAATCAACGTATACGTCAGATTTCTCCTTATTTACTTCATACTACGTGTAACACGCAATCAATCGCGTACGCATTTTCAGTTTGATACCACATCAGACCGCGTCTTCCTCCAGCGCCGGTGCCTTTGTGATGGTCGATTTCTTTCTTGCGACCCATCGCATCCCGTCATCGCGCAGCCTTCGGTGTCGGCGACGCAATCACGCGTCGCGCGCACACTTCGGGGACCCGCCCCCGCCTACGTCGGGGGAGTGACTGACTGAGGAAAGCCCCTCACTCACAACAGACGCGGCGGCGGCGGAGCCCGCTGCCATTGCCAATGTTGTGATGGTGAATTATTTTCAGCACATTAAGCTAGGTAAGGGTCGCGGGGCCCGCCCGCTACTATTTGCGCGGGATAGGAATATCGCGGCTAAACTCAGAGCGCTGACGCCGCACCCCCTCCTACGCCGCCGCCGCCACGCGTTCGGATATTTTGGCGGATAGCGACGAGCGGGCGTCCATTCATAAAAGCCGCTGCGCCCCCCGCGCCACGGCGCCGCCCGCCCCCCGCGCAGCGCCACCTACATCTCCGCCCGGCTCGCCCGCCCGCGAAATAAATGACGCTCGCAGCTTGAGTTGCTCGAGTGGATCTGCGCGCACCTTCTGGGAAGCTGCAGCGGTTGCCGGGTGTAGGAAGGCCGGCGCGGGAGGGTGCACAGGTGGAGGGAAACAAGTCAGGCGAAAAGAGGACGGAAGTTATCATAGTTTGAGAAATAAATCAGTGCATAAAAGGAAGCTTCCTTCGTAAAAAAGAATTACTCTATTCTGTACAGACGAGCTTCCAAGTTTTATTTTTATGGAATGTTGGCTAGTAAGTTACCTCTGTTGAAAACAACTGTAGGATAAAAAGATTCTGCACGTTTAATAATTTCTGCAAGTATTGGGAGTAAACATTTCATTAGAAACTAACAAATATTGATGTAATTACAATTTATCATTCTTACTGCAACTTGAACGGAGTTTCTCACATTAGCAATCTTTCCCTTCTACGTAACGTTTTGTTTTAAATTAACTGGAACATTTCAACGCACTAATTAATATTCCTCAAGAAAATAATTGAACACTAATTTGAACTACAAATTAATGATTCGAACAATTATATCAAAACAGCATGTGGAACCAAAAAGTTTTCAATCACAATTAACTAAAAACATTGATAAATTTTACAAATATTTTACTTTAGATTTGCATGCATTTCCACTTGCTCATACCCATCAATTCTGTAGCCATTTTAAATTATAAGCGTATAAACGACCATGAGGTAAGAAGAGAAAATATTTCCCCGTTCAGAGAGCTTGTCCAAATTCACTCCCCTTCTTTGACACACCCAAGAAACCAGGAAGGAAAACAGGGTACAATCACGTTAGATCTATACACAATAACACATCAGAATTCCAACACTCGTTGATGATTTCTATAGGATCGAGCGAGTTTCTCCGTAATGTTTATAGTCTGTTTACTCCAGCTCACAGAGACTCCCTTTCTGAAAAGTCGCCCTTCCACTGGGGCACCTCCGCCCCGCGCGGCGCGTCGAGACCACACGAGCTTTTTGACGGCGCGGTGGGGCGCGGCGGGGCGGGGCGACAGGGAAAGGAGTCTGCGGAAGAGACTCACGGCTTCCGCCGCGCCCCGACCCCAAGTTCAACGAACTGAATGGAGCTCCCCTTCCAGTCGGGGGCAGGGTGCCCCCTCCCGCCGGCTGGCGCGCGCGAAGCGAGGTGGCGCCGCCCCGGCCACGGGGAATCAGCACCGGCGTCGCGGGGAAGCGGGCGGGGGCGGAGGAAGCGGGGCCGGTGGAGGTGGGGTCGGTGGAGGCGGGGTCGGGGACGGTGGCGGCGACCTACCACTCTTCTTCGCGAGGAGATTGGATTCCGAGTCCTCTCCCATACGTACTCCCGCAAATGTACTTGTACAGGGAACCCTTGCTTACAAAAAAATGGAGACACGAAAATTGGAAAGGAGATGGTAATCTAAGAGAGAGGCGTCGACGTTTCAAAACAAATGTAAAGTTGGATTTTTTTTTCTTTCCGTAAGGTTGACGATTCAATCATTCGTAACTGTAATGGAAGTACGTGAAGTAGTCGGTTTACGTAAGGACTTTACTGTGTGGCTTTGTAAAGTACTTTCATTTCATTTGAAACCGAAAACGACACCTTCAAAACGTGAAAATTTATATTTATAGACAGAAGCGTAATTTATTTATAATGCAATTAGAAAACACGAGTGATAAATATATTCATCCAAAAATTAACTGTAAAATAAAAGAGTAGAGTCTTAAGAAGAATTAAAGGCAATGGAGACGTACGGGTGAGAATTCAAGAACAAAGGATGGACAGTCATAACTTAAGCAACAAAGAAGAAACCTAGACGAAATAAATTTCGGACATTGTATTCATTTTCTATTATTTTCACGTTTTATTTAGCTACATTTCGGTCAAAACAATGCATTGAACTGACTTATCACTTATGTTTTCAAGGCTTAAAATATTCCCAGCAAATAAGAAACTGAAGACATTTGTAGCAAAGCGCAACAACGTTTCAACCACCTTCCACGGAGCATTCCCTTTCGAAATTCGTCCCCCGGGCTCCTTCCTGCGCCGGCGCTCTCAAAGGCGCCGCGCGTCGTGGTATCGGCGACAAGGCGGGCGCAAAGGAGGACGCGTGGGCTGCAGGAAGCGGTGAAGTGGGCGGTGGCGCCCGGCGCGCCGCGGGCGGGGGCCTGCCGGGGAGCGAGGATGAGGGAAAGGGCAAGGGGCGAGGGGCGAGGGCGTGGGAGACGCCGCACCCGACCTTCACTCCAGAGAATATCATTCGAGAGAACCGTCCAGCGCATCGAGGACACGCCCGGTGACACAATTCATTATTACGAATTTTCACTTCATTACTTTCCACAGGTCAAAATAGTTAAGTTATTCATCTCCAATTACATCAAGTATCAAATAGTGTAATAAGGTGGAATAAAGACGGAAGCGCCTCGCCGGACGATAGGGAAATCTCTTCCTCGCTCCATTTATGATTTGTGAAGCACAGAAAGGGCAAGGTGGGCGTGTACGCAAGCGCAAAACGCGCCCGGCGAGCGGGCCAGGTGGCAACCCTGCGTTGCGAGGGGGCGGCGCGTCCCTGGAGTGGCTGCGCGGCGGCGCCGCACAAGAGGGCGCAGCAGCCGCCTGCGGGAGCACGTGCCCGCCCGGCGGCGGCGGCGGCGGCGGGCGCTCTATCTTTAGCGCGAGCGGCGCGGGCCCTCGCGGCAGCGCCCGCCGCCCCCGTCGCGGTCACGGGATCCTGCCCCGCCTCCGGCGCGGCGAGTAGGACGCCCGCCAGCAGCGCCGTAAGAGCGGCGCCCCGCAGCCGCAGTCTGCTGCTGTTCCGCCAAAGCCGCGGGAAGATATTCCTTCGCGGGCGCGGCCGCGCGGGCGAACGGCCCCTGCCGAGCACTTGCGAAGCGGAGAAAAAGATTCAGAGTTTTCTTTCCACATCCCTTTCCGCCCTCAACAAATTGAGTTCGAATCTACTGATTGTAAACGAATAAGCACCAGGAGCCTTGTCGAAATAGATAAGACGTGAAAAATGAGAATAAGGGAAAGGAAATAATGAATTGGAACGGGGAGGGGGGGGGACGAAATATGTGATTTAGTTCACGGAATACGAATAAAATATCCAACTGATTTGAGATAATTAATCTAAATCACTATAGTTGAGGCTATATTCAATTTGTTTAGGGCCTTTCAATTCATATAAGATGAATATATACTGTGCCCCATCAAATTTACAGATTACAATCTTGTCAGAATGGCCACACGTTCTCAGTAACTCACTTTTCTTGACTTCTGGTTTTTACATTGCGTTTTCATATTTTCATTGAAATGGTGATTTGAAGAAAATAGGAAATTAAAACATAGGCTGAGTACTTTATAATTATTTGTCTAATTTGTGTGAAAAAGAACAAATATGAGTACTACCTTCAAAAAGAATGCTTACTCGATGAGTAACGAGGAAACAGGTAGTGCCAAGGAACATTCTCCAGTAGTACCAGCCGGTGCGAGAGGAAATGAGGCAAGAGGCTGCCGATGCGACTGACGCAAGCGGGCGGTGCCACTCACACGTCACACGCTGGGCCGGCGCGGCCGCTGTCTGGACGAGTGGGAGCGGCCGCGGATCGGCTTTCTGAGGGCGGCTTAGCGCCGTCGGGCACACCCAAGCGCCAAATTCGTCCGTGCGACGGGCCCCTCCGATTGGTCACAGCACGGCTAAACCCTACACACGTAGCAACAATTCCTGCAATTCTTCACAATAAGAGGTTCAAATTCAAACATATGCGACAGTGAAGTAATACTTTCATTCCACACTCGCATCATGGTTTATTTTAATGCCAACGATTCTTCCTCTGACCTCTGTCCATTTGATGTACCCAATGACACATGTTAGAGATTATTCGATCAAAAACTAAACAAGCGGAAAGTTTACACCAGCTCAGAATGGAATTCAATCGTTTTCAGTTTTGTGCTGTAATGATTATTACAGTAAACTAGTAATGCTAAAACAGCACGTGCTTCTCGCTCGTACTTTTTCACGAAATTACGCGAAAAGTACTCGAATATCCGAAAAATTGTACGTGACCTTATTTCAAAACCTATCTTTAAGGAACAGATTTCATTAAGGGAAAAAAATCTTTATCTTTAATATTTTAGTTGTAGGAGACCCCGAAAAATTTTGATTCTAAGCAATTTTCGAAAAATCGAGTTTTGAACGATAATGAGACCTGCCCATTCTCTTAAACTTCCTTCACACAATCCAACAAAATTTAATTAATTTAAAACGCTGGAGCTTTTCTTTTTTTCTGGAAATTTGGAAAATGTGCCAGGGGCTTCATGTAAAGTACCCCCCCCCAAATAAATATCGTTCTCAAATTGAAGGGCCGCGACATCAGTCAGATCGATTGGGGAATAGCAATTTTGGAGAAAATCGTCAGCGGTTGAGCCGCTAGCTTTGTTCACGGATGGACGGACGGACGGATAGACGTTTTGCCGACATTCGATTTTTCGATATCAAGGACCCACAAAACTTGGATTCTGGCTATACAACATGTTAGTCCCCCCCCTTAGCAACTGGATTTATCCGCTTTTTTGTTACTAGGGCCCTGTAATGAGAGTTTTTCTGGCGGAAATTCGCCGTTTTCCCCGCAGCATTGCATAACTTTATCTACTGCGTCAGCGGTAGCTAGAAAGTAAAAATACAAGAAAAATAGATAAATAAATACAATAAATATAAACAAATATAATTAAGACACTTTCTCGTGGACCTAACAACATTAGATTCAGGTAGTCAGCCATTCGGTTTCTGTGGCCCTTTCCGAAAGCAATATTATACAATGCCCTCAGAACCGAAAATAACCTTGTTCCATGCAACGTCCTTATGAAAGATCATGGTCACAGCCATTCCTAATGTCTAGTTGTTGCAAGGGACATTAGGGGATACCAGACAAAATGATGACACCACGTCCCTTGCAACTTGCAAGAACAATCTGCATCATGACGAGGTGATTCGAACATTACAGATATCAAATTCATTTTCGATAAGCAATGACACATGTTCCTTGTACAACAGACATTACGCACAAGAAAAAATAACAAATAAATAATATAATTAAAAAATAAATCAAATAACAAAACGAGAGGTATCAGCTGGGTCAGTCCATGGAGTTAAGAAAATAAAGTCGACCGGCAATAAATTTTTTTTTTAAAAGATCACGTGATAACCAGTCTGCAACGTTGTATTCTACAAGCAAATCAACCAAAGAAATGAATATAATTCCCACAGAGTTTCAGGTTGACAAAGTGAAAAGCGTTATGAAAATGTAACACTTTGTGTTTTTAATAATTTTGAAAGTTTCCAATAATCCTTTAGTTTGTTCCCAGGAACAATACTAAATACCAATATAGGATAACATGAAACATTTCGAAATAAGGCACTGTTATTAAGGGGTAATTATCGTCATAAGTGATTCACGAGAGGGCTGAGTTGTTGAATTAAGGGCAAGCCGGTCATGTAAGCAATTACGTTTTATTATATCCATTTACAGCAAATTTCTCTTCCAAACTGGAGTTAGTAGGCAGGTCGCCTAGGAATTTTCATTGGAGGTCTCGTGTGCAAATTGTTTTACACCGCTGCTGTGGAAAATGATCAAGAAAAACCAACTCCCGCAGGCGATCCACTAGGAAGCAGAATCAACGCGAACCGCTCGCGAGGCATCGCCGTCGCCGTCGCCGACTAGCGCGCGTCGCGACACGCGTCGACGCCGAGCCAAGAGCACGACTCATCCCTGCGCGTGCTATTTTTAAGTGGCCAATCGTTGCACAAGACGCAACCGCCAACGCCGCCGTGCGTGGAAGCGACCTGAACCTCGCTGCCGCCACCAACCCACCCCTCGAGAGGAAGAGGCCGCTCTCCTCCCCTCCCCTCCCTTCCCTGGCGAGGACTTCAACTAAGGGCACTGTGCAGTCTCTGACCGGGAAGGTCTATGCTCGCCCTCCCGACAGCGGCAGGAACTAGCTGGATAGCTATAGATCCAATACAGCCACTGTATGGAGGAGGATTCTAGCAGCCCGCTGGTCTGATCGGTAGTTTTCCGTGGTTGCTACGATCAACACCAGGCGAATGCCGGAGCAGTACCTTAACGAACGGACCCCAGTCTGCGCGCGATCATTCCGTCCCCTTCCGTATCATATCCTATCTTATTTATACGCACACTTGCATGCACTACACTACCACATATGCCCAGAGCTTAGGGTTTATTCAGGCAGGGGCGATATACCTAATTGAAGAAAACCCCACAAGCCGACGGGTAGGTCAGCGCAGGATCTCGCCATCCAGCAGGGAAGATCACCACCAACTCCCGCAATAAAACAAGTAGAATACATTCACGGGACCAATGACCTTAGCATTTGACGCGCCCTGAATAACTAATCAATCAAAAAAGCGAGGGCTTCGGGAAGAGGATGCCCTGCACAAGGACAGGTCGTGTAGGAAAGGGGGAGCACCTTTAGAGAAATATACAGGAACGGAATTTAATCACAGACAACTTTGAGGTTTCTTCAGCATAGATGGAAATTCCCACACTCCTCACAAGAACGCGATTCTGGAAAACTACTGTAGTAATATTATTAACACGGCGGTAATTCACTAAAAGTTCCCATACCTTCACTACCCGATGATTACTAACCTAGTTCTACGTAGAGTCAAGGAAACCCTGTCTGTGGCTCACTGAGACGTCATGGCATGTCAGACCGAACAGCATTGCATACTCAATCGCAAGGATACTCGTAGCGTAGATTATAAAATGCAGGAGTGACACTTTGGAAGATTTAAATAAAAAAGACTGCCAGATCTTGGGAACGACGTCGCGCAGAAAAATCTACACAAAAGTAAATGTGTTTCGGCGTTATCACTTATCCCATGAGCTCACATTCAATAGTACAATTCAAACAGTTTTCTCATAGGAATTAGCTCAGGAACGCGAAACGAGAAGTGTTATCTACTTCCTGTACATGATATCTAACGCTAACAAGTAATGGAACTTACAACAGATCATATGCATCTAACGTTAAAAACCGCAGACGAAATCCGTTCGAAAGAATCTTAATTCTCCTATGACCCAAACAGCTGAATATATAATACTCCGTTGAAACAACATCCCTCGCACGTAAATTGTATTCGAACGTCATGAAACCCTGTCGCAACCGAGCAGGGAGGGGAGGATCACAAGGTGGCGAGGACGGGCGAGGGGGGAGGGGAGGTCGAGAGTGGTGGCTCGGCCGGAAGTAGGGAGGCGAACATCCGGGCGCGCCGCCAGACGCCCCTGCGCCGCCCCCGATAATGAACTACGCTCGGGCGCCGCCCAGACTCCCTCGCCCGCGCCGACGACGCCCCGCACGAAAAAGAAAACGCCGCGCGATGCGCGAGCGGCGAAGAAAGAAAGGGAGGGGGAGAGGATCTGGGGAAAAAAAGAAAAGAAAATGATGTCCAATGAACAAACGCAAAACGTCCATTGAGACTGGAAGAGCAAAGCCGCGGCGCTCGAGTCGGCGACTCCTGCAGCTGAGAAAAACGCTTCTGTCCGGATCCCCACCTGCTCTAAAGGAATTCGCAGATGAACTTGCAATACGTTACACTCCACCTTCGGGTCAACATCGTTTATCTGTTCATTCTAATTAAGGGTTTTATTTAAATAAAGTAAGTTCCGTAACTCACTAAAAGTAGCAACATCACTTCTTCCCATTCCAAAACGAGACTTCTCAAGCTTGGATGATGTAAATAATGTCGATGACAATACATGATTACGTCGTTTTTGGAGTCACAAAAGATCTAGCGTGTTTCAAAATGGGGAATCAAAAACAAAACGAAAGGACTGTCGAAAAATCAAATGAATGTACTCTTACAGGGAAGGGAAAAAATGAGAAACATTTTGCATCGCCAAAGCATTGAAAACGGAAAACGTTCATGCGCGCAAGAGGATGCTTAAAACAGCTCCGAAACAAGAATCTACGTGCCATTTTTTTTTCTTTCTTAAAAGAGCGATTTCACTATTTCCACGCTTCCTACAGAAAGTTCTTTGTTACACAATTTTTATTTATGTGAACCGTAAAAATCATACGACACATGTAACTTGATTTGTATATGTGCACGTAGAGTCGGTGACAGGAAACAAATCTTTTGATGCCACTAACTCGCGCATTAGCAAAACGGGATAAAGCAGATTTTCACAAACAAAATCGATATTAATGACTATATCTTTGATGAAAAACTAAATGATATCTATATGAATTAGGTTGACATCGAAACAACCTAAGGAGGAACTATAGTAATAAGGAACCATACTAAATAGAAAGGAAACAATTTTGTTGCAAGCGGTTTCATCACAAGTAAATGCCGATGTATGTGCTCCACAGCGGCGTAACTGCTCTTGAAGTGCTTTCTCGGTGGAACGGGGGGCACATAGTCCCAGGAAGCATCTTCAAAAGAATGCAATCTTACGGACTGTATTCCAAACACAAATCTCCAACAAAGAATTTGGTCACCAAACGCGGCACAAAGAAAGGTATTATTACTTTTAATAATTAGATTTACTGATACTTTAATTGTCGCGAGAACTGAAGGGAGATGGAACTCGCTGCTATTTGCTTCAACTCTCACGAGTTTCTCGTAGTCCATGGTCAGTATAAGGGAATTAGCACGTTTTAAAAAACGCAAGCCCGTTTCTGCTCAAAATGCATTCTCGCAAAGAGGAAAAACAGCCAGCCTTTTCTTCCTTGATCATCCTCCGCGAGAGGAATAATGCGCTCTTCCAAAAACGGCGCCCCCTTCAAAGGGCGGCCCGAGGTGGATGGGTGAAGCCGCTCACTTTCCACGCTTGAGACCGGAATTCAATTCTTAGCCGGCCCTAGGAGAGTTTGAAGTGAAGCAGCAGGTTTTCATGGGAATTCCCTGTTTCCGCTGACGCCCATTCCACCAGTCTCATTCCATGAATCAACATTTCATTATTACACCCTAACATAGCAGATAGAGTACCTTCAGAATCACTAGATATTATCCATGGATTCGAGAGAGAGATTGGGAACATCACAAGTAATAATGCGCCGGGTTGCCGCGCGCCAGGGGCAGGAGGCATCGCGCCGCGCCGCGGGCCTTACGTAACGGCGGAGTCGATACCCGCGGGGGTCGCGTGCCTGCGAGGAGCGGGGCAGAGCGGGGCGCCGACCTGGGGCAGCGCTGTCGACCACGGCGCCGCGCCCAAATATGACGTTTTCTTACAACCGCCGAGACCCACACGGCATTACATACGTTTAGAAGAATTAAGTGTTTCTGTACAAGGTGCAAAGACATCAAATAACAAAACGATGACAACTCAAATTTGAGAGACAATGACTAGTAGCAACGGAACTCTAGATTGGGTGCTCGTACGAATAAACACTGTCCAAGAAAGGTGGTTTACATATTGTCTTTTCCGGCATGACATCGTGGTATTGACGTTCGATCGCTGGGTAACAAACAGGTGTTCTTGTCGCATTCTAACATACTAAGGGGATGAAGATGTATTTCAACTTTCCAATTGTATTTTAAGCGTACTATAGTATAGGGAGGAAAGTATTGGAATCACCTCAACAATATGATCTAGAAATTCCGGTCACAAACTCCGTGTTTAAGGTTCTTATGAGCTACAACTCTGCTTCCACGTCACGATGAAGGTCTATTGGCGCTATTTCAGAGGTCGTCAAGAGGAGATGCACGGAATTTTGAGTCGAAAATCGCCATGTCTATAAGGATGGATGTCACGCGGAACTCTAGCTCCAGACTTGAAGCTTTTCAGCTGTACACTGGAAAATACGTGAGGAGTAAGGTCTAGTCGTGCCATTCCGAAGATTACGATATTTTAATTTTGGGGGTACTTTATTTACAGCCTCTGTGACATTTTTCAAAAATTTTCTGGAAAATGGCTGAAAGTGTTTTCTTGAAATCGTTTGCTTGAATGGAAGTAAGTTAATTTATAAATATGGTATACTGGCAATCTTCATTAAAACACTTATTTAAAAAAAATTGTAAAAACCTTTATATTTAAAACTTAAAAGGTTTTCGTTTAGAAGCAAATTTGGGCTTTCTGTTCCACCAAAAAGTTTCTGAATTTTCCTTTTAAATGAAATGTAGTGGGATTAGATCTATTTCGCTTGTTATTATGAACCGATTTTATAGTATAAAAACAAACGTTTAATAAAATCGCACAATTAATACAATGCCCGCTTCTCTACCATCATTTGGTTGCATCCAACTTGTGGCCTTCATTTAGTTGTGACCTTCTTCAAGGCCTTGGACTGTCGAGAGCAAGCGTGTGCGAGTATGACGTTAGAGTTGCGAAATCGAAGATAGCGAGTAATTTAAGTCCAAAAATTGAGTGTATTCAAATGCAAAGATTAGTGACCCCGCTAACTTTCAGTAATCGTCTAGCATATGTGTATTTCCACAAAAGAATTTGAGTGATTATAATTATATGTGGTGCATTACATTTTTATAGTTGGAATAGTAGTTCTTTGTTTTAGATATCTACAACACATATGTACAGATATCGGTAAATAGAAAATATTTCCGTTAGTTTAGGAAATTGTATACCTCCGTCATTACATTTGTCTTTAGACTTAATACTGCACGACATGAACAGTTTTTGAGGTTTTCTATTTTTGTATAGTGAATATTAGAACTGTTCTAACTTTTTCACATTCACATCTCACGCATATCTAATTACGATGTGCATTCTTGCTGCTCGAAATTTTTAGATATATCCCAACTTGTCACGACCATTTTTAACCATTTGAAGTTAGTGATGTTTTCTACATAAATTCATTCTTATATCTTTATATAAGGTCATGGATGTTTGCTTTAAAAAAATCTCAGTAATTTCCTGCTTAGGGATAAAAGGAGTTTAGGGTTTTTCTTATATCCTATCATTGGATATCGATTATAATCTAATTTTTATTCGGGTCGTCACTATCAAACTGCAGTTCTGTAACACCGAATTTTAAAAAAAGTCATATATTTAATTTCATCAGGGCATTGGCACCTGAGAATTGGTTACATCGAACACTCAAACACTCAAACTCCACCACATCGAACACCCACATTAACAAATACCGAACCCGAAGCTTCTCGCCCACTTTGCCGCACAGTTCCTAAAAATACTAGGATACCCCTCTGGAAACATTCGCCGCAACCACAACTGCTGACACGTTACTAGATCGTATGCACTCGATCGCGTTTGAACTACAGCTAAATATATTTCCGGTTGCCACGTAATGATACGTTGATCGCATTCGTTATCAGCACGGCGTTCTCAGACGACCAGGCGCAGAGAGAAAAACAGGAAACGCGGGCGAGCGCCTCGCTCGCGATCGATGGCAGGCGGCGGGCGCTCGCACGACTGGAACGCGCGGCAAGCGCCGAACCCCTGAACAGACTTGCGACGAAGGAGAACGACGCACCAAGCCGGCGACCATCCTGCTGCTCCACATGCTGCTTCGGTGAATACCCGGTGGCGAACCGTCAACAATTTAATATTATTTCCAGTTTCGAGACTAAATTCGAAAAGGGAGAACTTTAACAAAACATTTTATCGGAATAACAAAATTTCAAGACTATGTTCGTTACTGGTGTCGCCCAGAGCTGTAAGAATTCGGGTCGGACTACCCGCGGTGGTCCGGTACTCTGCCACTCGCCGTTCACAAGATTCGAGCCCCCACCCGGGGCTGATTCGGCAAGGAGTGGGAAACCCCGGTTGCACATAAGCACTGTGCGAGGGTCACCCACTGCAGACCAACGAATTGCCTCTTCTCACCACACCCGTTGACGGGCAACCAACCACACATGTGTATGTGGAAATACGAAGTTCGAAATATTTGCACCGAAGCTATACATCGTATGCGCCCCAAACCTACAGCACCAATGCTCTATAATAAAGCTGTTTTGAGTTTTCCTAAAATCGTGCGCGAAAAATGAAAACCATTCCTTCTATAGGAATTAAAATTAGACGCGGATACGCAGAGAATAAGCGCGCCAAACAAAAGCAGACGCGAGGCACGTGTGCGCGTGGCGTCGCCCGGCGGGCGGCGCGCCCTGCTGCCGTGCCTGCCTGGCGTCACTCCGCCCCGTCGCCGACACGCCCAGCGCGGGCGACCGCCCACCCGCCCGCCCGCGCCTGCCCGTCCTTAATCTCGTAATTAAACGGGCCGGCGCAAGTCCCCCCGCCGCCCCCTCGGACACGCGCAAACATCGCAGGACGTGCGACGCGCGCGCGCGCACACACACACATCCATATGTATATACACACGCGCAAACTGCGCGCCCGGTAAATAAAGTAGTAAATAAACTCCACGCGCTCTTCACACGAGGACGTCCGGCAACGTATTACTTACTGAGCGAACACGACGATGCCCGCAGAAGACCTAATTCCCAACATATCATGATGACTAGATATCGACTAGCCATGAATATCTTTGCACTAGAAATATACAACAATTGATTAATGACAATTACAAAAACCATGCATTTTATTGCCGATTCTTCTTGACAGTTAAAATGGAAAGTGTCTCTCAAATGGTAACGATCATTTAGAACGCCAATGGTTTAAACAGAGTGGGTATGGTAAAAGAGCAGGTTCTTCCGACAAGACCTTGTTAGAACGTATGAATATCCTTTCAAATAATTTCGCCATCTTCTCAATTCTCGTCCTGCATTTATTTTACAGTCGGAAGATACAAGACAAAAAGCAATGAAAGATCCAATTACTTAATAGGAAATGGGTACCTTCATGCTTTTCCATACACAAGAAACAATAATTGTCGAAAAAGTTGGTGGAAATTTATGAGAAACGTTGCTGATATCGGATATAAACCTTCACTGTTGTATTCACTAATACCATTTTAAGGTGAAAAGATATGGCGATGTTTCCAAGCAATGTCTCGTCGTGGCTTTAGGAGGATGTTTCGGGGCTCTACGTTTCGGAGGTTTTGGAGGTCATTGATAAAGTAAAACCGGAGTATATCATTCAATTACAGAATCAAAAAAGACGCACTTTTCTGATGCAGGAGATAAACAAAACTTTAAAGAAACTGAAAAAAGAGCATCACCCAGCAAACAAAAGCCGTACAGCTAATTATTATTCATTAGAACAACTGTGGGGGAAAGGTGGCTTCAATTAAGTACTTTTTTTTTTAAACAACTAAGTACCAGATAGAGAACAAAGCTCTTTTCAATCACAAGTACAAGAAATTTCCCGAACTAATAAAACCGAAAAGCTAGGAAAGGGAATAGAAATGGCAGATTAAGGAGCCAATCGGCAATGTGTCGCCAATCCGCGAGATACACCGGGCCATGCCGCAGTGAAGGGGTCAAATGAACCGCAGTGAAAGCTGGGCAGGGGCTGGGCGGGGAACGCAGGAAATGAGACGCCGGCTGAGAGCACACAGCGCCGGGCAGGGTGGGCCGGGCCGGGCCGGGCGAGGGGACGTAAGGAAGCGGGCGAGGAGCTATCTTGAGGGCGCGACGCCGCCGCTGGCGCTGGTGCTGTTTGCGAACGCACACGACTCGCGCGTCCTTCCGCGGCCGGCGGCGGCGACGTATGATTGAGGCAGCAACTGTGCCAAAGATAGATCTTGGTAAATACGCTCGATCGTTAGGCTATCGGAAGAACGACACCTACTTGCACTCAACGAATGTAGAATATACCTGTAAAAGACAATGACACGACGCATTTTAAAACGTCGCAACAAATTAAGTTGTACTTAAATAATATATCAAATACACTGTTCTTCACTTTATACTTGCCCTACAGCGAGGGATGGAATCCAATAAAATTTCATACTGTTAAGAAACTTCACCACTTTTCAGATTAAGGCGTGTAAAGGGCATAAAATACATACGTAGCGAAGACATATTTACTACAGAAGACAAGAATGAACATTATCATCCACTTATTTTCGTGTATGTTAACACATACATTCACATTCGAAAACGCAAGTACACGAATCAAAAGACACATCTAATATACCGTGAAATCGAAATATTTAACGGGAACAAAGAGTCTCATGAAGCATGTAAAGAGAGGAATATATCTGCGATAGCAATTAATAAAAGAGGAGCATGTGAAATACGACGTGATTCACCAAATGCAATTCGCAATTCCTGTATCAAAATCGTGGGATTAGAAAGAGCACTTTAAATTGTATCATACATCACAGGCACATTCAACCCCGGCCCAAAAGTTGTTCTTCCCTGGCAGAGGACAGCCGAAGGGGAGGGGGCGGGGGCGGCGTTCGCGTGTGTGGAGAGGGCGCGCCGCTCTAATTGGATGGCGCGGATGTGGGCAAGGCGCGCGGCCCGAGCGAGCGAACGCCTCCCGAGGCCGCCGAGCTCCCCGCGCCGCGCCGCGACTAGATTAGCTGGCCGCCTTCCGGCCGCTAAGGAAGCCCTCGGGCCCCGCCCAGCCTCCATCAAAAGGACGACGCATAGTCACCCAGCAGCAAAATCAAGCTCCTTTAGCTTCAACGCAATTATGCAAACAAATGTAACAAATAAAGCTAAGTGTTTTTTTAAAATATATATTCATTTGTTCCCGGCACTGGAAGAAATGGTGGTCCCTATGCTGCAGGTAATTTCCAACACTGAAAATCTTCAACGGGTTGAAAATCGAACCAGCATGCGATATTCAAAAACGATTCTCTCTCCACAACTGTGCTAGTTTAATTGTTTTCCTTTTCATTTACTTAAAAAAAAAATATAATTATACAAAGGACCAATTCATAAGCTATTTTTGTTCAAAGGAAAATTCAAGCATTAAAATCAAAAACTAATGATGGCCTTTCCCAACAATCGTACACCTGCAGGAATATGAATTTATCGTGTCAATGTACTGTTTATGAAACACACGAAGTAAGACAGAGGCAAAATCTTCTTCCAGGCGCCCGCTGGCAGGTTCCAGCAGCCGCGAGGCCGGCCTCCGGGGACGATTGCCGCGTGTCCGCGCGAGGCCCCCCGGCGGCCGCCGCCAGCCCCCGCACAATAAACTTGTAGCTCTTGAGCCGGCCAGCCCGAAAACCATGCATAATGGAAAAATTTTTCACGTGTTTTCAAGAAAGCTATATAATCCATAAGGCCGGGGAGGAATTGATAAAGAGGCGACCGCGCATGCCACGATTCTGCTAAATCTGGCCAAATCGACAAATTGCATTCCTCGCGGAATCGACGATAGTCACCAGGCACTCCGGGACATCGCACTATCATTCACACAATCGGCATTTCGGGGATTTCGCGAGGCGTCGGCGAAAGATTCACCTGAAAATCGCAAGGCATTTCAAAACCATTTCGAAACACATTATCTGCTCTCAATGTTTTCCACAATGATTTAAATCGCAACTTTTATCAGAAATACAGTGTTATTTATTAAAACAGCAAATTGCTATATTTCCGAGATCTCAAACGAAGGAAAACATTAATTATTAATGATTGCAAGCCATCCTCATGAGCTCTCCTTATTCGCCGAAACGTATGACATATGAAGCAACCTAAGCTTTGATAATTGCAAAAGTGACTTTCCGAAATTCATGTTTGTAAATAGTAAAAATCGCGACTGGAAAATGAAACAGTTTCACGGAAGTGCAATCTGTTGACGGTGGATAGATAGAATACGACAAACTCCGACGCGGCGCCAGTATGAATCTTCGATCACTTATTTCAGTAGCCTCCCGGTCACGCGAATCCCACAGCGCTGTCCCAAAGGATATCCGTTACTGCGACACTGTGTATAAGAAAGGCGTGATAACATCCGACTTGCTAACCGAATTTTGAATCCGACACATCAAATGAGAGGTATTGTTCCACTCAACAATGAATCAAACCATGTTAGAGAAAATAATTTACTATATATAGGAAAAAGATTTATCCAAAGTTTCGTTAACACGGCCCAACAACTCGAGTTTTTCTGACGACAAATTGCAGATTCCTACGCAACATTACAATACTTTCTCTTTACTACGTTAGTGCGTGGAAAGGTGCATACTTAAAAAGAAAACTAGGTGCGAAAGGTAAAAAAGGAAGCACCCTAATTTTAAAAGAGAAGATACTGCCTCAGTATATATCAAATAAAGGTATATCACAACTTTTTAATAAACATAAATGACAACTACACTTTCTTTAAATAATCATGAAAAAGATTGCAATTGAAAAAACTAAGGAAAATGAAATTAAGAACGAAATCGTGTAAGGAAGACAGCATATTTTGGATTTGAAGTTTTTCATGTAATGTGAATTTGAATGTTAATTTACACTGATAGTGTAGTTGATAAGTCATTTCACCTCGCAAAAGGTGAGGTAAAAATTTTTTTATTTGTTTGAATTATCATTAGTAAGAAAACCCTCAGTATTCCACCTCGAAAAACTTCGGGTAAAGTTTTGGTTTCCAAAAAACTTACAAAATTTCGGAAATTCTTTGCTTTTCTCGTAATACCTTTTTAATGGTTGATCGTAGGGCAAATTGAGTCGGGGGTTTTAAAACTCAAGAACGGTGCACTTGGAAGAAAACAGTGTTGGGACATGCTGTCACATCGGCATTAAGATGTCTTTTTTCTCTTCGCAGCACTAATAACAACATAAAAAAATTAAATCTTCTACCTCAGCTTTTGCAAGGTGGACCCCCTTTTGGCTCCCCATCGACTGCACTATGAAGGAAAATGACGTTTCCACTGTACTGAAAAGTTTGGCATAAAATATCCATAAGTTTTCCATATGGGCAGTGTCAAATTTCCAGTAAACACGGAACATTTTTTGAATGATGTATGCCGCGGTCTAGTTACAAAACATTTTACGAAACCCCAGTTCCAAACGCTTTGCACATTTTTCAACTCATTCCACTTCGAGCTTAGTGGTTACCTCATCGACGCCCAACGCAGACTGCTTGATTTGTATTTCCCGCGGTCGGCACTTCCGCGAAACCATCAGTCCCGAAGAGCGCTCTTCGGCACTGGGTGCTCTCGGCGGGGCGGGGTTAGGGGGCGTGGCCCGGAGCGGGGCCATCCCTAGAGCGCTCTTGCGCCTCCTGGGGCACGACCCAGGAATTGCTGGCTAGCGGATTGGCTGGTTGGCTCGGAGCGGCGCCGCCGACGCCGTTTACACAACGCGTTACGCGGCCTGCGCGGCGGCAGACTGGCGGTACAATTTGCGTAACGCGCCGCCCACGCGGGCCGCGCCCGCTCCATCTCTGGCGCAGAGGCCACACCACACATCTTCACCTCCGACCACACGCTTCACTTCGAATGCTCCTCGCTCCAAGCGCAATTTGTGGTGGACAAAGCGACTTCTCTCAGAAATGTCTGGTTTCTCCTACGCTGCATTCGGCATTTTCATCATCATCATCATCATCCATGAACATTTCGACTACGCCTGGTCTTACTCTCGTGTTCTGCAGCGGTTTAAAAAGAGCACTCGAGGAACCTGACAAGCGAACAACCACCTATTGTGATCACTCTGCAAACAAGCCCTAAAATTAATAAAATAAAGAAAACTAGTGGTGACTAAAACAGACAAAACTCTCTACTCCGTAGCGAGAAAGTAAAAAGCAACGTCTCATAACCATTTCGTTATAGAGGAATTCTTGAAATATCATTTATATTTACTTTTTATATTATTTTACACGTTTAGTTTTTTTCCATCCAATTTTGTACTCAAAAGGAACTCTCTTCTAGACGAATTGCTGCAACCCACATCAATTTATTGAAATATTCATTGATGTTTAAAGAATGTTTTCGAAATCAATTCTATCAATTTTCCACAGCTATCCACCATTATTTTTCGCGAAACCCAGAATTATTGATATTTGTTATACCTGCACAATAAAATTTCACCTCGCCTCTTCATCCTCTACAGTCATTTTTAGATAATAAATATCCACGCCTTCCCACCTTTGCATTTGAATAACTCTCATGGCTAAATGCAACAGACCCAATCACTTAATGAAGCATTCAATCCGAATTAATCTGCATGCAACTATATGCAATTCCTCCAACATTTCACAATAAGTTGTATTAAAACGACCAAATCTTAAGCATAATGGAAGCTCTACATTGTGACATTACAAACCGACGGTACCCGTTCACCATCACTGTAACATTCTACATAGAAACACTGAGAAAATCCACGTCCTGAAAACTATCTTTTCGCAGCTTTTTTTAACGTGAGTTCCAACAAGAGCAGTCTTTACACAGAATAAAAACTTACTTTGTTGTCCTTGCTGGAAAATCGCTTACTCGTCGGATTAAATACTTCGCTGCGTAGCCCGGTTTCTGCTAATTCTCTGATCCACAGGAAATCATGCCTCCCAAATTGGGATAACATTCCACGAAATAATAATAATAATAATAATAATAATAATTATTATTATTATAAAAATAATACCGACTCTAAGCAAATCGTTTACTTTCCATCCTCAAACACAAATAATTAGTACAGCATTACCAAATTGAACTTCATATTTACCATTATTTGATTTTTTTTTCATTAACTGTGAATTGAAATTAATAACGCAAGAAGCAACAATAAAACAGAAATGATTATACTGATAATAAAGAAATCTGACAAATATAACTGAATATTCATTTTCAGATTGGTTATGTAAATACCCTCTCCCCCCTTTTTTTTGTAAAGAACAAACTGTTACGTTGTCGCAACGACTGTCATCACTGCTTGCAAGATAGCTTATAGTTGTCTGCATCAGCGATGAGACGTACACCATAGCGTGCGTCTCACTCCTACTTCCTTTAATTTTGAAATATTTCGTCTCTTTTCGACTCTATGAACACCATTAACGTACTTTACTGTCCACTTTTCAAAATATCATAAAAAGTACATTCTCCATGGGATACCACACGCCCATTTTTCACGAAACTCCAGCGCATTCTCTTATCTCACAGCTCAGTGTTTCTGTCTTTGCACACCAACAATCTAATATTCCTTCACTTGTTATACATACGATTTTCTCATATCACAATTATTTTAATCGTTAAATATTATTCAGTAAGTTTAGTCACTGAATTTTCAGATTCTGTTCTTAATTAAATACCAGCACATGGTATTCAACACCATCTTCACGTAAAAAATTAATACTACTATTACACATGGTGCGTCTTCATTTCTCATGATCTGAACAAACGTCTGTCAATAGTCTCGCCACGGCCCAAGCGCACTTAATTTTGTAGAAATTAATATTGCTGTAGCTTATAAAGGCCGGGCGTTAATTTTCCTATTCAGATTTATTGAAACATATTTACAGCATTCTTTAACCTCATTCTACAGCGACAATTTCTAATACTTTTAATTCATTATGTCAACATAACCAAAGTCCTTCGCAAACCATACGTAATATAATCAGCACAATATAATTTTCTTCCAAGTGAAAATAAATGAAAGCTTAGAGCTTACGTTATCATCAGCGGCATACGCCTTCTTCTAACTGGCATTGATCTGCGAAACACAAGGGCTGTCAGTGAGTGCATGCGATTCATTACGCCTGCCTGCCGCCGCCCTTTCGCCTGGCGCTTTACGCAAGGCGGCGCGGGAGGCGCTTGCGTAAGCTATGGCTGCCGCGCGGCGGTGAAAAGTCCAAGACGCGCCCTGCTGAGCCGATTGGGAGCGACGCGATTGTCAAAGGAAAGTGAAGCGTTTCCCCCAACGGTTACGAAATGCACAGCGTGGAACAAGGAAAGAAAAAACACCTCTGCAACACTGGACATCACCACGAAGAGTCCCTACTGGAGATGGGCACGAACAACCACGCGCACACGTATGCAGAAAATGTCTTTAGCAACTTTCACAACGTACATTTACAACGAAGATGGTAGGATGCGGAGGAATACTGATCACGTCATACGACTGTCGTTTGATATCTGATTCTTTATTTTTTGTTCTTGAGATTTTTAAATTTTTCATTGTCAATCCCATCCGATAGTTGTATCACTAGGCCAAGTACTTGAATTGCGGTTTAAGACTTTAAAATTTAAGATAATGATATTTTCTTTGTAAATTACACAATTCTGACTTCCCAATATTTGAAAGTAGCTTGCAAAGCCTCAAGTTAAGCATGACTGTTTACGCTTTCTTTTTGAACTAACATCCCAAATCACGGAAGAAAATTTCTTTTCCCAAAAGACATTAGATATTAAATCTGAATGAGCGGATATTGGCTACATCTACATTCTCCGCGCGAAACCTATCGCACGGAAAATCCCCCCCCCTCCGTCCAAAAGTGTGAACCAATGACAAAAGGGTAAAGCGCGGCGGGAAGGGAAGCCAAGAGAGGCCAACAAGCGAGGAGTTTCATCAAGGCGTACGCGCGAGCAATAAACAACCTCCCGGCTGGGATTACCTCGGGCGAAGGAAGTCGAGCCAGAAAAAAATTGCCGAGCGAGAGCGCGTCTCGAGAAAAGAGCTGGGGCCCCCCGGCACAGCAGGCGGAAGGGAGAGGGGCGGAGGGCGGGGGGGGGGGGGAGTGAAAGGAAGGGAAGTAGAGAACAAACGAAGGAGGTGGGAAGACAAAGAGAAGGAGAAAGGAAAAGGGGTGGTCAGAAGAGGGAAAGAAATGGGTTTGTCAAAGGAGGAGCAAACCGGAGCGGAAATTGAATGTGGGCAGAAAAATGACGGCGAAGTGAAGGCGCAGTGAGGAACGCGTAACAGTACGGGTGTGTCGTTGTGGGCCCGGAGGCGTGGTGCGGCGGGGAGGGCGCGGGGCCCACGTGCGCGCCGCCCGCGGAGGGCGGGGGCCGGCCGGCGCGGCTGCCGCAGATTCGGCGGAAGCGCTTCCGGCGCACGCGTCTGGCGCCCCTCGGCCCGGCCGCTCCTCCTCCCCCGCCCCTCGCGCCACGGACATTCCTCAGCTGACGGCCCAGCCACTCCACGTCGCCGGCGGGGTACGCTCAGCCGATTCCTGCACCCCATACGAGCACACACAAAATTGTCACCTATGTTCTCATTCATACATAAATTATTGTTTCAAGATTGTTTTTTTTCAAGACTTGGTAAATAAGCATTCGGTTCCATTAAAAGAATTCTGTGAATGGGAGGTTATTCGCAGCATGTGTATTAAGAAATTGACTATTTGCACGCTGTTCTTTAATCTTCACTCCCACGTTATATTTTTGAAAGTCACAATACGTTTCTCAGCTTCGTTCATTGATGCTATCTCACTCTGATTTGCTTCTCAGGAGAAAAAAAATGGAGTTACTATGCAATATCTGCATTTTAATATCTTACTTCAATTAAACTGTTCAACGTTGAAGATTATGGACACATCGTAGAAGGAACGAAATAGGCAATGCTGATATCAGCCTACTTTACTCATCATAAAAAAGCTGAAAAACACTTATTCGTACATTGATCTCATGGACACATTCTTTAAGCCTTACGTAAAATGAATTGAGACCATAACCTTTAATATTATATTTGTGTGTAAAGTAAGTTCTTACGAAGTTGTGATTCATACAGTGAACAAAAAGTTATCCAAATTTATTTAGAAGTAGCACTTTGCAATTTGGATAAAACTACAGAACAAATGCAACGTTGCCGAATGCAACCTTACACCCGATTGTGGAGGTTCCTTTTGACGAACGATTTCGGGAGTTTTAGACAACGCGCGCGTTCGCACATCGATATTTGAAGCGGCACAGCCGCTCTCCGCATCCCGGCTTTCACCTGAACTCCCGCAATCGTTCGACAAAAGGAAGCGTGCACCACGGGATTTAGGGAAGGAAAACAGAAAGTACGTGCATTGGTGTTCCTTCTCCACACCAATTTCGAAATGCAAAAGGAACTTATTAAATGGCAATCCAAGTTCATTCACGTTCCCAAAATCTACACCAAAGAGCAGGTCACTCAAAGCGACGGTGGTGGTGGTGGTCGCGTATGGCCGTGACCTGCGTGAGCTACATCATGCGTCAGCGACACACGACAGCTTCAGGCAACATATTTCAAACACTATCTTATGTGCATGTCCTGCGTCGGCGACATCCGCGGCGAAGTGACGAAAGCGTATCAAGCGGCGGTGACCGAAATTCAAATGTTTTCGAATCTTGTCACCGCTTCCCGCTGTGTCGCGCGTATGGTTTCGCTGTTTTGGCCTTCAATTTCCCATTTCAAAGACGTCGAATAGCGATAAAACGGAATGTTTAACGGAAGATGAGGAAAATACAAGGGAATTATGGTACAAGTGATTAAATAACTACCACAGTAGAATTGTGAGCAGCGAATTGTGAAAGGAATTGGCGAATGCACTGCAAATAACAAATAAGTTTGTTTTTATTTATTAAATTATGTTAATTTATATTAATTTTATTGAATTTGTCAGATGCTAATTATTGCGTAGTACATACATCACAATATATTATATACTAGTATTCCTGTAGAAGTAAATGAGGTTAGGTTTCTATTGTAACCAAACCGGCAGGGTTGTTGAAATAATTGCTGTCTGTATTATTTCACGGGCTTCTGTTGAGGATGAATTAAACTTATTACTAACTGGCAGAGTGAATATCTGAGGATAATTCGTTGAACGTAACAAAAGTCTTGAATGTTCCCTTTGAAACATTGCGACTGTGGCTGTCGCAGCCTCCTGTCGCTTACGTAGGACACCACGCGCTCTGTCGCGAGGCATCGCAACTTATCGCTTGAAGCCGACACGAGCTATCGCTTGTCGCCGCCGCAGCCGGTAGTAGATCGCGCAGGACGGCCTACGTAGGACACCTGGCGCTCCGCCGCGGTATCGCAACTTATCGCTTGTGCCGCCGCCGATTGTAGCTCACGGCCTAAGGCGATGTGCCTCCCCTTCCGGAGTACACGTGTGACAGCCGCAACTATCGCGGCCACAATTATAGGAACCAGAACTGCAAGGACCTCCTGCCCCTCATTGCAAAACATATCTGCTCACCGCCGACTGTCTCAGTGTCCGCGCTCGTCGCTTCTCGCCATCGAAGATCGAGGAAGTCCACTGCAGAGCTCTGCTATTAACTCTCTTGACGCAAAAGCACGTTGTTTTGTAGAAAGATCAGAAGTAAACCAATTAGCAGACTTGGCGAACGTTTTCACTTTCGTTTTCCAGCCCACTAGAAAATTGAACTCGCCAATAATCCACGCGAAAAGTAAAATAAAAATGTAATGGTCAATTAAAATTTATATCTCAGAAGAAAAATACTAGAAAGGAGAACTGGGAGAAGTCTCCTTTTTAAGTTAACATTTTTTAAAAAATAGAAACAAGTATGCACGTACTTTCTCCCATTATTTATAATTGTTTGCAAAATTTGACAATTGAGAGAGTTCAACAAGAGACCTATGCCTGGCTTGTCTGTGAAGGGAAAGTCCCATTCCGCAAAATAACTTGCGGATTCAGCAGTCCCTACAAATCGAATTGTTACAACACTGCTTGCAAATAGTCTTTACTTACCAAATTGGAAGAAGAGTGGAAAACGTATACTTCATAAATTGGATAGTCACTTACCTGCAAAAGATCAAAATAATACAAATTGTAAAACAGGAATATATACAGAAACAAATGGAAATGAGACATTTACAACCACACATAAAATGATATACGAAATGCATCAGAAGATAATAATTACTTCAAAGACACAACGTCCTGCTTGGCCTGCGAATAGGTGAATCCCTCCTTGGGTCACATCGGACAGTGTTCAATTGTACTTTACCATTTATTACTTCAAAGTTCGAAAAAAGTGATCAGAACAACATATTCGCCAACTGAAAACTTTCTAACAATGTTCTTGGCAAAATGTGCAAGTTTTTCTACTCTCTCCAAGAAAACCACCATTTTATCCTTTTTGCCAAGAACGAGAATTATAAACAAATTCACAGAAAAATCGCAAAACCAGTGATCTCGAGTATTATGCCAACAATCGTCTATCAATGTAATCTTCTATGCATGAAATGTCGCATTGGCCAAACGCTCATTCTGTGGGTAGGAGGGTGAAGTGAAACGCGAAGCAAGGGGGCTGGCGGGGCAGCATCAGCGCGAAGCCCGTCCGCGGCGCGACGCCGCTTCGTGGGGTCGAAAGCGGCTGCGAGGAAGATTATATGGAGATTCGCCAGCGCGGCGCGGCGGGGGGGGGAGGCGGCCGCGAGCCGTGAGCGATGGCTTGTTTGTGGGCGGGCCGAACGCCCACGCCACGGCGCGGGAGGGTGGGGCGGGGTGGGGTGGGGCTAGGCGTGGGCGGCGGTGAGGGCCCCGAGAGCGTTCGTGCGCGCAGCCCATACATCGAGCGCACGGGGGCAAGCGGCGGGCGGGCGGGTGGGCGGCCGCCCCCGCCGGGGCGGCCCGTGCCTCGCCCGCGCCCACCGCGGACGCCGCCCCTTTAATTGCGCCGGCATGCAACCCGCGCCGCCGCCTCCGGGAACGAGGGCGGCGGCAGCGGCGACGGGCGAGTGGAAGCGGAGGGCGGGCGCAGAGAGTGAAGGGTGAAAGCGTAACGAAGGGCGGAGGTCGGGCGCAGATAGGCGCTGCCTGCCGCCCTCCGACGGGAACTCGGGCGTCGACAGCGCCCGGCCCTTACTCCCATGCGGCACGCACTCCTAGCCGCGCCTCCCGCGGCGCCACGCTCCCCGCGCAGAATCCGGACTTCCCACGATATTTAATATGCTCCCCTTCGCCTCTTCCGGACAGTTCACTTAAAGTTAAGAAACAAAATCTTATAGATTCTTTACACTGAGTATTGTAATGCCATATCGCTTCTCTTATAAGGAAAAAGAAAAGACAATAAAGAAGAAAAACGCGCGACGGATGGTAGAGAACACAGAGCCAGATAAAGGAAAAAGGAAAGGAGAAACATGTCTTTTTTTAAACACTTAAAAAAATTCTACCAGAAGTCATTAAAAAAAATCAACTGTAACGTGTTTTTCACTCTGAAATGAACCGTGTACTGTAATACGACGATTCTTTGAAAGACAAATATAATGAAAAAATATTATCATCAGTTTACCAATAAAAGCAAACGGAGTATTAGTCACATCATATAGACATAACAAATACATTCAAATACGACGAATTTACATTTTAACAAACTCTACAATCGCTCAGTTTTTTTAAACAATATATCTGCAATGACAGGTCACGGGAAATGCTTTTTCAGAAACCGAAATTAGTCAATATACAGAAGAAAGATCATCTGGAAACATTCAGAAATGTGTTACGTAACTCTCTTCCCTTATTCTAGATTTGTGCGAGGAGACCTTTCGAAAATTCCCTTTCGCCTTCTTGTATCAATCGCAATTTAATAAAAAATAAAAAGGACAGTTTTCGAGTGGCGCAGTCTCTTTGCAACCGGGAGAAATGCGCACTCGCGCTGACGCGACGGGGGGGAGGGGCGAGGGGGAGGGGATTGCAACGAGGCACGGAAAGCGGGGCGGGGCGGGTCGGCCGGGGCCGGGGCGGCTGCGCTTCCGCTCGGGAGCGGCGCGGCGGCCGCCGTCGGTGCCTGGCGGCGCCACATGCGCCGGAGGCCACGGAGCCACCGCCACCGCCACCGCCACCGCCAGCCTCGAGGCACGGCAGCCCGGCAAGACTGACAAGCCGGCAACCAGGCCTTGTGCGCACGGGGATGGGCAACGGGTCTCAATAAAAAAGGATGCTACCTGACATTAAAAACGGAAATGGAAATGAGTCTTCATTTTGCGGGGAAGCAGAAGGAGCAAAAGATAAAGGGATTGGTGATTATCCTACACAGCGCGACAGGAAGCGGCGGGTTGCAAAGATGCGTCAGCAGAATGTAGGGTACGCTAACATATGCGGCGACGTGAAGACAATCGATTGCAGTAGCGCATGTGTTACATTTTTTATAACGCTTTTTGGAACTTTTCTTGTCTACGAGTATTACGGAAAACGGATCCAAAAAAAGGGCTTATACAATAATAGTAACTGATGGGTTGGTGAACTGAAGGAGTAACAAATATTCGAACAGAATACCGAGTATATTTCTTACTCTCTCCTAATACCCGTCGCATTCATTGGGAGTCGTAAAACGACACACATGCGAATTACAGAGAGGGCGAGATGTACGTAATAATAAAAGTAACTTCCACAAAACTCCATGCAAGGCTTTGGAGAAGCTGCCCTTTTGCGTTTCCGGGTCCAGCCCTGCAGCGCCGACCCGGAAATTGGGCGTGCGGTACGACGGGCCAACAGTCCGTCGGCGAGCGATCGCCCGGGAGAGCGGGGCGGGGGAGGCGGCCGCGGCAACGGAAGGGTTGTGCGCTTTACGACCGCCCAAAGACACGGCGAGGCTCGGCGCGGTGTGGCTGCCACCGCCCAGGGCTGTAAGGGCGGCGCTCGACTGCTCGCGGCTCCTGTCGGGCCGCACGCGACTCCGCTCGGTAAGCATGCATTAAGGGTGAATCATCCTCGCGAAGGAGGTGCAATAACCGAATGCTCAAGGGAAGTCACCCCATGCAAATGGGCCGCCCTCCCGCGCCCGCTCGTCATTCATCAGCCGCGCGGGTGGGCGCTCAACGCCAACTCAGCCAGGCGGTTTTCGCAACTTTGCACGCCTCGCTCGTTAAGCCTCGGTTCACCGGCCAACGACTAACCAATTAGAAAAAGATCTAACGGCATACTAAGTACTCTCGAAGGCATACAGAATGTATGTCTTAGTATTCTAAAGGTTGTTCAAACAATTACACAAATATTAATATTTATGAAAATCTTGTTTTGGTGATGTTTTCTCTCCGCGATCGTAAGGGGTTCCTCGGTTGAAGGAAAAGTGGATCAAGCATTATTGCTATAGTGATCGGAACCTCTCTTTCGAAATTCAAATACCTTTAGTATCAGATTCTTTTTACAACACTCTCTTACATTAATTCTTTTGATTCTCCCAAAGGATTTCCCCAAAGAAGTCCTATTGGGACAACTGCCCTTTAATTATGTACACATAAATATTTATTGTATTGCTATCCCCTTCACTTCCTAATCATTATTGGCTACCTTCTCTCAAGACTATTTCATACATTACATAAAGTAACTTAGAATAATTTCTATAGTTAACGCTAAACACGCTGGTGTACAGCAGTGCAAATTAATAAACAATGCCTTAAAAATGGTATTATGTGATGTACTACGTCACCGATCCGATGCAGTAGTTATTTACATTAAGAAAGCAGTTGACTGACGTCGCCGTGGACCTCTCGAACTTCCATTCTTTAATAATAATTTCTCTTGCTTGTTTAACTTGCTTTCCGACTGCCTCAATTCATAGTCTTTTGCGTTTCAGCACATCTCAGATCTACAGCACGATCTCCAATCATCTGCGGTCGCATGTCGTTCACCGTAGACAAACCGACCTTGAAATGGACGACAACAACAAACCAACGAGTGGCCGTTTACTTTGGCGAGAGCGGGGCGCCGTAAGGCAAGAGCGGCGCCTAATGGAGGCCGCGGCACACGAGGAAGCGCGGGAGGAAACACACGGAGTGGCTGCTCCGCCGGGGCAGAAGGACGACGCGACGGACGGGGGCGGGGCGGGGCGGGGGGCGGCGCACGGGTCAAGGCCAGAGGCAGCTCGACGGGGGGGCAGCGGGCGCATAGGGCGGGGGGGGCGCGGATGCGATAGTGCGGCGCCGGGGCGCGCGGGGTCGCCGATAGCGCTGCGGGGGCGGGGGCGGGGGCGCCGACGCGGCGAGGAGACACGGACGGAGGGAGGGAGGGAGGCGATGACGCGCTGGCGGGGGCAGCGGCGGAGGACACGGAGCCCTCGGCGGCTTCCGCTCTCGAGGCGCCGCTCCGGCTCACACTTTGCGGTGCCTCCCTCCACGTACACATTGCACCTGAACCAAGGTTATCTCTCAAACACACCTCTCTTAACGAAGGGTCCAACTTGACACTATTCTAAGGAAACGAAAGTTTCAATTACAACTCATTTACTGGTTACTCAATTACACGAAAGATAACATGCTCATCATTGTATTCGGGACGATCTTACATCAGTAAGGCAGTAATTGAGAAATTAAAATGAAACAATAATATATTGAACTATTGCCAACAAACGATTAAATGGGTCTGCTTTTGCCGGATTGGTACAAATTAAAATTATCTAGAATTCAAAATCACACGAATATACTAGTGAAGTACAACACACGTACTTCCTTGCATTAGAAACGACTGCGAAATTATATTACAGCAAGTTCTGTTCATATTAACTCATCTCATCTATTACTGCCAAAACTCTTTACTAATCGTCGCAAAAACTTCTTTGAAAGCAAATATGACAATTCAAAATTGCATTTCATACTGCGAGAAACTCGACCTCCAATTATCTAGAAGTGCTACAGAATGGTACAGACGTTTTCGTAGTAAAGTTTTCTAATTTCCTTGCTGTGGACTGGTACGGTCTTGCCCCTCCTTCTTGCCTGCTGCCATTTATCGCCGCCTAATATATTTTCACTTTCTTGTGTACATACGCATATACGGAGTAATGCAGGAAGTATAAAGAAAGGTATGTAATGCTACGGAAAATCGATTTCGAGATTTTAACTGAAATACACGTTTTAGGTTCCGTGATACCCAAAGTTTTTTTTCTTTTTCTTTCTTTCTTTCTTTCAAAACGGCCGTCCGTCCGCCCGTTTGTGAACACCACAACCGCCTAAACCATATTTAGGACTTTTCAAAATTAAAGAAACATCAGTCCATCTGGCTCTAGTTGAAGCTTTGAAATTTTGAAAAACATTCTTTAAAATATGGAGGCACTTTACATGAAGCCCCCTCCCCGGACATTATCAAAATGTTCTCAAAAACGGCTCCAAATTTTTTCTTTAATTTTCTTTTAAGAATACAGTAAAATACACTTATAAAGGTGCCATAGGTCCGATTTTTGTGGTCAACTCTGAATTTTGGAAAATTGCAAAAGTTCAATTTTTTTCGGCGTCTTCCTACAACTATAAAATTGAAGACAGAGATTCCTCCTTCAAATGAAATTTGTTGTCCATAATTAGTTCTTTCTTTCATTTCATCAAAGCAAAAATTCGGAACCGTTTTGAGAAAATTTTGAAAACGTCCGGGGGCTTTCATGTAAAGGACCCCCAAAAATTAATTAATGTTTTTCAAAATCGCAGAGCTTCGACTCAATTTGAAATTTGTTTCTTCAATTTGAAAAAAAAATCTTACGCATAGTTTAGGCGCTAGTATTGTTCACATACAGCAGAGAGACAGTCGGACGGGCGGACGGATTGAAAAGAATAACTTTTTCGGCATCAGGGGACCCCAACACGTGTATTTCCTTTAAAATATAGAAATTGATTTTCCGCATTATTACATGACATTCTCCATACTACGTATATAACCCTATATATACGTATGTATACGAGAAAGTAAAAGTACGCCCAGTTCAGAAAATTATCTAGAGAAAACGAACTCATCAGTTCATTACCGCATGTATGCATCGTGAAAGTGGCCTGGAAAAATAAGGGCTACATAAGCAAATTAAGGGACACGAATACAAGATTCCAATATACATACAACCCTTCGATTTGTTTCGGTCTTCGATTTACAGTAAGCACCAGCATGGTGTTTAGTAAGACATTCTACATGCCGTACCTACGCATACATCATAATAGAGGCACAAAGGTGGAATGGTGAAAGGGCTTGACATCTTCAGTTTGTTCTACAACACTTTCAGTTCTTTAGTTCACTCAATGGAAGTACGACCAATGTCATTTTCAGCTGGTTTTAATAACTGGAGCCCACGTTTGAGCTTTAAAATACTCCCCAGTAAAATTAGAAAACAAAACTGACCCTTCGTGACATTCAATTATTATTACAAAGGGCTTTGAAATGTGAACCATTAATAAAAAATTACAATAATTTCGAATAATTAAACATCAATGAAACAAATTCCAAGAACTGGAATATTGATACCAATTTGTCAAAAGCTTCTCATAAAGCGTTTCGTCATATCGCAGCCTGTGCCCACCATCAATAATGACTATTAAGTCCATGTCTCCGCCTACTACATAATTAGGATGGAATATCATCAATACATACAAGTGGAATGCGCTCTTTTAATATGAAAACCAACTGATTTCGACGCAGATCATATAATCAAATACATTTTCATCAGGCTTTTCTCGTTATTTCTGTAATTTCGAATCAGTTCAAAAAAACAATCAGGACATTTCTTACGTAAAAACGCAAAGTGAGATTCCCTTAAGATTAAATTTATCATTAAACAGTGCTCTGGTACCCTCCAGACGCTTATGAGCGGGCTACTCACTTTTTTTGTCACTCGATGATCACTCTCTTTTTGGAGTCGACTGTGAGCAGATCCAAGAATGTAATATTCCAGATGATTGCATTTAAACAAATTACCAACATTTTGAAAAGGAATTAATGGAAAAATTCAATATAATACGATGTGTTCGCGTCAACCTTCATGAACGATACTACGCAAAACTACCAAAGCGAAGATCTGTGCTGATGGCAGAGATTTACTATTGAGAAAAAACACTATAGAGCATAGAAAAAACACCAGCTGGGCACCGCCCCATCCGGGACAAGCTCTAAGCTCCCGACCGGTCTCTCGAAATATGTGTTAAAGTAAGTGTGTGTAAGGGGAGGGGATAGGACAAGGAAGAGGAAGGACAGATCGCGCGCGGTCCGTTTGTTAGGATACTGCTCCGGCATTCGCCTGGTGTTGATCGGAGAAACCACGGAAAACTATCGATCAGAGAAGCCGGCCGCTAGAATTCTCCTCGAAGCAGCGACTGAAGTCGATCTAGCTGAAAAGCTAGAGTCGAAACTTCTGCCGCCGTGGGGAGTGGGAACCTAGGACCTCCCGGTCAGAGGCGCTGCAGTGACATCAGTCGATGCACTGAGCAACCGCTCCCAGTATTTGCACCATCTCAATACTACGATCCTGGGAGTGAACTTCACCCAGGTCGCCTACCCTAAGAATGGCGTCTCCTCCGTAACCTCATGTACTCACAGAGGAGTGAGACAAACATGATGCCACGCAGGCGTGCGCCGACGCTCGGGCCCACGGGCGTCGCCAGGCACCACGCAACCCGCTGCACTCGCGCGCGCGGCGCCGCGCGAGTAGGCAACCCGCCAAGCCAGCGCCAGAACCCCAGCGCCGCGGGCCCGCGCAGGCAGCCATCCGAAAGGTCCTACGGGCGAGAAACCCGCGCTCTCGCACGCCTGGCTTGTGCTGGTTGTTTACGTTGCTCCCCGATAGAGGTACGATGGTGCTGGTGACAAAGGCAGTCAGACCAAGGCAGCGTGCAGTGGGACCCTAGGCCAGCACCGGCACCCCCTACCCGCATTCACAGGTCCATGACAGTTTCCACTAAACTTCGTTCTTCTCATATCCCATTTATCAATTCTCTAAATACATACACTGTTTCTGTCGGCACCATCCCAGTTTATTGTCCATTTTCTTTTATTGCTCTTCCTTGTATTTCTACTTCCCGTCTCCATTTCACATACCTCTGCACTCTACCACTACACATTCACTAACAGCAAATCGCAACATCAAAACAAACCATTCCTTAAAATACATCAAATTTTACAGAAGACCCAACAGAAAAATCCTGTCAACAAAGAAATTCAGTTACATCAATCCAAAATCACATTCCTCCCTACTAATGTCAAAATCCCAACTCTTCTAAGATTCAGTACACGGCACAAAACACTTCACTCGTGCATCGTTTCAGTGACGTAAGAGCACGCCACTGTCTCTAACAACATAATAAACACGGCGACAAAAGTCTGGCCAAACGGAGCTAACGCGTAGTGGTAAATAAGGACAATAACTTTTCCCGCTTACTCGAACTATCTACTTAAATGTTTACCACTTAAATTTACTTAAAATAGTATGATTATTACCAAGACAAACACCTTGCAATTTACTTACAAATAAAATTTAAATTCAAACACACGAAACTGTAATCCATTTGATTTCTTCCTGCAGGACTTCCGAGATTCATATTCAACAAACATTACACTGAGATCATCAAATTTTACGGAGCACCGTCTTGAAATAATCAAATTTACAATTACTCGTTAACACTAATATACGTAGACTTCGAAGTTTTCACTACTAATAAGTTACTGAAAAAACAGTTTGACATGGACATCGTATTGTGGGGAGTATCATGCTCATTTGCAACAATTTTTATTGTTACATGAAACGGGTATATTTCAGTATTTTATATACGACGGCCCAAGAGTCATCTTTTATTTCATTCTATAATGTATTAATCGTCAGATAGGCACTGTGTGTCGACAATAACGTTTTTGGTTTCTTTCATTGATTTGGAGTAAGCCTGAAAAGTGTCTAAGAATGTTACATTCATGTTCTTAATAAATATCCAAAGGCCTTATGAAAATTGTTTGTATTAAATATTGTAGAACTGTAAATAGTAAATAACTATAATAAATGTTTGTCGTTATATTGAAAATTGTATTAATTTTCTCTTCCATTCCGAAGACATGCCATTAGGAATCCATAAGAGCTCGCTCAGAGAAGGACGCCGCCTCGGGCTGGGCTACGAGCCACCAGCTAGACGGTTTGCTGAAATCCGCGCTCAATTGCCCCGAGGGAAAGGTGTCTGCTGCGGCGAAATCGATAACCAAACGGATGCCAAACGGAAGAATTCAGGAGTGCCAGGGCGCAATACCGGCCACAGGTCTGCACACCCATGGGCAGACACGACGTGGGTATCACCGAGAATCGGATAATGGGATTTCCAGCGGGAGACCAACGCCCTCCCCCGAATTCGATATGACACAATCCCGATGACTTACTAATTTGCAGTAGTAACCAAAATTGTCCCAATACAACTCGCATTAGTTATACATAAATAAAAATTGATGACTGAAAATGCATCACGTCCGCCAGCAAAATCCCAGTTGCGCCACTGGATGTGAAAAGCGATCGCGGGGGGCGGGGCGGGGGCGGGGGCGGGGCGCGCGCTGGGAGACGAAGCGAGGCTTGGCGCGGACACCGCTCTCCGTGGCGCGCACCTCGTAAATTAGGCGCTCCGCCCTTTGGCGGCGCGGCAGGCTGGCGCGGGCTCAAGCGGCGAGGCATGGCGCGGCGCGGCGGAAGCAGGCCCTGCGCCGCCAGGTGGCGCCACCGCACGAACGCCCTTCGCCCTCCGCTCGCCACGGCCGACAAACACGCCCACGCACCAATTGCTACCTTCGTGGGAACGATACATTCCGGAATGGGCAGATGCCTTTTCACACTGTTCATACTTCCGGAGAATTGTGTGTCCGTCTTCGTGGAAATGTCAACGTCACTATCCTCAAACACGTTACTGTCATTTCATCTGGTGTAGTGCACGAAATGCACGTACACTACTGCACTATGTTATATAGTACATAATACTTCATAGCACCTTAGGGATTATCAAAGAAGTTTAGAAAATAATCAGGGGCGCATGCACCAACGCCTATGAGCACACTCATTTTATCTGCGAAAAAATGTAAGTAATCCTATAGACAACTAAAGCGAGATAATCTGTTCACACTACTCCAAATGGCAAACAAAGTAGTTTATTATAACAATATATAATCTCTGCAATGAAGCATTTCTTATACAATACATTCATGACTCAAAAAAATTTGATTTACACAATCCTTACTTATAAACAGACTATTGAAAAATCAACAGCTCGTAAGATTTCTTTGAACGCATACAACAAGAAAAGCATCATTTTGTTCTAATTATTGCGGAAAAATAACCTCAATTTTGTCTACTTTCGCGTTTTAAAAATGTTCTTTTGATACGTTTATACTCTTGAGAATTTCTTTCAGGCAAATATGCTCGGGTGTTTAATCCAACTATAGCATAGTAGCTACTAGAGTCAAATATACATTTCTCGTCTTTTCGTACTAAAAGCTAGATATACTTTTTCGCATTCTTTGTAACTTTCCAAAATTCAAAACCTTAATGAAAATCGTCTCTGCACGAGTTTTACAAACTTATTTCGTATAATTCCGCCCCCACCTCATATATATATATATATATATATATATATATATATATATATATATATATATATATATATATATATAACTTTTCGTTAGTTTAGAGAGTTCAAAGAAAATCGGACTTTCACCATTTTCATAAATGTACTTCGGCCTTATCTGATAAAAAAATTAAAAGACAAATGTTGGTGCCATTTCTTTAATAAAATTTTGAAAATGTCCTGGAGAATTCATGTAAAGTCCTCCTCCCAAATCACAATAACAGTTTGAAATTCAACAGGTCGCGATACCAGCCAGATCTATCGGGGAATAAGAATTTTGGTAAACATTCTGCTAATGGTTTAGCTACGAGCGTTATTGACGTACAGCATTAAAAGGTTATCCAGTTAGCAATACAATGCAAACCCACATGCGCTGTCTCGATTGGGAATTGTCAATTCCAAGTACTACTGAATGAAAACCGATGAAACACGGAAAAATGGGAATGTTCGATGACATTATACGAAGAATCAGCTCGGTCCTGATTCGAGGTGAGTCCTTCACACACACATTTCCGTCCAACGCGACTCGATAAATCCCTCATTACAAACGGAGCGCGCAGACGCGAGGTCGAAAGGGGGATCCGCTCCGCGGCGCGGCACGGAGGCGGCCACCTCGGCGGGGACTGCCGGACCGCGTGGAGCGGCTGGGGTGAAATGCCGGTGGGGAGGGAGTAAGAGCGGGGGAGGACGGCATGTCGTGTGTGAGAGAGAGATGGTGGAGATGGCGAGAGCGTTTCACTAATGGCGAGCGCGCAAGGCACAGCGGAGAGCGGGGCGGGGGCGGGGGCTGAGCGAGAGATGCGCCAGAGGGGGTAGCGCCGTTCGCAACCCGAGACGCGACGGCGGCTGCCGCTGGAGCTGCTGGTTGCTGCTGGCTGAGGCGCGGCGGCGGCGGCGCGGCGCTGCGCGGGCCGAAATAGCCGCGTAGGCTGGCAGCCGCAGCCGCGCGCGCGCACGCGCCCTCGCCCGTCCATCGTCTTACGACAGCCCGACGAGGGGGCGCCACCATGGGCCTCTCACCGCATCCACCACCGCCAAAGTTCAAAGTCTTTCTACTGGGTTCCGGCACTGGAGACTGCACATGACGGCAATTCGCAACCAAATGTGGCTTCAAATCTGAAGCATTTCTTTATTTAGGTTAAAACGAATAACATTTCATAATTGCCGTTAAAATCCATTGCAGTGATATTGCAACACATCGAAAGGGAAAACCAATTAACATGTTACCTTATCCTTCCTTGTCACTATTTGAAGTTAGTTGTATTGTTGATAATATCACATCTATAATGCCGTACATCAGCAATAAATTAATCGGTTGCAAAAAAGCCTTACACCAACATTTTCATCAATCCTTTATAAACATTATTCTTTGGAACAGTTAGCGAATAATTTAGAAATAATTAGGTTTAATTCACCCGTGAATTATTTACCAACAAAATTCAAGTATTCGTTCTATTCAACCAGAGACGGTTTACCCATGCATTCTCATAATGTTCGCTTTATTGCAACAACGTGCACTTGTTTTTTTATACGTGGCAGGGAGTAAGCGAAACTTTAAAGTTGGAATATCAATACTCATTACTAACAATTAATTTATTTTCATTCATAGAATAATCCTTTCAATTACCACTTGTGTTTTGGAAATTAAGGGATGCATTTACTTGCCGCTACATGACTTGTGAAATTATCGACAAATTCCTAAGACCTTTGAATATGAAGCTATAAAATAGCTACTTATTCGTACTAATTAATTCCTTTTTCTTTTGTGTCCGAGGTACCTTTTCGGTTTTGCCCCGTCCCCTTCCCGGAAGCTTCCGTTCGATGACTAAGGACCCTTCCAGGGCACCCCGCGGGAACTATCGCGCCCCTGGCTACTGTATTCATTCCGGAAAAATCCTTCCTACGGTTTACGTCCGAATATTAGAGCAAGAAATAATCTACTTTTACGGTATCAGACCCACGAAATGAGTTTCCCCGTAAAAAAAAAATCATCTTTTGCTACAGCATTTCTTTCTCTACACTACGCAGTAACGAGGAAAATGCCACCGGGCCTACATTATGCCCAACGTGCCACAACGCAAGGCCGCGCTCGCGTCGGCGCCAATCAGCCTGTGCGCGGCAAAACCGATGGGGGAGGATGAGGAAAGTGAGAACAAGGGAGAGATGGAATGCGGGCTGTTAGGGCAACGCTGAGGGCGCATGGCAGGCGGTGGGAGAGGGTCGGAGTGAAAGGTACAGGAGGGCGGAGAGAGCGTCAAGTGACTGAATTTCCAGGAAATGCTTCGCTCTGGATTGTAACGCGGTGTAAGGGAGTAATTGGGTGGTATCGAATCGCTTAGATCGTAGGTTGCGACGTGCAGAGGAAGTTAGAACACAATACTCAACACACTTTTTCACTCCCCGTTTATCCACCCATCCCTTGTGAAGACATGAACCTTAATTGAGGCCGTGCTTCAGCGTTGGAATGTCAAAATGAAAATCTAACATATATCAGCAATCATAAAAACAATTCTTTAAACATATTTTATAATTTTCGAGGAACTAAGATCTTACAGCCAAAAATACCTACCAGAAAAGAAAAAATCATAATGCTTTTTTGTATTTCAACAAAATCATACTGAGATGGCTGATGGCACGAAATGAGAGGCGAATCAAATTTTAGCCCAGAATAAACAACCTTGAATCCTCCTTGTTGGACGCGATTACGCTCGGAGTATATGTTTCGCGGCCGGAAAGAAATCCAAATGGTGACCATGATACTAGGTAGCAAAGTATTTTAATAATATTTGTTCAAAGAATTGGCTACCCCGACCGGGAATCAAACCCTCCCGGTCCAGAAGGTCCGTGTGTGAATCCCGGTCGGGACAACCATTTCTTTCAAAACATTTTATTATTAAAAAAGCTTTTAGTGCGTGCAATGAATAATTTTCAACACTTTCGGACTTCTACCGCAACAGATGTACTAAGAGAAGTGACGCCGGAGCAGTGTGTACATCATCTTAATTCAAATATTGAGGACACAAGGAAATTTTGTTTTTTGTTTATTGATAAAATAAAAAATGTTTTTTGATAATTGAATCAGAAAAGAAAAGTTTCCAAAACTAAATTCCCCTGAAATGATGAATTTTTTGTTAAATGATCATTCTTTAAAACAGTTCTTCCGTTAATTGGCCGGTAAATAACTTGAAAAACAAGAATTGCATAGTGATGCAATTACTATTTCGTCACGATGTCGTGACACAAACGCGTCGTGACAACATCCTCGTGTGCGTCCCGACGCAGACGATGTTTTTGACATAACTGCTAGTGAAGATATTTTATAGATCGTCCAAAAATTATCTTCACATCATGTAAGCCTCCATGAAAACATCTAAATTAACGATTGGATTCTCTGCCTTTGCCTAATGTTTGAGTTTTGAAACGATAGTCGGAAACAAAACAATTAAATTACAATAACATAAACACCCATAATTCACTCGCAAAAATTAGAGTATTTTTGAAGAAATGTGAGGAATAACTTAGATTTTGAAATCATCTTTCAGAACACATTTGTAAGCGCGCAGAGGAGGGGCGACACAAATTAATATGCAGATACAAATCTAATAAGCACACATTCTTAAAAACGCCTATTAACTATCAACATTTAGTAATATTACGAATTTCTTCAGTTTTAATACATTGCTGTTATTGTAATCTATATTATTGTTCCTTTCTCGCTGAGTGCGAATATCTATGAAACAAACGAACGCAAAGAAAATGTTGACAATCGACAAAGTGTAAAACAACTAAATGATTATGATGAGAAATAATCGCAATACTTGACAGATGACGTAGGCGAGCAACGAGCCAGTCCAGAGGCTGGGAAGGCGACCTCGACCGCCCTCGCCGTCACACCCCGGGGCGGCGCCCGCGGGGGCGCGGCCCGCATTCGGGCGACCTCCCTTTACGGGGGCGGGGGACGGCGGCCGCGCGGATTGCGAATGCAGGCCGCCGCCGCCGCCACTCAATTATGAGCCTTTACGTCACGCCTTTACGGCGGCCTGGCCGTCCCAGGCGGGGTATAAACCCGCGCCCGCGACGCCAGATTAACATCCGCCGCCCCCACCCCCCCGTTCCGCTCGCGAGGGAGGGGAGGGCCAGCGTCTCCCGCGAAGGCACACGCGGGCGGTCGCGTTCAACACCGCGTTCCGCAGTAACTGTCATACACGACTACCTTCAAGGGCAGAGATGCTTCTTAACAGGTATGGCCACAACTGCCATGGGAAGATTGGTATAGTTAACTAACCTACAACTGCTTTCTTCTCTGTTATTCTATTTACTGAAAGTTTTATCGACAAATTAAAAAGAATCAATAATTTATTCAGACAATATATTAAAAAATTTGAGTAGTTCTGGTAATTGTTCTGCTGGTGAGGTGGTGTTGACATTAAAACAGAAATGTACGATTCTTTACCAACATTATTATTATTATTATTATTATTATTATTATTATTATTTATTATAATAATTGAAAAAGAGTAACTTTCTGAGAGCCACGCTTTATAGTTGACGAGAAATCTGGCCCCCAGACATATGAAGATGCTAAGATGCCCGGAAAGCAGCTCATCTTCCGAACTCAAATAAAAATATGTTGGTAGTGGTGCTAAAGAATCGGAGAGACTTTATCGTACGTGTCTCAATCTCTTCGGTCTGGGTTAGCTTTTCGGTATTTCCCCACCCACTTCCTAGCTCTACCTATCGGCAACTAAAATACATTTTTTTATATCTTTTCAATTTTTCGATCCCCTAATATCAGAAATGAAATGTGATTTAAATATTATTATATAAGTGTAAATCTAGTCAAACATGCAAATTTTCATGGACAAATTGGGAACCGTTCTGCCGAAAATGTTTGAGCATTTCTGAAAATGTGCAATTTTGAACTCATTTTCGCAAACCTTCATAATAATTCATTTGAAGCACTTGTACTCATAATGCAATAATATAAAAACGCGCGTAATACAAATATTAACGATCTGAGAGACTTATACAAATATTACATTTGAGTAATTTTTGAAAATCAAAAGAATTTTTGAAAATGGCGTAGTCAGGTTCTTCATGCATTAGAACTATCCAAACAAAACAATTAGAGGCGTTTTTGAGAAAATTTTTATTTTCAAGCTGCCCAAATTCCCCTCGAAAATACGCGAAAACTGCTAATAAATGATGAACATTTACTTAAAGAACTAATAGTACACATTTAATATGAAGGAAAAACCTATCTTCAATAATATAGTTGTACGAGGGGATTCCAAAACATTTCAAACATTGATTTTCAAACAACTTTTGAGAAAATTTTTAAAATGTCCAAGGAGCATCATATAAAGTACCCTCAAAATTCAAACAATCGCAGGGTTTTGTGTCGGGTCTGATCGATTGGGAATATTGATTTTGGCAAAAATCCTTACTAGAATTTTTAAATCTTTTTGACGTTAAATAAATAGTTTAGATGCTAGTGTTGAGGGCGAACGGAAGGACAGACAGTCAAATATACTGACGGGTGGATGTTGGAATGGGGAAAAAAAAATTTAAAAAAAGAAGGACTTGTCATAGGATCACTTGCAATCTGGAAATAGATTTCAGTCGTAGGATTTCATAATTTTCTATATACTACGTATATTGCTTTGTATGCGAGCAGAGAAAATAGAGGACATGAAAATAATGAATTCGGCCGGATGAAAGAATATGGTTAAAGTAAAATTTCTATGAAGTAATTTAAAATTTAAGAAATTTACGAATCCAATTCGTTAATTGTTTACTGTAGTTTGTTTATGGGTTTAGAATAGCTTGGCCAGTCGGAATGAAGGTTCTGTTTCGAACAATATTAGTGAGAAAATTCTTCCAATTTCTATATAAAATGACGAATTCTGACGAACTGTGATGAATCCGGCTGATAACTTAAGTGAAATCTCTCACAAGTAGGAACATGAAAAATAGCATATATGAGCTGGTAATTTTTTACACGGCTCTATAGACTTACCTCGCTAAGATATGAATACATAATAGACGATTAGTTATACAGCAAGATGCCTGCCAATAAATGGCAGCATAATTTAAGACATTCATATATGTTTCTACCGACCTACTTCCTTCTACAGCCAAATATAATTAACAAAACTGGATACATTGTCCGTCATCAATAAGACTGCCTATCACTCAGTAAAATGCCGAAAAGGATTCACATAAGTCAATCACGCCACACAATGGTGTGTTCCGTGAGTTTTCTTAAGAATACTCACTAACTTCTTCGCTATTAAAGGTGCAATAAATATTAGACCGGCAATGTTAACGGTCTTTGGTTTCGTGATGTGAAGATTTTTTTTTATCACAACTGTCGAGTCACTTACGTCAGGTCCTTCTCAGGCAGTGCCAAAAGCTTGCTGTATCTAACAAATCACAATACTATGTGAAAATAGAGATGGAATGAATGGGTATCTCTGAGAACTCATTAAGAAATGCCGATGGTGGATGAATTCAACAAAAATACGGAATACACCAATGGGTGAAATGAAATTTTTAACGAATATTCCGAACTTCAACTAAATAAAATAAAATTTTAAAGAATAAAATAAAACCTTGAAAACGAAGAATTATCATTGGTTATTTACCCTTACTGGATTACTATTCGCCAGTAAGCAACTTGAGTCGGAGTCGGCAGCTGGAATGAAACAATGGGTCCCCGCAGACGCCGGAAGCACGCTGTGCTCCGCAGAAGACAAAGAGAGCGAATGCGCAGACCGAGTCCTGGCGGTCGCAACACGACCGTCCCCCGCACCTGCGGAGGCAGCGGCGGCGGCGGCGGCGCGCGCGTGGGCGGTGCGTGCGGGGGTCGGGTAGGTCTCGGCCAGCTGTCAGGCGCGGCTGGCCACCCCGCCCCGCTCGCGAAGGCACACGGCGGTCGCCGAGGGGGGGCCCCGGGGGCGGCGCGGCGTACGGACCGCGCGCCTCGCGTATTCCTCAGGTCTGCCGGGGCACGCGCGACGCGGGCGGGCTGCGCGGGCGAACGCGCCGCACCGCCGGGTCCGCCGCAGCCGCCGCGCTTTATTTCAGTACTCGCACACTATTTCAGGACTTTTGAGTATTTCTGACCTGAAGGGAACGCCGCAAGAATCGCCCGCCCGCCCGCCTCCGCCGCCTATACACAGAACACCCTCCGCTCGTCCCCCGCCGCCCGTGCCCGCCGCGCCGCGCCGCACCTACCGCGCCCCCGCCGCCCCTTTTTCCAAATTAACACTAGACAGAAACAGCACCCCCCGCGTGGCCCCTCCGCGCCGTGCTGCGCCAGAGGCGGCGGCGTGCGCTGCTCACGTGACCGCGCCGCCGGCCCGCGGCTCATAATAATAACACGGCGGCGAACGCCCGTCCACAGACGCGCCATCAAACGGGGCCTTCGCCCCGAAGCGGACGCCGACGCCTATAAATACGGGACGCGCGCGAGCGAAGCGGATGACGAGAGCGGGTAGCGAGCCTCTTTGTGTACTGGCGCGGCGTTACAATGGCGAGGGCGGCTGACGCGCTGTCCGAGTTTCGGAAGGAGCCAAGTCGTCTGGTGCCCACGACCCCGTACAACGCGCACCGGCGAAGGTCTCCACAGGCAGACAGAGACTAACAGCTCGCTTTAAAGTTCTTCCAAAGTGCATTGGGTTTATAGAACTGATACCATAGTAAGATACCCCGTCATCATCTCATGAACATCTTAGGACGATTTTCTTGTACTGGAAATGCAGCTTCAATATATTTCCAAGTTTGTTTTATAATTGAAAAGTGTTCAGGTTCACCGGTTACGCTGTTTACTGCGCCTTCAAATCCAAGAAAATAAAATATTGATGAAACTGAAAACTCAACAGTGAAGGATTTATCTCCGAAAATATTTTAATGTAATATACATACCAAAAATGGTTTTCCGCTGTAAATGTTTCCTTTGCGAGTAGTGCCCCAGTGAACCAGCGTGCACTGAAATGAGTAGCTCTAAGTTTGATATGTGTGAACAGAATCGCACATTTCCATTGTCGTTGTTTACAGCAAGTTTTTTAAAAAATAGGTCTGCATTCTTAATGTACTCCGCATTTCAAATATGATATTCCGTTGAAGTGTAAACACCGACGGGACTCGAGCCAAAAAAGCTCGGAGAGACAAACAGGAGCATTCGTATCCCCACGCACGTGGCCGGAGCTGTCAGCCGCGGCACAGCGGGTGCGGCGGTGGACGGGGCGCCGGACCGCGTCGAAATGACGTCACAGCGCCGTCTCAGCTGCAAGGACTGCCAGGCCGAGTGCGCCACTGTGTGGCTGCTTTGTCCTACTTTCAGGTCGATTCACAACCACACGCGTCAACAGTAACGGATAAGATGGAGAACAACTTAATAGCTGTTCCGAAGACCAAACTATATTTAATATTCGTGTACCAATACAATCATTTTCACGTTTGGCGTCTATTGTTTCTGACTTGTTCGAGTTTTCATGGATATCAACACAAACCAAGAGTTTTTATAGATATCAAACACTAGCTTGTCAGCTAGGTCGAATTCAGTCGCTGTCTGAAGAAGAATTCTAGCGAACGGTTGCTCTGATCGGTAGTTTTCCGTGGTTTCTCCGATAAACACCAGGCGAATGCGGGAGCAGTATCCTAACCAACGGGCCATGGACCGCGCGCGATCTTTCCTTCATCTTCCTCGTTCTATCTTCTCCCCTTACTCACACATACTAACATACAATATACTACCACACATGTCGGGAGCTTCGATCCCGGCCAGGGCGGTGACCCGCTGGTGGGACATACTTGGCTGAAGGAAATCAACCCCACTAGCCGATAGTAGGTCGACGCCGGATCTCGATATCCAGCGGGAAGATCACGGCAAGCCTCACGATGACAAAACATGCACTACACTTACGGGACTAATAGCCTCGTTAGTTGACATGCCCGGAATCACTAACAACCCGGAATCCACACAACCATTATCATTATTTAATGTCGTGTATTTAGGCGTCAAGTGAAGATGTGATCTATCAATGATTCGTCATCGGAGCTACATTTACATATCATGCACAATCAGAATGCACCTAGGTTTTGTATAACTTTCTATCTGACAGTTGCGTTTTAGTTTTGCGACTCAATATTAGTACCGTGTTGGTGTAACATTCATGTAGAAGTAATTACGTTTAAATTATCAGTGTTAGTACTCCGAAGTAATGAAACTTTACCAACAAAGTATTTCATTTACATATCGCTGTCTCTGAGCATGAAAATCCTGTTAGTACAAATTGCTAATACCTGGAAACGCTAATTGAAACACGAGTCGCTCCGGCTACGAACCACTTCGAGTGCTGTTTTCCTTACACAGAACATCCTAATGGAGTGGTGTTTTGTTATCAATATCGACTCAAAGTACCACGGAATACCTTCTGATTATTCCAGAGGAGTTTCTTTGACGGGACACTGTCGTGGCAAGCCCTCCAATTCAAAATGTTAACGAGATTTTGGATTAGTATTTTCTTTTACACCGTGCACAATCAGAATGGCACACATTAACAATGCCGAGAAACAATTACATATCTTACATAACCCAGTCATTAGAGAAATTACACATGCCGGCCGCGTCCGCCCTCGAGCGCTGTTTGAGCACGGTGCGGGAGAGGGGGCAGCGCCGCGGAGCACACGAAAGGCGAGGTTTGCGCGTCAGTGGCAAGGCAAGCAATGCCTCCATCGACAGAACGAATACACGGCGGAGAAAGCACACGGAAGCGCTACGTATTTGATCAGACTCGCTCTCGTCGGCATCAATCACTTTCCCACAGCAAACAAATTTTGAATGATAGCTCAACAAAGATTCTTACTGGCAGTATGAAATCTCTCATATTGAGGTAATTATGACAATATCCAAAGGTACAAATGATTAACACAAAAATTAAGAAAATGAAAACATGAGACTTTCCTCCCTACAGCCTCTACATCCCTACAGCTCCCTACATCCTCCCTACTTTTTGTCGTGAAACAACTTCGATCATACTAATTAAAATCGCAAGGTGGAAGGAGAAGTGGGATAGCTAGGTTGTGTTGGGAGGAAATTAAAAAAAGGAGATATTACAAACACATAAGTTTGGGTAACGGGCGAAGTTCTAAAGAGAGATGGGAGAGGGGAGGGAAAGAAGAGAGAGAGGGAGAGAGAGAGAGAGAGAGGCTGTATGATAGATATAATAAGAGAAGAAAGTAGAGATGTAAACAGAATTGTAAAGGAAAGAAAGAGACACAAAGGCAAAAAAGTATGAGATTATGACAACCAGTTATAATACGATTTGAAAAGTCATTAGAACTTACGGTAGTCCCATAGTCCCAGTTTCCTGAAGAGTACAAGAAAAGGAAGTAGCAGAAATAAAACAACTAGATTGAGGATGAAAGAAAAGGTAAAAAAAAGTGCAAATAGGAAATAGGAAGCATATGGAAGGGAAAAGAAGGAAAGGGAGGTGGAAATGGGAGAATGGTAAATAAGTAGAGTACAACGATAAAGTTATTTTTTAATGCGATTTTAAGGCGGTCAAAAAGTTAATGCAAGACAAAGAAATGCATTGGATAATATTGATAGTACAAGTAAGACAAAAGTATAAATAAGACAAAAAGGGAGGCAAGGTTAGAGTAAGGCATGTGAGTGGTAAATGGGATACATAGGTTAGGTAAGATGATATTATTATTATTATTATTATTATTATTATTATTATTAAAATAGATATTATGCAGATTACGATGTCAGTAGGAAGATCAAGAAAGTACAAAAATAATTAAATGTAGAATAGTCAGATAATTAAATGTAGAATAGTCAGAGGAAAAGAAGGATAGAAGATGGGCGTTAAAAGAGTAGGTAATGGAGGAAGTGGTATTGGAAGGAGGCGAAGAATTGAGGGTAAATTAAAAAAAAAAGATTGTTTTCGCGCGAGAAAATATTGCACTGTAGTTGTTATGTGATTTGGAAAGTTGTGACAAGGCAAAATGATTATGTTGATATAAAGGCAGCGCGATGGATAAAAGGTGTAAGAAGGAGGATGTTACATCACGGTCAGCTTTCGGTATTATACAAAGCAATAATCTGTTGCTTTCAGAATTCCCGAGGTTCATTGTTAAAACTACAAGAAAGGCACAACGATGAAGTAAAATGTCTGTGCATATTTGTTGTATTAAAACAAAATAGAAAACCAAAGCAGAGAGACAAGTGATCTAATAACTTTTCTCGAGAAGAATGATGAACACGAACACTGGATATCATTTGACGTGATGCGTGAGAAGAACAAAGTTAAAATTCCATTTACGAATCTGCAGGACACAAGTAGAATAAGGAAAATTGTAACCGTGAAGTATTGCAAATGGCAGAATGGTTAGAAAATGGCGACTGCGTCTGAGATGCGACGAGTGAAGCACCGAGAAATGGTGGGAAAGGAAACGAGTCGTTTACGGGCACGCAGGACGGCAACGCGGCCTGCCGCAGCGGCAGGACGCTGTGAGAACGTCGGCGTCGTACTCCGAGAGGGGCGCAGCAGCTCGCCTGAGAGGCGTCGGCGTCGGCGCCGTAAGAAGCGGGAAGCCCGGATTCGAGGGATTAATCGGCGGGGCGGCGCGGCGCGGCGCCCGCTGCGCAAAGCAAGGGATCCGCCGCGGGCGCCTCAGATCATCGCGCCGCCTGCACAGCAAAACCCCGACGCGGCGAGCGCTGCTCCGGAGAAGGGGCGGCCATCCGCTTAGACGTCACCAGATACCGCACACGTAAATCTACACACCGAAAACATTTTCACTCAATAGCTCAAAAGAATGGACCGGGAGAAGTAAAGTAAACGTTATTTTATGCACAGGACAGGCTTCCTCGTTCAAAAACATTTCTGTTGAACTGGATTTAATGTTTTCTGTGCACTACGCAATATAAAATGGTACCATTCGAATACTTCGAAATGCATTTACCTTCAATTCTAGAAACGCGGACGATACAATGGCGCGATGTCTGGGTGTTAAGGCGACTTTTAGTGTAGCAGCCAACACTCTTAGCTTTTTCCTTTTGTATACCGTTCGATGAAACCTCTCACAACACGATCCCGCGATCTACAGAATGAGTTAGCGGCAGACATATCCAAATTTCTCTCGTCATCACGTATCATTGTCATTTGGTCATTAATTCTTTTTTACCCTCACAGTACATACACATTCTCACTCACGAACATGTCATAAGTAAAATTCCTAGAGCGTGTCGCAATCCTCATCACAACAAGAGATCAAAACCATTAAAATATCAATCACCATGTATTCTTGCCGCTAGTGGTATTTCCTGCGGGAACACTCTGCACGTCTTTCTGGATGAGGTGGCTAAGAAAGAGCGTCGTGTCCATCTGAGACCGACGAAGGTCGGCGAGCGGAAGACAAGCGCGCACGAGAGACAAAAGTCACTCGGCGGCACCGCCTCTGCGGCCCCATTCGCATGACAATAGGCCCGAGGACACACCTTCCCATGACAGCTAGGGAAGGTAGGCAAAGCGATGCCAGGTCAACGAGATCGGAACAAACCAAAAGGGGCAAGTCGTTACCTCAAACACAACAGTGCACATGAGGTTCTGTCTTTATTAGCCGAACAGGAACATAACACGAGGAAAATTCAGTAACGACATAAATACACGATATGAAAATATCAGAATCGCCGAAAAACATCCACATCAAAAAATTAATAGGTCAAGCACAACAAAGTGCAGTGATAACTTATCAAATCCTCTACAAGTGAGCGCAGCACGCTCTCTGTTATCCGATCAGTTTCATGATGTACGGAGACAATTTCTAGAACCTTTAGAGATTATGATTAAATCACAGGAAGGAGTTAATTACCACCACGCCTTTCTTACTACAATGCATCAGCAAATCTGGTTTGAAATACAGATGGAAATCATTACTGGTGAACAAAAATTTCAAAATCATATTGTGTCACAAAATCTACCAAGGTACATTTTACTAAATAGAGACGCCAGAAACAAAATATGTCATTTCTGATTTTGTATTGTAAAAAATAAAATTTAATGCAGCTCCTACATTTTGACATTGATCAGGTTTTTAAAATTTCAGAATCAAACATGTACTGCGACCGCTCCGGAAAAATTCTACAATTAATATTCAAATAAAACCCACCACTCAAGCACGAACATACATATTCTATTACTTTACACGTCCAGAATTTGCTTAAAGGCAAAAACGGTTTCCTACGAATCATGTATGACAATATTCGAATAGCAACATATGCCTGCTCAGTCTGCCGGTTCCAAACTAAGGCTGCGATTCGAAATTTCCAGAAGTTGAGAGCGCTTGCCAAATGACAATTCGGCGTTGGAACTCGGGACGGCAAATAACTCTGGTCAATAATGGAGCAAACTTGCAAGTCAAAAAGCAATTCTTAATATATAGTGGACAATTAGCAAATTTTGATATATTATAAAATAATTTCATTTGTAAACGACATAAGCTTCGGTGATTCTTTCACTGTAATTCGTAAATTTACACAATTTTACATGCAATCAGTTGCAACATACTAGTTTAAAATACATAAAATCCAAGTTTCAATATAGGAAAACATGATGTGGTGCAGTTTACCGTAGCGAGGCACAACAGGTTTGTACTCTGTATTGCAAACCAAAGTGTTCCAAACACAGTGAACAAAGACGCATTGAATCTTTCGTTTTTGATATCACTAGTACATACCTTCATTACTATCTGTGATGTTTGGGGGAGAGGCAGAAGTATTCTAGCATCGACACGCAATTCTCCTTGGCATCATACCACAATCATAAATCTGGTTCTTTTCAATTCTGACGTAACGGATCTCCCTATTTTAAGGTATCAATTTAATATACGAGACGCTTCGAGAGTGACGAAGGGAGAAAATCCATTTCGGAGCAGTGAGAGAAAATCGCGAGCCCCAGTCGATGTGCGCCGAGGAAGCCACGGTCGGGGGCGGCTGCGTCTTCGCGCCCGGGCGTCGCTCTGAGGCGCCAACGCGCAGACGGGAGGGGCGGCGCGACCCTGTCCACTGCGCGCTCTTGCTACACCACTCTCCACATTATTCGCGGTTACATCACAAATTCTATCAGTCCGAAGGAGCAAGCCAGCTAGCCACGTCCATCTCGTAACAGACGAGAGCAAACCGCTTTCATACCGAGATCAAAAAAAAAAAAGATTTCCGTTTGCAGGCATAGATTTTCACGGCATCTCATTCCATCTTTCCACATACAACGAAAATGACGCCGGTTGAAGTCTTCGTTATGTTCAACCGTCAGAGCCTTGAATTCCATCATACAGTTTAAATTTTCAAAACAAATGAATCTTTAGCAACGATTTGCGTTCGATAATCAATTACCAAATTGGTCCGTTTAATTTCGCTAGGTTTCTATTTTGTGCCGCCTTGTGATTTCACGGAATTAAACAGCTTATCCTGAGATTTCATTAAAATCCAGTAAACAAAAGTGATTTTCCGCAACACTTATCCCATAATGTAAAACCACTATTCTCCATTTTATACGGATTACAATGACAAACCCGACCAATTAAATATACCGGAATCGATCTTATCTGAAAATGATGGTACGACGTGACAACACTAACATTTAGAAGCGTCTTAAAACAATTTGACTCATCATGGTTAGGGCCATCGTCCAAAGACAACCTCTGTGGCAACATGGTGACGACCCATTGCACCACCCCTTCCTGGAAGTGACGGAGGCAGCGCGAGGGAAACGCGCCAGGAACGCGGAAGGAAGGTGACACCTGGCCAAAGAGAGAGGCCCTTCGAGCTTTAACAACTTTTCAGAGGGCTATATTGGCAGATAACAGGCGGTTAATAATGTGTTCCAATAATCCGTGCGTGATTAATGAAGAACACACTGTCTGTACGGATATGTAAACAGCACAAAAAAACCTTATATTCATTCCAAACAAAATGAATTATTTTTAGTGTCTTATGTTTGAAGACAACACAATTATTCAATAAGTAATCAGTAAATTGTATTTCAAGTAATTTTATAGAAATAACGTGTTTTATACGCGACTCCGGTTAGTGAACCTAAGTGAACTTGGTCCCGTTTCACTTATGTTACAAATATGCACCAGAAGATTCGGTTATAGTGAACGGCGGTTATAGTAAACTTCGGCTATAGTGAACTTAAGAAATACAACGTTCTGGAAATTAATTTCTTCGTGGAAAATATTATATCGCCCCAGAGCCACCAATTCCAACACCAAGCAACTCGGACAAAATATCGTCGACCAAAGGTCATACTCGAAAAAGTCTTCCATGAGATGGAGGTATCGGAGCTGGAATAGGGCCATTACTGATGACGTTATGCCACTGCAGAAACAGTCTTCGTCCTGCGTGTGCCACAACTGGCGGCGGCGACGCGCGAAAGCTTGCTTTAGTTTCAAGCTGGGTGTTACTTGATATTCCGCGGGAAGGGCGTCATGTTCCACGTTGGCGACAGGAAGCGCAAGACTGCCACAGCCTGGCGCACTCCCCGCGCCGCGCGGAAAAGCGATCAATTTCATTAGCTTGCGTCCTCTCTTGCGAAGAAGAATGTCTTACGATATTAGACGAGTAAAAGGGCCCTCAGAGAGTGAGACGGTGTCCCAAGAGAGAATGAGGTTTTGCAGGGTGTCAAGACTGCATTACGAAATTTAAGACAGTGAACAATGCAGAATCAAGTGTAGGGAGAGCACGAACTCTGGAGAAGAGTCCAGAGAAATTACTAAAGAAAAATGAACGAAGCATACAATTGAAAATAATTGATTTTTTAAGGACAAATAACGATATTCAAGTTTTCTGTTCGTGCTATTAATGTTTTTGCTGCATCTCCATATTAATAAAATTAATCATAGTGGAAAAATTTATTTAATTTTGATATCATCTAATATAGTGAACTTCTGAGAGAGTGAACCAAACATATTGGTCCCCAGAAGTACACTACAACCAGAGTCGACAGTATTTCAAGTATGCTTCACGAACTGATTGTTCGCAGCATCAAGTACATAGGTTCTTATTATGATTTTTTGAAAAGTTTTTTGATAAGTCAAAGTATTTTTTGTTATTAATGCATGATATTTTGAAAATTAAATAAATAATCATATACGCAAAGAATATTCGAATATCTAAAAATAAAATAAAAGGTTGAATCAATTCAAAATATTTTCAAAATTTTTCAACTTTATGAATTTCATGTTACCTGTCATTCGCATGTTTTGTTTTTATAATAATTGACTTCGACATTTTCAAGAAGATTTAAATACAATGACTTCGGAAATCACGACACAGAGTATGCAAACTGCAGTATGTGTTGAGATAAAAAATAAGTTAGTTTTCAACTCGAGTATTTTGTGTCTGCCGATCCATAACATCCCGTTTCAAATAGAGAAGCGGTGTCGTGATGTTCAGATGCGACAACTGCAAGTTAGCGAAGATTTGCGAGATGAAAGACGTGGCAGACAAGCTCGCCGCGCTATTTGCGTGTCAGACGGATGTGCTTGATATGATGCTAGGATTCTTTGAAGTCGAATCAGTTATTGCCCCAAAGAAGTGGTCCACCGGAACATCAAATATTCAGCCACACAGCAACAGAGTAGGGAAAGGCACATTCCTCTACACAAAGAGGTATCAATATCATGAAAGCATGAACAGTAGCTCACTTTTATTTTCTAGGGCAGGAAACACAAACTGAGACAATTGGCACGAATTGCATTTTGCAAGAGACGACTATATTGTTTTACACTATCTTCTCCCGCATAAAGAAACAATTGACAACTCTGTAGTTAGATTCACATTTCTCATATCTCCTTCGAGATGTTGCATTTTCCCCATAGGCGCAAACGAATTGCTAGAGTCTCCTCAAATACTTCTTCGGAGTGCTGGGACATCCACGCCTGGGCAGAGGTTTGCAGTTCGTGGAAGTTGATGAAATACCGCCCACGCAGGGGTTTCTTCGTGGCTTTGACCACGAGAACGAGAGGGAGCGGAGTGCGGAGAATCGGCGAGTGAGACAGCACTTCAAAGCCCATCTCTGCGAATGCTTGGCTGTTTGCCGACTCGCATGGGGTCGAGAATAATCAGGCTGCAGCAGTACGCCTCTCGCGCATGGCCCTCGCCGCTCCTTTGGAACGGCGCATCAAAATCTGCCTAGGATGTCCACATACGCGGTGCTGTTAACGGAAATCTCCCGCCCCATTGAGGACATACGCCTAGGACACTGACCTGAATTTCATTTCCGCGGTGCCAGCACATTCGCTTTGAAGTACCCACACGCATTGACTGACTTGAAAAGGGAGCTAACTATTCTTCCAACAATCTCCCAGATGTTCCTTTACGTTTTCAAATCGACGAAATATGCTGATTTTTTTCTAGAACGCTGGTCCTGCTTCAACTGTCAGAAGGGAGACGCTTCTGGAGCAGCCTCCCGCAGCTGAGAGCCGACGCGACGGCCGGAGGCGCGCTGAGCGGCGAGCGCAGCCGCCCGCCCGCCGGACAGGGGCGGGGCCGGGCGGAGAGCAACGCAAGGGAAGCAGCAGCAGCACCCGGCAGAGGGCGCCCGACGCAGCGCGGCCTCGCGGCTAAAAATACGCGCGTGCGTCTAAGCGGCAGCGCCGGCGTCGTCGAAGCAACGCCAGCGGCCGACGCCGCGCCGGCCGCGCCGCGCCGCGCCGCGCCGCACGTTCCGCGCGCTGCAATATTCACGCCGAGGGAGCGCGGAGCCTGGCCGCAGCTGCGGGCGACTCGCCCGCGCCGGGGGGCGTCCAAGGCCTCGCACCACTCCAACACCCACCCCACGCTTACTTTTTATCCCGCCTGCACTTTTATAATGGACTCCAACGTACAACTAGACAACCTACAACATTTTCAGAACGTTAGCAAACAAAACAATAATTACATTCATGCTAATTGTGTACCACAGATGGAATACCCAAGTATGTCAAAATTAACAGTTGCTATTTCAGAAAATGGGGAAAGTTGTAAGTATATTCCAAAAATAAGATTAACCATAAGATCCAACAATGGATAAGAAGACATCTTTAGAAAATACAGCTTTGTACAACTATTAGCTTCCTCAATATTTTAACGAACCTGTAATGAAACATCTCGCATATCCTACGTGATGTAACGTTTGGGAGATCCATTCGAAACTTCTGAACAGTAAACTTCGAACAATGAAAGCACGAATCGATATCTCCCACTGGTTACACAAACAAAATCTGAGAAGAGAGGAGTAGACTACAGAATTTGTCCTTACGTCACAAAAAAAGAGTGAAGAGGGACTTGAAGATCCTTTCTGATATTTTCCTTCCCTGAATCCTTATTGTCTTACTTCTTTAGAGGAATGGTGACAAATCCACAGCGAAGAAACTAGGACTAACAGGACTATTATGATGCGCTGACTGACACGAGAATCACACGAATAGAAGTCTTAGGCTACCACAGCACCATCACTGACAAACAATTCACCTTCTATGCGAAATTCGAACCCACAACCAACAGAGACCCGCCGGAGTGGAAGCCGTCCAACTTTCGTTATCGGCTCCCAATCATTTTAACGATCCGGCTTAGCCAGGGACGCGAGGAAAGGCGCCGTTACCGCTCAGGCAAACTTCCGGCGCGCGGAGTCTCGGCTGCGCCCCGGGGCCGCTCGCAGAGGGACGTGGGAGCTGTCGGCGCGGGCGACGCTGCGAACTTCAGCCATCCACAGCACGGTTCGTGCTTTCGAAGGGGGCTTCTTGTAATGCCACACTTTGGTTTTCATCGCTTCATAAAATCATTGTATAATGAACGAGCAATATTCACAGATCGTTATGCACGAATACAAATTTTACACTTTTTGTGGCATTCAAGCGACAATACACCGTTCGCAGCAACTTCGAGAATCTGGACGGTTTGCCAGAAGAGGTTCAAAAAAATGAAAAGGAAAAGCGAGATTTTTTTAAAACAAAATTTTGTTTATTATAGTCTATTATATTTATTGAATTCTAAATAATATTGATTTTTGAAGAAAATAATTAGGGTATAGATGCAGAATTCTTGGTTAACTTTAACACGTTCGCAATATCGAAAATTTACTAGTTTACTGAATGTCACACAGCCTTTTTTACTTCTTCACGTACTAGTTCGAATAAATAGAAATAACGAAGGATGTAGTGATTTGCTTTCGATGGCACCAGATGTAAAAGTGCACAACTAACACCCATTCAACCCTTCATGATTCCACCATAAAAAACATCTACTTCTCCTTGATGCTATCACATTGCCCCATCAACCACAAGTACAAACACGGGAATCAGATTCCTTGGATATACGAAATGCAGGAGGAAAATAAAAAGAGAAAGTTCATCATCGGCGCCCACCCCCAAACTAGGGGCAGCTCCAGAAAGAATGTCAGCGGGGCATTTTCAGTACAGATCCAATCAACATTTTTGACTTTTTTTAATTGTTACCTTCAAATAAAAAAAGGTGGGGTGTATTCATAATGGAAATACTACTTTGTATGTGGTATAAGCTTTATATACGGTTGATATTTGGAGTAAATGGAGTAGAATAAGAAAAAAATATTGGCCTGATCCAAACGCACGAGAACCGACTCCATGGATCGACGTCCGCTTCGGGGCAGTAGCAGAAGAGACGTCGCGTCGCCGGGAGCCCTGCACGTGAAAGATGGGGCGAGTCGACTCAACCCAGCAGAGAGAAGAGAGGGGGGCGGCGAGGCTGCGCCGGGCGGGGACACCCCCGAGCCCGTACCTGCGCCGCTCGGCGCCCGCCGGGGAGCAGGAGGCGGCCTACACAGGTAGCGGCGGCGGCGGGGCCGTCGATGCGGTCGTCATGGCGACCCCGCGCAGGTGCGCCTCCAATCAATATGGCGCCGAGCACCGCTGACGCACGGGGGCGCCGCGGAAGGTCACGCGAGCGGAGGGGGACCTCGGGCGGATCCGCAGAAGGGGCGGCCGGGGACAACCGATTTAGAAGATAAAAGGAGAACGTGTCAAAAAAGGGTGAAGGGAAGCCGTGTGGGGGAGGGCGGGCGGCCCTCCAGGGTCTTGGGGATGTGGGTCGCGAGGGCAGCGGCCGACCCCTCCGCTCCGGGAAGAAAGGGGCGGCGCCTTGTTGACGTCGAACCTGCCCAATGCGCTTCGCGTGGCGACAGACTTGACGTCTCGTCGGTGGCCGGTTAGGGGCCGCGCCGTTTCACAACGAGGGTCACCTTGGAAACGTTCATTCCACGCAATCACGCCAGCATTTCCCCTGCGCGGAGGGCAGCGAAGTAACGTGCGTGATGGCTTTATACAGGTGCTGTCAACGCTTGTAATGCATTGTAACGTTTTCACGCCAGCGTCAGAGGTGTCGAAAGGCGCATGCTTTGGGACATGCCGAAGAATGAAACGAACATACGCTTTACCATAATGAATCATTACGCTAGTCATATTTTTAGAAATTCATCATGCATCGAAGAAACTGAATCCTTTATAACGAAAAGGCCATTTCTCTGATTAAGCGCATGTTATTCTGAATACTCAGGGTTATTGTAAATTAGTTACCTAAAAGGAACATGAAATAATTTCGAAAACATTCACCGATGCCCTCGCGGTGCCCTTCAAACCTCGCGTCGTGTTCTCAAGCTTCAAGCCTTCGTCGCCAAATGTTTCGCCAGTTACTGTTGGCGGGAACAGTGAAACCGCAGTCTCAAAGGAGACGTATAGCGAGCGGCGCGGAGCGTGCTAATTGTTGGTTGTGATTCCACGCAACGCTGTCACCAATTGCTGTAAGAAGACTCTTTAGAATACAGTATCACAAAGCTCCGCCTCAGGCAAAGACTACAATCGTGGTATGAGTGAAAACAGGTATCACCTCGAGAGAAATGACAAGGTCGCCTCAGGTAGCAATGACGGCGTGGAAGCCGTAAGGGAGACATATGCATGGAGTCCAAGAAGTCCACAGGGAGAGCAAGTTAGGGCAGAATCTTCCCCAGTCCACTATTTAGAATTTTGCGACGGGATTACAGTATACAGGTACACGTTGCAATTGATTAGGCGTTGAGTAACAATGACAAGCAGAAACGGTATGCGTTCTGTATGAACTTTATTAACAAGATGGGAAATGAAACTAATTTTCTCAAGAAGTCTATGTTCAGTGATGAGGCCACGTTCCATATTAGTGGTACTATTAACCGCCACACTATGCGGTTATGTGGCACACACAAACCGGAGATCTAGAAACACACGTGACTGACCAAAACCGAACGTTTTTGTGCAACGAGTTCCAATAAAATTTATGGAACATTTTTAATGAGTAGACTGCAATGTGAATTATAAATCTTTATATGCTGCAGAACACCTGTCATGCCACCCCTTCACGAAGGCATGAGTGGAACCATTTCCCAACAAGATGTGGACCCTCCACACTGCCACCCAGAGTTCACCGTGTAGTACCGACCTCGTGCCAGTATGAATTGCAAAAGGTGGGACCATAGCTTGGCTTTTGTTAGTGGGGATATGTTAAAAAGAAGGTGATCAACCCTCCACTTCCTCCAACTATCGATGACGTTTGTGAACGCATCAATGGTTCGTTGAAATCTCTTACGGATGTGGTATCTGCCTTGTTAAAAAAGAAAGCCACATTTGCAGAAAGAAACTTATGATATGTCAATTTGTGAAATGAGATTGAATTATTTCCAGTAAGTAAATAAACCGTTATTAATGTTACTGTTAAGAAACTAATTTACAATAACCATGTACATTTAGCTTTATTTGCTGTGAAAACTCACGTATCCGTTGTTTGTTAATACAATATAAGCTGGTATAGTTTCGTTTTACTTCTAACAGGCTACTTCCCCGGAAATGTAGCACTTTTAAAATTAACGATTCAATTGTAATGCAAATGGAAAAAAATATCGATGCTTCTGAAGGAAGCGAATTACGTTCATTTCATCATTTCATGCGCAACATATCTCAAAATCATGCACAATTTGTGATACACAGTCTATCAAAGCATAGAAGAACTTTTAATGTTTCAAACAATATTTAAAATATAATCATCACAGAGTCCTGACAAAGATGCTGATAAAAGCAATGGCGTCGCATGAGGGAGCACACGTGCTGGATGAGAAGCTCCACTGGGCGGCGGGCGCACTGCTCTGCGCTCTGGCCAACTGCCATTACGTGGGCAGACGATCGCCGCATGTGCAGCGGTCGGGAGGGTTGGCGGGGCGGGGCGGGGCGCAGAGCGTGCCACGGTCGGAAGCTGCGGGCTCAGCGCCGGGCACGCTCCACATCGCCCCACGCCCCGGGCGACGGCCCGGCCCCCCCCCCCCCCCCCCCGCCCCGCCCTGCCCCCTTGCATTGCTCCTTGCGAGAGGAGCCTCAAACGTCAAACGACCAAACCCCAAGGGCTTCAAAGTAACTTGCAAACTTCGCTCTCGAGTCACCGTTATTTCATTAATAACCTTTTCTCGTTTTCCAATACACAAGAAGTTTAATCAATATGCATGCTCCTTAACATTGAGAGAATTTATGAGTATAACACGACAACGGTAGATATAAGAATATTAATAATGGCAGTGGAAGTAATTCCTTTCATAATATTAGATGTTTGTTGTAAATAGTATCCTGATTTACCAATAATAAAAATGTCTGAGAGACGAAACGTATTTCACAGTACAAATAATAAAATAAATCCTCTGAGAAATTTCTCGCGTTCGTTTTCCTATACAAACCTTCGGTGGATCGCAAAGATTTCAGTTTAGTACTCACATTCTCGCTTCACTCTTTTATGCCCCAATGTTTACATTCGATAGATTAATCATGATGAACTACGATAGGAACATTCGCAGTTCACATAGCGAACATTTTTCATCACATTGGTATGAAACTCTAATGTTGAAACACCTAGAAGCAGTGAGCATGCGGCTTCACTAAAGGACTATTATTATAATGCGTTTTGTGCTGTAGCCAAATCCTGTCAATCTTGACCACTTCTCAAAAAGTATCAACCAAAAACATTGAAAATATAAAAGAGCACAAGAAAATTGAGTTTTAACTTATGTTTACATTTTTAATCTATTTTCGCCAAAGTTTGTTTAATTTAGCTAGAGAATAAACACTAATTTACAAATTACGAATCTTTTCCGGACTATTAGGACCATTCTAAAATTTCCTCGAACACCTGTTAAAGTTCAATGTAATATTTCAGTCAGTGTGCGAATAATTAATACAAATATATTTAGAAATCACTACTTAAAATGCATTAATGACATGCAAGGAAAATTGAAAGGAGCGCATTGTACTCTGATAGTTGAATAAACGAGTTTTAACAGCACTAATGACCAAGAAGACAGTAGAAGGGAATTGGATATTCAGCACGATCTCGCCCCGGCGCCCTCTCGCCCCGATGACAGCGGGTCAGGAGCTGGTAGGCATTCCTCGCGGCGGGAAACGCCAATTAGCCAGGAAAGCCTGCTCGACCGCGTGCTCCGTCGGTTCGCACATGGACTGCCGCGCTAAAGCCGTAAGTGCACGGAAGAGGACTTTTGCGTGGGAAGTTTGCCCAAAGACGGCATGTGACAGAAGGGGTTTTCAAGTATTCGCTCTCCCGAAACAAAACACTTTTCTTTGGACACAACTTTTATTGTCCGTGGCCAGAGCCCATTATCATGATGAGGAGACCGCTTGAAAAACCGCCTGTCAATGATCACAAATTCAATATCTGCAACCAAATGTTCACATTGTTCATGATGGAAAATAAAGTTCGACTTCAGATAGAGTGACAATCGCAAGCAAAGAAATTAGGAATCCCTATTGAGATATAACTGTTTTGGACGAAATGTTGGAAGGAGACCGAGTCCGAAAACACTAACGTATCGAAGCGGGCTATTTTCGAACACTTGCTTCAACGAGCCATTTCTGCATTGCAATAATGCTAGAACAAAAACTCCTCTCTGTTCAAATATAACTAATTATGTACAAGAAATGTTGACATTGGTGGTCCCTTCGACATGGTCGTTGAGTTCATGTCACATGGAATTATCTTAAGAGTTTTTACTGAGTCGTATTTCTAAGTATCACATCGGGGCCGTACTACAGAGGGTCAGGGGTAAATAGTTATTTTATCAGAGTAGTCCGAGAAACCGCTACTTCACGGAGTACTGAAATGGCTGCTGTATGAGTCTTTGGTAAAAAAACTTAACCTATTAGTGAATATTTTTTTAAAATTCATAACAAAACTCGTTTAATTAAAACGTTACTCTCACATCTTCAAACTAAGTTTCCCGACAATATTTCTTTTTTGTCCCTCTTCCCCCATCTTTGATGTATATTGTTTTTATCAAGTCAAAACACCACTCGATATGTCTATTGTATTCCAGTAGAAAATTACAGGAAGTCGTTTGCAACATCCGTATTATTATTTACCCACGCCCTTTTGTGGTATATAGCCAGATGACCGATATGGACAACGTATCACGATGAATTATCATTCGAGGGTTTGCCCAAGGTTTACTCGGAAACCTCTCTCAAATGTTTGCTTCAGATTTTGCTACAATCTTCACAACTTGGAACATTCACGACATTACATAAATTAAGAACATTACTTCCTGCCGATTAAAGCAAACAAAATATATTGATACCAGAACAACCAATTTCACTTAGATAATATTTCGTAATCCAGAATCATTTTACTTTAAAAACGCAGAACCACAGGAAGTTCTTAAAAAACGGAATATCCCATTTGAATTTATTGAAGGTTTGTTATCTTAATTCCAAATATAATATACATTTTACGAAAGGACCACCAAGAACATAAATAAATTAACACAATAGTCAATGTACTTACCGTAAGCAAAATCCGATTCATCGCAAGCGGGCTCCTGGGAAAAGCGGATATTGCAAGACCTACAACAAGAGAGATCAGATTGTCTCATGAGGAATTTTGCAATATTGAATGGACACACAGGACAATCTCGGAGAACTCACTTGCATGACAAACTCCGCAGTGAATCAGAAGGACCATACACTCCTAATACTATTTAAATGTAAAAATGCACACCATGGAAAAAATGGAAGATTGTTCGCATAAACAAGACACGAAATGATGTTTCTCAAAACACATCACTAAACTAAAATATATCAGCTAAACCGCCAAATTAAATGTAACTTCATCACACACGTACGCACGCACGCGCGCGCGCATTTTCAATTCCTTCTGATTCACAAGCGACAGGAAAACAACTCCCGTTTTCTATATTACCTTTGGAAAAAAAATAAAATAAAATAAAAAAATAAATTAAAAAAATTAAAAAAAACGACTAAAAATCAGGCACTCATTGCGAGAGAACCGAACACTCTACGTAAGCCGACTACAACGACACATGTAATGTCTAATGCTTCCCTTGAAAGGCACTTGTGCCATGCAGGCAGCGAGCGTAATCTAGTGTGGCCAACGGCCACAGGCGCCTGGCTGCCATCCCCGCCGTACACGCACCTGGGCTGCGTCCAAGAGCTGATGGCGACGCGAAGATAAGTCTCCGTTAGCTCCCGGATCGCACATTCCAGGCCCAGCGATTCATAGGGAATGGAAATGGCTATGCTTCGCTTACGTACACACACACACACACACACACACACACACACACACACACACACACACACACACAAGTCGAACTTTTAAACAACATTTAAAAAATAAGGCATTATTTTGAAATCTTTACTGAGTTTCCAATTTGTTATCATGTCTGGCCTTATCCTTCAGAATATTTCATAAAGACTTCTCTTACGTTCATAGAGAAGCAAAATAATAATTCCATAACAAGAACACAATGCTCTAACGCAATTACACATTCCTAATCAAATTTCGGTAATACTTGTCATAAATAATACGTCCTGCATTCTTGTTTTCCCGACCACTCGCCAACCTCTGGCTTGTTGTTCAGCATTCTTTCTGTCCCCCATAAATGTATTTTTCATCCCTGCATTAAATTTATCCCTCATTTCGACGGGAAGCTACACAATGCAATACGGCCACCGCAGCGGGAGAACTTTTTCCAGGTTGTTTCAGACCAGCTCTGCAGTAATATTCGCGGGACTTTATTTTCTGTATAATTGGATTTATTCAACATAACGAGCAGACGCGGGCCAGACGGGAGCGTCTCTGGAAGCCCATTACGAACATTGGCATTGTCCCGGAGGCTGGGGCCGAGCGGGGGCGTCGCTCCGCGTCAGCTGGCCGGGCGGGGGCGGGGGCGGCGCCTGTCACCTGTGTGTGTGGGCCCCCCGCGGCGCGGCGTGACGCCCGCCCCCGCACGTTCCCGCACGTGTGCGTTCCACGTGCGCGCGTGGCGGCGGCGGCGGCAGCTGCCGCTGCGGGGGTGATCGCCAGCCAAGCCGCGCCGCGCCGCGCCGCGCTCCTGTCCCCTGCCACGCCCTCCCTCGCTCACATGTGCGTGGCCCCCCGCCCCAGCGCGCCTCGCCACGCCTCGACTCCACTCGCACGCGCACCGCAATGCGGAACCGCGCGGCGCATCCCGCGGCAAGCCGAACAAAATGCGACACTAACCTCAATTAATAAGGCAACTAAGGAGAGATTGGACTTCATACGAATACGACGACAACCCACACTGTATACAAAACGGGGTTTGAAAGAGATGAAGAGACACAGACGCATGGTTTAAATTACGATGTAAAGATTAAATAGTGAGAAAAAGTATGCAATAAAATGAACAAACTAAGATCCTCAACACCACATACTTTCTCGCATTATTTGTAACTTTTTGCGATTTACAGAGGTCCACGAAAATGAGAGCTGCGCAACTTTTTTATAGCGGTGTGTGCTCTACCAGAGGAAAATAATTAATCCAAAACACTTGGGAGTCATTTTTGAGAAACTTTTGACAATGTTTTTAAATATTTGTATAAAGGATCCTCCAAATAATCACAATTATCCTTTTATATTAGCAGGGCCTCGGGTTCGACCGGGTTTCGATCAGGAGGTTCATTTAGGAGACAATAGTTTTCACGATTTTAGACGCAAGTGTTGATCACAGAGGTAGACAGACGCACGAACCAGTGAAGGACAGACAAATGGGCGCTCTAGACTAATGCTTAGAGAACTTCAATACAAAGAACAGAGAAGAATGGCAGCAAATATTACAAAAATTACTTACACATTTTTGGGAAAAACACAACCACAATCATGTGTTCGAAAGAATTCACTAATTGCATATTGCAGGTACGATATACATAAAATGAGAATAATTTTAATTTTGCATCATACGAGCCACATTTACAAAAGATGATTTAGATATATCTAGGTGCGATAGTCAAAAGATTTTAAAAATTATCTATTGTATGAATTTTATAAATAAACAAACTTTTTTTATAAAGGCGACAGAATAATATACGATTTATTATACGACTTCCCTGCACTGCCTTAGTACACTTACCTAAAAATCATAATTTCGATAGTCAACACAATATTTTAAAATTGCAAGTATGCAGTGAAAGTAAATTATAAACAGCTTGAACGATTCATTCTAAGGTGCCACAATTCCAAATGATGACGAAAGTGAGAGTGCAATATTCTGACATATCTTTACACACAGATATGAAACGCCTTTTGCTCTTCTCTAAACTTGTACATGCCATTTCAGCAACGCCCATCGGCAGCAGTACTTTCCTGTATAAATGTACGTTCTGTATGCATGTCGGGTGTTTTCTCTTGTTTTTATGAGTCTTAATCAAAATGTGATGAAGTCTGAACACATGGGCAGTGCTCATTGTTTACATAGCAATTGTGTTGCAGATGCAGACTCGCAATTAAACATCAATCCATGTAAATCCAATTCATTGTTGCTAAAGATGCTTGAATGAACAGGAGAACATTTCAGACCTCCATAAAATAATTACTGCACTGATAGCTGTGAAGTTGCCATATTAACATTATTTTCTTTTTCTCACCGAACACTCCGAACTTTAATCGTATAATTTTAATCATGTGAATAAAACGCATTGCATGAATAAACAAATGCATCCTTGCAAGAAAATGTTGTCAAACAAATTTTTCTATTTCTTAGCAGCACTTTTCTGAAAAATGTGAGTGATTCGGGAAAAGAGAACTGTTCCTAACCAAGGGCATACACACAATTCTTATGTGTATTTTGCTCAGCGTTAGGACTTGCTTTCGCACACAGTTACTAAGCATAATTACTTTATGTTATTACGCTTGAAGAGTAGTGTGCATTTAATTAATGCGTTTCTCAAGATTATTATGCATTTCTCAAGATACAATATTTTTCAACCATAATTTTTGGTTCATGCTCATGTTGGACATTAATATTACTGAAGTTTTCTTGTCATGACTTCCATAATTTTCTCTTTTCCTGTTCCGACTTCGTCATTATGAGAATGTGCGACACATACGAATGCTTTGACTTCTTAGTGCAATGATTTCCATCTTCAATATCAACTTCGGTTGGAGACCTTGTCACGGTTCTCTTCCTACAAAGAGTGTAGTGCTGCTATCAGAGACGCAGTAGCCCAGTGTCCTGCTCGGCGTTGACTCCCCGTTGACGCAGCCCAGCGCCTCGAAATCTGTAGTCAATGGCGGCGCATCAGCAGGCAGATAAGTGGCAACCGCCGCGCCGCCTGCCGCGCCCGCGCGTCGCCGGCTTCGTTTCGCTCGGGTTCGCGACTTCCTCCTTCCTTTGGGGGGGAATCCGCCCGCCGCCCGCCCGCGCGCTGCCTCGCTACGACGAACCCACCAAAGAATGGAAATCATGATTTTATAGAGCCTTTTATATAGAACTGATGTGTCGGTGCTTGGAGAAGGCGTGTTATTCCCGCGCTGTGACACGGCGTAAACAGAGAATTTTCATACGACGTGAGCATCTACTGTACGTCCTCCCTCCAGAGCAAAGAAGCGAGCACGTACGGAGACCAGCCGGATTTGCCAGTTGAAAGGAAACTTCTTCAATCCCAAACGGAATGAGGGAGGTCTTAAGACGTTGGTTGTAAAGGCACGACTTGCACCGTCGCTGTGACAATGACATAACTCTTAAAAAAAGCACCTTTTGTAGAAGAGACGTTAAAGTTTCCAGTTCGAGGGCGAAATACGGCGAAGCAGCTCGCAAAACTATTTCCGCGCGGTAAATTTTCAAAGCACGAACTCGTCCTTAGACCAGTAATTGAAGCTATGGAAACTCATTTTTCAGGATAACGACAAAATACAGATAAATTCTGAGATATGTTACACTTCCAGTAAATGAGTGACATGAATTTCTAAATCTATTTTTGTGTTGTTTTTTTTATTTAATGAAATGAACTAAAGGAAACGTTGGATACGCCATTTGAAAAACTGGATTTCAATAACGAAGTTATAAAAAAGATACATTCATATTTCATTTTCAGATGATACGGAATAACTATATTAGAAGAAATGTACTTCCTTTGTTTTATCAATGGGCGGCTACTAGAATGCAAAAGATATTATCCTAGTATTCGAGTAAGGCCTTCATCATATCAGAATAGGCCGCCAACGGCATGCACATTTTCATTTCTCCAGCTACTTCTGCATCAGGATCTACTGCGGCCAGATTCTCCCCAGTCGCTCCGAGTGCCTGGAATTTTATTATTCGCGTTTTATCAGAAAATCCTCGGTCGCTGTCCCCGCCCTCGCGCGCGGGGTGCGGCGGGAGCGAGGGAAAGGCACGAAATACTCATAATGCGAGTGACAGCCGCCCACGCGAAGACTTCCACAGCGTGGGAATATCACCTGCAAGGAAGAGCCATTACATTGAGTCTGATGCAGAACCACGTCGAGGAAAACTTACATTCGGAGCAATGCTGCAATCTCGTCGAGTACTTGAGATACTGGAGAATGTGTTCGTATGGAAAGGCTTTTATTTGAACACGACTAACATGTCCCGTAAGTACAATTAGATGTTCCGACTTCATGTATTTGCGTGTCGCTGTATGAAGCAAAGCTGCGTAGCATTTTACTTTCGCTCGAATTCTTACTTGAAAAAAAATAGAAACACATGCGTATATATCTTTCGCTAACGACGCTAACAGTTTTGTCCAAGTAATTAACTTCGCCATGACAGGTCAAGCTGCTTTTATGACATGAGCTACCGGCACTTCTATTAGTTATCAGATTTACTGTCACAACCCTTTAAAGATTGTACACATAAACAGCTCGTTGTCGCGGTCCTAAGATGCACAGCAATGCCAAAGGCACGTCATCGCAGCCAGCTCTCGCCACCCCGGGAAGCGCTCTTCCTCTCACTCTCCCACATTAACCCCCCTCCCGCCACGGGGGAAATTCCGCGCTGCGCCACTCCAACGCGTCTCCACACGTGCGCCTCTTTGGGCAGCTCCGCGCTCTAAATCGCAGCGCCCGCCGCTCGAGTGGGCGGGGGCGGGGGCAGGAATCAACGACGCGTGACACACGCCCGCGGCGGGCGGCGATGACGGCAGGCGCGGCGACCACGCGATCCCCCGCCGCCCGGGCCGGCCAAAAGCGCACCTGCGACGCATCTGTAACCCGCGCCGCCCCCCGCCGCCGCCGCCGGCGCGCGAGCAGGCGTGCCAAAGCCGCGAAAGAGCGCGCCGACGGGTACACGAGGCAACCGGGGCGCGCTCTTTCCGGGGTGGCGCTCTCCTTCGCCCCTTTGTTTCGCGTTTTCTCAGCTGCATTTCTTTCTCCAACTCGGAGCGCAACTTATGGGTGCGTGCGCGCGAGACACGACATATATGTATATATGGCTTGATTTCTGTGGACGAGCGTCTCTCCATACGTGTGTGTGTGTGTGCTTGCGCACGCGCGAGAGAGTCTCCGGCGCTAGTGTCGGTATGTCAGCGGCCGTCCTCTTCTCGGTGCTGGCGGAGGGGCCGGCCGCCCTTTTCCGCAGCCGCCTCCGCCGCGTGACGCACGGCGCGCGCCTCCGCCGCCACGTCCGGGGCAATTCCCCGCGGCCTCGCATCTGGAGCGGAGGAGGCGGGGAAGCGCAAGCGAGTGGCGGAGACCACGGGAGAGGACGAGCCAAGACGACCGTGCTACGCAGCTGTCGACTTCGGAACGAAAATCATCGACAGAAACTCAATACAGGGAAGCCCGAACAAACGGCAACCTCTACTGATAGGTCACCTCCACTGACAGCCATTTTTTTCGTGGCACTGTATGATTTTTACACTACACACATGTAAATATTCCCTCTTTTCAGAGATCACCAGTCAGAACGGCAAATTTCGCATATTTCGTAGACTGACCTTTATGAAGCACTCACCTCGAGTAATTGCGAAGAGGTTAAAAGTGGTTGAGATTACTGCTGATTGAGCATTTTCCTGACCCGGGACGCACTGTCAGAATTCTTGGATAGGTGGATGGATAGTCGGACAGATATATGGATTCACAGTCGCTTTTCTCGCGGGAGGATTAATGTGTTTCAGGTAACAAGAGATGATTTTAATAAATATCCCTTAACGAAACACCGTGTTCGTTTCTCTTATTTTACAGCACTCCTAAGGTTTCGTAACTCACGATTTCATTCAAACTATGGGAATCTTTTCCGGACTCCCGGAGCACGCCGCGCACGCGAATACGATATACAGGGCATCGTCAGACGCCCCCTGTAAAGAGTCTACAGAATGTGAATCGTATTAAGTTTAGTTTGCTTGTTTGACATGGTAGGACATAAAGTGCACTTCGCGACTAGGAGAATTAGTGAAAGTCAACGGTGTGCTTTTACATTAACCATGAGACAAATGATCCTAAATACCTTGTATCAATTGTGTTTTATCATTTCCGGCAATTAAAAAAAATGTTAAAGAGAGCGTACTTCATTGCATAGCAATTAGCACAATTAGATTTATTTACGCTTCTAGAAACGTGAGAATCTTAATTAAGAGGCAACCCCGATTAACGGCCAATTTTTGCCGGAACCATTGGCAACCGATTAATACACGTGTCATTCTACTCGTACGAAAATAACTATGCGGGCATTTGAGTAGCATTGTGGGTAGGTACCATGTAGTGAAGGTCAATCTCATGGCAGGAAATGAGAGTTCAAAACGACACACGATATGGTCCGGATATCGTGAACATTAGTGAAAGTGTTGACTACACGAGGAAGATACGAATCGACGAGATGAATTTTTTGGAAGAGTATGTTTTGTGGTGATTAGGACGAAGCTCGCAGGAAAACAGTTGCGAACGTCATAAGGGAGAATACGAGCGCAAAGAAAGTGATCACGACGAAGAACGGACAATGAACTGAATCGCGTTAGGTATATGACATTATTGCATGTAAAATTGTGTCATGCATCTCCAAAGGACATTATTACATGTCCAATTAGGTCAGTGCCAACATATTCGATAAATGGATTCAACGATAAAAGGAACCATTTACGTAACTTGATACTTGGATATAGTCTTTTACATTCCCAGAAGATGCAGAATAATACCAGCTTCCCATTCTTGCAACAGTTTCTTGCTTTTCTTACTCGTACATTCAAATACGGTACTAAACATATATCACTGAAAATTAATACATCACAGCATGCGGACGTGTGAAAAATATTAATTGTTCTTCTGAAGGAGGAAGATTACAATGCATGACTATTATCAGTAGCAGATTAGGTCACTCTTCTACGATTTTCTGTACGTATGGAAACTACACACACACACACACACAACACACACACACACACACAGAGCTTTACACTTTACTAAACGTTTCAGCTATTGCAATACAACTAAAAAATGTGTTAGAGAAAATTAATAACGAAGAAGATGTTCACAATTTCAACTGAAGCAGTAGCTTCATAAAACCGGGAAGCATCCCGTTTCGCAGACGAAGATATGAAAGGAAGTGCTTTCTGTGCCAAGAACATCACAGACGCAACACAAGCAGTCTGGCGCCCCTAGTTCGTCTGCCTTGACATCTCACAAATAAAAAGCTTTCCACGAATTAAGTCGTTTGGCAGATGCGTTACATGTCGATCGGACGTGTTTTCTTAGTTTCCAACTCGACGTGCCTCATGCGGTAGGCCGCGACCGGATGTTGTCAGAACGACCTTTTGCGTGAAATATGCGGTATTCGCTGTCAATCGTTGAAAACTTTGGCAATAGCTGCCAGCATCACTGTCAACCAAAAATACTTCGCTCTCGTTATCATACTGAGCAAACCTCGAAGAAAATCTCGAAATGTGATATATTTTTTAAGCAACGTTAAGCACGGTTAAAAATCATTCAAATTAGTTTCAACATGCCAGTCATTGAAGTTCATCAACAGTTTAAAAACATTAAATATACAAGAAATACTTTTCACAATATGGGAACTGAATTTGTAGGACTAAGTTTATAGAAACTTTTATTTTCGAAACAACATTTAAATCCGACGGATTACAATATCTTCTGTATATGTACGATGTACAAAGTTAACCGTTTTGTATTAGACACTACGTATACAAAATCCCATATATTTTCGGCTGCTATACAGGAAAATTTCCCCAGAGAAATGTAGCAAATTTAAGACGAAGCACGGATAACACACGTTACCATCATTAATAGCAAACTATGCCTCTGGGTTCTTATAACCCGGTTTGAAGGTACCCCAGGGGCACCAAATTATGTCTCTACCGCCGTATTACACAAAAGAGACTTGTGTAGAAATCTCGCACTTGCGAAGCTTTCGATCTCCTGAATTATATTAAGATTAATTTAATTGGACGGATCAACGTCTTCCTGAGTAAGCAAACGTAAACTTTATATTGTTTTCCCAAGCACATTTACAAATCTACCTTTCTGAAGTAAGGAAATATTTTCCTTTATTTAAAAAAAAATCCTTTTAAAACAATATTCCGAAATTTCAGAATTAGTCCAACTAGTAATCCAGTTTCGCGCTTTGAGTGAACATAACTACCTTGACGTTTCCAGAACAAACATCCCTGTGGGATTAGCAACTACAAAAAAGAAGTTGGAGGCAAGTCTCAACAACTCTTCTAGAATGGCCATGTCTGCTATGAGGCAATATCCACGCCTGTACCTGCGAAGACGGAATGGGATACCCCTCGCCCCGCTGCACATGCGTCGTGCACCTTCGTTTTCGCCCGCGCCAGCTGCGCGTCGCGCACACATCGGTGCAGCAGGCGCGAGCGTCTCGCGGCGAGGGCGCGGGCGGGGCGGGGCGGCGCGTGCCGCCTGCACGACCCCGCGTCGCCGGCGGCGGACCGGAGCGCGCGTGCGCGAGAGCGCGTGTTTGTTGAGATTGCGCGGGCGGCTGCTGCTGCGCCGCCGCCTCCGGCACCCCACTTCCGTCAGCCGCCTCCGCGCCACCGCCACGCCGTCACGGCGCAGCGCGCGCCCTCGCGGGGCGTTGAGACGAACCCGAGTCCTACCTCCTCTCTCCATGGATGTTTCATCACATTACGCTCAGGCAGAGAAGGAAAGACGGTGTGGGAGGATAAGAAATAAGCTGGGAAGGGAAGAACTAACAATGATGAATGTACGTTGATCACGACTAGAGACAAGATTTCCAAATGTGTTTATGCAAGGAATAATGCATACTGTGGAATTCGATAAGCTCATTTCATTTGATACGTTCATGTCGCTTTTGTTCATAATCTGCACAATTCCATACTCTCGGAAATTTGGGAAAAAAAGAAAAACGGATACTCCTCGTAAAGTACAATACACAATTCCTCGTGTTCTTAGTGAAACTGAACAAAATGCTGTCGCCATTTCAGTGGGATACAGAAATAAACTGGGTCCACGTTGCTGCAAAAGAGAGTCAGGTGCAGTAAACTCTCGGTGCACCACGAAATAACGGGAAATTGCTATAGAGGGCCGTTGGAAAAAGAAAAATGTATTCCACGTACCCGACTTAATGTCAGAATCTTGAAGTGTGAACTGGCGGAAATCCAACATCCCTCCCGAAAATCCTTTCAATCGCGTCTTGTGACGTACATAATTTTTAACATTCAATTTGTTTTTTAGTCCATAGACGAATACATCTAAGGGAACAAAATCGGGAAGATTCTTAAATGTCCACTGATTCAAAATGCACTAAAGCAAAAAATTAATAAGATATTTAAATTTCATGGTAACAATTTCATTAATTTTTACCACAATACGGAATGTTTGTCTACTTGAAGAACATGATTGTAAGTATATTCAAATATGTGATAACGCATGGAAATCCCGAATAGTATGAGAGTCGAATGGGAAAAGAATAAGATAGTACATACCACGACATGATAGCCACCCCACAACCAGCGCAGAAGAGCGCTAACAAGGTGTACAGTGCAACATCTACCAGAAATAAAAATTACTTTTATTCCTGGAGAAAAAAAGAAAAAAAGAAAGAAAAAAAAAACTGAACAAATTGTTCCGAAGAATTCTTTGTACGGAGCAGTCAGGGAAGGTTCTTCAAAAAGCACGTGGAGACGCAAGACGCTCAAGCGATGGTGCCGGTGCCAGCGCCGCGACGCCCGCGACCTCTCGCGAACGCTCCTGGAGGTAGCCAGGCGGCACAGAGCGCGCTCTGCGGCAGGAGGCCGAGGCCGCAGCCCGAAGGTTCCACGAAGCCTCCGCGCAAGGGGCGGGGAGGACGCCCTGCCGGACCGCGAGGTCAAACGACGCCCTCGCGCGGGTGCGTCTACACCAACGAGATAGAATATACTACGAGTGGCTGAGTCTGTGGTTTCAGCGCGCGGTGGACGCTCTCAGTACTAGGGCCGCCATGTTTTCTACAGTCAAAACATTGGTGAGTCGGGCATGTTACATGATGTTACACCGTGCGATACTGTGATACTTACGTGTTTGTGATACCAGGCGCTCTTCGTGTGTCGTTTTACTTTTCGATCACATTTATTATAATTGTAATGTGACTGGAGCATAATGCCTTCAGTTTGTTCGGCGTATAACTGCACAAACAGGAGTAATCAAACCACAAACATTTCGTTTTGCAAGTAAGTGCTGAAGTCATTGAACTGTTTTCTACTTTTGTCTTTGATGTACACATGCCATAAAAATCTGATACCACTAATTGTTGTATTTAATTATTGTAGATTCCATTGAAGAACAAGGAACTTACGAAACGATGGGTTGTAAATATGAGAAGGGATAAATGGCGCCTACATCAGCAAGTTACTTGTGTTCTTCTCACTTTGAGGAGAAGTTTATGTATCGAACAAATAGCCAAAGGCGTCTTCTGGCTTCATCTCTTATTATTTGCACAAAACTGCTGAGAAAGGGTTTAATTAAAATAAGAGATTGAAAGATAGTTTAATAAACCCTTCTGATAATGTTGTTAGGCTTCTACAGGTTGCGAGAAGTTTTTAGAAGCGAGGAACATTTGCTACTCAAATGTCCAAAGAATGTCGTATTGAAATTTCAAACTCAAATTTTGCAACTTGTAGGGCATTCTTTATTTGTACAGAGTGACCATATAATGACTGCAACATAATTTGGAGAAGAATCTCACAATGTTTCATTAGTGAAACTGATTCTCAAACATTTGAGTTGCAGAATGAACCACTTGTGCAAGACAAAATCCTTCGACATAAGGGAAAACATGAAGACAATGTTTACAAAACTAATACAATTCAAAGGACAGTAGAATATTAAAGTGTTTACTGAAAACAATTATGTACATTTCTTTCAAACCCTCTTCCTTCATTCTCACCAACATGACATCGTTTGCTGTAAGTATTGTAGGTTAATATCAGCAGTCTGCAAGGTTTTGTTTTTATTTGTTCGCTTATTTGTTTCGTTTTATTTATTACAACGCCCGTTAGGAAGTAATTAATTTTTTAATTTCTCAATTCGTTAACTTCGACAATTTTAAATGATTTGTTACTAGTGAAACTCATTGCTATAGACTTTCTACGTGCAACCACCCCGGCTCCGACCGGGTTTGACTGTTTAAAACATGGCGGCTCGTCATTCCAATTTGCTGCAAAGATGGCGCCGCCTCAGCCAGTCTATGTAGTATATTCTAAGTCGTTGGTCTACACTCAAACGTCACAACATTTCGGCTCTCCTTCGGCAGAGGGGCCCGCCGCGCCGTCTCCAGGTTTAGAAAGCAGCTTTGCGATTGTTGGCACGCGCCATTCGTCACCCACTCAATTGGCCCACGTCTTACCAAATACGTTATTCCTTTACGGTGCTGCTGGATTACACCATTGCATACATGTTGAATTCATTTATGTACACAAAATTAGATGTGAAAAAGGCAATATACTTTTTTTCTAAAATGTACACTTTAGGACGTAATAGTAGTTCCTCGTAATTCAATACTAGCCATTAAGTTAAATACTGTTTACACAAATAGTATTGTGAAAATACAGACATTAAATAGATAATTAATGTAATTACTAAGAGGAGACATGATAAAAAATCTCTATTACACATAAATGTCAAAAAGCTTTCTGCAATTTGGGGCAATCAATATTTTGTGTTGGTACAACATTTACACATTGGCTTCACCTCATCTCCTTCGTGAACACGCATGGTATCATTTATGAACCGAAGGTAATCACTGAGCAGGAAAGAAGAAGAAAATAAAATAAAATAAAAATGTGAGGCCATATTTCGGGCTCCAGTGGAACACATTCCGTCACTATTACCTCTAAGTAAGTCTACATCTAATGAGACCAGTAAATTTTATGTAATATTAAATAATAGTAATTTAAGAAGGTGGACATTTTAAGTAAGGATTATAATTATCCAAATCAATCTGAGCTCGTATAAATGGAAATTGTACGCCAATTATAAAACATTTCGATCAATTTTGTTCAAGTGCAATCCAGTGCATTATAGGTTTCGTGTAATTCCGCAAGTTACTTGCAATAATGTTATGTAAATTATTGGTGTCCTTCACTTTGCTTTCTTAACTATTCATCTCTTAATTCATTCGGTGAGTGCATACAAGAAAGTCGAAAAATGTTCACACTGCCGTGACATGCAGTTCATCAGACGCACTTTTATTTCAGGTTGTATCATAAAAAAGCACACGGAAAAGAAGAAACAGTGCGCGAAGGACAAATTACACGTAATGTTGTATCTGCATACTAAGAAGAATGTTACATAACACGGGAAGTCCAAATGAAAATGACAACATGGATGCTGTAACAGCTGGATAAACACGCGCAGATGAGAAGCCCAAGTATGCAAGCAAAGTAGCAGACCAAGAAACGTGAAATATAAATCGACCATCACGCACACATAGCACTGACCAACGAATTTTCGGCGAAGATAAATGAAGCATGATAGCAACTGCAGGTGACCTTTTATCGCTAAGAAGGATAATTGTAATTTGTACAGTGGTCACCACACCATGAAAATGCATTAATAGTCAAAAGCTTTAGCATTTGGTAAGCAACATTTCCAATCAATTTCTAAACCTAAGCCTATTTTTCCCCCAGAGGATTGACACTTTGATTTACGCTGACGCTTCCCATCGTCGAACTCCAGCAGTTTATCATACTTCGGATGTTAGTAATATTCTAATAAAGAACATTATGAATGAATAATAACGTGCGCCACTTAGTGATTATTCCAGAGGCACATGAATCAACACAAAATCGTCGAAAAGTGCATAATTTGAAGAGCTCGCTAGATCAAACGGCTTGCGGCAGCGCGACTTCACGAAGCATGAATGTATCGGAAAAGAAGAAAGGTCGAGGCCGGCGGGAGACGCGAACGAATCGCCCACGCGGTTACGCAACCGCTCCGTCTTCCTCCGCCCCGCGCCGCGCCGGTCGCTCTCGGGCCGACACGCGGGCAGGGGAGGCGCAGCGACCTTTGCACGGGCGCCCACCCGCCAACGGCGCTCGCGGGTGCGCCTGCTGCTCTTCACGCGGGCCCAACAGCCCTCTCGGGCTTTCCATTATCACTTTTGAGCACGAGGCATTGCATTCCACTGCCAAACACAAATTTCATCTGGATGATTCGCCATCCGATTCTCTATTCCAGACACCAATTTCTAATAACGTCGGACGATCTAATATTCCGCAGCATGCTACTAGCAATCAAAACTATCGAAAAGGGATTAACATAAATTACAACGGGCGTAGCGGCGTCGTTGAAGTGGTCCAAAGCAGGCTTCATCCGCGGGGGCAGGCGGCGGGGCGGGGCGAGGCGGGGCGGCGCACGCGTCACCGCCGCCGGCCGGGGCGCTGGAGCGATGTCCGGGCGGGCAGGCGGGGGCGGCGGCGCTCCTGGGGGCCCCCCGCCGCCGCCGGACACAAGACGCGGCGTCTGCGGCGGCGGGGAAGGGGGTGGGGACGGGGATGGGGCGGCGCTGCCGTTGGCGCGTCCGCATGAACGCCGCACTTCTCGCGCCGCCCACGCACCGCGTCGCCGTCTTTATGTCAGCGCGGCGGCGGCGGCGGCGGCGGCGGCAGTCGGGCGCGACAGGCGGGAGTTCACGGCCAATCGAACATACCTGCCTTGTCCCTGTCGCTTTCTGTACGACGTTTGAACATCAAGTAAAGCCTACCAACACATCCAATCAGGACCGACAGCTCTCTGCAATTCCATTAGTTTTACGAAAGGAATAAGTCTCTACACTTTTATAAACTCCCATTCAAGCAAGTTTAGTGTTTTTGAAGTTGTTAGAGAAGAGCTCCAAAACATAAACATCCCAATACAAAAGTTTAATTATGCCAAAATATCTCGCAAATAATTATTTTTCGATCACAAAATAACGTAAGAAAAGTAAGAAAAATCACGATAAATGGTCGTCACGTATAAAAGAGAAATGAACAAGTTTCCCCACGAATAATGCAGGGTCATTCACAAGCCGATAGCTTTTTTAAAGTTCTTTTTTCCTATTCAGTGTCAATGGAGCAGTGCAATACTACCATCTACAATAGTCTTAGCCTAGTAACAATATTAGGGCGTATCACTTACGACACGCAAGCTTTCTGGACTTGAAACAAGTTCATTGTGACTGGAGATGACTCATTGCATACGTAATTTTACGCACCACTGTGGTTGTAAATGCAAGTACAACGTAGCTGCGTCAGAGACACTGCAAAACAAACACGCTTACTGACCTGGGACTTCTCAAATTCACACTCGACAAAAGCTAGTTTCCGAACCCTCAACAATTCTGGAAATATTCTTATGTATTCTCCTAAAGAAGCATAGTTTTCCTGTCAAGTAGTTTTCATCGAAGCCACTACTTCAATAAAGTATGGAATACAGGAACTATCACAAAGCATTAAAGGCAAAGTGAACAGCTACGGAATATCGTCACATTTACAGTATCGCGACAGCGGGCGGCAGTTTAATATGATCCCCAACTACCGCCCAATTAGTCACTGAATGAGGACTTCATTACTCTCACGGGTTCCCCTCTACATTCCAGTTACGGGCAGTAACAAACTGACGCGTGTAAACACATGCACGCAAAAAAGGCAGAAAAATACGCGGTCCGGTGCTGCCAACCACAGGCCAACCGATGCCCTCCAACACTCCCCCAAACGAAAAAAAAAAGAGGGGTAAAAAACAAACAGCGCGCTGGTATGGCCTGGCGGGCGCGCGTCGGGCCGGCGTTGAGCGTTCATTTGTTAATTATCTGGCCCGCAGCACCGCGGTCGCGCCCCGAAAAAGGCAGAGACAATTATTAGAGCGCTAGTCAGCGATCAGACGGACTTCCCGCTCGTCGGTGTGATGCGGAACAGAGGAAAAACGTAGCGAGAGCAAAGGCGTCAGCCAGTGAACGATTGGCGCGAGTGTGCGCACCGTGCGGGCAGCGTCGGAGGCGGTGGCGCAACTTCAGACGGCAGCGCCGGGACGCGATTAGACCTTCGATCCCGAGTAATTTTAGTTGCAATCGTTCCGTTTTACCCCAGGTCTAGTTTAGACATCCACGATTGATTCCTGCAGACGTCAACTGGCCAGCACCCATACGTTTCTCAGATATTAATTTCTCCCACAAAAACTGTATGAATATTATTACTTATTTTCCTGTCTAGAACTCACAGCTACCGGCATAGAAATAATATTTGAAAATTGATATTTTCTTTCCGTTTATTGCTGACTTCTCAATTGCATGTCCTACAACACTGGGTGTCGTTCAACGGAAACCGCCTTTCTCCATAAAAACGACCAGGTTTTCGTCGTCCAGAAATGTTCATCACACATTTACACAAATTCTCTTTCATTTTTTCGACTTTTTTTACATTCACTATCTTTGGCTTTCTGACCTTATTACGATTTCTGAGATCTAAGGCGTTTTTCTATTTCGATTCATAGATCTCTTGTATGGAAGGGGATACAACTATTGAGAGTATTCAAATTATACACTTACACATGCCGGTGTGATTTGCAACAGTATTAAGAAATTATCAGGTGCGCCATACAGTTTTAAAAAACTGTTAGGTTCCAAGTATCTCCCTTGTCAATTTCACATAGGAAGCAACAAAATAATATTAATTACGTCGATAATTCATTTCAAATATTTTGAAGCGAATTCTTAATGTAACTTTCTGAATGTGCAGCCATTGTAGTCGTATGGAAGTATATAAAATTACTAATCTTAAAACAAAAAGAAGAAAACAAGCAGAAACGATAAAACGCCAGTAAGTTGAAAACGCATTCCGTTGAATACATTGTGTTGCGGGCGGGCAATATCGCCTTGCCGCGGTTGGCCCGCCTGAACGTGCGCGGGCGGCGGCTCCTCGTCCTCGTCCTCGTCCTCGGCCGCCGCCGCCCGGACGCGCTGGCGTCAGCGCCGCCCCCGCGCGCACCGCGCCGCCCAGCGCCGCGCCCAGAGCCCCCAGGCACCCGCCCACGCGCCACTCTCAGGCACACACTACTCCACGGGGATCGGACATGTTCAAACTTACGGACACCTAACATATTCCAAAACTCAACATACGGTAGAAAAATAAATACGGAAAAAACAATATCAGTTTCTGTTTCCGGGTCCTTCAATGCCAAGTGGACCACGGCCTATCAGCCCGGGAACCATAATTAATATTTTCTGCAGACGTGAAAGCCTTCTATGCACAGGTAACACATCGCAAATTAAGAACTTAAATACTCAAAAGTTGGAGCAATAGGCTTTTAATTTCTTATATCCCAACATTTATGTGCGGAAACATTTTTAATAAATTGTTATCGATGTTTTAATAGCTAAATTACATGTATTAACATTTAATCGAATTATTAAAAAATAATTTTGATTTATTGACTAATATTAAATTTTTTAAACATATTGGGAGCCCTTAAGCACGTGTTTAATCTACTTGTGTGGTAATCATGCTGATTGCGTAAGTTCTTTCTCTTGGCGAAAAATTACTTAATACATGACCACAGCTGTCCTGGTTATATGGTAACAGAAAAAGAGGAGACACGTCCACCATACCAATGCCACTTCCTTGAATGGTAAAAAAAAAAAAAAAAAAAATACTAACCATAGCTCAGTACCAAAATCAAAGTTTTTACGGAACTGCAAAACGTGGTTTTACATCTCTATAAATAGTGTAGACAGATTCACATTTCTGATAGCGAGTTTCGAATTGTTCAAAAACCAAAAGAAAAGCATTTTTTCTTAAAATGCCTTCAAAGATCCTAAACTTGCCATACTGTACGTACAAGATCACTAAATGGCAAGAGCAAAAACAGAGTCGCATGCACGTACGTAAAGCACGCCGTGTGTTTACCGACCCCTGAGAAGTTCAAGAGCGACGGGGGATTTTCCGGGGTCGTCCTTAATCGACTGCAGGCGAATGGCGCGGCCACCGCTGTCTAGTTCACGGCCGACGTCCTCCCACCCTCAGTCACTTACCTCACTCTTACATCGCGCGAATCCCAATCACGAAACGGAGCGATGCATTCTTATTGGGTAAGATGTGTCGACAGTTCACTGGAAACACTACTACAATGAGGCAATCAGCAGCAACATCTACAAATCATGTCTTGTCAATGACGTAAGAAGACTTAAAATACTGCTTATGACGGAAAACAATACATCGTAATGGTCACTAATAATGATGAAACATACCAAAACGATCTTAATGGAGTGTTTTCTCTACGTTTCGCTGTGGTAAATTCCATTCTCCAATGAACTTATTTCACTAGATTTCCTAATATCACGCAAGTTTTTTGTCGGAAGAGACATTGACTATCTTTTTACGATGTTTTTAATCCTAACAGAGTTAAGATATTAGCATTCGAGAGGGCAACAGAGTTCTTCTTCAGATTCACGTTAATCGGAGCTGCATAAAAAACGTATTAATGTCGCCGGATCAAAGTATATGAAATTTCAGAGAAAAAAAGCATTCCGTAAAATACTTCCAATTTTATAACCTAATATCCGAATTCGAAGACTAGAAATGTCCCGAACACATTTTATCAATTAACCTCATTAATTTTTACTCTTTGTGAGTCGCACGGAGCACTATATCTGAACCGAATCACGCCACAGAAGTGCCTTAGTTTACGTTTTCATTTCAGAGGAGGTCTTTCACTGAAAAGTACTTGTGTAAGTTCATAGTAAGACACCAACAACCACGTCTCTTTCTTAATAACGAAAGTACCCAGAATTGACAACCCAAAACGTAATTAAGGATGTCATTTGAAGTTTCTTACGACGCCCCCTCAGCCACCAGAAAATTAGGCTACTTGAAATATTAAACATCAGGACCTCGTGAAACATTCAAAGGTCGGTGTCCTCCCAAACGACAGGGAAGGAAACAACATGAAATGACATTTCTAATTGGGTTTGGGCACAGTTATTCCTCAGAGCAGGAACGTAATGTATGGAGTCCACCGGTGATATTAAACTTCAAAACTTAATCAAGACCTCTTACCAGATTATCGTAACTTAAAAGTTCTTCAAATGCCAATATAATTTGCATTCGTTTGTCGAGATTTTTTTTTTAACTCTTGGACCCAACAATGGTGAAGGTCGTTCCCCAATCGTTCAGTAGCTGTCCTCTCGTGTCCATTGCATACGTAGTATGATACAATGCCCACCGAAATGTGAGGTGGTATTAAGGCGAAAACCAAGAGAAGAAAGTGGACTTCGAACAGGCGATAGAGCATCAACGCGCGGCGCCTCGACGCAGGCCAACGCGCCCTCCCACGTGCGACCGATCGCTCTCTCACGTCCCATGCCGCCTCCAAGCGAGCGCGGCTGTCAGGCGCCGCCGGGCCTGGCGGGGCCTGCCGGTCCCCTCGCCCCCCGTCGCCTGCGTCAGCGGCCGCCGCCAGGAGCCGCGCTGCGGGCGGAGGCGATGGGGCGGTGCGCTCGCCGCCTGGTCGCCGCCGACATGCATCCCGACTAATTGAAAAATCGGTCGTTAGCAGCGACTCGGGAACGGCGGTCCGGCACGGAAGCCGCGCGTTGTGCCCCCGCCCCCGCCCCGCCCCGAGGGCGATCGTGCTCGTGCTGGGCGGCGCGGGGCGCGGAGCTCGAGGTCGATGGGTTTTTGAAATCTCAGAGACTAGGGTCTTGCGCTCCTCAGAAAATCCACGCCACGATTTACTCAATCTTCGAGAGTTCTCTCTTTGGACGAAAACTTTACTTTATATCAATCAGACTTCATATCAGTAACAAATCGGCAAAGTATTTAGTTCCCATCATTAGTGCAAAATACCCGTCACGATGCAATTTATCCTAACAGTTTTCCGAGAAATTTAATTTATTTCAACCAGATTTCATAATAGAAACAAAATTGCAATGCATTCTTTCTTAAAAAAATGCTGAATAAATTAATATACGCGTATCACCAACATAGTAGGCATAATGAGATTTTATTTTAAAAAATAGCAATAACATTATATCAGCAATCCAATTGCTGTAACAGCAGTGCTGGAATTAAGCACGGAAAACGGAAGAATTTTACACCGTTGTATTTATACGTACCAATATGGAAAAATACATTAAAATTGGAAACGAATGTTCAGTGGCTCATGAGCGATCCACTCATTTGAAACTCAAGAAAATTATTTTTATTAATAGGAATATACCAATTTACTTACTACTAATAGGAAAAAAGAACATTATTTATACTGGCACGTAAAATAGCAACTTGACATCTTGAATACGACGAAGCAATGCATAAAAGGGGTAGGGGACAAAATTAAGCATTTGTTTGATAAAACCAGTAATTGGAGTTGTGGATGAACTCCTTGGCGTTTCACCCAAATCCACGAACCCTTTCCACTGAGCAGTGGCTAATTAGCAATTGTGGCAGAGGTTGCGAGAGGGGCGCCGAAGGCCGGCGCGGCGCTGCCCACCTGGGCGGCGCGGTGGCGTCACGGCGTCTTGACCTCCGGCGTGCGCCCACGCCGCGCTCGATGACGTCACGCGCCGCACCCCTCCCCCGACGGCGCAGCTTGGGAGGCGACGCCACGGCCGACGGCGGGAAACAAAAGAGTGCGAAACGCGAGCACTCGCTCAAGCAGCGTCGCACCGGCCACGGTTGCGGGTGCTTGTGTTCTACAGCGCGGGTGCTTGTGTGTGTGTGTGTGTGTGTGTGTGTGTGTGTGTGTGTGTGTGTGTGTGTGTATGTGCGCTCACCTGCCCGCCCCGGCCGGATGTTGTCGAGGCGACCAGCCGCGCCGGTCTCCAACGACCTACTTCCCTTTGACATATTCCGCGACCCTGAGAAGGGGGGGGGTTAGGGCAAGGGATTGATCTGCCCGTTGCTATCGAACCCGCATTGTTTTGTCAAATAGTACTAAAGGACTACTGGCCATTCTCCATGCACTATTTCACCATCTCAGTCATACCATCACTCAATCAAGATATTAGTGCATTTTACACTCTTCTGCCATTCAACGCTGCGAAAAAATTATCCGCACTACCAGAAATGTCAAGAAATTAAAAAAGAACATAAAAAACAAACGGATAAATCAAATTTGGGTATTGGAGACAATGCCAAGCAATTCAAGTTCAATAACATTGTGGCATGACATGTTAAGTGTAAAACGCAAAAGGAGCCACAAACTCAGGACAGCGTGCAGATGAGTCTTCAGTTTCGTGTCTTTTTCTTTTTCTCCCTCAGATCATGTGAATGACTACCGGAACCAAGACAATGATGCTCTGATATGTTTCTATTGAGATATCTACTGGTTTTATTGTCCGGTAATTTTACCTCCAGACGCAAGACGCAGCGATCGCGCTGACCGTCACTCGTCATCACTGTCCTCTTCGTCAAAAGAGGAACTCGCACTCCCAGGAGTGTCCAAAGAAATGAATACATCGTTTGTTGGGTCCATCACATTATCTAATTATTATGTCGCCTCTATTCCCTACTCATGCTCGCAGGATTTCTTCCATTGTTCAGCACTGTATTGTGCAAACGCTTCGCTGCAAAAAGTTTCCTTTCCTTTGAAAGATGCACCAATTGTTTCTGCTGCCTCGCGTCCTTTTATAAATCCCCAAACAAGTGCTATTAGATTTAGATCTGGATGGTACGGTGGAACACGGAGAGGAATGTGGCCATGTTCAATGATTATTTGATCATCGACCTATCATTTTTCAGTTGATATACTTTGAATTATTTGGAATAATTGTTGGTTTTTTTTTTTTGTTTTTTTTTTTAAAATAACAGCAGCTACTGTGTAAAGCACACTGTCACTGCTCACTAGCCACGGTCAAACAGGGACTGAAGACCGAAACTCAAGACACGGCTTATTTTCTGTTGATCGTTTGGACAACCCCTACTGTAGAAACACGTAAGCAGCCTTCCGTCTGATCCTTCTCACTCATCAGTTTATCACCAAACTCGCAGTGTTGAATACCGTGCGACCCACGAGAGAAAGACAGAGAGAGGGGAGAGAGAGAGAGAGAGAGAGAGAGAGAGAGAGAGAGAGAGAGAAGGGGGGGGAGGGAGAGGCCACGTTCGGGCATGCGCAGTGGAAGGTTTTTTTGAGAGTGGTAGAGCAATAGACTTCTGACGGTAGGGTCTTACAAAGAAAAGTGATGTGGCGTCCATCTTTATAGAAATGAACAGTAACATACCACGTACACTACATTCGCATATGTTTCATATTTAATCCTCAATTACGTAAAAATTTTACAACCGAGTTCTTTTCCACTGCAATAAAACATGTCTGCTCAATATTCGAATGTTGCATTTACTCACCCTCCGGACAAGAAAACAATGATGTAATCACGAAACTTACCTAGAAACAAAGAAAATTCGTGTAAAAATGCGAGTGAACTTGAAATATGAAAAAACACACACACATATATATGACATTTTATTTTAGTTATCATTGGCAACGCATAGCACTAGCTAGAATATAAAAGATCATAATAACATTAATAATAATACTAATACTAATAATAATAATAATAATAATAATAATAATAATAATAATAATAATAATACATTACGTGTAAAGGTGTATTCTTAAATTAGTTACTAGAAAATCCCCACGAATTTCAGAACATATAATTTGAATTAAATCAATGAGTTCACGGCAGCAATTACCCCTCACCTGCAGTGCATAGACTTTTTATCTTGGTCTTTAATCATTTTAGTGCACAAAATACCTTAGACCTTATAATGAAAACGCATTAAAATGACAAGTGGCGAAAAAAGGTTATAAGTAAAAACACCCATTCTTAATATCAATTCCTAAGACAAAAATATCACACATTCGTTTCTAAAACAAAATTTTAACATAAATAACAAGTCTGGATTCTCAGTGAAAAGAACGCCACAAAATGAACCTAAATTACGTATGTGGGAAACAATTCCAGAGAATTTCTCACTCAGCAAAAGGTTCATTTAAATTCATACGAACCAAAGCAATCTTTCATGCCAGATAAAACTGCAGATTCGTTATCGAGGCTGCTTACAGAAACGACAAACTATTATGCGCTCTAATATTCTATTTTGAAGAGCGTGCCTTTTGCAGAATCGCACAAAGCATTCGGAGACCATCAAGGAGCATTACAAGAGAAAGCGAGGCGCCAGTCGGCAGTCGCGACGTCTGAAACGCACGCCCGCGACACGCGCGTGATAGACGGCGCAGGCGTCGGGCGCGCCCTCACCGCCACGGCGCCCGCCGCCGCGGGTATTTATAACCGTACGCTCTGGAAACTTCCGACGGCGGCCGCCACCGCCGCCGCCACCACCACCCGACCGCACGCACGCACGCCAGCCCGCGCCCATCGTCCAGCGGCCGGCGCCGCCCCCGCGCAAGGGCTGGCTGGCGACGCAACGCATCGCATCGCGCCGCTCAGAGGGCGAAGAAAGGGACCGGTGGCGCGTGCTCGGAAACGGGACGGCTCCAAAGGTCGCGCTGCCGCACACGCCCATGGCCTCCGCCAACTCCGCATGTCCACTTCTTCAACGCTGCTTGCCTCTTTCATGCACGCTGCGGGACACTAACAAAGCGCTCTCCTAATGTCCTACCCCTCGTGAAATTTTTAAAGGTTAACTTAAACGCAGAGAAAACGCTTGTGATATACCCAGTAAATAAATAAAATTTCGTATTCACAATAAATTGACTGCACAATTCTGTTCATAATTGAGAAATTGATTCACACGACCCATTTTACAATTAGGTATGTGTGATATGAAAAAATCCATGAATTCGATATCAACGGAAAATATTAAAACATAGTAAGTCTGTCGCAATATATTTAATAAAACAACAGTATACATAAACACTGTATAGAAGAGAACTGCCAAACTTGGATCAGCGCCTAAATAAGACTGCACACGTAATACTATGCACACGCGCTTTTGGATTATTCGTGCTTCCTCTAACGTTTGTGAATGCTCGAATGGAATTGTTATGAATGCTCGAATGGAATGGATTGGTAAATTTTCATTGAATAGCAGTCATTTTAATGAGCAGGGTTAGTGTTACATGGCTTTCGTAGAGTCTCTTACTATTTTTGTGCTATATCGTAAGCTGTTCCTTGCAAAGGAGTAAGTATTGCAAAGGAGTAATTGCATTCTTATATTGGAGAGTTGTCCAAATTTGACCGCTCTAGCTTTGCAAGCTGGTAAAACAATTTATACTAGCTGCACCCCCGCCAATATTCTGCATTTTGTAAATCATTAATTTAAAACCGAAAATAACTTATCTTCCAACGGCTACCCCGTGAACTGAGCGTTATAGCATTATAAGGCCGGTCCTGCATTAGGGCAAACATTTTCATACTATTAAGCGTAGAGATTAATTTACATGGAAAATCAAAGAATTAATGAAATTTTATCGTGGAATAGTATTTCTTTCTCTTTTTCTTCAATTCAACATTACATAGATTTGGAGTTACTTCTCTTATTTAACCACCCATGGAATAGAGGAGGAAATGGAATGGAAAAAGGAGGAAGGAAAAAGAGCCCCAAGTGCCCTCCGGTCATTCCTAGCTTTCTAGGTGGAGCCTGGCGGCAGCAAACTACTCACAACTCCTAACGTATTTAATATTATTAACAGCTTTTGCTAACGAAGGTTATAAAATATCACGGGTGAATTATGAATTCTCCCTGTGACCTACAATTTCCTCAATACTCAACGGAATACTCAACTTCTGCTATTTCGTTACGTATACTACTTTCCTTAATACATGGAACAAAACCTCTGCAATTCTTAGTAAAATAATATAGTTCACTAAGAATTGCAGTACTTAATGACATAAAAATTAAGTAGTGCTACTTATTGACTAATTTACACAGTACTACATGTTGTTCTCAATAATTGAGAATATTTTAAACCTGACAGACAAGTAGTTGACAACATTAAAATATTCCTTCTACATACAATGTGGATTATTACAAAAAGACGTGCAATTAATTAAAGAAAAGAATCGACTGTCTACTATGTTTAAAAATTCACAAATTTCCTTTTTTCTTTTAACAATGTCATGATTCTTTATCGTCAGGATATATTGTATTAACGACACTGTATACACGCGTTTCTCCAACGTGTTCATTACAATTCGTGCATCTGTGGAAGTCCATCTTAAGTGACTATAAGTGCAAATTAGGCAACCCATGTCCCAATTTACACCGATGAAACACTTTCACAGTTTTTGCCCCGATCCTCTTTATCAAGGTAATCAAAATGTATTTCATAATGAAAGAGCATAGATTGACGATTGTTTTGGTATACATCTTGTTTTTTTAATGAAATCTTTACTGAGAACATGGAAACGAAAAATTAAATATCAGTATAAATTAGGCAATTTACCCCTAACACATTTTGCAACACTCGTTATATATTATTCTACATTAAGTTGGACATCAGTAAGGGTGGACTGTTTCCAAAACCTGGCACTACACGACAAACAACATCCAAGCAGCTACACGTCGCTCCAGTGCGATTACCTCCGCTCCACCTTATCTGTTCTCTCCGCGGCGCGTCGGCAGACGAGTCGAGTCGGGTCGGGTCGGGTGGGATGGGCGAGGCAGAGCGGGGCGGCGGAGGTCGCGAGAGAGGTCGGCGGCGCCTGGCGCTCCCGCCACGCCCCCCACCCACGCAATCCGCGGCCGCCTGAAAGCCCGGCTTATGCCGCGCGCCGCTGAACCAACAGTGCGCGGCGCGGCGTGGCTTGGCGCGCCACGTCCATCCGTGGCGCAGCGACGCGGGGCGAGGGCGGAGCGCGGGCGGGGCGCGGGCGGGGGGCGAGCGGGGCGCGGGCGGGGCGCGGGCGGGGCGGGGCGCGGGCGGGGCGCGGGCGGGACGCGGGGGAGACGCGGCATGAGAGAGGAAAGAGGGCGCGGGGCCGGCGCCGCCGCTGCTACTGTCGCAGAGCCAGAAGAGAGAGAACGGGAACATACGGTGGAACGAGCACTTTTGCCATTACGGGGTTTATAGCAAACCACCACGACAGGTGAACGAATATTATTTTTCCTCCTCACTCATTCACTCCCGCATTCTTGAGGAGGCACCGACCGAAGCACCAAGCATTAGAATGGATGCGATTATCAAATGAATAGAAGATGCATTTTTCATGGCAGTGACTAGCTAATTGTTCCCCTGAAAATGGATAAAATCATCGAATAGTTGGTTACAAAAGAGATTCATTTTCTCTAACACGCATGGAAGACAATGCTTTTAGAACTGTCCGAGGAATAAGTGAGGTATTAGAATTGAAGGTGGATACCAGTTAATGTAGAAGGCAATGGTAGTTCATCATGATCTTCACCATGATGTCTTCTACCCAGTGTCAATTTTCGGTTTGTTTTCCTTCATTATGTCCCATCTTCTGTATTTCCTTTTAATTCAAAAATAATCTATTAAATAAAACCAATTTTGATAAAACGCAAATCTACTATAAAATAGTGATGCACTATTTCAAAATTCTAATTATTTTGTCTTCACTATACCCACAAATTTAATGACAAAAGAGAGCTTGCATTGCATATTAAACTTTTAATTAATTTCCAAATGAAAAGAGACAGCGTTTCATCGACCTTTTCCACGTACTGCTCCTCTTCCCGCGGTTGGGAAAAAAGGCAGGCTCCCTTTCACAGTCGTCCTAACCCGCACCAATACGTCGGCATCAGCAGCCAATCGCGCCACAGAGCGCCCGCCCTGCCAACGCCCAGCGGCCGCCGAGGGGGTCGCGGCGCGAGCGTACGCCGCCCGGCCACGACGACACCTTTACGGCACATAACCGCGGTCCGCGCGGGCGTGCCCCCGGCAACAGCGCCAAGCCGTAAACGCGAGACCTCGGCGCGCGGGCGGCTGCGGGCGCACGCAGAAATATAATTAAAAGAGGCGGCGAGACCGCCAGCGCGGTCGCCCGCAAAACAGCCACATCACAGCAGGCCGTATCTATAAAGTATTTAACACTAAGTTAATTCCGAGCGCGCTTAATTGTCAGATGTTACGCGCGGTGAGCATCGCGGCCGTGTGGCTGCGGCCGCTTTGCTGCGGGCAGAGACTGCGCGGGAGCGTATTGCTGATAAGGGAGGGAAGGCTTCTGATCGCCAACATTGGTCGTGGGAGGTCAAGGGAACGAGTGTTAAATTGGAAGACAGTGCAAGCGAATACAGCGATGGGACACGACAGATGCGTGGTCGCAAGGAAAGGGGAAATAACGCAAATTGCGAGCTTCAGATGCTCTAGTATCACGACAAAGTTCACGCGACTGAAGCGCTTGTGTTCTGGAGGCAGTGTACGAGTAGGTGGTACAAACGTGCGCTTGAGAAGGGGGGTATGAAAACTCCAAAAGGAACCTCCAAGCTCTTCATAACAATTTTCATCAATAAGACAAATTTTTGACTTACCTCCTTTTAAGCTGATAGTTTGGGCATTCATATTTGAGAAAGCGCCTCTCCAAACTGACAACCATTTAATTGGTTCAATATAAAATCAATTGCGCCATATGTGTACTATTTTTTTCTAGCAAAATGTGCCCTGTAAATATGAAGTCTAATGGAAGAGAGGGCCCAGATCCATAGTTGTCCCCCTCTTTTTTAAGTTGCACACGTCTGCCTTAAATGGTGTCGGTGTAGGCATTATTGTTTATCAGTGCATGTTGGGTAGGTGAGAGTGTAAGTGATAGCGATGAAGCAATAAAGCAATCAATACCATTCCCTCAGTAAAGCAGATTATATTTCCTAGCGTTCGCCGGAAATACGTTATTCTGGCAAGTGTAACGTTTATTTTTGCATTAACTATTTCCGTATCTTAAACTACGAATTAATTTTATACGATTTAGTTTGAACGTTCCATGCATAGTTCCATGCGTTCCCCCTGCATAGAAAAGCAACGTTGCACACCCTGCACAACAAGCTGGGCCTGCGAACCGATTTTAAATTCGTCGTCGCTAGAACGACAAACAGAGACAAAGAGGCTGCTCGCAAAGTGAGGTTTGCTCGGGAGAGGATAATGTAAACATCTGCGCGCGCGCGCGCGCGCGCACGCACACACACACACACACACACACACACACACACACGCGCGCACACACACACGCACGCACGCACGCACACACACACACACACACAAATCTCACATAGTGCTCTTGCTGTGCATTATTGCAATACGATTACGATTTGCGAAACACCGCGCACACGTTCTCCACGAAACCCTTACGGAAGCGTTTAGACCCAATTTCATGCCGCTTCATCAAAGAAAGCGGGACGCTGGGCGAGAAAACGCAGTTCCAACACGCGCGTCCAGGAGGCGGCAGGGTGCCGCGCGCGGGCACGCACGTGTCGGCAGCGACAACAGCATTAGCGAAATGAGCGCCAGCGACGCACTGCACAAGAAAGGGCGCCCTCGATGCACACGGCACGCGCCTGCCCCGCGGGGACCTGCCTAATTAGCCTTATTAGGGCGTAATTAACAGGGAAATTTAATAGCGAGTGTAAGTGTTCGGGCAGCTCCAATTAATGGACGTTTAATAAACTCACGATTTTATAACGATTGTACGTAAAGAGAAGGCTCATTAAAAAGGGTTTGTAAACGTAAAATCAACATTTTTTGTATGTTGGTACTAAAGAATTGCTATTAAGGATTTATTCCATACTACGTGATTGCAATAATGTGAAGACCTTTTGTTAAATGTTTAATTTATTGTGTTTAACTTATTGCCGTTTTATTCGAGAGAATATTATTAGTTGAGTAGCGTGCGTATTACATTTGAAAAACTATTTTGTGTACTTTTGTTGCGCTGCATTTTTGCTGTTGCAGACCCCTAGCATCCATTGCAAGAAGAAGCCAACACAAGAACAACTTCCCCAGAGCAAGACGCAAGCGAGCAGGCGCGGACGGCGCCATTTGGCAGCAGGCAAAGGGACAGCGGGGCCGTGGCCGGGGCCGGGCCTCTGGAGGAGAGGCGTTGCCTGGCGTGGCCTGGCGCCGCCCAGCCAGCGCTGCGGGCGCGCCCGTAATACCGGAGCGCGCAGCGGGCGGCCCGCGCCGCAGGGGCACCGCATTCCCCCCACACACTCGCCACCGTTCGGGAGCGCCAGCCACAGACGCGAATTAAAAACTAGTGGAGCTGAAACAGCACGTATTCATTGCGCAACTTCTCTTGAACGACGGCTTGGAGAAACGCTGGAGGAGTGGGGGGTATTAGTTACAATATCGGCCACTAGATTTTATGAAGCAATGCCAATCTTTGAAATATCAGTCATGCCTTCGCAACTTTCTCAATAAATTGAGTTCTAATTTTCACAGGAGGTCTAGGTACACCTGCGATGGATCTAGATCTGATTTGGCCATTTTTTTTAGATATTGTTTAGAAAAATACGACCAAGAGTTCTCGATTTCAACTATAAATAATTTTCTTACGTCACAATGAAGATGTTTTTGGAATGTTGTTACCAGTGCTCGCCGCGAGCTTTGGTCTTCAATTGCTAGGAAGGGGAAGCAAGATCATCGTTCAAGAAAAGTCGCGCGAGTAATGTTTTCTCGCCCCCCCCCTACTTTTAGTACACAAATGTTCGAAAAATTGTACATAACCTTATTTCAAAATCTATCTTTAAAGAACAGATTTCATTGGGGGGAAAATTCTATCTCCATAATTGTACTTGTAGGAAGATGCCCAAAAAATTCTTTCTTTCACTCTTTTAAACGTCCTTTACACTATTCAACAAAATTTAATCAAAAATGATGGAGCCACTTTTTTAATTCTTTTATTATTACTTTTTTACATTTTGAAACTGTCGTAGCGACATATGTAAAGGCACTCAAAATTGAAATATCGGTTTTAAATTCACGGGGTCGCGACATCAGCCAGATCGATTGGGAAATTTCAATTTAGGAGAAAACCGGCAGAACAGTTAAGCCGCTAGCGTTGTTCACAGACTCTCAGTTTGCCGTCAATCGATTTTTCGCTATCAAGGACTCACAAAACATGGATTCTGGCTACACCATGTGTTACATGATTTTCTCTAAATTTAGCAACTAGACTTATCCACTTTTTCTTTATCCGAGCCCGGCAATAAGAGTATTTCTGCCGAAATTTGCCGTTTTTTCGCGCAGCATTACATAACTTTGTCTCTACTCTGTAGCGAGAAAGTAAAATTAAAGAATTAGAGTAGGTAAAATTCTCAAAGGTCATGTGTTATTTTAATCATAGGCCAAGAATCAGCACGATTCGTCAGACGTTCCCTTTTTAAGGAGAGTGTTTGGTTTAGAGTACATAGGGTAACGAAATCTGCATTTGAATAATTAATAATTCGATAATATAATTTTCTCTCACTGATTTCTGAAATAAATCTTCCAATCCTCATATGACTTGCTTACTTATGTAGTACAATACACAAAATTCTGAATGATGTATATAAATCTCCTAATTAACAAAGGGCCCGAGGAGTGACAGTAGCAGAGCAGAGCAGAGGCGTATCTAGTTAGTCAGGCGCGCATGGCAGGCATGGAATTTGCGTCCCCTGTCAGGATACTTCAAATAAGGGTTGTTGTCATTTTGGTAGCGAGTATACTCTAAATAGCGTCCCCGTGAGTGGCTCGTGTCATGACTGCCATAACGTAGATACGCCTCTGTAGCCCAGTATTCTCCTCGAATTGTCCGTTATTTTCCAAAACACACATGATCAGCTATCACCACTGAATTGTTGCATTAAATTTTGTGCAAGTTTGAAAGAATGATGTACGATGAATTGGTAACTACAATTCGTAAGCACTACATTAAAGGAATATGATATAGTCTAACACTAATCCATCAACATTATAACCTTTTAGTAATATCTTATTAAACAATTCCCAAAAATGAAATTAGTCAATTATAAACGCTTAATGTGAGCCGATACGAACAATGGCATCTCCTTTATAATACTAATTATACAATGCATATATGCTCATCGCAATTCAAACGTAAGGACGTGATTAAACAATCAAATTTTGTAAAACAAGTTTGTACGAGTTATACATAACCAGAATGAAGAAAATACGCGTATAACCCTGCAAATCCACTACTCATTATTAACATGAAGCAACTTTTGAAAAACACTCACAAAGATTCCAAAGACTTGTTCAAACAAAAATATTTCAAGTCATCCATAATTTATGCTGAAAAATGTATAATTTAGTTTCAGCGTCGAAGCGAATCATTTGCATGACCCACACGTTCAGAAAAGCATTGAGTACACAAGCAGCGCCAATCAGTGAAGAGCCATCATCACCGAGAGGGAGCGAACCTTCCCGGGGGGCCCAAGTGCCGCCTCCGCGCCACGCGCCTCCAATCAGATGATGAGCGGAGCGTGCGCCGCGGGAGCGACGCGGGCGCGATAACAGCGCGGGAACGCACGCAACGCCGCGGCCGGAGAGGGAACGAGGGAGACAAGAGGGCAGCGGCGATGGCAGTCTCCATGAACGAACGGAAATAGAGGGAGCGGCCAAATTCCAAATGACCATAACATGAACACAATTACAACGTCGGCGTTAAAAGTATTTCAGTCCATTTTTGACGATGCTAGGAGTATAATAAATACATAAAAACTAAATTCGGCACTTCATTTTCACCTCAGAAATATTTTTGGAACGCACAGAAACTAGTAAGTAATTTACATTTTAATAAGTATTGTTAGTCGTGTCGCATAAATTTACTGGATCTGAAATTAACGATGTTAAGGAATACCTGAAATTTAAAATGCCGCCCCCCCTGCCGTAGGCGGTTGCGTCAGTCTCGTCGTCTGCGTCGAGAACGCTGCAGGTTGGAGTCCTGCGTAGGTTTTGTCGTATTTGCGATTGTCCCTTCACCCCTCGTCATCATCCTATCACCTCATAATTTATAATTCAAGGCGTAACAACCTTATCTTACCAAGGGATACAGCGGAAAAGGTGATCCACATAATGACATACGTTAATCTCTCTGGAATAAAATATGACTGGGTCTCAGAAAAAAAGCGTAGCGTGATCATAAATGACTGAAAGCGCATACAATAATAAAACAATAATAATAATGATAAACTATTGAGCTATACGACAAAACATCTTGAAGAAAACACACATATAATAGATATACAAAAAGTAGCATGCTCATTGCTCAAGAAGAAATAAAATTATCTCTTGAAAAATACAATGAAATCGACAGATACTCAGGTAAATATTTAACAAACCGTGTTCACAATTATGTAATAATATAAATAGTATAGATCAGTACAAATGTCCTTTATATATCAAAAATATGAAAGACGTTATTCCATAACGCAACTCGTGAACAAGAACTATTTAATGGCGGGCGGCCTCTTCTTTGAAGCAATGCCGTCGCATGACGCCAGCCGTGGTGTAACGTTCCAAGTCCCAAAATGCAGTCGGCACGCGCAGTACGAGAATAAGCGGAATGACACAGTCAAATACTCGCATTTTTCAAACGAAACTGTTCCGTTGTTTTTGTATTTGTCAGAAGTGCCTGCCTAACGACATCATACACATATCTAAAAAAGCTGGAAGCTGCATAGTTCTCTTTCAATTTCTGCGCGCCTTAAAAATCAGTAACACAGATATACTTGTGGATTGTTGTAATAAATATTTTTTATAGAAGGGAATGGGAACGACGAGAAATTCGTGTTTTCATAAAATTATATTATAAAGGACAAAATTGCCGAAAGCCCGTATTTCCCATTTCTCTGCTACGAAAGGCAGCAACCCTCAAAATAATATTGATAACAACGTGCAGAAGTGAAACAGTATCCTTACAACACAAACTAGGAGAGTATGGAATTTCTACACAGCTCACGACAGAAATCGACTGCAATCTCGATCTTCTCCGCATGTGCAGATGCACAAACGTGACGCCACTAACTGCGCATGTTCAAAAGATGGATAGTGTTGTCGATTGCTGTTACGCTCAGCCGAGCAAAAAATCCCTAATATTTCAAGAGGAGGGAAATACCAACTACTGCACGGAAATGGGGTGGCGCCGGACAACCCGGCCCAGTCTAACGCACTGTACTTAACAATGTGACAGGAATCTCGGGACAGATTTCGTTTCCTGGAAGCACAGGGGAGAGGCACATCATAAGCCCCGGGCTGACGGGTGCTCGGCGAGCGAGTGGCAGAGGCCCTGCGGGATTACGCCAGATTATCCAGGTAAGGGACTTAGAGCGCTGGACGAGCAGATACGCGCGGGCCTAGAAACTGGGGCTTCCAGGAGAGACATGCGCAAATGAAGGCTGGCTTGCACACTGCCGCCTCGTCCCCGCAGTAAGCGACGGGAGCCCGAAAACGAGCAAGTTCTTGAGATACACAAAGTTCTTAATTTTCGCTATTCGAGGATCATCTTCCAAACACAGTACACGGACCTCAGCAAAGAAATGCGAATCCTCTCAAAAACGCCAAGACGATTCTCTTCCAAATAAAAAATGTATTACCATAATAAATTCAACTAGATGTTCTTGGTACTCAGTGCGCGAAATTAGGTCATCATTACATCTTCGAAATAATCAATAGCAAACAGTAGGAGAGAACACAATTGTTTAAATGGGTTTGTCTACACTATATCATACTTCTTAAATTCTCTAATGCATAATGTCCATCACTAAGCGAAAGATGAATCTCTTTGGTAAAAACAAATTTCACTATTCGCAATGGTAATTGCCATAAATACTAAACTAATTACGAAATCCGAAGTAAATGTTCAAAAGTAAAAATTGCAAATAACTAAACATCGCAGGTAGTGTCCCGAGACTTTTAATATGGGTAACATTTTTCTCTGTCGAAAATATAGACCCTTTTCCCCTTTTTTTTTCTTTTCCTAAGAGAGCTGTGACGCAGAAGTGATGTGGTGGAAGAAATCCGCTGCTGGAGGGTACATCTGGTCAGAAAAAGAGACGATGCTTGCCAAGAACAACTTCTATTCCTCATTTCTCAAGACACGTGTATTTTATTATTCTTTTTCCCTTTCACATTCGAGACACCTACGAATCTCATCGCGTTCGTTTTGTGACATCAATTTGCAAAACTCCGAGTCCGCGTTGGGAATCAGTTTCACAGCGCCCGTGGACATTGACCCGCCGCACGTTTGCGTCGCTAATCGCCACACGTGCGACGGATGGGAGGCGTGTAGGTGCCAACCGATCGCGGCTTCGGCGTCAAACTTTTTAACGATGCCTTCGCCGCGACGTAGGCGGCCCGAGGAGACGAGACGAGACGAGCTCATTACGAGGAAATGGGCGGCGGGCGTAGGCGGCGCCCGAACACATCACCGCCGCCGCGCTAAGAAAATACGAAACGCAAAACGGGAAATCGCGATTCGCCCCAATGATGCAAGCCTCGAGGCGAACAGCCGCTGCTGCTCGGCCGGCGAGGGAGAAGAGGCGGCTTATTCGTAATGAAACGTGTCGAAAGGCAGCGTGCATTGTGCGATGCTCGTCTTGCGAAGCGAATCGCTCAACGTCGTTATTGAAAACGCGTCGAGCATGAAAATTTAAATAGCAGCTGTCAAGTTAAAGACAACGCGCAAAACCTATTTCCTACAAGACATAAAGAAACCACTAGAAATGCCCAAACACACGAGGACAATGCAACATCTCATAATACAGTCATTTATTCACCTTTAATTGCGAAATTATCAAGAATTTTCCGAATTATATTTATGTCAGTAACATTACACGTTAACCAATTATCTCGAAAAATGTTAAATTGGAAAGCGTGACCTTCAGTTATAAAAAGAATACAATAAACTGTATAGACTAAAAAAATTTTGAATTACAATACAGCAGCAAAGAAACGTGTTTAGAAGAATTTCGTTTGAAATCTGAAAACCTAATTTGTTATCTTCATATCAAAAACGTATCATCTTACTCAAAAACTGTGTGAGTGGAAAGTAGTCACAGCAGCGTGTTCTGCTGAGTGAGAGGCGCAAATGTTCTATTATTTTGCTGACACGTTTTCCAACAGGGTTGTGTCGATCAATTCTTTAGTGCCGTAAAATCCAAAAAGTTGACTGTTACTGGGAGTTCTATTGCTACCCATACTTCAAGAAGTGCAAAGAGAGACAAGATCTTTCTTAGGATACAAACGACAGAAAATATAATTTGTTAATTTATGGAGCTAACTGCGAATAACTACAGGCTTACTTCATACTGAAGTGCAACAAATTCTGTCAATGTCTCCCGCGATTGAAATTCTGAAAATGTTTATTTTTTACGACTGAGATAATTGCCTATTTATATTGAATATAAAGAGAAGGACGCCCTTTAGGTGGCGACCGGGGACCGCGCAATCCGACGTGGCGCGCCAGTCGAGATCGCAGACCCCGTGCACCGAGGGCGATCCAACAGCAGGTGGGTGAAATTTTCTTTGCTACTGAGAATCTTTCTTTATGGCATTCGCTTGATAGAAGTCTGCGAGAAAGTGCAATAAGAAATTTATTGCTAACTTACCGAGCGCCAATTTTGCACAGCAATCGTCCATATTAAAGTTCGGGCGAAGCTCCGGCGCTCTACTGCAGAGGAAATCTCCACATTTTCACGATTTACTTCAAAGTATCTTTGAAGAGATAGAGAAAGAGGATATTTATTTTCAAAACTACAAACCAAAAATGAGTTAAAAATGAAAATGTAAATAAATAACTTTCGACGTGTAGAGGGGGCAGTAGTAAGAACTACGTGAAAAAGTTTGTTGTTTTTTCAATTTTTTTATTGATCACTGTTTAAACATTTTATTTTATACCGCTTTTTAGCATATAATCAACTACAGACGTTCAGTAATATCAACAACGATTAATTAATAAAATTTCTATTATTTTGATGCATGTGTAAATTTATATGAATAAATTCATATTTCAATAAATACCATAATATCATTATGAAATGCCAACGCGTTGTCTTGTTCAGCTTGCAAACTTAGCTGCTTGCTAAACCCTGCGTTTCCTCTCAACGGAAAGTCAAGATCGGCCCGCTGAGCCGCCAAGTTGATTTGAATGCTATTCGCGTGTCCCTTCAACCGACCAAAACCCCAAATTAAATAACGCAATATTTTCACTTAACAGCTCTTCAGTAATTTATCAATAACTGTCCCAGCGATTAGTACTGTTACAATTAAAAGCAGAATAAACGATTAGCCAAACGTGAGTGAGTGAGAGAGAAACGACATCTAATCCCAATCTGACAAGTGAATCCTTAAAACGCGAACCTGGCTGCAGCTGAGTATCACCAATGAGAATCTCGCGGCGGCAGCGCCGAGCGGCGGACGCGCGGAGGCGGGGCCGCCGCCGCGAAAATCGATGTCCGTGACCTCGCATAACCGCGGCGGAGGCGGTTGCGGCGAGTAAAACGGGCCCTGGCGCGGGTATTTTTACCGCGGACGCGTGGAACAACGGGAGCGCGGCGCGGCGCTGCGGCAGATACGCCCGCCCGCCCACCCACCGCAATTATTGGCACGCGACCGACGACGCACGCGCCGGGCGGCGCGAAGGCCCGCCCGCCCCCGCCCCCGCGCCGCGGAAGCACCGGCGCCCGTGCCTCGGAAGGCCACTTATGAGTTTTACGAGCGCGGTATGCGGCCGCTTTACGACTGCCATGAAGACACTGCACAAGTTCTTAAATGTTGCTAAGCAGGCTTTCGTAACACAGCCTCGCCACACCGGCCCAAACATCGATCGCAATTTTAATAGCAATCTAGCACGTATCTATAACTCGCGTCTCTGACAGATAATGCTCTGTAAAAATGAAAATAATGTAACGCTTTACATCGATATCTTCCACTGCAACTTTCTTTTATGCCCCCCCCTCCCCTGGAAATAAATTAAACCATCTTATACGAACAGCATTTTCGTTCACATCGACAACAAACGAGTTTATCTCTGAAAACAATGTGTACAGAAATAAAGGACCACATTTGCACAGCGGGTATTCAGTACACAAAAGCTACAACACATGCACAAGCAGAATGAAATTAAGCGGCACATTGAAAACATTTACTCCCACACCGTCAACGCGTGGGCAAAGCAATTAGAGAAAAGCGAATCCATGTGCAATGCAGGGTGGGAGAATCAGCAAATTTGAAGAACCGACAATTCTGAACCAACCTCCGAAATCATAATTTTTTTAAAAAAGTGCAAAACATACCAAAGGCAAGATCCAGCACGAAGTCCAACGACGGATGGGGAACAATGCGACAGACGGCGCCGCCCGGCTCAGGAGCACTGGCGGCCGGTGCGAAGTGGCCAGCGCGAAGAAAGGCGGCGCCCTCCCCCTAGCGCCGCGCCCTTTCGCCCAAACCCTCGCCCTGCGCAGCCAGCGCACCGTTGCCACATTGCCCCACAATCCTTTCACTCCTGGCGTCACCGAAAATGAGCCCGCGGCCGTGTTCACTTCGCTTCCGAATGCACAAGAAGGGGGACACTCATTCACAATGCTCAAGAGCGGTTGGAGATGGGGCCGTCGACACGGCTCATGATCTTGGGAAGTTCAACAATACAAATTTTTCTAAAATTAATAAATATTTCGAAATAATATATTTTGCATCGATTGTACACAGTTACTGGAGACAGAAGATACAGGGTACAGAAATGATATATGAATTACTAGGAATGTTTCCCAGACCAAATACACAATATTTCCAACATGTATGCCTTACGGGGATTCCGAACCCACATTCTTGAATGCACCTGCTCGAAACTCCGGTACCACTAGGGAGGCCGATATTTAATTTGTAATCTTGAATTCAATTAAAAGAAACGAAATACACTAGATTTCTGTATAATTAAAAATGAATCGCCGAAATGTACGTAAGCGTATAACTTTCGAACGACTGCACCAAATTAGGAAATTTTGCGTCTGTGTGTGTGTTTGTTGTTGTCAGGACAAGGTTTGTACAAAAGAAAATTTTAAAAAACATTGAACAAAAAATTTTAAAAATCTCATAAAAAGTTAGTGAGTGAATGAGACAGAAGACTGAGAAATCAATATATTAACAAATTATTAAAAGAGGAAGAGTGAAAAGAAAGAAAAGAGGAGGGAAAAGTCAGAAAGGTGAAAAAGACCGAATGTTAAAGAGAGGAAGGAGGTGCAAAAAAAATTAGGGATAAAGTGAAGAGAGCGAGAGGGAAATAGAAAAGGAAATAGAAGAAAAGAAAAGGAAAAGAAAGGAAAAAAGAGAAAAAAAGGAAAGGGGGGGGAATGAGAAAGGAAGAGGAGGCCGGGAAGGAGAGGGAAAGAAGGGAGAGGATAGGAAGAAAGACAGAAAAATAAAAAAGGGAAATGAGGGGAAATAGGGAAAGGGGTACAAGAGAAGGAAAAAGAGAGGGAAAAGGCATAGACTAAAGAGGTATAATGCAACATGCTACACCCTTCGCAATGGAGAAGTGTATACTCATTGGCTACAAAGGAATTTGTACAGATTGATCCTCAGGAATTTATTAGAGTGATCAGACTTCTCTCACACGCAATTGTGCTAAAAGAAACAAAAATGAAAATATCGGTAAGATACCCTTTATGAAATAGGAAACTTAAATTAGAAATGTAGATAATGAATCGCCAGTTCCTCGCTATTTTTCTTTCTGCGAATCTAATTCCCCATAGAAATTATTAAATGTACAAAATCACGATTAACATTGTACCAGTGTTGATAACAATTGACTCTAAACTAAGATTTTCAAACGAGCAAAACTTCCGAAACTCAATTTCACGCGAATCGTAAGGGATTGAATTTTACACGCAGCAGAATGACAAGACGCTCAGTTAGATTACAGTACTTGTGCAGCCCATGTAATGAGAGCGGGGAGGAGGAAGAAGTGCGCAGGAAATGCCTCGATTAGTGCTGGGCCACCGCTGGGCCCCGTGCAATGGCCTCCGTGTAATGAGGGAACTTTCGTCCATTCGCTCTCCACGTTACCGCGAGATGAGCCGCGCGAGACGGCTACTTGGCGCAGGTGGGCGGCTTTCATCTCACGCCTCAACACGCACGGCGCTCTTCTCGCGGCCAACGGCCAGTTGGGGAACTGTCACTACTTCGTTTGTTTTCACAATGATTAATCACAGTAAAAATAATACATTAAGAGATTTCATTGCATGTCAAAAAAAAAAACTGTGAGCGTTTAAGCATCAATGACCATTTACTGAAATCAACGCTTTATTGAGCGAGTTAGGATTACGACGTAATATCATAGAATATTTTCTCCCCAATCTGGCGATCTTTCCGACCAACTTCATAAAAATGAACTTCGCTTGTCTGGAAGAAAGCAGATCGTAAAATTATGACAGATGATGGATTTGCCTCCCATGCCACCTCACGATAAAACTACTCATGACTTACGCGAAATTCGAACCCATAACCCGAACAAACTGCTGTTAAAGCCGCAATCAAAGGAGCTAATTAGGCCAGCCCATGTCCTTTCGAAGAATACCATTAACTGCGTTTAAACACGAACACATCTAAAATATATGGAAAACCAAACACCAGGAGAAAAACTCGGGGGCGGAATCATTCCCCACACGCAGCCACGCGAGTGCGTCGCGAAAGGTCCGTCTCGCACGGCCTCGCTCGAAGAGCGGGTTCGCCATCGACTGCTTGGAATGGAGTGAAACGACCTCGACGGCGACAGGAAGCGTGAGGGCGGCGAGACCGGCGCCGGAAGGACTGCGTGCAAGAGACCGACGGAGGTGGCCGCAGCGATAGCCCTGCAGGGGGGCAGATAGCCGGGACACACTGCCGGCTAACGGGTCAGTACCTGATAGGATACCTCGGCAGAAACTTAATATAAAACCTACATAATAGTCAGTCCCAACTTTACAAAGACTACACCTTTCGTTTTAGATACATTTATCACAATTAAAAATCAATGAAGCAATTTCAATAAAGAATGTTTGCAAATCTAAAAAGCTCCGCTTTTATTCCGAAGAATAGAACATTCTGAATACTCACAAAGCCTATGCGTCTTGAGATGGGCGCTGACAATGGATGGGAAGCAATGCAATAAACAAATTCATATATTGTGCGATTCAACAAAAATGTGAGGTAAAGTTTTCCCCAAACTGGTGTCTCCCACCAGCGGGGCACCAACAGCCGGGGCAAACTAAGCTTCCGACTGGTCTCCCCGCTTGTGTGGTAGTGTACGTGTGTCTAAGAGGTGAGGATATGACAAGGAAGAGGAAGGAAAGATCGAGCGCGCACCGTAGACCGTTTGGTAGGGTACTGCTCGGGCACTCGTCTGGTGTTGATCGGAGGAAAAGAGATCAGAGCAGCCGGCCGCTAGAATTCTTCCCCAGACAGCGGCTGAATTCGACCTTCATTATGTAGCTTGTGTCGAAAATCCTCATCAAACCCCCAGGACCTTTTGGTCAGAGGCACTGTAGTGACATCAACTGATGCCTTGAACTACCGAAGTTTGTCGTTTTCTTCTTCAATCTTTGGCTTTTCAAGGTAGGAATGTGGCAATTTTCCGACGCCGTCTGCTCTTGCGTCCATACGAACGAGAAGTGTCTTCGCTGGGTGCAAGGGACAGCTGCTGCCGCCGCCGCGCCGTATCTCAAAAATACACGCGTGACGTGTGCGCTGGAGAAGGTCTCTCTGCCAAGAGGAAAATGTGCTTGCGCGACCGCGCTCCCGACATCATTATCCGCACCGCACCCCGCACTCACGGCAGGCTCTCGCGCGGCGGCGTCTCGCCCCGCTGCGCATTTTCAACCAGTGCCGGCATTGTTCACGCGTCCTATACGGATCAAATCGGAAATAAATCTGACCGATTTATATATGTCATGTTGTACACAACACTAGTTTATGCAATTAGTTTATAATGTTAAGCTTTATTGCACGAGTGCATGTTTTGAAAACGAGCGACGTTAGAAACGAGTCTTCAAGTTTGTACGAAAGCAATAAACGGAAGTCGGAAGAAAGTTTTCACAGAAGTGCACAAGGGAATGGGGCGAATTGATACATGTATCCATTTCTAGTTCATCACTTGTACATTACGAGATATTGAGGTAAATTTGTTTCTTCAAATTGAACTATACATATTTATTTAGTCTATCATGACGAGCGTAAAAGACGAATCCAGTGATATACGTATTGTTATATGTTGATAAGATTTCTAATTTTGATTTTTTGCGACTCGTGTTAACGGATATTTTAAAGTAACAGTCGCCAAACAAGGTCACCCAGCACTTTCCCTGCTAACCAGCCCTCAGGCAAGCAAAACCGAACACAAAAAATAATCAAAATTACTGAAAAAAATGCATATCTAACATATAACAATATGTACATCATTGAAATAGTCTTTTTTACGCTCGTCTACTATTTGTTTTTTTAGAAAATCTATTTAGTAGCAACTTTGGCGGCTACAAGTCTCTACTTATGATGTGAGTCTGCATACAAACGATATCCCAAACTGTTATCCCAGTCGCGAGGACAGCAAACACGTGCTGTCAATCACACAGAAGTACGAATGCACTCCCCACACGCACCGCAACTCTCTCCACTCACCCTCACGCGGCATATACAGGAATTACTCTAAGATAGGACCCCTTTGACAGGTCGGGGAACAAATGAACGTCATGCAGAGCGACGACTGCAAGAGATAGTGATGAAGCCATTTACAAACGAGCTACCTGCAAATAAACACATTGATGAATTGAGCCCAGAGACATAATCTACAGTTATGTAGCCAGCAATGGCCAAGCAGTAGCTGTCAAAGCGGGCTCTTCTTATAGCAATCTCTCTCTACGTGCGCCTTTGTGAAATGTTCATTTCTGGGCATCCGTCGAGGAGGCTGGCGCCCAAAGCCGGAAGGACCACCCGCCACCTCCTGCCCCTTCCGCCGTCGCGTCAGCGATAACAAGACGGAGCCAAGCGGCGCGGGGGCCGCGGCCAGCCGTCGCCTGGCACCTCGTCAACAGCGCCCAGCGCGTGCGCTCCCGCCTCCACCTCCCATTTACATCACGCCCATTTTACGCGCTCCTTGGCAACGGCTCTCCCTCCACTCCACTCCGAGCCACGAGGCAGGCCATTCCCACATGATCGATGCATCACGACATCCATGTACCATTACGACATTTCATTAATACCACAAATTATTCAAAAATGTACTTCAACGGTGCAAAATAATTCATTTTAGATAATAATTATGCTGCGTGAATTTCTTTAGAGGATTAGGCATCGTAAAATGTGTTAACATTCCATTAGACGCCAAATAGTTACGACCGGTGGCGCAGCGAGGTATTTTTTTCTGGGTAGGCTCCATAGCAGATTTACATTTTATTAATTGCCAGATTTCAAAACGACACTGAGTTGAGATTTTGTTGAAAAATCGAATGTCTCGTCGTTCATTCATCCATTTACGCACCCAAACTAATAAAATCATATTTCCTACGAACACACCCCTAAAAGTAAGAGGACACCTTAAAAGAGGTTCTTGAAAAATGAAAAAGATCTTGTCGGGTGTTTTAGATAGTTCTCACAACAAAATAAACTATCTAGTTGATCATCTCGAAAACTTAATTGCTAGTTCGTCAATCCTTACAGCTTCTGATATAGCATGACCAATTCTTGATGCTCTATTCATAAAAGTTTGCGATAGCAGCAGTACGTGTAACTAATCTTCGCATTTCATCCTTTATACTCTGCCATGATTTTTTTTAAACTTTCATCAACTATTCCTACATCACACCTCCCATTGTAATTTCTTGAAAATAAGAGAAATCAGAAGCAACAAAGTTTGTTTCTGTTTACGCAACCAGTCGGCCACGGCTTTGGGGCCATACTTGTTTTGAATCGGGGGGAGGGTACGTTTCCTCATCTGCAGATTTTAGAATAAGATTTGGTATAGGTCATTTATTTTTAACTTCTAGTAGAGCCTTATGGCTTAAATGACTGAAGTAGGTACGATGGTGATGAAATATTTGTGGGATTGCTTCGTTGTGATAAAGCGATATATCCTTGAATAGCTTATATTGCTAATCTACTATTGAGGTAATACTAATTTGAGTCACAATGAAGTAACATTCATTTTCCCCCTGTCAGAACGAAACACAGAATCTTCGGATTTAGGGACCTCGTTCATACCACATATTTGTAGTGAGATCAAGTGTATTTCAATGTGACTGCCAAAACTAAGTAAGACTCTCTCAGCTAGCGAACACGTTTCTCGGGGAATCAATCATAGTGGATATATTATGGTAACCTGAACGGAATGCCAGCTGAGGAAGCAGCCGATGATAATTCGGACAAGGACAGTTTTCATAATAATGTTGAAGATATACTAATTTTACTGGCTCGAAAATATATATTTCAAAAAATGATAGAACAAAATGGGTGAAAAACCGGTTTAGTGTAATTACTAATATTTTTTTGCTCACTTCACTTACACGAGTCGTTTAAAGATATTTAAATTGGTAAAATTAAAAAGTTAGTTATAAATCATTGAAATTATTTATAAGCAAATTCCAAGAATAAATCTTCACACCATACGAAAGATGTTGCTCCCAAAAGTAAGAGATAACTAATTTTATATTAACAGCGCCGTCATTTTATTGTACTTCTAGCGTTACAAATATCCCGTCACCTCTTTCAGCGTCTTCGGTTTCAACAGGAGGTTAGTCATTCCGGTAAGGTGTGTGTGAGCGTGTGTGTGTGTGTGAGTGCGTGCGTGCGTGCGTGCGTGCGGGCGGGCGGGCGGTGTTCTTAGTGTTATTACTCAGCAATTATTTATATTTTCTTAAAAGTATGCGTAAAATCATTCAAAGCCCTAAAATTGATGGATTAATTCCAGGGACAATGCAAATTCTTACTTTAATGTATATCAAAGATGCAGGACATATTCGAAAATAATTAGAACAGTGGCAATTTTCAGATTTGCACAGGTTTTAATGGAAATCAAAACATTGCCTCTTTTTATATGTTTTGAAGCTGGTACCGGGAGCGGCAGCTCAGTGCATCAACCTCTAACATGCACTACACTACCACATGTTCCGGGAAACCGGTCGGGAGCTTAGAGCTTGTCCTGGCTGGGGCGGTGCCCCGTTGGTGGGAGAGTCCTGGTTATGGTGAAATCCCATTGGCCGACGGTAGGTCGGCGCCGGATCTCATCTAGCGGGGGAAGATCACCGCCATCTCACGAGAAAAAACATGCACTACACTAACGGCACTAATGACCAAAGCAGTTGACGCGCCTGGAAACACGAAAAATTCAATCAATTGAAGCTGGTGGTTTTTGAACATCGATGTTTTAAGGTTTTCGATTCGTTCGTGGATGAAAAATTCCCATAATCACAACTTTGTAAAATTTAAAATATGAAATAACTCACCGTACCATTGTTTGAACGCAGGTTGTACTGCCGTCATCAAGCAGACCATCCCTCGTCCGAAATAATCCTGCTGCCCTTTCATTTCCTTCGCCTTTTCTCGTATTTTTCACGGAGAGGTGATTTTTAACTATGGCTTCAGTTCAATTTTAATCATAAATTAATATACACGGCCACTGTTACTTTAAATTTGTACACGAATTGAATGTTAGAGGTAACTAAACTAGCTTTTAAAAAAATCGATGTTTAAAAATATGGATGAATTTTAGTTGTTATATAAACATTGCTTATATTGAAATATGTTATTTCAGTAGCGCTATACGTGACGAATTGAACTCTCACTTAAAAAGATGAAGGGTTTGTTTAAAATTTGCATCTAATTGGGCATGTCAAATCAACCCGCAACATAGGTCCCATATCTGAATCTGTCATTAAATAACTCCTAAACGAAGCGTTTTACGGTCTTAACAACTGACATTTTGAGGCAGAAGGCATCCAAGAAAAGTTCCTTACATCTTAATCAACAGGATGAGATCTTCTTGAACACTGTATTATATTTTTGCTGGGTCTACTCTATCCCACCAGTTCAGAGCCTGTAGAATCTGCAACTGTATGTGAAATTAAACTAAATACTTGATATTCTAGGCGATTGAATTACACGCGTGTACCTCTCTGCTCGGTAATAACGTTAATTAAGAACACTTAGAATTCACAAAGGTGTATTGTATTGTTATCAATTACAAGGAGACATAGAACAAGTGACGGAGGATAAGAGGGGCTTGAAGAAAAAAATATATTACATGCTTAATATGGAAATTAAAAAAAAAATAAGGAAGAGGTTGGGGTTTTAGATGCGAGAGTTCTCGCAGGGGTACGCTAGTTGCTTTCATTTTGAACATCAATGTTTGGCAACATCGAAGTTGTGTTGTCAACGTAGCACCACTAACGGACACTACACGTCAATTCAACAGGGAAGCGAAATACGCAGAAGAAAAATGTGAATACGATATGACAGAAGCAACGTTGTACCACACCCTCAGAGAAACGTGATGAACACCGTAAAAATAAGAAACAAAACCCAAGTATTAAAGAATAATTGCGACCAGCATCCAAATAAACAAAACAAATTGAAAGGACAGGCAAAGACACCAAATAATAGTAAAAAAAATAAAGAATACATAGGCCTGTTACAAAATACAGATATTCATCTCCTGATTTTGAAGCAGTATTACAAATACGGAGTTTTAGCACCACGCGTAATGAAGCGACGTTACGCCTAATAGCACGAGACAGACCTTAAAGTCGTAAAGTCCTCAGGCACCTTTATAAATAGTGCACATTTATAGAAGAGTCTGGGGGCACCTCACAAACGGCTAAATTGTCGTCTATAAACTAGAAAAGCCCAGTTTTTCCATCTCTAATAAACTGATTCTCGTCATGAGGAAGTTACAATTAATCCTAACAAATATCCACAACTCAGGCAAGAATTAACGGAAAATGTGGGAAAGAGGGAAGTGAAAATCCGAAAAAGAAGTTGAAATTATATGTTTGTGTTAGGTTGTTTTATGCTCATAACGAATTCTATAATTTACAACGTTCTCCACAAAAGCCGATTCAAAGTCCCAGATTGCATACTTATCGCGCAGGGCCACAAAGTCCTCACTTCTTGTATAATGGAGATTTCTTTACTCTTGACTCGTACCGTGGTTCAAATGTCTACACTCCTTGATATATTTTGCAAATTATTTGTTCAACGCGTTTAAATGCTTATGCCCAAGGTAATGTGGCAATTGCTAAAGCTCATTCCTGAATGTTGTCCTTACCACTGAATAATGTCGTTTGTCACTTGAGCAATAGAACTTAAGAATGTCTCCTTACACCTAGAGCTCAAACTCTCTAATGTGTCCCTCCAAGCGTTACATTTTTCAAGGTCAAATGCAAAGAAAAAGTACACTGTAGACCTCTGAAGTTCACACTAACATTTTATAAACACAAAGGGAATAAGGACGAAAAAAGAATTCATTACAAATGATAAAGACAAATTCACTATTGGTTTGTTAGATTCATGTTTAAGGTTAAGGTCACTGGTGATGGTGTTCCGGCAACGAACCTGCTGATCCATCCGTATCGTACATCTTACAACAACAAAATCACAAAATATTCGAACTATAAATTTCGAACCCAGCGGAAAATCAAAGCGCGGGAACGCGATGCGCTAATATTCACTGAGAGAAACCAACGCTACGGACGTCAGCCAGATAATAGTTATTTATGATACGAGTGGTAAATATGACATTTTATTTTGCGAATAGGAAATGTTGCGACACGAGGCCGTTGGGCCGAGTGGTCCAATCTCACAAGCAAAATATAATCACTTTTACCACATGTATCATGTATTTTAGACAGCCCTACGTTCTTTTTATTCAAGTACACAAATCGCGTACTGATACATTGGGGTTAGTAGTAGTAGTTGATGCGGTCAAAGTATATTGTTTCCTTTCTTGGCTTCACAGATTTATCAGAACAGTCGAGCATCGTCTTACTTTTAGCACTAGTGCGAAAAATTGAACATAAAGTACGCTATGGATATCCTGAGGAACTGTTTTTACTAGTGGCTATAAATAAAAAAAATCATCCAAATTTCATACAGTTCATATAAATGCTCGTTCTCAACCGATCTCAGTGCAGAATCTTACACGTGCACGTCACATGTAATTTTTATGTTCCTACATGGCTGGACAGAAATGCAACACCTTAAATTAGAATTCATACATAAACACAGCGTTTCTTTTATCTCAACTAAACGTCGAGAAAAGTCTGCGCCCAAGGAAGCGATGAGTGTAACTAATGCCGCGCGGAAGAAGAGCAAAGGGGAAGGCGAAAGCCGAAGCACGGGGGTCGCAGCTTGGACGCTCCGCCGCGTCGCGCGGCAGTGCGGCTCAGCGAGCGGCGGAAGTTGGATGCCGCCAGGCATTGCCTCGGCTAATTGTCGGCCGGACGCGCAGCCAGCGCCCAAGAATTGTCACCCAGGATTCGCACCTCGCTGGCCTCGTCATCCGCCCAAGCGACACAATATTTTCACAAGATCATCAAACCAACACATTGACCCCCATCAATTACTACAAATGCATTAAATATATAACTAGATACTAGAACAATTAAAACAATAACTAGAACAATTAAAAGATATTACACCGAACAGGATTCACAAGTCCTATCGACTTAACATAATTACATCACTATAAATTATGTTAAAAGCGTTCTGCATTTAAAATTTTCCGGGATATATCCTTTTTAATTAACTTTCATTATGAAATGATTCAGTTGATGTGTTACTGTGGGCACCAATAAGTAATAACATTGGTCAAAGTAGGATTTCCCTTCCGAGTACGGGCGACAGTAAAATACAGACAGTTGCTTTAGTTTTACCCATGATTTATTCATCTATATAATAGGCAAACACAAAATTTAAAGAAAATTGTAAAATACATTTCCTACAAATACATGTGGACAAATGAATTTGTAACATTTAACTCACCGGTATAAGAATATAAACAATTCGGAATGTTCATTTTTCTTTAAAAATGAGTAAAAACTGTAATTGCGATTTTGTATCACTACATCATTTCCTTCCTTCACAGCAATGCGCCTCCCAGGAGGTAGTTATCATGAAGCTTATTAAGCAATTCAATACCCATACATTCTAAGAACCTCTCAAATTCTCGAATCTTTGAGAGATGCATAACTCAAACCATTGGCGAAGATTTCATTACTAAGTTATGAGAACATAAAAAATAAGTTAAGCGAAAACTTTTATTTCCTTCACTGAAAGCCGCTCCCAAATGTGTTGAGAATCATTGTTGCTTTCCGCAATTTTCAGAAACATTATTTTATCCATTTACTTTGCCCGAGAGAGTAAATCACTTTGGTAAAAGCAAACAAGAAATTCACTAAGAATGTAAGTCAAAGGTATCGACAGGCTCCGAAAATACAAATTACGGTCCGAGATCACTGTTCTCTCGCATTTAACTTTTCATAACTAGATCTCGATTTGTAACGTCACAAAGAGAATATTGAAATTCTTTGTTTACACGGTAAATACTATGGCTGAAGTAAGCAATCTAACTTGCAATTACGTGAAAAATTGATTATTAAAATACCAAAAGTAGGAATTCTTAAATGCGAAACTCAATATAAGCGAACAAAACCAATGGGAAAGAAATAAGTATGCGTTCAGGCAAACGGAAACAAGCACTCCCCTACAAAATTAGTGGTATTACAGTAGCATATACGTACTAGAATTATTTATAACAAATACGTAGTATTGCAACTTGTACCTTACTAAAACTTCAACCTTCTTTTGACAAACTATTTTTTGTTTACCAGCACAATAAGCGAACTTTTCTGTTGCAAGAAATCGCTCATAAAAGGACATTTTATGGAAAAAATGCTGACGTATTAGCATTTTACGGCACGAATGATTTCGTCATCACACATTCAGTCAATCGCAGCGAGAAAATTGCGAGGAGGTAGCGGTAAACGGTACAGCCCACAACAGTTTTCTCGCACAATATCAAATATCCGAGACGTCATAAGAAAGTTGTTTCGCAAAACAAAGTTTTATACTCTTATAAATTTATAATCCTGTTATTTAAAAAATATATAATAACTCGTTTACAATATTTCTTTATTGCATTCGTACAAATTTGAAAACTTTCTCCTAACGTCGCTCTTTTTCAAAACTTGTACTCATGCTAGCTTAACAAACTATTATCATACAAAGAGAGGGGATTCAGAAAGAAATGCGAAACTATAAGTTAAGTAATTTTTGAAAATTAAAACGTTTCAATGCACTTGTACCATTGAATTTAATATATCTATATTACTTTACAAAATGCTAAAAGAAAACAGTTTGCCAGTCTCGTCATTTGAATCGCTGTCCTATTCATTAACAGATATCTCTTTAACTGAAAATTCGGTCTACATATGTTAAATTATAAAATAAATTTTAGTTTAAATATTAATATTTGAAAAGTTCCAAAACAGTACATAAGTGTATTTTTTCAAATACACCGAAAAGTTAAAAAAAATCATTTATTTATTCGGTGATTTAGAACTTTGTACACTTAACCGTTAAAAATAAGAACAGTTTTATAAAAAATCTTAAAGTACATTTGAAAAATTGCATGGATGTTACTCGAAAATTACTAAAATACTGAAAAAATTACATGAAATAATTTGGAAATGTAATATTGTAAAAATACATAGCATTCTAAAAGAAGTCTCTAAGATAATTATTGAAGACGTAGAGCTGGCTAGAAAAAAAAGTTGAACTTTAGCAATGTCCAAATTTTACATTTTCTTAGTTAATAATTATTAAACACATTATGAACTTTCTCTACGTACTGCAAATTCCGTGATTCTGAAAGGAGGCTACAAGACGAAGAGGAATATCTCTCATCTCAATCGCAGGAAAACAAATTAACATGTGACGAAGAATAATCCGAAAAGAGAAGCAGCCAGTCGCCGCGGGGGTAGGGCCGGAAAACGGGGCGGAGACGCAGGATCGCCCAAGGCAACTTCGCACTCCTGGAAAGTCAAACGAATTAAAACTTATAATTTCTGCCCTTTCCTCCTCCGTGGATTAGACGCGTGGGCAGAGGACCGGGAGGAGGAGGAGGTATTGGCGGGCGTCGAGCCCGCGAATCCAATTAGGAGCACGCGCTGATGTGACGAGGGAGTTGGGGGAGTAGAGGGGGAAGCGGAGAGCTACGGGGAAGGTCGACTGCTCGCTGACGTCACACGACGCGCCACGCTCTTCCTCACCCTCCACTCCCTTCGGCTACCACCTCCAAGGGCGACAGATATTGGAAATACCTCCACATCTTCCGCCCCGCCTCCCTCCAAAAAAATCTCGCTTCCGTCATATAACCCTGTTTGGCTTTCTCAAGGCGTTCAAGAGAAAACATTGTGTTAGGATGTAAATAGTAATGTTATGGGAACACGTACGTAAGTACGCGTACTCAGAGCTAAAATCTGCTTCATTATATTGGTAATGAAAATGATGATGATGATGATGATAATAATAATAATAATAATAATAATAATAATAATAATAATAAAAATGTCAACCACATTCACTAAAATCAATTCCTTCATCATGGAAAAAGTGCGCATAAAAAGCAACTGTCGAACAAATGAATTCCACCCACCCCGACAAACGAGGCGACGCGACCCGACAGGGCAGAACGGGAGAGAAAACAACAGGACCGGGCAGGACGGTATGCTTCGCGTTGCACACTGCAGCATAGCACAGCACAGAACTGCAAAGTACGTGATATTTCACAGAACTGTAGAGTGGAGCACAGCACTGAGCCGCAGAGCAGGGGGGAGGCTCGCGCAGGCCGGCAAACAGAGCCCGCGTTTGTCACTCGGGACAGGTAACACGCGCAGCGGTACACCAATGCCCGTGTTCGATACGCATGTCCTCTGCGGCTGACGGTCGCGCATCAACGCCTCCCTCAGCAACGCACTACTCTATTACGCTACAACACGGGGAAGAGCAGAGTGGCCCTCGCATCTTTCGCTCTCAGATTGGTTGCAGATACTTAGTACAATTAACGAATTATTATTATTATTTAGTAGAAAGATGATCTTTTTAAACTTATTGGACCAAATAGGATCAATCTATTATTATTATTATTATTATTATTATTATTATTAATGACTCGTAAGTTGATAATTTTTCATTACATTTTCAGAAGCGAGCATAATAAGAGAGCTTACAGGCATAAAAAAACTTAAAAACATCAAATATTAATCAATGTAAGAAACTACCATAACACACAAAAATCGACACTATCTTCAACTTCAGCTCTTATAACCGTCTTTTCATTTTTATAATTTCTAATGGGTCCCTATGACTATTATTATTATTATTATTATTATTATTATTATTATTATTATTATTATTATTATAATTCAAACTTATGAAATTTTCGAAAATTCAGAGATAATCCTGGAAATCGGACCAATGCTACCATTATAAGTGAATTTTTCTCTAATCTTACAAGAAATTTAAAGATAACATTTTGATCAGTTTTCGAGAAACGTTTGAAAATGTCCCAGGGGCTTCATGTAAAGTATCCTCAAATTGTAAAGAATGTTTTTCAAATTCTCAAAACTTCGACTCGAACCAGATGGGCAGAGATTTCTTCAATTTGGAGGATATCCTACGTATGGTTTAGACCCTAGTGATGTAGACGGACGGACGATTTGCTGATATCAAGGACCCACAAAACAAGGATTCTGTCTACACCACGTGTTAGAGGATTTATTTTTTCAATTTAGCAACTGGATTTATCCACTTCGTTATCAGGGCCCGGCAATGAATTTTTCTGCTGAAAATCCGCAGGTTTTTCTCGCAGCATTACATAACTTTCCCTATACTATGTATATTACCCCGTATAAACGTACGTACACGATAAAGTAAAATAATATTCCCCACTAAAACCAAAACAGGGCACTGTGTCTTACGAAAATCATTTCGTTCAGGTTTCCATACAACCAAAATAATCGCAACGACCATGTAATCCATCACTCTATATCCAATTAAGCCTCCTGATCCAATATCAGAGGGGAAGTACGCAATTCGTTCTCGATGCATATATTGCCGAAAATCATTTCACGCTTTAACACGATTCTGAATTGAAAAGAACACACAAAGATTACTATATTTCATCACTCCCTCCAACGATTCAGATTATATATGAGAAAAAGATGAATAAGTAAAGATACTTGAGATATGTGAAATACAAGAATATAAACTGTTGGAGACAAGCACTTTTAAGCAAAAAGAAAAATAGAAAGATTACAGAATATGTAACGGTAAAATGAGAATAGAATAAATATATAGTTAAATACAGAAAACCTAGGACTACTATTAAATAAACCCAAATTGTAAAAGGATAATTAAGTTGGTTCAACTGGCAGTATCTCTTTTAAATTTTGTTCCGTCAACAGAAGACGATCTCTCAATTTGGGAACATTTTCTGCGTCGTAGCAGCTCAGTGAAGTTTGTATTTTTGACCCATTAGAAAGTTAGTACATTTTTCGTTTTTACATTTAACTTAACGCCAAATTTTAATTCTTTATTTCAGATTTGAAAAAAAGGGAAGAATGGGGCTGTTGAATTAAAAAAAAAACAAAAAACAATACGTTTGTGCTCGCATGTAATAAGCGAAAGAAAAGTACGAACGAGAGCAGCCAAACCCAGAATCCCTTTCAATCTGTTTACCAGCACCCAGCGTCAACCACGAATTCGACCCGTTCGGTTGCTTATCTAGGCGTTGCATTGGGAACAAGAGATATGCATTGGAAACCCGCCTTCTCCGTAATGGGCCGCGACAGGAACCAGAAGCGCGAGCTGGTCGGTGGCGGCGGCAGTCCGCGCCTCGACCCGAGGACGCGTCCTCACGACGACCTCCTCCTCCCTCCGGCCGCCGGAGACGATTTACGGCGGGCGGGCGCTTTATCTGATGGGCGGTGCGACCTAATTTCTGGCGTTGCATGTCGGCGGCGGTGGGTCGCGGGATGGCGCCCGCACCTCCCGCGCAGTAGCACGTGGCGGCGGCGGCGGCGGCCGTGGGGCTGCTCGCGGAAGAGATGTTGGTGCTGGGTCGTCGGGTTCAGGGGGTTCGGATAGTTAACACCGCCAAGGGGAACTGCCGATTGGTGTCGGAGAAACGAAAGAGCTGCAAGCTCATTTCACGGCGAGCGAGGTTAGCAATGCGTTGGACGACCGGATGTGGCAGGTGCTGTGTAGGACGGATTTGCAGAATTGTAAGAAGCGGCGGGGAAATTCGAGCTGTGCTGGCGTGCAGGGAGCCGGACAACATGACAGTGGCTGGGGGCTGGGGCAACAGCGGGAGAGGCAGGGGGGAGGTTGCGGCGACGGGCCGTGGCGGTGGCGGCAGCTCGATGCTTTTTCATGCGGTGGCGCATTGGAATGTCTGGGTGGCGGCCGGCTGGCCGGCGAGGCGATTGGGCCCGCGCGCGCCACAGAGAAGCCCCCCCCCTCTCCCTCCGAAGTAAGGAGGTCTGACAACCCAAGCGGAAACGTCGCCAACGATCTTCTTCGCTGGCGAAAGGCTCCGTGTCTTTAACATGTCCTTCGCCACAGGTAAACTCAGTACCAGGCAATAATTCCAAATGTTCCTTCTGTATTAATATTCTAATACAATATTGCAATTTTATACGATTCTTATATGACATCGTGATAAAAAATGTTGAACAGATTCCGTATCAAACACACTAAACTCTGAGAAATAGCCGCTCAATAGATTACCAAGATATTACATTTTTAAAAGCATGTATATAAACATTTCTTATTCAGATTTTTTATCCACTGATATTTCCACAGGCCAAGCACGGCACAAACGAAGTGCCACGTGTACGTCGTAAATCTGCAAGTCTATCGTGTTAAAGACTAATTACATTTGTAGTTATAATTACGGTAATAAAGCAAATCCAAAGAATATTCTCTTTACTTGCCCAAACATTCATTTGTTCTTTACTACGTCTGAGATGAGTGGTTTGGTACACATTTCTTGCTTTCTTCGATTTCCTACAAAAAGGATTTGGAGTTTAATATGTAAAGAAGGAATAATCTAATAAATGAGCGAAAAGAGACGAGCCGATATTACATATCACGTTGATAAAGATATCTCCAGCCTCCATATGCGGGCATCTGGAGAATCGAAGGCGAATTTCTCAAACACAATTTCCATTAAGCGTTTACTCAACTTGTGATGTGCTTAAGAACAACTTGTATCTGATAAGGAGTGCTAATCGCGTTAAAACCCCACGGGACGTCACGTCTGCGGGTTAGGGGATCGATTACCCCATTTGGGGTCGCGTCGAAGGCGCTGCGGTGGCGCGCGGCCTCCGCCGCTAATCACTGGAAGTGCGCCCACGGCCGCCGCCGCCGACGCCATTTTTCTAATAAGCTGCCACCCGTCCTTCCCCACCCACGCCATCGCGATGCTGCTGGCACACGCGCGCAACACGAAGCGAACGCGTCAAGTTGGGAATGCCCGTTATTTCAATGGCAGTGCTACTTGAACGGGAGCTATAAAGACCAACCCGATCCCTCAAGTTTATCAGCAAAAATGTAATGCATTTTGTATCGCAGAAATCATAATAAGAGGAGGGAATCTGTGTGAACGAGCTACAAATTCACAAATCTTAGGGTCGGAGAACTACTACTTAGCTGAAGATATAGTGATAGCTAGAGCTCTGGAGACTAGCCGGTAATCGTATGGAGCCAAGTTACTTTCTTTGTGTAGTTTTCTTTTCTTTAAAAAAAAATTCAGCCAATTATTACTGGACTACTCTGTGGGAGCACTTACCTCAAATATTTGTAACGTATGTATTGCAATCAGTCACAAAATCTCTCTAGCGTATCTGAACTTCAGATAAATTCACGATCCACCCGGCAAGTCGTGAATCCAAACTTCATAAACAATTAAGATTATATTAATGTAAGACTAAATCTTGGTAGTAAAATTGTACCAAGACATGTCGACATGTAAATATTGCACTTTAATCCAAAGATTTTTAACATTTAAAAGATGACACCAGAACAAATACACTAAAGGTTTTGAAACAGGATAGAGCATTGATTACGAAAGAAAAAAATATTTAACGTCAATTACACCAAAAAATCAAGAGCAATTAATGCACTTGTAATGTACTAGCATGTGTAGAGGGACTTTCTAAAACAGAGACTTCAATGCAGTTACTTTTCTCAAGATTGTATTTTGTGGAGAATTCGGATATTTGAAGACCTCAATCAACCCACAACTTTCCCGAAATATGACAATACATATCGTTAAATCAATAATTTTTTTAACTTTGAATTCATGAAGTACACTTTTCATTCACTGTCTACAATGCAATGTTCATTATTCAGTTATTAGTTGGACACCTGCTAATTGTGACACCCACTTTAGAACGGCCAGGCCCTGACAGGTACATCATGTAGGTCCAGTATTGTGGGGGGTTAACTGATATTGTTAAGTAGTTACGAACAAAGAAGCTCGGATACGTAAAATAAAATTGAGCAGAATATGTCAGAGTAATGCATTAAATGTTACACCGATTTCTAAACACTGCTCGCTCTGGTCACCCGCGCTGAGGAGCGATGGCCACACAAGAGCCAACGCTCCAGAAGACGCAAAACGTTTTGTCACTTTGACGGTGGCGGACTCAGAAACAGCCCCCACCTCTTCGGAAGGCACGCAGGGACTCAGCCTCTGTTTCCGAGTGGCGCACGATGGGAAGCAGCGTATCGCACGATCTGATGGGCAGTGCCTCTCCTGATGAGTAGTTTGTTTATTATCGCATGCTATAAAATGTTCAATTAACGAATTTAGACCCATTCTGTGTCCTTTCGCATCCAACGAATGAACATTTAAGCTATTCCGTTGTGTAATGAAGGGTAAAAACTGTTCGCAATCTTTTGTGAAATTCATTGTTTCATTCTTAACAATTCATTGCATTATCATTATTAAACCATTTCATTTTCTAAGGTAATTACAAAAACAAAATCGTGAACACAATAACAAGGGTAAAACACAAACTATCCACACTCCAGAAATGCGTCACAACCTTCCATGCTGTGTTTCTGTGTGGCAAGGTAAATAAAGCAATTCAGAAACGAAAACACTGCTACCGTTGCAAAATCACTGCGCTGTTAACGAACGCCAGACAAGTCTGATGGGAACCCGGAAAGCATGCAGCGGGAAGCCCCGGCGAGCAGTGCCAGCAGAAGGATCCGCAGGGAGATGCAGCAGCTGCGCGGTGATACCTGGAATTCCTTTCGTTGTTTTCATGGCGAACGTCGCTCCCAAGCGATGTTCATGTTATTTCGAAGTCCGTTGAGGCGCACATAGAGCCTTCAGACTTGCCCACAGAGGAACGCTGCTGTCAGCGTCTTTATTTGAATACATTTCAAACAGAGAAAGAAATAATGCCAAAGAAGGAAGTTACGTACAAAAGAGTAAATTTAGTCTGGTATGTAAACAAAAACTCGAGTCAAAAAGGAACACTTGTAAAACTAAGTCAACTGTTGAAGTAAGCACTTTTCAATCTCTATACGTTGATTAGTTTCAAAAGTAGGGAAATTACTTCAAGTGTTAATGCAAACCTGCAAGACCCAGATGAAGATTTTTCAGTTTTTAACCGAAATATTTGCATACGCGTGTGTGCGTGCTTGTAAGAACCGCCTTGACATTCCATAAAGCACTATTTGATTTTCCTCAGACTAAAAGGGGATAGTATTAAATTTGACTGGAATAGGATAGTACTCACAAGTTTCTTGAAATAAAATCTCTTTCCCGTTACTCACTAACACTTCCAAGCACGGCGAGATTATTAAACGAAGTTATTTGAAGCAATGTAAACTAATGCATCGACACCGCTGCAACTTTACGAAATATTATCGCATCCAACAAATCGGTTTCGAATTTACGAAATCCCGCGTCTCAATCACGCTCTCCCTGACTTTTAAAAAGGAAAAGAAGTACTTTAGGAGAATCACCGAAAGAATCTTGAATGACAGTGTATCTTAAACTGTGTGCGTGTGTATGTGAGAAATTATTCTAAAAGTAATAACATTTTATTGATTTATGATAAGTCAATATATTTTAAATTTTTATTTAGACTAAATATATGTATTATGTCAATTACAACACATTCCATGATAAATATATTGGTAAAAAACGTGGTGTTCTGAATTACTTCCTTTTTTTTCTTCAAATTGATTGTCACAAAAAAAATTTTTTCATGTTAAAGCGTTTTGGTTATTTTTGTTTCTGGTCTGTCAACTAACTTTCACACAGTTAATTTCATTGGTTTCTCATTAAAGTTCCTTTCTTTCCGACTACCATAAATCATGTGACGTGCCTGACAGTAAAAGGACTAGTGACGTACGGCATCAATGTACCGAATGATCCACAAATAGCATCCATTTTTGCTTCAAAAACTTTACACGTTCGTAATCTCCTTTACATTTTGTGACTTTAAACTCCCTAGCATAAACACGCACCTTGTACGGGGCTAAGAGTGCGAATACGAGGCAATGTCAAGAGCACTCCCTTTAAAGGTGGTACAAGAGAACTCCAATTCTTCCCCGGTAAGAAAACGCGAGAATCCCGGGAGTGTGAATGGCTTGCCCCGAAATGTGCTGCCAGTCAGGTCCAAGGCCCCACGTGTCGGGCGGTGTTACGTGAGCCGAAGCGTGTTGACTTGTGCCTCACGCACGCCGCGGTTGGACCGGCACGAGACGCGCTAAAGCGTGCGCCACGACGCGTCAACAAGAGGTGACGCGACGCGGCGCGGCGCTCGAGACACGCCGGGACACCGGGCAAAGAAGTCACAGAGGGCAGGGCAATCGAAGGTGTGTGGCGGCGGCGAAGAGATGAGAGGAAGGGAGCCGTGGGGGCGGGGATGGTGATGAGGACGCGAAGTTGTAGCGGCGAGTGAAAAGCCAAGACGGCTACGAGGATTATGTCACACAGGGTCAACGATGGCAAGTGTAGTGCTTATAAACTTTCCATCATCTCTTGCCTTTTGTCCGCCTTTCTTTGTATATGAAAGGGGACTTCGCTCGTAAACTTGAGTCTGACACACATTCCTTATCTAGCACAATATCTTATATTGTAAAAGAATGGATATAATAATAATAATAATAATAATAATAATAATAATAATAATAATAATAATAATAATGGCCTTTCAGTCAATCCACAACGCGCAGCTTTTCTGAAATCATTGACTGAGCAATCAATGCCACTCTAAGCTTCCTTACACCTGTCATTTCAGCCCTTTCGCTTAGCATGTACGTAATCTGCCTGATGCGCCTCGCAAAAGGTTGTCAACTTCCTACCCATCCTCCGAATATTAAAGTCGCCAACTAAACTTACATTTCTGAACCTGAGCCATTGCATTAATAGAACTAAAGGACGGTCCAGTAAAGTAAAAAACCAGTGAAGCAAATTACACTTTTTTTATTCACATTACTTTTACTAGCGCACAACATATTCATCTTCGCGGTGCTACTGTGCATGGCAGAGAAGTACGATGCAGCACGCGTCGGGAGATGATCAAACTTTTTACATGTTCGCACTATAATGAACGATAAGAACGAACGATTGAGTGACAGGTGATTTTATCACTGTGTTGGAGGTTTTGAAGCTACTTGAAAATGACATCCTGCGCACTGGGCATTCAGAATCATCTTTAGCTCCAACGTACTGGAGAGAGATCAATGCAGAATGTCTCAATAGATAATAGAAATTGTAGGGGATGAAGGGGGATATGCGATTACTATTTTGCCCTCACACGTATGGAGGGAAAACTCGTACAACAAGTTATGGACGTAACATTCCTTCTGACAGATAGGCAACTCTTGATGCAGATGTATTCGGCAGGTCGCGTTCCGACGCACCCAAAGAGATGGCTACCGATCATCGGTGCACGAGGAGTTGCATAACAATCAGGCGCAAATGTCACACGTGGAACCTCGTGACTTGTACTTCCCACACGCTCAATTCTTCATTCATTCGTCATTCCCAGACGTTCATACATATATTCTGAGACATACGAATAAAATGTACGTAACATTTTTTTAAAATTTAACACTGGGAACAATTCGCCATGCACAATGTCCGCAAAAATATTGCAATTTTTTTAATATATGGTCCCGTCCTTTCCCCTCAACGCGTCGTTGCACATCCCCGGTTCGCAGTCCGACGAACGTATCAGAAAGCGGCGGCGGCGGCCGAGCAGGGTAGGCGAGCACAGCCTCCCGCTGTCGCAGCAGCCGCCGGCAGCAACAACACTCCGCGACGACCGCCCGGCGGGCGCGGGAGCGTGATAATTAAGCACTTCCCTTTACAAATTAGACTTCGTTAGAGGCAGGTAACACGTCACAACACCAACTTCTCACTCCGCCACCGCCGCCGCCCCCACCCCGCGCAAAACTTGCGAGAGGAGCGCTAGACGGCCGACAGTTGACGCACGGACGCCCAGACGGCGTCGGAAGATTACGCACAGGAAGTGAGTACTGCGCGAGGTAATGAGAGATGCTATCGGGGCAGCCACCTCTCCCGGCCCCCGCAGGGGGCGCCAGCCGAAAGGCGTTATCCCTCGCCTCCGCAGTCGTGTACGAAGCGACAGGGCAGCGCAGCAGCGGGCGAGGCGGTGCGGGGTTCTTCGCGAGGATACGACGCGAAAGAGATGGTGGGAGAAAGGGGAGGCGCAGGCGGAAGGTACGAATACCGGCCTGGGGGATTTCGAAACCTGTGCGATGAAGAAAAGGAGCGGGAGAGAGACAGAGAACATGGGTGAACGGGCAGCGGAAGGGGCGGGGGGGGGGGGTCAGGCGGCCGGGCCGGGCCTGCTGCAGGCACAGGCAGCCCGCGCACAACGGAGTGGCAACGCTGTAAGGGGCGGTACCCGCGCGCGAGGCGCAGGTCGCGCGTAATGACAGCAGCGCCCGCGGATGCGCGGCCGTGGGTTGGCGTAGGCAAGGCGAGGCGAGGCCCTGGGAAGCGCGGAGAGAGAGACAGAGAGAGAGGGAGGAGTGATTCTACAACGCCCATTTCCTGCATGCTGCAGGGCACTGCTGTGGATTCGCAACGGGACGCCCTCTCCCGCCTTGCAAGTCACTACGGTGTACGAATCCTCTTGGCGCACTTGCGAAGAAACCACAGCCCAACTGGGCCAAAGAAGAAATATATCACTACCTAAAAATACCAGTAAAAGAAAGATATACATTTTCAAGCCACAGAAGCAATATAACTTTCTTAGATTCAAACTTCAGTCTCTGAAACCAATCCTTAGGAATTAATATTTTCTCGAGTAGAATAGTGTTACAATATATTACATTCTAGAGAGACTTCTATGCAATGCATTTATCTGTGATTATATTCAATACTTATAAACTTGTATTAAAGTGACATTCAAATGTTACTACTGCCAATACAAATCACATATCCACTAGAGACTATCTCCGTCAGAGCTACAAAATATTAATTGAAAGCGTACTACTCACTACAAGTGCCTAGTACCGCGTGTTTACTTCCAACAACGTTCTGATACATCCACTATCAAATAAAAAACAATTAGCACCTGCAGTTGAACAATGAAACTCGCGTGCAGATCAATGGGAATTAGAGAGCAGTTTCTCGCCGAGCGATAAAATACAAACAAAAGGGATCTGCACCGATAAAATCATTGCACTCGCACGTCCTACGCACTTCATTACGAGCAAAATCAATTTTGCGATGCAAATTTACGTAGCACGAAGCGTTTGCACGATAAAAACAACAGACACCGCCACAGTTCAGCGGAAGTTAATTACGTGGAACAGGAATTAAAAATTCTCTAACCCGATAAAGCGTTCCGCCACTTCGTCATCGACTCCCTACGGGAACCCTCCATCGATACGGCGCCGCGCCTGGTCAGGCCGGGCCGGGCCGGGAACGCACGCGGGATAGGCATGGCAAAAACCATCAATACTTTTAAAACATCGATGTTTTCCATCACTAATATCGATATTTTGCTTTCGATGTTTTCTTTGCATCAATATTTTGTTGCAAAACATCGTTTTTTTTAAATAAAGAGGTTGAAGCACGTTGTAGAGTAATTGCAATCCATAAAATATCGTTTTTTTCGCCATCCTCTTTATCACGCTGCATATTTCGCCTGTGCAATGTGAGGAAGTTCAGGAGCTGCTCGTGTTATGAATGTATGTTATCGCCAGGCGTGTCATTGCTTGAATCGACAGTGAAACGCGAAACCAATAGCAAAACAGAATATTGTTAATTGTTAAATTTATTCTTTACATACGACAATAATTTTTCCATACTACTAACGTGCTGGTAACTAAACAAAATATATTCCTTTTATGTACTGTAATTAAAAATGGATAGGAAAATAGCATGTTTATTAGTCTATAATTAAAACATCGATGTTTTCTTTGACTTCGAAAACCCCTTAGCGATGTATCGATGTTTTGGTAAAATTTGCCATCACTGAGGCGGGGGCCACGGGGCGAGTGGGGAAGCGCGCGAAGCCCCTCGCCAAGCAGCACGGGCTTTCCATCCTGTCGCCTATCAGTGGAGGCGACGAGAATGGCACGGCCACTGGGGCGCCCATTTGCCCAATCCCCCTTCCCTCCTCCAAATGGAAAGGAAGATGCCTGTAAACTGAATGTAATTGATAGTTCAGTAGTGGGAAATGGAGACAGGGGAATCAGAAGGTACCAGCTGTTGGCCATTATGCACTTAAGACGAAGGCTATGAAGGAACGAAAAGGCAGAAGACCGCGCTGTGAAGGACGTCCAAGCGCAAACATACCAATAAACCGTGATAGTGGTGGAAGTGGTAGACGGGGTTATGGAGATGGCGGAGGTTGATGGCGATGGGAGAGGTTGCGGTGGAAAAGGGGGGCGATGGGGAAGGGGTGGCGGTGTTGATGGCAGTGGGAAGAAGGTGGTGGAGAAGGGGTGGCGGTGGCAGTGGTTGCAACTGGCGAAATATCTTGGGCAAATACCGTCACTATCCGAGGGAGAATTTCAGACGAGCTGCTTTGATCGGTAGTTTCCTCCAATCGCACGGATGGTTGAGCGATACGCTAAAACTGCCGTGAATCGCTTTCATCCAGTCATCCCTCATCCCTGGCAACACACAACACTCACGTGACATTATCAGCAGGCATCTTTTCAACCCTCACAATACGTAGCAAGATACCAATGTAATCCCTGTACGATGACAAGGTGTCGAATGAGAAACCTGCCAAAAACTTGCTAGTTATCAGACCTTGGCGGTTATGGGAATGCTCTCTGCTGACCGGGTGACGCACATCGACGGCAGAGATGTCGACTCTGTCCGCAAATTTAATCTTCTTATTCAGTGCACTCTATTTCATATTCAAACGGCAATTCTGCACCTGGAATCGCTTTTGTTCAGTAGAACATTTTCCTGGAGGAATGACGTAGCTGGGAACGCGGAGTCCAACAGAAAATCCGCCGACAGTATTCGATATGTTCTAATCTTCGTAACATGGATGAAGTCGTCACATTTTCCCATCTCAAACGTATGGTCCGTTCTGTCTGAAAGCGAGAGTCGCGCGTGACCCATCGTTCCTCTTCTCCCCACTGGCGGCGCGCAGGCGACTGCCGTCCGAGACGAGCGTGCGGCGCGGGCGTGGCGGCGGAAAGGACTAGGGGAAGGGGTGACAGACAGCAGGATGTGAGCATGGGCATGGCCATGGTCGAGGTTAGGGAAACTGGCGATGAGGATTGTGGGCAAACAGGGCCGTTTCCCTGGAGGGTTGTGCACGAAGCGCGCATAAAAACTGGACAGCTACAACCAGCTGTACCTACTCATTCCAGGCGGTGAGGCATAAGTGACGAAAAAATTAATTTATATGAAGTTTACATGGCCCACAATAAAAAAGAGATGGATGATTTTTAGAGTACCACATATGATTTTTTCGAATTGTTCTCGAGAGTCCGAAAAGCTCTTCCGTCGATTTTCCGCAGATCCTATCACTACATGAAAAACATTAATTGATTAGCTTTACAAGTGCATGCAAGTTTAAAATGTCACGGGAAATTATTTCAGGAAACAATAGACACGTGAACAGTACTATTACAACATTTTTTTCTGAGACCCCCTCATGTAATTTTTAAAAGGTCGATGAGAGCTATCTACAGAGAGTGGGTATACACGGAAATAACCCTCGGCAAAAGCGACACGTTTGAAAGAAGAAAAATCCATATAAGTTAGTACAATTTCGTTGCCGCACTCGTTATATTTCATTAAAATACACTTTCTATATTAATGAAACTTGAAAGAATGCCAGCACATGAGCACACTCTTTTATTATTATTATTATTATTATTATTATTAATGTTATTATTAATAATAAAATTATTATTAGTATTAGTATTATATACGTATCAGCCATTCATGAACACGCTACACATCATCTTCCGAGTTCCAGTAATTTATTCCAGAGAGATTAACGGGAATCATTATGAGGATCAGCTTTATCCCTTGGTTGTTGCGTTATGTATTATGATATGGTCGGATGATGATGATGATGATGATGATGAGGGGTGAAGGGGCAATGATAAATACCAACATGCCTCTTCAGGACTCGAATCTCCAGCCTCTTCGACGCAGACGACTGCCGTAACTGTCTGAGTCACGGAGGCCGGCCATTCAATGCTATTGCTATTATTATTATTATTATTATTATTATTATTATTATTATTATTATTATTATTATTATTATTATTATTAACGTTGAGACGCCTATGAATAAGTTTCAATCCTAACTTTATTTTCCTGCTCAAATTCCAGAACTATCAGCATTAATAGGGCAAGGGCACCAGTAGTGACTACAGTTAAGAACATTCTCTTTGTAAAACCAAGCTTCTAGGGCTAGTGTATTCGATACGAGAATCTCAATTGGCGATTCTGTTACTTCTTTCAATGGTAATATTTTTACTAACTCCAAACTTTACTAACTCCCTCCTCCTTTCGTCACAAAAGTAACCACTTGAATATTGAAATATTTTGGTAGTGGTCAGATACTCCAGAATGATCAAAAGACAGTCTAGCATCTGGATGTGTCGGGAGACCAAAAATATCTTAGTTCATGTTATATTATTCCCAAGTCAATACCAATAAAATGTTTTCAAATTTTTTAGTAAAATAATGGAACATATATAAATTATATTTGTTGAAATCGTCACCACTATACGGCAAAAGTTCCACATTCCGCAAGTTTGAAACCAGTGAGGAGACTTCCGTTCTTATTTTCCAACTTCCGAGCTTGAAGCAGGGCAACCATTGCAGTCCTGGGCTACACACTGTCGCAATACGAGCAATCTAACGTGGACTTGACATTGAATCCTGTGAGTACAGAATTTGTAACGAACACAGCATTTGTAATCTACACAGCATTTAACATTCTCCTTCGGAGAGGAAAGATACAACACTATTTCCTGTTTCGATACACATTACTGATTTATTAACAGAAAAGGTTTTACGCTCCCTCAACAATATGTAACGACACGAAAAAAAAAAGAAAAGAAGTAGAAAAAACGTGGAAAAGGAGGCGCAAGAGGAAACGAAAACAAAGGTAAAAAAGGAGAGATTTACGGTAAAATATGGGAAATAAGATATTGTTCATGAAATAACTTTCAAAATATTTCTTATATTTTATCTGCAATATACCCTGAACGTACATTTTTTTTACCGGTCAAGATATAAATTACGATGAGAAGTACCTTGAATACTCCATTCGATTTCAGAACATCATCCACACAGTCAGCATTACGAAAAAAGAAAAAGAAAAAAAAAAGTGCAACCATGGCCGAATCGCGGCGCCCCTTAGCGACCGGCCAAATCACTCCACCGCCTCTTACCCAAGCGTTCGGAGTTGCCCAAGGGCCGGTTCCGAGGCAAAGAGCAATCGCGGGCCTCGCCGCGCCTCCTGCACGTTACGCAAGCGCTTGTGCGCGCCGCCTCCCTGGCTCGTTAGCGGCGGCGCTTCCCCTGCGGCCGGCGCCACTGCCAGCCTGTTAGCGACGCGGCCGCCCCGGCCCCGGCAACACACGACAACGACGGCGGCGTTGCGCCTGCCCCGGCCTTTGACGCGCGCCGCTTGCACAGGACATGCTCCAGCGGGAGGACGGAATCGCGGGCACCACTTACGAAACAACGACTGACGAGGAAGGCGTTACGATTCAAGGGCTTAACAGTACGGCAGGCGGGTCCCAATTAGGAAGTTCCAGGCAATGGCCAAGATGGCTCATTTTGCGTCAACTTTCATGCATTCATTACATGTTCCTGAAACGCTACTTTAAAATCTTATTATAGTATTAATGACGAAGCATATTCTCCCACATTCAATGACCCACACAGTATTCATTGAGTTTTTTACCACTTGTAATCCCTTTGATTCTAATGAAATTTAATACAAACTGTCTTAATTTTTAGCATCCACTTAAACGTTCGAAGAGAGTGCCATAGAGCGACGGGTCGCTCTTTGCGAATCCAACTCGCCAACAGCACAAGGCTGCCACTCAGTAGGGTCGCACGTCGCGCAGCATCCAGCCGCGGCCTTCCCGACACACCGCGCCCCCCGTCGCGTCCCCCCTTCGCCCACACGCGCGCCCGCGGGCCTGTCCGGCCCCCTCCCCCCACGCGTCAATGGAACAAAGCAAAAAACGCTGACAATTCAGCGCGCGCTTTCGGAGAATAAGGACGCTATTCAGAGTTCATTTTCTGTTAATTTCGGTATATCGCACATAATAGGAAAAAACAGGGCGGTGCGCGCTAAAAGAGAGTTGAACGAAGGGTGGGGGGCGAAATATGTTAAAGAGAATCGCTTCTTTGGATCTCCGGTTTGTATCGCCTGTACCGCGTCGACACCATCCCACGTCCTTCACCTGTGACCTGCTTTCTACTTGTGTGACAACCTTACCCCCACCAGCTCGCTTTCGGCTTCCATTCTGGAATCGAAGGGCTTAGTACATGAAGGTGTTCACTAAGTTTCAGTTTTGTCGTCAAAACGAATTTTCTATTACTTTCCTATTAGTTACTTTGCTACTTTTTATGAAAATCCCAATATTTGTCAGATAAAAAGAAATAATTTCCAGAAATATAAAAAAAGTTCCATGCAAGTTTACTATATCTCGAATATCTCCTTTAGCCATTTTCTGACTTAACACCTTCTTGCACTAAGCCCTTCACTTCATTCTCCTTTTCCTTAAGAACGCCTGAAACAATATCAGTCTCTAAACATTTTGAAAACACATTTAGACCATTTAATAGGAGAACAAATGAATGAAAAAGAATATGTTTATAAAAAGTATTTTCTTAAATCAAAATGTTAAAGAACAGGTGTAATACATACGCGATTCAAATTAATTTTGTGGTCCTAACGAGCCTCATCACCTCCGGGTGATGAGTTATTCACGAAAATCCTAAATTACGTTTGACATCTTACAAGTTTTAATACTTCCCCACCCCGAACGCATCTAACATTAAAGACGAATTTAAGACGACAAAATGTGAAATGACAGATGAAGGTGGAAAAAGCAAACTTGCGTGCAACCCGTAGACAGAATAAGCTGCAGCGCACAATACCACCATGTGTAACTTGTAAACAGTGCGGCTTAGGTCCTTGAAACCATATTTTCGAGAGCAAAACAGAATATTAAATACATCGCAATCTGCTAAAAGATACCTTTTTACCTTCTATTATAGTTTTTGGAGATCTAGCTGTGGAGAAGTACTAACAACCCTTACAAGGGTGATCAGACTCAGGCAAAAGATGGAAATTATGAAAAATTAAAATTAATACTTGGTAATCTCAGCTGTTTAATAGCACGGACATTATTAATTTCAAATAAATAGCAGAATTTATATATAAATAAGTTTTTAATTAATTCTCTAGATTTTCCAACAACCAGTTTAATTTTTTTCTGAACCTGTCCTATTACTCCATTGACACGAGGGATTCTGTAATACAACACATTCTCCAACATTAGATCTTTAAATTCTTTATAACTTTTTTCCAAATTTCAGTCGTTTCCGCGCAACTTTAAGCAAAAGCGACAATTTTCGAAAAATATCTATATAAGAACTTCTACTAAACAGTTCCATTTTTACTTTCTCGTATACGTACGTATATATAGAGTAATATACTAAATGGATATTTCCAACCGAACTACAGCTACGCAGCTCGGGTGAGCACTATTCTTGCAACTGCGGAAGCCCGTTACCAACAATAAACCCATTTTAAGAAATTGTTGTATTAATGAATGAGATGAACGTTTTAAAATGAATTGAAATTTTCGTTCACTAAGGATATCTTTTACAATAACTACAATGCGTCAAAGTCAAAGCATCATCATGCCCACTCCGCAAGTTAAAATTTTCCTGACCGAAGTTGTTGGCAATGGGGCTTCAGCACTTGGGAGAATATTCTGGTCCCGCGCTAACCCGCGCTGCATTTCTGTAGGGTCGACCGCACGAACTACCGCGAAGAGGGGTGCGCTGGGTCGCCGAACTGCTCCCGGGAGCACCGCAAAACGCAGGTACCTGCAGACAAATGTCTGGATCCCTTTCAAAACCGAATCCAGTGCTCGGTTCGTATTTTGTAGATGGATGATCTCGCGGAAAGAAGCACGCTGTGTCAAGTGTTTAAGAAATGCTTCAAGTCAATCAAGGCGAAGCAGATGAAACATCCGCCATTATATTTGCAGTCGGCCATGAAACATGAACAAAAATGGACATCGTATATTACGTATCTACAACTACATATACACAACAAATGAATGAAACTAAATTGGGGAAGTAAACGTGAAATTAGCTGACTTAAGGAACAACATAAAATATTTAACGTGAGTAAATCAAATATTTTACATGTAAAACATTTGACATTGTACATGTTCTCTTGCCTTGGTCAGCTTCTAATATTTTATTCGCAACATGTTCAGTGCCTTCCATTTACAAATATTTATTGGAAACAAAAACAATGCAAGGCCCACTAAATTAGTTTTCCAGAAGCACGACTACGTCATGAAATGCATACCTTAGGTAGAAAAGACGAGCTCGAATTTCTGAAAAATTGAATTATTCGTAAATGGAAACGAAATATTGAACGTAATATGTATATAAAAGGTATAATTGCACTCACGGTTTATAAGAAAACTCGCTCCTAACGTCGCTCGTTTTCTTGAACATACCACTCAAGCAATTATACACCTCTTTATACACTAGTTTCGTTAACTACTATTATCTTGGTATTATATTTTAGTCATTATCAATTCAGATACTATTCATTTGCCACACGCCACAAGATTTGAAAGCCTGATCCAAACATAACCAGCTGCTCCACAGTGATAGGTTTTGACACTTCCTGGAAACGTTGAAGAATATTTAATTTACTCTATGTGTTATATCATATAATAATATTATCTAATGATTAACACAGTTTCCCTCATTTAAAGTCACGGTTTGTGCCGTCGGAATATATTTTACAGAAAAACTAAACATGAGTGTAGTTACTGTAGCGTGTTAATTTTCACGTCGTTGTCCAACATTACCTTGCAATAAAAGGTTTAGATTGCAGAAATTATTTTTTGATGTTTAACCCCTATTCCCAACTGTATTTTTATTTAATTTACAAGAAATACATATTTCATCCATTACCGATCACGAAACAACGGCGTACATGACAAGACTGAAGGTTTTGGAAGAATACCTTTCTGAGAAGTCTTTGCATTCCTAGCAACGTATTACCTACCAGAAGGTGACTGGATGCTCTCAGCACAGACCTGCCAAAACATACAGAATCGTCCACCGGGTAGTTGAGATTTAAATGTATAATCTTGTACAATAAACTTAGGTTTTCTATAAATAAAAAAAAAAAAAGTCACATTACGAACTACGACAGTGAACAGTTTTTCCAACCATGTTTCGGTACGTGTGTGGCAGGCAGCAATGAGCACGATGTAACAACGTCCAAAAGTCAGCCGTCTGTTCGCCACAGCCCGTGCTAGCTCCATACGCGATTCAGCAACCCTGTGAATGCGTCTTTACTGTTTTCTGCAAGCTGAAATTCGATTGCGGCGACTTGGAATACTCTGACTTAGATATATCGCTCACTGGTACCATAAATTCTTGAAGGTATTTCTCAAAATTATACTGATAAAAACTATTATTTTAACAATATGTTTCAGCTATGCTGATTTTGTATGCTTCAAAGTTCGAGTACCTGCACAAAAAACGCTGCTTCTGCCCCCCCCCCTTCCTCTCAAAACTGTACTGACTCATGGCTACGTATCTTTTCTCTGCTCTGGTACAATATTTCGTGCAACTATCCGCAACTTTGTGAGATCCGTTCTTCTTTTGTACGATCTGCATACTTGCGCCGCCTCATCACCCGAGGGGAATTGTTCGGAGTTCTTGCGTAGAGGAGTTGGCAGTCAGCATGTCTTGACAGTCAAAAATAAAAATGATTTATTTAATTACATCATACCACGCTTGGGACTTGCAGTCTCAAAGTCAACTAAGGAGAAAATTCACGCGAAAATCTCACAAAAAGTTGGGAACAGTATCACATTATAGAAACAAAGCTGTCAAGTAATTTCTCTGCATGGCTCTGAGAAGAGTTCCGTGTACCGGAACGTTCGAAAGCTCCGGCACGAAACGAGTAAAGTCTAAGAACTTCTTTCACGAAAGCAAAGAATGAGAAAAGAGGTAAAAAAAAAGTCATATTATCAGATAGAATTTCCTCTGGACTGTCAAATGACGTTCAGCGTAGTTTCCGATTAAGTCCTCAAAGATTACCGATGGCATAGAACAGGCCTCAACTAATATTCATATAACACTCGGTAGAATGACGTGCTCAAAGATTACAATGTAGCACAACCGTCTCTTTTGAGGAAGCAATATGTTTCATAACGCGAACATATTTCACAGAGAGGGGGCTCGAAAAAACAATGTACACTATCCTCTTATTACACAACTCTGGAAGCAAAACTCAACGTTATCGGGATGAATTAAGTGTTATTATGACTGATACTTTGGCTCAAATCAATCTTCAGTACATTTTATATCTCACTTTAATGCGTTTGTGCAAAAAGAAAGAGAGCATTACAAATATTTAGAAAATGTGATGGAAAAACGAAAAAACTTGTAGATGATTGGGAAATGGAGTTGTGGTGGAAGTGGAGGTCACAGCACCTACAAACAAGATTTATCGGAGGGAGATCTAAAAACATATATTTTGAAGGCATACTGAATTCTGCTTGCGCCTTTTTGGAGGTGTGCCGATGACGCGTATGGTGAAAGTTTAAGCTGTAGTTAAAAGATCTATTGGTATTATCATCTCATTTCGATTTTTAAAAAAGCAGCGGCTCCTTACAGTCACTACAAAAAATAATCTATAGTGAAAAGTGTCTCGCTAAATACTGTTACTGCAATAGATAGAAATATTTTTTTACATGTTTAAGTTCATTTTGATTGATGTCGTGAGTGAGTTAGCCACGTTTGGCTTTTCTGTGCCCTGGAGATTACAATAAATGATTTTTGTCCACGTAGCGATGCAAAATTATCGACTGCGTCGGCGCCGTGGCTTCCATCTCGCTCTCGGTCAACGCCCAACGAATCCTATCCCTGGTGACAACCTTGGAGACGCGGACGAGGCGAAGACCTACGCTACGCAGCGGTCGGTTGCAAACAAACGGCATTTCAGCGCTCCTGTCTGGTGCTTGCAGGACCCATGCAGGCGCGCGCGGGGGAGCCAGCCGATTTCGCAACGCCTTCCACCCCACGGCACGGGGAGAGGGAAGGGGCCCACGTCAGTGGCTGCCAAGCGTCTTAAAGGACGGGCATTCGCGGAAGGGGCGGGTTTGGGGTGCGTAGAGCAGGGGGGCGGAAGAGCGCCTCGCCCATCTCCCACGCGGCTTCGCTACGGCTCTTTAGAATGTGAACCCACGCAACACCCCCCCCCTAGGCTTTTGTGATGGAATGCGTAGTTTGGGATCTCGTCGTTCTAAAACTATGATTTTTAAAGTGCGAAATGATCGCACGGATCGAAATAGTAATATTGATTTCGAAACTTATTTCAATTTCGGAGGATGACTTCAAATAATCAAAGTGAATACTTACCCCCCCTTGCTCTCTTATACGTGGGTCTGCTGGCGACATGAAAAAGTACAAGAATATTCTAATAGTCTTTTCAAGAATCGAAATATTGATTTTTTCAATCACTCCACCTACGTTATTGGAATTTTGAGTTATGATCCTCATTTTATAACCCTCTTTAACAGTTATGGAGAGAACTCCCATTAAGCGTTTCAACAACACTAACTCTTTAATCCATCAATTATTAAGCGTTACCAATTGTTCTCGAACACTACGAACACGTTTATCTCAAAACTTAAATTGTGTTGGTATTGCAGCCCATGAAAAATGTGGTACTGAAGTTTGGAATCCTTCCTTAAAATGTGCTCAAACTCACAGTCAAAAAAACTGAATCATTCTTTAGAAAGTGTCCACTGTTACTTTTATTTATCCTTATATTTCATATTATACACGGGGTTTAAGATAAACCGAATGTCTATAATTTTATATATATAAAGTAAATTTATTACACACGAAAACCCGTATTCCCTCGCTCGTCAGTTGTTTCTCGTACATAAAGGGTTTCTTTGCCGATTCTTCTAACAAATTATTATTTTAATATTGTAGCTCAACAATTGCAAGAAATTTAACGTCCTTCAACATTTAGATAACATTTACTTCGCTGAAAACATTTATGTTTGAAACTGCTCCATACAAGGGCAAGAGGGAAAAATCATCATCACAAGGCCCCCCCCCCCCCAGTCTCTGGACATTATTCATTCACATCTAAAACAATACAATATAAAATGCATTTCTTTAGTTAAAGCTGAGAGTACACACCCGGTGACAAACGTGCATAAGTGGTGCGAGGTGCCTGTAATCACCCCTCCCCCTTCGCGTTGCCGCCTGCTCGCTCCCCCCGCCCCCATAATTCAATTAGCGGTGAAGCCCAGCGATGGCGGCAATGCGCCCGCCTCGAGCACCACAGAGATTTCCGGTGCGCGACACGAGGATGCGAGGGGCGTCAACCACAGCGGCAGTGGCCCACGCCAATCAAAAGCGCCATTTCGCAAAGTTGAAAAATGCCCCGACCATTTCATCTATATTTTTTAACATCCAGGAAATAATACATTACAAATTTGAAAATTCAGTCGGTTGCTAAACGTGAATTTACTGATAGAATTCGACTTTGTTTCCAAATTCTCTCCAATTGGGTATTGTTTATTACAATGCAATATCCACAAATTAAAATATGTGCAACAAATGTAATATCCACAATTTAAAATACGTGGTTGGTACGCATGGCAAAGAATGCAGAAGAATTCAAAAAACAAAATAGTTAACACCAATTTTAACATCAGTGATACTAATTTCATTAACGTCCATTTACCTGACTGAACACGGTACCATGCTACTAAACTATATCGCTCTCGAAAATAAAGATTCTCAGTGGAGATCGAGCGATACGTAATGAGAACCGAGGAAGTCGAGTCTACTTTGCCAATATTTCTGGAAAATATGAAAAAAGAGAATACCAGGAAAGTTGTTTTACTTCAGGCAATTCGCCCTCCCATGATGATGATGATGATGATGATGTGTAGGGGCGTTTTAATATCGATAGTTACTATAACGATATCAAACCCCGTTATAAACTATGATATCAAAGAATCACGGTAGAGTGGTTAGATAAAATATTTTATTTTATTCAAAATGTTAGCGACGCGTCTTGTTTAAGTACCTCTTAATCGCCTGTGACTGATTAAATTTTGTTTCATGGGGACACCATGTTTTCGGCATCGCAGTGAGTATTTATCATGATGTAACCTAACACGTTTTTACTTTCTCGTGTATGAACGTACATAGTAATGTTCATAGTATAAAGAAATTTATGTAATGATAAATGGCGGCCGCCGGAGCGAAAAGTGTCATTTTTCGACAGATAAACTTGGTTAGTAGCTCCCTTATACCTTAAAAGAGGTATTTTCTTGCTCGTATTTGTAGTAAATTACTACCTCCAATACGAAGCGTAATCAGAATCTATATCTTGTTTCTAAATACCAAAAAGAACATTTTCCTTTCTTCCCTCAAAAAGGTCCGTCCGATTGTGAATGCACCGAAACTATTCGTATGATTTTTGCCAAAATGAATATTCCCCGATCGATCCGGCCCAACTTAAAAGCCCTACGATTTTGAAAAGAATTCTTTAAAATTTGGATTTTTTCGCGGACATCTTCAAAATTTTTCAAAGATGGTTGCAAATGTTTTCTTTAAATTATTGAAATATATTTTCAAAAACTGTATACGTTACTAATTCCAGACGTTGGAATATATGTCCCAGGGTCTTCCTGTAAAAAAATCCCAAAATTTAAAGAATATTTTTCAAAACAGCGGGGCATCCAGCCAGTGCAGTTTGACTGGAAGATATTCTTTTAGCAAAATTATGCACTTCGAATAGATTGGGCTCTAGTGATGCCTACAGATAGATGGACAGACTTTTTTGGGGGGAGGGGAGTTTTAGGGTAACAGGTGACCCCCAAAACGTGCATTTCCGATAAATTCACGAAATCGATTTTCTCCAGCATCACCTAACTTTCTTTGTACTACGTACATTATTCATTATATCCGTACGTACATGAAAAGAATAAAAATTCACAATGACGTAAATTCCTTCAACTCCTCGAGAAAAAAATACCGTTCCTTCGACGCGTCTTCGTCTTGTGGAAAAATTATCTCTTTACCATTTAATACGACAAACTTCTATTGACATGGTAAGTTAAATGCTAAATACATAAGCTACTTGATACGAATCACAATAACCTACGTTAATCTGTAACTAATTCTCTAGAAAGAAAGCGGGTTGTTTACTTCCAATATAATTTTTAAATGCATTCACAATGCGGGCTACTGCTTGAAAGAAGATAACACAATATTTGTATACTAATTAAATTGACTCTAATGTCCGTTTAAAGCTGTTTCTATCTGAAAACGGAAACTAAGAGGATCATATACCCTCCCATGTTTTTTTGTTATTTCCTTTATACTTTCATCTACACACTTTTTCATGAGAGCCTAAAATTCTTTTTAATGTCTTGGTACATCGTTTAGCGTCCATAACGGCCATAGAACGCACGGTACATGCCCGGAATTATTCACATCAAAAGTTGTCACTCGTCATCGATAACAACGTGTCTTTGTGGTGAAAAGGAACACTTGAATAGTGGGAGTAAGGGGGGAGCCGAGCTCCGGAGGGGGCGACGCAACACTTCGCCTCTGCGATATTTCAGGTTACCATATCAGGGAGAGGGACTGCCCGCCGCGAGAAGCCTTAGCCGCAACACGCGTCGGTTTGTTCTCGACTTCAACTTCCGAAGTCCTAGAAGCGACAGGAGGCTGGCACGGCACTGAGAAAGCTTCGTTATTACTTGCGAATTGAATAGGAGTTTCACGTGAGTGGAAGGTTAAATTGTCATCGAATAATACAAAAAACGTTTCGGCTCAAAACTACAGAGTTGTAAAGCACACTGGCTACATAATTGAAAACGCTGGTTAATAAGTAAATAAATGACAATAAGCATTTTTCTAATGGGCCTCCAGAACACCAGAGTAGCGCAATGTCACTAAACACCACAGTATTTATAATTATTTTTGAGACAAGACTGGGTGACAAACAAACACTGGATGAAACTGTAATACTTAAAAACTGCAGAATTCTACCAAACAAAACTCTCCCTACCCTGTTTACAAAATAGATTCTTTTAGCTTCTGAATACAGTTTTTGACCTTATTCCCAGTGTATAAGTTGTAAAGTAATTAAGTAACTGACATCACTTTCTTCAGCTTACTCGGAAGAGTAAAAATTTTCACACGAGGCGCACATGTCCGCGTAGAATTTAGGGCAGAATGTCATGCAAATATTCTCCTTTTTATCGTAATCACTGTCGTTGCTTCGTAGAGCTGTGATGGAGCTTCGATGATCTGAGAAATTCGGTAGGCGAGTAAGTAGGGAATCATGTTCAGTTCCTATTTATTTTATCAATGGTAGCAATGTTGACTTTACTCAAAACCATCCTCGTTAAGTTCAATACCATCTTCCAACTGCTGTTTCGTCGTGTACACGAAATACTGTATATGATAAAGCGTTTTATAGGAGGCGCATTACTTTTTGTATCTGACTACACCGGCACTAAATTCATTCGACCCCAAATACCGTCATCCGAACAATCTACGGAGCATATTTCCTTCAATAATACATGGTAACCCAAACTCTAAAAGTGTAAATGACGTTCACAAGAGATATGATAATATTTAGTAGTTGATTTTTTCTTCCATAGTATCTCTCTCAGCTTCTCTTAGGCGAAGCTTATATTCCAGTCCTATCTTTTTCTGTTCATTTTCTGAGGTGTTCAAATTTGTTTTACAGGAATCACATTCTAGAGTGCCATTATGTAGATCATGAAAATGCAGATTGAATTCTCTCTCAAAAAAATAAAACTAAAAAACTTTGAAGAAATAGCGTGAAGCGAAATAATCAGTAGCATGTAGCATTCATGACTCCACAACTCTGTCACTGAATTATTTGTGTATCTACCAGATACAGCACTGAGGCAGTCAACAGTCTGTGGTGCTGAATGCAAAAACCTGGACTGGCCCCTGCAGTGCTGCTTGACGAAATTGTATTTTTATTGCTTTCCTATGCAGCATGTCGCATGGTGGAAAATACAAATAACGGAATTACATATGCGACATCTGCCTCAGATTGTTAGGACAGGACCAGGTACACAACTTGTGTGAACAAGAATGTGACGTGTTGTACATCTGTCAATAATACATTGCCTAACTATCAGGGGTAAATGCCATATGTGTAACTTCGTTATATAAAATTTCCCAACATATGTACATTGAGAAATAGTTGTTTTAGATCCCTCTAAATGTCCTGGAATTTCTTTTGATGCATCGTTTTTAATAAGTAGTTTTCTGTATTTAAATTTGGCCCCAAAGAATTCTCTCATATTTCTCAAAGAGTAGTTACGCCTCTCTGGCTTTAAAGGCCTGAATTTATAATGGATAATACATTATTATCGCGTCAAGAGAAATGTACAATATGACTTACCAGATACTCCTGCAAAAGCAGACTCGAACAATGAAGAAAAGCATGAATACTCACCTGAAACAGATAAAACACAAACGTAACAAATCTGCGAGACACACAATAAACTTAATTTTATACATTTCAAACGTACACAACTATACACAATGAGCATAAAATTAAAAGAGAAAAGAAACAAAGCTGCTAGGACTACCGAAGAACACGTGAACGTATTCCCTACAAAAAATAAGAGCTTCTCTTAACTTACTCAAAATTGGCTTATTGAATGCAATTTCTCTTGAAGCGTCAGTGGATAGTTTACAAGCGAGTAGCAAATGATTAATTATTGAAAGTTATATTTACACCCGCAAAGGAGACTAATCAAACACGCTTTTGGTGCAATTTCTAGTGGAATAATAGTACAGAGTTCACGACAGAATCATCCATAGCTGCAACGAATGTTCCAAGCTTCACATAAGACGTGACGCTGAATCGATTTACTAATAAAATTTGCGCAGATTAATAAATCTCTGCAAGAAATGTTCAAAAAATATTTCAAAGATACTGACTTGAATCAATCGAAATATTAATCGTGAACAAGCTTTACGCGGTCAGAATGATTTACATGGAAACACAACCGCTCTAGGAGCTCTACGCGACCACCTAATGGAACTTCGCACGCTCGGAACCGCTCGCCGACTGGGACCTACCACGCACGCTGTTCGGGAAGCCTATCTCCGCGGACGCCTCGTGGAAATGCACATCCTGGGCACGTGTTGAGTGCGCGGCCACGGCACACTTTATTAAAACGGGGCTGTGGGGCACTCGAAGCCGCTTCCCGCGGAGCTAATATAGACGGAATAATTCAGTCTGATAACGGATCTGAATTACTCCCTGGAAAATTATTAAAAGTCGCGTATGTGCTGTCGAGTTCTTCGATCACGAGAATTGCTCTGGTGACCGACAGCGGATGCGAAGGACACGCTTTTAATTCCATGAATACGGGAAGAATTTAACGATTTCAACGAAAATGAATCGATAAAAAGGCACATACAATTTTGCGGCTGTGATGGTTAACCAATGAAACTAAAATGTTTATGCCCCTCACTTCAAAAAAGTACACGTAATTTTATATTGATAGATACATCTATTTGAATAATGACCTTAATAAAACAATGTTCAAGCACTTCAGAATTTGGCGGAGTTGGCAGCGATAGTATATGCTTATAGAAAAAATATAATTCTCAAGACGTTTTGGACTTAAACATTCAAAAACGTAAAACACTTCAAGAAATGTTTCTATTTCTTAATATTTACTTCTATATAGAAATACATGCGAAATGCATGTAGGGTCACACGACACGAGTACAAAACTCAGCCAAGGGCCGCTGAGAGAGACAGAGAACCAGGTTAGAGACCGCCGCAGCGCGGAACAATAAGTTACGCGAGCGAGGCGAGACGTATATTCCGGGCGTGGCTGCGGAAAAAAAAGGGGGATAGCGCGCGCCACGGCACGAACATTCACCGGACGCCGCGCGAACGAACGCACCACCGGCCTAGGGCCCGACACATGTCCTAGGTGCAACGTCTGCAAAATAGTTGTTTTGCAGGGAACGCTTCTTGTGCACCGACAGTAGAGTTAGCGCTTGCGTTTGTAAATCAGTCCCGACCCTCGAAAAGTTTCATGTCAAACCCATAAACTGGAAATTTACTGCAGATTTTTTTCAAAATCCCTATAGATATTCTATTTTAATAAATTATTAAAAGGTTAAAGAAAATTGAAAGTTACGATTGTCACCTGCATTCAGAGACTCGAAATGACATGCTTCCCGAAATGTAATGCGAATATAGTCAATCACAACGTTTCTTTTGATCTATAAAATAAATGGCAATGTGATGGATGAATCACATTCATACAGATCCACATTAACTAAAAGCACGAAAATACTGCTTCAATGTCGCATGCAATTTTAATGCAAACATGTGCGGCTTCGCTCGCACATAATTTAATATTCTGTGTATCATTAATGGAGCAAGACGACTTTAGTTCTCGTCAACAAATATATTTTAATGCATGGTATCCAACATACTGTTCACAGAATATAATTTTCACAAGTTTGCCAACTTCGCGCAATTAAAATAAACACCAATCAATTCAATTTTTCGTTCAAAATGTAATAATCAATCAGTATATTCGTTTTACTGTGACCGGTCCTTACCGCTCAAATAATATACTGTTTAAACAGCATTTGGCATTGTTGCTAGTTAGTTTATTTACAATGTAATATGCAATATAGTTTGCGTCATTTCCGTAGCAGACTGCATAAATTTAAGCTACCATCCATTATTAAATCAATACAAGGCCTAACAAACGTTAAATCACTACTCCAGCGAAATATGCGAAGGCATTAAGTGGCCAAAGAACGATCTACGGTATCTTAGTTTTTAAATCTAATCGTTGACAGGATACGCATCCAAGGGCGAAGTACTAGAGATGTAAGAGCGATGCGTTCCTTCATTACCAACTTACGTCACCGCGCCAAGGTCGACATTAAAATACGCTCGCGGAAAAAAATTAATATTCAAACAGTCCAGCGCAACATGCCAGACAATATCGCCGACCGCCGTACTAAGCACGAGCTCCTGCAATGTCTCCCTATGGCATATTTTGTCACAAGCCCCAGATATTATCCTCCACACGTCACCGGCCATACAGCCATAAAAATAGACATATCGAGGCGTATCGGTTTTCCTAGCTTGCCAGGTGTAGGCGGGCAGGCCCTGAAATAACTTTATCTCGGCGCTAAGTCCGACGTCATACCGCGATATCGCCCATCGGCTAGGCCCGCGCGTTGCGAGCGCAACCGCCAAGGGCAGGAGGCCGGGCACGCTGCGAGCGCGAACGTCAGCCTCACGCGTCAATTGTGCACATCGAAATCCTTGTGTGAACATTTAGGCTTGAACACATGTTTAGAACTGATCAACTGATTTCTTTTCACAATCATCTCTCTACACCGATCGACGTCGATCCGACTCGACCTCACCACGTCGAGTTTTGGTGTCGTAGAACTACTACAAATATTCATAATTAACCTGCTTTTATAGTTACGACTTTAAATGATCTACTACTACGTTATTTTCTTCTTCCCCAACCTGTTCAGCCGCTTTAGTCCTGAACGCCAAACGATACCCGTTCACTTCTCCGTCCGTCACCACAATCTTTGCGAACCCACTCCACTATTGGAAAACCTGAACTACATTTTGTACAGATTATATTAGCAAGTGACCTTCCCTCACCCGCTGATTCCAATTTAATGTACGCCATGTGCCGTGTTTTGCCTTCGTCACTAAGTGAACGGAGACTAAAATGTTTCGTAATTACCGAGCTGCTACTAAAAAGAACGTTAAAAATAGGAAAGGTGATGTATTCATTTCACTTACGCTCCACCCCCCAAAAAACTTGGCCGATAAGTGTCCGGCGGCGCCGCATGCGACATGTGCTGCTGTGGTTCGCCGCACCGCGCCCACGGGCGCGCGGCACAACAACGGCGCCCGGAATAACTCACAACTAATCGAGGCGCGTGGGCGGCCGCGCCGGCGTCACGGGTTCGTATTTCGGGTCGCGCAGCATTATTCTCGCCGCCCCGCGCTTGTTTATTTCCGCGGCTTCCAAGGCAGGCGGCGGCGGCGGTGGTGGTGTTGGTTGGAGAAGGGGGCGGGGGATTAAAAAATATGCGCGAGACGGGCGGGCGCCGATAGCAGCGGCGACGGCCGCGACCTCGACCACACGCAACGCGTTGCACCACGCAACGGCCGCAGCGACTGCGGCAGCGCAAGGGGGGGGAGGGTGGGGGTGGACGCGGGCGCGCGGGGGCGCTGCCACTTAAAATACACCGTCCGCACATTTGTACGGCGCGGGGCGGGAGCGGGACGAAGAGGAAGGCCGCCTAGAATGCGGAGGCGGAGGGCCAGGCGGCGTCGGAGCGGAAGCGGTGCCGAGGGGGCGGGGCCGTCGAGGAAACTCGAGGTCGTCGTGAGCGAGGCGCGGTCCAAGTTAAGAGAGGTCAGGGGAGGCACTGGTAAAGCAAAACAGCGGAGGAGGACTGACAACGTCCAGGTAAAAGGGGAAAGAAGAGAAAGTAATGATCTAAATGCTGTATGGAAAGTGCAACTACAGTCGCGCAGATATAACCAAGGCCAACGCAGCGGACAACAGTAAAAGCCTGAAGATAAAAAGGTAAAGTGGCAATAAATGGGGATGGGCAGAACGGAAAAAAACTGTATGGAAAGTGCAACTACAGTCACATTGGGCGGATGTTTTAATTCATAATGAAACTTATCTCGAAACTAAACGCGCTTCGTTAAGAACTTTGCAGAACACTCGACTATGAAATGAATGTCTCGTACAATGAAACGGTACATTTCAAGCACGCTGATCACATTCAAAATTGCACATAGTCATTCGCGAACACATCTTTTGCGATAACACGAATGTATACCAAAGATTTGCACTAACGACTTGAGATTCTATATGACTCCCTCCCACAAATCACGAGGCCAGGATTTGCTGCTTGAATCTTTAAAGTGATCGGCAAGATAACAGGCATATAAGCACGCCAACGCCCACCCACTTGTATTTTCCGATCGTATCGTCATCACGAAGAGTCCATCGTTCTATCAATCAGTCAATACATAACGCCACTCGATTCCATCACCACGAGGGTCCTGCGCGCGACGTCATCCCAGACGCCACAGCAGGCCGCGCCCCCGGACGCGCCCGCTGGCGTCATCGCTCCAGCTACAGACCGCCAAGCGCAAACCTGCAAGCGCCATCCACATTTGCCACAATTTACCGCACAACCTCAAGGTTTCATTTCTTCTTTCGTTGTTTGGCACTTTCTTTAAATATTACATACAGTCTCGAGCATGCCGTCTTGCCATGTATTTCACGATTGCTTCATGAAGCGAGATAACAGCATGATTAGTCAGGTAGTTCGAAGAGTCGATTAAATATGTGCTATTATATTTTCGCCTCTAAAGCTCTCTAAAATTCATATATATATATATATATATATATATATATATATAAAATATATATATATATATATATATAAACATGCTGAATTAAAAGACGGCAAGAAAATACTAAACACTGCAATTTAACCCAAATGATTAGAATTACTCTAATAGTTGAATTACCAGTAGAGAGAGGAGAGAGGGAGAGAGAGAAAGAGGAGGAGGAGAGAGAGAAAGAGAGAGGGAGAGAGAGAAAGAGGAGAGAGGGAGAGAGAAAGAGGAGAGAGGGAGAGAGAGAAAGAGGAGAGAGGGAGAGAGAGAAGAGAGAGGAGAGAGAGAAAGAGGAGAGAGGGAGAGAGAGAAAGAGGAGAGAGGGAAAAAGAGGAATCAGTGCAGAAAAGCACATTTGTTTCCACTATTAACTCTCAGCAACATAAATGAGTATTTATCAATGTTCAAAAAATAAATGCAAACATTAACTGGCATCTTTCTATGTACACACTCCAATGACTTATATTAGACTGATATTACTCTTCAGCAATGCCCACAAGTTATAGATACAGAACTTAGAACGGACAAAACTAGAGACTTCTCACGCACAGTCATTGCACAAGCAAGCTATATGAAACACTAATGCATCTAACTTCATAACACACCCACTTACAAATAACAAAGCTACGTCATTTCTTTGTTTTTGAAAATATGCTAGAATGTGTGCAAATGGTATGTTGTTGTCGATATCTCAAAAGCGAGTTGTTGAAATTTCCCTAACAGTCATGTCAAGTGTTTCGCTTCCAAGTGGACGGAGAATTCCCATTTCGATATGTAGCTACGTCCAAGCAACTCGGGCGCGATCGAATCGGCATGGAGTGGTCGCCCTGTACAACGGCAGGGCGCCGGCGCCAGGGACTTATTGCGCGTGTAGGTGCAGGCAGTGACGCGGGCGCTGAGTAGGAAGGGGAGCTCTGCAGTTGACGGACGAGGCGGGAAGGGAGGAGGGGTGGGAGGGCTGCGCAGGGTGGGGGGGGTGTTGGGGGGTCAGTAGGGTTACGGGGAAGCGGGCCTCGCAGGCCTACTACATGATAAAGATGGTTGACGAGGGGGCATCTGAAAATGTGATTTCGTCCCAGGATCGCCATCAGCCATGTGAAGGGCGAAGGGCGCGCGTCCGGCGTGGGTGTGTTTCTCGAGCTACGAAGAGTTCACCCAGGGAGGCACCACGGTTGAGAGTATGACCTGGCTGTTCTTCCGATCCCAGTTTATGTTACAAGCGACATTCTACGAATGGGAATCTGGCAAAACGGAGAAGTGGTTTCTTGTACCATTTTGAAAGCTGACTCGTTTCGGCTCTAGGGATACGTCGTGCAATGCCTTTGCGTAGTGCTCATGCCTCAGACGGAAAATGAAAAATCCATACTACACGCTGCCTCTAGCCCACAAGTAGCGCATAGAGACCGCTACCCCAACATACGCCATTTCCATCTGCATCAAAACAACTTTTAACAAAAAACTCAGAAATTTCAGAAAGCGTGCATATTGAATGAGACGCAACTACCTCAAATCAACGCTGAAATTGTAGATTACTAATAGAATATTACCCAATGTGTATAAGGATGTGATATTGTGTGCGTGTGTAGAGAATGACAGAGAGAGGTGACAAGAGAGTGTTTGACAGAGAGAGTGTGTGAGCAGAGAGAGTGTGTGTGTGAGACAGAGAGAGTGTGTGTGTGAGACAGAGAGAGTGTGTGTGAGACAGAGAGAGTGTGTGGGGAGACAGAGAGTGTGTGTGTGAGACAGAGAGAGTGTTTGAGACAGAGAGAGTGTTTGAGACAGAGAGAGAGTGTGTGAGAGAGAGAGAGTGTGTGAGACAGAGAGAGTGTGTTGAGACAGAGAGAGAGTGTGCGACAGAGTGCATGACAGCGTGTGTGACAGTGTGTGAAAGACAGAATATGCTGACACAACGTTATGACAAATTCACGTCCTCGATTTTTTACTGTTTATAATACAAGACCGTATGAACAAGCTATTCTCGGTTTTATCTGCATCCGCGGATATACAAAGACACATTTATTTTCGTTGGTCTTCATATTTTCTGTTGACTTAATCACATGATTTCATTTTGGCATCTGTCACTTCACCGCAACGAACACGTCCTGGTAAACTTCATTCTAACGTCTCTTTAATATTTACTGTTAGTTGACACTGTAAATTCACAATTAAATAAGCGCACAAATTGACTCTATACATGAAACGAATGCTATATTAAGCGGTAAGTAATGTGCTAAACAATATAACTCTACTTCCTTAACGATAAGAATAGGAGAAGAGAGGAAAGAAAAAAGATTGTTTTAAACCATGTGCTGACAGAAAAAACGTTGAGAGAACGCATTCTGAAATCCTTTCGGGTGCCAAATCCTGTGCCTTCTTGTAGCAGAAGCTTCAGCTCGTGGAAAGCATTTTAGACCGAAACACACACAACCCCAAAGATATACGGCGCGAGCAAGGTGACCGCCAACTCCGCGCGAGAAACGTCGTTGCATGCGAAAGCACAACACTCGCGGGACCGCGATCCGGTGGAACAACAGCATATTTTGCCAGAACACCATTGTGGTTTTCATACAAGGAAATGGTATGTCTTAACTCGCTGGACCCACGTCAACATTCTGCACTTGTAAATCACTTTTTTTATTGGTGAAAATAGCAAAATGGATATCAATTTTTCAAAGAGCCAGGCTGTGAACTGTTCAGCATGTGTGGAATGGTGCTTGGTAAAAATGTATGTAACATTGCTAAGTCATTAAGCCAACAGACCCGCGTGATTTAACTCGACAAAATATCAAATAAGTTTTATTTTACATAAACTTCGACATTATTCGAATTTTTATAGCAGTTCTGGACAATGGGGTACTTAAAAGGGCTGAAACCTCCAAAATTGTTAAAGATAGGGGGAAAAGCACCACAGTAGATTTCAGGTTAAGAAAATCAACTCGTCGCCTTCCGAGAACTAGAAAGCCCTGAAAGCGAAGGATCTACAACACGTTTCCTTGTTGCGGCAGAAGGTTACATGTGTTACAGCGAGATGGATTGCGGATAGCAGGAGCAAATGCTTATTGTTATAACATAATTAACAAAAAAATAACATTTTTCGTCTGAAATGTATCCCGGGAGGGGGGGATAATTCCTAACCAGCAGTACATTTACGGCGTTTTCTACAATTGGTGTCCACTACATTGTACGAATTCAACTTTTCTCCTCTTAAAAAGTCTGTGTTTACTTACAGGATTGTAACCCGAGTATGTATAATATATTTACAACAAAGATTTTTGTCTAAAAGAGTCCGTGGCTTTGCAGCTCGGATTCAAAAGAGCCCGTTCAAGCCGAGTTTCCCCCACGCGAATTCATATGGCACAATGGCTCCGCCTTTCAAAGAAGAAAAAACGGATAAACAAACATGCGAGAAGAGCACTCAACGAATTCGACTTAGAAAGTCCGATGAAGTTGTCTGGTGGCGATAACGAGTTCAGCTTGAGCGCTGAATTTTCTTGTTCACATCCTGACTGCGATATTTTTTCGGTTAGAACTTAATTATTCCAAAATGCAGACTTTTTTTACATTCAGTTTTTTCCGCAATTTCGCTTTATTATTATCGTAGGATCACTGATTTTTATGAAAAAAAAATCAAAATGAATTTTAAAATTTCCTTTAATTTATTGTGGAGTAGGAAATACAAAAAAAAGGAAGGAATGTAAGGGAAAAAAATACAACCGAGTTTTAAAAATAAATATTCAGTCTTTTATTTTGCTACCAATTGTGCGAGCAGGTAACTTGACGGTGCCTGTCAAGTCAGATCTCTTGCTCGGCCCACCGTTTGCACGCGTTTTTTAAACTAGTTTTCTCAGAAAGGAGTCAACGCACCCCACGAATACGCATACGAAACTCGACATGAACGACGACCTTTTGGTCGATTTTCGACTAAAATTCCGAATTTGCCAACCACGGACGCCACCTTGTAAGCAGCACTGAATCATTCCTGCGAAGAGGCAAAACATACCACAACCTCATCGTCCAATGCAATTTAATCCACTGCCATCAATCGCGCGCGGCCTTCCTGAACGCGCCTTCAGTGAAGTCCGCCGCCGGGAGGCGGGCAATCAACAATTCATTAAACGCATTTGAGTGCGCTTTTTGTGGGGCGCCGGCGCGAAGTGAATGGCCATTACGCGCCCCCGCCGGGCGGCACCGGCGCGTCTCCGGGGAGCCGCACTCTCATCGGCGAGCCCTGCCGCACTCGCGTAACGTAAATGATCCATGCATGTACAGCCCGAATTAAACAATTTCGGAGAAACTTTCTGAACAAGTATTCAGTTTTCTCAACATGTTTTGATATGAAAGTCATTAAACTTCAACATATGGCGTTTCAAAGGTCTGATGTTTTGCAATTTTTAAAAAATTCTAAGAGTTCGCCGGAGATGAGACTAGCACCAATTTGAAAACCCCTGCATTACGATAAGTAATTTTCTATACGATGGTACTGTAACCGCTTGTCATCGGCTACACTCATGACAAAAGAAATATTGAAGTGACAATACCCGACATCTTGCCCTACAAATAGTTCCTAGAGTAGCGAAGAGATGGCGTTACCTAGAAACAAATTTCTGAACGTACTTTCGCCCTAGCCAATCAGAACTTTTGTAGAAATGCGAATGTGGCATGAGGCTTGACTCGGACGAGATTGTCTTTCTTTCCGGATCGAGACGCTGAAGTGATTAGATGGGTACTATTCCACCACACAACCGACGAGGGACACGTGGAAAATACCAGAAATGAAGCTTTATTAAAAGGTAATTGTCTAAGTATTTTTCATGGGATTAATCACTGTGATATGTCAAGATTACGTAAAATTCGATAGGAATATTAAACAAGTAATGCAACGAATGTAAGAATAACAGTGGTAGTGGACTAAAATGAATTTATAAAACCACGTTGCTACATTCTCGTTGCTCGAATATAGAAGAGATTTTTGTAACATAGGACGTGTTTCTGTTTCTTTGTTACAGCTTTTTCAGTTTTTTCAGTTTTAGTTTTGAGCAGTTACTTATTCTACTTTTATTCTATTTCATTTTTATTTATGGGATTTCATTTCGAAAATTCTATTGGAGAATTTTGATAATTCCGAAAAGCATAGTTTATTCAACAACTGGCTCAACTTTCACTAAAACAAAGTTATAATTTGGAGTTTTGGACTCGCATTCTAACGCGACCATCACCTTCGTGTAAGCTGTGGTTTAACTGGGCTGTACAACGAGGAGAAGGCGTACGGAAATACCGATTCCATCGCGGTAGGCAGCGCACAAACCGTCGCAGGACAACGACGACCTTGGGGCGTGAACGTCGCTCGACAGCCGTCTACTCAGCGCGGGACCAGCTTGGAGAATTCGCCGGTCGTGAGTCACAGAAAAGCAGAAAGAATATTTACTAAATTGCAGCTTGGAAAACTTTCAAGATAGAATTATGATTGCACAAATTAAAACGTTGTAATATGAGCTTCCTCAGTAACAGACATTGATCGGACAAGTTTTACTAAATATTAGTCTTGATAACCAGTAAATTTATTTTTGCAGTCGTAAGAGAAATCAGATCTAAATAATTTTTATGTTTATTGATAAAAGTCGTCCTTGTGTATAATTCTTTACTAAATTCATACAGAATTGACTTGATGTTATTTGAAATCATTTTGTGTAAAATATTTTGCACTGCGAGGTCACGCAGAAGCTGAATATTAAGTGTAAATATTGAGTGTAGTATTATTTAAGATTGAAAAGGTATTAGTGAATTTTGGTATATTGTTTGTATGGGGTTATTTAAATTGTGAATTGTGGGTTTCATTAAGAGATAATTTGTTTTGAGAAGTGTACATATGTATTTACTGTTTGTTTCGTGTAAATGTAGATCCGAGTCACTATTATTCTACAGAAAACTGCAGTTTAGGTAGGGAGTTAGCTACCATTGTGTAATCAAAAGGAAAAGTAATCACGTAGGAGAATATGTGAACGTGAGTGTACGAAGGATCATATTGGAAAGAATATATGTTACATGTTCTTTAAAACTATGAAATTGTGTTTGTTTGTTAAATGAATATTAGTTAGCAAAGACGAACCCACCACCGATAGGGAATTATCCATAGTTTGAGGTATTCCCCGGTTTGTGTGACGGTGTAATCACACGTCACGAAACAAGTAAATAACAGATTTACTTCTGTAATTCGGCGTACTACGAAATAGTTAGGTAGATACGTGACGGTTACATTGCATTACGATAAGTAATTTTCTATACGATGGTACAGGAACAAGATGTATCCCCTTTTTCATTACCAGAGCCTGGCAACACGAGTTTTGTGTCGAAAATTAGCCGTTTCCCGCAGCAGTATTACAATACTTTTTCTTCTTACGAAGTAACAGCGGGAAGTACAAATTGTTCCTAATGCGAGTTTTAGCACATGATCGGCGAAACACTGAAAGTAACATTAAAAGTTGTGCTCAAGTTAACCTAGAATATATTTATGAACAAGAAATATTACGCCTTTTAGTTTTCCCTCTTTTCGCCATTCAAATTAGACATTTTATTAGATATTCAAATTAGAACTCATATTAGAACTCTAAATAAATAGAACCCTTTAGTATTAATGCAAGAAAATGAAACATCATTAAAAATAGTTCAAAGAAAGGAGTAGCAGCACTTGGGATTGTAATAATGATTAAAAGGTCCTTCCCTGAGGTGACCTCAATGACTGTAATTACAATTGTATTATAAAAAAAACTGAAGAACTTTAAAACGGAAGGGGGGAAAAACTGTGCCTGCGCGGGCTGCTATTGTAAACCTGCAACATTCAAAACAATCTTGCTTTGAAAAACTCGGAAGCAGACTGGATGCTAAGAGTAGCATCCTATCATAAGCTTCTGATTTCCCCACCACTTTAAACTGAGTAGAGGTTGCGCGCCAGCAAAAGTGAAATATCTGGGCTATACTACCTGTAGACGGCGTGGGTACTCCAGGGTCAACGAACTCGCGCCACAGCTAGTCAATAATGATGAGCAGCAATTGCGAAGACTTGTGCGCTCCTCTTTTATTTGAAATAATAAATTTAAAATTGATTAAGTTGCTTTAGCCTTTTACGATAAAATCCGGTTAAATTACTTATTCATATAGTGCCTTATCTTGACCACACACTTTTTTTCAAATTTTCATCAGAGGTTTAGAGTATTTCCGTTCTTAAAAAAAATCTTCATTGAACTTCATCTAACTCTGAATCATTTATTTCGAATTTAATTTACTTCGAAAGTGTAATTAATATTCTGAAGTGTCCAACGCGATTTGCACATTTTCGGCACGTATTCTTTGAAGTATTATAATGAATAGATTTGCTGGTACGTTTTTCGAACTTTTTTTTTTATGGGGTGACGTTTCTTGCATTTCTGATATTATTTGGAATAATTTTTCTAATTTAAATTTCTAAAAGAGGGAAATGTAAATATGAAAGATGTCATATATTTTTATTCATAAATGTATTTTTGATTAACTTGAACACAATTTCGCTCATAATGTGCCGAAAGTCCATCAGGAACATTAGCTTAAGAAATTAGTTTCAAAGTCTTTTTACCTGAGGCGCCTGTAGGACGGGCAGCCAGAGAGGGAGTGCAGTTGGCAGAGTGGGGCGGGGCGAAGAGCGAGACGTGTGAGCCAGCTCCTGGGCGCGAGGGGCGGGACTGGCTCCTCGCCCGTCCCAGAACTGGGCCACGGGCGAAGGACCGGCCAGTGAACTGTGCGCTGCCTCCCGAAACGCCTGGGCGAATTAGTTTGTCTAAAGCATTACTAACCTCTTCATCGTCACAGGATAGCTCAACTGATATTGACAAATGCTGAGACGATTTGGTAAGTATGCGTGAGGATTTTGATCTTAAATGACCTATAAGAACATTAAATATTTTTGGATGACATTTTTTTTATAAATTATAGTACTGATGCCTAAGTCACGATTATTTCACTCTACATTGAGTATCGCTTACGTAACATTCACTGTGAAGTAAGGTTGAAATAATAAACCGTATTATTCCTGGAAATACTACTACTTGCGACTGGCTCATATGAATATTCGTTGATGTGGTGACGTCAAAAGGACATAGACGTCGGGTGTCACCCGAGCTGGAAACTTGCGCTGAAACAACTTCCCTCCATTATTATATATGTTATATATAATACATTATGTATTATATATTATATATCATTATTATATCTGTTTCCTTTTTCATTTATCTGACCTCTAATATCACACGATATTATAAATTTTCAAATCTAGCTCAATATCTTTCGCATTTACCTTAATTGTTTAGTAGATGTCACCCCTGGGGCAGCCCAATTCGCTCGCTGGAGAAACAATACACGAACGTTTGGGCAGAATGCGATCAGGCGCAGCGCTTCGCGGTAAAAGGAAATCGTGTAGAGGTACGAGCATACCAACTCATCAAGCGGTGCGACGCGACGCGGCGAGATTGGGAAGTCACGTTTGTTGGTGTGCGTTTTTCGGGTACGTACACCCACGCGTTACAGCCACCGCCCAGCCCTTGCCAGCACGATGAACTGCTAATAAATGATGTCTTTACAAATACAGCGATTTGGCAGTCCAATCATAAACATTGTTTTTGTAGAAGTGACATTAACACGATATGGGAAGACGCAAGGGTAATGGATTCACCAAGCAGAAATTTGTTTTACTATGGGTCATACGGGGCTTGTCTTCCGGGCCACACTTCATTCATCCATTGACTGGCTTCGCTGAAGTTTTCCATTTCACACAGGAATTCTCACGAAGAGACAACCGGCGTGGTTTCGTCGGCGCCCTTTCCCCAAATGTTCGGGCCGCGTCGCGTCCTGTTGCATTTCGCCCTGCGCCCACTGTGAGGGCGATTGGGCGGCCTGGCGCTCGTCCCGCCACCTGCCCACAGGCGAACGAGGCCGCTGGCGCCGGCCCCACGCCGCCTACGCCAGCCAGGCAAGGAGGGCTTCTGCTTTCACATCATGCGATCAGGCACGAAACAAATGACACATTAACGTTTCTCAAAGTCATTCCCGAAGGGTGAGCTCTCACACAATTGCACGCTTTGAGAGTATTAATTAGATAACAACGGATTCATGCTATTAACATGACTATGATCGGTGAGTTACAGGTGAGAAATGATTACTCAACCACTCACTGTTAAGCGATTGTATTTTTCCATTCATTAAAACAAGTTCCCTGGGAAAGTCCAAGAAACACACTGACATAACAACGATTGAATGACTACTAAGTGTAAAAGGGTATCTTTCATGCTCATGAATTTAATTCTTTAATAGTACTAAAGAAAAACCTCTCCCTGCAAGAAAACTAAACACAAACATTCTACAGAAGGGAACATGGAAGCTAGAATACATAATGAACAGAACTGTATGAAAACAATAACAAACTTACAGGACAACATTTGAAAAAGTTCAAACAATAAAAAGATCATTAATTGATTAATAAAATTAAAATAAGCAACGGCCTACATTTCAAAACACATGAACATTCCCGTATCTGCGCTCTACCATATGTATGAAATTACTACAGCATACGGTAGCTGATGAAATAAACTCGGCGCCGGATCTAGCAACACGGCAAGTCTAACATGCCATCGCAAATCGTTCGCCGAGATTAATGCTTACGAGCGACATCCCTGGCGTCATTCCATAAAGAGACTTTTTCTCAGCAGCAACGTAAATCCTACGCCCTCCACTATTTACAAGAGAAACCAGCATATTTCCTTCGCCGGTATCGCCGCGGTCAAGGACCCGAGCTCATAAACACGTTGCTCATACGTAGGAGGCGGTCGCGACAGCTGCAGCGGTATAAGGCCACCGGACACAAAGCGATAGGAGTTCTGTGGAAACACCCGCAGGGAGAACACAAGAGCGCAGGTCACTAAAGGGCCTTCAAGGAAAAAGGAAATAGACTATGGTCGGGAAGGACGCGCATATATCCTTAAGTGGAACGGACAGAAGGGAGAAGCCAGTCCTGCGAACGATTATTTGGACAGGAACTAAGCAGCTGAACATTTCGCGAAATGCATTCTTCCGCCAGCCAGAAGGGCCGGGGAGCCAACTTACATTATCGGTGCTCCCCAGCAGTCGGTTATTTGATGAGAGGCGATGTGGGCCATTTTCGACAGTTTTGTCACTCAGACTCAAGGTATTTAATCTACCAACATTCTGATTCTACGTTCCATTTATTCACTGTGCCTGCTGTTTCACCGAGTTGAAATCGTCGCGTGCCGCTCGGGGGTTGGGGTGGAAGGAGACGAGGGCCTGGGCAAGCGAGCACATGGTGTGGGGCGTGCAGGGCGAGACCGAGAGGAGGCGTGACGAGAGAAGACGAGCGAGGGGCAGCGCACGCTGGCAATCGCCGACATAGCTCGGCCTCGCTGTCACGATCGCTCGCCCGCTCGCACGCACGCGCACGCGTGATGTACAGCGCTAGTCCGACGCGCGGGTCACGCAACATGCGGCCATACACAGTGACGACTAACCTGACGGAACTACAGCTCAACTCACAAAACACACGACCTCTCCATGCTTCTCGTTTATATGCCAACAAAAATAAGCTGCAATGAACTTCCAATGTGACCACGGCCTTCGTCTTAACATTCATGAACCTACAATTTAAAATGAACGTTTTAGAAATTATGTAAACCATTTCTCTAGATTACTTGAAATGCGACGATCGAGGAAATGGTTTGTCATTCGAGTTCCATTCGTCGAAATGACTATCCATACTAAATTTCAAATGTTCAACTCGACAATTTCTTTCCTTTGCTTTTTACACGGTCCTCAGGTTTCTCCTAGAATCAATGACGTATAACGTATCGAAATACCATGACTATTCTTTTACTTTTTTTCACTTCAACTCAAAAGTTCATACTTCTGGTAGCCGAGTCATTCGGACTCAATGAATTCTTCCATATCATTATACTTACTTAACGTTCCCATTCACTTATGAATAATAAGATAATTTACAACTCCTGATTGTTCAGAAACCAAAAACAACAGCATTCAGAGACAAGCTGAAACAGAAAATAATTTAAATTCAATCCAAGCATTCAATGACAACGAGGGAAAGTGTAACTGCAGATCCGTTTTCATACAGGATGCAAATCCGATGTCAGAGAAAACTCCCAGCCACTGGCTCAAGTTTGAATTTTGCTGGCAAACACGGGCCCCTGGAAAACTGCACAGCTAGCAGTTGCGATTTAATCAAGAGCGCGCCGTTTCTCAGCTCGGCGAAGGAAGTGCTTCGTCTTGAGCCCGGGCGCGCGAAACGAAATTACCGCCCGTACAACCCGCAATCACCGCCCCACATGCGCGCGCGGAGACGCGAGGGTGCGTGCATACATCACCCGGGTGACGGTTACAAACAGCCTAGCGAAAGGCCAGACGACAGCTCAGCCTGATCGCAAACACAAAATCGATGACTCCTTCGTATAAAACCTTGTCTTAATTTCATCCTTAATTGTTTTGATGTCGCTTTATTGATCTCAATCAAAACAGAATGATCAGTATATTGTAAATCAGTGTTGACACCACCGTTATCTACGAACAATTGAAAAATGACCACGTCTATGCAGTTCCAAAGTATGCAAAGAAGGTTTTATCATATCCTTTAGAATTGTGAAATCTTACAAGGCTTTTGAAGCAAGCCATTGATATGCAAGAACACGAATCCAGACGCAGAGATTAATAATTATGTGAACACACACAAAAGCAGAGAAACGAAAACCAACAATGAACACATTGTTTTCAATGAAACAACTTCATGGATAATGGTAACATATCCGATCAATTGAAAACATAAATTAACTATAGCATCTAAAATTAAATTTAACACTAGCTCAATAACTGAAATTTGTCGGTAACTAAGAAACGCAGTACGGGGAACTTACAGTTGTAGGGACATACAACATGCAGAGGCATTATGCAGACTGCAGAGTTTGTATGTACAGCTCGTAGGTCTATGAGCAATACATCATTGCGACAATAAAATGCGATGGTATCGGAGTAAGTAAATGTGGTGGCACCAACGATAAATGCATGAGCAATGACGTCATTTAAGCCTGGCATGTGTGTACGTTCTTTAGTAATTTGATATAAATTTCCATATTTATATCTTTAACAACAGATCGTTGAAGCCATTATGGTTGAATCCTGTATGTACAAGGTACACAGACAATGTATACAATGCTACAAGACGCTTAGAAAAGATGACGGATTTTCCTCTTTTAAAAGAGCATGGTCACAAAATCTCATAAGTGTTTAACTGCTCGAGAGGGAGTAATCCCCATGACTGCAACATATTAAAGACTAACATAGTTTAAAGATAAAGTTTATAGATTATGATATATAGCGTATCAGTCACTCTTGCAAACTGCAAACCACATTATACCGCAACACGCTTTACTATCGAACATCACTTGGAAACGATGCGTCCGATTGCCTTAAAATCATTTTTACTTTCTTGCACTTTCGTTAGAAGAGAAAGTTATGTCATCGTGCGCCGGAAAAAGGCGAATTTTCGGAAGAAAAACTCATATTGCCGGGCCATGGTAACGAAGAAGTGGATAAATCATCTTCCTATTCATGGTAAATTGCTTCCTCGAACTCGGGGTATAGCCAGAAGCCATGCTTTGTGGTTCTTAATACCGAAAAATCGATTGACGGCAAAACGTTTGTCTGATAGTCTGTTGGCTCTCCGTCCGTCCGTCCGTCCGTCCGTCCGATCCGCGTGTGGTCAACTTCAGCGCCTAAGCCGTTCACCCGATTTTCTCCAAAATTGATATTCCACAATCGATCTGAGCGAACTCAACACTTTGAGAGTTTCAAACAGATATTTTGATTTTTGAGGGTACTTTACATGAAGCCTAAAAAGTTTAAAAAATTTTCTCAAAACTGGTTCCATTTTTTTTTTTATTAAACTTTCTCCTCGGATAGCGTAAAGGACGCTTGAGAAAATGGTGGTCTCGTGTTCGTTGAAATCCCATATTTTTCGAAAATTGCAAAAGTGTAATTTTTTGGGCTTCTTATAACTATATTACAGATAAAGATTTTTCCTTAATGAAATCTGTTCCTTTAAGTCAGATTTGGGAATAAGGTCTTGTACAAGTCTTCGGAAATAGTAGGTTTCGTTTAATTTTGAAATTAAACGAAAAAATATATGAATTTTAATATTTTAAAATTATTTTTTCCTATTGAAGGGCAACGAATTTTATGTTTAAATTTTTCCTCGAATGTATCATGTGAAGGAAAAATATGTCGCTAGTCCAATTTTCGACGAACTCTCCGTATTTTCGAAAATTACACGTAGTTAACATTTCAAAACTCCAACATTGAAGTTAGGAAATTTTTGCCTGAGACAAAGTCTTTTCCAAAAAATTAGCTCTTCCAAAAAGGTCACGTACAGTTTATTGAAGAAAACAAGAGTTTTCGCGTAATTTGGGCTTCAAATTAATATAATTAAAAAAACATTTTCTCAAAAACCGCACCCAATTTTTTCCACGGACAGGAGGTACTGCACTAAACGTTACAAAAAAGGTATTTGTAATAAAAAACACTTAAATTATTTTGATTTGCAGTTTGATTTCATTTAACTTGGAACGTTTAAGGGAACAATCGGGGAATATGTGAGGAAATATTAGGGAACAGCAGAAGTACTTGCGAGAGGATATGATCGAAACATGTAGTGAAAATGAGAGGGAAAAGTGGGGAACGCGCTATGAATATGCGAGAGGAATATACCCTAGAACATGGGGAACATATGGGGAGGAGGGGTGGAGCGACACATTGAGGGGAGATTTAGCTCTTTTGACGACCCCTACTCCGTAGTACATTAGTCAGAAACAAGCGAGAAACTATAAATTTATATAAAATCAAATTGTGGCGTTAATGAGCTCGTCATCATGGCCCTACAATGCTTCATTGTACAGTTTAGGTCTGAAGCTGGTATCTAGTTTGAACCTAATGTCCATATTTATACTTTTAAAACAATCATTTAGAAAGTGCAGAATGTTCGTTTAGGCTAATAACATGTGCCAGATTTAGTAATTATTTTAGCAACCTACAAAAAACGGAATAATTTGTTCATGAGACGTGTTCTCAAACAATATTCTATTAAACGAGTCATTGAATGTAGAGCGCATGACTAACTGGTATCTTATATCCTTTCGAATATTACAGGTATTACTTTAAAAATAAATTTTTACGTGCAAAAAAGGGGTTTCGCTTAAAAATAAATTTCGATTTGTGTCAAAATACACAGTTGAAGAACCATTAACACATAACAACTTTCCTCAAAATACAAAACATACAAAAAGAATTGTCGAATGATTTGCTCGAAATTCATATTAACACAGATGTACTTCATATATTTTTAGAGCAAATGACGGCGACAGAGCTAATTGTACGTTATAAAAATTGAACGTCGCCTCGGAGGGCCATCTTCCAGAGGGGCACAGGTGCGCCGGCGCTGGCGGGTACAAGTGCGCGAGTGGAGAGGGGGACTGGCGGTGGAGGAAGGGAGGGGCGGAAGCAGGACCGGTGCGGCGGCAGGGGACGTGGCAATAGCGGGGGCGGAGGCTGGGGCGTTTGCAGGGCCGCAGGCGATGACAAGCATGGGGTGCGGCAGTCGATTTGCTCGGTCGCTCTTCACACCTTGTGCGCCAGTCCCTTGTCGAGCGCGAGGGTGTGAGTATTAGACAAGGCAAGACGGGGTGGGTGGGGAGGGGCGAGTAGAGACGGCGACGGGAATAAATCCAGCGCTGACCTTTCGAGCGGGCGGGCGAGCGCGCGCGCGCGTCGCTCCCCGTCGCCGTCGCCGCCGCGGCCACGCACTCCCACGCGCGGCGCCAGCGGAGCACGCATAATGGACACCTACGGAAAACGGCACACGCGAAAGAGGAGGACAAAGCAGCTAATACGCGAAAGAAAGAAATCACAATTTTAGGGATACCATTTCCTAGGCTCCGACCACGAACTTCACTGTACCTACATTAGAGGAAACACGAACAAAAGGGAGGCGCAACATAACACGAGGTTTCCAAAAATACCCGAATGCTTATGTTAAACAATCATTATTTGCTCACACATTCATGCTCCAAAACAGATGGGAAGCAATAGGAAGCATAAAATGTCAACGGCGGAGAGAGCACAGCGTGGAGGGCGGCCGGTGGCAGCTCCGCGTTGGAGCCGAGCAGCGGTGATGGATGCGGTTGCGCGCCCGAGCGCACGCAATGGGCCTCGCACGACCCACCCACCGAAACGGCGCTCGTCTCTGGGGGGCAACCAGCTCGACGCTCGCGGATCAATCCACGCGAAACGCTTATCTGTACGTAAATGGCAATACGAATATCAAAAGCTAAGTAGTATTTATTTTTTTTACTGATACGTTATTGCCTTCGATAAGGAGCTCGATATTCACTCCACAACTTACCTGGATCAAGTGGATCGTGGTGTCGAGAGAAATAGGAAAACAGTTGAATGTTGCTACATGTTCTCTTACGGAAGGAAATTTGCGAAGGAAATAAGAAATGACAAACCATGTCAAGATAGCAATTAGTAAATAAATCAACCAGAATCATTAAAATTAGGTAAAAAATAAAATCATGCCTGTACCACGGGCAATAACTTGGTTCTCATTAGAACCTTTGCCCTTGATGCAAAAATAACTACTTTGCTGATTAAATGATTACTTACTGCATATACAGCTTAATATATACTAAAGCACGATTTTGAATTTTGAATTCGTAGAATGAGAGCCTCACAAAACAATAACTTGACTGTCAACATACTTTTATCTACTTTGTCAAAAGTCATTTTCTACGAAACTGACGTCACTGTAGCAATAAAGAGTTATTAGAAACAAGTGTACTAATAATACACGGCCCGGAATTAACTAGACTAATGTTCCGTAGCACAAGAAATATTATAAATAATCCATGATCAACTAAATGAAAATCAATATGTCACAAATCGAAAGACGAATATACAAATTCAAACGAAAATTATATTACAAACAAATGTTTTCAATGTTGAAAAAACGTAGTACGATATTCTATCGTCACGTCTTACGATATTTATGAGGCTGTGAAAGATGAAAAACCTCGATTTTCCACGCGTGACAAAACACTCGTCTATTTTATCTCAAAAGGTTTTAATATAATATGGCGAGTGAAACTGCTATAGAATCGGAACGAAGACTTGTAAATGATACTTCCCGAAGGCTCTATGATGTTCACCACATTTAGATAAGTCAGTTCGAGTAAAAAATGTGCCATGACGCACCATCAGCACTTGAGTATTTCGACCACTCTCAGGAGAACGCTAATTTACGATCCTCGTCGCAGATTCTCTACACGCTATTTGTCGAGGGATCTCGCTACGATCCCTTAGGGTCAATTCGATTTGCCCGGACAGTCACTCGCTGCCGAGAATGATCTCATCACTCAGGAAGGCGGCTGGACAGCCAACCGGTCGATCAAAGTGAAAGCTGCTTTCAAACAGTTTTTCTACAACTTCCAGCGAGACAGAAAAGCAGTTTCCAGCAGCTTTTCATGTAGAAGGTCACGAAGTTGTTACACGAATGACGTGCAAATACATTAAAAAATAATTATCATTCTGATTTATATCACACGAGTCTTTCCACTACCAACATTCCATAAATTACTTGTCTCTAGAGGGGCGTTTAACGTATTCCAAAATTGGGAAATTTTATGTGAAAGTGGAAGTATAAGAATATGTTTTGATGCAAACATCTCTTTCTAGTGTAATTCCATACACCCGATATTTCATTACGAATACTATACATGACGCCATCGTGGTTAATGTTGTTAACGTGTTCAAATCGCTACTTTGCACGTGAGCTCATTCTTGAAGCATTTTCAACGATTCCCAAATTCGAGAAGAAGCCGTTACACCCGGATCGCGCATGTGGGAGTAGGAGGGAAGGGGAAATACGACAAGCCAGTAGGCGACGGCGGCGGCATCGTGCTCCGATGAGATCAGCACGCGCTGCCTCCATTGAGTTCGCCCGCACCGACGCCATCGCCACCGCACGCCGACTCTCCACTCGCGGCGATTCTTTCAACCTTTCTCTCCCCTCTTCCACCGAGACATCGCCCCCATATTTCATTACCGCCGCCACCAGCGTCGTAAAGGTGATAGTTACCCGCCACTCCCACAGCTCTCGTCACCGCGCGGCCAACGCATGCGTTCACCGCGCCCGCCGCCGCCGCCGCGTGGGGCGCGCGGACGCCGGTAGATGGCGGGGCCGGCGCGGCAGCGGCGCGGCGCGGCGTGGTGTGGTGTGGTGTGGCCTGCCCCAGCACGCGCACAGCCCGTCCCGTTGCGAGCGCCGCGCCGTGCCGCGCCGCGCCGCGCCGTGCTGCAGGCAGCCGCTGGGGCGGGCTGCTCCGCCTGCGGCCTTGCGCGAGGCGCTCGTGCTCGCGTGCGCGACTTGGTGGCGACGCCAAACGCGCGTTGGGACGCGCTCACAGATTCGCGCCGGTCCAGCCACCACTCCATGTGCCAGCAGCGAGGGGACGCTCCTTGCTGACACAAGGCAGCGCAACGCTCCCTCGCCCCCTTCTCGAAATCGGCCGGCGATAACACAGCCACGCTCGGCTGATAAGTTACTTCTCTACGGGGTTTCCCAACGTTTCGTAAATATGAGATCATTGAACGAAGTTCCAAATTAATGCACGCTCGATTGATTCAGCTATCAATGAACGCACGGTATCTAAATGTTACACAAATAAGACACCATCCAACTGCAGCGCGTGTCCTTCAGTAATTGCGATAAGAAATATTTCAAAAGTGAAAATTGACAACTAACTAACTGAATAATTCGAATTTCATTTTAAATAAATACCTTCAAAAATGTGTTTTCAATTTGTAATTGTTCGTCGGATACGATCTCGCAAACCCACAAGTCATTATTCAAAAATGAAAAAGGAGTGTCACACTTGTTCCATTCCCTTCTTTCCTACAGAACTATCCCCTTTACGACGCAAGCCCAATCCAACGGGCAAAGCGAAGCGCGGCATCTTATGGTAATTCATCCTGGAAGAGCGCGGAAAGGAGATGACAGCCTCCGCTCGGAAGCGCCGTCCGCGCGCCACCTCCAGTTCCGCACTCGCGCATCGCCACATTCCTTTCACGAGCGTATAAAAACAGTCGCCGTCGCTGAGTTCACCCCTCGCCTACGCCGTCCGCCCTTACGGCTCATCAAAGCGGGCGACGGGCGGACGGGGCCGACGGGGGACCGGACGGGGCCGCGGGACGGGCCGGACGGGCGGGCGGCGGAGCCGGGGCCGGACGGCCGGGACGGGCCGGGACGGGCCGGGCGGGGCCGGACGGGCCGGACGGGCGGACGGCGGACGGGCCGGACGGGGCGGCCGACGGGCGGACGGGCGGACGGGCGGACGGGCCGGACGGGCCGGACGGGGCCGGACGGGCGGACGGGGCCGGACGGGGCCGGGACGGGGCCGGGACGGGCCGGACGGGCGGACGGGCCGGACGGGCCGGACGGGCGGACGGGGCCGGGCCGGGACGGGCCGACGGGCGCGGACGGGCCGGACGAGGCCGGACGGGGCCGGACGGGGGCCGGGCCGGGGCGCGGGCCGGGCGGGCCGGACGGGCCGGGACGGGCGGACGGGCCGACGGGCCGGACGGGCCGGGACGGGCCGGACGGGCCGGACGGCCGGACAGGGCCGGGATGGGACCGGACCGGGACGGGACCGGGACGGGGCCGGACCGGGACGGGGACGGGACCGGGACGGGGCCGGACCGGGACGGGGCCGGACCGGGACGGGGCCGGACCGGGACGGGACCGAAGTGCGAGTCGTCAGCCGGGGGCAGGGCAAGCGGGTGCGTCGGAACCCATCTCCACGCAGCCAAGGTGGGGGCGACGACGGGGGGCACAGCAAGATGATGGTGCTATTACGAGATACGCTGGTTCCCCACCGCCCGCTCGCAATAATGCACGGGGCTCGCCAGCCAAGGGGCGATGGAGCAGAGTGGGGGCGGTGGCGTTGGCGACGCGCAGGCGGCGGTGGATGGGGGCGGCAGCGAAGCCGCAGCTGTCGCGAGATGTCCCGCGCCGCCCCCACCCCTTCGCCGGGCCCACGCCGTCACCGGCGCCGCCCGAAGCTCGTTTCTTGTCGCCGTCGCCCTGCCCTCCGCGGGCCACGCGTTCCAGGCCCAAGGGAAACTACTGCTACTGCCGTCGCCGCCGCCACCACCACCACGGCCGCCTTGTCGGCGCTTTCAGAGGCAGGCTGGCTCTCCCAAAAACACACTCACGAGATGAAAATCAGCATTTCTTCTTTGTAGACACACGTGAATTCTAGTACCACATTAAATGCAGTTCGCAAGCCTCATTTGTTGAACTCTTTGCTATCTAAAAAATTTTAACACACATCCACCAACTTTGGCGGCAGTCTCGTTTGATTTATAAAATTTATGTGAACTAAAATATTATGAATTTATACACATTTTTTTAATAAATTCCAAAGATTTCTTGTTCTTTAAACGATGGTTGTGTAGAAAATATTTTTCCCGGGGTAAGAGGTCGGAACCGAGTTATACTAGATGAAATTTGAAGATTGTATACTGTTACTATTTTAACAGCTTCGTATACTCATCGTAAAACAACTGACAACAGCGCAACCAACAGAAAAAAAAGACGACGACCATAAAAAAGAGCCTCTTAAATAAATTCCGCCGCAAAGCTGAACGGCGTCTTGTTATCGGGTGCTGTTCGCGCAGTTAAACGGCCCGAGCGAGGCGACGTCCGAATTCGCACGGGGCAGCAGGGCCTGGCCGGGGCGCCCCCAAGGCCCGGCGCGTGCCGCACGGACGGGCTTCGCCAATGCCGTGCGAACAGCGCGTCAAGCCAAGCCAATCGACACAAGCAGCAACAGGTTAACACACTGCTCAAAACATTTCCTTTCCTTCCCGTATGGATCGTTTGACATACGTTTCACTTACCCTTTGACAGATTTTAACTTTATACGTAATAAAAAGAGAGAAAGTAAAAAATAAAAAAAAAAAATACGCGGACCTAAATAACGCACAGCGCAGCATTCACCACTGCTCTGCTTTGGAGGCTCGAATTCCACACGCATGTACTTTTTCACTTTGTGTTGTGAACAATGCGGAAAGAAAAGTACTCGCATATTCTATCATCACTCATTTTGTAAAGTTTCTGCCTGACCAACAATCGCCGGTCGGTGGCGCAGGGCTTGGGGCAGGTGCCACCCCAGTACGACTCCACGGCCGCGGTTTCGATTTCCGTGGCAGGCGTGGGCGTGGGGGATTCCCAATCCCTCACGGGTCACACTCATAATCCCTCATGGATCAAACCTCTTGTCGCACTGAAGAACTGTCTCTTTAGTCTTTAATAAGCAGCACGGTAAGTGCGTGAGCAGGAATAATACGGCGTGCACCCATGCGCTACTTTGAAGTGAAGTTCGGTACATTGGCTCAGGCAGTGGGATATACAGCGGAGACTCTGGCAGGTGTCTCAGGTCCTCGGGTAAATTCAGACCCAGAGAATGTTTAACACATTTACTAAATGGTGTTCCACGAATTCAAAAATGACTAGGAAAAGCAACCTATCTCAGTCCCAAATGAATATAATCTACACCGAATTTACTATTTCTATTCAACTTAGATTGCACTCTTAAACTAACATCGTGGTTCACCATCATCTTTCTTTATTTTAGTGAATGGTTGCTAGTCATTCTTCGAATTAGTGACGCCTTATTTAACCACATTATCAAATTACACACATCTACATTGAATTATTTTCTTTTCTACAAGATGTCTCATTCTTGCATGAAAATAAAATAAATAAATAAATAAATAAATAAATAAAAATACATCCCGATTGGAGAGTTTTGCGGCTCAAAATGCCATACCATGAAGAGAACACGACGTCTGAAGGGCTGTCTCTTATTTCTATTAGACACGATTTACTCGCTTCCTTTTGAGGAACTATGCGGAAGTTTTGGTGAACGCGCGCCTGCGCACAGAGGCTCTGTCGCTTCAAATGTCGTGCGCATGCGCGTGTTCCCCAACACTCCCGAAATCCCTCGAGAAAAGAAGCGTGTAAATCGGGTCTTTAATGTAAAAGGCTGCGATCTCAGCTGCGTTTATGTTACTCACATTGACACACTCTCGGACCCAACATTAGTTCTCATCTTTCTGAGATTTGTGCACAGTTCGTAAAGTGTCTGCTATGTGAGTTTCGGGGCACCAAATATTCTACTCGGGCAGGAATTATTGTAGAACTGAAATTTTTACGTATAAAACAGCAGAATACTCGTCTCTTCCCTCTTGCGAATTCATCGAATTCTCACATAAGCCCAGCTGAATCTTTCCCTAGCTCTTCCATTTCCTTGCACCGACTCGTGTAACATGTCTTTCACGCGAGTCTGTTGACGTCACTTACCTGGATTCAACTTTCGACTTAGGCCGGGCCACAGTTAAATTACTTTTGTTTTTGAGTAATAAATGAATGCCGGTAGTCCTCGAGTTTTTGACACCAGTAGTATTTTACACGTATAACATTTCTTACTTGTGTCTTCTTCAGTTAGTTCGTTGTGTCTTTTCGTATTAACCATTCTCCGCTTCTTGGCTTAGTCTAGATAAGTCCTTATCCTTCAGTAACAATATCTGTTTCTCTATGTACTCTCTTTTTTTCTCAAATGGCGCGTGGCACACTGCTGCCCAGCAGGCTTAGTACTTTCCGAACACATACGCACCAAATTTGCAGGTGGATAATGGAGCATAAACCACACATGTATGACCTATCTTTTATTAAAACATTCCACAGAATATAACAGCATGCTGGCTGCATCTCAGTCTTTTGGCTGGCTATTGAGCTTTTGGAGCCCAAGGGGGAGGAGAATGTGTACACTTCTAACCTAGTGTAAGATTCGCTTTAGCTAGGTCATAGGTACTCTCCTTTCCCCTCCAGTAGTGCTGCCGCGCGTGCGCGCAGATTGCACTACCATATAAAGCCAGTAATTTACCGCCTCGCCAGGGATACAGGTGTAGGGGGGCGGTGAAAAAAAGAAAATGTCCGCCTTCGTCTCCCGGGAGCGGTAGCTCAGTGCATCAACTGATGTCACTGCAGCGCCTCTGACCGGGAGGTTCTAGGTTCGAGTCCTGACAGTGGCAGATTTTCGACACTAGCTTGTCAGCTAGATCGAATTCAGTCGCTGTCTGGAGGAGAATTCTAGCGGCCGGCTGCTCTGATCGGTAGTTTTTCGTGGTTTCTCCGATCAACACCAGGCGAATGCCGGAGCAGTACCCTACCAAACGGGCCACGGACCGCGCGCGATCTTTCCTTCCTCTTCCTTGTCCTATCCTCTCCCCTTACACACACACTTACACTAACATGCACTACACTACCACATATTCCGGGAGACCGGTCGGGAGCTTAGAGCTTGTCCCGGCTGGGGCGGTGCCCTGGAGAATCCTGGTTAGGGGGAAACCCCAGTAGCCGACTGTAGGTCGGCGCCGGATCTCGCCATCGAGCGGGGGAAGATTACCGCCGTCTCCCGACAAAAAAACATGTACTACACTAACGGGACTAATGACCAAAGCAGTTGACGTGCCCGGAAACACGAAAAAATTAATTATTCAATCAATCAATCCCGATGTCCACTGTCGCAGAGAGCAGGCTCTCCGGCCGCTGGCGGTGTCGTCCGCAGGGGAAACACATGGTCGTTCGGGCCGCATCAGATTGCGCCCGCCCCGTCAGCCGTGGCGGAGCATTCGGCCGCGCATCTGGCGGAGGACCCCGTCCGGAGGGTCGCCGCGCCGCTGGTGGGAACCTCGAGGGTGGGAGCTGGCGGGATCATCTCCACGACACGACTGTGGGAAAAAAATCTATCCAGCTACGGTGGGCAGCGCCAATGCACGCGACAAACGAAACTACAGCGCTAGCACAAGGCTTTCTACAAAACACAAAAAGGAAATTACAAGTAAGATACATGCAACTCTTCGGTTACATTCGATTCCGGTGCACTTTATACTTCATTAATACTGTATTTTAATGAGTGATTCCCACACTTTGAAAAAGGAAATGTCGAAATCCTTCCCACTCAAAGCATCCCACTAAACAAATTTGATTACTTTTTTATAATTATATTCATAAAGCATTATCTTAAAAGTTAATTACATTTGTTCCAAAGTTCAACATCAAAAGTGTAGACAGTAGGCGCTACGGAGAGGGAGTCCCCAGAGCAGCTGGAATAGAACCAGTGGCGCACCCGGTGAGAAGCATGGGAGTTCAGTCCCCCTCCTTTAGAAGGCAATTATTCATAACTATAGCTTTGAATAATTTTCTATACTAACGAAAGTCATTCAATAAAACAACTGTTGACGATACAAATATTAACAAAAGTCAACAAATAAAAATACATTTTATATTCAGCATCAAGGAATTTTTTTTATAAGAAAGTACCAAGTCGACTAGACACTTATCTGCCCCCATGTCCCCTCCCGAGAAACATCGGGGCGCCACGGTATAGAAAGTACAGTCGACTCCGGCAGTAGTTTACTTCTGGGGAGTAACATTTTTGATGCACTATATCCGGGGTTCACTATATCAGATGTCAAAATTAAACAGAATTTTCCCATAACGATTAATTTTATTAATATACAGATACAGTAAAACACACGAACATGAGGAACTGAAAATTTCAATACTTATTTAAGGTCGCATCAACATCTGGGTCATTAGCGACCATTATTGGTGTTAACGGTATGGTAACTATGAAGATGAAACGATATGGTGATGACAAGTGGTGAAAGGACGAACACAAATACAACTATGTCCGAGGCGAGACTCGTTCCCGCGACCCTTCGGTCCGAGATCACTACGACACTACTACCTTAGCGGTCTCGGCCATCGGGCCGGCTTTCAATACCTTTATTTATGCTTAGAATATCATTTTCCTTTCAATGGTTTGCTTCGTGCTTTTTCATTAGTAATTTCTCTAGATCTTTTTCCTGAATTCGAGCTCTTTCCATAATTGATTCTACACTCACCTCTATGACTAAATATCGTCATGCAGTATTGACACCATTCAATGCCTCTTGCACTGTTGGAACCGTCCTACTCTCCGAAAGCCTTTTTTACTTGCCTAGTAACATACGAAATGCATTCAGTAGCGGGATGGCGCAAGTGGCTAATGAATCTGATCGCTTTTCCGCGCGACACGGCGGAGATCGCCAGGTTGTGGCAGTGGCATGTTTCCTATCGCCTAAGTAGAACTCAGCGCGCTTTGTCCCGCATAATTGCAAGTAACGCCAAGATTGAAACTGAAGCAAGCAATTGCGCGTCGCTGCCGCCAGTTGAAGCCCGTGCAGGGCACGACCTTTCCTTCCGCAGTGAAACTAAGATGGCCATTCCTGGTCCCCTACCTTTACCAAGGGGAGACTTCCATTATGGCCTTTGGCCGACGATATTTTTCAAGCAGCCTAGTGTTGGAATTTTGCACTCAGGCGGTATATTCTTTTGCATGAGGGCATTAATTTCTAGGACGTTGTATTTCGTAAGTTCACTATAGCTGAGGTTCAGGTTCTCTATAACCCGAGTTTTCTTATGATTATTTGTAATGTAAGTGAAACGAGACCAGTGTCTTCAGTTCACTATAACCGAGGGTTCACTACATCCAAGTTCACTATAACCGGAGTCGACTGTATAAAAAATCTTATTCTGCAGGTTGTACCAAACTTCTAACGGTTAAGCAAATTCGGCTTTATAGAAGTAGGATGCAATTTTTCAGTTATGCATCGTACAGTGTCGCTGGTTGCATGTGCGACTGCTGGTCTCATTATGGCATTCTAAATGTTTCACCTTAAATTTGTTTGATGAACCCCTTTGGGGGATACCTCCCTATCCAGCACACACAAATTAAAGAGGATTTTGTGACGATGATGCCTTAATAGAAAAAAAAAGTCATCCACAAAATCTTTCCTTCGCACACGAGGGAACTTCTGTAGTCGTTTATTCTTGAGTTAAGTAACTATTTACCCTTGCCTGCATAAGTACGCCAGTCGGTTGATATCAGCACATACGTACGCACTACATAAGTACGTAGTCGGTTGATAACAGCACTTGCTCATTAACGTATCCAGGTTTTAAAGCAAGCTAGTTGCCTGAAGTCCATTAATAAAAAATAAATGGACATATGAATGCTGCCAACCAGGATACTACCAAAACTCAAAACAAATATTGAAAACGCTCGTTGACAACAAAACCAATAAGATTAACCAGATCAACCAAATTATTTCTGGCAAAATAATTTTTGTGGTGCGAAAGTAGTGCGATGCCAAGAAAGCTAAGCATTTAACACTGACGCGCAATACTTTTGAAAACGTTTTTGTTTTCCAAACTTCTATCACTCACATTTGATGTTATAGTAAACGAATCTGAGCCGGTCGAACGATCAAAAATCCTCTGATCGCCCTCCCAACACAAGGGCATTATCAAAGCCAAATACACCCGTAAGGTTTTCTCAAACCTTTTGCCTGAGTGACCTCAACAGTCGTAACATCGTGGGTCAAGCTCACGACTTCCATTACGCCAGGCGAGTGTTTGCCCGCAGCTACAATCCGTAAATTCGTGACAGCAGAGTACGGCACAGGTCAACATTTGTTCTAAAGAAGTTTATCATTCATTTACTGCGAAAAGATAAAACATTCAAAAGTGACCAAGAGAAGTTACAGATTAAACAATAGCAATTCTGTTGTTTCTTTAAATGAATATTACTTTGAAAGTGGAAATATTCAAAGAATACCTTTAAACATTCGTTTTTCTGTAGATATTACAAACCGCCATGAAATACCTTACAAAATTACACGCTTCAAAAATACTGTACAGAAGCACGGTCGAGCACAATGTAGGATAGAATCAAAGACTAATTCCACTCGAATGTAAGATAGAATAAAAAAAACATCAAATTAACTGTGAGAGTAAAACATTCCAATCAACGAGGCTCATATCCTTCATTATGTAACGTGTAAACCTTTTGCTTCCTCACACGAAACAAAAGTCTGAAATGTTTGCACGCACGGAACATCGCGCAGTGAAACAGGATTTTCAAAACGATCCAGACGAACTTTACGTTCGACGAGTACACGAGCGGTGCAGGTAACTTTCGCCCTCGGCTCAATACACCACCGCCACCCGTTCTCGCGCCTCGGCGCTCGCCTCGCCTCGCCCTTCACGACCCAGTCGCCGCTTTGACTAGTCGATCGCGCTCCGCTCGCGCGACCGGCTGCGGCGGCGGCGGCGGCAGTCTCCTCGCTCGCCGGCGCCACCCACGCCTGCTTCTGCCGATGCGGCGCCGCCGGCGGGGGCGGGGACGAGAGCGGGAGAGCCAGGGCGAGCGCAAGGCTGTGTGAATCCACTTGTTCTGGACTCTGGGGAAAACGGTCATCAAATCATCAATCCAATTTCTCCGAACGTTCCCCTCTACTTCCTAATGACAATTTTAAATTTCACCATTTCTTTTTGAATTACGAATATTCTGTGATCAGTTTCAGACGATTTACTATCACTGACTTTTCGATACCAAAACAAGGACCCGTTATCGTCGAAAATACTACACTATTCTAGACACATGAGTACACGTTACACGAGTGAGCTCCCCTTGATTTGACATTTCACATCTGCTTTCATTTCTCTCTTCCACATCGGTTCAAAGGACGGGAATAGTAAGTCTACCACGAAAGTAACTTTATCCCGAAGTACATAATACGCATGGAGACAAAACCGCGAGTTTGACAAGCAAGAGCCAGAGAGCGCGGCCAGCGAGAGCGTAGGCCACGGCGGGCAGAGGGCCGCGTGGGTGTTGCGGGCGGGAGCGGCCGGGGGCGTTAAGGGCAAGGGTCGCCGTGAGGCAGGTGACACGCGGTCGAGCGCGTGCGCGCGCGCGCGTTGGCCTACCAATTCTCGCCCACCTGTTGCCCCGCGCCGCGCTCCGCCGCGTGCTCTCGCTGCTCGTCCCGCCTCTCCTTGCCTCGCCTCGCCCGCCCGCGCCCGCCCGCCCGCCAGCGGTGGCTGCGCGACTCGGGAAAGGCTACCACAAGTGGGCGTACGTCGCTCTCACCGAGACGACAGCGCGGAAAAAGTTTCATTTACACGAAAACTATCTAACCGAACAAATGAGACACATGTCAGTCATACGTGCCATACAAAACTTTACGTAATACATAATTGTCATTATTATTATTATTATTATTATTATTATTTTAAAATTATTATTTATTATTATTATTAAAATTATTATTTATTTTTATTATTAAAATTATTTTTATTTTATTATTATTATTATTAAAAATATTATCGACATAAAATTAAAAAACAATTATGAGGGTATGGTCATTCGTCCTACAAACAAAATCAGTCCAAACAACAGCTGTGCTTGCGCGAACTTCGAGCTCTTATTCTATCTGGCCTCTTGTCAGAAAATCAATACTGAATTCATATTCAAACACTTCAGAATATCAGATTAAGAACATAGTGAAATCATATCAGTTGACTTTTTTTACCAAGGAATTAAAAGAGGAGATTAAAACAAAAGAGATTATTCTCCATTTTCCAATTTTTCCTCTTCACTTAACAATACTTTAACGCGTCAGTGGTCAGCAGCCCAAGTTCTACCCTTAATCATGTCAATTCGCAAACTTTTTCCGATCAAACTCCAAACGCCAAGGAGCGAGCTGCGAACTCCCTGATAACTCCTTCGAGCTCTCGAAAACTTTTCTCAAAGAGTTCCAAAAGACGATGCTTTTGCTCTTCCGTCTTTACAATAAGAGATTAATTCTTCTCCTGGCACCTTCGAGTAATGGAATCAGTATGAAAATAAAGAGCCGAAAAATCTATGTTTAAGGATTCTTCAGAGGTTCTGTGGAAAACCATCAGGAAATCACAAGTAAAGAACACGCTAACAACACTTATACAATAAATAAAGGCAAGATATTAAAATTTCTGAAACGCAAAAATGAATTATCACGTAAGTTAATACAATGAAATCAGTCCAAGTGCTACACAAATTCTAGATAAACCTGCTTGGCAAAAACAGACATAATGATAATACAGAAGGAGATTTCCATATAAACGTTTATTTGGCCTGCTTCAAGGCTAAAGTTGCCTCTGTAACAACAAAGAATACTTTATATCCTTCCTTGATCCAATATGTCATTGAACTATGAGGTCGCGATCAGCGTAAAAAAGCTTTAGTTAATTTAGCCAAATCTGGTTTTCTGTACAAAAATCACAAATCTGTAAATATTTTAGATTTCTCATCGTCGATGTTTCAGCAGTAATGCGGCATAATAAGAGATACGCAAGTCAGAGAGCGAACCACGGGCTCTCTCGCTCTCACAACTAGTCAACGACAGGTGAAATCGTTCGAGTGTTCAGCCCACACACCACTCAGAACGAGATGTTAGTAAACCCTTCTAGTCTCGCACATCACGTAGCACGTAAGCACATTGCAAGCTCGTAAACATATACCTGAGATTCCAAACAGGAATTCCGCAGTAGGCGAACCGCTAGATATAAAAATAAAAAATTCATAATTACAAATTTTCCTATGCACACACTTGAGATAACAAACCATAAATAGTGAAAACTAAAGAAAACGATAGGAACCTGAAAAGAAAAACAAAGACTTTCGATTATCTCATTCGTTAGTGTTCAGAAAACCGAATTACACAGATGAATCCGCATTCTGCCGGTAGCAACCAATTACAAACTCGCACAATTTTTTGATCAATTACCTATACCCAGGTATGAAAATTAACCAGTTTTTGGCACCGAGCATTTTTATGTTCTCAAAAAAAGCCTTTGGAGTCGAACAAATTGACAATACTTACGCAGTCTTCGCATCCAAGAACAGTTTTCTCTTATTACGAGTGCGTTATAAAGCGTTTTCGACAGAGAACAAACACGAGGGATATGAAAGGAGCCGCATGCTCGTTCCGCGCCAACAATTCACCACCGCGAACGTGTAATCCGATCTTGGCAGCGCCTTCGAAGGAACAAATCGCCCCGGCGGCGGGGGCGGGGGGGCTGCGGCACGCGCGGGCGCCCGTGCGCGTGGCGAGTCGCGTGTTGCCGACTCCCTCGGCAGGCGCGCAGGCCACGCCACGCGGCGCTGCAGTGGGTTCCGCCAAAATGTTCCGCCGGCTGCGCGCGCGCGCACGCATGCACGTCCTCACGCACACGCCCGTTGCAAGCCCACACCTCGTGGATGCAACAAGTAGGCGTTGCGTTCAGTCGGCAGCCTGCTCTGCCCCTAGTGCACTCGAGTACACGCAAAGAATGTGGGTAGCTCTCCAGCAAAGACGACACTCATTCGACAGGTCAGTTTACGACCAGAACAGACGAAGAAAGTAAACACGAAACCTAAAAAAATTGTCACAAACATGGGCGATAATGTTTCATTTTATAACATAAAAACTAAAAGAAGTATCGTATCAATTAATGTACCATCGAGAAGGAAGGAATGAAGAACAGATCTGTGATTATGACCACAACAAATGAGAGTTAACACGAAACGTAAAAACAATTCTAACAAACATGGCCAATAATGTTTCATTTTATAACCTACAAACTAAAAGAAATATCGTATCGGTTAATATATCATCGCGAAGGAAATGCTGATGAGTAAGTTTTATTTTACATTTGCCTGTTAATTTTCTTGATATGTATACTCCCATTTAAACAGAGGGTCTGTTGAGGTAAATCAGTTGTTACGGAGTCATCCAATCAGGAGCTTGAACGTCTGTGACGTTGTGGAAATGAACAGTCAAAGTACAATATAAATAAATCGCAATGTCACTAGCCAACCAACCAACCAACCAACCAAAAAAACACAAACACACACACACACACACACACACACACACACACACACACACACACACTAATTGAGATTCGTTCATTTTCCAACTCCACAAATGTATGAACACAGTTTAGACTGAAAACAGGTTATATATTCTCAGTGGATGTGTCATATACTGAGCAGAGGAACCTCTCTTGAGTTCGAGAACATGCCATATCCTGGAGATGATCTGTTCTCTGAATAAACTGGGAAATACTGTGTTATCAAAATGCTCCTATGGAAAAACAAGAAATGAGAAACAGCAATCTTAAGTATCAAACTTTAGCACTCTTACAAAAGTTCGACACTTGGTGAACTGGAAGTATCTCATTTCATTGATGGTTTCTATAAATTTATATTTGCTCTGTTCAAAGAAAGTATCCTGAAAGTGCTTCCACTACCAGTGAAGGAAGTATATTCCGGAAAAGTTCCCATAAATAACAGGAAATATTGCGGACATGAAAAAGTTCTGCAATACATCCCGAATGAATTCTTGTCATTATATGACGAAAATTGTATGTGGCCCTATACAGATGATCATCATCCAGTAGAGAATTTCTCAATCTCCATACTAGTTTTTTACCATATAATATTGTAACCATGCACTAAAGGACTTTTGAAGTGACAGTCTGAAATTAGTATTAATTATTGTGTTAATTAGTGCTAATTATTGACACTACTCCCGTAACATAAATTTTCATGTCCATGTAATCTCAGACTTCAATAAAATCTTTATTTTTATTTATTAATGAAAAATTATTAATATTTTTATTTATTGAGTGTAATATACAGCATATTTTAAGGGTTTGTACGAAAACCTGTCATCTCCAATTTCTAATTATTATTTTAAAAACAAACAATAAGTGTTATTATTACACAGTAGTGATGGCAACTTTTGTAATCACCCATATTATAATGTACAAATTTAAAAAGTCCTGTATCTACCATTAGTACTGAATGATTTAGTTTTTTGTATCTCTTGTAAAATTAGTTTCCATGGAGATGACTGGTTTTCGAACTCATCGGTTTAATTACTCTCAATAACTTTCTAAAAATAATTGTTTTAAGATTATTGTGAGTCAAAAATTTTATCGAGATAAAAAAATCAAGGTAATATTTAAAATATTCTACAATTCCCAGTAAATTACTGAAGCGAAGTCAACCGCCAAACACAGCACGTCACTATTAACATTTACAAGCTGCGGATGTTTGACACTCTCAATACTTTCGTTCCAAAGATAAGTTCAAGAGTTTCCTTGGATGTTTGATGTCAAAAAAAAATAGTTCGTGGCGTAAATTCTATTTTAAAACGGAGTCCATTGCCGTTTACAGATCGAAAATCGGACATTTGTTCAGACGCTATCGATCTAGTAAATTCCCTGTGATAGTGCTTCAATCTATTGATTTTTTCTATAAGCATTTTTCGGTACATTTAGCCTTAATGAAATATCTTCCTTAAAAAGAGATTTTGAAATAAGGTCATACAATTTTTCGAAAATTTGAGTACTTTTCACGTAAATTTGAGTGAAAGTACGGGCGCGAAAGTACGTTCTGTTTTAGCACCACTAGTTTTCCTTCATAACGCTAGTTTCACAATTAGTTCATTAATTAACGTCAGGTACATTTTTGAAAATAGTTTTCGCGTAATTTTCAGTGCAAAATAGGAAACTTTCAGAAAAACAAAATTTAAAAAAAAAAAAACTGTTTTCGGATAGAGCTAAAAGTACTGAACATGATATCAACACCATTTTATTGCAAATATAAGGGATGTCGCATACATAAGCAATTAATGGATGTCGACATTTTTTTTCAATGCACGTTTGGGGTGCGGGCAAATACCAAATTCCTTCTCCCTTTTTTACCTTCTGTCGTTTTCTTTGTGATCAAAACTAGCTTTCACTCAACCACACACACATAATTTTCTCAAATATTAATATTCCCCGATTGATCTAGTTCAACAAAATCCTGCAAATTTTTAATCTTGCAAAATCTTTTAATTTTGTGGGTACTATACATGAAACCACAAAGAATTTTCAAATAAGAAACTAGTATGAGAAAGTCTGTGCTATTCTGAGGCAACACTAGGTAAGATTATCTTCTTTTGTGTTGTCGGATAGATTATGACGCTCGGTAAGTGCATTATTTTCACAACCCAGAATATTTATTTAAAGGAATACATTATTTTGTGCTCTAATATAAAATATTAATGGTTTGTAACTAATACAAGTTGACCAATCATTCAAAGATTTCATTATCAACTTGTCTTAAAAGTATGACGTCATTGTACGGCAAGATATGAACGATTCGAGTTTAATCATGCCAACGTATCGTATGGTTTTGTCCTTGAAACGATACGAAACAAACATTGAAATTCAATTATAGTGCAATAATAGGTACTGTCGATTATTCTATTTTCTAAAGCGATTAGGCCTATTATATGAACAAAATGAAATATGTTTCAAAAAAGAAGTGTTCGCAGAGAGTTTTTTCAAAATTATTTGTGATCGAATAAACCTTTTTTCAAAATCTGGTATTGATGAAGTTCGTGAGATATCTCAGTTTAAATCACACTGTTTCAGAGTGAAAGTAGGAAAGTTTTGTATTATAAAATGAAACTACACAAAAATACACGAGTACACCTACAATTGTTTGTAAAACAAAATGATAATTTTCTCGTAAAAATTAAGGAAAGAGGCTAAAATGAACGTAAGCACATTTATTCAAACTTATAATTCTTTAAATCACTAACAGAAACACTTTTGTAAATACTGATTTCGAAAGATTCAGAGACAAAACGAAACGAATAAAATCAACATTAATATTAATTCACGAGAAAAATTAGGAGAAATATTAAATTAAATTTAGCACTTTATTTTGTTTCAATGTTAACCCAATATGCGCGATACATTCAATTGAGAGAGTGGATGGACGTCTTCTTCCTTTCCATTTCGCTTTCAGACGAATCAACAACGCAGAATGTCTCCTTAAGTAACATGACCATATCTCGTTGGAACTCTGTATTATCTTGAGGGAGTGAACACTTGCATATCATTTCGAATGTCATTTACCTTACAAGAATACGTCAACAACGTTCCATCATCTTTCAAGAAAATTAAACAGAAGTACTACACCGCGAGACGGATTGCTGGTATATCGACCGCTCTAGTTGACACATATTTACGTTACCAGGACATACTCCAGCAGAAGTTATTTACGATGATGGATGGTGTATGAGACAAGTGACAATGACGGAAGAATGTAACTCGCAAATATTCATTCTCTGAAATACTCTCAGCAATTAACAGAATCACCAAGATAAAAGTAATCGTTACTATATAAAGTAATACTATAGTACTATTTTACTATAGTACCAAAAGCGTACTGCCCTGAATACACTGACTGTTCAAGTTGAAGCAAAGAAAAAAAGAACTGGCATATCCCAATCCTGCCTGTGTTAAATTGCAGTTGGACTGATGTAGAAGGAGAATGCCAAACCCAAATTCTATTTCCTTCATCCTGAATTTGCTAAATGCACTACGCATCATTAATATCGTTAAATCATTTCTGAATGAATAGTATTTTTTATTGTATTGTTACTATTATTACAATTGTTATTATTATATTATTATTATTATTATTATTATTATTATTATTATTACTGAGTATTGTAAGATCAATGACCAACTTGATCAGGGTTTTTTGTCCAGTTTCCCTTGATCCTTTTAGCAAATGCTGAGGTGGTCCCCATTGTTTTGATTTCTGGACAGTAAATGTAACTTCACTCTGCCATATCTGACTCGTCATACACGATTGAAATTGTATTTGTGACTCAAATATTATTATTATTATTATTATTATTATTATTATTATTATTATTATTATACAGATGCACAAAAAGTAATGAAAATAGAACATGATTTTCCCTGCACATTTGTCAATAAAGATGTTTTGTAAAATTAAGTGCGAAAGGTCGAAAAAGAATTATATAAGTTGTCGTTTCTCACTAGTTTTTCAATAAAAATCGGCGAAATTTAACTACTTAAATAAATTGAAACACTGTGCAGTCGTATATTCAACATTGCATGTTAGCGATGAATGTCAAGAGGCAATGAACTAATGTTTCACGAAAAGGTAGCTTTTCGACGATTATTTGTAACATGCCTTTACGACTTGCAACTTGACATTTTCCAGAATCAGTCATCACTTCAAACTGATTCATTTTCACATTCTTATCATTCTCGACAATGTGTTTTACAAATGGACATAAACCCGTTTTAGGTAAGCATGAACTTTCTCCGCAGCGGTAGATCCGGTTTTCGAAACAATCACGAGATGAATAGTTGAACTTTCCAATGCGTCAAGTAACTAAGAACGTCGGCAAGATTCAAATATATAATGTTTATATATAATGTTTATACAGTAAACCCTCATTAACAAGAATTGCAAGGGCCCAAAATAATCAGAGATAAACTTATAAAAATTCGTGTTATCCGAGTATTATAAATGTACGTATTATAGTAATCCTTGCCCGGGATAACGAGGGTTTAGTGTTTATAATTAAGTAGTGGTGAGAATGTATTAATACATATAATGAAAGAAAAATAATGAAGGTGCAATGTGTAAATTGTGAAATGTTACTTCTCCGTTTGAGCGACTATTGCATGAATATGTCAAAAATAATTGACCTCGCAAGATTTGTTCACATATCTTTATTTTCATATGCGTTCAAGTTCGAAACGAGGCTTTCATTTTAATACAAAACTATGTGGGAAGAATTAAGTATTTATAATACAATTAATCTATAATAAAAAAAATATGCATGTTATTGGGAAAATTAACTCTTGTTACAAACTATAATGCTGAAATTCCACATAAAATTGACCTCGAAGATTTGATCAGCATACCTTGTAACAGCACACAGAAGATATGAAAACTTGTGAAGGTGTACCCAATTTTTAATTACGACTAATATAACCAAATTTTAAAATATTACCCATATTCATACTCTTTCGTGAATGGAAATTTCAGGCGAAATATCGTCCAGAGAATAAAAAACCACAAAATTCCTTCCGAAACGATTCCAGGGACGTGGTAACCCATCCGGAACGTGTTAACCACATGCTCGCGTTTCAACAGTAAAGAATCGGCAAATTATAGGAAACCATTTCGTAAATTGTGTGCACGGTACCGGCCTCTTGCAACATTGGGGGCAGGGAGGATAGTGAACATAGCTAGTAATAAAATGCGAAGAACGCACGTTACTCTGCCCAATGATCTAACCTCCTATTCGGAAGGTTGTCAAAATATTTCTAGGAATTGATGGCATTCTTATAAGTTTGTTCCATACAGCGTAAAGAAGAAAAACGAGGTAATACCTGCTGAAGTATGACAAAGAAAAATGATAATGAATTAGGAGAGAAGAGCTATACAAAAAAAGGTGTGCAACAGGAGCATTCCTTTCTGGAATAAAATATTAGTGCATTTTATGTATTTTCCATTTGAAAACACTGATCTTCAATCCGTTCCAGCAACTACGTAATTGAAAGAACAATACTTGACCGTCACCCACCTTTAAATATTCTCAAAACTTTAGCATTTTAACCAGTAATTGTGGCAAATGTTCATATGTTCCCTTTTACATTCAGTATGAATAATTAACAATTTTCCATGTCTGGTTTCTTCCACCGGCATACTCCTTCACCCAGTTACATCATGCAGTCCGCACGGCACGAGACAAAACCACTCGCAAACCCGACCGTCCGCGTGCAGAGCTTTCTCCGATCGAGCGCCATCCGCGAGCAGCGGCGGATGCGCGCGCGCACGTCGCGCCATCCTGGATTCCTGTGGCGACGGTGACGCGCGCCGGAAGTATCCGCGGCGGCGGCCACCACCTGCGCTGGCGTGGCCCAGGTCAGCAGCCGCGTCCCTCGGGGCGCATTCCGCACGCTCCCCTCCACACGCCGCTCCGCTCCGCTCCGCTCCCCCCGCCCGCACGCAGAGTACTAGTCTTGCAGCCTCGCCGCCGCGCCGCGCCGGCCGCTGCGATTTGGAATAGCCCCTCTCCCCACCGCGAAGCCAGCGCGCCGTGCGGGGAAACCGCTTTCCCGATGCCGCGGAGACGGCGGGGAACGCCTCCGCCGCGCCGCCGCGGAGGAATTTGGGCCGATGCGATGGCGTGGCCATGACGGCGCCAGCCATGGCGGTAGACGGAGAAAGATACTATGGAGAAGGGGAAGGTGGTGATGTCGGAGGATGAGACAACGGATACGGAGAAACGAAAGAGAGACGAGATGAAACGAAGGCGGAGTCAAGACCCGAAAAAAAAACAACAACGGGGGACGAGGGCGGCGATGAGAGAGGGCGGCGAGCAACTATTACGAAGTGGGGCCGCAAGAAACCGGCTGCGGCGGCTGCGGCGGCGAGCGAGGAAACCGCTGCGCGAAGGCCGCTGCCTCGAGGAGCACGTCGACACCGCGCGCGAACGCGGCCGCGGCCGCGGCCGCAGCCACTCGCAAAAAGTTCGGCGCCATCCACGTCCCTTTCCACCACAACACGCGACGACGCTTTTCCCTCCCGTCGCATCGGGTGCCGCGCTTTCGAGGTGACGTTTGACGCTGAACACTTAATGGCGCTCAGTGCAAAGATACGATGTGGAATGCGAAATGGGCGTGGGTATATTCCGAGTGTTCTTGAGACAGTCATACCGGAATTCCTCAAATTTGCTTTCCGAGCCAAGAGAACTGAAGCCAAACGAACGTTTTATTCCCCGAGGCAGCTATGTGTTTCGCTCCTGCGTTATTAGATAATGCGAGAACACGTTCAGGTGCGTATACTGTTGGCATGTTCTTAGAAAGCATTCACAGACATCCAAAGCCCTCTCGATGTTTAAGGTACTCAGCTTTTTCTTTTCTCTTAAACCATATTATTCTGGTAAATCGTTACGGTCATACAGTCACCCGTGCATAACAAACCAATCCCTCGGGAATTCCATTATCGTAATAGCCCCACTGCGTTCCTCCTCTCTCCTCCAACCAGCCGACTTTCATATAATGGCATCGAGGCCGAGTACATTCTAGTGAAGTCCGTTTCTGCTTACTACCTCTCAGGTCCAAACCCGCTTACGAAGATTACTATGTTACAATTACACATTTCACAAGGCTATTGCATGTCCCACATACTTATACTTCGAATTCCAAATTTCATTACTACAATTATTCCCTTAGTGAGTCGTTCGAAAACAGCTCACATTTGATGTAGGAAAATGTTTAACCAATAGATGATTCTAAATAGTAACGTGCGCAAATATTATTCTCACCAATACGTCATATACAGTTTTTACTGTTTTTTGACCAATAAATCAAAACGCATTCTTGTTCTTTACGATATCTGCTTTGAACTTTGAAGCCGCATTCAATGCCAGATGTTCGCTAAGAGGAAATGCTTCTAGGAAATCTAAATGATAAAAAATAAGATTAACTTCTTCAGAAACTTTATTTCTTGCAGGGAAACAAAAGTGCTCTCACTTAGGTATCGGCGCAGTTCCAGGGAGAGACGTCGCAGCCGCTGGCAACGGCGCTCTCTCCGTGCGCATCCCGCGCGTACACAGCTTCGGCGAAGGGCGTCCGCCCTGGGGCAGCGAACGAAGCGAGCGAGCGAGCGCGGGGGCGGGGCGGCGCGGGGGCGGGGGACGGGTAGGCGGCCGGCGCATATTACCATCTCGCGTCGCAGCACAAAGGCAGGAGATTGAACGGAAGCCCGGCAGGCGGGATCCGCGCGTGGCGTAGCCTGCCCGCTCCGGCCTGGCCTGGCCTGGGCGCGGTGGTGGAGGGCCGCTGCAGGCTCACTCACAAGAGAGAGAGAGAGAGAGAGACTGAGATCCGCCGTCGCCCTGCGGGAGACAATGAGCAGAATTCGGCCGTTGGCTGAGGAAGTCCGTATATCTGAGGCATCGGAATTAGCAGCCACGGACATACGACTGGAATATCCGCTTAATGCGTTATCGACATCTACCGGTCATATTCATATTTACGAATTAGGTTGTCCCACCATACTGCACAGCTTCAGGGGTGCCGCTGGGACAAGTTGAAAGTTGACAATAAAGAGCAGTAAGCACGAGTAAAATAATAAATATTAGACTGTATTTAATTTTATTGTGCGACTCATTTGTAATCGATATCAAAGGGACCATGATACTTTAATCTTCCTGATCACTACAAAATATTTTTTTTTTCTTTACACAAAATTTGGCACAATGTCTAGCAGCACCCATTTCTTTGCGTGAAATAAATCTCCAACAATTGTCTAGCGGGTGGGTGATAATAGTAGCGAGTGAGGATGGTATGGGGGTGCCTACTAACTTCCAAGTCTCGCAGGAAGCACGGATTGGGGGGCAGTAAATCGAACGGACGGCGAGGAGGCAGCAACGTCAGCGCCGGCAGCGCCCGAGAGAGAGGCGAGGGCAGAGGCGTCGGAAGCCCAACCGGAGGGAAATCTGCAATCTCGAGCCCTGGCCAAAGAAAAGCCACGGAGCGGCCGTGAATCCAACCTTCGCCTAGCAGCCAGCAGCGTGCGCGATTTACGTAACCTGCGCTTGTGCAGCGCTGGCGCCCCCGCCCACGCCACCCATCCCACTCCGCCTCGTGCTCCCCAGCCCCGTCGTTGCGATCGATGGTGTCTGCGCGAGCGAAGCGCTAAAGCGGGGTGAGGCGGCGGTGGCGGAGGTGGAGTTGATGGCGGCGGCGGCGGCGCGCGCCGCGGGACCGCCGCGCCGCCACCGCCGTCGCCGGAAGCCGAGATAAGGCAGCGGTCGCTTCCGCGCTGGTGGCGCTCCCTGCGCGCGGCGCAGCGTTGCGCATGAGGAGAGGGCAGAGCGGGACGATGTGGAAAGGGCGAAGAAGAAAGGGGGGAGGGGGCTCAGCGGAGCGGGTGGACAGGGGCTGGGAAGCGGGCGGGCGGGCGGGCGGGCGGGCGGGCGGGCGGGGCGGGCGGGCGGGCGGGCGGGCGGGCGGGCGGGCGGGGCGGGCGGGCGGGCGGGCGGGCGGGCGGGCGGAGCGGGCGGGCGCGGGCGGGCGGGCGGGCGGCGGGCGGCGGGCGGGCGGGCGGGGGCGGGCGGGCGGGCGGGCGGGCGGGCGGGCGGGCGGGCGGCGGGCCGGGCGGGCGGGCGGCGCCGGGCGGGCGGGCGGGCGGGCGGGCGGAGCGGCGCGCGGGTCGGAGCGGCGGCTGCGGGCAGCGCGGCGGCGCGGAGCGGACGCAACAGGCGGACGCGCGGCGGGCTGGCGGGCGAGCGGGCGGAAGCGGCAGGCATGCGGTCGTTACGTGTCAGTTGGCAGAGCGCGTGGCATCGCAGGCGGGCGGTCGGGAGAGCCGGGCGGGCATGCGCGGCGAATAGAGCGGCGAGTCGGGCTGCGAGCAGGGCATGGGCGAGGCGGGCGGAGCGGGCGGAGCGGGCGGATGCGAATGCTGCAGCGCTGGCGGCGCGGGCAGGCGAGCGGACGCGTCGGTCGGCGGGCTGGCAGAGTAGCGGGCCGGCGTCAGACGGGCGGCGACAGGGCGGCGGGCAGTGGCGGGAAGAGCGGGCGGGCGGGCGGAGCGTGGCGGGCGGAGCGGGCGGGCGGGCGGCGGGCAAGGCGGGCTGCGGCGGCGGGCGGGCAGGGGGCGGCGGGCAGTGAGTCGGCGGTCGGGCGGCGGCAGGGCGCGGGAGCGGACATGCAGAGGCACCTGAGCGGAGCGAGAGCGGCGGACGGAAGCGCAGCGGACGGGCGGAGCGGACTTGAAGCGAGGCGTGGCGGGGAGCGAGGCTGCGGCAGGATACGGAGCAGCGCAGGCGGCGACAGCAGAACGGACGGGGAGGACGGCGGGGGGCGGCGGCAGCGGGCGGGACGGCGCGGGACGGAGCGGGCGGCGGGCGGGCTGGCAGCGGGCGGGCGGGCGGGCGGGCGGGCGGGCGGCGGGCGGGCGGGCGGGCGGGCGGGCGGGCGGGCGGGCGGGCGGGCGGGCGGGCGGGCGGGCGGGCGGGCGGGCGGGCGCGGGCGGGCGGCGGGCGGGCGGGCGGGCGGGCGGGCGGGCGGGCGGGCGGGCGGGCGGGCGGGCGGGCGGGCGGGCGGGCGGGCGGGCGGGCGGGGCGGGCGGGCGGGCGGGCGGGCGGGCGGGCGGGCGGGCGGGCGGGCGGGCGGGCGGGCGGGCGGGCGGGCGGGCGGGCGGGCGGGCGGGCGGGCGGGCGGGCGGGCGGCGGGCGGGCGGGCGGGCGGGCGGGCGGGCGGGCGGGCGGGCGGGCGGGCGGGCGGGCGGAGCGGGGCGGGCGGGCGGGCGGGCGGGCGGGCGGGCGGGCGGGCGGGCGGGCGGGCGGGCGGGCGGGCGGGCGGGCGGGCAGGCGGGCGGGCGGGCGGCGACGGGCGGGCGGGCGGGCGGGCGGGCGGGCGGCGGGCGGGCGGGCGGGCGGGCGGGCGGGCGGGCGGCGGGCGGCGGCGGGCGGGCGGGCGGGCGGGCGGGGGGGCGGGCGGGCGGGCGGAGCGGGCGGGCGGGCGGCGGGCGGCGGGGGGGCGGGCGGGGCGGGCGGCGGGCGGGCGGCGGCGGGCGGGCGGGCGGGCGGGCGGGCGGGCGGGCGGGCGGGCGGGCGGGCGGGCGGGCGGGCGGGCGGGCGGGCGGGCGGGCGGGCGGGCGGGCGGCGGCGGGCGGGCGGGCGGGCGGGCGGGCGGGCGGGCGGGCGGGCGGGCGGGCGGGCGGCGGGCGGGCGGGCGGGCGGGCGGCGGCGGGCGGGCGGAGCGGGCGGGCGGCGGCGGCGGCGGGCGGGCGGGCGGGCGGGCGGGCGGGCGGGCGGCGGGCGGGCGGGCGGGCGGGCGGGCGGGCGGAGCGGGCGGGCGGGCGGGCGGGCGGGCGGGCGGGCGGGCGGGCGGCGGGCGGGCGGGCGGGCGGGCGGGCGGGCGCGGCAGGCGGGCGGGCGGGCGGGCGGGCGGGCGGGCGGGCGGGCGGGCGGGCGGGCGGGCGGGCGGGCGGGCGGGCGGGCGGGCGGGCGGGCGGGCGGGCGGGCGGGCGGGCGGGCGGGCGGGCGGGCGGGCGGGCGGCGGGCGGGCGGCGGGCGGGCGGGCGGGCGGCGGCGGCGGGCGGGCGGGCGGCGGGCGGGCGGGCGGGCGGGCGGGCGGCGGCGGGCGGGCGGCGGGCGGGCGGCGGCGGGCGGCGGCGGGCGGCGGCGGGCGGGCGGGCGGGCGGGCGGGCGGGCGGGCGGGCGGGCGGGCGGCGGCGGGCGGGCGGGCGGGCGGGCGGGCGGGCGGGCGGGCGGGCGGGCGGGCGGGCGGGCGGGCGGGCGGCGGGCGGGGGCGGGCGGGGCGGGCGGGCGGGCGGGCGGGCGGGCGGGCGGCGGGCGGGCGGGCGGGCGGGCGGGCGGGCGGGCGGCGGCGGGCGGGCGGGCGGCGGGCGGGCGGCGGGCGGGCGGGCGGGGGGGCGGGCGGCGGCGGGCGGCGGGCGGGCGCGGGCGGGCGGGCGGGCGGCGGGCGGGCGGGCGGGCGGGCGGGCGGGCGGGCGGGCGGGCGGGCGGGCGGGCGGCGGGCGGGCGGGCGGGCGGGCGGCGGCGGGCGGGCGGGCGGGCGGGCGGGCGGGCGGGCGGCAGGAGCGGAGCGGGCGGGCGGAGCGCGGCGGGCGGCGGCGGGCGGGCAGGCAGCGGGCAGGGGGGCGGGCGGAGCGGGCGGGCGGGCGGGCGGGCGGGCGGGCGGGGCGGGCGGGCGGGCGGGCGGGCGGGCGGGCGGGCAGGGCGGGCGGGCGGGCGGGCGGGCGGGCGGGCGGGCGGGCGGGCGGGCGGGCGGGCGGGCGGGCGGGCGGGCGGGCGGGCGGGCGGGCGGGCGGGCGGGCGGGCGGCGGGCGGGCGGGCGGGCGGGCGGGCGGGCGGGCGGGCGGGCGGGCGGGCGGGCGGGCGGGCGGGCGGGCGGGCGGGCGGGCGGCGGGCGGGCGGGCGGGCGGGCGGGCGGCGGGCGGCGGGCGGGCGGGCGGGCGGGCGGGCGGGCGGGCGAGAGCGGGCGGGCGGGCAGGGCGGGCGGGCGGGCGGGCGGGCGGGCGGAGCGGGCGGGCGGCGGCGGGCGGGCGGGCGAGGCGGGCGGGCGGGCGGGCGGGCGGGCGGGCGGGCGGGCGGGCGGGCGGGCGGCGGCGGGCAGGGCGGGCGGGCGGGCGGGCGGGCGGGCGGGCGGGCGGGCGGGCGGGCGGGCGGGCGGGCGGGCGGCGGAGCGGGCGGGCGGGCGGGCGGGCGGGCGGCGGGCGGGCGGGCGGGCGGGCGGGCGGGCGGGCGGGCGGGCGGGCGGGCGGGCGGGCGGGCGGGCGGGCGGGCGGGCGGGCGGCGGGCGGGCGGGCGGGCGGGCGGGCGGGCGGGCGGGCGGGCGGGCGGGCGGGCGGGCGGGCGGGCGGGCGGGCGGGCGGGCGGGCGGGCGGGCGGGCGGGCGGCGGGCGGGCGGGCGGGCGGGCGGGCGGGCGGCTGGGACGGGCGGGCGGGCGGGCGGGCGGGCGGGCGGCGGGGCGGGCGGGCGGGGCGGGCGGGGCGGGGGGGGGGGGGGGGGGGCGGGCGGGCGGGCGGGCGGGCGGCGGGCGGGCGGCGGCGGCGGGCGGGCGGGCGGGGCGGGCGGGCGGGCGGGCGGCGGGCGGGCGGGCGGGCGGGCGGGCGGCGGCCCGGCGGCGGCGGGGGGCGGAGGCGAGCGGCGGCGGCAGAGCGGCGGGCGGCGAGGCGGGCAGGCGGGCGGGACGGGGCGGCCGGCGGAGCGGGCGAGGGGCGGGGGCGGCGGGCGAGGGCGGGGGGCGGCGGGCGGGCGGGGCGGGGGGCGTGGCGGGCGGGCGGCGGCGGGGCGGCAAGGCACCCGTCGACACTGGCCCTCTCTGCGTCCGAATAACCGCGGTTGTACTTATCATTGTTTTCCTTTTCTCCTCCATTTTTCTTCTTACCCTTCTTTCTTTTCCACATCTTCGACGTATTCATTGTCTTCCAATTCTACCTATTCCCAACTATATTCATTACGCTTCCCTTTCTTGTCATTTCGACCAGCCATGGTATTTTAGACTATTCCTTCAGATTTAACATTTTCCTAGTATTTCGTTTATACTCTATTATAAATCATTATTAATTATAAATCATAATGTAAGTCATCGTCATCGCAAGCTGCTAATCTGATTAATTATAAACCTTGGAGATTAAGATACAAATGACCTCTGTTAATTACATAATTGTCAACGACATACTCTTCCGCTCCACCCAGGTTTCATTTAATAGCGGCAAAATTGGGATGATCATACACAAAAACTTATAATTCGAAAATTTCCATTAATCAATCAGCTCTGTAAGGTTACTGGGCGCCGATTGCACAACAAAACCTCGTTCTTTTACAGATCAATTATTTTACAAGATATTATATTTAGATCAATTCATTTTCCAGTTTTACTTCCAAAAAAATAATAAAGTTTTTTCAAACACATGTATGCGGGAAAGAAATGTAGTACGAATTGATTAATACTTCTAAGCTGTGAATATTCTGAATTACACACACAAGAATTATCAGAGGTAGAGTACGAAAATAAAGGCAAACAGAACAGAATTGTGAATAGAACTTCTATAAAAAGCTGTGGTTTCTTTAAAACACCAGCATCCGCACTTCGCGCCAATGAAAAAAGGCAACAGCTTCCTCAAGATAATGAAATCTTCCTCGTTTATTCTTGGGAACGAATGTGTACATTTTTATACCCTCGTGATGGTTAAATGACGAACATTCAAATGCAATAAGCAAAAAGAGTCAATGGCACACAACCTCTTCATCTCTTTAGATAAACTAATTAATTATCAGTCGAGCATCCGTGAATTTCTACGAACTGCCTGCAAACCAGGAACCGCAACGAAAATTTACTATTCCCTCTGTAAACAGCGATCATCTTTATCGAAGTGCAAACGAATGTTTGTCCTTACGGCACAGCGATAAAACGGAATCTTTGAAGCACCAACTTCCTGCCTCTTCACTCTCGCTACAATCAGCACCCACAACACTGGAATTTCTGGAGTGGGAATTAATGCAATGAGAAGTGCTGTATACACTTTCGGACAATCGCTTTATCAGATATTTATTACCTCACGTGAACTATCGTTCACGTGAGGTATATAAATTCACTACAACTAGTTCGTCAATTCGCCGCATGGAGAACTGCTCGAAATAACTCCAGAGATAAAGGTTGACTGTCTGTGAGATTGATTCTACAATAAACTCATTGCCTTTCTAACTTCAATGTTCGCTATATAGATATCAGATTTCTGTACACGCACCAAGAGAAAGAATTTGCAAGACCCCCACGAATGTTTGGGTGTATTGATTTTTAGGATTCATTTTACAATGAGAGAAAAGAAAAAACAAGTGTATGAATCAAATTAACACTTTTAAAAACGTAGTAGAAAATACAAGATTCAAGTGTAGGTTATCTCTGTATTATTCATCAAAATTGCACTTAACTCAACAGACAGCAGCTGTGGGCACTCTCTGTCTAAATATTGTCTTTGGTTAATCTCTTGCTATCATGAATGATATATCATAGTATTCCCTACACGTCATCGTCCTCTACCTCCATCTCGTATCTTGTCATTTATTTACCCTCTCCTCTACGTAACGTATTAGTTTAGGGAAACAAACTCCACGATTTGCGTACGACAACGAGATATAGAAAGAGAAAGCGATGGTTCTTGAGCGAGAGAACTCTAAGCTAACAAGGAGCATTTTATGATTGTAAATACTATAATGCTGAAGAGAAGCTAACTACCCATTGTCCAACCATTTAATTCCATTATCTTCTTTATGCTGTAACAAACTACAATGACATAATATAATGAACCAATGAGTTTACGAAGAACGGATAGCCGTGTTCTCCGAGAGCTGGAATTGCGTTCCCACACAATACTATACAATTGTGTTGAGCGCAGCTAGATGTGAGCACTAGTTATTGGCTTAAGCCGGACGACTATGTATGTGCACGGCACAGGCACCACCCGGCGCAGGGCAAATGCCCTGCGCAAACACTGCGAGAAGCGCCCCTTCACAGCAGAGGCCACTTCCGTCATCACGTATGTACTTGTCATGGAAACGCCTCTGCACATCAATGGCAATGAAATTAAGAGTTTTTCATTTTTTGTCGCCATTCTCTTACTCATTCATAAAATTACAGTAACAAAGTATAACACAACTGATGTAAAAAAAAGTTGCAGAATAAATTAAATTCTCCCTGTTACGATTTTACGTAAAAAATAATTCTTGAATAATCTCAAGGTGTGATTTTTCATTCCAGGGTCAAATGGCCTAACGATATAATTGCACACACACACACACACACACTTTTCTGCCTCATGATTGACAAACCAGCTGCCACCCCCCCCCCATTCCATTCATTTATCAGACCACACATCTACACAGGTTTCAGTTTCTCGTTTGTCTCCACACATCACTTCCCCGACCCGCAAACCTGACAATGCAGAAGCTCCAGCATGAGAATCACCACAGCGTGACGCAAATACAAAGCGCAATTACGTTCTGCGCTTGCTTTTCTCAACCAAGATCCTCTGCAGACCTACAAAAGGCTTGCTGACACCCTCCCCCTCGCCGCCGTCCCGAGAGCGCGGCCGTGGCCTGCCATCCTCCTGAGCGACCCTGCCTCCGGCGGGCGAAGGCCAAAGAAGTGCTCCATCACGACGCGTGCGCCGCGCCGCGCGATAGGCTGGCTGCCGCCGGCCGCCTGGGCGTATCTCGCGGTCAACCCTTCCAAGTCGCTTACCTCCCTCCCTAAACACACACAGCCCGACTCCATCTCCTTCTGTTTCCCTTAGTGCAACGATTGATTTCTACGGTTCCCGTTGTCTACTTAGAATCACACTGATCGATTATAATATACCAACTTTTGGGTGTTTTTAAGAAAATTTGCATGTTCTTTCAGAGCACTGCCAAAACCACCGCTCAAAAGTTTTGGAAACAAAATCTGAAATCATCTATCGTGAACATCAGCTTACCTAGATGACGTATGAATGGAAACTAAAATAAAATTTAAACTCCTTCCGAAGCACTGGATGAACGAAACGGGATGGAATCGGACTAAGCCTTTTCAGGTAACGAAAAATTAAAGACGATTAAACGGAAAGTGAGGGGACGGAGAACTGACACGGGATGCAGTCTGACTGTGCCTTCTCAGGTAACGAAAGGTGAAATGGGATTAGCTAGGAAGGAGGAGGGTGAAGGAGAACAGACAGCGGGATGCAGTCGGGCGATTCCCACCGGCTGGAGGTTATCCATCGATGAGAAAGGGACGATCGGAACCGGAGAAGCGCGAGAGCTGTCCTCCTCAGTGATTCACCGCAGGCGAATTTTCTCCAAGTGGATATTAAAAAAATTGAAAAGAAACAAGGGCACAATCAAAGCAAGAAGACAAACCACCGTTTTAATTTCATCTACTTGCTGTGGATGTGATTGATGAACACTATACACACATATGACTTCTGCCTTAAATTGAAAGCAGTCCCAAATCCCAATGCAACTGGATCGATTAACATACTTAATTTGACCAAGACAAATTTTATTTTCCAATTTCATTGATTTCAATCCCTTCATTTGAACGTTTCGAAAAGTGAAAATCACAAACGAGGTTCCAAGAAATAGATTACTGTAATTGATCCTTGGCATGGTCAAATTAAGACTTTTTGAGTGGGGGTCATCCCACTCGCCGGGAGGGAAGGGGTCGATCCCTCCACTTAATTTCGTCATTACCAAATCAACACTCTCTCCCTGGTATTCGCGAACGTTCGGAAACAAGAAATCTTACTTAATAACCACATAATATGGCTGACGATGGTGTTGAAAGTGGCGCGAGAGACCCGAAGAATAGCACAAGCAATACGAAATTGAATTACTTCATCTTCAAAGTTACTGAACATACGCCTCTCTCGCTTTGGATGCAAATAAAGGAGCCCGAAAGCTTCAAAGGTCGGACAATTACGATTATTCGAATAGCATCCAAGGATCATGACATGCCGGAGACGTTGACAGTGGTGACTTTAATAAATGCAAGCGATAAACGTGGATTAAACAAAGGCAATAACGTTGCATCTGTATCATCATCGGGGTTCCCCTGGTCCATGTTGTTGCGGCTACTAGATATACTCGATGATTTATTGAAGTTTGCTTTGAGCGACGCAGCCCAATCGCTACGAACCACCTCCGACGCCCTTCCGACCGTCCGGATGCCGTAATGGGGGCGAAAGATGCAGCACAAATATTGTACGGGGCAGACGGACGAAGGGGCAAACCTAACTTAACCTTAGCACGGTGGGGAAAAAGTCTGGAAAGCAGGCCCAAAGTCAAATAAGGTACCAACCGCAAATAAAACACTATCGTGGTTTGGGGACGTGGGCTGGCTGAATCCTAATATGAAGTAAAATATTTAAAACTGAAAATGAAAGAGATAATACTACAAAAAAATTATTTATAATGAATCTGTCACATATCTAACGATTTACTATGTCTGACGACTAATCTCCCACGGATCAGAAATCGATAATTGATCGATATTAATTGCAATTCGACATTACCTATGTCTTCACATTGTCTCACATTCAGTACTGACAGCAAGCACACGGTTTGGGTCCAAACGCACAAGTTCTCACCTAGTTGAAAGAAGCTTGCTGTCCGATACGTTAAGTCATCGGAAACTCAATCGTTCTCGATTTGTCAAGCGTCATTCCGGTCAGCCACTGTGCGTGTTGCCCCTGGACCTTGCCCTCGCCCAAAACGCAACTGTTTGTTTTCGACGCGCAGCTCACGACTCGCAGGCAGATTTTCTCGCTCATTAATATAATTATTAAAACTCTTTCAAAAAGTATTTACTACCTGAAAGTGGAATCTGTTGCCAAAATTCTTTACTAAAGGTCAGAAGCGACAGAGAATAGAATTAACTAAACAGAATTTTTACGACTGGCATAAAAAACGTGAAGTAAGTAATAACTGAAGGTAGGCGACATAAAAAAATTTCTTATAATAATACTAGCAATATCACACAAAATACAGTACACAATATGATGAACAATAAATTTTGGAAAATTACAATAAAGAATATGCAATAACTGATGGTTCCGTATTCAAGTCACAGGAAGGAGTTTTCAGTTATGCTTCGAAATGTCCTTTCAAGTGTAGTCATTGAAATTTCATGGTTTGAAAAACGAAATATTTAACATAAGATATTTTGCCAAAATATCTGCCATATTTCAAATATTCATCATCAATTTCGTTGAATATACATTGAATATGTCGGCGGCAGACACGGTGGCATGGGATGTAAAATCATTGGTTGGGATTCAATCACTGGGAGTGAATTAATGAAATTTTGAGTTTCTTATCAAAAAAAGAAATATTTGAAAAAAAAAACAAATTAACATTTTTTAATGATCGTAGTAATGGTTTGCTCTTTCAGCATTGTTTTTATACACACATTTTCCTGGAAAATCTTGTCTGTGATATTGTGTGTCGTCCTACAACTCTATTAACAGATAATATCATCTAAAAGTTACAGATGTGATTAAAACAGCTAGAAAATTAATTCTCCTAAATAAAAACTGGCGTAAAACAGGGGGATAATCTTAATTTTCCCCTGTGAATTGATTGATTGATTGATTGAAGTTTAGAAGGTGCTTCAACTATTGAGGTCATTGGCGCTCATGTCGAAATATTTATTAAAAATTTAAATCGATTTAATAAAAGGAATGTTGCACATGCAACTTACCGTCTGATTAAAAGTCTGTACATAACCTAAAAATAATTTACCCTGTGAAAACAATTAATTCTAATATAAATAGAATAAATTTCCCGTATTTTCAAATGCAGCCTACCCTTTACTGTTTAAAAAAATGTAGCGACTAAATAAAACATATCAGATCTTAGAAAATAGCGGGACAATCACCAGATATAATTATCGCCCCACAAGTCCAAGAGAATTGGACGTATCGTTTTGATGCGTTTTCACCGAACAACTGTTTTGCAAGGTTTTTTTCTTTGTCTTACACCTTTATTAGCAGAGTTCAGCAGCTAATTGTTACGGATATTACTAAGGAACATAATATTTCTGAATATGGAAGGTGGCGGGAGTACAAAGAAGTCCTAACTTTTACCCTGTTAAATACAGTAAAAATAGAAAATTAAGTGGCGTTATTAAATGATAGATCACTCATTCAAAAATATTATAGACTTCCCCCAATGTCATTGATACTCACTGAACGAAGTTACGAGCAACAGAGTAGGCACTCGCAATCAGATTGCTTCTACTCGTGAGATGTGGATTTCAGGCAACTTTGAATCGACGGTAAAACGCAGTCAGTAAGCTCATGTTTTCGAAATTAACGACTTCACTGCAGAATTTTGTCATCTTTCAAATGGTATATGATACAAGTACGGAGAAATCCTTGTTACAGACTCCTGGCCAGGTTTTAGTACTTTTCCCACTTATATCTATTTCCTTTAGATGGCAGAAAGCTATATAGATTCGAGAAGCTACGACTAACTCTTTTGAAATATATTTTCACACTATCAGTTTGCTAGAATTTTCAGTGAATGAAGTGACAGAATTGAAAAGGACATGATGGATAAGAGCCCAAAATTTATTGCTCATTTTCTTCAAAATAGATTTTATTATATTGGAGCGTTTTTTTCTGTATTCAAAATTTTAGTAGTATACGGCTTAGTGTAGGGATCACAGAATTTTGAAAACGTGCACACCATTCACTTCTCTCCATAGGATGTCATACACACTTTTTTTTTTACTTAAAATAAATAAAATTAAAGTCACGTACATTGTGCTTGATTACGCAATTCTTTGTAGAATATACCGCATTTACACACAATAAATTATACATTTCACAATTAAATTACGTCAGAATGTTCTTACGTACTTTTTGCTAAAATGACTGTTGAGCTCATTGCACCCGATTATCTTACTCATAATGCGCCTCATGAAAAGATAATGTAAGGAAATTCATGTTCAAGCAAAATGGTAAAATCCATTAAATGAAATATTCTCTGGAGCATTTTGAAGTAACGCCTTATTCTCACAGAGCAAAAATTAGGATATTTTGAAATACACAATCAGACAAACCTCTCTTTTATTTTCAAAGCTTAAAGAAAACGAAACCAACAAAACAAAAAATTGTAACAAAATTTAATTAATTACAAAAATGGCATCAACACACACAACTAGAAATGAACATTTATGACAGTTCTTCAATAATCATTCACAGTTCACATGTCTTCTCCCAATGTACATTTCACTCTTCATTGTGGGATGACTTTAAAAGAAACCGAAAGGCATTCTGCGTACATTTTCACATTAGATATTCATTTCAATCAAAAGTACTACACAATCATGTAGTGAGCGGTGGGTCTGAAAGGATATTCGCTCTTCCGAGATCGGGGTGGTCACTCCTTTCGCGAAGCGCGGAGCGAATCCGGCTGGAAAAGCAACTTAGAAAGCGGGAGGGAGCGACGCGCAGAATTCTACGAAACGAAGAGGAAACAAAATTCAAGTTTCCAGGCTCACCGTTTCTACGAAGTTCCAGGCACTGATCAACGGACGGTTTACATATGACTCACGGTAGTGCCAAAACAACGTCAAAGAAATCACCTCTCGGGCTCTAACAACCACTACCACGAAACGCGATATGTTTATGAGGGCAATGTTACCGGTGTATCACAGAGGAAGGGAAAACCGACGTTACAGATGGAGGGGTTTATTTGGAATTATGGAACCTTTCCCTGAAAAGATTTGGATAACATATTTCCATCAGCAATTTATCATTCAATGTAAACGCAAACAAAAATTTTGATTTTTGATTTTTTTCGTTGCGCAAATAATCTGATATCTCTAAATTTTATCATACTATGTTCTTCACAACCCATTTTAAACGTGTTCTTCAATATAATCGCCACAGAATCCGTACCATTCCTGAAATCAACTGTAGGTCAACTGCATTTTCTCTTCCCAACCAAAGCATTCGAGTTCGCAAGAACATGAAACAATTCCACTCACGAAATTAACCCTTCAGTGGTCGCGCTCAGAATTGGAACGCGAGTAGTCGCGTGGACTACAATTGTAATACATTTAAAATATATTCGTATTAACAATATTTTACAAACAAATCGTCTTTTAGTTCTAACATGGACGAGTAAGGATATCTAAAACACTGAACATTCACAAAATACTACATAATTTATTAGAACGTTGACGTATTACCAATTTTATGAAATGATGCACAAAAAAGGCATGTATTATGCCTTTAAACAAATATAGTCAATACATGCGAGTAAATATTTGTTTTTGAAAATTCTTGGGCTCTATGTGTGTTGTACACTTCTTATAGTTTGCATTACGATTATTAAATAAAGCAGTTTGACAAAATTGTTAAAACATCTGGAGCCTCTATTCTGAATGTGTTTCAATGTAAAAATCACATGAATATCTCCCAGATTTTCTGAATGTGACACACGCACTGGACACAATTTTCGTAGTATGTCGAGTGATCTTGTTTCGTTGACGTCCACAGAAATATCATCCCACGTTGCCCTTTGATGACTCCGCTGAACCCTCGGCCCCTTCTCCGATTCCCAGTAGAAGTCTCCCGCGTGTTCTCATTGCTGTCGATACAAATTTTCTCTCAATATTCTTTTTCATTTCTGTTTTCATAAAGGATAAAGGAAGATCCCATAGAAATCCCTTCTGGTCAACCATTGTCTACTGTAGTACTTTGCATAAACATTCAGAGCATCGATTGCAACGACATTCGTATAGTCAGCATAGGTCAGAAACTGAAACGCCAGTGGTCGCATGGATTACTATTGTAATCTAGATTGTTTCCGACGCTTATCACTAGTGCAGCAGTTATCCCTTGGGTCATATTTCGCTGTAATTCAATTGCTGATACTTTCTACCAAAGGAACTCAAAAGTTCGTGCCAAACGTTTGTCAACTCTCGCAGTAAACAGCGAATGAATACGACTGGATTACAATAGTAATCCACGCGACTACTCAAGGATTAAAACCAATAGTTCATAAGAATGTATACGGTATTACAAATCGGAGTAGAGATTCACAAAAAGAGCATCAGTTTTCTTTTAACGATTTTAATTACCACCTCCTTGGCGCCCAATCATGGGCTACGATTCATCTATGTTAAGAGGCGGTATGTATCAATCCTTTTTTCCCCCCACTCCATGTAAGTTGAATTCTGACAAGAAAGTAGAATCAATACTATTTCTTACGAAAGGATTAGGTTCAGGGGTAAAGGTAATTGGGTCCAAAGGGGTCCCGGAGGATGGAAGAGAACTAGGAAATGTAGGTGGGGATTAGTCTTGGGCAGGACATTGCTGAGGTTGGGTAAGGATATGTTTGCAAGCTCGCTACCGAATGCATGTCCTTGTGTCGATAAGCAATAAAACAGGTTTTATTTATTTATTGTTGAATCAACTACATATATTATTTGTTTACTTTATATCAAAAACAGTTAAAACTGTGTGACGTGCTATGGGGAGAAGTGAATTCTGAGCCCGTTTTCATAATTATGTGATCCCCACCCTAAGCCATATACTACTTGAATTTTGAATAAGAAAAGAAAATGAGCGTCTTTTTACAAGGATTGTTAACAAAAAATATTCGCTCCGATGTAAAAAAAAATATTTTTTCACGGATAAATAAATAAATTTGGGCTCTTATCCCTCATCATATGCTTCGTGTACCTCCAACCGCGACGAGGAGATCGATAATTTGAATAGCTATATTCCCCACTGAATTCTAGAAGACATGCACAGTTAATGAAGTTACATTTAAGTCCAGAAGCTAAACAAGGGGCCATCTCAGCATTTGCTCAAAGGATCAGGGAAACTGGACGAAAAACCTGATCGATGTGCGGGTCATTGACCCAGAAGCTGCGGTACAATACTTGCTACAGGCTGTTTAGAATTATACAGTACAAATGGTATATATTACATTAAAAATCACTGTTAAAATTAATGTCCTTTTGATGTTCAGTATAGTCTCTAATTGTATAGAAACAGTTTCGCAGTTATCAGCAATCTTTACGTGTATAAACAGTATGTACCTTAACAATTAGATTCAAAAAAAAAAAAAATTTTTTTTTAAACCTTTTGAGTTAAAAAAAATGGCGAAAAATTTGGTGATGGGTCACAGAAAGAAATAGACAACACTATTCGACTGATCGAATAGATAACACTATTCGACAAGCAACTCCAGAGAACACTGACAAAAGTGGAAAATATGTTTGGGAAAATTTTCGTAAGGACCAAAGCTAGGTATTAGGAAAAGTTACACAATTGAAGAAATTACGAACATTTTGAAGGAAATGAAATCAAATAAACCCATATACTCAGGGTTTTCGTGAGTGCATTTGTTACGTATTTTGAAAGATGTGTGTTTAATAAGTGATGTAATGTTAAAAATGAAATTCCTTGTAAAGTATAAAGGAGCAGGTTATACGTAACCTAACCTAACCTTCATTTTTACATACGTAAACAGAGGCATTACATAAGTAAACAGAGAATTGAGGTTTATTCAATAGTAGATGAAATCGTTGACAATATGTTAACATACCACATTAACTTACATAACGAGTATTAATGAACTGGCTTATTATATTCAACATTCATTCGTGAAATAGCCCTATTAAATTCCACTCTAACTTTAGAAATTCTCATATAAATCGACAATCGGATTTATCAACAATTTCCAAAACCAGCGTGGAATTACCTATGAACATTTTCTTCAAAAACTTGGAGATCACCCGACACTGTCAGACATATTTTCGTCATCTGAACAAAAATCAATTATGTTGAGAAGCCTCATCATTTAGAAACGTCTCCAGGCTCAATTTAACTGAAGCCATCATAAATAAAATTACACACACGTATTTAAAACGACAATGACCCTTCATTGACGTTAGAAACGCGTCATTCTGTGAACGATTTGGAGAAATGTACAAGGAAAATCAGCCTTCAGATAGGCCCTAAGTAGTGAAAAAAGTCAGTATTATTTTTGTCAACGAGTCAATTATATTTTAGTCAATGAGCTCACTTTGCTCATTATTGAGTAATATTTAGTATTTTAGGGCATACGCGTACACACCCAAAGATTATAAGAGATCCTTTTGTTCCACTTTCGGCATTATGAGCGTTTCACAAAAACAAATATATATGTTTCCTGGTACGCCGTACGTGAGAACCAAAAAAAAAAACAAGTAAAATAAAAAATCGGTCTGTGATACCAAATCACAAGCCTTAAGTTTTCCTCTAGGCATTTTGACGCAGATTATTGCCGTAACTGGAAGAATCGTCAAAGACAGAATAGCATATTTCAAAATTATTTCTTAAAGTCAATCATCAAATACCCTCCTGAAGGCCAGCACCGACGTATGAGTATCCGTAAACTTCGGGTCCATTCGGTGCTGGAAGCCTCCAGCGGTACGCTCATCCTCTGCTTGGCGACGAATTATACGAGTGGTTTCAACCGATCGCAGAGAATAAGAATCGAACTAATGGACACTGCGCCAGCGCCGTCACCCGCAGCCGGAAAGAGGAAAACGGGGGTCCAGGAAGGCGCAACCGTGGACGGGCGCCGGGCGGAGGAAACCGCAGCGATAGCAGAAACGGCGCGGCGCGGCGTGGCCCGCTCGCCTGCTGCAACAACACGACGCAATGCGACTCGCAGCTATTTGGCGGAACAACCACTCAAAAATTCGGAAAACGTAGACGGGGAAATATGCGAGCGGGAGCTTCGAAATCCATTCCTTGAAACAAAAAACTTAAGAACATTATCAGAGAACAGTACAACAATATGGAAGCTAAACGCATCCTTATAATGAATCCTTAATACTCCACTCTAAGAATAAACTCAAAACACACTGCTTGAGAGCATATTCTTCGAAATACTAGAATTTGATTTCTGTAATGAGTTCGCGTAAGACGTTTCGGGCGACTGTTCCGGTACCTTCTAAGGAATTTTCTTTCTCTTGAAAATTTAACGACCTTTTCAACGTTTCGAGAGAGAAGTGTCGTAAAGAAAATATATATGCTACGTCCCACCACGAACTAAAGGAGCAGATGCCGTGCTAAAAAGAAATGAATGATAAAAATAAACAATGTACAATACACCGTAAAAACCTGTTTCTGCTGTTTATGAATTCCATTAGATCACAGAAGCTGCGTAGTACGCACACCACTAATGCACAACGAACAGAGTGAAAGTTGGATAATTGGAATTTATTATCAAAACCTACAGAATTTTCGTCATGCAAACTCTGCACTGCTCAACAACAATGAAGCAGTACGTGCTAGCTCCACCAACCCGAACCACACGATGCCACGCGCCATGCAATTCAAAGAGCGGCGAACTCCGCTCAAACTTCTCTGAGCACGTGTACACAACGGGTAGGAACTGTAATGTAATGCGTTGAACGCGGCCCTTTCAGGTCGAAAACCTAGGTATTCAATCTGAACTATGACCCCTGTAAATGAGCTGATAACTTGTTAAAACTAAAGTTTATAGAACATATCGTACCATCCTGCGATTATTTGAACTAATTTTACAACTTTACTTATTTTATGTTACTCATTAGTAAGCACCGAATGTTACTGCATCTTTTGTTTGCTACCTTGAAATTGGATGCAACCATGACAGAAATATGAATCACAAAACGGACGTTTTTTAAGTACTTGTTTTATTTTCCCGGAAATAGCACATTTGGAGGGTTACTGCACGTTTTAGGTAATGCTGCCTGAAAATTGCACATTTTGGGATTTTACTGGACGAATTTAAAGTTTTATTGCATATATATATTAGTATTCGGGAGGTCTGTGAAACCGGAGTGCCGTTTAATACGTATCAATTCTGCATTTTGTTGCTCTAAGAATTGAGCGTCTGTATCTCTCATGATGCTTATTGCCTATTCAAATTTCGGAGTTATTGCAGCAGGGATAGGTCCACAGTCCTTGGTTGCGGCCGCTCAGCAAACGCATATTGTAGATCTATCTTCCCCATCGGATAATTTATCCGTTTTGTCAATCTTCGCCAAGCTTGCCAACACGGCAGCTAGTCACATTTGACCTCACGTCCAGGCACGAAGCTTAGCGACAAGCTGCACTGCGTTTCAAATTCATCGAATTTCTCGGGAAAGACGTTGCCTACGAGGTATAAGAGAGAATGAACGCAGTTTCTGACCGTTTAAGAAGCGTGCACACGTACGTAAAGTGAGGCTGTGCACACAGACAAATATAAATATAGAATGTCTGAAACCGTATTAGTTGATAGAAATATTTTCAAGAAAATAATTTGAAAATATATATAATTATAAATTATGTAATGCAAATATTAATGGTAAATTATGCATTATGAAAACAATTAAGAACATTTATTCTGTATCTTAATTTTTTTTGTTTTTATGCTAATTTAATTTTGTGTGAGAATAATATTTAAAATATAAAATATGGTTTGTTTAAACAATATGTACAAACTTAACTATAGTCATTCAGTACCTCATTCAAAATACAAAAATAAGTTGATAAGTGGATTAACTGGAGTTTTTGACATGACACCATTTTGCAAAGTTGTGATCTTTTTATTGCAGGTTTTGCACGTTTTGGTGTTTTTACTGAACGATTTAGAGACTTTACTGCATGAAAATTCGGTCTTTACTCATTAGCGTGAATAAACGCGTAAGTCGACTTATAAGGGTCTGTGATTTTGTGAAATTTACATTATGATCGTAAATACACATGTCCCCTATTCCTTAGTAACCACAGGGAATTTAAATATCTGATAATATGTAAATAATGATTAGGGGAATTCGACATATCTCATTTTCAGCAAATAGTTGACTTATCAGTTCAGTTGCCGGCATCTGACACGTATCTATGCATTTAAGAGATTATCAATAAGTTCAGTTTCCTCATTGCAATTTGTTTCTTCTATTCCGCCAACACAATTTTGTTTCCAATTTGACTGGCGCAGTTAACGTTTCACTTTAAATGCCATTGTGTCAATGCGCTGAATAGTCATGCACCCGTCCTTCCTTCTATATAGTATCCGACCTTCCATAAAAAGAAATTAAGGGAACTTATCAACACCAATGCATTAGCACTCGTAAAGCAAACTATGGAAAACTCTTGAGACATACGTGATTCAAATGCAAGCATTTCGGCCTGACGTATCTCGTCTCGTTCCTCGCCTTCCGATGTGTATTGCCCGTCCCGCTGTCCCACAGAAGCCATAGAGAGTAAGAGACTTCCAAATCTGCACGTACTCACTCACGCACGCAGTCTCAGACGAGTCGTGAACAGCGACGCGCACGCATGCACGCACGCGCACTCGCTCACGCGTAGAGGCGGCGTGGCGCCGTGAGGCGAGGAGGAGCGAGATGGTATCGAGGGCCGCGGGGGCGTAAGTGCGAGGTTGCGTGGGGGCGATCGCCGCCTGTATCTCGCACCTGCCCCCGCCCCCGCCCCGCCCCCGCGCGCCGCCGCGCACGCAACCGCCCTTCGCCCTCTTCGCCACGGGGCGGCACCACGCGGCACGACCAGCCAAAGGGGGCAAACCGCCTCATGATAGGCGGGAAGGGGAGCGGGCCCCATTCACTGCGATAATCGCGCTCGCCGCACAGGTCTCCGAGATTCGAAATGTCATAAGGCTGCAGCTCCAAACCTTCCTTCGGGAAGATTTGCACCGCGGGCTTCTTTTTCTCAACAGAGTGTGTAGTCGGGTTAACGTTTTTCTTCCCTTACCCAGAGTCAATGAAGTACACAATGAAAGTGTTCAATTATTCAGATCTAATTGGTAAATCTTTTCGGAAAATCTCATCATTTTTTTCGCCATAATCTCACAAAGCTTAATCAGTAACAGGCACTGAAAGATATTCATTTCTTAATAATTTTGTTTTTATATTTAATCCAAACAAATTTGTAAAACTCATGCATATTGCTAAAACATTTGGGGAAAAAAAATTTAAGGCATAAAAATGAGTGGAGGTAGGAAAATAATGAAAGTAATAACACCATCCACAAAACAACTCAAACAAGCAATAAATTCCTCCGAGCGCATCCACGCAGCACAACGGGTGTGGGGAATGACTTCCAGAAGCACGCGTCACTCACTGAAAAAAAAAAAAAAAAGACCGTTCCCAGCAAACAGTCCTGTAAGCTGCACCAGGAGTTGGTGAGAAATTGCTCATCTAGGTATTCGGTTTGCTGTAGCTTCGTTGACTGCAACCGATTCAATTCTTCAGGACTCTGTTCAATCTAATATTACCAAAATTTCATCAAACACGTTTGTTCCAACTATGCACATGTTGTTGGGAGTTTCAGAATTTTTTCAACGAGACCAATTGGCAAGTGGTGAGCCGGCCTCGCCTCGGCGTGGGGGGCAGCAGCCGGGAGGGAGGGCGGGAGATCGGCGCATCGACCCACAGCCGTAATCACCGCCTGCCCTCGGGCGAGGAGCGGTGCCGAGAGGGGCGGCGGGGGCGGCGAGCGGAGGCGGTCGCCTCAGCGCCCAGGCGCCGCCCCGCTCGGCCTCGCCAGCCCACGCGTCATTAATTCGAATGAGGCACTGGACTAGGATTGGGGATAAAACAACATGGGAAATAAGGTACCTTATGGATTTAAATTAACTGACTTTCTGCAACTGCAGACGAGTACGACGTAAATGGAGCTTCAAAGCATGTCGTTCTTCCCACGTTCAAGGCTCCTTTTGATTCTTGTGGGAGTTCATACGCAGCGGAGATCCTTTTAATACACAGAATTAAGTATAAATTTAATTTACAAACGACGATTTGGGAAGTTAACTGTCATCACATTCATGAAATCTGAATAATTAAGAGGAGTTATCTGTTCATGCTTTCGTTTCTGTAATAGAAAATACGAAAAATCTTCTCATTTCAGAAACACTGCAAAAAATGTATACAACTTGACCTTGAATAGCTACTGTTTTCCTTTATTTTATATTTCGTATTTTTGTGGGGTTGCATCTCCACCTTTACCAAAATTTGAAGGAGTGATTCAAAATAAATCAATATAAACTCTATTTCATAATAACAATGCTCTTACGAACAATGCAGACTAAAAGATGCACTGAAGAAAAGAGCTTAACACATGTCCGGTAACTAGCTAAGATCACTTATCATGGTCAACAGAAACCACGTCACATCGAATGGCACGAAACATGCAAGTCAGTAAGACTATGTGCAACGTTATTCTGGGGTCCATGACTTGACAGGCGATGTTAACAGGGAGTATTCCTAATTCTGTCTCAACTCCAACACTCGCCGAACAACTCTGAAGAAATTTCTTTCGAAATCTAAAAGGATGGTCGTAATTCACTCACCAACAGAGATCAATTAGTCAGTTTTGGCGTAGGTAACAATCGTACTCTCAGTACTCACCTGAAACAAAGAAAATGTGATATTAAATGCGAGCATCAAAATGTCAGAAAAAATACAGGATAGTTTTCGCGACTTACCCTAATTTTTTTATAATACAGTTGATTCCCTAAGTAAGACCACATTATTTAGGAAATTCATGGCTTATTCCTTTACATATTGTTCTGTGACAAATGTCACTATGAAAATAGTTAATAATGAATCGTCAATTCTCACAGAAATTTTTACAATATGACAATGGAGAAAACCGAACCCCTTTACTGAATCCGAAAAGACAATGAAAGTGCTTAATAATGGCCTTTATGTTGCATGTCAGAAAAACACACTTCACACGCCTTTGTACAAGTCGTATGATAAGACTCTCCACGTCATTTGCTGGAAAGTGTGGGGGTGGAGGTGAAAAAACGATACAAAGTGAACATTAAAGTTCCTGGAAGATTCGAGGGTTTTGTAAAACAATCAAGAAGCGAGCAAACACGTCGGTTACAGAATTTCTCTGTTTATTGTAAGATGACGTCATGTATAATAGTCTCTTCACATTTCGAATGTGTTAAGAGGAGACTAGACTCGGCCTTCAAACCTGTCACTCTACACACGAATAGTCGCTTTGACTTTGCACGAGAGAATATACACAAAACTGCTCCTCGTACTGGTTGTCTCAGCAATGGTCACCGGATGCGCCTCCTTAAGTGGCCCCGACACCTAAATGGCCAGCAGTCTCAGCGAATCACACAGCCATCCACAGGCGTAAAAGTCCACCATACAGGACATCGCGGTACATCTAGACACAAACCTTTCAGTGAAGCTACGTGGAACAACACGTGTAGAATCTACACAGATCTACTTCTTCGATAGTCATGTTTTCGGATGAACGTTTATAGAATGCGAGACTGCTCCACAAGCCTGAAAGTTCTAATATCACTGTGGAAAGTGATTACAGCAACATAAATTATTCATCGGAGGGGCCGCCGTCTCATAAAGGATTCGTCAGGAGGAACATCTGTTTTTCCAAAAGATGGAAGGGATTTAACTCGCAGGACAATACCACAATCGAATAGCATAGCAAGAACTAAAAATTGGGAAAATTAAAAAAGTCATAAGTACAAGAATAACACCTCGTAAGTTGTGTGAGAACAGGACTTATTTCAGAGTTTACCAAGATCCTTTTCTCCAAATTTGTACATTTGATTACAGTATTTTTACACTCAACATGAATATTAGTCATTTAAAAAAGGAATGAGTCGAAGAGCTTAAAAACTTTCAGAATGCAGCTTTGCAAAAGCAGCTCACTACTTAGGAATCAACATTCGTACATATGCACGCACTGAAGATAAATTGGAAATGCCAATTATAAGCTCTGAAACACTGTATTGTCAGGGACTACTTGGCGTTGAGTACGCTACATCACGTAAACAACAAATTAGACAAATGTTTGTTTGTTTTTTTTTTAACTTTACAAAACACTAGGCGGGGAGGGGGGATTAAGATCCCTTCCCTCGGCTGGAAACTGCGAGACTACCGTAGCAAATAATCAAATGCAATCCAATACGAAACGAGATCTCAATACGGCTCAAAAAAGGTGGGATTTGGCATGAAGAAAGTGGTAAAGAGAAATAAAGAAGAAGAAAATGATATTTTTTTTGTTTCCGGATGTATCTACTGTTAAAGTCATTAGTTCCGTTAGTATAGGGCTGATATACACAAGAAGTTGGCGGTAGAACCCCGCTACAACTTGAGATCTGCCGCCAACCTACACCGCTCGCCGGAATTGTCTTCAAGCTATAGAAACCGCACCGCCTCAGCCGGACACGCTCTAAGCTTCTGATCGCTCTCCCCATAGCGTGTTAGTTCAGTGTGTGTAAGCGTGCGAATGTGTTTGTAAGGGAAGAGGAAAGAAAGATCGCGCGCGGTCCGTAACCCGTTAGTTAAGAGTACGACTCCGGCATTCGCCTGGTGTTGTTCGAAGAAATCGGGAATCAGTGCGACCGTCCGCTGGAATTTCACTCCAGACAGGGACCGAAATCGCCCTGCAAGTTACAAGAGGGCCCGGTGTGTGTAGATGCCCAACGTCGGGACACGAACTCTAGGATCTCCCGGTCAAGAACGCCGCAGTGACAGCAGCTATTGCCCGGGGGAGAAGAAGAGGATCGGGAACAGAAGCGCAGACGGCGGGCGGGCGACCGAGGCCGGGGCGGGGGCGGGGCTGGGAACGCGGGTGGCGCAAGGCGCCCGGGGGGGGGAGGGGAGGGAGAGGGCGACGCGCGCGCGGATTCGCTAGCTCGCGTGCTCGCGCATCGATTCGCACAACGGCTCGAGCCGCCCGCGCCGGCCACGCGCTGCACGTACCCCCCCACACCCACATGACAAACACATGCTCTTACCCCGTGCGCTCGCGCTTATTTCAGTGATTCACTTTGGTAAATAAGTGTGGAACGACTTTATCACACATTATATTATTTTATAAGTTCATTCTATATTCATGTGTTTGAATTTTTTTTTCACTTCTTATTACTGCCTGTACTGTAATCACTTCGGACTACAGAAGTACTGAAGAAAATGCGTATTAATAATTTTACAAATACTGGAATGCGCGACAATTATCGAGGACAATTTCCGATCTTGATGACATCAATAGAGATCGATATGTTATTGTAATAATTTGAAATACCATCTTTAACGGTTCCAGTAAATTTGACTACCAACTACATTACTCTCAGTCACATGCGCCCCACTCTTTTCGAGCACATGCCTGTCAAGTCCCTCAGCGATGTCACGCGAAGAAAGGAATGTTAAACAAGAGATCGATTTTGCTTTAATCATGGATTGGCTTTTCATCCGACGGGAATATCGAATCCCCCCTTAAATCGAAATGATCTCCTCGCTGTGGCTACACAGCAAAGAGGTTCCATTTCTCGATTTCTTATTGCTGTCTCTCTTTTTTTTTTTTTTTTTTTCATTCTCAGAAGTAATTAGCATCATTGATCATTTTATATTTAAACTCTTCAAAATCCTTATGCCTGCGCCGAAACCCCAACTGCTGCAAATTACAAACACGTTTCCTGCTGATTTTGAGGAATTCAAATGCATCGTGTCAAGAGAACGCAAATCATTAAATAAAAGCAACCAGTCGTTTCCTGTCTCCCTACACCTTATCGACGACGCTATCTCCAGTGGCATGTGGCTGCGAAAGCAATAAGGCCACACCATAGTTGGATCCGGCGCAGATATTTCGTTGCACGGAGTTGCATAAATTTTCTGTCGGTTAAATATCTATCAAATACCGAACGTAGCTGTCAGTACTTGTGCAATGACTCCTCAAATCAAAACAAAATACCATTCGATATTTTTGTAAAATTCCCTTTCTCACTAAAAGTAAGACAATGGTTAACTAATCCACAGAGCTAATAGAGCAATATTTAACTTTGATAATAACCGCTGATTTGAGGCTCCTTGCCTACGTGCATACGTAACGCCACATGGCGCCCAACGTGCACGCACTCGTCAGATGACACCATGCGCTCAGCACGTTGCTGCCTTATCTTCCCGCCATGTGCTGCCACTTGATCACATCATTGTTCACGTTGTCGCCCCTGTCCGAAACCGCGACTCCCAGCGATTAACGCACAATCATTTCGCACATAAACACAATTAGTTATGAAATATTTCAACTTTTTTCCATGCATATTCTTCATAAACATATATTAAATATATTGAGGGTTTTCCTGAGGGGATCAAAGCGTAGATTACCTGTGATTGTGTGGATAAATGGTTTGCCTGGCCACTCCCACGCGTCTGCCGGGAGCAGCCCCCTGCACAACGGTCTAGGATCAGCGCGCACCGGCCAATTCGAGATCACTGGCACAGGAAAGGAAAACGCGCGTCGAAAGCTTAAAACGCAAGTGGAAAATAATACATAATTTTGCTACTCTTCAGGCATGTAGCCAAAATGGACAGTGATATTTGATTGTATTCGATTGTAAGGTTGGGAGTAACAATAATAAATCTGGAAACCATTCCAATTCGTGTAGATGTATACAAACAAAAATACAGGTAGAATAACGCCAAATTGGTAAAAATTACACGGCCTTTCAGCACACAATGTACTTATAATACATAAAGATGTAAAAAAACAAAACAATATTTAAAAAACTGATGGAAGTATTCCAATGAAACAACCACAATTCCCTCCACAATACCGAAAACACACTTTCTTTCTATGACCACCGAGTTTGTGTGTGTGTGTGTGAGAGAGAGAGAGAAAGAGAGCGTCCTTTACACAGTGGAAAAATTTGGAACAGTTTTTGGGGAAAAAAATACAAAATTGACAGACAGACAGACGGACAGACAGACAGACGGACAGACAGACAGACAGAGAGACGGACAGACGAGACGAGACAGACGGACAGACAGAGACAGACGACGAACAGATCGGACAGACAGAGGACGAGGACAGACAACGACAGACGACGCAACAGACGGACAGGACGGACAGACAGACGAGACAGACGACAGACGACGGACAGACAGGACAGACAGACGGACGACAGACGACAGGACAGAGCGACGGAACGGACAGACAGAGACGGACAGACGGACGAGACAGACGGAGACAGACGACGACAGACGACGACGACGACGGACAGACGGACGAACAGACAACGACAGACAGACGGACGAGACAGACGGAGACAGAGACGACGACAGACAGACAGACGAGACGGACAAGAGACGACAGACGACGAACGAGACGGACAGACGACAGACGACGACGGACAGACGACGGAGCAGACAGACGGAGACAGACGACGACAGACGACAGAACAGACGGACGGACAGACGACGGAGCAGACGGACGGACGACGGACGGACGACAGACGAGACAGACGAGACGGACAGACGACGGACAGACGGACGAGACGCAGACGCGACGGAAGACGAGGACGGACGACGACGAAGACGGACGGAGCAGACGAGACGGACGCAGACAGACGACGACAGACGACGACGACAGACGACGACAGACAGACGAGCAGACGGACGGACAGACGGAGCAGACGGACGAGACGGACGAGACGAGACGACGGACAGACAGACGACGGACAGACGACGGACAGACGGAACGACAGACGAGGGACAGACGGACGACAGACGACGACGGAGCAGCGACGGACAGACGCGGACAGACGGACGGACAGACGGACGACAGACAGACGAGCAGGACAGACGAGACAGACGAGACGGACGGACAGACGGACGGACAACGACGGACGGACGAGACAGGACGAGACAGACGGACGGACGAGCGACGGAGCACGGACAGACGGACGGACGACAGACGACGACGCGACAGACGAGACGACGGACAGACGGACGACAGACGAGACAGACGGACGGACAGACGGACGGACAGACGGAGACGACCAGACGGACGGACAGACGAGACGGACAGACGGGAACGAGACAGACGGACGAGACAGACGGACGGACAGACGGACGGACGGACGGACGGACAGACGGACGGACGGACAGACGGACGAACAGACGGACGGACAGACGGTCAGACAGGACAGACAGAGACAGAGAGAGAACAGAGACCAACAGGCGGGCAAATGGACGGAACAGATGCTTTGAAAAAACCCTTTTTCGGTGTTAGGGGACCCTAAAACGTGTATTTCCGTTGAAATCTCAAAATCGATATTCTGGAGCATTACATAACTTTCCCTATACTACGTATATACTCCGTATGAACGTACGTTTATGAGAAGGTAAATAGTAGCTAGAAGAGATAAAATAAAACGAAATCAGGGTGACACATCTTACGAAATTGAAGGCATCAAGAATCCTGTGAAAAGGTCACTTCTTAAGTGTTGTAAGTCCAGTGAATGACAAGGGCAAAACCAGGACAAAAGCCACAGAAGACAAAGCGCGATGACATTACAGAGTCCGGGACTTAAACGGCACACAAATGAAAGGGCTTTTTGAAAGAAAAGCGAAGAAAGAAAGGCTCGGGGTGTAAATTCCAACATTCGCATTTTATGGTAAGACATGAAAGGAAGAGAAGACTGGTCGCGAAGGCGGTTGAGCGTGGTGGTGGCCGTATCATTATCTCAGGCAAATGACAAAATGATGGAATTGACAAATGATGATAGTAAAGCAACTTTTCGCCCTACACAGCCTGTCTTATACTAGTCAGATGTCCGCAACATTGAAGTGGTGTCTCCGAACGAGGCAAGATCTCGTCGGCAGCTGTTGTGTTTCACAGTCATACCCTGACAATGGACAGTAGTGATTTAAATTGCCGAGCACGGCGACGAAACGGGGACAGAGGCAATGGCCCGGAGGTTGTGCGAAGCGAATGACGCAAACCCGAGCACCGGCAGCAGACAGCGTCCAGCGCGCCGCTCGCAGCAGGAAAAAAAGCGGCGGAAGGGGGGGGGGGAGGGCCCGCGGGTGGGCGCGGAGCGAGACAGGAATGCGTACGAGGAAAACCCGCGCTTCCGCCGCGTTCCCATCCCATCCCTCGAGAACGGAGGCGCCCGCGCGGTCGCGTCTCGATGAGCCTCGCCGCCGCGCCGTTGCGGAGTTCGCGCGGCGAGCGGTGAGAGCGGGTCGCCCGCAGCCACGCCTCCGCGCCGACGCGCTGTGACGCGGCGCCACGCGACGGCCCGCGACGCGCCTCGGCGGCCGGACGCACTACGCCAACGCCGCGCGCGCCCCTGCACGCGCAAGCGCTAGCGACGCGACGGGGCGCTGCGAACTATTTCCACCAGCGCTGCGGACAAGGGCGTTCTTCGAATCGCTTGCTCCTTCCTAATGGACGGGGCGGAGTTGCCCACATTTCAATCAGCTTTGCCTTCTCTCTTCAAATCACGGAGAACCGTTGAAAACAATCCTAGTTTTTTGAAAAATTAAGAGGCGCTCTGAAAGGCAATGTAAGTGCTGTACAAAGTTTATGGCGTCGCCTTCAAGGATTTTGTAAGAAGACCGAAAACTGTTCGTTGCATTATTGTTTTAGAGACCCTTTTTTGTGCCCAAATTTATGAGCTGTAAATTGTGGCGGATTTATTTCGAGTAAATGCATCACAGGTATTATGAGAAAACCACAAATAATTCTGAACAAAAAAAATATTTACAATAATATTTGTAATTTTTTTTATAAAATGCTGAATAAGTGCATGCTAATTTAATTCATACTATTCACTCTCCAATTCTACTGCATTCAATACATTGCTGGATTTACATATTTCAAAATACTTTCATCGTTTTTCAAATCAATGTCTCCAGTTTTGCACTTTTCGTCGTCGTCGTCTTCTCCTATTTCGCTCTCTGTAACTTCTGCGCTTTCTTTGCCCTTTGTTAGCAAAGCTATTATTTCAGAAGGCAATTCGTATTGGCATCTAATATCCTTCTCTCAATTAATGCTAGACACCATTGAGTATAAATGTATATTGCTAGTTGAAAATGTCTTCCAGATCATTCTACCTGCCGAGTTTTCTTGAGCGATTCTGTGCACCACATCATATTTTATTTCTCGATTTAGATCTCTCTTCGGTTTCATCGCATACCGCCTCTGGCTAATGGAAAACAACGTGATCTTTGGTATGAAGAGAAACATAAGTTAGAATATTTATGTTCAAATGGAGCACTGACGGAGCATTTCTAGATGCAACTTAATCCGTGAAGTGCGTGCACATTGTGTTAGCGTCGGTTCGTGTACATGGTAATAAGACGTAACCACTTTATCAGTGTTATTTTTCAATACATCGAACTACGCAAAAGCCAATTCACAGCGAGAACATTAATTTACATTGAATTTATTCTAGCCATTGATCTTTGCAATTTTATTTGTAATGGTGTCGGTTGTGGTTCCAATGAGGAAGACTAGTTGTATTGTGAAGGATCGAATTGATATTGTTTTTATAAACAGGAAAATGCGATTAAAAAGACATGGGATATTTTCGTAAGTGTGAAGCACAATATTTTTCTAAATTACGTAGAAAATAAGGGCATTCCAATTACTGATAGAAGTTGAAAGCGGAAAACAGCGTTTTCTAATAAACCGCAAATGACGCAGATTCTTGAATTGTTCAGAACTGCGGGTAAACTAACGCAGTAAAATTCTTTTGACGCCCCACAAATGTCTACGTTTTGGTCCTACGTCCTACCAAAATTAGGCGTGGATTTATTTCCAACTTACACATTTCTTCGTATTATTTTACCCCATTGGAAATCATAAATCTGTACTTTATACTTCAATCTGACATAAATTAATTGTTTTACATCGCATGTTCTTTTACATACTGAATGCAAATAGAGTGTATATTGCGAAGATACACACCCTTCGTTATCTACGTCCGTTGTATTACAATTTTCAAAGTAGATCCCTTGTAAAAGTATCTAAGAAAAGCAATAACGATAATATTGATAGAGATTTGTGGATACATCTGCAATATTTGCTATCCGCAAATGTAAGACTTCTTTCAGGTGTCGGAGCACCTCGAGTCCCCAAAAAACTAATAACAGAAACTTCCTGTACATCCATCATTCTTACAAGAAACGCAACTCTTATAACTTATTTAAAACAATATTTGCAATCTCTAAACAATTCAGACAAGTTTCAGCGTAGTATCGAAGAAAATCAGTGAATTTCTGAACGTTGACCAGTTAACCTGCGGGTGTGGTAGGGGATGCCGCTGTGGCATACAGATAGGGGTGTTGGTGTTCCACCGAAGCACATGCCTCCTCCGAACACTGGAGCATTAAAAGTGCATCTTGATTCACTCCGACCATGAACACGAGTTCCGAGCTTTATTACGATGAACTGCGCGCAGCGGCCGGGATCATGCGGAGAGCGAGGTGAATGACACGCCCCACGTAACAGCGCTGTGGATGCGGAGCACGTCCTTTAACTGCTCGTACTTCACGAAATCCGAAGCCGTTATATTAATTCTGCAACTAATTATCTCGATATTACAGTTTGGGATAAGTAAGAGGAGATATGGCTCGCTATCGTTCTGCGGGACGTCATTTGCATGGCGGGATCGCCCTCCGCGTCCGCGCGTCGCATACAAAATCGCGCATAATGAAGAGCGATACGCAAAAACCCGCAACCAGAGTCCACTTCCCGCGGCGGACTCGCTCCCTGCTCGCCCGACGCCCTTCCCTAAGCAGCGGGCTGGGCGAGATCTTTTAACGCTGTTTCAACGAAACAACTTCATATATGAACACAGATGCTCGACATTAACATGAAATATGAAGTACATTTTACAAACGCATAAAGCTGTATTTAATTCGCCGAAATACCTGTAGCTACATAAACCATTAAACATACAATAAGCATCGGGAAGTGTGATCCATTACAACTCAATGTCTCCAAAAGCTCATTTATAGAATACACATTATTTGATCTTTAAATAATATCCCTTTGCAATGTGTTTGGATTGCAACGAAAAACATTCTTAAACATTGCTTCTCACATTCGAGAAAAGTCAGAAGAAATTAAAAAGATCCATTGCAACTTGCAGGTCACAAAATATAACCAACCCACAAAATTACGAAAAATAAAATAAAAACCCACACACACCACGTTCTTCGGGTAGCATACATTCACCGAGTTGATCAACAACAATGATGCAAAGTATTCAAATAAGCTTCAGTAACAGAACGAAAATGAAATGCGTATTTTCAGGCATGCTACATAGACCTTATGTGGCGGCCTTTCATTTTATTTATTAAGAATACAAATTCACAGTTCAGGCTCTACTTGTGTTGCTTACCAAAAATATTAGGTCGCATACTTCGGTAGTTTCATGAATCTTGAAGATTCTTTCACATTCATACTTGCAGCTGAATGAGTATTTATTTATTTTACGTCAAAACAGTTAAAAAGAGTAGTGTTCTCTTAATCATGATCAACTAAAAAATCGGAGCGCACGTTCCCAAGAAAAGCTTTTCACTGAATTTCTGCACCTAGTCCCGTTCTCCGGACGGAAATCACAAGAATAACTGTTGTACGCGATGAGATCTCTATTGAGAGAATAAGCCTTCTCTCAGGAGATGAATTCAGAACGCCAAAAAATCTCCTATCGTTTCAATCATTTACAAAGAGGTATTAAGCAAAGAGGAACAAACTGCCACTTCCCCCCCCCGCCAAAAAAAGAGGGGGGAAGGTAGTTTCGGCGATTATGACGACTAAACAGAACACACAAGTTTATTTAAGTAACACTCTTTGGAATAAAATGAAAAGTTATACTGATCATTCAAACTGCCTTAAATGCTGAAATTTATTAGTATCCGTTACAATAACAAACAGGAATAGAAGGTCTGGGGTTGCGGAACCCCCTGACTCGTGACTAGAAGACCCCATATACAAATATTTACACAACGAAAAATAATAATACATTTAAGGATGGTATACATTTAAGAACGGTAACCAGGATGGTACATTTAAGGTTATCACTTTCAAAAATTAACCCGGTGCAAATACGCAGTTGAGGCTGTGTTTTTTCGATGCTTGAAGAAGCCCGAATTCACAACGACGTCGTAAACTGCAACGACCGCACAGCCGAGAACTAAACTCCCTGTGGACCTGGTTCCCAATCCCATCCCGTCATTTCTCTGCAAAACGATATGCAAGCGCCCCACGGCGCCTATCCCGCCCGCCTGCCCGGACACACGCGACGCCGCACGCGGCCGAAACGCAGCTGCCGCAGCAACACGTGCGTTACGCAAGGCGGGAGCCCCGCCGGCAAACACGGGGCGCTCTCGCGGGCTATCAGAGATGCGATAAGATAATGGCCGTGCAACCACGCGCGGCCGCTGCCACCGCCGCCAAACGTCATTACAAGTTCAGGGCGGGCTGCTTCGCACCTTCTGCAGCACAACCTACCGCAGCGACTCTTCTCGGGCGGTCGCATCGCCTACGAAGCAGCCGAGTTGAAAGGCGGCGAATCTATCTTAAGAACATCATTGATGACGTCACTGTAACGGTGGACGAACTGATAATTTCATAAGTTCTGTATAGTGTATTCATCCGCAACGTCGAGTTCTCCAAACAAGAAAATAATACACGAAATTGGTATTCAAAGTTAATAAAATAATTTACTACACAAAATTGTGGAACATACGTAGCCAGAAAAATCTGGGAAATTGGTAAAACAGGCCGATTTTTTTTCTTGAGGGAGGAGGACGTTTAAAACTCAAAAGAACAATCAGGAGGAAATGATGGCCTGGGAACAGATAACGAGGAGCGTAGAATGAAAAAATAGGACCCAAAACAAAGAAGAAATCACGAACAGATACTGGGAACTCAACGCAAAACACTGCAAATACGTTATTGGTTGTAACGTCTGACAACCGGAAGGATGGCAATGGTTGCAATTGCTGGAATTAGAGCAAATTATGATGGGACACCATGGAGGGACAAAAAAAGAGTGAAAGAATTCTCATTCGCGCGAGAAAATTGCGTTCATTCTGGTGCAGATTACATCGTCGAATTTCTGTTCCTGGCTAGGGTTTGCTTTTACTATTAAAGATGGTAAGTTGGTAAACTAAGTGCTAGGATGGAATCCTACCGCAGAGCTACAGAAAGACCAAACACTAGTTGGAATGATAATACACAATGATATGACAATAAAGATCTGGATAGATACAGTATAACCATACAATAATGCAACGTTCCGATTCAACAGGCCAACGCAACTACCAAATAATGTTGAGCCTAACAGAGCGGAAGACTTTTTCCTATAAATGAGCCACAGAAATGAAGAGAAAACGACGTAAAAAGAGCGAACGAGCGGGAGGGGGGGTACGCCACGCGAGCCTTGCGTCGCCCAAACACATCCACTGAGCGCGCTTCTCCCCTTGGTCCATCGACGGCTACCGAGTTTTCCTTCAAACACGCACCAACGACAGTGCGCGAACTCGACAAAACAAAGTGGAAATGAACGAACGTCACCGACACCGACACAACGGCCGGGCTCTGTTTGGAGACGACAAAGGCCTGGAATCGCGAGCGATCATCGACAGTGACGTGCGAGCACGGGCGAACGGCCGCGGGAGCCCCGCCCCACCGGCCCCGCGCCTTCCCGGTACTCGCACAACGGGTGGCTGCGGCGGCGGCGGCGGCGGCTGCCGCGGGCGGCGCGCGGGGTCACGGCAGTTCATGGGGCCCCCGTGCGCCGGAGTGCGTGTGGTCGCGCGCGTAGCCCACGCGCGTGTTCGCCGCCGCGCCCTTCCGCACGCCCGGCCATGAGCGGCCCCCTTCACACGGCGCCACTCAGCAGCGCTTCCGAGTGGCGCGTCTGTTGGCCAAGCACAGGCTTCAATCGGGCTTGTCCAACTGGCGGCCCGCCGTGACATTTACTGTGGCCAGCGAAACGTTATTAGTCAAAAGTGGAACTCCCTTGCGTCCTAGTCGGGCGACAATTTTGCGCACCTAGCACACGCGTCATGTCGCGATCAACACCTAAGGTAAAATCTGGTGAGGTTTAGATTTAAGGATTTGTTTCTAGTAAATTAAGAAATTCAAAATCATCCCAATGTGTTTCAGTGCGTTATTCATGCTATGGCCTGATATCACGAATGGTTCCGTCCCCCCCCCTTTCAGAACATCCGGGCAAACTACCCAAAAAACAATACGGGGAAGTCAGATGTGGAATGCCCGAGTAATTTAAATACGGCCCGCAACCACATTAAAGATTTTAGTTGTGGCCTTTGAGATGTTGCAAGTTGGACACCCCTGATTTAAACCGAGGTCATCACGCGAGCGGCGTCATCGCGCTGCTGTGGCTAACTCTCGCCTCCGACATCGCAGAAGCGCGTCCGCGTCCGCGCCACCGCTAGCAGAACAGTTCTGAACGGCCGCCTTCACACTAGGCGCGCCACCGAATCGGTTTTTTACCTGCTGACCGCGCTGTGGCCGCCGGAGCCTCCGTCTCTCGCGGTCTACGGCGCTCGGCGGCGGGAGCGTGTGAAGGGCTTCGCCGCTTGACAGAGGCGCCACCCACTGGCTCAGTGCGAAAGCAGCCGCCTTACGTTAGGCGGCGTTTCCACGGCGGCCCGCGCGCTGCGGCTTTTCAACCCATTCCAAGCTCCCTTCCCGTCGGGATCGACGAGCCTCCACGCGCCCGTTGTACGACTGTCGCAGCTGCTACCAGTGGCGGCTGGTGTCCCAACAGACTGGAGGTTGCACCTCCATCGAAGGACTGATACAGTTATTTCCAAAATTCAAAATACGAATCTATTATAAAAATGTAAGCAATTCGATTCAATTAAAACCAAGTTAAATAACAGGAAATCGTGCTTTCCGATCCACTGGAAATCCTGTTCGTTGATCGCCACGACTTTAAGATAATTCCTAGCGAGAACCAAGAACTGAAATCCACAATAAATAACAAACCGCAAGACTGTTACGAAGACGCGTATTTAACTTGACACACCCAGCAAGGAAACAATGAAGTGTTCCGGGTGAGAAGCAGCGGAAGGCCCACGGCCCAGCCTTTTCGGCCCCTTTCCCGGGGCGGGGTTTCAAGTGGAAACGGGTTGCGGCCGGCTAGGCAACACCCAAGCCTCGCTACTTCCTTGCATTCCCGCTCTGGGGCATCGTTTCAAAACTTGGGTCGTAAACGCACGTTTGTTTTCGATATTTACACTATTGGTATTCTACCAAATCGATAACACCGAGGAATCGATAACCAGAATGGATTATCGCAAGAAAGAAAAGAACGAAAGAAAGATTCGGGAGTTTTTGCACGCCTTAGCACGTAGTAACCGACTGCAATCTCGATCTTCCACGCATGCGCAGATGCACAAAAGTGATGCGATTGCGATTTCGATTTCGATTGCTTTAACGTTCGAGGCTGCAAAAACTCCCTATTATTGGTATGTAATAAAAAGAACGATAGTACGAACCTTGTCAACATTCCAAGTATTTCATAATCTCAATCTGAGAGTTCATGTGACTGTAGAGCCACGGCGGACAGATACAGTCCAATCCGGATATAGTTAACCATCGGTTATAGTGAACTTAAGTCACTGTTCCCGTTTCATCTACATTATAAATAGCATAAGATGATTCGGTTAAGTGACTAACCGGAAGAACCTCGATTACAGAAATACGACCTGAAAATCATGATAATAAATATGGGTTTAGTAACCTAAACCAGGTAATAGAGCTTGAATATATATATATATATATATATATATATATATATATATATATATATATATATATATATATATATGGCTTCGGCCACAAATTCCAACGCTAGGCAGCTTGAACAAAAAATGAGGTGAAGGTAGCAGACCCGGAAAGGGGACTTTACTGATGGCCTCTCCGTTTCACTGCGAAAACAAAGGTGTTCTACATGGGCTGGCGGCGGCGACATGCGATTGCTTGCTTCGGTTTCTAGCTTGATGTTGCTTAATATTTCGTGGGACAAAGCGCGATGTGTTCTACGTAGGCGACAGGAAGCACGCGACTGCTACAGTCCCTACAGCCTGGCGATACCCGCCGCACAGCACGGAAAAGCGATCAGTTTCATTAGCCGCTTGAGCCATCCCGCTACCGAAAGGATCTCGTATGTTATTAGGCGAGTAAAAAGGCCTTCGAAGAGTGGCACTTCCAACAGTGCAAGAAGCACTGAAGGGTGTCAAGACCTAAAGACAGGAGATAATGCAGAATGCAAGTTGGAAAGAGCACGAGCTCTGAAGAAGGATCCACAGAAATTACTATTGAAAAATGTACGAAGCAGACAAATGAAAATAATTAATTATTTAAGGACAAATAAGGATATTGAAATTTTCAGTTCCTGCTGCTATGTATTTAGCTGATCTCTGTATTAATAAAATCAATCATAAGCAGAAATTCTATTGAATTTTAACATCATCCTATATAATGAACCCAAAACGTTAGTCCCCAGAAGTTCACTATGACCGGAGTTGACTATACAGTTTTCCAGTGAATGAAATATGCTAAATAAGATGATCGTGCAACATAAGGTATGAATGACAATATATTTTGATAAGTGGTAATACCGGAGGTAGGATATATCTGATGTATCGATAATTCGTTCTCTTGAAAATGACATCAAGTATCACAACAATCTAGCTGCAACTAATAAAGTTAGAATCGACTCAACTTCCAACTTTTGGAATCTACGCAGAGTACTGTAATTTCAACAGGGTATGTTTACAGCGACGGTGTAAAATATTTACAATAAAAAATCAGGACCTACGCACTAAAGTTAACAAGATCACTTCAGTGATACTTTTGAGATGCGGGAGTGACTTCATAATTCCCTTTGAAACAGTACTTAAAACGTGATTGAACACACGTCTTAAGTTTAATCCTCAGTCAAAAATAACGATCGTAACGTTACGTTATACACCAGCGTTTAAAGCTTCCAAAAGAATTGTTATTCACAAGATTTCTTAGCAATTTTACGAATATATTATGTGTAGAGATTACATAAGTCTTCGTTAACCATGTTTTAACAACAACAACAACAATAATAATAATAATAATAATAATAATAATAATCACATCAATAATTTTGACGACAACAATAAAACAACAAGCGCTTATAATATTGTTGCAGCTTTCGTCCGGAGCCTCTAAAATTTTTTCAACACTCATCACAACTAGTGATACAGAATGACACAGATTTTCTCGTATTAGTTAAGTTTTGTAATCTATTTAATCTGGTCTAGCTTTTCGGTTTTGCCCTATCCTCTTCCCAGCTGCTAACTCTTGCGGACATTTTTTCATACATTAACAATTTTTTGGTCCCATATGGTAGAACAGACATATGACTAAAAATATTACCGAGAAGTAAAACCTGGTACCAAACGCAAATTTTCGATGAAAAACTTGGGAGCTTTTTGGGGAAAATGCTGTTGGTGCGTTTCTGAAACTAAGCAAGTTTGCACTAATTTTCACAGAAAACTTTTGAGTTTTCGAGAAACTTTAATGGAAATCATTCTACTAATGCAATAATATACAACCATCCATAAAGTAAAACAAAGAGTTTTATCTTAAAATATGCATTTGCATAATTTAAAAATTTGCGGTGCTACAACATCTCATACTTTCTTGCCTTATTTCTAACTTTTGCAATTTTCCAAAATTCAGAGACTTCAACGAAAATATGTGCGCCATTCTTTAAAGTGCCCCTTTTTTATTCGTGGGAAAAAAATTAAGAAAAAATTGGAGCGGTTTATGAAAAAGGTGTTTTTTTTAATTTGCATTAACTTCAAACAGAAATTGCACGAAACCTATTGTTTTTTCTTTTAAAAAAATTGTGCATGACCATTTTTGAAGATCTGATTTTTTGAACAGACTCACATTTTCGAAATGTTATATAGGACCTTATTTCAAGATCTGTTTTTCAACAAGATTTTCTTCAGGAAAAAATCTCAATCTTCAATATTGTATTTCTATGAAAAGAAAAACAATTGAATTTACCTAATTTTCGAGAAATAAGGGATGACAACGAAAATGAAACTTGTCACCTGCGCCATTCTTTTAAGCGTCTTTTAGACTATCCGAGGGCAAAGTTTAATAAGAAAATCTGGAACATTTTGGAGAAAATCTTGAAAATGTGTAATAATTGAGGCTTGATGTAAAGTACTCCTCCAAAATTAAAATATCCAATAATATCGAACTCGCGGGTTCTCGAGTTCCTTTATATCGGTCGGGATGTCAATTTTGGAGAAAATCGGCTGAACAGGTTAGGCGCCAGCGTTGACCGAAGATGGACAGACGCTATGCATGCAACGATTTATCGGCATTGAAAATATTGATTCTGACTACACAACGTGTTAGAGGAAGTAGTTTACTATATAATAAGAACAAGATTTATCCACTTTTCCGTTACCGGGGATCCGCAATCAAAGTTTTTTCCGCCAAAAGTTCGCTGTTTTTCGGGGCAACGTGTACGATACTATCTCTCCTTACGAAGTAAGTGTGAGAATGCATGACTCCCTAAAAGCACAACTAAGCCACAGCTATCTCAAGGATGCTAGTTTTACTTTCCAACCCCATCAGAGATTCACCACTCTGGATCAGATCCAGATCCACAAACTTGGCTGAAGTAAGTCCGTCTTTATTATTTCTACATTTAAATGACGAATCCAGTCTTCGGCAATTTGATACTTTCAACGCGTCAATATTTACTACTCCCATTAGAATGACATGGACTTTCTCTTTAAATATGCCAATGAAAAACAAATTTACCCAGAAACCTTCCTTTCAGAGAAACTTTGGCAACCTTCCCAAACACACACACACTCGCATTCGTGCGCGAGGTAGAACGCAAAAAAGCCACGATTCATAACGAGTTTGATTCCATTATCTCGAGCGCCATACATTTTCGCCAGCGCGGCGCTTTTACTCCATTATGCATGCGCGCTTTTGCCCCACCGGAAGGCAGGGGCGGAGGCAGGGGCGAGGCAGGGGCGGAGGCAGGGGCGAGAGCAGGGCGAAGGCAGGGGGAGGCAGGGCGGTGGCAGGGCGGTGGCAGGGGCGGTGGCAGGGGCAGTGGCAGGGCGGTGGCAGGGCGGTGGCAGGGGCGAGGCAGGGCGGAGGCAGGGGGGCAGGGAGGCGGCGGCAGGGGCGGAGGCAGGGGCGAGGCAGGGGCGGAGGCAGGGGCGGAGGCAGGGGGAGGCAGGGGCGGAGGCAGGGCGAGGCAGGGGCAGGGGCGAAGCAGGGCGAAGGCAGGGGCGAAGGCAGGGGCGAAGGCAGGGGGGAGCGGAGGCAGGGGCGGAGGCAGGGGCGGTGGCAGGGGCGGTGGCAGGGGCGGAGGCAGGGGCGGAGGCAGGGGCGGAGGCAGGGGCGGAGGCAGGGGCGGAGGCGTGGCCGGAGGCGACCCAGATTGCGTCCGGCTGCGCACGCGCTACGCACGCGGAGGGCGACGGGGCGTTGTTGACAGAAGCGATCGCTCCTGTGGCAAAGAGAGGCGGGAGATCGCAGCGAACACGAACTTTAGGGCAGCGGGGCTGGAGGCCAGACAGGTGGACGCATGGCAGACCTGAACGGATCCCAAGGGGACAGGCAGGGGACACGTGCCCGTTCTACAATTAGCCCTAGAAAGGTTTCAATGTTCATTTCATTCCCATTTTCCTTTACACAAATTACATTATGTTATTCGTATTACAATGATTGTTTAATAACACTACTTTTCTCGGGTAACTGCGAGTGGCCGTCACTCACGGTTAGATCACTTCACGTGCACCAATCGAAACACACGAGGTGTCTCGAAGCGTCTCGATCTCCTGGTGGTGAACTGAAAAGTCGTTTTCGCATCCGGACAGAAAATTCTCAGGAATGTCCAAAAACTTGTTTTTGCGTGTTTTAGCCCTGCGATCGTATTGGGTAGACCAGGAATGAAACCAACGCCACCTACATAGATCTAAATGTAGATCTAGCGTTGATTAAACCCCAGTACCCATGGGTAATTTTCACTCTACACCACAATCTTCTTCCGTGAGGACGGCAACAGTAATTGTTGTCATCTCTACGTGTAACGCTGAGTGAATCGCATCGCAGAACTGCAACTGCTTTGAAGTTATTTCTAAGAGGTGAAGTGTTTCATCCGTACTACCGTATTTTTAATAATAAACTTGCAAAAACCTACGTACCTATTTACAAGAAGAAATATTGATTATACGTACCTATTACTTGGAACGTATTAAATTTGAAGAACTTCAAGTAAATTCGGAGAAAACCAAAACTGATATTTATGCTTGGGAATGGAAGCCATCCGACTTTTCACATTTACGTTCTTTAGCGAGCAATACCGATTTTCAAAATATTGTGACTAACAATTTATTCTTATTAAACTTAACTATCACCTTATTCATATAAACATACAAAACAGTCGCCTTTCCACGTTAGTGTAGGCTAGAGTATGATGTATAATGAATGTACTTCATATTACCAGACAGACCGACCGACTCACTAACAGGCAGACTACCGACCGACTGACTAGACAGACCGCAACAGGCAGCAGGCACAGGCAGGCAGGCAGGCAGACCGACCGACTAACACACAGGTAGACCGACTAACAGATTGACCGACTAACTGACTGTCCGACACACTATTTTGCGGTATCATCACAAAACGATATTTCTGACTTCACAACGTATTTGGAGGAAGTAGTTTACTATATATAAGATCAAAAAAGAGTACATCATTTTTTCGGAATCAAAGACCTACTATACCTTTTTTCCGCCGAAAAATAACAGTTTTTCCCTCCATCAATGCATAACGTTTTCTATATTTCGTACGCAGTAAGCGAGAAAGTAAAAAGGGAATACGAAGTGGAAGAGATCAGAAAGAAATGAAAACAAGGAAGAGAGCGAAGATGTAAAGACGAAAAATGTGAAGAGGTCGGTCGGAGGATCACAGCGCAGTAAAAACAAGAACCCTCGCCAGGCGGGCGCTCAAAGCGCTGCATGCACGATCAGAGCTATCGGTTACTCGCGTCCGCCTCGGCCGCCGTCTCCTGAATCCCCTGGCGGCGCCTCCACCACCCCTCGCACAGCGCACCCTCTCCCTCCGCCTTGCACTCCGCGGTAACAGGGTATCATCAAAACTGCGCTTGTAACTGACAACACCACTTTACTTTCCATAGCCTATTGTGACGGAACTCTTAGACTGGATAACATCTTTTTACTCGCTCGATTAATATTTCCAATTGTTCAAAAAGACTTTCATGCTTTCTATTCCGAAACTTCGCAATTTGAACTTGAAACACTTTAACGTTTTGTGATTTTGTTAATGAAGAAATCACAATTGAGTCAGCAAGTCACTAGATCCTCAGGCTGCGTGAGCTGAAAAAAATGAATGTTTACCCCTACATAAATTCTATATATTTACATAAACTACGAAACATGTGCTCCATTAGAAAAGTAAATAATCTTGCTTAACACTGAAAGAGGCTCAGAAGAAAAAAGAATCTACAAGAATATTCAAGAATGTGACCTTTGCACCGTGAAAGAATTAAGGACAGCACATGACGAAGGAAACAGCGGTGCGTAATGCGTGATTCAGTTTCTCAGGCCAGAGAGATAAGGTAAACACAGCTCCTGAAAATATCTATGGTAAATATGCAAAACCACAACAAAGCGTGACGAATCAGCACAGCTTGACTAAGGCCGCGGATGAAGCCTCTTGTGGATATCCCAGGCCCTCCAACCATCCCCGCAATAGCAAGTGAATAGCTATACAGCGGAAATTCTAGCGCTATGACATACAAAACAAACAAGACAACGCAACGGGTTGATGGAGCACCGTTCGTAGTTAACCAGGTAAAATGTTGCAAAAAGTGACTCAATACCAGTGGCATAGACTCAATGGATGCGAGAAATGTGTCGCCCCAGTTTTTCGGCTTTTTTAAAATGATTTTTCTTCTTTTCCTCACAAGAATTTCTCTGTTCCGTTCGTATCTTTCGTTTTTTCCATGCGCTTTCCTTAGGCGTGTCACCTCCGTGCATGTGATACGCAGAGAAAAAATCCCTTAGACGGCTTCGCTGCGTTACCGAAGTCAATGCACTCCAACCACGTGTTGTGTGCAAAATGAGAGGTTTCGGCAACGGTGTTGTGATTGTTGTTGACTGTTGCATCTCGCACTTCTCCTCGGCGCTTCTGGCGCCCCTTCCAAAGCTTCGCCATCGTCTCGTTACAAAAGCTCATCTTCTTTCAGTAGAACGACCCAGTGGTACCAACGAGTAAATCCTAGTGGTCACATGCTAACGGCTGTGGACTCAGTAGCGAGTTGGGGAACGTTTTGACCACTGTACACACTCATGTTCGCCGACAGTCCTGATCCAGAACGTCGATTTAATTAGTAACGAGACGTGGGTTATCGTTAATGACAAAGAACTGTCACCGCACGCGACTGGTAATAGTTCCCTTGTTGCCAAGTTTTTCACGTATTTGTGTGTTGTTGCGAAAGTCCCAAGTTTTTTCTTAACATACGATATAGAGTATAGAATTTACTTCCACAAAGAAAAATGTCATAGTTTCGCAATTGTAACGCAATAATTAGAATCAACAATTTCCGTACGAAAATATGCGATATAGCGAGCACATGCTTTGAAGAAGTGGGTGAGTTTTATGTGGCAAAAAACAGTGAGTGAATACACCCAATGACCTATGAAAAGTTGAAAAAACTCTTATTTGGTTCTCACGTACTCTAGAAGATAACGGCAAATCGTGCTCTAATTAAACAATTACGTGCATTGTTCATGTTTCAACACAGGCTACATTTGTGAACTATTATTTTGTTTATTATTGTCTGAGCAAGCAATGGAGAATCATAATTTCTGACAGAATATACTACAATAGGTACGTCATGCTCACAGTGTGGTGAGTGTGAGCAGGTGACGCCCCCCGTTCTACAGCCTTCTCAGACGAGGCAATTGATAATCGAAAACCACTTTTAAAACTCGCCTTGCAACCACACTTTGAAATGCAGAAACTTATTTTTGATCAAATTACAGGTTACTTAATTAGGATAAAACTGCAGGAAGACTGTCACAGACTGAGGATTGCTTCTATCAGATTGTTGAGCCACTTGCACGAGGAAAGCGAAACATTCTGATCAACGTCGATCCTTACAACTTGGTATTTTAAGCTAGTCGTCCAGGCAACATCAGCGTCCCGCCACCACGCGAGTTGGTCGGGGAGACTGCACACCGCTGTGCTCCGCAGGCAGGCGAGCATCACGTTTCTCGAGAGACCTTGCGGTTACGCGGGCCTCCGCCCAGTGTTCCACGGTACTCCAGCACGACTGGAGAGACAGAAGCCTTTACTGACATTTTTACATTGCTGCGTTTGACATTTGATCAGCTGTTACGGTGCCGTCCAATTGGGACCTTACACGTCACTACAGTGACGTCATAATGGTGGCGTTCAGCCTTCCGATTGGATGACACCGTAACAGCTGATTTACTTCGAACGCAGCTCTGTAAAAACAGCAGTATAAGCTAGCTTCCCTGCCCTGGGCAGACGCCCCTGGACTTTGAACTCGTAATACGCAAAGCACTCCCCCGCCCCACCAGGGCCGCAGAAACATTTCCAGGGTCCCGAGCATGAACATACTACGGGGCACTTTATACAATTGAAATATTTAATATATGCTCTCAAAATTAATATCACAATAAGTTATAATCTTCGCATTATTAAAAGTTATCTTAAAATGTTTACGTGAACGTTTTAAGTGTGTTTTGAGTGTTTACGTTATGTGAATGTATTTTTTTAAACAATACTGGGGCACCCTTCCCTTAAATTAAGTTACACGAATAAATCTCAATTTGCAGTAAATCTCAGTCTATTTCTCAGATTTCACACTCGAAACTTGCATTGATTGTATTAGCAATCCAGTAAAACACGACTTCAAAGAACTTTGCCTACTCTTCCAGTGATTTTATTCTGAACTACCGTGCGGAGATGTGGAAGATGAAAGGAATAGATGCATTCCAAACCACTATACAACGTAAGATAAAATGTTTTGTTAATGACAGCTTTTCCCACGCTCACTCCACTCACTAGTTAGTGCAATGTAATCTCACAAAGATTAAAATATCTGTAATACGATTAGATTATGAATAGCTTATTCTAAAGTGGCGGTTCTAGAATTCTTTCATGGCTTCACATCCATCGATCGGTAATAATAATAATAATAAAATAAAATAAAATAATAATAATAATAATAATAATAATAATAATAATTCGATTCGCATTTTCATACTAATATTATATACTTCATTTAAGGAGCACTTTTGCCAAAGTTTAGCGTTATGTGCGAAGGAAAATTAACGTACCTTTAACACCGATCTGTGCAGCTTTATTGTTCATTTAATAAATGAAAGGAGGTATTGTATATGGGTACTTACTCTCAACACCACGCCAAGTTAATAGCTGCATTAACAACTTTTGTTTTATTAACAATTGGTATGAAGCGAGTGATATCCTCAGCTGAAAAGATACTTTTAAATTAAACTGGGTGGACGAGATTTTCACGTTTACAGCGCTATTAATTTAGTAACCTCCTTATTTTGCTGTTCAACTTTACGTGGAAACGACCACACTGGAGGTGGGGGGGTCTTTCAGTTAAAATTTTCGGTTGGGTGAAACCTTAAGATGTTGCAAGTAGTAGACTTCTATTGAAAAGTGTGATCTCACAAAGTACCGAGAGATTGCAATCCAGTGTACTTTTCATTAAATGTATCAAATTTTAAATGTGTTTATTCTAACTTTCATCGCTTCATCAGAAATGACCCGTTTCTTATGCCCAGTGAATAAACAGGAACTCCTTTAATCAATTCCGAGCCGAAACTTGTCAGTTCAGAACCAATTTGTCCATGGCCGAACAGAAAGCGTTCGATTGCATTTTGAAGAGAATACCCGCATGCACTGCTGGTGCTCACGCCTCGTTATCGGAAGTAACGAGGCGCAAAACGGCGCGGTTACGAGACGACGACAGCGGCGGCGCGGGCGCCGCGGCCGCGGCCGCGCCGGCCGCGGTGGCGCGAAAACGCGCGGACGGGCGGCGGCGGCGGCGGCGGGAGGCGCGCGGGTTCGCAACCGAGAGCGCGGGCGCGAGCAAAGGCGGCGCTGGCGGGGGGCTGCGACCGGCGAAGCGAGGCGACCTTGGCGATTCGCGGACGCCGCGCCGCCGAGGAGGAGGAGGAGGCGAAGGCGGGCGTTAGCACAAGTTCCGCGTAAACCCGCCCGCCGACGCCACGCCGTCACGTTCTCCCGAGCACCGACTTCCGTTTCGATACCATCGTAGGCTGCGCTACGGGCGTTCTGGGGGGCGTGGACCAACTTGTCAGGCTCGGGAGATCCAGATTACTTTTATGAATTTCAATACTCACTCGCTCAACAGTTTCATTCGCTTGGATTTTTTTTCTTCTGCGCATACAAACCCTTTTCGACGCATCACACGTCATATTATTTATAACAATTGGCGATACAGTGCAAAAATAAGCTGAAAATGAAAAAAAAGTATGACGTCTTTTTTTATTTATTTCACGCCAAAAGACAGTCAGAAATGGTTTGTGATGTATTATGAGGGCAAAGTGTATTCAGTCGAAGAGTTTCTAAACAAACTGTTGCTACGTTGCAACAAGCGGCTTGGGTGCCAAAGATGTCTAATATGTGCATAGAGAAACCCCAGAGCAATTCACAATCCAATGGTAATTGTTTAAGCAGTCTTGCTTAGTTCAACAATTGTTGAATAAATTTCAATGTGCGTGTACGACTACAACACGATCAACAGAGGCCAACATACAATTCGCCCCCAGAAAGACCGGCGTGAAACGCAAAGGCGCAATACTTCACCATGTACACGAACCAAAACCCGTCGGAAAGCACTCCTTCCACTTCATTATATTGAATCAACCGCAAGATTCTTCGAATTGTAAGACGTCTCCGTAATTTCGCCTTTCCCGTCGGTCATTAACAAGCCTTCCATGGAAACTCCTGCTATAATTTTTTGACGCGTGAAAAATTCCGGGAACGACAGACACTAATTCGTTTATGGCAGTTTCCACCCGGCGAAGGTATTTTACATCACAGAAGCAGTCCCACCTCCCACCTGCAGCTCGGGAAGGAAAACTTTATGTAAGGCTGCGAGAAAACGCGCGCGCGCGCTCTCAGCCCAACCTGTGTGTTGTTATAAAGATGTATTCAGCACTTGGAAAAAGTTTGAACAGACACACTACAAGAGGCGGCGAAAATTAACAAGACAAAACACATGTTTTCTGGTTTACAGCCTGGTAGATTACACTATCCCGTAAAATGGGGGTCTTTGTGTTCCAAAAATTTGACAGATGAACAATTTGTAACTAAACAAGCAGTAAATCAATTATGGGCCTTTTCCCCAAAACAAAAACTTATAATTTAAGTTCGCAAATACCTAAACCCTCAAAACGTCTTTCCCGCAAAAACTGCACGTAGCACATTAAGGAACTTTCAACAGCCAAGCCAGCATAACGTATTTTCATAGTGACACAGCATTTTTATATCGCATTCCTTCTTTAATTTCGGAAAACACGCTGTACGTTTCTGAGAGTAAACACTGATGCGTGTATGGCTAAGCGTTAGGAACGAAGTCGTCATGCGAGTGCATGGGCATGATCTTGCCGCACACGAACTCCATGCTGCGGACCCTGTTCTTCCAGAGATCAGGAACTTGAAACCAAGGTGACTTCTATACTCCAAGTAGCAAGGTATGTAGGTGTATACAAGGAATGGCAGTACATAATTTGGAAGTGCTTCGGTCCATTATTGAAAGAAAGAAAATCGAGAGAGTAACGTGTGGTTCGACAGGGATTGCGTCAAAGTTATTTCGGCCTACAGAGTAAATATTGATTTTATATTCTTATTTGCATTTGCAATATTGTAACTTGTAATGCATTTGTTAAATACAAATAACAGTATGACATAAATACCTTGAATACAAGTATTAAGTTCTGTAGAGATACAAAAATTTCGCACATTTTGGTACATTAATGCGCACAATAATAACACAAAAATTAATTAACAATGATCCTTCTGAACAGTGAAATAAAATCATGATCGTGATCGTGAAAGTGAAATAAAAGTAAAATAAGATCGTGATCAAAAGCGAATTAAAAGTCCAACGATGAAAAATAATTTTATAGCCGCGACGCGTTCTTTGGGATCACAACACATTAAATTTCTTTCTACTACAATCAAGAGTAAAATCCTGTAGAAAAAACATCTCAAAGCCACTGTCGACGGAAAATCTCGTTGACACATAATTCTCAGTAGCACGTAGAATCGTCCGTCATCAATCTTATCCCACGTTGTGCATAAAATGTTCACTACACCAATCACAAACTTCTTCGTAACTATGAATTTCGGAAAGCATCACCTCGTGCACGCGAGTGGTGTTTGGAGCGCGACCATCGCTCTCTTAAAACCAACATCGTGCGCCACTCGCGTCCTCGCCCGCCGGCAAGCTCGCGGCGCGTAAACGCCGCGCAGCGAAACGGCGGGTGAAGCGCCCGACGCTGATTGGAGCGTCTGCGGAGCGGCGGCGGTGGTGGCGGCGGCGGCGGCGCCCGCAGCGTCCTGCGGGTCTGCCCCGCCACCGCCGCACCGCACAGGCCACAGCCTCCGGCGGCGGCGCGAACCAAAACGAAGGCGACGACCAGAAAGTATCATCGGGGCAATTGCCCGCCGCGGGCGGGGCTGGCGGGGCGGGGGCCGGGGTAGGGGTTGGGAGGGCGGTCGAAGAGGAGCGGCGAGAGAGATACGGCGCCGGGTCCTGACCTTACGCATCGGCCCCGCTGCCCGGGCGCAGCCGACGACGCCGCCTGCCAACGCGCGCGCGGCGCGGCTCCGGCGCGGGGCGTTCGCGGTACAGATTCGGGCTCGCCTACACGACAAGTGGGACTGTACAACGAGTAAATGAAGTACGTTATTGTCTTCTTATTCCAAATCGCCCATCTAAACGCTCAACACTTCACACCAAATTCAGCACTGTTTACAAGAATATTTTCATGATTTTATAAGAAAATATCGCACTGCAATACAAGCAAAATCACAGAATTATTACAATCGGACCTGACACTACTTTAATCTGAAGCCCCTACAATTTCGATTTCACAAAACGCTGCATTTCCAGATGGTACGTGCACCACAGATAAAGAACGTTTTCTCGATATCAATGGCACTAGTCCACGGCTTCCTCATACTTTAGGTTACCATTAGCCACGATTTTCCACCCAACTCTTACTCTAAAATAAATAGCTCTGAAAACTCTTTCAAATTAAAATGAACATCTGATTGCGAAACGCGTTCCCTAGCACCGAGCGTACTACGAGGCTTCAGTTATCAATGAACGCTGCACAACTCCATGGCAACTATCGCCTTATTCTCGATGCACGTTATATTTTTATTTACAAAACTGCATTGCGAGAGATCAAAACGCTAAAAGTAAATGAACCCCGACAACACTGACAATCGAGTTTAGGAAGATGCACGGCGTCTCAAAAAAATTGTGCTGCTACAACAATGTATAGAACTATAAGTTAGCCACATTCTCAAACTTTACTTGAAAAGCTGGACAAGACTAAAACATTCGGGATGAATTCTCATCAAAACGGGCAAACAAAATCTACAAAACAATCACACACAAAAGTGACAAACGCCACCGCAAACAGCCCTTCTGTCGCGGCCTGATTGATTGATTGATTTTTTCGTGTTTCCGGGCGCGTCAACTGCTTTGGTCATTAGTCCCGTTAGTGTATTTTCGCGGGAGATGGCGGCGATCTTCCCCCGCTGGATGGCGAGATCCGGCGCCGACCTACCGCCGGCTAGTGTGGTTTCCCCCTAACCAGGACTCTACCTCCAGCGGGGCACCGCCCCAGTCGGGACAAGCTCTAAGCTCCCGACCGGTCTGCCGGAATATATGGTAGTGTAGTGCATGCTAGTGTAAGTGTGTGTGTGTGTGTGTGTGTGTGTAATGGGAGAGGATAGGACAAGGAAGAGGGAGGACAGATCGCGCGCGGTCCGTGGCCCGTTCGGTAGGGTACTGCTCCGGCATTCGCCTGGTGTTGATCGGAGAAAACCACGGAAAACTACCCATCAGAACAGCCGGCCGCTAGAATTCTCCTCCAGACAGCGATTGAATTCGACTGTCGCGGCTTGACGCAGGTCCCGGGCCGCTCGACCGAGCGCCCGGAGCCGGTCCGGTTGCCCGACGGCCGCGGGTGCAACGCACCCGAGAGGAAGGCGCGGGGGCAACTGCGCTCCGGGGCGACACTCCACTCGCGGCACAAGGGGTCGCGCAAACATCGCCGCACAACGCGCCCTTTCCGGCTGGCTTTCCACACCCACCCGGCACTGCCGTCATTCATTGATTAGTGATTTCAGATGTGTCTACGCTAAGCTGAGGAGTGTCGAAAGTATGGTGCACGTTTTATCGCGCGAGGTGGCGATGTTCTTACCCCGCTGGATGGCGAGATACGGCGGCTAGCGGAGTTTTCCCCAAACAGGCATCTCCCACCATGCGTGGCACCACCCCCACCGGGCCAACCAATAATTCATTTATAGTTTTACATATATTCCCTTTATGGACTGATGAAATACACCTATCTTACATGCTGTAATGTAACCATTAATGTTGTATAATAACTGTAACTGAACTAGTCGCTTAAAAGCTATGACGTTGAAGATTTCTTTTTTAAACTTTCAGAAAAAATTAACTAATAATGTAAAATTGGGGGGGGGGAATATGAATTCTTTCGAAAGTGCAACCTCCACATTATCTACTCACGTCCAATTTTGTTCTCAAATTGAATGAAAGCTTCAATATATTCATAATAATTCGTATTTAAATTTCCATCCAATCTGGTACATTTAGAGCATAAATAAGACATGTAATTTATTACAGAAATTAGTAATTGGGAGCGAAAGTGCCAATTACTTAACCCAACTAAAAAAAGTTACAAAAAGAATGAATAAACTTACTAAAAAAACAAAAAGGATATGTGAAAGTGCCTGCAAGTTCCTTCTGAAACAAATGATATTCCTGGCAAGGCATTCGGCCCATAAAAGTACTCCTGTACTACGTAAACAAGGGCGCACTGTATTGCAGCAAGCGCGCTTTCCGTTGCGCTCTTTTTAGTTCAGTGGCAACCTAACGACGCGACGCGACGGTCGAAGCGCTGATGATCAAGCATTAGCCATGTACTGTTCGTAAGGCGAGAGGCAATTTTTCATGCACACTATTACCTAAAATAATGTGAAATCAATGGGGGTGCTATTTTTTTACAACTCTGTGTCTAGTCATGTACAGTCTAGCGAACGAAGAAATACTTATATCGAGTAAATTGAAAATCGATGAGAATAGCTATGAGAACAGACAGCTACGAAACTTCAATTAAGTTAATGGCGGGTAACCGAATGATTAGGGGTTTTCCGATTCAACCAATTCCATTCCGTAATAGATTTTTTCTTCCTATTCCAATGGAATCGCCTTTCTATTCCTTTCTCACCGTGTCCTTTCCTTTCGATTTTTTCTGGTAACGATTCCACGAGGACGGAATGGAATCAAATATCTTTGAATTATCATTTAAATTGTGCATAGCTGATTGTTGAAATCATAACATTGTATTTTCTTCTCAAAAAAATCATATTTTATACATAAATTAGATCGTGTTTTGGCTGTTCAAAAACATCTTTGATTTATATTATTGTATATGGTTTACAAATGGCGGCCATTTTTGTTTTACGCCGTGCACCATTTTTCGCGTTTGTAGATATTTACTCTTTTCAAAATTATTCAGCGCTGGGTTACTCCAGCATTCTAGAATAAAAGGCAATGGATTTAGTATACTCTGGCCTACAAATCGAAATATTATTTACCTACTTTCTATGTTTTTATTTGAGAAATATTTGCAAACGAATCTGTGGAATGCAAATGAAACAAGTTCGATTTTCAAAGAGTAATTGCTCAAAGAAGGAATAGAATCTCAGGCTTTTTTTTTTTTGTGCTTTTACATATAAGAGATACAGAATATTTATTGTGCGTGTATGCTGCTCATGATAGTGGGTTTAAATCCTCTCATCTCGCGTGTGTCTACTATTAAGATTATTTAGCACTGATTTGCCGAGAAATTGAGGTACCAATAAAAAACATAGACAAGAGATAATAAAAACACCCAACAAGATGTCGCATCGTATTTCTCGAACCTAACAAAATATACTTGAATTTATTTAGTACCTTTTGATAGATCATCAGCTATTTGGATGTCATTCAAGCGGTGGCTTAACCATCACTACTGTAGGTGGTATCAAAATTCCCGATTGGATGATATTGTAACTGCTGATTTACGTCAGACCTATGTTTAAATCAAAGTATAGGGAGTTTAAGCACGGCGTTAGCGTACTGCAATCGACACAATATCGAGATCAATAGCAGGTGAAGTCGAGAAAGAGGGTTTGCACAACGTTTAGGTCGAAACGGGAGATATTCCGAACTACGGAGAAAGTGTGCGCGATATTTTCCCATTATGCCATATCCTCTTGATTAGCATTTGTTTCCCTAGGGTTGCTCAGCAACCATTGATCTGTATAATAGATAGATATTTGATCTACTTACAGTTTAACAATCGGTGATAGATTTCTTAGTACTACAATGCACATACGTACATACATATTATATATTAAATCAATAACTAATTCCATATATCGCGATAGTTACAAATACAGATAATCCAGCGGATTAGCGATCACAACAGTTCGATTTCGAGTTGGCGCATGCGCGGAGGCTCGAAAGTAAGCCAACTGTTGTTCGCTACGCCCTGCTTAAACTCCCTAGAAATACTTCGCGTGAAATAAATCGGAACTACTGCGTTTTTGCTTGGTTAAATATCGAAATGGGAATACATGGCAGCCGTTTGCACTTTCTCTCAAATCTAGCTCCAACCGATCTGATTTTGTATGCTCACGAGTATAGCTTTCAGAGATATCTCAAGGAATCGTAAAAACAGAAAACACGTGTGCGAAGACTATTCACAGCAACGTTTTCATCAGGTCGTCAACGTTGTGAAGGGTATTTGACAAGCTACATTCAAGAAATGCGTACAACGTAAAGACTAAGGTACTCGAGGTAAGAAAAAATTGATATTTGGCGAGGGCAGATCACCAAATATCTTTCCCACAAAACACATTTTTAAAAAAATAGCAATATTAAAACATTTAAACCGTCTTTCGGGGAATACATAGAACTTCGTACAAGCATTCAACATTACAAAGGAGTGAGAGTAATATTAGTCGACTAAGGCAAGCGCCAATGAATCACATGACAATCACTCCCCAAATTCCGAGACGTGTCGCGCGAGCAGGCTCGAATGGCACCTCGTCCCATCCACGACACGGGCGCGGCGCCGCGCCGGGCCGTCAAAGCAAGCGGTCCAAACGCCAACGCGAACGCAAGGCCGCGGATTACATCACGAGGCGGAAGCGCCCGTCCAGGAACGAGCTCCCTGCCTCCGAGAGCCCTCACCCCCCCCCCGCGCAGTAAACCCTTGGAATGGGCCATCGCGCGCCGCGCAACGCGCGTCGGCGCCCATCGACGGAACGACCTGGGCGGAAGACGAAGCAGCAGAGGCAGACGCGACAGCACGGACGGGGCAGTGACGGGACGGGGCAGTGACGGAGACGGGGCAGTGACGGAGCGGGGCAGTGACGGAGACGGGGCAGTGACGGAGACGGGGCAGTGACGGGGACGGGGCAGTGACGGGGGGGGCAGTGACGGGGGCCCCACGAGGTGGCGGGGCCTCCTCAGTATGCAGCGCAGCGTCGGGGCTAACGACGCTCACGTGACGCGCTGCCAATTGTGGCGGAGGTGGCGGACGCCCGGGCGCGGGCCTTCGCCGCTGCCGCCACCTCGATCGCCATCGGCCTCACAAGCAATTTCAAAGCCCACGCCGCCGCTGGCAACTACGTCACGCCCTTCGACCATCGCACTGTCACCCCTGCATTCACACACGTCAGAACAGGTTCACTCGCATCTAAACACTTCCGACCAATTTTTCTGTTCAAGGCAGTTTAGGGTTAGAAAGCTTTGTAATTCAAGTGAAATGGGAGACATTATACGTACGTTGCAACATGCATTCGGGAGCTACTAATCAATAAAGCACATTATTTGCTATCCATAATATGTGCTCTCTGACATGCCTACCTTTCTTTCCAAGTGTACACCTCTTCTCATGCAGTGTGCGAGTTGCGTGAGCAGTCAATTGCTTGTGAGTAAAAAAAGAATTACGTTTATATTAAACGGTTTATTACTAACAGTTCGTCCTCTGAATTCCACGGTAAGTATTGCGATCCTTAAAATACAAGATAATTGCGAAACAATGTTTTGTTAATTTGACCAAATGGTATACGTCGGATAAAATTAACTCGTCCGAGTAAACTAATGTGATCTCAGCCGCTTTCACAAACGAGAAAAACAGTCGATATATTAATCAATTATTCGGAAGTAAGAAAACTAAACAAAAGAAACGTAAATACATTATTTTTATGGTTCAAAATAAGGTTATTGGCTTCCGGCTCAGTTGCTGAAAAAGCCGCTTCTCAGCAGATCCTCTTCACGAAATTACGATGATCAATCATCTGGAAAAGCTCCCGTTTCTCCTTCGCGCGGTTTCCGAACAGTCCAAGACCCTCCTCATTTGCTCCGCCCCTCTGACGCACAAATGACGTGAAACTGCGGTGTTCCCGTACTCGCGGAACAAGAAAAGTCAGACGTCGAAAAAAAGTGGAATATCTGCTCCTGGGAAACGTTTCGGGGAAACCATCTGCATACAGCAATGGAGCCAAAGCCTTGGGCCGCAACTCCCTACGGATGAATGTGGCCCCTTTCCAATGGCGGACCCAGGCGGCGGCGGCGGGCAAGGAAACCAAGTCCCCTCCCCCAAAGCCAATTGTTTTGTAATTTTATTCTATTTAATCAAACAATTGCCATAGAATGATCCATCACATTCAAAGAAGCATTATCATTAGATTGTACATTTTTTAATAATAAGATAACATTTTATGATTGTATTTCAAAAAATTATGATTTCTATGGAGAGATGTCCAATCTTATCCGGCCCATGAAGTATATGGCGTATTCTTACGCCATATTGGGCACCATAACGTACTCAACTCCACGATTCTATCTTGAAATATTTCCTAGATCCGTCCCTGTCCCCTTTGGCAGTCATTTCCCGTAATTCAAGCAAGACAAATTCCAACATGGTATATGGAGCTTGAATTGAACGTTTTCGGCATTTTTCAGAACTTTCCACGATAGTACGATTCACTCCCTGTGCCCTTTGAGACCTTATCAGGTACCTATGTAATGTTACATGCTAATTGAGCGCTTTCGCGAGAAGAGAATTGAGAGCATTCGTTATTCCTCGAAATTTGTTGAACTGAAAATTAACCTTTTATAACGTAATTACAAATGTCCACCACCTCATCTTTAACAATTGTTTTCTATGCAGGAGGATGATACACACAGCACTTTTCCCCTTACAGGGTATTTTCGTCCCTTTCTAGGCATTTTTTGAACAAGTACAGCCTTTTCCCTGCGTGGGCTACCATTCCACTCACTTCTAATGTTCTACCAGGGGGCACAAGTCCCCCGAGGTGGGCACCTATGGCTTTTACCCTTTATCCGCACCCCCCGCCGACGCGCAAGTACACCGACGAGCTGGTATCCGGTTTCTGCCAGAATGCAATTTGCCCTCGCGGCAACCTCCCCATTCGATGCCTGGGTGGGGCCGCCCTGCCAGCTCAGAGCTACTAGCTATCCAGGCTAGTACCGAAGTCCGAATAATGCGCCACTCACATTCGCGCCCTTCTACTTGCCCAGAGTATTGGGTCACTGCCACGTCGAAGAAGATAGCCCAACAGCGGGCCACCCGAACTAAGGGCCCCTTCCGATCTCACCTCACCTTGAGGCCATCGATGTGAGTATCGCCAGGACCTACGCTACCCGACGGGGGAGGGGGTCCGTGTTCCCCGCCTGGACTTCTACATGTGGGATACAGCACGTTCATAGGCACGTCCCTTCACCCAATTTAGTCTAAGGTTCGGCGCCATTGACCCAACTGTGGGTTACCGGGCAACACGGGGTTTAGGGTGTGCCTTCACACTCCCTCCACCTTCAAGCTACCGATGAGAGTTGCACCGTGAAACTAAGGGTTCGGTCCGGTGGTCATCTGCAACTCTCCACCAGAGACTGTGACCACCTTCGCAGCCACGATCCCCCCTCCCCTGCGGGAGAAGTATAGGTACATGTCTGTAGTCAAAAAAAGCATTGTTGCTAGTAGCTACAGAATCCTTTAAAAAGCAAAGTTCAGTTTCTATCTAAACTTTACCTTTGTCGCCAATACGCACGAAACAAAGTTTGCCACATTGTAAATACAGAAAATTCGCCAAAAATATGCCATGTATCGACCATGCATCCGATCGAATAAACTCCATTAATTACACTGATACTAAACCACAGATATGCTGCTCGTCAGTTCGTTTCCCGACTCAACATCACCACTAGACTTGGACTGAGCTAAGAGCTCTCTAAGTACTCTTGACACCCTCGATGAATCAATCATAGGCTTTTTCCAGCAAGCTTGACGGACAACGTCAATAAGGAAGTTTAAATTTGCGTAAAGCAGCCAGTTCGCTAACCGGAAATTCCCTATTAGCCTCAGCTCTACTGACACGCAGTGAATTTCCATTATTCAATTGTAATTCATGTTTATGGTAAACTAGAACAGAGGAAATTTAAACACATGTTAGAAAGTTAATATCCACGTCTCAACTCACTACATTTTAAATGCAAACTTTGCTAATACAAACCACTTGTAAGGCTCTTATGTTACATTAACTTACGTGACATCGTTTCGGTTTCCGTGCAGGAAAATATACAAAAGTTAGAGCCAGCCCCCTATCCATTCCAATGAGTTGACCATTCAAAAAGCTTGAAGGCAAGAGTGAAAATTAAAACCATCACACCGGAGGAAATGTGACGGACGTATCTGACAGTTACGTCGAAGTTCTTGCGTGACGAGTACTTTAACGAACCTCAGATTCGCGTTTCCTTCCTGCAAATCTTTGCAAATACTGAACAGGTTACGGGAACTATGAGAGAAATCATCGCAAACTCTATTAGAATATTTTAAGCACCGGTTTATTAATTGGCAAGTGTCAATGAAACAAATGCCATCATTATTATTTCCACCCTTTAAATATGTACTTTCGAACGAGGATACGCGAAATTACGGTCACATTACTGCAGCACACACTGCCTCTGGGCGAAAAGCCCCGCACTCCTACCCCACCTCCAAGAGAGAGAGAGAGAGAGAGAGAGAGAGAGAGAGAGAGAGGACGATGGTGGGGGGTGGGGGTGGGGATGGGCGGAAGCAGTCAGGAGGGCGCGCGGCGAACACGCGAGCGGCACGAAGCGAACCACCTTCGCCGCATGAGCGATGAGACAGCGCCCGGCCCGGCCCGGCCCGGCCCGGCCCGCCCCCGCCGCAGCGTGGGAGTAGAGGGGGCGCAGGCGCCCCTGGCACTGGAGAAGTCACTAGGGCGAGAGGAACCCCTGTGGAAAGGGTCATCGACGAAGAGAAGGTGCACGCGGTGCGGCAGAGGAAGCAGCAATATCGCAGAGCAGATGTTTCCAAAGGCACGGAGCGCGGCTGCAGATTGTTGGTGGGGAACAAAGACGGGACGCGGATACGAGCCGGGAAAGGGAAGACAAAACCGAAGAGAGGAGAACGGACGGGCGGAGGGGGTAGGGGAATGAGGGAGGGAACGGCTGGGGATGGAGATAGAAATGAGGACTGCGATGGAGAGAGAGAAAAGATCGGAAAGAAGTTCGGTGAAGATGATGGCAAAAGGGGATGCTCTACCCATATGTACCTGTATGTGTTCTGCACGATGGGGCGTCCACGGTCGACCGCCTTTGAGACGCGACCTAACTACCCACAACAGTCACTACATTAGAGCTCCGCTTAAGCTCCTCGAAACTCTCAGAATACTGAAAATAAATTAGTTTCCTTCTATCTGCAATGGGAGTACTTCTCATCACAAGAAAGAATACGACTGAAAAATCAGAATTTCTATCTAATCTCGTGGCTAATGTTTCGCCGACTCAAACGGAAACTAGTATATTTCCGTACATATTGTGTTCGGACAATAGCAATTAGACCGCCCATGGCTCTTTGAAGATGTAAATGTGAAAAAGCCCATGCAAAACAATCGAACGAGGATGTAGGTCTGCTGCCAGTATCGGCGGAAAGAAAACAACGCGCGCGACTTAGAACGGAAAAGTCGACGAGCAAGTTCTCCGACTTTACCTTATTCGTCACAAGGCCAATCCGGAGACTATACGGAGTTCCGCGAGAACGAACTCGTTTATGTCTCTCAATATGCCTCCAATGAAACATTACCCACTCTCAGTATCAATACTTATAATGAGTCCCAACAGTTGACTAAAAGGGACAAAATAATGTCGTGCCATTCTTCGGCAGTCATGGTGTAGGGCATTCTGTGATTTAGTTTCGTGAACGAGAAATCAAATCACGTAATTTTTGCTGACAACCGGCAGCCATCACTGTCTTGAAAAAATATCACAATCTTCTAACAAAGTTAACATTAATTTCTTGACAAAGTAGACATTCAAAAATGGAAAATGATGCTTTGGCCAATAATTATAAAGAAACCTGCAAACGAGGGCGACTAATACCCCAGCAGCATGGACAACACCCTTTCAAAAATAGGTTTTGTACAGATTCACAAAATTATACAATAAAATGTTTATACTTCTATGTTTCAAAAGCCTACCCAACTTCCCTTACGGTTTTCATCGTAAATCTCAACTCGTAACCATGTCGAGTGTAAACAAATAATTCTGGGCGATACGCAGCCCATATTCAAGTACATCGGCAGCAACAGTCATCACCCGTCGACCAAGTAATGTACCTATAGTATTGATCGTTTCGCGTTCGTGGACGGACTGTAGTATGACGGCGGCTCGCTGGTGCAATCGTTGATGCTCATTTGTGCGAATGCTTGGTTGCATCCTAAGCATTTCCGGAAATTGAATATGTCTGTTTCAGCATTAAGTTCTCTCCCTTCGTGAACGTCAAGCGCCTATGTCTGGACTTTCAAATTCTGCATTTGACTAATGAACATCGCATCTTACGCCCATCGATTGTAACAGAAAACTAGAAGTGCTATGGAACATGGAAATGGACATACATAATGGTAAACAGGGAACGGAATTTCTAGCGATCTTTTTCGTTTTACGTAGGTACATATAACAGTTCACTAACCGAAAGATTCGGTTCCTTCGATTCTTAGCTTTGGTTCACTGATTGTTCGGGAAAATCAATTGCGAACATTATGCCTTCATCAATCAAAAGAATTTGGTATTTCACATATGGGGAACCTCTCTTTTATTCGCCACGGACCTGCACAATAAATATTTTTTTTAACAAATTTTAAATTAATTCTCAATTAAACACTCATTACTGCTTCGATAATGACGGAGGCCCAAATTCAGCAATGTCATTTAATATTTCATTATATTAATCCTTTCCTTTGCCTCATAAATTCACATGAATAAGAATGTAAATTTACTTTTCTTGAGATTAATAATTTCTCCCTCGGTTTGGATTAGGAAAGTAACTAATACGAGAAAGTTGGTGCCATACTGTAGCACCATCTTTTTTTATTTTTAATTCCACTCATTATGCCAACACATTATGCAAAACGGTTTTTCATAAAAGTTTGTATATGTCAATTTTAGATTTAATTTTGAAGAAAATTAGAAGAATTTATGAAAATCGGACCTGCGTCTTTTTACGTGCGTACTTCGCATTATTCGAGCAAAAAATGAAGAAAACACGCGGAGGCCTTTTTTGCCAAAATTTAGAAATTATCCTACAAGAAACATGAAAAGTATCCCTAAAAATTAAATGACGCGTTTCAAATTCGCATGGCCTCCAGAGCGGCCAGGTCGATAAGGGACTACCAATTTTGGATAAAAACCTGAGATCTTTTGAAGCGCTTGTGTTCTCCACAGACGGACATAAAAAATAGTTGGGTTTTTTTGTTATTTATTTTATAAGGGTTCTAATGATCGAGTGGCGACCAAATGCCCGAGGGTCCTTGGCCCGACGGCTTTTTGTCGCCCGAGATCATTAGAAACAGTTAACGGCCGTGATGCATTCATTATTTTTTTTTTTTAGATAATTTTAATTATTAAGATTGCTTATTTACTAAAATTTTTTTTTCTCCATAAGCATTTAGACAATATTCAACTGCTTTCATTTTCCCCTAACCACGCCCTCGATTCATGTACGTAATGCAGGTATATCGAACCGGTATCGAAGGCAAAAAAATTAGTAAAAAATAGAACTCTTTACGGCATGAGGCCACCCCCAATACTTTTTCTACACAACATATACTAGAGAATCAAACAGGTGATTACTGATAAGACAAATCATCACTCGCAAAATCTACATTCGTTTATTCCTTTCGTCGACCTTCAGGGAATGAGGACTGTCGCTATCGTGCTGAGCCGACAAAGTTACTAGTGATAACAAGAGAATACATTAATAACCCTTTCAAAATGTCAGCAGCAACGATACATTTCAAATCAGGAACGTGCCCTCTTTTTCACCAATTCCTTTACTCATAGGACTGAAATACTATTTTTACTGTTCTGAAGTTACATAAGTTAATTCGAAAGGGTGTTGTGTGTGTGTGTGTGTGTTTTTTTTTTCCCCATGAGAAAACTTACGAAATTGGCGAAACGAAGAATATGCAACTGATCACAGCTCCCGACCCTCAACTAACACAAATCAACGTCTATGAAAAGAAGTCACTTAGTTTGTAACCGAAGCAGCTAGTGTTCAAAACATTCCGAACTTGGAAATAAATTAAACAATAAAAAGTTTAAATTTGCAAAAGAAATGCAAAGGGGAATAAAGAATGCAACGTGAATAAAGGTTAAACTAAAGTATTGTCGACCATATTCGCTATATATGATCTTAAAATGTTTGCAAATGTAGAGGAACATTGATTCGAGTAATACCAACTTCGAGAATCCAAATTTTATTTCTCTTTGTCATTCCTTATGAACACCGTGTAAAATTATTCGAATTTCGTAATGTCGAATACCCTGGAATTCAATTTTTCTTTCTTCTTTCCCCATCAGACCGACTTAATAACATCGTCCCACTATACGTACGGGGTCTAGTACAATTAAGCATGTCTACAGGTGACTGAATGGTCTCGAACGAAAGTTCTCATAACGCCCTGAACCAGTGTTCCCGTAAACCGTCCAATCGATCTGAAACGCATACCTTGGTCATTTTCGCTGACGAAACATTCACTTTCTATAGTCTAATTTTCCTCATTTACTCCTAAGATCAACCATTTAAAAAACATATCACATTTTGAATAACTGGTTCCAACAAACTTCTACCAATACAAATGAAAGTCATATCCACTCCAATACACCTCACCTCCCATTTATTATCAAGGAGTAGAAATGTATCAAAAGACTCAGCAGATCAAAGGCAGTATCAGTTGTCGCTAATTGAGAACCGTCAATGAAAGGAAATAATTAATTTCCCACTTAGAGTTGAGATACGGCACGACAGTTGTTAAATAGAATCCAAAATCACATCTAATAGTAGGTAAGAACTATATGAAATTATTCTTTTTCACTGTCTTTTGGAAATACTGTCTCTGGCTGCAGTATCGCGTATAAAAATAAGACAAATAAGGTTTGCATTGGCAGGAAAGTTTCATTCCGCGAAAGAAACATTCAACGAGAAACATTAACACTGCGTAAGAAGAGATCACATCATTGACAAGCAATAAACTAATGAGACGAGCAACAGAATGTGTAGACTAACGACATGCGGTGATGATAAACGAGAAGTGGAAGCCCCCGCAGACAAGGAGAAACGCCTGAACGAAGGGCAGTCCAACACAAATTCACGCAGCGCGAGCAAACCGTGAGCATCGGACGCACATGCTAGACGCCTATCGTCGGTGCACAAGAAAAATGACTAATTCAATACATGTCATATTGCAGGAGCACAGTTTCCTTACGAGCGGAGTCGTTTATTTCGTTGTCGAACACTAAGCTTTTACTCGGGTTATCACGTTAAATATCTTCGTATTTTTGCTACTACCATAGAGTAAAGATATTTCTCCCCGTAACTAAAAAAAAATTACCATTTTTTGTAATCCATATCCCTTTCCTTGCGCACGGCTCATCGCCTGCCCTAATACCCGGCCCACTAGGTCAGCGGGCGCGGGGTCGAGGGCGGCGCGACGCGATGCGAGCACTTCGGGGGCGGGCGGCGCGGCCGCGGGAGGGAGGACGGGATCGATACCTGGCGGCAGCGGCGGGGAGCGAAGAGAAACGCGGGGGCGGGGAGGAAGGGCTCGGGGCAGCGGGGCGGGAAGGCCCCACGCGCCCGCTCGCTTCCCCTCCCCGCCGCGGACGGAGGCTGCCGCCCGCGCTGGACCAAGCGCCTCGGCGCTGCGCGGCGCGGGGAGAAACGCCAACGCCACCGCCGACAGACCGCCCGCGCCAGCGCGTCGCTCAGCAGGCCCAGACCCACACCTCGGCCACCGCCATGGGGATGCCCATGTCCTTCCAGAAGAAACTCGTCATCATCCGGGACGAGGACCGCAAGAAGAAGGACAAGGAACGCGACGAGCGCGAGAAGGACGAAGGAGAAGAAAACGAGGGGAACGCGGAACAGACGCCGACCAACTAAAAACTCATCTAGAGCAGACAGATCCTGGCTGTGAGTACTCCTACACAAAACTAAATGTTGTCTCTCCAAACTGTGTGTGAAGGTATAAAGTATATCAAATGTTTGTTCTATCTACCTTCTGGATGTTGTATGTCATGATACTGTATTGTTGTGGTCCATCTAACACAAAGCAAAATGTTTGCTAAATCTCTATGCACAGAGTTTGTCAGACAGGGTCGAGGCTAAGAAAATGGTAATTTGTATGAAATAGGTAATGCAAGCTCAGATTGTCATGCATCAGGCAAGCAAACGAAACATGTCAACTTTAATATTCATGTATGTACAGAACGTGTTGCATAATCTGGCAATGATCACGAATATAGAGGCATTGGCTGCCTCATCACAAGAAGAACCTCTATTAATAAGACAGCACAGAGTACACAAACCCAGTACCTTTGAAGTAGAAAAGCACAGCACAAATATCGAGTAATGAGCTTCGTGTGAAGGCCTGATTCAGCTCAAAGCATTTCACAACATGCACTTGAGTATAAAAGCAGAAAATTGTATCACAACTGACAAAGAAGCCTAAATAAGACCAGCATGCACTATGGATCCTTTTGCAAATTGATGAAAAATATTGAATCACCCACAACTACCATTTTAATGTGATCATTAGAGTAAAAATGAGTGTGGCAAATACAAAATAAAAAAGTGACCTCTGAATCGTATGTGTAAATTAATTTCATATATTTCAATGAAACAACCAGTTTATCCTTCAATGGAAGAATAATAAACAACATTAAAATACAGACACCTACTTAGAGAATGTGACTTGCAATAAGTAAACAAGAGGCAAAACAACAATGCACATGCCCTATCAGCACTTTTCTGGCATTGAGAAAAATTCTGTATTCACATTGCAATCTATCTAATGTACTTTCCAGATTCTTCTAACCATATTACAGTCAATATTTTCAGGTTTTGAATGTATGTCAATGGCGTAAGATACATTTCAACTATGTAAACTCTTCCTATCTCACATGTACCTTGAAATTGTAGTACATATTCTCATGTTTGTTTTGTAATTTTCAAAAACTGTGCAAATTGTATTTTGATTGTGATTTTTAACAACTCATCAAATGTTTACGCAAATACTGTAACATCATAAACTTTATAAAAAAAAATAAAAATATTTTGTGTGGATTGTTGTACAAAACAATCATTCCATACCCAGGTCCCTTCGAATGTCATCACACAAAAATAGCACCATGCACTGAATGCACTAGCAACACACATGAATTGACATTAAAGATATGCAAAAGTTGTCTGTGTAGTTTAACTTTGCACTGAACGAGCACAATAAAATCTCCTTTAAAGCAAATACCTCAACGTATATACGTTTACAAGAAATCTTCATTTCAAAATAAAATATTAGAAATCACAAATTTTTAAAACACTGCTGCTCAATTGACACTGACCAAATAAGATGTAAAGAATGTTCACAAGGCAGTCAAAACAGATAGTTAACCATCTTCAAATCATTTCAATATAAAAGAACTTTTGAAATTCATTTGTGAGAGAGTTGAGTAACATTCACCAGAGCAAAACAAATGTCATAGCAATGATACACTTTTACATAGGAGCAACAATCTGCCTTACATATCACTCACTACACTCTTCTTCTCAAAATTAATTTACGTCTTTTGAAGAATTAAATTATTATTATTATTATTTGTTTTTTATAAGTGTTATTTGTTAATTAAATTAATATCCTACATCAACAAATCTCAGCACATAAACCCAGTATAATGAAAGAAATCAACATTCATTGAAGAGATATCTTAAAGAAATTCCTTTCCAAGCTTGTAGAAATAACAATCTTCTTCTCGCAAAGCATTTTTCTGATAGAGTTTGTGAATGCAAAGCATCCCACTGATACATTTCCAATTCGTAAACAAAAATTCCATTTACATTGTTTTCAACTTCAAAATCATAACTCACCAATGCAGACATTTTTCACATAATTCAGGAAAAAGAATATCCTCTTCTGTGAATCCTGTGAATAAACAAATTAACAATTAGAATGTTACAAAACACCTAGTGTTGTAATTTGCTATCAAAAATATACTTATTTTCATGCATTACAACTTAAATATTTGAAATAAAAATGTAAGTCATCTCCTCCACAAGAATGACTTTAAATTTCATTATTTTCTGCTATCGCATAACATTAAAGTCATCTAATTCAATAGTGTTTGTTTTATTACCAAAATAAAAACAATGTTTATCCCACTTTATAAACTAAAAGAATACTTCCTTCTTTACATACCTGTTACAAACAGCTTTCAACAAACACTTGTGGAGTTTAAAACAGGAGTTTCTGCACCTGTGCTGCAACCATATGCACCCTAACACTGCAAAGAATAATACTAAGAATTAGACCACAAAAAAGTATATTAAACATTAAAAATGAGATAAAGATATTACTGCAGAAAGCACAAAAGGTTTTAATAATATTTGTACTAGTTTTCAATATATAAACATGGTATAAACAATAAAATTATCTATAGAGACAACCTTCTTCAGTGATAACATTCATTATTTCAAGAAACTGGCAATGTATTTTACTTCAATTCATCAACAAACAGCAAAATCTTGTACACATAATTCATTTCTACAACTTGACCTCTACCGCCTTTTCACATTCTCTATGAGAAGATCCAAGTAAATTCCTGTTATCAATGTCAACATTATGTGGTGTCTCCTGCGATGATCGCACGCTAACACATCCGAAAACGAAAGTACAATTTCATCTTATTTCATTCACAAATATATTACATGATTATTTACCATAAACAACTTTAATTTGCATAGACACTTCGCTTCTACAGAACAAATCTTCTGCCCAACACCGTGATAGTAGACTACACCACTGCACTTCCTCTGACGTCACTGATCCTGCTTGTGCGTTCAACTTGGCCTCAAGGAAATTGAATCTAAATATTTAATGATACAACTCTCAACAATCTACCCGTAGTTTCTTAAATATTGTTCAGTTCAGTATATTTTTTATCTCGATCATATTTTACAAAAAATATTACACAAATATATAACATGACTCTCTCAGTATCGCACTTCTCGATGATGTCATAATGACATCACTAATCGCCAACCTTCATCTCCCGTAGGCCCCATGACCTTGATGGCAAACATTGTTGTCACTTATTGCATCGTATATATTTCCAAAAATTTAACTATTTTGAAATGAAATCCTTCACAATATATTTTCCCAAATTGAGGAAAAAGAAGAGAAAACAATTAAAAGAAACTAAATTATATCTCTTTATCAAAGTTTTGAAAGGAAAATTTTGCTTAATTGAATTCCCAGCTATGAATCATCTTTCTACCAGACTGTATAAGTATATTAATTTGGTGATAGACGTAGATCATTTAAATGTCATTCATTTTAATGTTGGTCTTCTTATTCTACCTGACTTATTAAAATATTACGAGGTTTTGTACAATAATAATAATAATAATTGTACTCTGAAAAGTAGAAGAATGTTAAATTGTACTCAACTCTACCATATCATTTAATTTAAAATACTTTATATTGTCATCGAATCTTCTAAGAGTAAACCATTGAGGTTAACATATTTACTCTATGACTGCCGAACACCATTGACAAGTCAAACATCAAAATGAAATTGTCAAAGTCAGGTGGTCCACAGTGTCTTTCCATATGTTTTTCATGACTGCCTTTATTTTCTTGAACTAGGATCATGTGCGTGCGTTCAACTTCTTCAGGATCATTTACTAACCGTTACCGAAGAAAATAACGCATGTTTACCTCATTACAGTAACATATTTGGTTAGGTTGCAGTTGTAGGTGCAAGGTAAACTCGCATGAAAGTTTAACGCAGGAGCGTAGAAAATGAATAGACAGCGTTACAAAAAATTGTGAATACGAGAGGTGGTGACGCGCAACCGGCAAACTACTATTTGTGCATACCATGACTCTTCGCCAATTAAATGTTAAAATCATAATTATATTTTTCTAGTGAATGAAGACTGTGCCAAGAAATGAAGCCTAATCCAGTGATATTGTTTGCAATACTATTGACAGTTATTCATATTGCAAGTACTTCAAATAATGTAAGCTTTTTCTTTCCAATTGTTAACAACTCGGCATTAAGCTAAATGCTTCAGAAAATGTTAATCAATTGTTTTTAATATTGTGTAGAAAAGGCATTCTGAAGAAACGTACCCCTCACAAGGAAGAAATGGAGACACAGGAATGGAATATTCAGAATATGCTGACTATGCTAAGGTACACCATCACACCAGAACAGTGGATAGGAACAATTTAGTACCTGTTGACAGTAGGGAAGCTATGAGTCCAGTGTTCATGGGAACTAGAAGTAATCAGCATAAAAAGTACCAAACAAAATCAACAAGTGCCAGTAAGTGATTTCATTAAAATAGTGGCATGAAATTTTGCTGTTATCACAGTTTGTTGAATTAGAATTGTAAGATTATTGTATCAATCAGATTGTGTGAGGAAATACAGTTATACATGATTTTTTGGAATATCTTGTGGTAATATCAATATTGTTTTAAAATTAACACACTTGTATATCTTATTTTCATTAGATTTAAAGCTTGTGCCAAACTGGCCTGACCCTAGTAAACAACTGGGACAAGTTGCCGCAGTAGACATTGATACGAATGGTAATGTAGTTATCTTTCACCGTGGTGATCGAGTATGGTCAGCACAAACTTTCACTTTTGGCAATGTATACAATGAGAAGGAATTAGGACCAATTCAACAAAATCCTGTTGTTGTTTTCCATGCAACAACTGGAGCTGTAATGGAAGAGTGGGGCAGTAACTTGTGAGTAAGCCTCAGTTCCATTTATGAAATATCTTCATCATCATAGAATTGCCTTTATGAATATTCATATTACAGATTCTACTTGCCTCATGGGCTGACTATTGATTTCGAAAACAATGTTTGGGTTACTGATGTAGCTCTTCACCAAGTTTTCAAATTCTCTGCAAATAGAACAAGTGCAAAACCATCTCTGATTTTGGGACAACAATTTGTACCCGGAAATGATAATAATCATTTTTGTAAACCAACAGATGTGGCAGTTTTGTCAAATGGTGATTTCTTTGTATCAGATGGCTACTGCAACAGTAGAATTGTCAAATTTGACAGAACTGGAAAAAAGTTGATGGAATGGGGCAGAAGCACTTTAAATTGTAAGTTTAATAGTTCAAAATATCTTGACTACGCTTTTAAATAATATGCAATGATTATTTTATAGGCTATTAATAATTCTGAAGAGTGTTTTTATTAGGAACTGATGCTCAAAAGAAGTGATTTGGAATACATGACACAAAGCAATGCCAGAGAATTAATTCATATTAAGAAAGAAATAGAAATAATTTTGATGATCAACATAAATTTGCTTTTAGCAACAACAAAATGCACTAACGAATCATATTTACATTATTGTCACAAACTGCAGTTCTTTCTGGATGCTCTTCTGAGGTGGATCTCGTGGGATTTCTTCAATTCATCGAAATAAAGTAGTTAATTATTGGTTTAAAATGTATAATTTGAAATAACTTTGGGGAAGACAACTTTTGCACAGGCCAAAATCAGTTAATTGTTTTGGGGCATTTGGTTTGATAATATAGAGATTTCTTGGTAAGTTGTCATTATGCATTAAGGACACAGGAGAAACTATTCTTGGCTTGAACAATTAAGGTGTAACTTCCTCAGAAACATCCTGGGACACTAACAATGAGTAAAATTTGCTCGCAATCTCTTGGAAAATCTTTACTGAAACAATCCAAATGGCTTTCAAGCAAGTTTCTCTCTAACGATCACACTGCTAGATACTGAATTTTCTAAGGTCAGCAAATGAGGAATACTAACCAGGAAACAGTTACCGTTTGATTGAAATTTATTGATATCGAGTATTCTAGAGCTGAAATAATGTCTCTCTTTACTTTACATTATTTCTAATAAAAATGTTTAGTTGCAGTAACTAGGTTTCAAGAGAAACCACCGCCTAACAACTTCCTTGTGCCACATGCTTTGGCTGTTGATGAAGAAAATAGCACTCTTTTTGTAGCCGACAGAGAAAATGGGCGTGTGCAATGTTTTAACACAACTACAGGTGTATTTATAAGACAACTTCATTCGTACTTAATGGGACCACGAATTTTCAGTGTTGCATATGCACCAGTGCAAGGTTGGTATTTCAAGAGAGACTGTTTTTAAATTATTTGTTTGATAACATGAATATAAAACTGGATGTACACGATATTTTTTTTTTAAATTCCAGGTGGTCTCCTTTACATTGTAAATGGTCCTAGTTTAGGAAATGTATCCATAAAAGTTGATGGATTTGTAGTAAGTTTGGCCTCAGAGGAATTAGTTGCTTATTTTAATAGTGATGGAGCAGGTTTTCAGAACCCACACGATGTTGCTGTTACAAAAGATGGCAGTGAAGTGTACGTTGTAGAACTTCAACCGTTTAAAGTATGGAAATTTGTGCAAGGTAATGTACATGAATGTGCAGTAATTTTGGGTTGACTTTTGTTTTTTAAGTGATGTAATTTTCTTGCTGACATTCTTATGTTTCATATTTTCAGGCAATCTTAACATTTCAGTACCAGTTCGAGCCTCTAAAACTGAAAATCTTACTAATGCTGGGAACATTACAAGTACATCACAAAATGCCAAAAGTGAGTTTTGAAATTTAGCACAGTTAACAGGAGTTGAAAAAATAAATTTGCAATATTTCTACATAATTTTTTGACAAATAGTTCCTACATTGAGGTCTGTGACAAAGAGAGGATTTTCATTTTCAGACCTTATCAAAAGTTTTTTCCAGATAGTGGTTCATTAAAATTTGGATAAGTTGAATTGTAAGCTGTGACAGGAGCACTAGTAATTTCAAGTCTCTAGTTGTTGGAATTTTAAAAAAAATCAAAAATGTTGCTGTCCATTAAAATTTTATTTTCTTATTTAAATCTTTGTTCTCAGATGTAAGGATTATTTTTCAGATCGTTATCAAATAACCTACTTTGCAAAATGCAAAGCTTGAAACACATTCACTGTATACTTTTTGAACTTCTAAATATATAAAATAAAATGTGTTTTAAATATTAAGTAGGTTAGTTCATTCCGTTTCAAAATAAGTTTTATGCGCAACTATACATTTCCTATTTTCACCCTGTTGTATTTGGTTGCAATTCAAATGCAGAAGTAAAGAAATAATATCAATATAAATGAAAATTAGTCATATTACCCTTATTCTGAAAAGAAAAGAGGGAGGGGAAAAAAGGAAGAAAAAATAAAAACGACTTGGTCTCATCTCACTTAGTTTTTAGAATTTCTAGAAATTTGCTGATAAAGTTTGTTTTCATTTACTTATTGTTTTCTCTCTTCTTTTTTTTTAATTTAAAATAGATCCAAAGGTCAGTCCTATGGCCACAGCTGCTGCAGTCCCTTCTGTAAAAGTTCAAAATGCACCAAGCAGAGGCTCTATAATTGCAACAATAGCAGCTATTGCAAGTGTAATTACAGTCCTAATAATAGCTGCAACTGTTATCATACTTCGCATTCGCAGAGGTTCGTCCAAACTGTATTCAGAGCTCGACATGTACTATGACTGAGAGTAGAGATAATTAATGTGCCACGTGTTCACCATCCCTGCATGAACATTCAGCACGGACAGAATACTTTTGTACTTTTTTTTTTTCTTTAGAAATTCTGATTTTGATATCATTTGAACATTTTGTTATGCTTATTAGACCTTTCTCATTTAATGTCTTCATTTTAAAACTTTCTGCATTTCCTTTGCAAGTTTTTTAAGTGTTTTGAATTTTGCACTGTTTTTATGTACTTTCTTTTTATTTTTGAATAAACGTATTTGTGCACACACCTTATGTTTGTTTTTGTGATCTTGTTTGGAATCTCTCATCATTAATCCATTGTGTACCTTTTAGTGTGTATTTCCCTTTTGAAACTAAACATTTCTTGAAACAGGTTGTTTCTCAAGATACCATTCACGACATCCTTCAAGGTGGGATTTCCATATTCCTTCAGCAGAGGGGTTCAAGTTGGGACAGTTTTTGGATCGGCACCAGGGTTTTGAAAAAGTCAGCACTGAAGAGAGTGATGATGAAGGCAGTGCAGGAAGTGCCAATGAATCACAACAAAGTGCACAATTTGCATAATTACATTTCTAGGGTATGCAAGAAAATGCTGTATTTTCTTACGTGAAGCATTTCATTTCCCTTGTGTCACTAATTGTCTCCAAACGTATGTGATCAGTATTTAAAGCAAAAATTAGAGCAATTCATATTTTTATATCTGCTTTTTCAGCAGAAAATAGAACAGATTAATATATTCGGTAATGACATTCAAATAGTGTTGCATATGGCAGTTTTAGAAACTACTCTCTAATATTTGTAATGATCTATGATTTTTATATTTAGTTGATTAATTAAGGCCAGGTTGTTTTGGTTTCATTAACTGCCATGTGCATCTCTTTAATAAAGACTTACTAGATACACATATCACAAATTTGTGTCTAAAACAGCAAACTGGATGTTAACATCCATTTACTGGATACAAATTGAAGTTTCAAATCAGAATATTCATTGTAAATTCTGTCAATGAGAAGTTAATCAACCTACTTCAGGAACATGGCTCAATGGTAGCTTCTAAACAAAAAAATTCAATCTATTGAAATTAAACCTTATACTCATCAAATACCCTTAAATTAATTATCTACAAGGAAAATTATGTGATAAAAACATTAATTCTTAGAAAGAGAATAATTCACATCTTAACAGTATTCACTAATAAATTATATATAATTCATGGTCCTTCAAACATTCTATGTACTTGAAGTCTCTTCCCTACATCTTTGAACAACACTGAATACAGCTTTGAACCACTTCTCAAATCCATTAGAAAAAATAAAATAAAAAAACCAAGAGTTTACTGTAACACGACAAAATTACCTCCAAAACAAATATCAAAAAGATAACTGTACAAAACTAACATTTTTTTATTCCTGATAAATTTGAAAATACATTTTATACAATTCCATAGTAGCAGTACTTACAATGTATGTCAGTTGTTAATTTGTTTTGTTGCAATAAGAATGTGATTACGAGGAGATAAACAAGGATCAAACACTGGAATCAGCGTACCATTGAGACCTGTAAATTGATAAATGGGAAATTACCTGTCTGTTGCAATCAAGTTTTTTGTGGATTTGGGTGTATGGCTTATAACTTAAAGAGTTAAATATGTGACTGTCTCGCTACATGCATTTCCAAGAAAATCTACTAATCTAACTCAGGCAAACATTAGGGTATTTCAACTATGTGTGCAGTTGTAAAGCTAGATACTATTCAGCAATTTGATAAATGACTTATCTCCTACTATTTCTTATTAGCCACCTGCAGAAATAGCTTGTTATTGTGTTAGAAATCAATGGCAAAAGAACTAAAAACAAATCAACATGTAGAGAAATTTGCTGGGTAATTTCATGATAAAATCATGGAAATTTCATCGAGTTACATATGATGCCATTATAAAAATAAACATAAGGCATTAATCACGGAATGAATGTGTACTGACTTGCTCCAGAAAAAAATAAAGGTGTACATTATAGCTATCATTTTACCAAAGAACAAATGTGTGCTTAAAAATGTATGCAAATGGAAATACTTATAATTTTGTAACTCCAAAACATAGAATAAAATAATAAAATATACAAATATTGTTGTCTCTTCATTGCAGTTGCTTTTAGTTTATATACTTATACACTAGATGGTATGCTTTGTAAAACAGCTTCTTTTAAAAACTAAACTATCATTTTAATTGAATATTTTCCTTTCATTATAAGAAAGCAAAAGAGAAAGGAAATAAGAAAAACTATATTCAAAATAGAACCTAAATTGCTACGAAGAAGTTTCATAATCTGGACGGAAATTATCTCCAGAAACTGAATAATTAATCTTAATTCAAAATGACACACAAATAAGCATTTTCTGAAAGCAGGTTTTCACATTACAGGAAAACTATTATCTCAGAGTAGTTCCTGAATATTACTGAAGGTGAATTAAGTCATAATTTAAACAATTTTGATGTTATATTTGGGAAAGCTTTGTTTACAATAATTATTGCACAAGAGAACATTGAAATCTTGAACTCATAATATTTCTAACAATTACGAATAAAATATATACAGTTCTGATGCATAAAAAAACAACCTGACAGGAAACTGCAGTTTTAATGACCTCTTTCAATGACAGATTAAAATACAGGGCTTGAAAATAAAATAATAATTTATTCATTAATCATTTTTCTAAAATTTTATTGTAATGAATCATATTTTCAAAAAAGAGGAAGTTCTAACAGAATGTAGCAACAAGCAGAAAAAAATACTATGAAAGTTGTTCAATTATTAACTTACCCAACTCCAGTAAATAAAAAAGTCTGTCGAACAATAAAACTGTTTCCACAAGAGGGGCTAGCAGTAGTCGCAGAGAATAGAAAATAACAACTCTCTTCCACTGAGACAAATCATCTCTAGTTTCTTTGCTATTTATTTCTTCTTCAGGTAAAACAACTCCTAACCGTTCGGTTGCAGCATGGCAATATCTACTCAAAATTAAAATTTGTATTGTACAGAAGTTTGAGTACCCAATTAAAAAATTCTAGGTCAAGTTATGTAGAATATGAAAAAAGTTCCGTAAAGAACGTACTTATCAAATGGAAGTTCATTAGAGTGACGGATACTCCTAATTCCTGAACGCCGTAAATCTGGCCAAAATTTTACCAACAAGCGTTCCAAAGTAGCACGGTAACAATGAACCTACAATTTCCATAAAACAATAAAGAACTAATTTAATTTAGTAAATTAATTATTATCTTTCGAGGTATATATTCATACTTTCAAATGAGAAACATTTCCACTGCACAAACGTTCACAATAGTTTTCTATGGCATGACATGCTATTTCTCGAGCTTCATAACTTAGTGAACAAGCCTGTTCAGATATAAAGTTACTCAAAGGATATCCTTGGAAATGGACAACATTGCTGAAACAATTTGTAAAATGTCAATTAATAATCAAGAGAAAGTTTCTTTTTATTTTGTGTAAAATGCAAAACAAATACATACTCTTGTTCTGAAGTAGTAAGTTTCATGTAGCAGCACCCCACAATGTTAATAAATCTAGCATTAGGGCATTTAATGAACAGGCGTAGTAGAAGAGGTCCAAGGTCCCCACATGGATGTAAACCAACAATACCAAAATTGAAATCAGTGTTTTCCATACCAAAAGCAGTCTTCAAAACCTTTAAAAATATCATTTTCTCACAATTTCACATGTTTACTTTTAAACAAGAAAAAACTACTGAATCAGAATATTACATTCAGAGATGGGAAAAAAGAAGTATCACAAGGTGTCTCTCTCCACTTTTGCAGAATTTTTATTTTATTTTAGAGGATGAAGAAATAAGTAACAAAGATTTTCAAGGGAGAAATCAAAAGTCAGGACTGAAGGGGATTGTACTTTTCCGTAAAACCATAATGATCATGTTCATTCTTTTAACTCATTTTACAGGAATTCACAGTTTCACTTCACCATTTGGTCATGATATGGGTTTGGATTTGTAAGTAATGAAATTTCTCGCTGTAAGCTTTTTGAAATTTTTTAAAAATATTCTCATATTCTCACATATTTAAGGTAAACTCACGTATTGCTACCCATTTTAACACAAAATTTGTTTCATATTCTTTCAAAATTACAAGGCATATCCAGAAAGTAAGTTTTCCTAAGTCGTTATAAAAATTAACAAAACACAATTTGATGGAAAAACTTAAACATTGTAATACATATGAGCATACACATACAAATTGCACTATTTTTTTACATAATCACGACCAAAATTGAGCATTTTGTGTCCTGTGGATCAATTCCTATGTCACAGAAGCCCTGATATGTGTCATGCTTACCAGACAAGAATTTCATGAGGAGTATTAAAAAGTGAAAATTGTTATGGTCGAAACCCACACTAGAATGAATAGTCGAACACCTCCCAACGGAACTGCTGCAGAGAGCCGAATCATGAGCAACTGAATGGCCATGTCAAATGCCATAATAAGAGAAGTAAAATATATTTTTGGAATGAAAGATCTGTTTTAAATTTCATACTCGTTTTTATGCAGACATATCACCTAAACAGCACACTTTTCACACAAAATTGGGAAACAATGTTAATGTTCATTTATTGAGGCTAGAAACAATCTAAAAAATTTAAGCAAAACATAAAAAATAGACAAGTTTCTCACAGCTACTGAGAGTAAACATAAGACATTTTAATTTTATTTTGGATTAAAAGTATACTTCTCATGCAGTTGTGAACTATTAATTGAATATCTGTCTACTGAACTTTTCATACTATTGTTTACTTTCATTGAAATTGCATTGTACTTACATATTTCACTATTACTTTACTTGTGAAGTACTTATTTAAATATTTACTTTTTCAATCCAAAGTAAAGTCACAATTCTAAAGAGCTTGTATTATAATAACAATTAATTGAAATAATAATAACAATAATAACAATAACAATAACGAAAAAAAAATAATAATAATAATAATAATAATAATAATAATAATTTTTAAAAATTGAAACACTGCTTCCTTGAAATAAATTTGAAATGAATTTAAATAATATTCAAATCCAAAGTTTATTAACAAAAGGAAGCACACACGCAATCTAGCTTTGGAGGAGTATAGTCCTTGTGTCAAAACCCCAGACCTTGACTTTTCCAGAAACTTTCCACCATCAACTGATACATTACACATTAGATTCATAAATATTAATGGTAAATTGTCTTTTGCTTATCAGTCTTCATGTTGATAATTCTACCTCATATCACAAGTCAAATGAACAAATCTCACCTGAACAAAGTAATTTTCATATACTGAAGAATTCAACGTATTGCTCACATGAACTGGTCTACAAAAATCCAAACTTTGATCATTTGATACATATTTAGTCATAGTTACTTCCAATTCTAAGTCCAATTTCCTACAATTAAAAAATCAACATTAGTGAAGCACAAATCATGAAACGATAACTTACTTTCTCCATATATCAATGACAAACATTTCAAAACTCAAGTCCAATAAATGAACAAACTTTATTAAATTAAATCAATACACTGTATTATGGACGAAACTTGTAACTGATGCTTTTGGAAAAGTTTTTCAGGTGGATGTTAAGTAATTATTATTTTCAGGAGAGACAACTTAAAATCATAACGAAGAGGTGATCATTTACAGCATGATTATTTTTACTATGGCTTGAAAACATTTTATGCCAATGTTTCATGCTTCAAAATAAAAATAATTTAAAAACAATTAACCATTTACATGGAAGGTCAAGGTATGAACTAAGTGCATGAACATTTAACAACACACCAAAATTGTGTTTCTCATATTTATTACGGTATTTGAAAGGACAGTACTGGTTTCATGTTCCTAAGTATAGAGTGACAGAAAGTCTCTGCGCACTGAGCCAAGTCGGGGCCTCCTATTAAAAATGGCAGTGATGTTGGTAGCAAACGGATCACTGGGAAACAAGTGAAGGAGACAACACTTCAAACATCTGTTATGACTGTGGTGAGTATGATCTTCATGTTTTTGTTTGTTACATGCTGCTACCAACATATTTTTTGTTTAAAGCACCAAAGTGCGAATGTGGAGAGACTTTCCTGGCATGCTGTATTTTAGCATACATGAGTTCACAACATATCTGCCAAACACACAAGTCATCATGAGCAATGCTGATCACTGTTTCTACGCATTCTCACAGAAACTCTCATGCTCATCTCGCAACTGCCCAGTATGAGAGGGCATTATTCCCAAGAGCTTCCACCAATTCCCTATGACATTCTCAGGCACTTCTACCATGGAGAATGGCTTTGTGTATGAGCACTGCTTGAAAAGGGTTACATTAATCTTCTATGGCAGCGGTCAGAAAACTGATTCCACATTGCTCTCTGGACTAATAGAGACACTTGCTTAGCCATCTGTTGTTGTGAATAACATTAGTACAGCACTTCTTTCATGCGACAAAGAAAATTGTCTGATCAGATAACATTTCTTTTAGAAAAAAAATAGTTGCAATGACTTCTGTCCCCACCCTTGTATGAGGTTCTTAGGATTGCCAGATTTCCAAGCACTGGAGTGTCCAGAATGGACATGCCCATGAGCTAGGAATTCTATCAACAGGCTTGGACATTATGATCACCAACTTTTCATGAGTGATATTTATTTTTAATAATGAATGTTCCACAGGTATTTGTTTTTTTTAGAAAGTAGAAGGCAGTATTCAGAGATCCCTATTTATGTCATCTACACCAGGGATCTCAAACTATTTTGGCTTGCAGCACACTATTTCCACATGAGGAACATGCTAGTACACCTGAAGAGTAAAAGAAAACCAACTTCATTAGATTCCGTAGTGGTAGCAGAAATATTGTGGTTGATACCTCTACTATCCTGAATCAATAATGACTTCATTAGGTTTTCCACATTCAGGAGAAATGTTCTTCAGTGGATGAAGAACTATGGGTGTTTGTCTGCTCCCAGGGCAAGATTGGGTGAAAAATTATTTTTCAGGAATCCATAGTTTACAATAAAAAATGGAATTAAAAAAAAAAAAAAAACGTATTTCAGCTATTGAAGTTATCTTTGTGTTTGTAGCATAATTCAAACATTAATGTTTCAAGTAGCCCACACCCCCAGTGAAACTTGAACCCAACTTTCAAAAAAGGTAATTGTGCTTTGTGTTAAATACATATTATAAAATTACTCTCAAGTACTTAACTTTAAGTTGTTAAGATTTATCAAAAAAATTGTAAACTTATTTTTTTAGTTTTTCATGAATTAGAATAGAAAAAAGCTATGAAAGAATTGAAAAATTGGATCCAAGTAGCCCATATTTATGGTACCTTTACTGGACACCCACATCATATCACAGTACACTCATGTAAAATTACATGCAACAGAACCTTTCTTTGAGAACCACTGATCTACACTCCAACCTGCCATTGGACATTATTTAGCATTTTAAATACCTTTTAAAACAAGTACAAACATAATCACTTTTAAAGAGCGTTCTCACCTTGCTTGTTGTGCAAGAGTATACTGTGCTTCAAGACAACAAACTTGCAGATCATATCCATAGGCTAACATGCGTGCTAAATGACCAAGTCCAGAGCCTACATCAACAACATATGAACAACCTGTTGATTTGGCAGTCTCCGCAGTAATCTACTACCAACACACACACAACAAAAAAAAAATTAATTACAAAAATTGTAAGAAAATTCAGAGGTACAAGGAAGTCTTTTCTAACCTTTGCCATTAAAGCAACTTCATGACGCTTCTTTGGTTTCACATGTTTCATAAAAATATGTGAAAATTTTGGATTAATAATAAATTCATTTCCCAAAATTTGATCCTCCTCACTTCCAGCAGAAAGATTATCTAATTTAATCTTATTACTTGAACTTTGGTGCAAATTATCTGCTCGTTCAAAATGTTCATTCGATTTATAGAATAATGCATTCAAAGAATCAGCTTGTTTCCTTGACACAGATAGCCTATGTGCTGCTGACCTGAGAGCTAGAAATGATAGAGGCCAGACCCTCTTTAAACTAAACAGAACAAAATCATTTTTAATTAAATGATAAGTATGGGAACATACCATATCAATAATTTTTTAATTACTTTTTCCTTATTTCAGAAAATATTAACATACCTAGCATTAACATTCCTGTAATCCAATAAACAACCTAGCTCATCCAGTTCCACAGTATCCAATAAATGTCTCCACTTCACAGGCAACTTTTCCCAGTGCTTTTCAATGTAAAAATCCTGAAACAATAAGCATTTGGATTAAAATTAAAACGATAAGGAACATCAAATGGAAACCATCAGATATAACTATACTTTTGAATACTACTAATTCAAAAAACCTTAGAAAGAAAGGAAGTAAATCTTCATACAGTCAGACCTCCATTTATATCAAATCTAATGGTTCCTTCGATATTAGATATATAGAAACTTTGAGAAATACAAATTTTTTTTACATCTTCTGCAACATTAAGGAACTTTTGTATCAACATTGCGATGACTCTTCTAAAGCATGAAACAGGAATCTCAACCTGCACTGAGCTGACGAACTAACTCCGTAGCATAGGGTCATTAGATGAAGGGGCATACGATTGATTTTCATATCGCTTTGGCATGGGCATTTACACGATTGACAATTTCCCTTGGAGAGAAAAAAAAGGAGCGAGTTACCTATATGAGAAAGCTGGGAATTAGGAGAACACGCATTTATGTTTTATAAACATTAGTTCAATTATACAAATGTCCAGAAGGAAGTTACACTTTTTGCAGTTGTAATACTCTCCTTCAAAAAAAAATTTTTTCAAAATATAAAGCAAGTACTTAGGAAGAACTGAACATTTTAATTTCATAGAAAAATAAGTCAGAAAATTTTTTCAATATGTAAAAGTAATTTTCCATACATAGAAACATTTTTAAATGGAATTTTTAAGGGCCCAAAAAATAATTCAATTTATAGAGAATTTCGATATACAGAGGTTCAATATTTGGAGGTCTGACTGTAATATTATTTGAATCATACATTGCTGGAGCAAAGGAAAAGTTACACATCCAAAAAAATCATCCTTTTTAAATAAAAAGAAGCAATATTTTTAGAAAATAGTAGTACATTTTTACTAGTAAAAATTTTGTTAAAAATTTCACAAGCCAAACAAATACACTGAGTGAACTTCAAGTAGAGTACTTTTTGTTTTCGGGCCCAAAAGAAAAACCCATTCAGAATAAAACAATCTAGAATAATACACTTTGTCCGATAAGTCACTTTTCTTGTGCACCAATGATGTGTCAATGTTATATTGGCAAAGCATTTTTCATCATGATTATTTAGTACAATTCCTTCAAACTATTCTTTTCATTATCAAGGTTTCTTTATCTGAGGTTCTGTCATGTACAATGGCTTCATTTTTAGTTTCTTGTTAAAAGGGAGATCAGATTCAACTGATCTAATAAACAGTAAAAACTATAAGTGAAAAATGGGAAAGAAGTATAATCTTTGTTTTCTTAAGCTTCATAAATTAGAATCCCAACTCCACTTCATAATTCGTAGAGACTTTTATATTCAAAACCCATATATATTAAATTATTTATAGTTATAACAGCTTTTATAGTTCCTGGATTCAAGATCAAAAGACTTAATTTAATAACCTCAAGTGATAAATCTTTATTTTCACTCTAACAACTACAACTTTCAGATAAATAATTGAAGTGGAACACAAAATAAGAATTTTCCTCTCGACGAAAACAGATCTAATGACTTGTTTCTTCCAATTGTTCATATCTACTGTGTCTGAGATAAAGCATTATTTTCCAATTTTACAGTTGTTTTTTTTCTATCTTGGCCTTCACTTTATTGACAGACAAGTTTATATATTATCACATTTAAAACATAACATTGTACAGCATACTATTTGTTTAGCCTCAATTCTTCTGTTAATAACAGAATATCTGCAACAAAATAAACAGTATGCCATACAATTTTATGTTTAAATGTGTTAATATATAATAAACCTGACTGTCAATACAGTGACGTTTAAAAAAAGTGTAAAATAAGAATTGAATGACAGGCAAGAAGTAAATATTAAGTAATTATTCCCCTCCCCTGTTCACAAATGAGTAACAAATTTCTGTCCCATTCCCAACTGATTACGGTCTATCAAGAGTGCAGATTATTAATTTCAGAACAATTTTCCAAACTTAACTAACCATTGAATTTTTCTACTTCTCTCAAAGATAATAAAACATAATATAATTTATGTAAGGATCGTAAAACATAGGAGCTTTACCTTGACAGAAGTAAAAATTATTATAAATTATTAATCATTGGTTAAAAAAGAAGAAACTTACTAGAACAAATGAATCCAACAACCAAGAATAACTTCGCAAAATTTTCATCCCGTCTTCAACTCTCTGCTTTACCTCAGAGTACTCTCGAAGATTTGTAGTCATTTGTAAAATTGTGAACAACCTGAAAAATTGTCAGAACCTGAAAAATTGTCACGTGAACATTTTAACATTTTACGCATTTAAAATAATTAAATATATACTATTAGTTGCGTTTGAAGCTGGAGAAATTAACCCGTACGGCAACAATAAATTTATAAAATTGAAATATACGAGGTACGAGAAAAAAAGTATCTTCACTACTCCTGCTACTCCTCTCAGACAGCTCTCAGACACTCTCAGAATCTGAGAGTCAGTTAGTGTAGGCCACCATCTGAGACTCAGATGTGTCTTGCACTTTCACGTGGTTTTTGTACTTCTCCGAATGTCCTTTACGACATTGTAGCCAACAGTTACATTTCAAATCAAGAATTCAAGAGCACATGTTTTCATTGATTATATTGTGTTAGTGCAGATGTCTCCAGAATACTACCCGATTGGTGGTCATGATAGACCGCGCAATAAAAACTTGGACAAAACCCAAGAGTATTATACCTTCCTTCTCGATAACACCAAATCTTGTCGGATAAAACCATGATTTAAAAAAAAATGGTACAACCCTGGTAGAATCTTGTTCTATGGAGAATCATGATATAAGAGAATCCTCTTGTAATATAAATGTTACACTGGCAGATCGTGGTAAAATACGTAGTATTTATTTGCTTTTACTTTCTTGTATACGTACGTATATGTGGAAAATAAAATACGTAGTATAGAGAAACTTGTGTAATGCTGCCCGAAAAACGGCGAATTTTCGGCATAAAAAAATTCATTCCCGGTCACCACAACATCTACGGTGGTGTTTGGTATGGGGTGGTGTTGGATTTGATTGTAAATTAATATAAATTGATTGATTGATTGATTTGGGCTCTAGAATGCGTTCATATCGTCCGTCGCTCTCGTTTTAAGATGAGATGAGTTGTAACATAGTAGATGTACCGGAAGGTGTAACTGGGATGGCAAAGTAGAGCTTGGTAGTGAGCATTCCATTTATGTTGGAGGGGTTTTGTGCAAATCAGGTATTTTGATGATATTATTATTATTATTATTATTATTATTATTATTATTGTTTTGTTGTTGTTGTTGTTATTGTTAAGTAAAATTATTTTTGTTCTATTGTTTTATTATTGATGAGGCAAGTTCATCAGAATTCGTCTTCACAGACAATTCCTGATTAGCTTGTGATTCTTCATTATTTCTTCCGTCATCAATCTCATTCCTATTCCCAACACCCAAGGATGCTCTTACATTCTCCGTAATGGTATTTATTTCTGCATTTGAGAGAAAGTTCCTTTCAATAATGGTGCGCTGCTGGTCGCATACTCTGCTCGGAAACCGGTATGTCCGGATGCAGCTTTAACCATTCTTCGTGAAAACGCATCCTGTATCCATGTCCGCTTCAAGTCTGGTAGCCAGAAAGTATGCATGCATAATGGAGATATTTAACTCCTTAGTCCCTTTCATTCGCTGGCGTTTGTTCTGAGGTTGGGCGGGGTGAGCTGTCGTCTCACTCAAGCCATAACTCACAATATTTTTTTGTACTGTGGTCGCCATAAGTGGTGCACATCTTGGATGGTATAAGGAGGCTCCACTGCTCTCCACTGGCACAGGTAGCACGTTTCTCACTGCGAGCTCGGTGCCAGAACTCGCAGCGCCACCTTGCAAAACCGGGTGGCATGCGTCACGAATCCTTTTACTTCTTCTCATAACTGCTTCTCCAACGGCGGACCGGGTAAGAGTCGAGAGTGGAAGCACCTCTTGCCTCTGAGCCAGAGCCCCATTTGAGCACCATCGCCTAACCCTTAAAGGCTTAGCTCAGGCACTTACAGCCAACAAAAACATAGGTTTGGCTGTTTCACATGCTGCCCTGCGAAAAAACCCTTGCTTCAGCAGGAGTGACATGGAAACTAGCGAAGGAAAACACAGATACCCAGATGATGAATACAGTTTTGCCAGTGGACTGCTAGAGGAGAAGGGCAAATGGTTAAGACGCAATACGAGAAGAGTGGTTAAGACGTAATAGAGATTAAAGCTTTACATAAATACTACCTTTAGTAAATGAAACACTCGCCGATTACTATGGACGGGGTGTGTGCAACGTGTGCCTCCCACAGGAATAAGACGATGGAGGAAAGAGGAATTGAGGATAGAGCAGATGGTAAGTCCAGGCGAAGATGGACAGAGAGCGCGTCGGAATGCGATAGAGTAGTTGGAAAAGGGGATTTAGAAACGGGTGGCGGAGGACAAGATCAGGACGAGGAACATTGGCTTTGATTAATTGATTGATTAGTGATTCAGGGAGCGTCAACTGCCCAGGTCATTAATCTCGTAAGTGTGGTGCTCGTTTTTATCACGAGAGGTGGCGGTGATCTTCTGCTGGAATGCGATATATATATATATATATAGTGACATACCGATATGTCACATGAAAATAAACTAACATTTATTTGTAGACTATATGGTGGAACATGCATTAGGATATATCACGAGAGCATGGGCTTAGCAACGACCGTGAATAAACAATGTAGTTTTTGTTTTTTGTAAATGCATTAAGAGGTGGCTGGATGCAGAAAGTAGAAAATTTGGGATTGGGCGAAGAAGTTTAGACGATCGAAAGGTCAGCTACACCAAAATATAACGAACGTATGGATTGGCTGGGTGAGAGAAGGACGGTCAAATGTTATGAAAAAAGAGGAAGGTAGTTTAATACGAAGTCTTCGAGGGTGAATCATGCAGGAAGAGTTCATTCTGACCGGCATCGCGTTTCTGAACTGATCGTAGGTTCGTGAGAGGGAACGAGTATAATACAGATAGTCAGAATCGGGTTATCAGATCGTGAAATTTTAAGGACAGTAAATGATATTGCAGATATTGCATGTGAAGTAATATTGATGCATAAATTGGGACTTTGTCGGGAGTGGTAATCGAGTAATAGATTTCGGGACTATGTCATAGGACGTAATCGGGACTGATAATTTTGATAGTTTGAGACCAGCTTGGATAGGGGCAGAAGAGGATTTCTTGGGACTTTGGACTACGGCAAGCTTGCAAGATATTTCGACTGAGAAGTCTACGAGGGACATCAACGAAGAATAGATAAGTTAACCGCGGTATAAAAATTGTAAATTCAAAGATATCTTGATCAAAGGCATAACATCAAATCATTTTACTGAATTCACTAAATTGTTTGCTAAAAAGGTAACAATAAACTTTGTTAAATTTTGTTCTTTAGAAAAGAAAGTGATCTTTCATTTAGTCAATCCAAACAGTAATGAACTAGGAATAGAATCATTCTATTTCAGATTCCCAGCTGCGCTGTATAGTCTGCGGATCCTATAATCCATTATAAAGGTAATAAGGATTATAATATATCGTGACCCATTGACCCAGCAAGCCGGACGCTAAGATCTTTGCCAGATATTAATGTAGAGAAAATTTTGTATATCTCAATATATATATATATATATATATATATATATATATATATATATATATATATAATTTATTTATTTATCTTCACGTATGTTGATTCATGGCATATATTGTGTGATTTCTAATGTTGTTCAGACTAGTTGTCTTTATTCCTTGTGATTCTGTTTATTGTAGCCCTGATGAAGGAATTACATATTCCGAAACGTTGGCAAACTAATGTTTCATTAATTGACCGATCCCATGATACATATCCCACAAGTTATTAACGGTCGTGTATTCTACAATTATATATATATAATATATATATATATATATATATATATATATATATATATAACTCCTAAAAAGCGTTCTAGTGACTTGAAACCTGGAATGTTGAGGTCAATGGCTTAAAATAATCGTTTCCTTACCATAATCCATGCCATCCCATTCTGTTCCATACCATAATCTACAGAATGAGATATAATTAGACATTCTATTACGTTTTTCCTGGTCCGGCGCTTATCGATACTGCCCAAGGTCTTGGCGCTGGAGACAGTCCTTGTTTGAGATGTCACGCTTAGAAAGTTTAGATTCCTCATTCTTATGTTTACATTGTTTACACCGTGAATTGCGCGGACTGATGAGGTTTATTTGCATAATCATTAATTCAAGATTCGCTCTCGCAGCTGCTAGAAATATTAATAGTTGCTTGATGCTGATGAATACCGAAGATTGTTTTTTATGCGTATAGTGCAACTGTTTACTTCTCGTTTCTGCAAGGGCTTTGTACCAAAAGAAGGAACTACGATCGAATTGGATCACATGTTTCCATGTTTCTTTTTCACGATACCCTTAGGAAAAATTGGATCTCTGCTATTCATTGTAAGGATTTAGTTCCCATGCAGCACACGAAGGTAAGTATTGACATTCTTGTTTCAGTGAAAGGTTTGTGACATAACCTACATTACTAATGCTCTTGGACTGGTACCACAGGACACGTGATGAATTACACTTGTTGTACAGCGTTACTTAGAGTTTAAAATATGAAGGATTTGTTGCAAAAAATAATGCATCTAAATATACACCTCAAATGCAATCTGCAACACTCAGGCAGCAATTTTAAAATTCTAAACGAAGCGTTCTAGGGCCTTAAATCTAAAATTTTGAGGCCAGTGACCTCAAAAACACGTTCCTTGCGCCGTAATCTATAGGATGAGAGCTTCTTGAACATTCTATGGGTCTGGACATTCTATTGGTCTTGGACATTCTATTGCTGGTCTGGCGCTTCTCGATACTACCCCACGTGTTCATCGTGCATAATCTCCTACTGTATGTGAAATTAAATTACTGATATTTGAGGGGATTGAATTGCACAGGCACCCGCTCTCAGTTAGATATAATAAAGTTGAATAATATTCCAAAGAGTAGGGTTGTTCTTGCCCGATCCTCTATTTTCGTAGCTTTCTTAAGAATAAAAATCTTTTGTAATATTTGTGTGACAATAAAGGAAACCGAAAAACTGTCAATCTAGGTTGTGTAAATACTTCAAATGTTGTTTTTAAGGAATTGCTGCGAATTGTTCTAAGAAAATCTGTCAATAACAATGAATAACCCTTTAATCAAAATTTGTTTCAAACATCAGTTTTGTTTGTTATTTTTATTTGATATTCCATAAGTATATTGGAAGTTACCTTTATACATTTTTTAAACAAATAAACACGTTTCTTTAATAACTTTCCCTCAGAATATAAAAATGGAAGGATAGAGAAGAGGGTGGAGCTTAACATGCGAGAGTTCTCGCATGGGTACACTAGTAAGTTCATATTAACGCGAACGAAAGGCGACCGTCATTCGCCATCTGTTATCCGCGCGGCGTTACAACAGTGGGTTGCAAGCAATAATGACCCTCACTCGTATGGGATACATATTTTGAAAATTAGTATTAGCTGGCAAGAAAATGAAAATGGCTAGATAAATATAATATTTTTATATTCATCAAAATTACTCGGATTTTACACCCTTTACTCATGATTCTCGCATCTTATAATGTAAAGTGAAATCATTTATTCGTTTTCACATTTAACTCAATTTAAAATAGGCTTTAAATAATTTCTAAAAGATTAATTTCTAAACGTAT